>OY728146.1:235380654-236877108 GCA_963277665.1 Viscum album
AAACCTCACCCTTGGGTAGTGTATGTGATCACTCAAATAATCTACTAAAATATAAAATTTCTTCAATCTAAAATTTACTCAACTCCTAAATAATTCTCTTCCACAAGTGTACATGATCTTGTACACTCATGTATAGTTCTTCAAAGATATTTTGTTATAAATATAGTATTTTTTTTGTCTTTTATATTATGATTCTCATATAGAGTAGTGTGTTAGTTATGGTTTCATATAAAGTGAATAATTCTCGTTTACTTAAATATATTTTCGATGAAACTTCAATCTTATTAAATTGATTTTGATGAAATGACTTATAACAATTTTTTTATAGAATGGATAGAAGTCGGATGTATGAAACTGATCAGATTTCAAGTGATTTTCAAAACAATTTGGAGAGCTTTTTAGATTTTTCATTTCACAATGCTTCAAATAGTGGTCACATACATTGTCCATGTTATAATTGTGTTGGAAGACCTTGGTTGAGCCATGAATAAGTCAGCTACCACATAACCAAATATGGTTTTCAAGAAAACTACTCTGTGTGGTATCACAATAGGGAGAAAATGAAATCTCAAATTACTGGATGATTCAAATGAGAGGATTGGATTGGAGAATTTGTTATATGAATGATTTATTTTTATTTGTCATCATGAAAAATAAAGGATTCTGACCCAAGAATATTTTGATATGAGCACACATGATGCGTCTAATGAAAATGATGATGTTTTAGGGTGAAAAATTGAATGATGCTGCCACGACTTCGGTATATCCGACAATGAGGTAAAATGAAAAAGGTGTAATTTTGAATCTGATTGTTTCATGGGAAAACTATGTATGGGATTTATAATACTATCATCGATTACATTATTACCTTCTTGAAGGAATTACTTCCAAATGATGCAGATATTCCCTCAAACCACTATATGGATGGAAGTTAGTCGAGGAACTTGGATTTTCAAGAAACAAATTCATTCTTTCCTGAAAGATTTCAATATATTTGGGAGGAAACTATTGAACAAAATGATTGTATAAAATGTGGCACATCCTGATAGAAGCCAAAAGTTGATGGAACACCATCCTGTGTGCCACATAAAGTAATGTGCCACTTTCTATTGATCCCCAGACTCCAGAATCTTTTTACGTCTGGTGAAATATCAATAAAAATGTGATGGCATGATACTGAGAAAAATAAGACTAATGATGAGTTGTTTCCACCCTGCAGATGGATTTGTATGGAAGATATTTGATGCTAGATATCCTAATTTTGTAGCTGACATGCGTAATGTGAGGTTGGGTCTTTTATGTTGATGGTTTTAATCTGTTTGGGAAGATGCTTACGTTGCACAACACATGGACGATTTTTTATACACATTTATAATCTTCCCCATGGTTGTGTATGAAAAAACCTTTCACTTTCATGAGTATACTCCATATCTGGCCCTTATGATCCAAAAATGATATAGACGTATACATGCACCTTTAATAAAAGAGTTGAAACTTCTTTGGATGTGGGTGTGCACACATACGATGCATGTTCAAAAGACATATTTCATATGTGTGCTGCGCTTATGTAGATGATCAATGATTTTTCTGCTTATGCAATGATGTATGGATGGGAGCATGAAGGGAAAACTATCATATCCTACTTTTATGAAGAATACACAATCCAGGAATATTGAAACATCGTTGTAGTTTCAGTTTTATGGGACATCGACGATTCTTGCCAATGGACCATCCATATAGAAATAATCATCAAAGATTTGACAATACCATGGATACCAATGATCCACCTCAGTTTATGTCTAGAACTTATGTGCTTAATGAATTGAAAGATTTTAGTTTTTCATTTGGAAGGGTCAAATGAAATCTAGAAAGAGAAAGAACGTTTTCACTGAAACCTGTTACAATTGGAAGAAGAGAAGTATCTTATTTGATTTTCCTTATTGGTCAACCAATTTGTTATGTAATTTCTTAGAAGTAATGCACATTGAAAAAATATATGTGAAAGTTGATTTCGATTATTCTAAATGTTAAGGGAAAGACAAAATATGATTTACGGTCTTGGCATGACTTGGTGGATTGGGGCATCAGACCAGAATTACATCCTGTGCGTATCAGTGAAAATAAATGGAAAATTCCATGTGCTTCTTATGTGATGACACCTATAGAAAAAAAATTTCTAGAAGTACTAGAGACTATTAAAGTTCCTGATGGCTATTCAAGCAACATATCTAAATGGGTCAACAGAAGAGAGTTGAAGCTAAAATCTTTGAAGACTCATGATTATCACATCCTTATGCATGAGTTGATTCTAATATAAATTTATCATCTCTTGTCTAATAATGTAAGGGTGAATGTTATTCGGTTGTGCCATTTGTTTAGAGATCTTTGTGCTAAGAATTTTTCTAAATATTTCTTGTAAAAAATATTGGCAGATGCCCATTAATTTTGTGTGATTTAGAGAAAATATTTCCTCCATTATTTTCACATGCATGCTGTATCTGACTATCCATATCCAACTAAAATACTTCTCAGAGGACCTATTTATTTTCATTGGATGTATCCAACTAAAAGAAATATGTACACATTAAAGTCTTATGTCTGTAATAGGAATCATCCCGAAGGTTCTATCGTGAATGGTTACTTGGCTCAAGAATGTATGGATTTATGCTCTATGTATTTGTCTGATCTTACTACAAGAATGAAAAGACCAATGAGAAACAAAGAATAATAGTATGAGAAAATTGAACCTAGTTTTCCATCACTTCCTCAAACAGGAGGAATTCTTGGATCATATACATTGACGACATTAAGCTTGAAGAGTAAGAGATGGCACATCACACAGTTTTGTTCAACTATGATTTGTTCGATGACTACATATTATAAGTAAATTGAATATGTATATATTATATATATATATGTTAAACTATTCCTATTTTTATCTAAAGGGAACATAAAGCGATGATAAATAGAAAGCATCATTCTTTATCTTTGAGAAGGAGTGAGACTTTGCATAACAAAGAGTTTTCTACTTGGTTAAAATTGAAGGTAATAATCTTACTATTTAAAATAATTAAAACAATATTTAATTAAGTTTAATATTCATTTATATTTCAGGTATTGAGTTTTTCTGCTAACTATGTCTCTGAGGAAATAAGAGCTTTGGCTTTTGGTCCTAATACCATGGTTCGTGACTATAAATCAATTGTTATCAATGGGTACATATTTATTATCACTAAACGCGCAAAGAAAATGAGAACACAACATGATGGTGTTATGGTTACTTCCAAAACAGACTGTTATGCTAGTGCATCAGATAGTAGACCGCGATTTGAAAATGTAGGTTATTATGGAGTCTTTGAAATAATAATAATATTGGATTATTATTCTCATGAACAATTCACAATGATGAAATTCCAGTGGTTTGATTCGATGATGAGGCATGTCACATTTATTAATGATTATGGATTTCGAGTAATTGATATGACTCGCACTCTTGCTACCGATGAACCATATGTATTGAAATCAATGGAGAAAAAAGTTTTTTATGTGAAAGACCATCTTCGACCTGAATTTGGTGTCATTATTGAAGTAATTCCAAGACATATTTTTTATGATGGTGATGATGGAATTGACACCATCCCTACTGCCATTGGAAACGATCCATTTATTACTTTTGATGAATCCAATAGCTCAATTGTCAGAGTTGAATGTGAACCTAAAGTTGTGGTGGGAAATATATAAAATAATCTATTCATGTTCTCAATTATTTTGGTTTACCTCGACTTGGGTTGTTAAGGTTGTTACTATTAAAATTTATTTAATATTGATTACAAATATGTTGTATCTGACTTGACCGTTATGTGAATTTTCAATATTTATTGGTTGCAATTTTATTTGAATTGCATTTTCTAATTTGGAATTGAACTGTATTCAAACCTACAAAACCAACATTTCTAACTTGGTGAACATTTCAATGCTTCAACTGTGATTTGTATAAAATTAGTATATCTCTAAGACCTCTCTTTAACATTTTACCAGTTAATAAACATGATGGTGTGTATTCTTCTTCAAAACATGTATAGAAACCTACATCATCTACCTGTGCTAAAGAAATTAAATTTTTCCTTAATTTCGACAACTGCTTTACCCCTTATGAATCTGGTAGAATCAATGTTCCATGACTTTAATAGACTGATGAAACTTAGTAAATAACCATCCTACTAAAAATTAAATTTCTTTATTACATCCTATACGATTTCTTGACTTCATTATATATATATTCAAGCTCACCTAAAATAATGGATAGTTAAATTATCCATGAATCCCCCTATTCCCTCTCATTTATTTTGTTTTTGGGGTTACACTTTAGTTATCCTTTTCTAATTACTTCTATATTTGTTCTCAAATGCAAGAAATTCAACCAATTGAAGAGAGGCGACAAAAACAGATGATGGACATGATTGAGATGGAAATTCCACTACTAGTGCATGTAGTGAGTATTTTATTTCAAATATATATATTTAAATAATATATAATGTCATGTGATTAATTTTGTTTTCAATATTTTTGCAGGATCCATCTATTAGGTGATAGTTATTTGATGAGAAGCCTATTAGTGGTCCCAGTACTCATGGTGTTTATACGGGGGGGGGGGGTACGAGAGCCAGACGATCTGGTCGGTGTACACAATTAGACCCTGCCCCTCCCACTGACATACCATCCATCCCACATTCTGATCTCGGTGTGTCTTTAGGGACACACGGGATATTTAGGCCTCCCATGTTTTCACCACCCTTTACATCTGAGCCTCATCACCCATCTGTACCATATCCGATGATGATTCTCACTCCTCATCCAACATTCAGCCAGCCATCCATGTGATCTTCTTTTACTTCTGCTTCCTTCTCTCCGGGCTTTTATATTCCATCTTCTTTGACTCCTGATTTGCTAGAGTATGTCCCTAAGGAGAATACATTGGGACCCACTCCACCTGTATAGAGTATTCCTTTAGTTTCTGCAGATTCAGTGGCTCCCATTGACCAGACTACCACAGGTATACTTATACAACCCTAACAAAATTTTACACCATTATTTATTTTCATTATAACATGTATTGATAAAATAATTTTTTTCTTTCATAACAGATACATCTACTGATAGGAGGCGGGGGCAGGGGCGTACATGCATACGTGGGGTGTGGAACTACCATACACAATTAATGGTGGACTACAATGAAGATAGTCAAATGATTGAAAAATCAGGGCAGCAATGTCAGAGTTTTTTGGCGACGCTTTCCAAATACTCCGACATCATTCCTGTCAGCCCGCTCTCATGGTGACAGTTGCCAATTGAAGTCAAGGATAAAGATTGGGTAGAGATATGGGTAAAAAAATTGTTGTATTTAATGTAATATATTATTTTTTGTATTTATATGAATTAATATTTTGGTGCCAGCTTCGGTTTAATTTCTCCGATGGTGAGGGTGCACGGCCAGCACGTCTAAAATATTTAGGTGAGCTTTGGAGAGATTATAAGCATGAGTTTTATATTGGATGGTGTGCTAGAGTTGGAACAGATTTAGAGGTAGTCCCTATCGTGGATGATTTTCTATTAGAACAGTATTGACAGATGATTACTCATTGGACAACTAGCCAGTTTAAGTTATTAATCACATTAGAGGTATTTAAATAAAATTTTTCACTTTTTTCATTAATACTAATTATTGAATTTTATTTAAGAATCATCCTAAAGAAATAAAAAAACATTGATGCTAAAAAATACCTCCACACATTGGGACGTACTACGATTCCAAATCATGAGAGGTAGCGGGTATGACAGTTTATAATTTTTCTTTACGACTTGCACTTTCTATTGCTTCCTCCATAATTTATTCAATTTCTAAAGTTGTTATATAATTTTAGTTATACAATTAATTATTGGTATACTATTTTTAATTATGGTTTCCTATATTCAATGTCATTGTAGAGGCATAAATTTAATATAGAAGGACGTGTGACTCGAGCAAAACTGTTTTGGTTGAGTAGAAGAAAGAAAGATGGAAGTGCGGTTAATCAACTGACTCAGCAGAAAATTGTAGGTTTTAATTTATAGATTTAAATTTTTAATATATATTTTTTAAATTAATAATCTATTTATATTTGTAACAGGCTGCTTTAGAGGCCCTTGATGCCCGGAAACCTGACAATTTTGGGCCAAACGATCACTTACATTAGGTGTTGGGAGATGAACACCCAGGTAGAGTACGCTGCCGGCCTGGGAAGAGTATAGTTCCGATGAGGTATTGGCCCTACTCAGGTATGAGTTGTAGTGCCACCGAGTTCCAGTAGGTTAAGACACAGGCTGAAAAAAGGGCCACAGAGATGGCAAAACAGTCTGTTAGGGAAAACAATGCATTTATGAAACTGATGGAAGTTTTATGTCCAACACTTCCACTAGAGGCCAGCACACCTTGTAATGAATATATGTCATCGATGAGTTCTATATATGGTACACCAAGTGGCAGTTCTAGTGGTGGTTGAGATGATGGTGAGGAGGAGGCTGAGGTGGAGGAGGAGGCTGATGAGGAGGCCGAAGCGGAGGAGGAGGGCGGGGAGGAGGCCGAGGCGGAGGAGTAGGGTGATGAGGAGGCCGAGGCTGAGTACGAGGGTGTTGAGAAGGGCGGGGATGATGATGAGGGTGAGGGTGAGACCGATGATGATGGTGATGATAGTGATGGTGATGAGGGACAGATTGATCTGTTGCATTTTTTACTGATATTACTGACCATTTATGTTTATTGATTTGTTGTGTCTGAATATGTGTGATTAGGTAGGTCATATTATCTTTAAATTTTTATCAATAAAAAATAAATATTGACTTGATTTGCTGTAATTGATTCACCCCTCCCCTGGACAGCCCCCCCACCCCCGTGGACAGCCTGCCCACCACCCTGGACACCCCGTACCCCCTAGACAGCCCCGCCACCCCCGTGGACAACCCACCCACCCCCTAGACATTACCTACCCCCTGGACAGCTCCGCCACCCATGTGGATAGCCCGCCCGCCCCCTGGACACCCCGTACCCCCTGGATAGCCCCGCCCACCCCCTTAGACAGCCCGCCCACCCCCTGGACCCCTCGTACTGTCATGACCCGACCCAACGGGGCTCGATCCATGACACCCCAAGCCTGCCTCTAATAGGTCAGGGGCTGGAGACTAGCGCCGAGTAGGCTATCACACACATTGTAGGCATTAACCTAAGGTACCTATACACACGCAGCCACATACACCTCCATGCAACAGTGCAAAGATATATATAGAAACTGAAAAGAAAATGCATGCATACATCTATCCCAAACCAGAGTGCAACAGAAGTATAAAAGGGAAAAAACAGGGCCCACCAAAAGAAAACTGCAAAATTGTCCAACCTGTTCAAAAGGAGGGGATCGCTATCAAAATACCCCGCCGGTAATCTCCTTGGCACATCTCTTGTAAACACCCCGGTCAATCTCTCTCACAAAGCTCCGCCTGCTCCGGGTCCTCCTGGGACTTCGTTGAAAGGCATGTGGTCTGTACAAGACACAAACATGTGCGGGAAAATCCCATGCAGGGGTGAGTATAACAATACTCAGTAGGCACCCCAAAAACCAAAAACAAAAGAGAGCAACTGAATGGCAACAGTCCGCTCATCCCATCCAGAGGGAACCCATATGAGAGAGAAACTCCATCTCGTGACCATCCACAGATAACACAACTAGTCAGCTCAATTCAGGTGTATGCCCATACATATATCATGAACATTCGCTCAGGTATATGCCCATACATATACCAGGAGCATCATCACTTATATACGTCCACACATATACCAGGAACATACAGATATACTCGATACACACACCAAGCCACAAGAGGTACCGACCTCATCACCAGAAACGGTTCACAACCAGGAGAACACACTCCATGATCACTGTCATCCCATATGACACTCGTCTAAGAGATACACTTCATCGGATCCCACACAAACATCTCAGATGCTCACCCGAGAGATCACGCTCTTCAGATATCGTCACAGAGGAAACCTCGCTGAAACAACATAAACACCAAACTCCTCGGATAAGGGATCGCTCCTAGGATTCGCTAGGGGATACTAGAACCCACACCGGTATACAAAGATCTCACATATAGGGGATCACTCCCAGGGTCCGCTGGGGGATTCCACAACCCGATATGGCATTCGTAGATCTCACAGATAGGGGATCACTCCCAGGATCCGCTGGGGGATACCACAACCCGATCTGGCACTCGACAGAAACACGTCACTCAGATATAGGATCGTCACCCATGTCACGATGGTCATGACGATACTGAAACGCTATCTGGTACATCTCACGCTGTAGGGGATCTAATTAACGATGCCGTAACCCTTCAGAAACCACACACTGAGTAGGGGATCGTATAACCAACGATACCGCAACCCTACTATAATCATCATGCTGAGTAGGGGATCATATACCCGACGATGCCACAACCCTACTGAGAACGGTCCATTGCGTAGGGGATCATATTCCCGATGATGACACAAACCCTACGGGGTTAACCTGCTAGATAAGAGATCGCCGCCCGTGGATAAGCAGTCACAGCGATACCAAGAACCCGATCTAGGGAAACAATGCTAGAGGATCCCGCTCCGGGCCCACCAGATGGATGCCACAACTCTAATAGATTAAATATCCCATCGAGAGGATCACAAACCCATACTAAGGTTGTAATGCCGTGTGAACCCTCGTAGGAATGAACCAAGGGAGTACCCTCAACCACTGTTGGTTCAAATGTCGCTAACCCGAGCGACCTTTCACAATGCCACACTGCACACCTCCAAGGCTGATATCGAGGCCACCATCGTGATCCATGCGGAAAAACACGTAGGATAGGCTGTTTACTCACCCGAAACAGAAAATCGGTGAAAACTGCACTATTCACCATAGCTTGCCCGTGTGGGGCCCACACTACAATCTCTAAACTCGTCAAGCGGATCATACCACTGTGATCCCCTCGAAAAAACACATGGGATCGACTACTCGATCGTCCCAAACGGACACCCGGTGAAAAAAGTACTATTCACCGAAGCCAGACCAGGTGGGTCCCACACCATGCTCCTGAAATTCGTCATGTAGATTGCACCATTGCGATCCCCTCAGAAAAACACGCGAGATTGACTACTCAATCGTCCAAAATGGACACCCGGCGGAAAAGTCACGTTTCTCCGCAAACGCCGGAACCCGGCCTCATGTGGCCCACACCCTGTTCTCAGTCCCAATAGCCGAAAACTATCTTGAAAAGTCCGTCATACCATCAGGGTCTCAACGCCACTGACAGCACGTCATTTGGACACTCCATGCAGGAGTTATGGCGGATCGAAGTTGAAAATAATAAAATATTATTATTATTTTCAACGTTTCATGGCCCCGGGCCAAAAAACTGACTCATAAAATTCCCAAAGTGAGTTGAAAAGTTCCATCTCGACGCAAGAAAAGCGTCGCCATAAACGGATCACAAATTGGAGTTACAGTTTGCGAGTTACGAGGGTTTAAAGAACCCCCAGAAAAATCTGGCCAGACCACCGCAGGGTCACTGGAAACCACCGCCTGCCTGACCGGACCGCCATCGCTTGCCGGAATCCACCGCCGCCGGACCACCGCGGGAGCTGCCAGACCACCGCCGGAGTCTCCGGAAAATCTCCTAAACCGCCGGAAATCCATCGGAAAACTTCCGCAGGCTACCACGGTCACTCTGGTGGTCCAAAACGCGATCTGAGACCAGATCTGGAATCCTTGGGACGACACATTTACAACGCTTGCCTCTGCTCAACGATCTGTCACCGTTTCAGTGTCACGAAAAGTAACCACCACTTTTTCTCACCGTTGTGCTTCCTCCGGCGCCCGAAAGTCGAACCCGAGTACAGATCGGGACTCCTCGGGTCGAGAGCTTCGCAAACATATGCCTTGCTCCTCGATTCGTTGATGATTTGGCGAGGTAAAAAGGTAATGGACAAAGAATGCAAAGAACAGACGAAGAACACAAAGAACGTGCAATCAAAAACTCAATATGACGATGGCTATTGTTGGTTTGGCCATCGAGAGAGACAAGAAAAGTAGAAGAAGCGGAAACAAATCAAAAACGACAACAAAACCTCAATCGGGGAGATGCATAATCCGAAAGAAGTCGCCTACCTCGAAAACTGCCGGCAGATACGAAATCCGAATCTCCTATTCCCTCTCAATTGAGGTCACCCCTCGGGTAAACATAATGCTACGAACTCAATGACGGTCTCAAATTTCCGATCTGAGATTCCGTTCAGAAGTTATTTGAACCAACGTCCATAACGATACTTTTCCATTTATTTACAAAAACACCCCTGGTGGCTTTTCTCACTGCAGACCCACGCCCACAAGGTTTACACCCTGACTAGGGAAAACAACACGCTCCGGACCTAACTGTGCCCTCAGATTCCTGTTCCGAGCTACTGTTTATGAGATAACACACCCCCACCACGTGCATATTATAAAAATACTTAATATTTTTATAAAATTTATTTCGGGCACACCGGGTCTCGGAATCGCACGCCGTCTTCGCGCCTAGCTCTGGAATTATTCATAGGAATATTCCAAAGTCTGACAGGGCCAAAACCCAAGTCGGTACATCCTCCCCAACTTAGAACATTTTGTCCTCAAAAATCCATAAGCACAAGGAAAGCAACTGGACTCTCAACTGGGTCTCCCACGCCAGCGAGTTCGCCAAAAAACACCCATGCCCGAACATATAAGTCAAAGGGACTCATCCACCACAAATCAACACTATCTTCTTTGGATGGCCCTGAATCACCCGCACGGTTTTGATCGCATCACAAAAACGCATCTCGGTGGGGGAAGGATCTATCTTCCTCACGCATTTGAAGCACGTTGAACAACACCCACACAGGGTCTTACCAATGCCCTGAACAAAACTTGAGCAAGCAAAAGAAAGGAAAGAGTACCTCTAAACAGTTTCTATCAAAACTACTACAGAAAGTAGAAAGGACACAAGGCGTACCTCGAGCCATCCGCGGAGCCTCTGGGTTAACAACCTCTAGGGCATGCAGCTGTCCTCGCCCTCTCCCTCCATCTCCCTGAGCTCAGTGTGGACCACCTGGGGGTGGTGGTGGTGGCATATAATACCTCCTACCACCTCTCACTACTGCACCAGCTCCATCACCATGTCCGCTACCCTACGAACCTCCAAACTCGAGACGTTGTCGCTTCCAAGGCGGCCTATCGACCGACTCCCTCTTAGCAACACGACTAGTCGGACAATATCTAGTATGATGTCCTCGACCATCGCAAGCGTAACACCACATCTCCTACGGCTGACCAAAATTGGCATGTAATCCCTGTGAGCCCTGAGCCTCAGATTCTCCATCCTGGGGTCGCCTCCTGAAACGTCGGCCACGTCCAGACCCTTGCGCCTGCCTCCAGCTACCAGTTGTCGACGTCTCAGCTGCCACGTTCCCAACACTAACGGGCTGAATCTGCTCAGCCAGAAAGCTCTCCACCACCAAGGCTCATTCCAACACTCCAACATAGGTGGGAAGACACAAGGAAACCACACCTACCCGGATGTCTCTACGTAGGCCATGATCGAAGGTACAAACCCTAAAGAACGAGTCTTGAACCATATCCAGGGAGTAGCGTGACAGGTCTGTAAACCTCGCTGAGTACTCTGACACAGTCATTCCCTCCTGCTGAATCTGCAGAAGCTCCTGAATCCGCACTGACCTCAGCGTCACCAGATAGAACTCTTCCCTGAAGATCTACTCAAAATCTGCCCATGTGAGTATCTCCTCGTCATGGTAATGCTTCACCAAACTCCACCATCACCCGACCGAACCATGCAGAAGGCTCGCCGCTAGGACCACCATCTGATCTGGGGGTGTCTTCACCAGGCGGAAAACTCGGGTGACTGCTTCAAGCCAGTCATCAGATGCCTGAGGGTCTGGATCACCCCGAAACCGCAGAGGTCGCTGCCTCTAGAACTCGTGGAGTGCACTCATCCTACGCACAACCTCATCCTACACTATCGGCATAACCAAATGCTCGAGAGGTGGTGGCTCAACTAGTGTACCACCTGGTGGTGCAACCTCAGAACCTGTGCCCTGGTCTACAACCTCTACACGGGGAATATCGTCACCACAATCCCACTGTGGAACCCTCGCGGGTTGTCGTCGTGTAGGCATCCCGAAATACAATCAAGACGCACCATAGGCAAAGAGTATATCTGGAGAGATGACTCAAGAATAACAAGGGAAACCCAAAAACCCAGTCCAATATGATACATGTACCGTTATGTCCCTGCGACTAGTGTCCAAACATCCCAAGTCGAAAGGCAGGTTATCAGATTCCTAGTGAATGGATACATCAGCTGCTGCACCAACACTGGAGTCCCTGGCCTGAAAGCCAAACTCGAAACATCTTGACACTGCCGCTATGTGACCCAAACCAAACTCACAGCTAGACCAGGTATACTCTGAGATCCCAAAGGTGGAACCTCCTCTGATACCACTCTGTCACAACCCGACCCAATAGGGCTCGATCCGGGACTCCCCAAGCCCACCTCCAATAGGCTAGAGGCTGGCGACTAACACCGAGTAGGCCATCACACACATGAGAGTCATTAGCCTAAGGTACTTGTACACACGCACCCACATACACATCTATGCAACAGTGCAAAGATATATATAAAAACTGAAAAGAAAATGCATGCATACATCTATCCCAAACCAGAGTGCAACAGAAGTACCAAAGGGAAAAAACAGGGCCCACCAAAAGAAAACTGCAAAAGTGTCCAACCTGATCAGAAGGAGGGGATCGCTGTCAAAAGAACCCGCCGGTAAGCTCCTCGGCACAGCTCCGGTAAACACCTCAGTCAGTCTCACTCACAAATTTATGCCTGCTTCGGGTCCTCCTGGGACTCCGTCGAAAGGCCTATGGTCTGCACAAGACACAAACATGTGTGGGCAAAGCCCATGCAGGAGTGAGTATAACAATACTCAGTAGGCACCCAAAAAACCCAAAATAAAAGAGAGAAACTGAAAGACAACAGTCCGCTCATCCCGGCCAGAGGGAACCCAGACGAGAGAGAAACTCCATCTCGTGACCATCCATGGCTAACAAAACTAGTCAACTCAATTCAGGTGTATGCCCATACATACATCATGAACATTCGCTCAGGTATATTCCCATACATATACTAGGAGCATCCACACTTATATACGTCCACACATATACCATGAACATCCAGATATACACGATAAACACACCAAGCCACAAGAGGTACCGACCTCATCACCAGAAACGGTTCACAACCAAGAGAACACACTCCATGATCACTTTCATCCCAGATGAAACTCGTCCGAGAGATACACTCCATTGGGTCCCACACAAACATCTCAGACGCTCACCCGAGAGATCACGCTCGTCGGATATCGTCACTAAGGAAACCTCACTGAAACAACATAAACACCAAACTCTTTGGATGGGGGATCGCTCCTAGGGTCCGCTAGGGGATACCAGAACCCACACTGGTATACGAAGATCTCATAGATAGGGGATCACTCCCAGGATCCGCTGGGGGATACTACAACCTGATCTCGCATTCGTAGATCTCACAGATAGGGAATCACTCCCAGGATCCGCTGGGGGATACCATAACCCGATATGACACTTGAAAAAAACATGTCACTCAGATAGAGGATCAGCACCCATGTCATGACGGTCACGACGATACCGAAACCCTATCTGGTACATCTCGCACTGTAGGGGATCGAACTGATGATTCCGCAACCCTACAGAAACAACGCTCTGAGTAGGGGATCGTATAACCAACGATACCACAAACCTACTATAATCCTCATGCTGAGTAGGGGATCGTATACCCGATGATGCCACAACCCTATTGAGCACGACCCACTGCGTAGGGGATCATATTCCTGATGATGCCACAAACCCTATGGGGTTAACCTGCCAGATAGGGGATTTCCACCCGTGGATTAGTGGTCACAGCGATACCAAGAACCCGATCTAGGGAAACAATGCTAGAGGATCCCGCTCCGGGCCCACCGGAGGGATGCCATAACTCTAACAGATTAAACATATCATCAAGAGGATCACAAACCTATACTAAGGTTGTGATGCCGCGTGAACCCTCGTAGGAATGAACCAAGGGAGTACCATCAACCACTGTTGGTCCAAATGTCGCTAACCCGAGCAACTTGCCACAACACCACACCACGCACCTCCATGGACAATACTGAGACCACCATCGTGATCCACGCGAAAAAACACGCAGGATAGGCTGTTTACTCTCCCGAAACGGACAACCGGTGAAAATGCACTATTCACCATAGCTAGCCTGTGTTGGGACCACACTACGATCCCGAAACTCATCAAGCAGATCATACCACTGCGATCCCCTTGAAAAAACACACGGGATCGACTACTCGATCGTCCCAAACGGACTCCCGGTGAAAAAGGTATTATTCACCGAAGCCAGATCAGGTGGGGCCCACACCACACTCCTAAAACTTGTCAATAAGATCGTACCATTGCAATACACTCAAAAAAACACATGGGATCGACTACCCGATCATCCAAAACGGACACCCGACGAAAAAGTCACGTTTCTCCGCAAATGCTAGAACACGACCTTGTAGGGTCCACACCCTGTTCTCAGTCCCAACACCTAGAAACTATCTTGAAAATTTCTTCGTACCATCAAGGTCTCAACGCCTCTGACATCACATCATTTGGACACTCCGTGCAGGAGTTATGGCGGATCGAAGTTGAAAATAATAAAATATTACTATTATTTTCAACGTTTCATGGACCCGGGCCAAAAACAAGACTCATAAAATTCCCAAAGTGAGTTGAATGGTCCATCTCGATGCAAGAAACGTGTCGCCGCAAATGGCTCGCAAATCAGAGTTACGATTTGCGAGTTATGGGGGTTTAAAGAACCCCTAAAAAAATCTGGCCGGAGCACCACAGTGTCGCCGGAAACCACTACCTGCCTGACCAGACCTTCACCGCCGGACCACCACGGGACCTACCGGACCGCCGCCAGAGTCGCCAGAAAATCGCCGGAACCACTGGAAATCCACTGGAAAACTTCTGTGGGCCACCACGGTCACTCTGGTGGTCCAAAACGCGATCTGAGACCAGATCTGGAATCCTTGGGACGACACCTTTACAACGCTTGCCTTCGCTCAACAATCTGTCTCCATTTCAGCATCACGAAAAGTTACCGCCACTTCTGCTCGCCGCTGCGCTTCCTCAGACACTCAAAACTCGAACCCGAGCACAAATCGGGACTCCTCGGGTCGAGAGCTTCGCAAACATATGCCTTGCTTCTCGATTCGTTGATGATTTAGCGAGGTGAAAAGTTAATGGACGAAAATACGAAGAACATACAAAGAACACGCAATCAAAAACTCAATCTGATGATGGTTGTTGTTTGTTTGTCCATCGAGAGAGACAAGAAAAGCAACTGAAGCGGAAAAAAATCAAAAACGACAAAAAAACCTCAATCAGGGAGATGTATAATTCGAAAGAAGTCGCCTACCTCGAATCTGGATCTACCGTTGCGTTCCCTGTGCCATGATCTATCAGCGTCTGGAGTTTTTTCGTGATCCAATATCGTTTGGGAGTCGAATTTCCGTCAGCCAGAGCTTCACCGTCCGAGAGGGGAATGTTAGGATGGTAAGACTCTTAGTATGATATACTCTGTGATACCAAACGTAGGATCGAAATAAGAATGAGATTCTCAGATACAAGAGGGGGGGGGGGTGAATTGTACCTTTTTAAAAATTTCCTTAATCAAGGAAAGATCTAAGTTTAACACAAGACCTCTATAAGTACTAAAGACTTGCTGGATTTCAAAATAGTAATTCCAAAAATGGAACTTAA
Source organism: Viscum album (assembly GCA_963277665.1). Classification (NCBI taxonomy): domain Eukaryota; kingdom Viridiplantae; phylum Streptophyta; class Magnoliopsida; order Santalales; family Viscaceae; genus Viscum; species Viscum album. The sequence goes on from OY728146.1 coordinate 235,396,650, forward strand.
CAAAAGTTACAAAGATTAAGATCCTACCTTAAAGCGTATAGAATCTAACTAAATCAGAGTACAAGTAAGGAAGTATAAGAAAGTTATACTTTCCTTAACAATAAAAAATGTAGTGGAAAAACAAGTAGTAAAACTACAAGTAACAAACATTAACTCTTTTAACCCAAAGAGAAGGGTATCCAACAACCTTGGATAAAGGTCCCTTGATTTATACTTTCAAGAAAGTATGTCTTACCCACACCAGGGTAAGTCCTTGATACGAAGATCGAAGTTTGTCTTGATATCCTTGCAAGCCCTCAACTATCAGTTAGTCGGCACCTCTGTCTTCCTCAGCAAGGAAGCCCTCAACTTCAAGGTGTTGGAACCTCTGTCTTTATATCCCCAAAAGCCCTCGATTGTAATCACCAACAATCAGAGTCGCACGAAGCACGTCTAAACAAGGAAAAGTTTGAACAAGCTGTTCAAACTTTATACATGAAGCTTTGAGAGTTGATAAGAGCCTCTCTCTCTAGAAATCACTTCAGGAAGTTCTGATCACCAAAATTCCAAAAGTTGTGATCACGTTCAAATGAGCTCCTATTTATAGGTGAAGCTCCAATGGTCGGCTCCCTCCTCCAATAGTCATATTTCTCCTTGAATTTTGGAGGGACCTGTACACGTCTCACTTAACCAATGGTTAGTCAATAACTGAAAGCATGACATCGTTTTATAATAAAACAAGTGTAATCATAAGCAAAACTAAAGATCGGAATGTAAGAAAATAAGAGTTCGGAGTCTAACCAAAAATGGAATTCGGAGTCTATAATAAAGAGATATTCGGATTCTATTTTGTAGGAATGCATAACCCGAATTCTGTAGAAATCCAGATTCTGAATTTCTAAGGAAATTCAGAGTCTGGTTTCACTAGAATTCAGAACCAGAACTTACAAAGTTTGGAGTCAGAGTTCATGGGAATTCGGATTCAGAACTCATAAAAGTTCGGAGTCTGAATTCAGAGAACTCAGAGTCAGAACTTAGATAAGTTCGTAATCATAATTTGGAGTCGAACTATATGAGAGTTCGTATCCATAATTCAGAGTCGAAATATATGAGAGTTCGTATCCAGAATTCGGAGTCAAACTATATGAGAGTTCGTATCCAGAATTCAGAGTCAAACTATATGAGAGTTCGTATCCAGAATTCAGAGTCGAACTATATGAGAGTTCGTATCCAGAATTCGGAGTAGAACTATATGAGAGTTCGTATCCTGAATTCAGAATGGAACTTCATTAGAGTTCGTATCCAGAATTCGGAATGGAACTTCATTAGAATTTGTATCCAGAATTCGGAATGGAAATTCATTAGAGTTCTTATCCAGAATTCGGATCCTAAAACATAATACTTCATATCTAAGTATTATATGATTCCAAGGTTTTAGAATATGAATCCGATTTTTATAATTAAGAAAAATATTGATATGTATAAGGAAATCTAGGTAAGGGTAAATTTCCTTAAAGAAGGAAATTTTCCTTAGAGAAGTAAAATATAGATTTGTTTAAGTATAAGGTGTTTGTGATTTTCAAAATAAGAAGGAATGGAAAAGTCATAAGGAAAACCTTATTGACTCAATAATCTCCCCCTTTTTGGAAAGCACAAACAACCCTTCGAAAAAGAATATAAGGGCTTTGAAAAATTTCTTCAGACTTTGAAATTAAAACTTATCTCCCTTTGTTCATAGATGATGGCAAATACAACTAACTCCCCCTTAGGCTTAGGAACTCTAAGGATTGTATTCTGGATTTCCGGAATGATGTTTTCATTATCATAGGAATGAAAAAATTCATAACGAGAAACTCCCCCTTACTTAAGGATAGTTCTTCACTTAGGAATTTTTCTTCTCCACTTTAGATTTTTCCTTCTCCCCCTTTTGAGTAGTTTTTTTTCCTTCTCCCCCTTTGTGATTTTCAAAAATAATTTAAGGGAATGGAAAAGAAATTTGGTACCTGAAATATTAGTAAAGACATGCAAGGAAAACAAGCAACCATAGTTCTATTATAATTGGAATAATTTTTACAAGGAAGATCAAATGAAGAAAAAGATCAGATTGAGTCTATTTGTCTTCCTTTTCCTTTGGAATCAGCTTCTTTAAGAGGGCTTTCAGCTTCTTAAAATCTTTATGATCCTCCTCAGTTTGCTTCTCCAAAGCTGTGATCCTTTCTTGTTGAGATTTTAAGACTTCTTCCTGAGCATTTATGGCCTCTTCTTGCATCTTCAGTAACTCATCTTGCTTTTGCAGCTTTTCTTGAAACTCAATCTAGAAATCTCTTTCACTTTTCCAGTTCTGAGCAACCGAGTTAAGCTTCCCATTCAAATCTCTGACCTGTTGATTCTGAGAATTTTGCTCAAGGTTCAATTTTTCCTGAAGATTCTTGATTTTTCCATACTCAGTATCAAAATCATTTTTCACATCATTATGAAAACGATCAAAATCATCCAAATCATCATCAACTTTCTTTGACCATAGAGTGACTTTACCGCATGATTTCCTGTGAACATCATAATTGATAAGGAAATTTCTATGGTTTGTTTCAATCTTCACACACTTATCCATCACCATGGATAAAGATTATGACTTCTGATTCATGCTATGTTGAAGCATCTGGTATCTGGAGTCTATGGTGGGAAAGATCGGAATTGTGTCCACCAATTTTTTCAAAGACTCTATAACAAAATCACGACCCAGTGCTGATGACTCCGAATCAGACACTTTGGTCAGGGATTGTTCTTCTTCAATCTGCACCAACTTCCTTCTTGAAGAACCACCAAACTCCTTCTTTCTTATAACATCTTTTGTTGGGGTGTCCATAAGCACTTTCTTCCCCTTATCAACTTTCGAAACTGCCTCATCAGGAGATTCCTCCTTGCTTCCAGATATTTGAACAATCTTATCTTCATCTGGTTTCTCCTTATCTACTCCTTCTTCAAGAAAATGCTTCTCAAAGCTTTCTTCCTCAGGAAACTCATTCTCTTCCTCTTCTTCCTCAACATCATCTCTTTTACCATCTTTGTCATCTCCCTTTCCTGGAGTGATAGGCTTTGAGGTCTCGGCCTCAGAAGTTCGGAGTGGTAGTTTTTCTGATAGGCTTGCCTTCTCTTGATAATTTTTGACTTGTTTAATCAAGTCATCAAGATCACCAATTACTTCTTCTACTTTTTCTTCTTCTTCAACTTCCTCTTCTTCTTCTTCTACTTCTTCAACAACTTCTTCCACTTCTTCTTTACCAGATTCTTTCTCTACTTTTTCAACAACCTTATTCCCTTTGGACTTTTCTGGAGTGAAGTAATTTTTCCCAGGGGTCTCCGGTAAAGGTTGAACATGAAAAGTTTCCAGAATGGGAATCTTCTCAGAATCTAGTTCTGTATCTCTCAATAGATATTGAACAACTTCAGCTTCAGATAACTTTTTCTTCATCTTATTCTCTTTAGCCTGTTTCTCTAACTCATCCATAACTTTTTCTCTTAAGGCCTTAGTCTTAGCAGGGCCCAATCCAAACTGTGGATCCCCTTCCTTCCTTTTCTCCTTATATTCTCTCCATTTAGCAGCCACCTCATCTGGATAGGCTTTTTGTTTCTTTGGCTTAGGAGGTGCGGATTGGGTTCCCTTAGCTTTGGGGGTTTTGTCTTCAACAACCACTTCTTTCAATTTTCTTTTCTTACCAACCTTCTTCACTGGCTCAACCTTCTCCACCTTTTCCGGATTGGTTTCAGCCTCTTCCTCTGGAAAAATATAAAACTCTCCTATTTCCTTGGAATAATCCATATTCATCTTTTTCAAGGTATCATCACTTACAAGCATAACCTTGAAATTCCGAATCTTAGACTTACATGCAATCTTGAATGAATCCAGACACCGAACTATCATCTTTGATAGTAAGGTAGGGTACATGATGATTTGAGCTCTCAAATTTCCTTCCTTGATGTTCTTGATTGTTACAAGAACATGCCTCATCAGATTGATTTTTCTTAGATTCACCAAGGAATCTAAGAAATATATATCACTTTTCTTCAGGGTGTCTTTGTCACCCTTTCTGGGAACCAGGAAACCTTTTACCCAAAGCTGAAGGATCCGATTATTAGAGGATAGGTGAGAAATCTTGGTTGTCTTTACATCATGAATCCCAAGACACTCCAAGGACTTTACCTTAACAAAACTTCCTTGCACATCCAGATGTTTATGTGAGCAGAATTCAGCCTCTCCATCATATGTCTGCCCCACCAAGCTTGATGCCTTGGTGTAAGTAAGTTTGTAAGTCTTCCCATAAGACTTGAAAGAAAACTTTTCTCTTCCCTCTTCCTTATAGAAGTTTTCTAATTCATAGAACTCCACAAGTAACTTCGAATAGACTGCATCTTGATCACCTGTCTTAGATACACATACATCTTCCCAAACATTCAACTTGATATTATTAGAGACGATGGAATCATACTTGTAAAAGTTCAGATGGACTAGTATTTCTATGTACACTTTCCATTTTGAAATTGGATTTGTGGAAGAAATATCTTGGGAAGTAGCTTCTACAGACATTCAGAATGGAGGATCACTGAAGGATTCGGAATGGCCTTTAAGAGCAGAGGCAGGGCTTTGACACGTGAGAGCTCCAAATCAATGTGGGACACAAAAGGGGTTTCCCTTTATATAGGTGATGGATGTGACCTTTCACCTTCCAAAAGAAATCTAATGGTTGAGAATTTCTCTGATCTAATCTGACGGTTGAAATCATATCCGTAAGGAAAACTTGAATCCGATCTTTTGAGGTTTTAACAAAAACATTCGGATTTAAGTAGAAATGAATCCGAGAAATTTTAGAAGAAAAGAAACTACCAGCAACTAAAAACGATTACGAAAACATGAGTAAGGAAAACATACCTTTCGGATTGGCTCGGAAGTTTATTCGTAATAGGTAATATTCTTCTTGAAGAAAATTTGACTACAAAAACCTCATTACGAAAAACTCACTATGAAAAAAAATGAGTATGAAAATTCCTATTACGAAAATTCTCATTACGAAAATTATTATTACGAAAATTCTCAGTACGAAAACTTCATTAAGAAAATTCTCAGTATGAAAACTTCATTACAAAAATTCTCAGTACGAAAACTTCATTACGAAAATTCTCAGTATGAAAACTTTATTACGAAAATTCTCAGTACGAAAACTTTATTACAAAAATTTTCAGTACGAAAACTTCATTACGAAAATTCTCAGTATGAAAACCTCATTACAAAAATTCTCAGTATGAAAACTTCATTATGAAAATTTTGAAAAACTCATTAAGAATTTTTTTGTAAAACTCATTACGAAATTTTTTGAAAAACTCATTAAATTTTTTTTGAAAAACTCATTACGAAATTTTTTGAAAAACTCATTACGAAAATTTTGAAAAACTCATTACAAATTTTTTGAAAGGGTAACAAACAAATGTACCCCCCCTATGAAAAGGAGTTTATTACTGTAAGGATAATGGTTCAATAGGAAGTTAATGAAGGAAGATTACCTTACGTTTATCATTCCTAACTTTTGTTTAATGTATTCAAATCTATCAGAGGGTAAAGATTTTGTGAAAATGTCAGCAAGTTGATCTTGCGTTCCGATAAACTGAAGAATGATATCTCCTTTTTGTGTGTGATCCCTAATAAAGTGATACCTAATATCAATGTGATTTGCATGAGAGTGATGTGCATGGTTTTTACTAAGGGCAATGACACTTGTGTTATCACACAAAATTTGAGTCTTAGTAAAACTCAAGCCATAATCTGTGAGTGTGTGTTGCATCCACAACACTTGTGCACAACAACTTCCAGCTGCTACATATTCAGCTTCAGAAGTGGAGAGTGTTACAGAATGTTGCTTCTTGAATGACCAAGAAACTATTGAATCTCCTAAGAAATGAAAAGTTCTAGATGTACTCTTTCTATCTATTCTACATCCACCAAAGTCAGCATCTGAAAAGCTTTTTAAAACAAAATAATTTCTAGAAGTATAAAATAGTCCTAGATCCATGGTTCCCTTTAAGTAGCAAAAAATTATTTTCACTACCTTTAAATGAGATTCCTTAGGATTGGATTGATATCTTGCACATAAGAATACTGAAAACATCAATTCTGGTCAACTAGCTATCAAGTAAAGTAGATTTCCTATCATACCTCTAAAAGATGTTTGTTCTACTGGTTTTCCAGCTTCATCAAGATCAAGTGTGTTTGAGGTACCGATAGGAGTACTTATACTCTTAGTGTTGTCATACCCATACTTTTTAAGAAGATCTTTATTATACTTATGTTGGGTTATGTATATTCCTTCGGGTTTTTGAGAAATTTGAAAACCAAGAAAAAATGTTAACTCACCCATCATACCCATTTCAAACTCATATTTCATTAGATCTGCAAAGGAATCAGTTAAATATTGCTGAGTTGAACCAAATATAATTTCATTAATATAAATTTGAACAATTAAAAAAATTTCTTATCTTTATTTATAAAAATAGTTGGATCTGCATTTCCCTTAACATAGTTATTTTGAAGCAAAAATCCTGTAAGTCTATCATACCAAGATCGTGAGGCTTGTTTAAGGCCATACAAAGCTTTGGTAAGTCTAAAAACATGATCATGATGTTTTTTATCTTCAAATCCAGGAGTTTGTTCAACAAAAACTTCCTCTTGAACATAACCATTAAGGAAAGAACATTTCACATCCATTTGAAAAATTTTAAAATTGAAAAATTCCGCAAAGGCAAGTAGAATACGAATAGATTCAAGTTTAGCTACTGGAGCATAGGTTTCTTCATAGTCTATTCCTTCTTGTTGATTATAGCCTTTAACAACCAATCTATCTTTATTTATTATGATGATTCCATTTTTATCACACTTATTTCTGAAGACCCATTTTACTCCAATAACAGAAGTTTCCTTAGGTCTTTCAACCAAGGTCCAGGATTTATTCCTTTCGAATTCATTTAGTTCATCTTGCATGGCCTTAATCCAATCTTCATCACCTAAAGCTTCATCAGTGCTTTTTTGGTTCTAATTGGGAAAGGAATGCTAGATGTTCTACTTCATTTCTTAAGGAACTTCTAGTCCTTACAGGTTGATTCACATCACTAATGATACTATCACTGGGATGATTCTTTAGAAATGACTGATTTGGGTTTTGTAAAACCTGTTCATCAACATAGGGTAGAAAGTCTTCTGGGGTAAATGTTTCAGAAGTATCTTCTTGTACATTTTCCTTATCAGAAGGATTTTCTATCAACGGTTGATAATCAGTTTTTGAAAACACATCTGAGGATGCAGGTTGAGGTTGTTTGAAAACAAAGGGTCCGGTTTCATCAAATTTGACATGTACTGTTTCTTCAATAGTACAAGTGTTTTTGTTGAAAACTCTATAATACTTAGAAGTTTTGGAGTAGCCTAATAAAATTCCTTCATCAGATTTTGGTGCGAATTTGTGTAGATTATATTTAGTATTTATGATGAATACCTTGCAACCAAAAACCTTGAAGTAGGAAAGTCTAGGTTTTCTACCATTCCATAACTCATAAGGAGTTTTATTAAGAAAAGGTCTAATCAAAACTCGATTTATAGTATAACAAGCAGTACTTACAGCTTCATCCTAGAAATGTATAGCTATAGAATATTCACTCAACATGGTTCTAATTATCTCTTGAAGAATTTTATTTCTTCTTTCAACTACACCATTTTGTTGAGGTGTTCTAGGTGCTGAGAAGTTGTGAGTAATACCTTTTCTACTACAAAAAGTTTCAAAATCATAATTTTGAAATTCTCCTCCATGATCACTATGAATAGTTTTCAATGGAAGGTTTTTCTCATTTTTAACTTGGGCTCTAAAACTTTTGAAATAATAAAAATATTCAGACTTCTTTGCTAGAAAATATACCCATGTAAATCTAGTGTAATCATCAACTAAGACAAATACATAATACTTTCCTCCAATTCTTCCAGTTTGTGTTGGACTAAAAAGATCCATGTGCACCAACTATAGTGCATCAGTTGTTGAGACTTCACCGATTGATTTAAAACTTGATTTATATTGCTTTCCATATTGACAAGGATCATAAACTTTAGAAGAATCAAATCTAAGCTCTGGTAGATCCTTAACTAGTTTCTTCTTAGAGAGTTTACATAAGGTTCTAAGGTTACAGTGACCTAACCTTCTATGCCACAACCAAGAATGATCTTCTATTGCACTAAGGCAAGGTAAGTCTTGGATCCTAAGGTCTTCTAAGTTTAGTGTGTAAACATTATCTTGCCTATGGGCAAAAAGAATAAATTCATCCTTGGAATTGTGTACTAAGCACTTATCATTCCTAAAATTCACAAGGTATCCTTCATCACATAATTGAATTATGCTGATGAGGTTGTTCTTAAGACCCTTAACAAATAAAACATTTTAAATCAAGGTTTTTTCAAGAAGAACAATGTTACCTATACCAATAATTTCTCCCTGAGCATTATCTTCAAAAGTTACTTTTCCTCCTTTCGTCTTGATAATCTTTTCAAAATAGTTTTTGTTACCAGTCATATGCTGAGAACATACACTATCCATGTACCATGTATTGCTGTTGGTAATTTCCCTATTTTCCTGAAAATAAGAAAAAGTTAGGTTTTCGGAATCCAGACTTGCTTAGATCCGGAAATGTCAGAAAGCAAAATTTTGGGTACCCACATCTTTTTAGAAAAATAAGCTTTATGAAATCCTAAAGATTGGGTTTTGTTTAAAGAAGAATTCTTTGCCCAGTGACCACCACATTGAAACTTGGTACAAAATGGGGCACTTTGAGGAACAAAATAATTGTTACTAAAAGTTGGTTTTGCATGGGTATAATCAAATCCAGATTTGTTTCTTAAAGGTCATATTTGTGAATACATCTTATCAAAATTTTCTTTACCTAGGGTAAAGTTTGACAAACACTTCTTTAAGGAAAATATTTCAGACTTGAGTTTTATAACCAAGTTTTTATCTTCAAAATCATTAGATTTGGAACTAGAGCTAGGCTCAAAAACACTTTTCTTAGAAATTACTTTTTCTAGATCTTTAGAAAGTTTATTCTTCTCAAAATTTACTTCCTCAATATTTTTTGAAATACTTTCAAAATCATAATTTTTCTTATTAAGATCTTTAGAAAGATCTGATATTTCTCTAATAAGAATAGTATTCCTAGAGTTTTCCTTATCAAGATTTTTCATGAGTTTTGAGTTATCAAGCTCAAGAAGTTCAACAAACCTAGAAACTTCTTCATAGGTAGGTAAAGTATTTTATTCATCAGAAGAAGATTCTTCATCAGAAGAGTTATAATATTTACTATCATTAGAATTTAAAGAAACATTGGTCAAGGATTCAACGTTGTGTACCTTATCCATAAAGCAATGATTATCAAAAGGTAGCCTGACTATAAGAACAAGATTCTTCTGTCCAGAAGATTCATAATCAGAAGATTCATCTGAAGAGTCACCACCACTGGCACTCCAGGTGTAATTAGCTTTCAGAACTTTATCAGCTTTGGAATTGTAATATTTCTTTCTGTTCCTTTCAGAATGCCTCTCTTTTCTTTCTTTTCTTTTGAGCATAGGGCAATCAGGTCTTCTGTGTCCAGCTCTTTTGCATTCATAGCATGTGACCTCTGAATCTTTCTTATATTTCCTTTCCTTCTTCTTATACTTGGATTAGAAATTTCTCTGTCCAGCTATCTTGTTCATCCTTCGAGCAAGATTAGCTAACTCATTTTCTGAGACTTCACTCTCACTAGATTCGGATTGGATAGTAACCTTCTTAGACTTGGATCTAGTTACTCTCTCAGGAGTCTTAGCTTTCATGTGATTTGAAGTTGTAGTAAAATCAACACTACCATTCCCATTCTTCTTTTTTATGTTATCATCATCTCTCTTCATTCTAGTTTCATGTTGAAGAAGAGTTCCAAATAGTTCATCAAGAGAAATTTGAGTAACCTTCCTGTTCTCATCAATAGCTGTTCTCTTTGATTCCCACTCATTGGGCATGATATCTATAATCTTATCCACAAGAGCTTCATCATCCAAACCTTTATCTCCCATAGATTTTAAGCTATTCACGATAGTCATGAATATCTATTTCACTTTACAAATTGGTTCTCCATAAGGAAAATTAAAACCATGATACTCAGCTCTCAACATAGCTCTTCTTGTTTCTATGACTTTGGATGTACCAAAATGTGTAACTTCAAGTTTCTTCCATATATAGTTAGCTGTTTCACAAGAATAAATTTGGCTATATATGTTCCTAGTCATTAAACAAAGTAAAGTATTGCGTACCTTATAGTTGAGTTGGTATTCATGCTTTTCTTAATTAGCAAAAGCACTAACTTCCTTGTCAGGAATTTTGTATCCACCAGTAAGCATGACAAAGTTATCTACCCCAGTATTGATAACGAAAGTCTTCATGCGATCTCTCCAATATTCATAATCATTACCATCAAAGATTGGTGGTCTAGTAGGATTTAGGTTTTCAATAGAACCAATGTTTAAACCTGCCATCCTTAATAAAATCTTTGGCACACAAACTTATTACAAGTGTAAGTTTGTAAACTAGAGAAAATATTCTAAGCAAGAAATATTGTAACTCTAAGCAAAAAATGAATCCGAACTATAATTCTGAAAACTATGAATCCGAAAGTATAAATCCGAAAATGTGTGAATCCGAGAATTCTCTTCTGAATCTAATTATAGGATTAATTCAGATTGAACCAAATGCTCTGATACCAATTGTTAGGATGGTAAGACTCTGAGTATGATATACTCTGTGATACCAAATGTAGGATCGAAATAAGAATGAGATTCTCAAATACAAGAGGGGGGGGGAATTGTACCTTTTTAAAAATTTCCTTAAACAAGGAAAGATCTAAGTTTAACAAAGTTAAACTAAGCAAATTAACAAGACCTCTATAAGTACTAAAGACTTGCTGGATTTCAGAATAGTAATTCTGAAAATGTAACTTAACAAAAGTTACAAAGATTAAGATTCTACCTTAAAGCGTATAGAATCTAACTAAATTAGAGTACAAGTAAAGAAGTATAAGAAAGTTATACTTTTCTTAACAATACAAAATGATGCAGAAAAACAAGTAGTAAAACTACAAGTAACAAACAATAACTCTTTTAACCCAAAGAGAAGGGTATCCAACAACCTTGGATAAAGGTACCCTGATTTATACTTTCAAGAAAGTCTGTCTTACCCACACTAGGGTAATCTCTCAATATGAAGATTGGAGTCTGTCTTGCTATCCCCACAAGCCATCAACTATCAGGTAGTCGGCACATTTGTATTCCTCATCAAGGAATCCCACAACTTCAAGGTGTTGGAACCTCTGTCTTCCTATCCCTGGAATCCCTCGATTGTAATCACCAAAAATCAGAGTCATACGAAGCACGTCTGCACAAGGCAAATTTTGAACAAGCTGTTCAAACTTTCTGCATGAAGATTTGAGAGTTTATAAGAGCATTTCTCTCTAGAAATCACTTCAGGAAGTTCTGATCACCAAAATTCCAAAAGTTGTGAGCACATTCAAATGAGATCCTATTTATAGGTGAAGCTCCAACGGTCGGCTCCCTCCTCCAATGGTCATATTTCTCCTTGAATTTCGGAGGGACCTGTACATGTTTCACTTAACCAACGGTTAGTCAATAACCGAAAGCACGACATCGTTTTGTAATGAAACAAGTGTAAGTATAAGAAAAACTAAAGTTCGTAATGTAAGAAAATAAGAGTTTAGATTCTAACCAAAAATGGAATTCGGAGTCTATAATAAAGAGATATTCGGATTCTGTTTTGTAGGAATTTAGAACCTGAATTCTATAGAAATCCGGAGTCTGAATTTCTAAGGAAATTCAGAGTCTGGTTTCACTAAAATTCAGAACCAGAACTTACAAAGTTCGGAGTCAGAGTTCATGGGAATTCGGAGTCAGAACTCATAAAAGTTCGCAGTCTGAATTCAGAGAACTCGGAGTCAAAACTTAGATAAGTTCGTAATCAGAATTCGGAGTCGAACTATATGAGAGTTCGTATCCATAATTCGGAGTCTAACTATATGAGAGTTCGTATGCAGAATTCAGAGTCGAACTATATGAGAGTTCATATCCAGAATTTGGAGTCGAACTATATGAGAGTTCATATCCAGAATTCGGAGTCGAACTATATGAGAGTTCATATCCATAATTCGGAGTCGAACTATATGAGAGTTCATATCTAGAATTTGGAGTCGAACTATATGAGAGTTCATATCCTGAATTCGGAATGGAACTTCATTAGAGTTCGTATCCAGAATTCGGAATGGAACTTCATTAGAGTTCGTATCCAAAATTCATAATGGAACTTCTTTAGAGTTCTTATCCAAAATTCAGATCCTAAAACAGAATGATTCATATATAAGTATTATATGATTCCGAGGTTTTAAAATATGAATCTGATTTTTATACTTAAGAAAAATATTGATATGTATAAGGAAATCTAGGTAAGGGTAAATTTCCTTAAGGAAGGAAATTTTCCTTAGAGAAGTAAAATATAGATTTGCTTAAGTATAAGGTGTTTGTGATTTTCAAAACAACAAGGAATGGAAATGTCATAAGGAAAACCTTATTGAATCGACAAGGAAATGAGCTAACCCTATCCATTTCCTTAACTCCCTATTTATAGAAAACTACCGGCAGACGTGAAATCCGAATCTCTCGTGCCCTCTCAACTGAGGTCACCCCTTGGGTAAACACAATGCTATGAACTCAATGATGGTCTCAGATTTCCAATCTGAGATTCCGTTCAGGAGTTATTCGAACCGACGTCCATAACGAAACTTTTCCATTTATTAACGAAAATGCCCCTGGTGGCTTTTCTCACAATAGGCCCGCGCCCGCAAGGTTTACACCCTGCCTAAGGTAAACGACACGCTCCAGACGCAACCATGCCCTCATATTCCCATTCTGAGCTACTTTTTAGGAGATAACACACCCCGCCACATACATAGTATAAAAATACTTAATATTTTTATAAAATTTATTCTGGAAACACCGGGCCTCGGAATTTCACGCCGTCTTCGTGCCTAGCTTTGAATTATTCATAGGAATATTCCAAAGTATGACAGGTCCAAAACCTGAGTTGTTACACGTACCCCCTGGATAGCCCCCACCCCTAGAAAGCCCCCCTGGACATCCCGCCCACCCCCTGGACACCTCGTACCCCCCTGGACAGCCCCCACCCCTGGAAATCCCCCCACCCCCTAGACACCCCCAACCCCCCTGGACAGCCTCGCCACCCCTGTGGGTAGCCTGCCCACCCCCTGGATAGCCCCTCCCCCCATGGACACCGCCCCCACCCCCGTGGACAACCCTCCTGGACACCACCTACCCCCCTGGACAGCCCCGCCAACCTCATGGACATCCCACCCACCCCCTTGGACACCCTGTACCCCCCTGGACAGCCCCACCCACCCCCCTGGATAGCCCATCCACCCCCCTGGACACCTCATACCCCCTGGACAGCCACCCCATCCCCTAGAAAGCCCCCAACCCCCTGGACACCCTCGACCCTCCTGGATAGTCCCACCACCCCCGCAGACAGCCCGCCCACCCCCTGGACAACCCCTCCCCCTGTGGACAGCCTCCCACCCCCATGGACAGCCCGCCCACCCCCCCTAGACACCCCTACCCCCTATAAAGCCCCACCACCCCCGTGGATAGCCCGCCCACCCCCATAGACACCTCGTACCCCCCTAAATAGCCCCGCCCACCCCCTGGACACCCCGCCCACCCCTGGAAACCTCATACCCCCTGGATAGCCCCGCCACCCCTGGAAAGCCCCACCCCCACCCCTTGGACACCCCGACCCCCTGGACAGCCCCGCCACCCCCGTGGATAGCCTGCCCACCCCCCTAGACAGCCCCTCCCCCTGTGAACAGCCCCCACCCCCGTGGACAGGCCGCCCACCCCCCCTAGACACCCCTACCCCCTAGACAGCTCCACCACCCCTGTGGACAGCCCACCCACCCCCTGGACACCCTGTTCCCCCTAGACAGCCTCACCCACCCCCTGGACACCCCGTATCCCCCTGGACATCCCCCACCCCCGTAGACAGCCCACCCACCCCCTTGGACACCTCATACCCCCTGGACAGCTATGCCACCCTCGTGGACAGCCCACCCACCCCCCTGGACACCCCGTACCACCTGGACATCCCCCCACCCCCGTGGACAGCCCGCCCACCCCCGTAGCGAGCCCACCCACCCCCTGGACACCCCCTACCCCCTCAACAGCCCCACCACCCCTGTGGACAGCCTTCCCACCCCCCTGGACACCCCCTCCTCCCATGGATAGCCCCACCCCCATGGGCAGCCCACCCACCCCCCTGGACACCCCTACCCCCCTAGACAGCCCTGCCACCCCCATGGACAGCCCACCCACCCCCCTGGACACCCCATACCCCCCTGGACAGCTTCGCCCACCCCCTGGACACCCCCTACTCCCTGGACAGTCCCGCCACCCCCGTGGATAGCCCCCACCCCCCTAGACAGCCCCCCCATCCCTGTGGATTATAGGGTTTCAAACAACTCAAAGATCCCATTAATCATAGTTACCCACTTCGTTTCCTCCTGGGATCCTTGATCACCAATAAAAAATAGTGGATGCTATTTTAGAAACTCCCATACATAATCAATGATCCGAGAAGAACATGGTTATTCCACTTCCACAAGAGTTTGAGTATAGACCAAGATTAGGAAGACAATAGCTGGATCACAAGAATGACTACATGAGATATCCCCTTATTGACTTTTTGATTCATTTATAGTGGTAACATTCTAAATAATTATAAAAAACAAAAACTTTAGTAAAATAATCTGATATTCTAAAATAAGGGACACAAAATCATAGATCCCATAAAGATACATCATAAATAATTCTTCATAAAACTATTTCAAAATCACATAATAGAGACTTATTTCTATTTAAAACTCCCCAATGGTTTATCAAAATCCATTTTAAGGTTCCATTTCAAAAATCATATAGTATTTTTGTCCCACAATAAAAATGTAATCCATTTCCTAATAACCAAATCCCCTTTCCTACCATACACACCAAAAGCATTCATTTTTTCCTAAAGAAACACATACTATTGAAATAAACACTATTCCAAAACCATTTTAAAAATACCAATGATCTTAAAATCCGTGAAATTAATTCCATTAAAACCATTATAGCCCTCCGCCCCTCCTAGACACCACCCCACCACCTGGACACCCCCCACCCCCTGGACACCCCCACCCCCATGGACATCCCCCCACCCCCTAGACATCCCCCTACCCCCTGGACACCACCCCACCCCCCTTGGGCAGCCCCCCCAACCCCCTGGACGACCTGCCACCCTTCCTTGACACCACCCCACCACCTGGACACCCCCACCCCTGGACACCCCCACCCCCATAGACAGCCCCCCACCCCCACTCCCACCCCCTGGACACCACCCCACCCCCCTTGGACAACCCCAACCACCTGGACCCCCCACCCCCCTGGACACCACCCCGACCCCTGGACACCCCCCACCCCCCTAGATCACCCACCCCCTAGACACCCCCACCCCCTGGAAAGCCCCCCCAACCCTCTGGACACCACCCCACCCCCTGGATACCCCCCCACCCCCATGGACACCCCCATGGACACCCCCCACCACCCTGGACAGTCCCCCCCACCCCCTGGACACCCCCATCCTCCCGGACACCCCCACCAACACCCCCTACCCCCTTGGAAAACCACCCCAACCCCTTGAACAACCCCTAACCCCTGAATTCTGAATTGAATTCTTTATGTATTTAATTAAATTATGAATTATTTGTTAATGGTGTATGGATATACTTGTTGTATGGGCATACTTGTTGTATGTGTATACTTGCTGTAATTACCTTATGAATTATGTGTTAATTTTGTATGTGTGTAGAGGGTAATTAAATACAGAATTGGAGGTATTTAGAATTTTGTATGAATTATGTGTTGTATGGATTTTATACATAATTTTGTATGTATTTTGTACGTATTGAGAATTGTGCACATATTTAGAATTGTGTATGAAATGTGTATGAATTGTGAAGGTATTCAGAATTGTTCAGGTATTCTATATGGACCGCCCACCCAACCCACTGTATGTATTCTGTAGGTATTCATAATTGTGTATGAATGTTGTAGGCTTGCTAGTGGAAGCTGGTGGAATTGCTGCAGGTGCACAGGGGGGAGGCTAGGGTCAGCTTGCTACTGTAGGTACATAAAGGCTATGCCAACGGTTTGCAACCATTGGAATATCTGTAAAATCAGAACTTATACCAATGGTTTTATGTAAACCATTGGTATAAGTATATGCCAACGATTTGTAAACTACTGGCATAAATATTTTTACTTGATATTTACCAACGGTTTGTGGGAAACTGTTGGTAAAAGTCTATACCAACGGTTTACAAAACCATTGGTATAGAGGTGATTTTTCATATTACCAACAGTTTTAAACTGTTGGTAAACATTTATACCAATAGTTTCAATAAACCATTGGTATATACTCAATTTTTCAGACATATCCCAATAGTTCTCATAGAATCGTTGGGATATGTCTATCCCTACGGATCAAGACCCAACAGTTTGGACAACCGTTGGTATAGTTTATAGCAACAGTTGTCCAACCTTTACCAATGGTTTTAAACTATTGGTAAATATGAAGTTTCTAGTAGTGCCTCACTTAGTTGTTGTTGAAAAGAAACAAAATGGTAAACACAATTAGAATTTCAAAAAATTAGAAGATTTCAGTAATTATACATATAAACTCAATTGTCACTGCTAACTATTTGAAGAAATTTCCAGTATTCTAAGGGCATCCGCAACTGAAGAATTTTTTTGGACAATTATAATAGTGAAATTGATGAAATAATAAATTGCAAGGGTCTGGTTATAGTAAATAGTATATTTGACCAATTAGATTCGATGGTATGAGTATATAACTGAAATATGTCTAGATATAAAGTTTACTTAGGAGTTAAAGATGGAGAAAACCAAGCCAGGTCAATGAGGGGACCAAGCTAGATCAATTTTTAGTAAGGATATACACGTATGGAATTTTATGGGAATAAAAAAGAAGATAAATCAATTGCATAAAAAATAGAGAGAAGTTTCAAGATCATAAATAAACTATAATAAGAGAGTGAAAGATTACCAAAAGATTTTAAGACCCCATCAACTAATTTGGGAACTTCCATTGAAGATTCTTGAAAAATTCCATCCATAAACAATGAGTGGAACACAAATCGAAGATAAAACATAAACAATGATGCAAAAAAAGTATTAATCATTATTAAGAATAAAGTAGTTATTAGCAGAATGTGAGAAATGTATTATGGGATAACAAAGTTGAAAAACATCATTCAATGTTATTAAAAAATAAACAATAATGTGTGTTTTTGTTTGAACTAACAGTAGAGATGTGTAAAATTTAAAGGGAAAATTGAAATGAAATCAATAGCATCCACAACTGAAGAATTTTTTTTGGAAAAATTAGAGTACAATTGATGAAATAATAAATTGCAAGGGTCTGGTTACAATAAATAGTCTAGTTGATCAATTGGGTTTGATAGAATGAGTATGTAACTAAAATATGTCTAGATATGAAGTTTTTGTGGGAGTCAAAGATGGAGACAACCAAGCCAGATCAGTGAGGTAACTGATCTAGATCGATGTTTACTAAGGATATACACGTATGAAATTTAATATAAATAAAAAAGAAGTGAAATAAATTGTATAGAAAATAAATAGGAGTTTCAAGATCATAAAGAAACTAAAATAAGAGGGAAAAATATTACTATAATATTTTAAGACCCTTTCAACTAATCTGGAAACTTCCATTGAATATTATTGACAAACTTCATCCACAAACAATGATTGGAACACAAATCAAAGATAAAACATAAACAATGATGCAAAGAAAGTATTAATCATTATTAAGAATAAAGTAATTATTAGCATAATGTGAGAAATGTATTATGGGAAAAAAAGATGCAAAACATCATTCAAAGTTTTTCAAAAATAAATAGCAATATGCGTCTTTGTTTGAACTAATAGCAGAGATGTGTGAAATTTAAAGGGAAAATTGAAATGAAATCAACAACATTCATAGTTGAAGAATTTTTTTTGGAGAGTTATAAGAGTAAAATTGGTGAAATAATAAATTTCAAGGGTCTGGTTACATTAAATAGTCTAGTTGATCAATTAGGTTTGATGGAATGAGTATGTAACTGAAATATGCATAGATATGAAGTTTTATCGGGAGTCAAAGATGGATATAACCAAGCTAGACCAATGAGCAAACTGAGCTAGATCAATGTTTAGTAAGGATATACGAGTATGGAATTTTATGAAAATAAAAAAGAAGTGAAATCAATTGCATAGAAAATAAATAGAAGTTTCAAGATCATAAAGAAACTACAATAAGAGGGTGAAAGATTACCAGAAGATTTTAAGACCCTTTCAACTAATCTAGAAACTTCCATTGAAGATTCTTGACAAAGTCCATCCACAAACAATGAGTGGAACACAAATCGAAGATAAAACATAAACAATGATTCCAAGAAAGTATTAATCATTATTAAGAATAAAGTAGTTATTAACATAATGTGAGAAATGTATTATGGGATAACAAAGCTTCAAAACATTATTCAAAGTTATTCAAAAATAAACAACAGTATGTGTTTCTGTTTGAACCAACAATAGAGATGTTTGAAATTTTAAGGGAAAAATGAAATGAAATCAATAGAAGTGAAAGAAATTGGGAGTGTAAGAAGATTACCATAGGTTCTTTGACTTGTCAGAGATGCAAATAAGATGAAGATTCCACACCCGAGTCCCAATTTTGGTGAACAACAGAGGGGTTGGCCAAGTGAGTTTTATAGAGGAATGAAAGGAGATCTGCAATGTAACACCCCAAGATTTTTTTAAAAAAAATGGAAATGCATGAAACATTTTTTTAAGTAGATATTTATAACTAGTCTTTAAAAATAAATTTTCCACTTCTATGTTTTGAATTTTGAAAAACGGTCATCTACAATTGTGTTTAATATGTCATTTGGAGTCTAATGGAACCAACTTGTTTTTTTGGTGAATAGTAACATACCCTTATAAATAGTAATATGACCCTAATGAATAGTAAATTGTGTTATTATTTTATTTTCTTAAGGATTTAATATAATGACATCTTGGTTAATTTTTCAATGTGATATAAAAGCAATTATAGTTTTTAAATTATTAATTTTTGAATTAAGTATGATTTTATTAAAAAATTAAATTAATAATATTTAGAAAATTATTTTCAAAAAATGGAGTTCATTTTTGAATTATACACGTCGAGAAATGATAAGGGTGAATTTTTGGGATTTTTCTGAAATTCTTGAATTTTCGATGAATAATGAAATACGGTAAAATACCGTATATTCAAATTATCAGTAAAATACACTATTTATGACATCATAAGTGATATAAGGCCACTTTTTTCAAATTCACATGCCATTATTACTATTTAGGGTCACATTAATTAAGATTATTCATTGTCTTGAGAAAAAATATTATAATAATGATTAAAATAATAAAAAATACACACTCTCCTCCACTATAAATATCACCCTCATTTCTCTCTTCCTCCCACACCTCTCAAGCCTTGAGCCTTACCTAAGTTCTGTCCAATACTCCTCCCAAGGATCTTCCCCACATCCTAGAGCTTCTGGTCTCACCAAAAGGACAAAACCAAAGGCCTTAAGAAGGATCTCAAAGAGAAGAAATCAAGAGGTAAACATCCTCTTTTATTTTCTTTCTTTTCTTTCATTGTATGTTATTATTTTTCATTAATTTTTGATTATATTGGGATATTTAATTCCATATCCCCCTTAATTCCCATATTATTTAAGTGTGATGAGATACCCCCTTTCTCTCATCAACCTATTTTATGAAATTTTAAGTGACGTCGTTAGGCTGCCGAATTTTCATAAGAGATTTCTTAAATTTTCTTTTATTTTGAGTTCCTTTATTTTCTTCTTATTTACTCACCTCCTCTTATCCAATAGGAATGAAAGCTCTAGAATCTTGTATATTCTGGATGTTCTCATGTTCAGGGAAAATTCCTCATCAATATTTTTCTCCTCCCCCACTTATTCAAGGAATTAAAAACATTGTCCGTGATGTGTCGAATTACCGACATCGTGGACGATGTGATTTCAATCTGCTTTAATTCCTTCAAGGATAGTCATAAAACCATTTTTATGGTTGAAATGGGTTATAATATATGTATTATTTCTCATTCATGGTTCTGAAATTCTTTTGAAAACATGGTTTTAATTTATAAAACAAAATGAGGTTGTTATTATCAAAGAACCACTAAAATGATCTAAACGAACGTCATTAATGTTTTAACTTATGAATCATCCTCATGTAAGAATTTAAAATGATAAATAATATAATTTCTGGTTCTGTAAATATGTAAATACTAATCCATTCCAATTCTATAGTTTCACTTCCAATTGACAAGAACAACCATCATGAAACAATCATGGAAATCATGTAAATAACTCAACCAAAAACAGTGCAAGGAACAAAATACTAACAATTAAAGGGTGAAATGATGTAATGAAATGATCATATAAGGTATTATAAATATGGATATGTTTTTTTAAGATATTAATAACACTCTTTTAACCATTATAAAGGAGGTTTAAACAAGTTTGAAGTAAGACAAGCCAGAGGTAAGGGAATTCTTAACCCGATTTCCATCCTTTGGGTTAACCTTATACTTCATTATTTATGTGGTATTTAATTTTTTGTGTGTGATGAATTCTGATTATATTATGGTGAATTATGTGTATTTACAAATTATATACATATTTCATCCACTCTATTAAGTCTCACTTCAATTATATGATATTTATAAGGGACTTTTATTTTAAAATCTTCTTTTAAAATTCCGTTTTACAAAATTCAAAAGCAATGTTTTTATGCTATTATTCATGTTGTGTGATTATATTCTAGTTCTTGGGAATTTTTTATGATGAAGGGTGGGACCTATATCTCCCTCCAATACATTGGGTATGTGTAATTTGGAGGTCGGCCGTATGGTTACTCCAAGTGTAACTGTGATGGTTACACAAATTGTAAGGTAGCTGTGAGGGTTACAAATTATAAGGTAGCCGAGAGGGTTACAAGATCATATAAGTAATAATCCAAGATACCATTATTGTTATATTTATGTTCTTATGTATTGTGTAAATCTTGTGAAAATCTCATATTTTACAAAGTAAGTATATATGAGTGACGAGTATGTCTTTTGAAAATATTTTCATACGTTACAAATATTCATTGACTAATGTGTTCTTTCCTTATTTTTTACATCCCTTACTGAGCTTTTTGTATTTATCCCAAGTTTTTTAAATGATTTTCACAGGTCATAAGGATGTGTAAGACAAAGAAAGAAGGCAAGTTAAATGTTTGAAGAATTGTCAAAGAAATCATGTTTTAAACTTTAATGTTTTATATTTTGAAAAAAAATGGAAACTATTTTTATGGTATCCACTCTGTAATAATGTGTAATGTTATGAATGTATTATGTCCCAATTCTCTAAAGATCTAAACTTGAAAAGATCCTCAATGTAAAAGGAAGCGGTTTCTTGACTAAAATCAAGATTATGTAATGTAATAAGGTTGAGTCCTTATATACAATGCTGAAGGTGAGTATGGGAAATCACAAAGCAGATGGCCTCGAGTGTGGCAGGGAAAACACATAGGGTGTCGGCGACACAATCAAAATGTGAAGGAGATGGAACCAATATATTAGAAATCGAGTGCGGTTTTATTCTGAAAACTCAGCATCTCAGATAGGTTTTTATGAATAGTAAACGTGGAGATCAGATAGCTTCAAAATCCACATCATCATTGTCGACTGCATATCATCGTCATGGTACGATCACTGTCAGAACTATGAAACAATGCCTTAATCTAGAACAAACCACCACAAAACCAAAAACAAAATGTTGAACTCTAAAAAATTATTTTCAGTAGGAAAAAGCATTAGCAAAGAGGCAGGATTGATGAGCACCACAAAATCCACATGCCACTGCACTTGTAGTCGTCGCCATAATCACCATCTCTAAAAGACACTGATTGAATCTGGGGACACAAGGGAAAGAACGTCGTGTCAGACCTCACCAATGGAAAGAAAGTCGTCCTCTTCACCGTCCCCAGTGCCTTCACCCCCACATGTTCCCCGAAGCACATCCTTGGCTTCGTCGGGAAGGCCGTGGAGATCAAAGTGAAAGGGGTCAACACTATCGCTTGCATCTCTGTCAATGACGACTTCATGATGAAGGCATGGCAGGCAGATCTAAAAATAGGTGATGAGGTTGAGATTAGATAGCTTTGAATGGAGAGAAATTGATACCTTTCATTATGGAGGGAGATTTCACCGAGAAAGTATCAGAAAGGGAATCAACCATGATAGAGATATTATAACATCCCACCATTTTATAACAAAAACTTTCATTACATTACACAAATCTGAGGATCGTTAAGGTTTAGTGTCTTGGAAACAAGGATCATAATACATAAAAAAACATAAAACATTCTTCTTAAACACTTGCAAGGCGTCTCCTTAAGTTCATTCTAGGTTCATTACTGCATCTCATAACCTGGGGACATACATCAAAAGAAAGGGTGAGCAGAAGGCCCAGTAAGGGAAACAAGAGGAACATTTTACATGTGAACTTGAGATACTTCAATAAGGACATGAAAAGAACTTTAAGGCATGAGAAAGAAATCATGAGGCATTTTATAATAAAAATAACATTTTTCATAACTTGAAGATGTGGCTACATCATTTAACATAGACAATCATGAACATATCACCAAGGTCCATCCCCAAGGTGTCATTTGAAAATTACCAAGGTTATTCACCAAGGTATCGTGAAAATTGTAATCTCTAGTGGTTACATCATTACCCAATGCATTGGAGCGCTATCAGGGCGCACCCTTAAATTTGCCTTTGTTATCATGTGAGCCACATATATCATCATCAAACATTTCATAAATAACCCATATAGCATAAAATAAATGGGTTTCATTTCATAATCATAACGTTTTAAAAACTGCTTTAAAGACATGATCTTTACGGCCCTTTAAACCCACAGAAAGGAAAAGCGGGTCTCATGTATGTAAATCCCAGAATTTAAAATGGAACATTTTGATATATATGTGAATACCCTTGTAGAAATAAGATATTTGAGTATTCACTTTATAACATAAAATAATTTTTGAGAAAAGAGAGAGGCATTTTGAGGGAAACATTCTGCAGCATAACGACTAAGTTTCGGGGTTTTAGAAAACATTGAAATGAGAGGGGACATGGGTCAACCACTCATAAATGATCCATAAAACAGTAGGGTGAATGAATAAGAAGGACATATGGACATGGTAATGAAATTTGAGGGACATACCATTTGAAATGAAAAACATGGAAGGAAAAAAAATTAGATTTCTCTTGTGAAAATTCGGTAGCCTTACAGCGTCACTTAACTTAAAAAAAATTATTTGACAAGATCAAATAGGGTCCCTCATCATAGGATCATAAGAGATAAGTATGATAGATATAGAGATCATACCCCAACATAATAAAAATGATCTTGAAAGACTTGACATGAAAATCGAACTTGAAGAATGAAAAGGGTGAAAGAATCCCTTAAAAATTCGGCAGCCTAACGGCGTCACTTAAACTTTCATAAAACGAAATGATGAGAGTAAGAGGAGATCTCTCATCATATAAACATGAAAGGGCAGTAAGAGGAATATAAAAGAACATCCTCTCACATAAAAACATGGAGCATAAAAGGAATGACATAAAAGAGATTACATGAAAAGAAAGAGAGGGGTCGGATCCCTTACCTTAAAACGTGACTCTTGAAACTCAAAGGATTGGACCTTTAGGGCTTGGGGGCACCTTGGGAGGACTCCTTGGAAGGTAAGAAGACCAGAACTTCGTTGGGGGAGAGTTGGGAGTGAAAACTAAGGGAGGAAAGGGTGGGTATTTATAGGGAAAGTGAGGGGACAAAGCATTAATGGCCAAGGGACACCTCACATGTGCTTTTCTCAAACCCATGTGCTCTCCCTTGGCAATTATCATGGAGTTAGGCCACATGGGGCCCCCAAAACAATAATTCATCACCCTTGGCCGGCCAACCCTCAAAATATCTCATGACATCATCATGACACCATTATGATGTCATTAAACATACCGAAACCCTAAAACTGTAATTTTACTATTCACTGAAAATTCAACTTTCTCAGGTAAATCCCAAAATTTCACATTAACCAAATATCAATGCTATGATTTCAAAAATGAACTCCATTTTATAAAAATAATTTTCTAAATATTTTTAATTATATTTTTAAATAAATACACTATTCACCGAAAATTCATTTTTTTCAGAAAAAAACCCAAAAATTATCATAACATAATATCGATGCTCTGAGTTCAAAAATGAAGTCATTTTTATAAAAATAATTTTCTAATTATTTTTAATTAAATTTTTAATTAAAAAACACTATTCATCCGAAAAAACTAATACTTGAATAATAATTTATGAAACCGTTATTTACCCATTTTATTGAATCACATTACTTAATCTAGGTGTCTAAATTATATTAAAACTTTCTTTAAGTGAGATTACTAATCCATTTGGTCACATTACTAATCCTAAGCGTAAAATCACTATTCATAATTTACTATTCATCAAAAATTAAGTTGATCTTATTAGACTCCAAATTCCTTACTGAACACTTTTGTAGAAGACCATTTTTTGAAAATCATTACACATCATTAATTATTTAGGGTTTACATAAATATTTTAAAATATCCTTTTTTCGAAATTCATCAATAAAATACATTCTAAAATTATCCGGACATTTGAAATTTCACAAACATCACTAAAGGAAGAAATCTCAATTTATTCACCCAAAAGGATTACACAAGGAAACTAGGGTCTCATCACATAGCCCCTTATAACACTGGCATAAGACCTAAGTGTAAGGTGTGCTATGGTGAGAGAATCTGAGGGAGGCTCAGATAACATTGCCCTACTAGCAACCTCCACTAACTTGAACTTCTCCTGCAAGCGTTTCCGTTCAAGCTTGACACGCTGGAGTTCGGCTTGGGCTTGGTCCAGAGCGAAGCCCACAGATGCTACCTCCTTCCCAAGCTCTGATAAGTGGGCTTCATAAGGGTTGAGTCTACTGGATGAAGTCATCGACTCCTCTTTCTGCATTAACCATTAACATCTTATTAAATCATTAAGAGTAAGTTAATATACTACTCAAAAAGATTGGGTCGTTACAGATATTGGGCAGGGAGGAGAATAAAATGAATCAGCCTGCAAGGAGATTCCGTCGATGGAGGATATGTCAGCGTTAGGGTTTCAGGGATAGGTAATGGAGGAGATGCAACAGAAGCGTTACACCTCGTAGTGATAGCGGGATTGAATTGATAGAAGAATTGAAGTAGGGGTTGACAAATGGTGGTGGAGTGGAACCAAAATGGAGAGGAGGTGGAATTGGGGCGTGATAGGGAAGCCAGAACGGGGAGGAGGAATAAATGGGGGTGGTATCAAGGATCTAGAACGCGGTGGAGACTGAATTGTGGATTTGGAGGAGATGAGTTTGTAGGAAAGTGAATCGCGGAAAGGGGAGTGGATCACATAGAGGTGGAGTCTGAATTTGTATCTTTGACGGGAAGGGGAGGAGGAATCAGTATTCTGATGGAGTCAGAAATCGCGGAGAGAAGAGCACATAGGATAAATGAATATGGTGCCGACACGTGTAAATAAAATGCACACCCTCTAGTATAGATAATAATTTTTTCGGAATATTTTTACTTTTCAAAATTTAAATAATTATATTTTATACATTATTACTTGGAATAATAATTATTTATACTTAATATAATTTAAAATTATTACTTATAGTAAACTTTTTTTGTACTGTTAACAAAAATTATATTATATATATATTTAAATAAATTTAAATACGATACTTAATATAACTAGTATCTTTTAAATAATATAATTTTTATAAAATATTTACCTAGATTCACTTTACTTATGTGTATGAAGTACGTGCGGCATACGATTCCCATAGAGATACTTATTGTATTTTGATGAGAGACAAGACAGGGAAACCAAGAGGAGTATCAGAGAAGCCTCTCTCTGGTCTCTATTCACTTCCTCACTGCTGCATCGTTGATTTTGATGCAGATGAGAGAGAGAGAGAGAGCGGGCGAGCGTCTCAGGGAACCCCGACGGTGTGCTGCATTTCTCGGTCCGTTCTTCTCTTTCCATTTTTGCAGCGTCTCTATCTTCATCCACGATTGTCACTGTAGATTCAATCGCGTTTCAGGGTTTTCTGGTTCGTCTCTCTGTTTTTCATCTTGTTTTATCGGTTGTTTGCTTGTGGAAAAGCCATCAATCGCCTGTCAGTTTTTCTTCATTCATGGTTTACCCTATCTGACGAATTTCCTAGAAAAGCTTTCTTCCAGGGGGGATGGGCTCTCCGTATTAATTTAGTCTCAGATTTCAATAAATGTATTTTAATGGCGACTCTGTTCATGATTTTAACTATCTTTGATCCTTCGTTTCCATGGGATTGCAGCGAGGAATCTGCAGCTTCCGGGAGCGACGAAACGAGCCGAGGGATTCAGAAAATGTGTTACGATAGGGGTAGACGAAAACAAGATCAAGATCGCCAGCAGCTGAACGATCGGACGGTGGACCTCGGTTCTCTGTCTTCCTATATCCAGTCATCTTCTTCCCAGAAGCTCAGGACCAGCACCTCATTCCTGACCTTCTTAGGGTTCAGCAGCAAGTTCCCTTCGAGCTTCGCGAATCCCTTCGGTTTCTGGTCCCCGAGATCGTCTTCCCCAAAATGGGATTGCTGTGGATTGGGCCTCGGAATCATGAGCTCCATCGTCGACGAACCAGAGCCGTTTCTGAAAGCTTCCGGGAGCAAGAAGAATGTGGTGGTACGGCCTCTGTACAGGATCTGCATCCCGAAAACCAAAGCCTCTTTCCATGAACGAGAAATCCCAAAATCACGTTCGCTCCCTGTTTCTCCGGAGCCGAGCAGCTCCGGGACTGATAAGATCCATGGTCCGTACTCGTCTTCCTTCTCCGTGCGTCGTCTTGCCCAGAACGCCGGCCCGAGTTTCACCAGTTCCTCCGACGACGACCGAGCTGCGAAGTCAGCCTCGCCTGGCCTCACCGGCGGGAGCTTCCGTCGAGGCGGGCGACGACATTTACATGTACAGGTTGGTTCCAGTCGTCATCTTCCTCCTCCACTTGTTAGATTCACGTTCCTGGTGTTTTGCAGAGGGGAGAAGGCGTTTTGCAGCACCGAGTGCCGCTCCAGGGAGATTTTTATGGAGGAGGAGACGGGGAAGAAGGCCGGGAATCGCTCCAGGGAGATTTTTATGGAAGGTTCTGTTTTGGTACTCAACTCTCATTGCCCCCAAAGACATTTCACGTTTAAACTTGATTTTGAAATTAAATAAGAAAAGGGTGTATTTTGGTTTTGTGCAATTTCTATGAAAACGGTGGACTTTTTATTTTCAGATTTTTTTTTACCATTTGAAATTACATGGAGAAAATAAAAATAAAAAATCAAATCAAAACATCATATGGGTGGAATTTTGATATTGCCAACTGGATTTGATTTGTAGGGATTAATCTTGACCGTTGGATCAAATCATATGTGCACAATATCATTAATATGCCAATAGAAGTGTGTAATTTTGACGGTCATATACTTGTATTTTCTCTCTCTTCCTTCTCTTGTCATTGACTCATTTTACTTTGTCGTCACCATCTTGAAACATTCAATGTCATTATATTTTCGTCATTGCTTCGACTTCGTAATTCGTAACACCTCTAATCGGCCAGTTTCACAAAACGTTATAGCACGACTGTTCTGCGGAGTAAAAAATGTTACTAAAATTGGTAGATAAATTTTCTATAACGAATATTGCAAAGCACGATTTTCTACAATTTTGGGAATAATTATTTGTCATGGACTTTGGATGCGAAGATGCATCTCAATGCAAACGACATTGATGAAATGATAAGGTGACAATCACACTTCCGCTCAAGATCGTGCACGAGTCATAATATTTATCCGTCGTCACCTCCATGAGGATTTGAAGAATGAGTATCTCACGGTGAATGATCCTTTGATGCTATGATAGAATCCCAAGGAACGCTATGATTACCTTCAATCGGTAATACTAACAAAAGCAAGATTTGTGTTGAGTCATTTACCATTCCAAAACTATAAATCAATAAGTGAATACAACTTCATCATGTTTAAAATAATATCACAACTAAAATTATGCATTGACATTATCACTGACACTGATATACTGGAAAAAAATATTATTGTACTTTTCATGGCTTGAACGCCATTCTACAACAAAAATATTGCGAGAAAGATTTTTAAAAATACATTGAATTACTTTCTTACCTTTTTATTGATGAACAAAATAATGAACTCCTAATGATGAATCAGGAATCTCAACCTACCGATACAACACCATTCCTTAAAGTGAACGCGGTTGCTTATAATCAAGGTCGTGTAAAGAATCGAATTAATCGAGACCAAGAAAAGTCATATGCTCGAGGTGGTCATGCACCACTACTACAGATAACACTTTTATCAGTGCTAGAAATAGCTTTTAACAACGCTTTTTTAGCGTTGTTAATTTGAGCGAAGTTAAAGAGGGGTCCCTTTTATCAGTGTTTTTTTGAGCGCTGATACATGACCTTTTTAAAAGTGCTGATAAATGACCCTTTTATCAGCGCTAAAAAAAAGCGCTGATAAAAGAGGCCTCTATCAACGTTTTTCTTAGCACTGATAAAAGACCCCTTTTATAATCACTTTTAAAAAAAGATTATATATTAATAAATATATTTTATATGTAAATATGTTTAATTAATTATTTATAAAATTAAATTTTTAGGTGTGAATATATAAAAAGTATGTATATATTTTTATACATTTGATTATAAATAACAGTACATTATGAAAAATTATAAAATTTCAAAACCATTATATCAATATGAATGTAGGACCTATAAATAAATTTAGTCTCCACCAAAAAAGGACAAAAAGACCCCATAAATGTGATTGAAAATCCATCAAATGTTAAAAAATCGGGGTATGCGGACTAAAAACCCAGTTTTGGAGGTATTCTGGACCTTTTTGACCTAAAAAAAACCTTGACTGAGGTCCCCTGGGTCACAGCGGCATAGAGCTCGTCGCAAGCTTCGATTTGATATGTGCTAGAGCTCAAACGGACACCCGGATCAAAAGTTATGGTCGTTTGAAGTTTGAGTTGTTTTTTAACTTATTTTAGAACTTTTATTTATTTATTTTATATTCAAATTGTTATTAAATGACTATTATTCGATAAAAAAAACAAAATTATTAATTAAAAATATTTTTTAAATTATTTCATAAGTTTTTTTACTAAATATATTATATATTAAGTTTAAATGTCTATTTATCATTATCTAAAACACATTAAAAAATATATTATATTTATTTTAATATCAATATATTTATATATTAATATATTAATATATTATTTTTAATGATTTTTTTAAAATATACCCTTTATTAGCGCTAGTAAAAAAAACGCTGATGAGGGGGGGGAGTCTTTATCAGCGCTCTTAAAAAAGCGCCGATAAAACCTCCCTATAACAGCGCTAAAAAAAGCGCTGTTAAAGGGCTGGTGCTGCGAAAACCCGAATCTGTGGTAGTGAAGTGAGAAGAGGAAAGAGCATCACTAGAAGTGGTCTAATAATGAACAACCACAACTGAAGAAAACAAAGAACAATGAAAGTGAATGTTCTCGATGTGGCATGAAGGGGCACTGGTCGCATACAAGTCGTATGCCGAAGCATTTTGGTGATCTTTATCAACAATATATCAAAGGGAAGAAGAAAAAACATTGAAGTGAATTTTACTGACCAAACCTTGAATATGATGATGATATTTTGAACTTTCATATTTCTGATTATTTTGTGCACCCAGAAGGTGCTGAACATATAAATCATGCATGAATGCTCATAGTGGAGATGAACTTTTGTCTTTGTAATGTTTTTAAAATGAACATCACATGTTTCACCTTGTTTATTTTATTTTATTTCTTATATGTATGTTTTATTTTATTTAATAGAAACATATGATATAAATCGGTTCGTTGGGAATAATTTCCACAATGAAGATATTTGTCTCGTCAATAGCATCACGATGCACACAATTCTTAAATATGAGAAATATTTTATCACCCTTAAAATGGGGAGTGCTCATGTAAATACATTAACTAGTAATGGACAATTAATCGAAGGCTCCAAAAGAGAAAAAATATGTCTACCCGGTGGTTCACAAATTATGATAAATAATGGTTTGTTTTCTCAAGTGCTAGAGTTGGTTCCCTAAGACCAACTGTTTGTACTTTAATTACATGAAATATTCAATGATTTAAATTTTAATAAAAGATCTTATTACATATTGTTCATTGTTTTGTATGACATTAATGTAATAATACCATAAAGTATTTGTCGTATTGATAAAATCGTAGCAATCCCTGCTACGATGAGAACCTTGAAATGCCGTGATTATATTCTTAAATATACTTCTATGGTTGAATAATATACTGTGATGGGGCACATAATATGCAAACCATCAGCTGTGAGTACTCGTAAGCGGATGAAGTTTCTTCTCATAAAATTCACACTTGGTAGTCTTTAAGATGAGAAATTATGAGAACATACCCGCCGATAGGAATTCCGCATGTTTTGGTGTCATCAGATATTCCTATTTGCGAGCGTGTGTAATAGTCCTTAGACTTTAAGATTATTATTAATGCGTGTTACGACTCACACACTTAGATGTATTTCGTAAACCATGACGATGATAGTTCATGGAGAAGTTGAATACGTTGGGTGTGTCACGAGTGACATGTTATTAATGAACATTCAAGGAAAGATCTTTCCCCTCCATCTTTATGAAAGTTTATATCTTGACACTTTGATTGAAATACAACCATCACATTAAACTCCATGGTCATAGTGTAACAACATGTTTATTTCATATTGTCAAAGAAAGACGTATCGAGCACATAAGTTGATGACACAAATGTGAAACCTGCTTGATGAGATATCGAGAAAAATTAATTATATTACACAATGAACATTTGTATGTGGTCGTCGTCATTGCGATATTAAGTTATTTTTCTTGGGTGTCTTGATCTGTTGCTAGACAGTAATCTTAGACTTTAGGTGATCCCACCTAATACCAACAAGAAAAAATCCTAGAGGGTCACACACTAAGTGTTTCCATTGATCTTGATTAAATTCTATTTGAATTTAATTAATGAAATAAATATTAATCTCAAGACTGAGGAATAATTTTATTCAAGTTTTATCGATCGCATAAATTAAATCAATATTTATTCACTGGATTGTGAATAAAATATATTTATTAATTTTATTGAATATTTAATAAATATCTGTTCATTGGTTTGTGGATAAAATATTTTTTTTATGAATAAAGTGTTTTTTGAGTATTCAATAAATGTCGAGGAGTTCGAACAGATCAAGGTCACCGGTGAAAAATATCAATTTACAAGTCAGTTAAATAATATTTATTATTGTGCAAGCTAGTGCGTGCACTATAAAATAATAATAATTACATCATTTTTTTGGCACGAGGTTTAATAAATATTATTATATTATTTAAGGGCTGGTATGCAATTAAATAATATTTTAACCTAAATCCTAACTCTATAAATATATAATTATGCCTATTGTGTAAGGCTGGTTGAAAATTGATAATAGACAATTGTCGCGCACAATATAACTCTCCCTATCTCTCGAACTTCTCATCTCTTCCTCTCAGAAATGAGAAGAACCCCTTCAAGACCATATGATCTTGGTGCAATCAAGATGAACAACACAAGATGATTGATTCAGCGTGCTAGCACTCAAAAATCAATCACCATTGCTCGGAGAGCAAAGGAGCACGTATGGATCACCGCTAGAGGGATTCTATGCTTGAATACTCATAATGCAATGAAGGTAACCTGAGAAGGGTTTACATACAATCAACATCATCTTTGAAGAAAGATCCTTGATGAGGTAATTTATTATTTCGATCTAAATAAATTAATTATAAATTTAACATTCAAGATCCTCTATAGGGGTTTTGGACAACTCTAAATTAAAAGAAATTTTAATTTAATGCTCACTAAAGGTACTTCTGCTATGTCCAAAACCAACAGGTGGTATCATAGCAGTCACATTCATATTTATAATTATTTATTTGATTGTTGATTATTTCACATTTAAATGTTAAGATTCATTTCAAGTTTTAATCCATTCTTCATCTATCATCAACATCTCTTCTTCAAATTCTTCGTTTCTCACAAATATTACCAAGATCAATGAATGATTAATGAGGTTTACATATGAATATCCCATCTGAAAGTGATGAGAATCCTGGATGGATAACGCAATAATATACAACATGTACTTCTTTATTACACACCGTGTACCCTTGTTTATTGCATAAGGATGCCAATGTGAATTCTGGGTCGTTGTGTAATAAGTGCACGTCGCGTGCAATTAATGCACCACGTGTAGACTAGCCAGGGTGGAACATGACTTTTCCATAGTACACGTTGTGTAGTTTGACTACACGTTGTGTAGTCCACATGTTTTCAAGATGGAAAACACAAATTCAAGCCGTATCGTGTAATTGATGCACCACATTTATTTAATACATGACGTGCAAAAACTAGGAACCATGTAACTAGAAGTAAATTCCGTGTATCCACTATACATTTTGTGTACTTCATAAATGTTTGTGAGAAGTACACATCGAGTCCCTAGGCATGTGCTGCAGATATTTGATGAAGATAAGTACATGTCGTGTAGCTGTCTTGTACATGCCGTGTACTTTACCTGTTTATACCAAACTATGAAAATTAATTAATTACTCCTTAAACCGCATCAAATCGAGTTTCATGGGTCATTAAGTTGATAGTACACGTTGGTCGTTAGGTTTTATATTATATTAAATGTTTAATTAATTTTACGTAATATTCTAGATTATGAATCATGTATGATTATTCTATATTAAAGACTCGATGCATTAAATTATACATGCTACATAATTTTCATGTGTTCTGTGGGTCATTAAGTTGATAGTACACACTGTGAAATTATGACACATGTCGTGCACACAATATGTTGTATGAGTTCATTTTTTACAATTAAACCATATTGAGTAGTTCATACAGGTAATCGCTGGGTTGCTTTCAAGTACAAAGTTGTGTACTATTTTATTAAGTTTCAAATAAAATAGAATATTTTATTTTATTTAAATTCATAGAAGATGATAAAATTTTAGACGATTGGGTGAAATGAGATAAAATGAATTAGTTGATTAATAAGATAATTAATTGGATTAATTCGTGCACACTTTATCTTATTAAAGAATGAATTGAAATGAATAACAACTAATTATTTTAAATGTGTAATCGTTGCATGTTTATGACCAATCATGCGCTTGATCAAGACCAGTGTATGAGTTGAAATTATTTAATTTAATTTATTTAATGGTTTTTCAATTTTAATTATTAAATTAAATTTTATGGCTTATGTGTCATCTCTCCCTCCATTATTTTCTAGAACTTGTGTGTCCAAGATTATTTACATAATTCCCCTTTAACCAATCTTTTGGTTCCCCTCACATGTGCGTGAGTTATAAATACTTGTAATTAATGGAGTATCCCAAAGAGTGTATAGGCGGTTCAAGATGAAACAAAGGCATTATCAACCAGGGTGGTACACAGTTGGACATGTGGAATACTGCAACTCGTGCCAAGACCAGAACAATGAGTTATTTCCCTTAGATCAAAGGTTGATTTATTATCTGCTCAATAAATAAACCATTTGATAATATCATGATTGAGTCATTTATTTATTTATTTATGTATTATGCATTATTTATTATATAGATTCAAGACCACCATCACATTAATAAATGAATTAATGCACAAAGATGGAATATAAATAAATGGAATATGCATAAATGTTTTATCCAACATGGTTAATGTAGTGCCCCGACCCAGTTTCTATTTTATCTATGCTCCGTGATGGTTGGACATTGGGCCTTAGGTGTGCCTCCTCATCTACCAAAGACCACTGACTATAAATGAGGGTCCGATTAGGTGATAGTGAGGAGACTATACCCTATGGTGGTGATAATAATAATGGTATATATATACATAACATAGTAAAAGAAAGACCATTGTAACAGAAGAAACAAAATAAACATAACAAAAGTATACACAACAACAATAGTAATAATAAGTCCAATGCGACATACCGTTTATAGATAAATACAAAACAAGTTAGGTCATACAAAACAAATAAGAAAGGTCGCCCATGGACAACCATATAAGTACATGTATCTAAAATCTCAAAGAAGGCCCATCTTGATACAGAGGAACCACCTGGTCTGCTGCCATCCATCCCATGCTAAAACAGTACACCCTTAATCACAAAGGTCCAACTCACATGTTTGATCCCTTATCTAATATCAAAACCATAAAGTCTATATGCATCCCAAGGGACCCATGTAGGGTGTGAGTATGAACTCAGTAGGCCACCAACAACGTGTTACTATATTAAATCCATAATTATACAAGTTCATGCATATGTAAATAAATAGAAATAACTCACACATAAAATAAATAACTCACTTCACTTGTGCTCAATAACCACAAGTTGGCATTTACTTACTTTGGCCAACACTGATACATCTCTAAATGCATTCCCCCAAATATATATTTTCACACATTACATGTCTGTAAGGATATATTTGCAGTGACCTAGACTCGTGGTGTCACGACCCAACCCAAATCGGGGCTCGATCCACAATTACCCCAAGCCTTCCTCCATAGGCCAGGGGGTGGTGACAAGTACCAAAAGGCATATCCTAAATGAGAGGTCTTTGCCTAATGTACCTATATGCACACACTCAACCATATCAATGCATAAGTTTATAGGAATAATAATAAAAATATACAAAAACTAGAAAGTAAACTAAGCATGTAATACCTCTAGGGTGTATAAGTAAGATAGTGCAAACTGAAAAGTAAAGGGGAAAAATACACGCCCAACCAAAAAATGTCCTAACCTGAAAAAATAGGAAAGTAAAATGCTGAGAGATACCAGATCCTAATATCCAAGATACAACTACCATACATATTCCAATGCACCAAGTATCCCTAAACTCCTCTAAAATCACTGTCGACCCATGCGTCGCCTGCATAAGACACAACACATGCGGGTAAAGCCCATGCAGGGGTGAGTATATACATACCTAGTAGGATGACCCAAAAGATGAAGGGGGATAAGTAAGAGATATAATAGGAATGGAAATACAGTAGATAGAAAATAGTGAATAACTCAACCTAAAGAAATTAAGAAACCTCATCTAACCATACAGAGCTCAACATGTCATGTAGGTGGACTACACATCGCGTCTTTTCTATCCATAGTAAGAGAGTAGTAAAATCCATCAACATGGATACTAATATATATTCTTAGTAAAATAATCCCAAAAAATAGAGAAGAGAGATCTCCATATGACAACCCATCCTAGGAAAAGAGTCATCATCAGTTCCAAAAGTCTATCAACAATGCCCCCATTATCTCGTGCATCTGCCTAGTAGAAAACATCCAAGTCAAGACACA
This sequence comes from Viscum album, assembly GCA_963277665.1. Classification (NCBI taxonomy): domain Eukaryota; kingdom Viridiplantae; phylum Streptophyta; class Magnoliopsida; order Santalales; family Viscaceae; genus Viscum; species Viscum album. The sequence continues at coordinate 235,432,590 of OY728146.1, forward strand.
CCTCCAAAATGTGCTTCATAGTTTAGGGGAAATAATATCTAGGTTGAGGACCCATGCCTTGGTATAATAGGAGGGTGAAAATATGATGGTTGAGGACCCATTCCCAACCCAACTGGAGGATGCCACTCTAGGTCATCGAGGACTCATGCCCATCCCGGCCGGAGGGTGCCACTCGGAAGGTCGAGGACCCATGACCTATCTCTGTAGGAGGGTACCACTCTAGGTCATCGAGGATATATGCCCAGCCTAAATATAGGGTTCCAATAGAAAGGTCGAGGACCTATGCCCTGTCTACACAGGAGGGTGCCACTCTAGGTCATTGAGGACCCATGCCCAGCCCGATTGGAGGGTGCTACTTAGAAGTTCGAAGACCCATGATCTATCTCTGTAGGAGGGTGCCACTCTAGGTCATCAAGGTCCCATTCCCATTCCTACTAGAGGGTTCCATTCAGAAGGTCGATTACCCATGCACTATCTCTATAGGAGGGTTCTAGTCTAGGTTATTGAGGACCCATGACCATCCTGGTTGGAGGGCACCACTTGTAAAGCCTCTAGAGATCTTGTCTGATCACTTCCATCATAAATCATTTCCTAAATAAACGTTATGCACAAAACATATCGCATCATATCTCAAAATCTACAATAGAGGGAACCATCACACTCTATATGAAAAAACACTAAGTATGGGATACTTGTGAGCCAAAATCCGAGTCCAAATGAAGGAGATATGAGAGTTCAAATTTTCTTCAAAAGTAACTAAGGGGTACGCACCATGTGAGGGGGTTCACACGATGTGTGGCCCTGCTCCATCACCTGGACATGTCCCTGAACAACACATGAATCTCATCCCATGTAGTAGTACACAATGTGTAGTTGGACTATATGATGTGTACAAGCTATTCGGGGTCGAGCCATGTTCTCCTGGATGTGTCCATGTTCTTTACCCCGTGTCCGTGTACTTTGGTATACAACGTGCCTAGCCGTGGCCGTGACCATAAAATCTAAGATTAAATACTGAGTTTTCCAGCACAAGGTCACACGATGTGTGGGGGTCCCACACAGTGTGTGATACTTATAATTCTATGAAACCCTATCTACCATGAAATAGGGGCTACACACTGTGTGTTCATCGAACTACATGGCCTCTAGTTGAGTTTTTCACAAAAATCTAGATTTATGCCCGCGCATCTAGATCTAGCTTCACCAATTTGAATAAATCCCCTATTTCACTTGAAATCAGTGGATCTAGTCATGATTTTTTATTTCCATCCATCTGGTGGTGGGAAAATGGTTCCATCGACCCGTGGGGGTTCACCGTACATCCCGCACACCCCGTTCGTCACCTGCTATCTTTCATCCGGTTTCCGTTTCAACAAATCAACCACCCATATCCTGAAAATCCTCTATTTCCATCCTTGATTCATTTTTTTGTTTGATGTATGTGATTCTGATGTGAATCCCGGGGTCCGATCATGCTCGGTACCACCTGAAAACATTGATCCATGGCCTCGTATCCTAATGGTTAAGATTGCAAAGAAATTTGGGGAGGAAGGCATCAAAACAAAGGTTTATAAATTATTTCCAATGATCAAGAATTTGGATATATGGGGTTGTAAATTAATTTAAAACCAATTTAATTTCATTACACGAGTGCATACAATGTCAAGCAATTGGTGTAGATCATAAAAGGGACAATCCTGCTCAATAAATTTAGTAAAAAAAGGTGTAATCCACAATTTGAAGAGCCATAACTGTATATTGGATCATTAATAATTGAATAATTCACTCTCCAAGATTGAGAGGATTCTTTTCATTTGCTGCGGTTCAATCTTCTTTGATTCAGAGATTCTTCGTCATCTGATTTCAATTTTCCAACATAAGGAGGAAGAACACTCTGGATTCTTCCATGGTTTATGCATCTAACCCCAGAGGATTCTCCATAGTGGTGATTTTATAGATATTCTAGTTAGGTTAAATAAATAAATAAATAAATTAAATAAATAAATTAACTAATTGAATGCACCAACAATGATCGAGATATCTTAACACCCAGTGCCGACTTATTTTAGGTCATGCCTAGGGTAAACATCATGTTCTAGACTCAACCGTTGTCTCATATTTCTTATCGAAGCTCCCATTTAATAATTATACCACTTTCTTTAAGAAACTATACACGCATAATATAAAATATATTTAATATTTTTATAAAATTAATTCTGGGTACACTGGGCCTTGAAATCACATTCCGTCTCGGTTCCTGGATCCAAAAATATATATAGAATATTTAAAAGTATTATAAGGAAAAATTGGATCTCTAAATCATTCCCTCCTTCAATATTTTCATCCATGAAAATCAAAACTAAAAAAACATCTAGGGATACTGAGCCCGCATCTAGATCTCCCTCTCTCAGGAGCTCTTATGCACGTTCCTGTGCTGCCACAACACATGAACCAAGGGGATGGTTTGTCTACATAGGTTCCTCTCCCGTCGATATTCAATTGCCACTATGTGATTTAAAAAATTGGAACCATCCTCAACGTCCAGATCACCCCAGTTAATAACATGAATGGGGTCATGCATGTATGTCCTCAGCTGTGACGCATGGAAGAAAACGTGCACCCACTCCAACCGTGGGGGCAGGATAAGACAGTTTGCAACCTATCCAACCCTCTATAAGATCTTGAATGACCTGATGAACCTTGAGGATATATTTTCTCCCCACCTAAACCTCCACAATCCTCATCATGGGGAGACTCTCAAGAAAATATGGTCTCCCTATTTGAACTCCAAGGGACTACGATGATGATCTGCAAAAGCTTTATGCCTGCTTTGGGATGTTCTCATCTGCTCACAGATGACTTGGAACTTCTCTGTTGTTGCTTGAACCATCTCGGGACCCATAAGAGATGCCTCTTCAATCTCTATCCAGCATAGAGGTGACCTGTAGGGTCTTCTATATAGGGCCACTAAAGGTTCCATACCGATAGTAAAGTGGTAACTGTTGTTGTATGAAAACTATACCAAGAAAAAGTGATCCTCTGAGCTCCGGCTGAAGTTTAACATGAAATACCTCAACATATCCTCTAAAATCTCGATAATGTTCTTGGTCCACCAATCTATGTAGGGGTGAAAAGATATAATCATCCTTATATGGCCCCTGAATGCCTTCTATGGGCCTCTCCATAACCGTGATGTAAACCAAACATCACGGTCAGAGACAATCGTCGAGGGATCCCCATGAAGGTGAACAATATCTTGTATGTACATCTGCCCCAAAATATCTACCAAAATCTACTCCCTGATAGCAAGGAAGTGTGACGACTTCGTGAGTCGATCAACTATCACCCAGATGGTTTCATGGACCTTCACTATCTGTGGAAGCCCTGTCACTAAGTTCATGTATATGCCGTCCCACTTCCACTCTGGGATCTCAAAGGGTTACAACAAACCTGCCAGAATATGGTGCTCAGCCTTCACCTACTGACATGTGAGGCACTGTGAGATGAGCCCAACCATGCTTTTTCTCACTCTAGACCACTAAAACTATCGATGAATGTCTTTGTACATCTTCCCCACACCAGAATGTATAACTAGGGGAGAAGTGTGGAACTATCGCATCACCTCCCCCATATCATAATTGGGACCACCATCCATCCTTGTAAGAGGATGACTTTATTACCTTCCTTATAATATTTATCTAGTGAATCTTCCATGTATATCTAGTCACGTAAGATCTCATAGTCGATGTCTTCTAGTTGTAAATCTCTCACATGTTTGATAAGAGGAGGATTCAACACTATCTACTTAATAAAAGTCGCACCCTCCTGCTCGACCAGGGTATGCTGTGAGGAAGCCAACTGTTCAGAAGCCTCCTACACCAAGAAAGCCTGTGACTTCTTTCTAGGGGAATATACTACCATTTTTCCTTCCCCAAAGTATAAAATATCTCAAAGTTATAATCTTGTAGGAAATCCAAACAGTGCCACTGTATTAGGTTCAAGTATCTCTGTATGAATACACACCTAAGACTCTAATGGTCTGAGTAAACCAAAAATAAATCTCCCAAAAGATAGTACATCCACATCCTTAGGGTGAAGATTACTACTGATAGCTCTAGGTCCTGAGTCACATAGTTCTTCTCATGGTTTCTCAACTACCTTGACCCATGTGTGATAACTACCTACCACTGTATCAAAATGTAGCCTAACCCATCTCCAGAGGCATCAAAATATACTACTTACTCCACACACTTTTTCATTAGTCTCAAAAAGAAGCACTCATTAGCCTCAACCTCAAATACTCAAAGGATCTTTGGCGATGCTCAATCCAGGTAAAAGGCTAACCTTTCCATGTTAGGGCGATCAAAGAGGCTACAATCCTAGAGAAGTGTGCCACAAACCTCCTATAGTACCCTACCAAACCAAGAAAGGTCCACACCTATGACACGATCTTAGGTGGATATGAAGAAAGTAATGTATGGATCTTCACTGGGTCCATGACTAAACCAAGATAAAAAATGACATACCCCAGGAAGTGAACCTCATGAATCTAGAACCGGCACTTCGAGATCTTACTATAAATATGGTTCTCCTAAAGCAAATCTAGAACTATTCTCAAGTGCTCTGCATGCTCCTCCTATGATGAAGAGTATATGAGTATGTCCTCAATGAAGACAACTACAAACTATTCCAAGTACGGATGGAAGATACAGTTCATCAAATCCATAAATATGGTGGGGGAATTCATTGCACCAAAGGGATTACTAAAAAACCATAGTGTTCGTAGTGGCATCAGAATGCTAGTGTTAGAATATCAATATCGGGAACCCTAAACTGATGGTATCCAAACCAGATATCAATCTTTGAGAACCATTTTGTGCCTCAAAACTGGTCAAACAAGTCATTAATCCTCAGAATTGAGAACTTGTTCTTTATCATTCCTTGATTCAAGTGATGATAATCCACACAAAGCTGCAAGATCCCATCTGCCTTTTTCATGAAAACCACTAGAGATGCTCAAGGGGACACACTGGTCCTGATAAAACCCTTCTCTCGAAGATCCCCCAACTACAAACGCAGCTCCTAGAGCTTGGTAGGGGCCATTTGATATGCCATGGAAGAAATTAGAGTGGTCCCGAGATGTAGGTCAATACCAAACTATATCTACCACCTAGTCCCAGAACATCCTCGGGGAAGATGTACATATAATCTTCCATGATTAAAGGAATCTAGATTCCACTCTTGGCCATCAAGGACCCATGCCCAACCCCATTGAAGGGTGCCGCTCGGAAGGTTGAGGACCCATGTCTTGTCTTCACATGAGGGCGCCACTATAGGTTATCGAGGACCCATGACTAGATCGGATGGAGGGTGCCACTCAGAAGGTCGAGGACCCATACCCTATCTTTGTAGGAGGGTTTCACTCTAGGTCATCGAGGACCCATGCCTAACCTGGCTGGAGGGTGCCACTTGGAAGGTTGAGGACCCATGCCCTCTCTTCATAGGTGGGTTCCACTCTAGGTCATTGAGGACCCATGCCCAACCCAACTAGAGGGTTCCACTCAGAAGGTTGAGGACCCACACCCTATCTCCATAGGATGATTCCACTCTAGGTCACTAAGGACCCATGCCTATCCCGACTGGAGGGTTTCACTCAGAAGGTTGAGGAACCATGCCCTGTCTCTGTAGGAGGGTTCCACTCTAGGTTATCGAGGACCCATGCCCAGCCTGACTGGAGGGCGCCACTCAGAAGGTCGAGGACCCATGACCTGCCTCTGTAGGAGGGTTACACTCTAGGTAATCAAATACCCATGCCCAACCTGATAGGAGGGTGCCACTCAGAAGGTTGAGGACCCATGCCCTGTCTCTGTAGGAGGGTACCACTCTAGGTCATCGAGGATCCATGCCCAACCCGATTGGAGGGTTCTAATTGGAAGGTTGAGGAACCATGCCCTATCTTCACAGGAGGGTTACACTTAGAAGGTTGAGGAACCATTCCCTATCTACACAGGGGGTTCCACTCTAGGTCATTGTGAACCCATGCCCAACCCAGCAAGAGGGTGACACTCGAAAAGCCTCTAGTGATCCTGTCTGATCACTACCATCGTCGAGCATAACCTAAATAAGAACCACTCCTAAAATATTTATCATCATATCTCAAAATCCACAACAGAGGGAACCATCATGTTATACATGAAAAAACACCCAGGATAGGATAATTGCAAGCTAAAATCTAAGTCTAAACGATGGAGATACAAGAGTTCAAAGTTTCCTCAAAAGGAACCAAGGGTTACACGGTGTGTGAGGAGGTCTACATGGCGTGTGGAACCACTCTATAACCTGGACATGTCCTTGGATAACACATGAATCCCAGACCATGTAGTAGTACACGAAATTCAGGTGGACTACACGACGTGACCAAGTTACCCAGGGTCGAGCCATGTTCTCCTGGCCATATCTGTGTTCTTTATCCTGTGTCCAAGTACTTTGGTTCATGATGTTTCTGGTCATTCCCATGCCTATGTAGTCCTATTATACATGATTAGTCTACCAAATCACATGGCGTGTGGTGGTCCCACACGGTATGTGTTACTTATAATTTTATGAAACCCTAGCCACTATAGCATAAGGGATGCATGATGTGTGTTCATCGAACTACACAGTGTGTAGTTGAGTTTTTTCATAGAAATCCACATATTCACCCACACATCCATATTTAGCCTCACAAATTTTGAATCAAGTATTTCCTTTTCCCAAAATCGATGGATCTAGTCCCGGTTCATCATTTCTGGCCAACCGGTGGCTGGAAATCAGTCCCGTCGACCTGTGGGGGTTCACCGCACATCCTATACACCTCATTCGTTGCCTTCCATCTCTGATCCAGTATCCATTTCAACAAACTGATCACCCTCACCCCATAGATACTTTTTTTCCATCCCTAATTCAATGTTCTGTTCACTATACATGTTTTTGATGCAAATCCAGGGGTCCGATCGGGCTTGATACCACATGGAAATGTCGATCCATGACCCCATAGCAAAATGGCGAAGAACACAAAGAAATTTGAGGAGGAAGGAATAAAAAAATGTTTATAGATCTTTTCCAAGCATTCTTAGCCAATGATCAAGAACGAGTATATCTGGGATTATAAATCAATTGAAAACCAATTTAATTTCAGTACACGGGCACATGCAATGTCAAGAAATTGGTGCAGATCATAAAAAAGATGATCCCACTCAATAAATTTAATTGAAAAGAGAATAATCCACAATTTGATGAGTCCTAATTGAATATTGGATAATTTTTCATTGAATAATGCACCCACCAATGATTTATAGGAGTCGTTTAATTTTTTGTGCTTTGATCTACTTCAATCTGGAGATTATTCATCGTCTGATTTCAATTTTCCAACAGAAGGAGGAAGAACACTCTGGATTCTCTCAGGGTTTTTGCGGCTAAACCTAGAGGATTTTACATAGAGGTGATTTTATAGATATTTCAATTAGGTTAAATATATAAATAAATTTAATTAATTAATTAATTAACCAATTGAACACACCGCTAATGGTTGAGATATATGAACGCCCTGCGAAGACCTATTTTAGGTCGTGCCTAGGGAAAACATCGTGTTCTGGGCTCAACTGTGGTCTCAAATTTCTGATTCGAGCTCCCTTTTAATATTTATCCCATTTCCTTTAAGAAACCATGCACACGTAATATAAAATATATTCAATATTTTTATAAAATTAATTTTGGGAACATTAGGTGTAACACCCCGAGACATTACAATATTTTCATTTTTGCATAAATTTAATTATTTTGCTTGCTTGATTTTTACGAAACACCATGTTAAGCTTATGCTACACAAAATATTATTATTTAATATAATATATAACTTAGCCATTAAATTAGAGGTCATGAATAATATTAAACACATTTTGAATTTTATATATTAGATATAATTTTAACATTAATATTATGTATTTTCTATACATGATATAAGAAAAAAAATCAATTTTTCGGATAAAAGAATTATTTTTCAAAAAATACAGTTTTGCCGCTTTTTAAGGGAGAAACCATTTTAAATCCAATAATTAACAATTATATTTTTAATTTGAAAAAATAAACTTCTTATTTGAAATCTCAGTATCAAAATTCAATTTGGTTTAATTTTTGGTATTTTTATGACAAGTTTCATGTTTTGATGAATATTAAAAAATACTAAATTTTAATTGAAAACAACTTTTTTCATCGAAATAATTTATAGTGTTAAATTATACATTTGATTGGTTTTAAAGTATAAATATATTATATTTTTATAATTTAATATAATTTTTTTCATTGATATTAATTTTATCATGAATTTTGTTGTAAAAATATTTCAATCTTTTGTAATGTTTTAATTTTTAAAAACCCATTTTTCATTCTGACAACACGATTTATTTTAAATTAATAATTGCAACTTCTGTGTTTTGAATTTTAAAAAATAGATTCCATATTTTGAATCATTGGGTCCAAATTATTTAAATAGATTCGTTTTATTTTTGGGCATTATGAATAGTAACTTTAGTGATTTTTTTACTACCACGGTTAAGGGTAAATCGAATAATTAAAGGTAAAATAATATTATAATTACCCTAACACTTGTACTAATTTCATTGGGTAAGTGTGTTTCGACCAAAATCATCCTTGGGTCAATTTTGGAACCACTTGGATCCACTTGGATGACTTTAATATATTTATAATATTATATTTAAATAAAATCCATTTTTGTTATACTTTTTGTTTTTAACAAGTAAAATATTTTTAATATGAGGCTATTTGAGTGATATGGTTGACTATAAATAGTTATTAGAAATAAAAAATGTTTATCTACATTATCTTAATTTATTTATAATTTTATAAAATAAATAATTAAATTAAATGGTGACACAATAATTATATAGTAATTGATTTATTAAAGGAAAAATCAATTAAATAATATTAATAATATTAAAATAAATATAATTTGAAACATTTTATGACATCCAAGAATTTTTTTGGATGAAATTGAAACATTAGGGATGAATTAATGTAGTTTTTTTTGAAGGAATCAAGTTTTTATGATTTTATAAAAAGTCAAATAATAAATAGTGTCAAAATTGACATAAATCAGATTTTAAAATAAATAATAATTTATTAAATGATATAAAAATTCATAAAAATATATAATTCAGTAAAATTACTAGGATAATGTTAAAGATATTATAATGATATATTTTTAATCATTTAATGGACACTTGTCCATGAAAATGACATAGATATTATTAAAATTAAAGAATGTGAAAAAGTGTCACACTCTCATTTCTTATAAGTTCAATAATTTTAATATATGTATAACCTGAAGATAAATTCAATAATGAATAATATCTAGAAATATAAAAGTATTATATGAATCATAGTAATTTATTTATAATTTTTAGATACCAAATGATAATCATAAATAATGACACAATTGTAAAGAAGTAGTTATTTTATTAATAGAAATATCAAATAAAGGATTTTAAAAATATTTAAATAAATACAATGTGACATAATTAAATTGATGCAAGAATTTTCTAGGTGACTATGACATGTTAGAAGTGTATTTAAAGGTTTGTTTAAATTTACCATTCTTTTTGGATTTTATTTAAAGTCAAATTAATGAATAGTGTCAAAATTGATACTATCGATATTTTATAAAAATAGCATTTTATTACATTATTTAAAAATCATAAAAATATTTAAAAATTAAAAAGTAAAAATTATAATGTCTAAAATATCATAAATTTTCCATTTATGGTCAATTGAAACTATATAAGTAAATATTTATAACCATTTAATATTTATAATATTATTACCACAATTAAAATTAAAGAGATTAAATAAGGATAAATCAAAATGATAAGGTTTAAAATAAAATCAAAACATGTAAAAATTTTATTGGTTGAAATTATTTTGACCCATAATCATCTTATCTTCTAAATAATTTACTTTTTATCCATTTAGAGTTGAAAATTAATTTATATTAATTTAATATTTTGATAATTTCATAAAGTACCCCTTACCTCTCTTATAAAAGGGAACCTCTCATTATATTTTATTCACAACTATATATCCATTTGGATCTGACAAAACCTTCCCAATTATCCTCCCAACTTCCCTAACTTCATACTAGATGTCATATTTTGGGTAGAAAACCAACATAAGAAGTCCTTTTGTGCAAATCAAAAGGAGACACTCGAAGAAGAGGTAATTGTTTTGCCAATTCAATTCCATTTATTTTCTTCTTCTACTTACTCTTCCTATGTTGTTTCCATAATAAAGTAATAAATACAGTATCATCTAGATGATAATATGTTATTATAATTATGAGACAACCATATTCCTCCTTTTATCCATAATACGAATAACAATATCACCATGTGTGCGTACGTATGACTTATCATCTCCATGTTGTGCTGTAATTTTTTATTCAATACTAATTTATTTGGATGAGTATAATGATGAGTATAATATATATAGATAATGAATATAATATTATAATGATTCTTTATAATTAATATTCCATCCAATTTCATACCATTTTACCATCAATGGAATGATAATGTCGCTCATGCGTACGTATGATCTACCGTCTCCACGAAGAGGTGAGATTCATTCTCCACATAAAGCATTCAAAAATGATTCTAAATTTTATATGATGAGTAAAAATAATAATTATGAACTTAATATCATTCTGGATATGAATGAAATATATCCTATGCATAACAAACATGACTTACATGATAAAATAGGAATGGGAAAACGAAGTTGTTAACATATGAAACAATGGTAATACTAAAATATTATTAACAAAAAAATAAAATAGGATCATATATAATATAAAAAATATGGATATAGTCCTGGTATAATTTAATAACATTATTTAACCATTATAAAGGAGGTTTGCACACCCTAGACTAAAGGAAAGTACAAGGTAAGGGTTGATTTCACAATCTCATTATTATCCGAGGTTGTTTATACGTAAGTATCTACTAGGAAATATTTGTCATCCATATCAATGTTTCTTAAAAATGTTTTCAAAATGAATCATTTTAAGGTTTTATGTAAGAGTATCTTTAACTAAAACATTGTTTTAAATTTTTTAAAGATTTATTCTTCTAAATCTTTCTCATTAATGTCCATGTTTTCAAACTGGTTTTATATATTTATTTATATGAACACGAATGTTTTAAAATGTTAATTAATTTCAAAATATTCAAAGTGGTATGATAAAATTTGATTCAAAAATATATTTTAATTTTCCCATTTTATAAATTGTGTAACTTTTAATGTTTTCAAAGTAAAAAGGGATATTTATCTCAAAGATTCTTAATGATTTTATTAGATTATTTTTCAACTATGTCAACATCCTTTGTGAGATTTTATGATTAATTGAGGTTGTTTTCTTATGATAAAATCTACCATATTGTATTGAATGGTTTATGATATGTTTGAATGTGGATGTTTTATTTTGATACAATTCATATCTTATGTTTTAAGTATTTAAATTTCGTATTCTAGTTTTAATACGAATGTTTATGTTGTTTATGTTTTACCCCTTTCATAAGAGGAATTCATTGGACTTTGTAAGTGTCTAACAGGGCCCGCTATAGCCCATCAATGCATCATTAGGTCTCATGAGACAATTATGTTTGGGTTTTGGATAATGTCTTTCCCAATTATGTATGGTTTCTTGGCCAAATCATTGACTGTATGTTTAATATGTCCCTCATTATGCATTATCTATTTATGAGATTAGTTCTTACATGTGATTATTTGACTAGTAGAATATCCATGTGCATGTTTATATGATAATATTTTATTTATTCTTTCCATATTATGCTCAATATTTTGTTTAAAAGGATTGTGTTTTTATTATATACCTTTCCTTAAAAGTTTATGCTTATTTATGACAGCTTCCGTTATATTGTTTATCCTTACTAAGCATTTGAGCTCACTCATTTCTTATGTTTCATTTTCCCCCAAGATGCGAAGAAGTGTATTATGAATAACCTGTAGGGATAGTCTAATGGATATGGGTGTTTTCAAAGGATATTATATGTTATTTTTAATTTCATGAATTATAATATAATGTTCATGCATGTAATCTATTTTCCAAGACTTCTAAACTAATCATTCCTTCAGGATTTGATTTCTTGTAATCATGACAATGTATTAAAATAATGCACCAAATCTGGGAAATTGGGGTCATGACATTACAGTTGGTATCAGTGGAAGTTTAACAAAAACCTTGAAAATTAAATTTATAAAACATAACCCTATGACTTTGAGGATAAGTCTAAGTATAAGATATCATCCTTTAGATTTGGTAATGGATAACCTAGATTAATTCTATAAACAAATGTATTGAGAAAAAGATTCCACCATTTAGAGATCCTATAAATTATTCTTAATGACTACATCACTATGATTAGTGTTTCTCACATTATTCTTTTAATTTTGGTCAATGATTAGACTCAACAAGGTTATACATAAAATGGTTATACTGTTGATAATGAAGTGGCTACAAAAGAAAAATGATATGAAGAAGGTATTAAGGAATAATATGTTGAATCATAGTTAATGGTTTAAGAGTGAAATGGAATGATTAAGGTTATTTTGTATTTGGATTTAATAAATATTAAATCAATCATTCTATGTTTATAAGATTCATGATATATATAACAATTTTAATGCAGTACTTCTTCTTTAAGAATTTTTGAGGCATAAGAGTTATCATTAAGGATTCAAAGGCGAACAAATATTTGGTATGTGATAATAAGAGCTACATTACATTATTTGGGGAATCTGATTTTAAGATTGATTTTGGAAATTTAGAGACCTTTTTGGATAGTGAATTTGGATGGTAGTATTTTGGTCGAGTCTTAAGGTTGGAATAGAGTAAGTTGAATAGTGGATATTATTGTTTGAGATTAAAGTATGATTTATTGGATACATTGGTCCAACCTTTTTAGTTTCAATAAACATTTAGTGGATGAAGTGAAAATAGATCAAAGCATAACCAAATGATAACATTTATGGAATCAAGTAAGTTTTCTTGAGTATCTATATGTATAGAAAAATAATCCCTCAACTCTAGGAAAAAGTATCTTAAAAAATGTGTTATCCTAAATATGTATCTCAAGTGAACAATAAATTGAAATGATGGTATTTTAAATCATCATAGATTTATGGATTTGAGGCCCTCAATTTTCCATTTTATTGTTCACTTGTTTGTGATTGATGACCTCAATCACTCCCTATAAATATTTACGTTTTCTCTCCAAGTACGTATCTCTACTTTCCACTAATGTTATCCTATTTGAAAGCCTAATTTGGTGTTGACATTCACATTTCCCTTTACCTCTTATTAGGATTATATTTTTTTAACCCTATTTCGGATGTGGGTTTTTCATAAAGGTATTTTTTAGTATCAACCTTTTATTTTCTAAGTGCAATTTCAAATTGCAAGGATGCAATTTATTGAAGAAGGGGAAAATGAAAAACCCCAAGACATTACAATATTTTCATTTCTGAATAAATTTAATTTTTTTCTTGCTTGTTTTTTATAAAACACCATGTTAAGCTTATGATACACACAATAATGAGTTGGCTTGCATTACAAATAAGACCCAGTTTTACCAAACAACAATATATTAATAAAATATTATTATTTAATATAATATATAACCTAGCCATTAAATTAGTGGTTATGAATAGTATTAAAGAAAATTTGAAATTTATTTATTTGATATAATTTTAACATTCATATTATGTATTTTCTAGACATTATATAAGAAAAAAATTCAATTTTTCAGATAAAAGAAGTATTTTTCAAAAAATATAGTTTTGCCGCCTTTTAATGGAGAAACCATTTTAAATACAATATTTGAAACTTTTATATAATTAATTTAATAAAATAAACTTCTTATTTGAAAGAATAATATCAAAATTCACTTTGGTAAATTTTTTTGGTATTTTTCTGACAAGTTTCATGTTTTGATGAATAATAAAAAATACTAAATTTTAATGAAAACAAATTTTTTCATCGAAATAATTAATAGTGTTAAGTTATAAATTTGATTGGTTTTAAAGTATAAATAGATTATATTTTTATCAGTTAATATAATGTTGTTCATTAGTATTAATTTTCCATGAATTTTGATGTAAAAACATTTCAATCTTTTGCAATGTTTTAACTTTTAAAAACCTATTTTTCATTTCGACATTAGGATTAGTTTTAAATTAATTAATGCAAATTATGTGTTTTGAATTTTTAAAAAAGGATTCCATATTTTTAATCAGTGGGTTCAAATTATGTAAATAGGTTCCTTTTATTTTTGGGCATTATGAATAGTAACTTTAGTAATTTTTTTTATTACCATGGTTAAGGGTAAATCTTGTAATTAAAGATAAATATAATATTATAATTATCCTAAAACTTGTATTAATTTTATTGGGTAAGTTTTTTTTTGAAAAAAACATCATTGGGTCAATTTTGGGACCACTTGGAGCCACTTGGATGACTTTAATATATTTATAATATTATATTTAAATAAAATCCAATTTTGTTATACTTTTGTTTTTAACAAGTAAAATATTTTTAATATGATGTTATATGAGTGATATGGTCGACTATAAATAGTTATTAGAAATAAAAAATGTTTATCTACATTATGTTAATTTATTTATAATTTTATAAAATAAATAATTAAATTAAATGGTGACATAATGATTATGTAGTACTTGATTTATTAAAATAAAAATAAATTAAATGATATTAATAATATTAAAATAAATATAATTTGAAACATTTTATTCCATACATGATTTTTTTGGATGACATTTACACATTAGGGATTAGTTAATGTTGTTTTTTAGAAGGAATCAAGTTGTCATGATTTTATAAAAAGTCAAATAATAAATAGTGTCCAAATTGACATAAATGAGATTTTAAAATAAATAATAGTTTATTAAATGATATAAAATTAATAAAAATCTACAATTCAGAAAAATTTATAGGATAATTTTAGATATATAATAATGATCAATTTTGAATCATTTAATGGACATTGTTCCATGAAAATGATATAGATATTATTAAAATTAAAGAACGTGACAAAGTGTTACACTCTCATTTCTTATAAGTTTGATAATTTTAATATAGGAATAAACTGAAGATAAATTCAATCAAAAATATTATTTATAAATATAAAAGAATTATCTACATCATATTAATTTATTTATAATTTTTAGAGACCAAATAATAACCATAAATAATGACACAATTGTAAAGAAGTAATTATTTTATTAATAGAAATATCAAATAAAGTTTTTAAAAAATATTAAAATAAATATAATTAGACATAATTAAAGCGATCCAAGAATATTGTATGTGACTATGACATTTTAAGAGTGTATTTAATAGTTTGGTTCAAAGTTATATTTCTTTTTTGGATTTTATTTAAAGTCAAATTAATGAATAGTATCAAAATTGACATTATTGATATTTTATAAAAATCACATTTTATTAAATTATTTAAAAACCATAAAAATCTAAAAAAATTATAAATTAATAATTATAAAGTCTAAAATATCATAAATTATCCATTTATGGTCAATTTAAACCATATAAGTAAATATTTATAACCATTTAATATATATAATATTATTACCACAATTAAAATTAAATAGATTAAATAATGATAAATCAAAATGATATGGTTTAAAATAAAATCAAAATATGTCTAAATTTTATTGGTTGATATTATTTCGATCTATCCTCTTCTTATCTTATAAATAATTCACTTTGGATCCATTTAGAGTTGAAAATTAATTTATATTAATTTAATATTTTGATAATTTCCTAAAGTTCCCCTTATCTCTCTTATAAAAGAGAACCTATCCTTATCTTTTATTCACACCTATAAAGCCTTTTGTATCAGCCAAAACCTGACCAATTCTCCTCCCAAATTCTATAACTTCATCTTATAGGTCATACTTTTGGAAAAAAAATACAACCTAAATAGTCCTTTTCTGCAAATCAAAAGAGACACTCGAAGAAGAGGTAATTATTTTACCAATTCAATTCAATTTATTTTCTTCTTATATTTCCTATTCCTATTTTTTTTCTATAATAAAGTAATAACTCCAGTATAATATATACTATTACATGTTATTATAATTATGGGACAACCATATTCCTCCTTATATCCATTCTACGAATAACAATATCACCATGCGTGTGTACGTACGACTTATCGTCACCACACCATGGTATAATTTTTTATTCAACACTAATTTATTTGGATGAGTATAGTGATGAGTATAGTGGATATAAATAATTAATATAAAATGATAATGATTATTTATAATTTATATACCATCCAATTCCATACCATTTAACCATCAAGGGAATGATACCGTCGCTTGTGCGTACGTACGACCTACCGTCTCCACAACATGGTGAAATTCATTCTCCACATTAACCATTAAAAAAGATTATAAAATTTATATGATGATTAAAAATAATAATTATGAACTTATTATCATTTTTATATGAATTAAATATATCCTATGCATAATAAATATGACTTACATAACAAAACAGGAATGGGAAAACAAAGTAGTTAAAATACAAAACAATGGTAATACTAAAATATTATTAACAAAACAATACAAGAGGATCATATATGATATCATAAATATGGATATGGTCCTGGTATAATTTAATAACATTCTTTAACCATTATATAGGATGTTAACACACCCTTGACTAAAGGAAAGTACAAGGTAAGGGTTAATTTCACAATCTCATTATTAACTGAGGTTGTTTATATGTAAGTATCTACTAGGAAATATTTATAATCCATGTCAATGTTTCCTAAAAATATTTTTAAAAGGAACATTTTTAAGGTTTTATGTAAGGTACTCTTTAACTAAAACATAATTTTAAAGATTTTAAAGATTTATTCTTCTAAATATTTCTCATTAACATCCATGTTTTCAAAATGGTTTTAAGGATTTATTTATATGAATATGAATGTTTTAAAATGTTAATTCCTTTCAAAATATTCAAATTGTTATGGGAAAATTTGATTAAGAAATCTATTTTAAATGTCTTATTTTATAAATTACATGAATTTTAATGTTTTCAAAGTAAAAAAGGGACATTTCTCTCAAAGAGTCTTAATGATTTTATTAGATTATTTTTCATCTATTTCAAAATCCTTTGTTAGATTTTATACTTAATTGAGGTTGTTTTCTTATGATATAATCTACCATATTGTATTGAATGGTTTATGATATGTTTGAATGTGGAGGTTCTATTTTTATACCATTCATAGCTTATGGTTTAAGTATTGACATTTCGTATGCTAGTTTTAATACAAATGTTTATGTTTGTTATGTTTTACCCCTTTCATAAGAGGAATGCATTGGAATTTTTAAGTGATGGTTGGGGACCTCTATAGACTCTCGATGCATCGATAGGTCTCATGAGACAATTATGTTTGGGTTTTGGCTAATGTATTTCCCAATTATGTATGGTTCCTTGGCCGAAGCCTTGACGGTATGTTTAATATGTCCCACATTATGCATTACCTATTTATGATATTAGTTATTACATGTGATTATTCGACTAGTATAATATCCATGTGAATGTTTATATGGTAATATTTGATTTATTATTTCTATATTATGTTCAAGATTTTGTTTAATAGGCTTTTTTTATTATACACCTTGCCTTAAAAGTTTATGCTTATTTATGATAGCTTCCACTATATTGTTTACCCTTAATGAGCATCTAAACTTACCCCTTTATTATGTTTCATTTTCTACTAGGATGTGAATAAGTATATTATGACTGACCTATAGGGATAGTCTAAAGGATATGGGTGTTTTCAGAGGAGATTATATATTGTTTTTAATTTCATGAATTGTAATGTAAAGTTCATGTATGTAATCTATTTTTCAAGACTACTAAACTAATCAGTCCTTTGGGATTTGATTCCTTATAATCATGACAATGTATTAAAATAATTCACCGACTCTGGGTAACTGAGGTCTTGGTGTTACACTGGGCCTCAAAATCGCATTTCATCTCAGTGCCTGTATTTAAATATATATATAGAATATTTCAAAGTATTACAAGGAAAAAACTATGTCTCTACACGTGGCTTAGTGCCCAAGCATCCTCTGAAGAATATCATACTTAGAGATCCCTTAGGCTCCTCCCATAAATATATCACTGGCACCTCGTTTCATATGACACCTCCCATGCTACCATTCAAGTAATCAGTGTCCCAATGACATGACCATAAATATGTCCCAAGTCCCTCAGATCTCCATACATAAAGTCAATGTCATATTAATAGCTTGACATACCGAGGTATGACGATATCCATCCTCCTGTATAGAATAAATCACTATTGGATCAATAGCCCGGCATCCCAAGGAACGACGATATTCGTATTTCAATAATCCTAGACCATCAACCTCAAGTATAACTGAAAGAGTGGATGATTATCGCCTATCGAAAATTAAAGGTTCTGGTGCTCTGCTAATGTGTATAGCAACACTTGGGTCAAATCCTCGGTGATGATACTTTTTAATAATCGATTGTTTTTAGTTGATTGTATTTTGATTGAGGGGGCTTCTTTGTAGAACTTAAATGAAGTGATTAATGGTTTGTGTTTGATTTAACAATTTGATAAAGATTGGGGTGAGTTCATTATTAGGTAGTTAATCTTGTGATATCCTTGAGCCTATCTTTATATTGCATTAAATCAACACCCATGTCACAAGTTGACGTTGATTGGAATTCCTAAGTTTTAAGGATTTAATCCAAGAATTAACTTTACTAGGATTATAATCTCAATCAGTACTTGATTGTGGTAGTGTATTTATGGTTACAATAATCCATGGAATCCATAATTTAAACAAAATATGTCATTAATCCATGACATGTTAAGTCCAACATACATAATGTTAAATTAAAGAATACTCATCTAGAAAATACTCTCAATCACTTAACATCTCCAAATTTTGACTCACCCCAATGGTAGATTTACTTAGAAATTAAGATGATTAGAAATATGGTTTATTATTTTAATTATTATGAGTTAATAAGAGAAGAAAAATAATGGGATAAGAAAAGAGTTGTGCATCGAACACACACACACAAACGATGATGAGAATTAAAAAAAAATAGAATTCCGATTAAATGAAGAAGAAAAAGAAGGGAAGATGTTTCAACTTGATTTAAAAATATTTTAATAGAATTAATATTTAAGAATAGAGGGTGGATGATTAAAAGAGAATATGAAGAATAATATTTCCTTAAAATTCAAATGAAATTGAAAATAGCTTACACAAATACAATTGAAAACAAATGAAAAGGAGAATGAAAATAAAAGTGGAAGAGAGGTATCTATTGTTGAAACAATATCAAGGAAAGTACTCCTAGGACCTTAGAAAGTCTCTAGTCATTTAAAACCTCCTTCTTAAGTGCTGAAATGCCAACCACATGTAAGGAGAAGAGGGGGATTTATTTATAGCCCAATGTTGGGGGCTGTTTGCATTCCAAAACTACCCATCCACTTTCATTGCCAATTTGATATTTCAGACAGCCTAATCTGGAGAAATATTCTTCTGAAAAGTTGTAGATATTAAAGTTTTCAGTCGTCTCTCAAAATTTAGATGCATTTAGACTTATGGAGCCAACGTTATGGCAGTTTTAATAAACAATGTTAAACTATCCATTTCTATCCATTTATATCCATGCTTTTTCGATGGACGAAATTTGAATGAGTTTTTTAATAGGAAGATGCCATCAAATCTGAATGATTTCTTCAAGAAAGTCAGCCGACTATATATCCTATTTCACACCGAAAAATATCAACTCAAATGGATGTCTCTATCAGAATAAATATCAAATTTTGTGTGCTGATGTCATTTCCCGGACTGAATGGTGTGCTGGAATTAATAGAATCATTTGGGCCCATTGTTATTAGAGTTGGGCCCTGAACTTTTTATACACGACTCCTTGAATTGTTCCCATAAATTTTGAGGATAATAAAGGAATTTGGACTTCCTTATTGAGACCAAAAATTCAATCTTCATGGCTGGTCTAATTTCTTCACAGATTCTATGGTCCTTCTTGTGTGGTCCATATGACCCTTCAAATGGAAGAATTGGACAATTATTACTTCTAATGATATGTGGGAAATTGAATAAGGAATCCTAAAAAACAAGAACCAAACAATTTGGATTAATAGGGAGATATTTATTATTAAAATATTAAGCTGACTTGAATCTGGATGAATTGAAATAGAGCTCAAAAATTATAATTAATATTTAAACATTAATATTTCACACAAATTATTCACATTTCATATAAAATCAGTAAAGGGAGTATATAAAATGTTATTAAAATATTAATAACATCAACTCCCCCACACTTAGTCTTGTGAATGTCATCATGTATAACAAATATAAAACCATGAAAAAATCATTTTCACTCACCAATAAATATTAAAATTTTGTTTTCCCCAATCAGGAGAGGTTTACAACATTTAACTCATCCACATTGAATTCCACCTCAAATTGTTTCAGAAACAATGTTCCAAAAACAAATCTTTTTTTCATGCTCAAATTTAGAAATGGAAAATGCAGACACTCAAAACTCACACCTCCCAAGATGATAAAATTCATTTATGGAGGTTCACTCTTTCACCAACCAAAAGTTAAAATATTAGAGTTTGAAAGAGATCTCACCTTCCATTCCCTATCCTAAAATGCACAAGAATCAAGAGGTATTTTTAAGGGGTTTTTCTATGGATATGGGGTGGTAGGAATATAATTTCCAAGAGATAAGAGAAGAGGGGTAAAACATCAGCATGGGTAAAACAATGCACAATTTTTTTGAAATGAAACATGTAAGGAAATGAGAACACATATTGTAAATACCCGGAAATTCTGTGAAAAAAATTTTCCACGGAATTTTGGGGTCTTTACATTTCGAAGAATAGGGGAAAGATGGGAAATCCCGAGTGGACCAGGACTTAAAACCCTAATTTTAAGTGGCCGCACGGCTTGGCCGCACAGTTTGGGAAACCGTGCGCCAACCGGGCGGTAGCCACTGTTCCACCTGGGGACTTCGCACAGCTTGGCCACACAGTTTGTCAAACTGTGCGCCAACCGTGCAGTTGTTACTGTCACACCCAAAGACTTCGCATGGCTTGGCTGCATGGTTTTTCAAACTGTGCTCCAACCGTGCGGTTGCTACTGTCTCACCCAGAGACTTCGCATGGCCTGGACACACGGTTTGTTTAGACTATGCGCAAACCATGCGCCCCTGCACAAACCTCCATAACTTTGGAACCGGGCGTTCGATTGACGAACTGTCAGCGGTGCTGGAATCCTTGGAGTGAGAAGGTACCTTGAGTATACCCCACTAAATATTTGGGTTGAGATGGAGTATGTTCATATTGGATCGATCACGAATCCAACTGGACCCTGGAACGAAAATACCAATAACTCACAGACCGGGCGTCCGATTGACGCGCCATCTGTTGCATTGGGTTTCTTATGATGGGAAGGAACTATGGGATACATCAACTAGAGTCTTCATGGTAGTTGATGTATCGACACTTGGCTCTAGGAGCGGACCCTCTCGGAATCGAGCGTGCTGTGTGCGGAAACCCTATGGATGGCCGCGACCGAGTTGGCAGGATCCTCCATGGGTTCGACAGCTATGATACTGTTCCAGGATCCTCTGTGGGTTCGACAGTGATAAATTCTGTACCAGTATCCTTCGTGGATTCTACAATGATGACATCTGTACCGGGATCCTCTGTGGGTTTGGCAGTGATGACTTCTGTACCAGGATCCTCTATGGGTTCGACAGCACTGATACTGTTCTAGGATCCTACGTGGGTTCAACAGAGGAGATGATTCAGTGGATACAACTAATCATCTCTACCCCTCTACATGAGTTGCATACCTGTGTGAGCTGAGTCTTGAATTTCAGTCAATATCATCGAGATGATTGACTTTACTTCCTTTGTGGAATGGGTTGTGCTTGGGCTCGAAAGTTGGAGCCGGACTGTGACTGGTAACTTAGGTATATGTATGGGCATATACCTAATTAGGGTTGGTTGATACTTCATGATTGTATCTTTCTTCTTTGGTTTATACTTAGTGGATTCTGGGAGACCTTCGGGGGTCTTGGGGTCCCCTATTGAGTATTGTTATACTCACCCCTGCACATGCTTCACCCGCACCTTATTGTGTTATGTGCAGACGACGATCAGCAGTGATTGAGGCTAAGGGTGAAGGACGGGAGGTTGCTCGGAGCTGGACTAGACGGGACATAACTCAGGGAAGAGTTGTTCAATATCTGTACCTAGCCTTCAGGTAGGATTCCCCGGTGGATGATCAAGGAGCTATTTTCCCTTTTTTACTTGTACTTGTACTTGTTGTTCATTTGGGTTTGTATACTGGCCCACTTACTTTCAGCACACCTCTATTTTCTATATTATTACTTGTTGTTTCTACTACTTGTGTTCAGACTATGTGTGTTACAGGTTTAAAGGCAATTCCTTCCCTTTTATCAGGGATTCGCCTTTGGTGCTAGTCGCTAGCCCCTGAACTATGGATGGTGGGCTTGGGGTAGTCACGACATGGGCCCCGAGGACGGGTCATGAAAAATTGGTATCAAAGGAGTTGGTTCTACCATAGAACTTGGACTCTGATTCTTTTAATAGAAATAGTGTTAAGTGTTTTGGGTGTGGTTATCAGTTTAGGGAAACCGGTGTTGGTGCGACGACCGACGTATCCGTACACTAGGACTCTGACTTTTGATTTCCGACTCAGTGCACGAAAAAACTGATTGCGTGTGTGTTTTTAAAAGTTTTCTTTGAGTCAACCAACCAGGTATATTTTTTTGACCATGGCGTACCTGTTTCTTTTCAAGATGGCCCTACGTAGGCAGCCATCTAGGGTTCTGAGTTTCGTATAAGATGGTAGCCCACCAAGTGACGAGGGCTCGGTGTAGGGCCCCATCACAGCGGATGTACCAGCGGTACCACTACCAACTGGGCCATCGATGCCACCATCTCCAGAAGTAGAGAGTGCACGCCATTTGAGTGCATTGCACAAGTTCCAGCGCTAGAGGCCGCCCAGGTTCTGGGGAGAGACGGACCCACATGCATCTAAGGATTGTCTTGAGGCTGTTGTGAGAGTTTTCAGATTGGGTGGGACACTAGCCGACCTCATGGTGATCCTTTCCACGAGTCTCCTACATGCAACATCAGGCAGATGGTGGAGCCTGATGGTCCAGATGCATGATGAGGTATCATTACTCTGGGCAGACTTTGAGAGTCTCTTCCGGTCAGATTTTATTCCAGCCACCCTTCGTGCGGTGCAGATTCAGGAGTTACTTCATCTGCAGCAGGGCAACATGACAGTAGCTCAGTACTCAGTGAGGTTCACCGACCTCTCGTGCTACTCCACGAATATGGTGCATGACCCATTCTTCAGGGCCCGTACCTTTGAGTAGGGACTCAGGCATGAGGTCAGGGCTTCGATGATCTACCTCAAAATCATGACGCAGGCAGGGGTACTAGAGCGAGCGCTTCTTGTGGAGAGTTTTATAGATGAGCAGTTACCAGCAGTGAGACCCACAATAGGGCGATACGTAGCAGAGTCTTCTGCAACCGACAGTAGAAAAATGTTGTAGAGGTCCAAGAAGACCAGGCCATCAGGTGGGAGACCCCAGGATACAAGTTCGGTTATGCGGGGCACATGATATAGAGCCATCCATACGAGGAGAAGGCAGTGCTATGCATGCGGTTAGCAGGGACACATGGCTCGTGACTGTCCGACCCGCTATGCAGATGAGCAGCAGACAGTAGAGGGACCTCCCAGGAAGAGCCAGAGGTTCGACCGTGGTGGTCCATCGGGAGAAGGCGGACGTGGAAGAGGAGCTAGCCGAGAAGTGAGTGGTGGATGACGTTTCGAGGCCTTACCACCACCACCACCACCAGGAGGTCCACCCCGACCACAGGGAGCTAGAAGACAGAGGTGGGCTCAGCTCCAGGCAGTCGAGGCCTATGACCATGGTACACCTGAGATGATTTGAGGTACTATCTATGTCTCCTCCACCCTTACTACAGTACTTATAGACATAGGTGTGAGTCATTATTTTATTTACACTTCCCTCATTCAGAGTTCGAAGATTCTGACAGAGCCATTGGCTCGATCCTTACAACTAGAGACTCCTACGGGATCAGACTTGACAATTACGAACTAGTGGCGGTAGTGTGAACTTACTCTAGGAGGCGAGAGCTTTGACTGTGATCTTCTTGTAGTGGCATCAAGGCCTTAAGATGGAATCTTGGGTATGGACTGGTTATCCATAGTCCATGCTCAGATTGACTGTATTAGGCACAAAGTGTGGTGTGTCTGCACGGATGGGACCAGGTTCACCTTCACCGGTGAGAAGGGATCCTTTTCAGCATATGATGGACTTACCCAGAGGAGGGGGCAGTTGATCACACATCAGTTGGCTAGTCTCATCCTCGGAGCGGTTGATGTGTGGAGTCTGAGTTTTCCTATTGTGGTGGATCAGTATGTTTTTCCTGAAGATGTTCCAAGACTACCTCCTCGCAGAGATGTGAACTTATACATTGACCTGTACCCCTGGATGACACCGATATCTACTCCAGCATATCGGATGGCTCCCGCCGAGCTTCGTGAGCTGTGGGTACAACTGGAGGACTTGCAGGGGAAGGGATTTATCCGACCTAGTGTTTCACCCTACGCATCTCCAATTTTGTTTTTCAAGAAGGCGGATGGGAGTTTTCGGCTCTGTGTCGACTACCGTTGCCTGAACCAGGTGACCATGAAGAACAAGTACCCACTCCCGAGGATTGATGACCTCTTTGATCAGCTGAAGGGATCACATTGGTTCTCGAAGATAGATCTTCGATTGGGTTATCACCAGCTCAGAGTATGAGATGAGGATGTGCAAAAGACGACCTTCAGATGTCGGTATGGCCACTACGAGTTCTTGGTTATTCCATTCGGTGTAACCAACGCACCGGCAGTGTTCATGGGACTCATGAACAGGATCTTTCAACTATACCTTGATCATTTTGTGGTAGTCTTCATCGATGGAATTCTGATCTACTCAACTACCGAGGTGGAGTACGCCTACCATTTGCAAGTAGTACTGGATACACTCCGAGAGCACCAGATTTATGGTAAGCTCTCGAAGTGCCAGTTATGGATCCGATAGGTTCACTTCTTGGGACACATCATCTCAGTGGCTGGAGTTGCAGTGGATCTAGTGAAGATCGAGGTAGTACTTGCTTGGGATCCACCTAGGAGTGTGACGAAGGTACAAAGTTTTCTAGGACTGGCTGGGTACTATCAGAGATTTGTGCCAAACATCTCCAGAGTTGCAGCACTGCTTTCAGCACTGCCAAATAAGGGGAAACCCTTCGTGTGGTCAGAGAGATGCCAGTAGAGCTTTTAGGAGCTGAGGTAGAGATTGACCAGTGCCCCCATCTTGAGTCTTCCATAGGAGGGTGTGGGGTACGTAGTATACTACGATGCATCAGGGACCATACTCGAGTGTGTCCTGATGCAGGAGCAAGCAGTGATCGCGTATGGTTCTCGGTAGTTGAGACAACATGAGCAGAACTATGCTACCCATGACCTAGAGTTGGCAGCAGTGGTCTTCGCCTTGAAGATGTGAAGGCACTATCTTATGGGAGAACGTTTTACAGTATACTCTGACCACCAGAGTCTCAGGTATATCTTCTCCCAGAAGGACCTAAACCTAAGACAACAATGTTGGCTTGAGTTCCTCTAGGACTATAACTTTGAGATAGTCTATACTCCTAGGAAGGGGAATGTTGTAGCAGATGCTCTCAACAGAAGATCATGCATTTAGCTGTTAGGAGAGGCAAAAGAGCAGCTGGCCGCGTTGCATATTTACTTTGTGGATCAGGACTGAGCAACCTTTCTGCAGTCTCTTACAGTCACACCTCCACTTCTTCAGATAATCAGGGAGGCACAACATAGGGATGTTGACTGTGAGGCTCGACGTTCACAAATATCCACAGGGCAGGCACCTGATGGATTTTATGAAGGTGGAGAGCACATCATTCTCTTTAGAGGACGTACCATGATACCAGTTGCACTTCAGGAGGAAGTTTTGAGGGAGTTCCACACTTCTCCTTTAGCGGTACATCCAGGAGTGGCGAAGATGTATCAGGACCTCCGACAACAGAACTGGTGGCCAGGTATGAAGAAGGCAGTAGCATAGTTTGTCTCTATGCCTCACTTGCCAGCAATTGAAGGCGGAGCACCAGGTTCCAACAGGCTTGGTTCAGCCCTTAGAGGTCCTAGAGTGGAAGTGGGATGAGATATCTATGGATTTCGTGACGGGACTTCCACATACATCTAGAGGACAAGACTCTATCTGGGTGATTGTCGACCGACTCACCAAGTCGGCCCACTTCTTACCAATCAGAGAGCAGGGCTCAGTAGAGAGCTTGGGATGCCTCTATGTGCAGGAGATCGTACGGCTTTATGGTGTGCCATCGACGATTGTCTCCAACCATGACACACAGTTTACTTCCCGGCTATGGAAGGGGTTGTAGGAGGCTTTCGGGACGCAGCTTCGCTTGAGCACCACCTTCCATCCTCAGACAGATGGTCAGACCGAGCGGACCATCCAGACCCTCGAGGACATGCTTCGTTCTTGTGTCATCGACTTCGATCGCAACTGGGAGGACCACTTACCGTTGGTAGAGTTTGCCTACAAAAATAGCTACCACTCCACCATCGATATGACACCTTTCGAGGCACTTTACGGCCAACCTTGTAGATCACCTCTGTGCTGGACTGACCCATGGGAGTCAGCACTTATGGGACCAGAGATGGTGCAGGCTACGATGCAGAAGGTGCAGATCATCCAGGAGAAGATGAAGACTGCACAGAGCATGCAGAAGTCCTATGCTGATAGGATATGGAGACCACTGGAGTTCGAGGATGGTGACCACGTCTTTCTACGGGTCTCATCTCAACGAGGTCTACAGAGATTTGGCCGAGGCGAAAAGTTATCTCCGTGATTCATTGGACCTTTTCAGGTCCTCAGTAGAGTAGGCGAGGTGGCTTACCACTTGGCTCTTCCACCTCAGTTGCACCGGGTGCACGACGTCTTCCACGTATCTTAGCTGAGGAGATACGTGCACGACCCATCCCACATCATAGACCATGGGGAGCTAGACATCGATGATTGGGCGACATTCACAGAGGTTCCAGTAGAGATTGAGGATCAACCAGAGCGGGTCCTGCGTAGATGGTCGATACCTCTGGTGCGTGTTTGCTGGAAGCACGGGAACCTCTAGGAGAGCACATGGGAGTGGAAGGCTCAGATGCGTGCTCAGTACCCCCATTTGTTTCCTTAGTGTGAGTTGTAGATTATGGGGATGTAAATCCCTAAGGTGGGGAGAATGCAAATACCTAAAAATTCCATGGAATTTTTTTTAAATACATGGGAATTTTACGAGTCCGCAGTTTCTAACGGCGCCTGATTCGGAGGCCCGGTGTGCCCGGAATCAATTTATAAAGTTTTGTTCGGGTATGTTCAGTAAACGTATGAGTGGGTTTTTATATCTTTTGAACCTGTGCTCAGAATTGAAATCTGAGGGCACCGTTGAACTCGCAGTGCTGGTAATCACTTAAGGAGACCTTTACCGCAGCTGCGTTCTAACGTGAGTGGAAGACAATTTTTGAGGTTTTTATTTAAATTGAATAAAAATAAAGTGTTAACTTTATTTTTATGTGTGGTAGTTAAAATCTCCAAGTGGAGGTTAGTGGTGGGGACCACCCACACATAACCTCCCTTGGGAGGATATTATAATGTGGGGCCCACATGAGCATCAAACCCCCTTAACCCCCTTTAACCCTTGGAACTCCCAATTTATTGCGGAGCCTCTTCAGCTTCCTTTATAAGTGTTCCAAACCACAAATTAATTAATGACATAATTAATTAATTTTAAGTGATTTGAATTCTTTTGAATTTATTATGCCAACATTAAAATAAGAGATCATATTATTTTATTTTGGTTGGCATAATCCTTGGAGAGCTTTGGAGGATCTTTGGGAGAATTTCATCCTCCCAACGAAGAACGCTCCTCATCTTTGAAGAACGACGAACACCATCCTCGATCTTTGACCAAGCTAAAAGAGAAGGAGCCGCCTGCGAAGAACGCCGAAGACGCTTCTTCCTCGGACGCTCCCCGACGTCAACGAAATGACTCCGTCATCAACAAACAATCATCGAATCAAGGTAGAGGTTGGATTTTGAGTATGATTATATTCCCAAGTTATTCTATTTAAAAACAAAGAACAAGGATGTTTTCTTTTGTGGGTTGGGAATAATCTTTGCGGGAGGTTAGGGTTTGATGATATTATTTTAAGTTCTTGTTGAGCTGACAGTTACTGCTCTAATGCGGAGGGTGTGAGCCAAACTAACATGGCCCGACCCCTCCTCCATTTTTCTTGAATGGTGTGTTCATCGCGATGGATGGTGGCAGATTTGCGTTGTGGTGACGAATGGAGAACCCCCTTCGATCCACTAAGAAACCTCTTCGATGTGCCTCCAAAATGAGCTAAGGAGCTCCCCCAACCTCTGAAAAACCGGAAATCCCACATGAGGCATGAGTGGGAGGAAGAATGGGGGAAATATGGGAAATACTGAGTGGCCCAGGACTTAAAACTCTAATTTTAAGTGGCCGCACAGCTTGGCCGCACGGTTTGGGAAACCGTGTGCCAACCGTGCGGTAGCCACTGTTCCACCTGGAGACTTCGCACGGCTTGGCCGCACGGTTTGTCAAACCGTGCGCCAACCGTGCAGTTGCTACTGTCACACCCAGATACTTCGCATGGCTTGGCCGCATGGTTTGTCAAACCGTGTTCCAACCGTGCGGTTTTTACTGTCTCACCCAGAGACTTCGCATGGCCTGGCCGCATGGTTTGTTTAGACCATGCGCAAACCATGCACCCCTGCACAAACCTCCATAACTTTGGCACCAGGCATCTGATTAACAAACCGTCAGTGGCCCTGGAATCCTTGGAGCT
Organism: Viscum album; assembly: GCA_963277665.1. NCBI lineage: Eukaryota > Viridiplantae > Streptophyta > Magnoliopsida > Santalales > Viscaceae > Viscum > Viscum album. The sequence goes on from OY728146.1 coordinate 235,461,810, forward strand.
ACAAGATACCTTGAGTATACGCCACTAGAGATTTGGGTTGAGATGGAGTGTGGTCAGATTGGATCGATCACGAATCCAACTGGACCCTGGAACGAAAATGCCAATAACTCATAGACCGAGTGTCCGATTGACGCGCCGTCTGTTGCGTTGGGTTCCTTATTATGGTATGGAACTACAGGATACATAAAATCAAGTCTTCCTGGTATTTGATGTATCGAAACTTGGCTCGAGAAGTGGACCCTCCCAGAATCAAGCGTGCTATGTGCGGAAACCCTATGGCTGGCTGCGACCGAGTTGACAGGATCCTCTGTGGGTTCAACAGTGACGATAATGTACCAGGATCCTCTGTGGGTTCGACATTGATGAATTATGTACCGGGATCCTTTGTGGGTTCGACCGCAATGACATCTATACCAGGATCCTCCGTGGGTTTGACAGTGATGACTTCTGTACCAGGATCCTCCGTGGGTTCGACAGCGCTGATACTGTTCCAGGATACTACGTGGGTTCGATAGAGGAGATGATTCAGTGGATACAACTAATAATATCTACCCCTCTACATGAGTTTCATACCTATGTGAGTTGAGTCTTTACTTTCAGTCGATATCATCAAGATGATTGACTTTACTTCCTTTGTGGAATGGGTTGTGCTTGGGATCGAGAGTTGGAGCCGGACTGTGACTGGTAACTTAGGTATATGTATAGTAATATACCTAAGTAGGGTTGGTTGATACTTTATGATTTCATATTTATTCTTTGGTTTATCCTTAGTGGATTCTGGGAGACCTTCGGGGGTCTCGGGGTCCCCTACTGAGTATTGTTATACTCACCCCTGCACGGGCTTCGCCCGCATCTTGTTGTGTTCTGTGCAGACGACGGTCAGTAGTGATCGAGGATGAGGATGATGGATGGGAGGCTACTCGGAGATGGACTAGATGGGACGTACCTCAGGGATGAGTTGTTTGAGATCTGTACCTACCCTTCAGGTAAGATTCCCCGGTGGACGATCCGGGAGCTGTTTTCCCTTTTTACTTGTACTTGTACTTGTTATTCAGTTGGGTTTGTATACTGGCCCACTTACTTTCAGCACACCTTTATTTTCTATATTAGTACTTGTTGTTTCTACTTCTTGTGTTCAGACTATGTGTGTTACAGGTTTAAATGCAATGCCTTCCCTTTTATCAGGGATTCACATTTGGTGCTAGTCGCCAGCCCCTGGCCTATGGACGGCAGGCTTGGGGTAGTCACGGAACGGGCCCCGAGGATGGGTCGTGACACATATTTAGAAGGGCATGATTGTGTGAATAAATACACAAAGGAGGAAGAAAATTGAATGGGATTAGAAAGTAAAATATTTACAGAACATAAAACTTATCCAAATGACATAAGTGTTATTTTTTTTTTCATTTTTCAAAAGTTTAACTTGAAACTAATATCACACTCATATCCTAACCCATGTTTGATCTCCTCAAGACACCAATTGTAATAGTTATAACAAGATCAAAGGTTTAATAAGAGTGATTTTTGACCCACCCAAGACACAACCCATTTTTTTCATTTTTTTCATTTTTTTTCATTCATTTTTTGTACACTTTTCAGTATCATTTACAAAATTACATAAATGAAAGTCCATTCCCCAAAACTCACTAAATGACAACCTATACCCCACACTAAAATGGATGATTTCCCTCAAGAATATGATAACATGGTGAAATCAACAAAGGGTACCCAAAATGTAATCCATTCCCCCAAACTTAAATTTCAAAAAATTATGCAATGAAAATCAATGTAGATATTGGGTGGGAAAAGGTATTGGGATTGTAATGTGGCTATCAAAGAAAAGGTTTTCATAGGCTCTAAGGGTCTTCCAAAAGTAGGATTAATGTAAGGTTAAAGGGAGGCTGTTTGGCTATTGTGATGCTCCTGAGGTTCAGAAAATGCCTCTATCATATTAATGTACACTAAAGTAGGAAATACAGCTTGAAGGTCCACAAAATCAAGACTCACAATGAAGGCTGAAAACAATTTTTTTGAAAATATGGCCATAAGTGAACTTGGCATGAAATCTAATGTTGTTCCTCACAGTTGGGGAAAATAATTTTCCAAATAAAAAATTGAGCATTCAAAATTTGTTGGTTTTGACACAATATTCTTTATCCAAATATATGATGAAAATAAAAAATATTTGAGATGAAACCATGTCTTTTGACTCCCCAAAATGGTTAGAAAAAATTTCAAAAGTTGAAGGTGAGTAATCATGACTCTTTCTTTTCTATATTTTTTAAGTGATTGTTATTATTGTTTTAAGTTTTTTAGGTTTTTTTAGTTTTTTTATAAAGACACACCCACAAAAAAGATTAAATAAAAAATATGATGATGAAAGTGGTAAAAAAATGGAATATAGGGGAAGAAGAAGAAATAAGGAGAGAGTAGAAGAGATAGAGAGAGAGAGTTAAAGGGAAAGAGGTGCCCGTGGTTTGGATTTGGTGGGTCACCGTCTCCCTCCAGTGGTGTGTTTACTGTAGAATTTATGGATCCGATGGAAGTCGATATTGTTTCAGGATTGTGTGTCCTCTCATGGTGATGCTTTAACCGATGTCCATTAACTGTGAATGTCCTTTTTGAAGAGGGGAATTGGACTTGCACTGCACCAAATGGGTAAACATGAGAAAAAATATAAGGACCTTTCCAACGATAATTAATCTTACCTGGGTGAAGAAGAAATCGAGAGTTGAAAAGCAATACCTTTTCACCTTCATGGAATACCTTTCTCAGGATGTGTTTTTCATGGAGTACCTTAGATTTTTCTTTGTATAGATTATAATTATCATAAGAATCAAGTCAAAGATCCTCCTATTCAGTCAACCACATCAATATTTCTTATCTCGATTTTCACAATCAAAATTACAAGTTTTCACAACCCAAAATAACTTATGTTGTATTTCAAATAGTAAGTGACACGCTTTACCAAAAACTAGCCTAAAAGGAGACATCCCAATGGGTGTTTTATAGGTAGTTCGATAAGCCCAAAGTGCTTCACCAAGTCTTTCAGGCTAGTATTTTCTGGTGAGTTTTACAATTCTCTCAATAACTCTTTTGATTTATCTATTACAAAGTTCAACCATTCCATTTATTTGGGGGTGATATGAAGTTTAAGTTTTATGTACAACCCCATTCATTTTCAAAAGAGATTCCATAGTTCTATTACAAAAATGGTTTCCTAAGTCACTTATCAAGGCACATGGTGTTCCAAATCGGTGGAAGATGCATGTCTTTAGGAACTCACTAACAGTATGTGAATCATCCTTTCTAGTGAGTTTGGCCAAAACCCACCTAGAAAAATAATCAACTGCAAGAATAATATATGAGAATCCATTATAAGGGGGGAATAGTCCCATGAAATCGATGCCCCAAACATTGAATATTTCATAGAAAATTAAAGTCTTTTGGGGTATTTCATTTCTCTTTGAAATTGTGCCAAACTTTTGGTAAGTGAGACATTATTGATAGAACTCATGTGAGTCCTTGAAGAGTGAAGGATAGAAGAATCTAGAGTCTATGACCTTTCGAGAGGTCCTTTGTGGTCCAAAGTGGCCACCACCAGGCATTGAGTGACAAAATTCTAAGATGAAAAAATGTTCATTTTCATCAACACATCTCCTAATTATCATGTATGCCCCAGTTTTCCAAAGTTTATTTTCTTCCCAAAAATAGCAATTTGAATCACTTTTCAACTTCATTTTTTGTGCTTTTGAAAAATTTTCAAGAAAAATACATAAAACCAAGTAATTTAAAATTGGGGAATACCGTGGTATTTTTGGAGTGAGAGATAAAAGGTGCTCATTAGAAAATTCAGTATCAATGATTTCTGAATGAGAAGAATTAGAAATTCTACTCAGGTGATCAGCAACAGGGTTTTATTTTCCTGGTCTATATTTTATTTCAATTTCAAACTATTGGAGCGTTAGGATCCATCTTATTAGCCTCAGTTTGGAATCAATTTTCTTGAGTAACAACTTTATAGCAGAATGGTCTGTGAAGATGATGATTTTATAACCTAAGAGATAGAGACAAAATTTATCTAAGGAATAAACCACTACTAAAAGTTCCTTTTCAGTGATAGTATAGTGATATTGAGTTTCATCCAATGTTTTTGAGCCATAATAGATTATATGAGGAATTTTTTCTCTTTTTTGACCAGGAATAGCCCCCAAAAATCTATCAGAAGCATCACACATCAACTCAAAGGGTAAGGACCAATCTGGGGGTTGGATTATCGAGGAATATGCAAGGGAATATTTGAGTTCAATGAAGTATCTCTTTCAAACCTCATAAAAATGGAAATTGACATCATTTTAGAGAAACTGAGTGAGTGAGAGGGAAATCATACTGAAGTTATGGATGAATCTCTGATAGAAACCAGCATGATCGAGGAATGAATGGATTTCTCAAACATAGGTGGGTTCAGGAAGGGATTGAATCACTTCAATTTTAGCAAGATCAACTTCAATAGCCTCTTTTGAAACTATGTTCCCTAGAACAGTCCCATTTTCAACCATGAAGTGACATTTTTCAAAATTTTACACAAGGTTACACTTGACACAATTTTGAAGGACTAGAGAGAGTGAATGCAAGTACAATTTAAATGAATCGCTATAAATTGTAAAATCATCCATAAATACTTCCATGTAGTGTTCAATGAATTTAGAAAACATACTCATCATACACCTCTGGAATGTTGCAGGAGCATTTCAAAGGCCAAAAGGAATTCTCCTATATGCATATGTTCCAAAGGGGCATGTGAAAGTAGTCTTTTCTTGGTCCTAAGGTGCGATTAGGATTTGGAAGTAGCCGATGTATCCATCAAGAAAGAAGTGGTGTGAATTTATGGCTAATATTTCTAGCATTTGATCAAGTAATGGAAGAGGGTAGTGATCTTTTCTTATTTCAACATTCAATTTCCGGTAGTCGATACACACACGCTATTTGTTCTTCACTCGAGTTGTGACCACCTACCCATGTTAATTTGTGACAGAAGTTATCCCACCCTTCTTTGGTACAACTTGAATTAGACTAACCCATTCACTATCAAAAATTGGGTAGATAATACCAGCTTGAAGATTCTTGGTGATCTCTTCCTTAACTACCTCAAGTATGAGTGGATTGAGTCTTCTTTGTGGTTGTCTAATTGGTTTGGATTATTCCTAAAGATGGATGTGATGCATGTAAAGAGCTGGGTTGATTCTTGGTATGTCATCTAGGGTCCAAACTAAGGCATTTTTGTTTTCCTCTAACACTTGAAGAAGTTTGGACCTCTCAGTTTCAATAAGTGAAGCAGAGACAATGATAGGATAAGAGTGATCATGTAAAAGGAATGCATATTTTAGGTGTTCAGAAAGAGGTTTTAGATCAGTATCATATTTCATTTGTGGGTTAGACAACTCAAGAATGGAGGAAGGGATTTTAGTTGCTTCAGATTTATTTTCCTTAATACTATCCAAGGTGGAGCAGTAGATATCAGAGTTGATGAGGGATTCAGGAGAGTTTTCAAGATCCTCTATATTGATAGAGTCTATGAATGACATGTCCACATCAACTTTACCATTTATAACTTGGTTAATCATGGTGCATATTTCACAAGATTCTCTCTCATTAGAACATGATGAACATGATGTAATGGGGTTCAATTGAATCTCAAAAGTGTCCTCAGAAGCATGGATAGAGAATGCAGAGTGATCCTCAGACGGGTATCGCATGGCTTGTAAAATGTTGAACCTGACCAGTTGGTCACCAAATTACATGGATAAGATGCTTGAATGGACATCAATTTTGGTTCTCTCTATCATTAGGAATGGTCTTCCTAGAATTAAGGGATATCGAGAAGAGTTTGTCTCACCTTCCATGTCAAGGACATAGAAATCAGCAGGGAAGATAAGATCATTCACACAAACAAGGACATCCTTGATTAAACCCTCTGGACTAATAGTGCTCCGATTGGAAAATTAAATGACAACACTTTTTGGATGTAAGTAACCTCGACCAAGGCTGGATAATATGGATTTAGACATGAAATTAATTGAGGCTCATAGGTTTATGAGTGCATCATCGAAGTTGGAACTTCCAATTTGGCAAGGAACTGTAAATGTCCCCAGATCTTTGCATTTTATGGGAATAGACTTCTGGGTAGAAACATTTTCGAAGGTCATAAGTTGCCTATTGTGGGTGAAAAATTCCTTAAGAAACTTGGCATACTTATGGATTTGTTTTATGGAATCTAGGAGGGGTATGTTGACTTCAACACATCTAAACATTTCGAGCATTTCAGGATCAGGTTCAAAGGAATTATTTGGCTTAGAAATGGATTGATAAAAAGGAATTGGGTTCCTAATTTGAATGGAAGGAGGTGAGGGAATGGATTCATATTCCTTTTCAAGTTTCTTTTTATTATCATTTTCTAGTTCAACATTTAAATGAGGGTTTTAGGAATTATCTCGAGGAATAAAAATTTGCTTTCCCGATCTGAGTTCAATTTCACTTACATTACCCTTGGGGTTGGGTAATGGTTGATCTAGGATTTGGGAAGAATTTGATTGTTGTTGCTGGCTCAGGTGTGATGCAAGTCGACCAATTTGGGTTTCAATATTTTTAAGGCTGGAATGGGTGAAGGAGGAAAGATCTTCCACTGCACTTTCCCATGATTATTTGGAAGAAGAGGCTTTTCCTGAATTGGGATTACCTTGATTTTGGTTCTTGGGAAAGTGATTGTATTGGTTTTGGAATTGGAGAGGATCACTAGGATAGTGGAATTCAGGAGGAGGATTATTCCTTTTAGGTTGAGGAACAAAATGGCAAGGTTGATGGAATTTACCACCACCTTGACCATATTGGAATTGGTTTGGGTTTTGATGAGGGTATTGAGGGGGATTAGAAATGGGATTACCGTACCTCAAGCCTTGGTTGAAGGTAGAAGAGAAGGGATCAGAATGGGGTTGGTTGAAGTTTCTAATGAACTGACCTAATTGTTGAGGGTTAGTGTTCCATTAAGGATATGCTACATTGAGATCCATTGGTTTGGATGGATCGGGGGGATATTATTGAAGTTTTGGACATGTGTCAGTTGGATGAGATGTGGAGCTAGAGATTTTAAAGTTCTTGATAGGTCTAGGGAACATATATTGTGGAGAGGATGTGGTTGGAGATTTGGCTGCCACCGCTAGTTGTCTCACAATACCTGTAAGTTCACTCATCCACTCGGTCATCTTATTGGGCTCTACGGATTGATTCTCTTTGAATTGTTTGACTTGATCATGTGATTGAGTATGCAATTGTTGTGTGTTTGCAGCCATGTTTCTTATGAGATCTCTTGCAGTTTCAGGAGTTTTATCAACAAGAGCACCACCACTTGTGACATTAATGAGAGTTATCTCCATAGCCAATGACTTCTCATAGAAGATTGGATCAAGATTTGTTCAGGGATTTGGTGATGTGGTAAGTTTTCCACAAGCCTTTTGAACCTCTCCCAGTACTCATGGAGTGATTCATTTGGGAATTGTCAGATACCACTAATTTCCTTTCAGATTTAAGTAGTACGATAAGCAGGAAAGAATTTCTCTAAGAAAAGTCACTTCATGTTAATCCATGAGTTTATGGAACCAGGAGGGAGTTAGTATAGCCATGACTTTGTGGAGTCATATAAGGAAAAAGGTAATGCTTGAAGTTTGATTTGTTCCTCAGAAACCCCTTGAGGCTTCATGGTAGAGCATGCCACTTAGAACTCTTTAAGGTGGAGATGTGGATCCTCACTGACTAGCCTGTGGAAATGAGGTAGAAGATGAATCAAACCCAATTTGAGTTTGAAGTTAGTTTTTATGTTTGGATATTGAATACCAAGGGGTTGGTAATTAATATCAGGGGAAGCAATTTCTGTAAGTGTTTGTCCCCTAGTATTTTCCATTTATAATTCAACTGGTTGGATGAGGACTGGTTGTTGAATTATTTGATTTTCCCTAATGTTCCTCCTAAGTTGGAGAAGTGTTCGCTCAATTTCAGGGAAAAAAAATCCGAGGGATTGTTTGGGAGGCTACAGTGAATTCATAGAGATTTTTATAGAAAGAGTAAGATGGGTTTTTCTTTGTATATTTTTTTTCTGTTTATGATTTTTATGAGAAGGCGGGTTTTTATTTGTGTTTTTTGCAATTTTTTTTGATTTTTTGTTCTTTTTACAATAACCAGAAACTAATGACTATTTAATTGCACCATCCCTGGAAACAGTGCCATTTGAAAGCACGAATGATTTTTTCCTATTGGCCATTCAAGGTTCCGATGCTCTGCTAATGTGTATAGCATCACTCGGGTCGAATCCTCGGTGATGATACTTTTTAACAGTCAATTATTTTTAGTTGATTCTATTTTGATTGGGTTTTTTTTTACAGAGCTTAAATGAAGTGATTAATGGTTGTTGTTTGATTTAACAATTTGATAAATATTGGGGTGAGTTCATTATTAGGTAGTTAATCTTGTGATATCCATGAGCCTTGCTTTATATTACATTAAATTAACACCCATGTCACAAGTTAACGTTGATTGGAATTCCTAAGTGTTAAGGCTTTAATCCAAGACTTAACTTAACTAGGATACTAATCTAAATCAGTACTTGATTTTGGTATTGTATTTATGGTTCCAATAATACATGGAATCCATACATTAAACAAAATATGTCATTAATCCATGAAAAGTTAAGTCAACATACACAATGTTAAATTAAAGAATACTCATCAAGAAAATACTCTCAATCACTTAACATCCCTAAATTTTGACTCACCCCAATGGTAGATTCACTCAGCTATTAAGATGATTATAAATCTGGTTTATTATGTTTATAATGATGAGTTAGTAAGAGAATAAAAATAATGGGATAAGAAAAGAGTTGTACGCCAAACACACACACAAACGATGATGAGAATTAAAAAAAATAGAATTTCAATTGAATAAGGAAGCAAAAGAAGGGAAGGGGTTTCAACTTGATTTCAAATATTTTAAGAGAATTAATATTTAAGAATAGAGGGTGGATGATTAAAACAGAATATAAAGAAGAATCTTACATTAAAATTCAAATGAAATTGAAAATAGCTTACATAAATACAATTGAAAACAAACAAAAAGGAGGGTGAAAATAAAAGTAGAGGAGAGGTATATCTTGTTGAAAAAATATCAAGGAAAGTACTCTTAGAACCTTGTAAAGTCTCTAGTCATGCCAAAACTCCTCCTTAAGTGCTGAAATGCCAACCACATGCAAGGAGAAGAGGGGAAAGTATTTATATCCCAATGTTGTGGGCTGTTTTCATTCCAAAACTACCCCTCCACTTTCATTGCCAATTTGGTATTTAAGATAGCCAAATCTGGAGAAATATTCTTCTTAAAAGTTTAAAATATTAAAGTTTTAAGTCTTATCTCACAATTTGGATGCATTTGGAATTATAGAGCCAAAGTTATGGCGGTTTTAATAAACAATGTTAAACTATCCATTTCTATCCATGATTTTTCAATGGCCAAAATTTGAATGGGTTTTTGAATAGAAAGATGCCCTAAAATCTGAATTATTTCTTCAAAAAAGTTAGATACCTATATATCCTCTTTCACACTGAAAAATATCAACTCAAATGGATGTCACTATCAGGATAAATATCAAATTTAGTGTGATTATTTCATTTCCCAGACAGAATGGTGGGATAGACTTAGTAGAATCATTTGGGACCCTTGTTATTGGAGTTAGGACCTGAAATTTTTATCTATGACTCCTTAAATTTTTTTCAAAACTTTGGGGGAGACTAAAGGAATTTGGACTTCCTGATTGAGACAAGAAATTCAATCTTCATGGATGGTCCAATTTCTTCACAGATTCAGTGGGCCTTCTTTTGTGATCCATATAACCCTTCAAATGGCAGAATTGGACAATGATTCCTTCTAATGATATGTGGGAAATTGAATAAGAAATCCTAAAAAACAAGAACCACACAATTTGGATCAGCAGAGTGATAGTTATTATTAAAATATTAAACCGATTTGAATATGGATGAAATGAAATAGTGCTAAGAAATTATAATTAATATTTAAACATTAATATTTCACAAAAATTATGCACATTTCATATAAAATAAGTAAAGGGAGTATATAAAAAGTTATGAAAATATTAATAACATCAAATCCCCCACACTTATTCTTGTTCATGTCCTCATGTACAAAAAATATAAAACCATGACAAAATCATTTTCACTCACCAACAAATATTAATTTTTTCCCCAATCAGGGGAGGTTTAGAACATTTAACTCATCCATATTGAATTCCAACTCAAATTTTTATAGAAAAAATGTTCCAAAAACAACTCTTTTTTTTTCATTCTCAAATCTAGAAATGGAAAATGTAGACACTCAAAACTCACACCTCTCAAGATGATAAAATTCATTTATAGAGGTTAACTCTTTCACCAACCAAAAGTTAAAATATTAGAGTTTGAAAGAGATCTCAACTTCCATTCCCTATCCTAAAGTGCACAAGAATCAAGAGGTATTTTTAAGGGGTTTTTCTGTGGCTATGGGATGGTAGGAATATAATGTCCAAGAGAGTGGAGAAGTGGGGTAAAACATCAGTATGGGTAAAACAATGCACATTTTTTTGTAATGAAACTTGGAAGGAAATGAAAAAACATATTTACAAGGGCATTATTGTGTGAATAAAGACACAAATGAGGAATAAAATTGAAGGGGATTAGAAGTTGAAACATTTACAGAACACAAAACTTATCCCAATGACATAAGTGTTCTTTTTTTTCTTTTTTTTTGAATTTTTCCAAAGTTGAACTTGAAACTGATCTCACACTCATATCCAAACCCATGTTTTATCTCCTAATGACACTAATTATAATATTTATAACAAGATAAAAGGTTGAAGAAGAGTGATTTTTGACCCACCCAAGTCACAACCCATTTTTTTCATTTTTTTTCATTTATTTTTTTGAAAAATTTTCAATATCATTTACAAAATTACATAAATGAAAGTCCATTCCCCAAAACTCACTAAATGACAACCTATCACCCACACTAAAATGGATGCTTTCCCTCAAGAATATGATAAAATGGTGAAATCAACAAAGGGTACCCAAAATGTAATCCATTCCCCCCAGACTTAAATTTCAAAAAATTATGAAATTAAAATCCATGTTGATATTGGGTCGGATAAGGTATTGGTATTGTAATGTAGCTATCAAAGAAAAGGTTTTCATAGGATGAAAGGGGATTTCAAAATGAGGATTAATTTAAGGTTAAAGGGAGGCTATTTGGCTATTGTGATGCACATGAAGTTAATAAAACACCTCTATCATATTAATGTACACTAAAGTAGGAAATTCAAATCGAAGGTACATAAACTCAAGATTCACAATCAGGGGTGAAAAACACAAATTTTGAAAATATGGCCATAGGTGACCTTGGCATGAAATATAATGTTGTTCCTCACGGCTGGGGAAAATAATTTTCCAAATAAAAAATTGATCATTCAAAATTTTTTGGTTTTGACACAATATTCTTTATCCAAATATATGATGAAAACACAAAATTTTTGAGATGAAACCATGGATTTTGACTCCCCAAAATGGTTAGAAAAAATTTCAAAAGTTAAAGGTGAGTAATCATGACTCTTGATTTTCCATATTTTTTAAGTGATTTTTATTATTGTTTTTCAGTTTCTTAGGTTTTTTATAAATACACACCCACACAAAAGAGTAAATAAAAACTATGATGAGGAAAGTGGTAAAAAATGAAAGAGAGGGTAAGAAGAATAAATAGGGAGAGAGAAGAAGAGTTATAGAGAGAGAGAGAGAGTTAAAGGGAAATAGGAGCCCCCTAGTTTAGATTTGGTGGGTCATCATCTCCCTCCAATGGTGTGTTTATTTTAGAATTTGTAGATCCAGTAGAAGTTGATGTTGTTCCAGGATTGTGTGTCCTCTCATGGTGATGCTTTAACCGATGTCCATTAATTTTGAATTTACTTTTTGAAGAGGGGTCTTGGACTTGCACTGCACCAAATGGGTAAACATGAGAAACAATAAAAGGACCTTCCCAATGATAATTAATCTTACATGGGTGAAGATAAAATCGAGAGTTGAAAAGAAATACCTTTTCACCTTCATGGAATAACATTATCAGGATGTTTTTTTCATGGAGTACCTTAAATTTTTCTTTGTAGAGATTATAATTCTTGTAAGAATCAAGTCGAAGCTCCTCCAGTTAAGTCAACTGCAACAATCTTTCTTCACCCGATTTTTCACAATCAAAATTACAAGTTTTCACAGCCCAAAATGACTTATGTTGGATTTCAACTGGTAAGTAACACACTTTACCAAAAACTATCCTAAAAGGAGACATCTTAATGGGTGTTTTATAGGCAGTTAGATAAGCCCAAAGTGCTTCACCAAGTCTTTTAGGCCAGTCTTTTTTGGTGGGTTTTACAATTCTCTCATGCACTCTTTTGACTTATCTATTAGAAAGTTCAGCCATTCCATTTGTTTGGGGGTTATAAGCAGTTGAAGTTTTATGTACAACCCCATTCTTTTTCAAAATAGATTCCATGGTTCTATTACAAAAAATGGGTTCCTAAGTCACTTATCAAGGCACGTGATGTTCCAAATCGGTGGAAGATGTGTGTCTTTAGGAACTCACTAGTAGTATGTGAATCATCCGTTCTAGTGGGTTTGGCCTCAACCCACCTAGAAACATAATCAATCGGAAGAAGAATGTATGAGAATCCATTGAAAGGGAGGAATGTTCCCATGAAATCGATGCCCCAAACATTGAATATTTTGTAGAAAATTAAAGGCTTTTGGGGAAATTCATTTCTCTTTGAAATTGTGCCAAACTTATGGCAAGTGGGGCATGATTGAAAGAACTCATGTGATTTATTGAAGAGTAAAGGCCAGAAGAATCTAGAGTCTAGGACCTTTTGAAAGGTCCTTTGTGGTCCAAAGTGGCCACCACTAGGCATTGAGTGATAGAATTATAAGATGGAAGAATATTCATTTTCATCAACACATCTTCTAATTACCACGTATACCCCATTTTTCCAAAGTTTATTTTCTTCCCCAAAATAGTATTTTGAATCACTTTTCAACCTCATTTTTTGTGATTTTGAAAACTTTTTAGGAAAAATACCATAAACCAAGTAATTTACAATTGGGACATACCATGGTATTTTTGGAGTGAGAGATGAAAGGTGCTCAGTGGGGAATTCAGGATCAATGATTTCTGAATGATAAGAATTAGAAATTCTACTCAGGTGATCATCCACAGGGTTTTCTTTTCCTGGTCTATATTTGATTTCAAGGTCAAACTCTTGGAGCATTAGGATTCATCTTATTATCCTCGGTTTGGAATCACTTTTCTTGAGTAAGAACTTTATTGCAAAATGGTATGTAAAGATTATGATTTTAGAAAATAAGAGATAGGGACAAAATTTATCTAAAGAAAAAAACACTGCAAAGTTCCTTTTCTGTGAAAGTGTAGTGAGATTGAGTTTCATCCAATATTTTTGAGGCATAATAGATGACATGAATAATTTTTTCTCTTATTTGACCAAGAACAGCCCCAACGGCTCTATCAGAAGCATCACACATCAACTCAAAGGGTAAGGACCAATCTAGAGGTTGTATTATTGGGGTATATATAAGATAATATTTGAGTTAAATTAAGGATATATTTCAAACCTCATATAAATAGAAAGTGACATCATTTTGGAGAAACCGAGTGAGTGGGAGGGAAATCCTACTGAAGTTTTGGATGAATCGCTGATAGAAACCACCATGACCAAGGAATGAATGGATGTCTCGAACAGAGGTGGGTTCAGGAAGTGATTGGATCACTTCAATTTTGGTAGGATCAACATCAATACCCTCTTTTGAAACTATGTGCCCAAGAACAATCCCATTTACAACCATGAAGTTACATTTTTCAAAATTTTACACAAGGTTACACTTGACACAATTTTGAAGGACTAGAGAGAGTGAATACAAGTATGATTCAAATGAATCGCCATAAATTGTAAAATAATACATGAAGAATTCCATGTAGTGTTCAATGAATTCAGAAAAGATACTCATCATACAACTCTAGAATATTGCAGGAGCATTGAAAAGGCCAAAAAGAATTTTTCTATATGCATGTGTTCCAAATGGGACATGTGAAAGTAGTCTTTTCTTGGTCCTGAGGTGTGATTGGGATTTAGAAGTAGCCGGTGTATCCATCAAGAAAGTAATAGTGTAACTTTCTGTTAGAGTTGGTGTCATGAGAACCAACTATTTATACTTTGATTATGTGAATGTACACTTATTATATATTGTTCATTGTTCTGCATGACTATAATATAATAATGTCTTGGAATATTTGTTGCATTAATAAGGTCATGGAAAATCCCCACTATGATTAGAACCTTGAAATTCTATAACAATATTCTTAAATAAAGTTCTATGGTTAGATGACATACTATGATAGGACACATAGTATATAGACCATCATGTGCTAGTACTCGTAAGAAGATGAGACTCTCTCTCATGGAGTTCACACTTGGTAATCTCCAAGATATGAGATTATGAGAACATACCCGCCAGTAGTAATTCTGCATGTCTTGGTGTCATCAGAAATTGCTATCTATGAGCATGTGTAATGGTCCTTAGACTAGAATATTATCATTAACTCATGTCATGACTCACGAACTTAGATTTTCTAATGAAAACCATCAGGAAGACAGTTGGCGGGAAGTAGGGTATGTTGGGTGCATCACGAATGATATATTGTTAATGGATAAGTTGAGGAAGGATTTGTCCCTTCCATATTTATGGAAGTAGATATCTTGAGCCCTTTGATTGAAATAGAACTGTCACCCAAATTCCATGGACATGGTGTCACGATGAGTTTATTTCAGGAAGTCAAATAATGACAAATCAAGCATATAGGTTTATGACACTGCCATGAAACCTTCTTGATGAGATATTGAGACAAAGGTATTAAATTACACAGTAAGAGTTCGTATGAGGTGACAAGACAATTAGGCGTCAACTTCTTTCTCTTGGGTGCCTTTACCTGTTACTAGACAGTAATCTTTGACTTTAGGCAAGCCCGCCTAATGCCAATGAGAAAGAGGCCTAGAGGGTCACACACTAAGTGTATCCAAGTATCTCTAGTAAAATAAAGATTATTCCCATACATGGTTTAATAATTATTCAAGGAATCCTAAATTGTTTTAATGATGGGGGAAGAATAAAAACAAGATATACACACCATGTATTAATGATTACACGCTGTGTAGTTTTCATTTTGGAAAGGAAATGAAAAACAAGTACAGACCGTGTATTAATGATTACATGCCGTGCAGTTTTATGAAAAACAAGTACACACTGTGTATTAATGATTACACGCCGTGTAGTTTTTCTAGTTGGGATTTTGAGGAAATAATATTGTTTTATTAAATGATATTTATTATAATCAGCGTGGGTACATGTCAAGGAATTAATGATTCGATATGGGGGGTTTTCATTAAAATATAATGAAATAAATAAAATGCTTAATGCGTTTATTTATTGTCATAAATCTATAAACTCAAACCTAATTATAAATATCCTCACAACCCCAACACTTTTCCTTAATCATTGTGCACAACAATTCTGGATAATTATCTCAAGGCCGAAAGAACTCCTTCCTCCAAGAATGCTCTCAAGACCGAGAGAGATCCTCCTCCATCAGATCAAAGAGATCTTAGATGGAAAACGCAAGAATAGGCTTCTCCATGCTAGCACATAGAGACTCCTTTGGTGACGTCCAAAGATACGTGGTGCACGTGTAGATCACTACTAGATGAAGTCTACACTTGGAATCTGCGACGCAATGATGAATCACATCAGAACATGATGAGAAATATCAACGAAGAAAGAACCATATAAAAGGCACTTCTTTTCAATTAATTAAATTAATTATAATCAACCTGTGATGATCCTCGTTTGTGGTTTTGGGACTATTATTCTTCTTTGTCTATTTCTGTGATTCGATCTGTGGAGTCTGGCATTTATCGTCATATTGATCCTGGATTGATCATTGCTAATGACAAAAATCCAAGTGGAAAAATCCACCCACGAGCTTCCACTACGCCCGTAACCTTCAAATGGTATCAGAGAGAGATTACAACATTGATTATAGTTATTTAATTTTCGTTGATAATTTACACATTTATATTTGGTTCAATACAAGATAAATCGTTCTACAAATCTGAATGAATGAGAACTGTTCTTCCTCCTTAGTTTCTTGATTCACATAAAAAAAACAACCTTTTAATTTTAATTTTTATTAGAATAAAAACAAGGAACTCATCCAGAGGATCCACTCTTTCTGTGTGTACAACACAAGAATACACGGCGTGTAGTGATAACTACACGCCGTGTACTTAGATTCAACGAACTAGTACTGGTCCGCCAAACCACGCCGTGTGTATTTAGTATACCTAAGTATTTATTACACCGTGTTGACTAGAACTGAATGGTGCATAGAAACCGGAATACATGGCATGTATGTTGAATCAACATGCTGGGTAGTCCGATCCGGCCCAGGTGAAACTGTGTACAAGGAGAATCTGCGTACCACATACATGGGATTGCTAGGCCGGTAACCGTGTAACAAGGAAGTACACACCATGTTAGATTAATCTACATGCCGTGTACTCTAAAATTTACAAAGTATAGAAAACACGCCAAAGCCCTGGCGTGTACTTTGGATAAAGGGTGAAAACAAATACACACTGTGTAATATAGCCTATACACCGTGTACTTTCCAGAAATGGAATTTCACTGGGTTTTCCTCCAAAGTACAAAGACCCGTACAAGGAATATGGATGAGAAGCATCTCAAGGACATTCAGAAAGGAATTTAAGATAAATAATTGATTAATTATAAGATCATAATTAATTGAATTCAAGCGCGACTTATCTTAAATAAAATAAATATTAAAAGAATTTGAATACTAAATATGTGTAAATGTCATTACATGCTATGGATGCTCATGAGATAGAACAAATACCTTTGTGTGTGTATGTTTTCATTTAAATTTATTTAATTTAAATTCGTTGGCCTGTGAGCCTTCTTCCAATAAAATGTAGGGCCTGCGTGCCCTTGGTTTCTTTAATGTAAACCCCATGTAATGGAGGATCTCCCAACCCAGAGGAGACAGTTCAAAATCCGAAGCTGAGATGAAACCAACCCAAGAAGATACAAAGGTGGATAGGTGGGAGCTGCAAAACACAAACCATTGGGTTCAAGGTGTTTTTCCCCAGGTCAGGGTTAGCTTATCAAAACCGCTAGATAAGCTAACCAATAGAAGTTCATGATCATGCCATCTTATTTTATTTCTGATTGCATGGTTTATTTATTATGTACGTGTTGTCGTGATCACATAGTTAATGAAATATAAAAGCATGAAAAGATAGAATAAAATAAAAACCAGACTATGCGTAAACATTATCAGAACATGGTTAATCACTTAATCAAGCATCACTTAATATTAAAAATCATGTGATAATGTGAAACTATGCATAAAGAATAAAATCCCTCAACTACCATATTAAGTCAGACCAAGCCTTCTGTTATTTGATTAAGGGCAAGACTCAATAAAACTATGTGTTTACCAACCCTTGTTGGGACACTTACTTTTATAAAGGAAGATCTTTTAAAAGTTTCGGGCTGACTTAAACATTTTACATCAAGAGGAGTATCCCTTGCGTGAATTGTTGTAAAATGGAGGCAAGTGTTGAGGAAATCTAAGTTAGGATTTTAGGATTGAGGAGTCCACTCAACAGATCAAGGAACTATAAGCTCACAGTTGGCAAAGACCTACCTACCTAAATATCTTCAAATAGCTTGACCAACCCTTGTTGGGGTTATGCGAAGTGGAATATGGATCCTTGCCACTAGAATGTCATGGAAACTGGAAATTCTGAGTTCAATGGTGAGGGCCATTGGGACTTGATAAAATAGTGGGAGACTTAATAATATTTTATCATTTCTCATAAAATGTAATCAAGAAAGTACTGATAAATCTGCTCTTTTAATTTGTAGAATCAATATGACAAACTCGTCAACCACATTTTTTCTGCGATCAATTCTGGATAAAGACAATATCCTCACTGGTAGTAACTTTAAGGAATGGTTTAGGTGCCTTCGGGTTATCCTACACCATGAATGAAAGTTTTACGTGCTGGAGTCCTCACTTCCTGATTCGCCTTCCCAAGGGGTGAGTGATGAAGATTTCCTGGTCTATGATCAATATTTGAGCAATGCACTCGATGTTCAATGTTTGATGCTATCATCAATGTCTAGTAAGCTCATGAAGTCTCATGAAGACATGGATGCCTATATCATGCTCGAGCACCTCCATGGTCTATACTAGGAGAGAGAAAGATAGGAAAGGTTTGAGATCTCCAAGGCTCTATTTCAGAGAAAGCTTGGAGAGGGTGCCCCAGCTGGGCCTCATGTAGTCAAGCTCATTGGATACATTGAGTGATTGGAGGTTCTAGGGTTAAAAATCCCTGAAGAACTGGGTACCGATATCATTCTTGCATCACTCCCCCAGAGCTTCTCTAACTTTGTTGTAAATTTCAACATGAATAACATTGAGAGGTCTCTATCTGATCTTCTTATCCTCATTCACCAAGTGGACAATGATATGAAACGTGAAAATCCTTATGTCCTAATAGTGAATAAAAGTAAAGGGAAGGTGAAGAGATTTACTCCCAAAGCATCTTCAAGGCCTTACAAGAAAAGGAGGATCAAATGGGAGGCAAGAGAATAGGAGGTTGTTTGTTTCGCATGTGGCAAGAAGGGCCACTGGAAGAAAAAATGCACCCAGCCAAGGAAGCAAGGGGAAGCTTCAGGTGAGTTTTTTATTGAATGCAATATATCTGTTTCTACCAATTGGTTATTAGATACCGCTTTTGGTGATCACATCTGTATCCAAATACAGGAACCAAGTAGATTTATAAAGATTGACTGAGGTGAGGTGGATCTGTGAGTAGCCAACGGAGCCAGACTCATTGCTGTAGCTGTCGGAGACTACCACCTCACATTGCCTACTGGGATGGTCTTGGTATTAAAAGGATGTTATTATGTACCCTCTGTAACCAATAACATTATTTCAGTATCTAAATTAGATATTGAGGGATTCATCTTCAGATTTGGAAATTAATGTTGCTAATTTTATAAAGATATCATTTTTTTTGGTAGGGCACATTTATATAACGACCTTTATGTGTTAGACTACACAAACCAAGTAATAGAAATCTATGAAAAAGTTAATTCACATGACTGATACCACACCCAACTTTGGCATCACTGGCTAGGTCATGTCAATGATAAATGTTTGACAAAATTACATCAAGATGGGTATTTAGATTCTTTCGAACTAAAACCACTTGGTGTATGTCATGCGTGTCTACAAGGAAAAATAAACAAAGCCCCATTTAGTGGGAAAGGTGAAAGGGCTAAAGTGATTCTAGAATTAGTTCACACAGATGTGTGTGGAAGATTTCCAGTTGAAGCAAGGGGTGGGTTCCTGTACTTCATAACTTTTACTGATGATTTTAGTAGATATGGTTATATTTACTTAATAAGGTATAAGTCAGATTCTTTTGATCGGTTAAAAGAATACAAGAATGAAGTTGAGAACCATATTGGTAAGAATATTAAGAAACTCCACTCAGAAAGAGGAGGAGAATATCTTAATCAAGACTTAATTGATTTCTTACGAGAGTTTGGGATTCTATCTCAAATCACTCCTTCTTACATGCCTCAGTGGAATGGTGTAATTGAAAGGAGGAACCGCACCCTGTTGGACATGGTGATATCAATGATGAGTCATGTGAGTCTTCCATTATCCTTTTGGGGATATGCATTATAACGACCCGAAATTTTGAATAAATCTTGTTTCCTAATTTTTTTTGTGTTATTTTATTTTTTCATACTCAACAAAACTGTTTCATTTAACATGAGTATAATTAAAATGAGACTGTTGGGTTTTGACTATTATATGACCGTTAGTCAGTATGACCATTGAAAACTGAATGTTGCAACTTTTGTCTCTAAATACAAGTGATATTGGTTAAACCCAAGCCGAACTTCTGGACCAAACCCAAGCCGAACTTCATCGTGTGAAGCTAGAACGGAATCGCCTTTGAGAGAATTTCAAACTGATAGAAATTACTACTCGTGCGATGTTGGTCGAGCCTCCCTCGGATTCTCTCACCTTAGCACACCTTACACTTAGGTCCTATGCTGGTGTGATAAGGGGCTATGTAAGGAGACCGTAACTGCCTTGTGTAATTCTTTGTTTTAAATAAAAATTTTGATTTCTTATTATGATGAAGTTTATGAATTTTCAAATGTCCGGATAAATATAGTATGCATATTTTTGGTGAATTTTAGAGAAAGGATATTTTAAAAAATGTTTATGTAAACCTTAAATAATTAAAAATGTGTAATGATTTTCAAAAAATGGTCTTCTAAAATTATGTTCAGTACAAAATTTAGAGTCTAATAAGATCAACTTGATTTTTGATTAATAGTAAATTATGAATAGTGATTTTATGCTTAGGATTAGTAATGTGACCAAATGGATTAGTAATCTCACTTAAATAAAGCATTAATATAATCTAGGCACCTTGATTAAGTAATGTGATTCAATAAAATGGTTAAATAATGGTTTCATAAATTATTAGTCAAGTATTAGTTTTTTTCAGGTGAATAGTGTTTTTTAATTAAAAATTTAATTAAAAATATTTAGAAAATTATTTTTATAAAATGGATTTCATTTTTGAACTCAGAGCATCGATATTATGTTAAGGTAATTTTTGGGGATTTTTCTGAAAAAAATGAATTTTTGGTGAATAGTGTATTTATTTAAAAATTAAATTAAAAATATTTAGAAAATTATTTTTATAAAATTGAGTTCATTTTTGAAATCATAGCATCGATATTTGGTTAAGGTGAAATTCTGGTATTTTTATGAGAAAGTTGAATTTTCAATGAATAGTGAAAATACAGTTTTTAAGTTACGGGTGTTTAATGACATCATTAAATGATGTATTAAGTATGTAATCTATATGGTCGACTTATGAATAGTAATATAAGGTATAATGTGTCTCAAGTGGACAATACCATGGGCAAATACTATTGGAAAGCCCATGGTTTTGTCAAAACCACTAATGAGGTGTCCCTTGGCCATTAATGCCTTGTCCCCTCACTTTCCCTATAAATACCAAGCCATCCTCTCATCCATTCGACTCCCAACTCTTACCCAACAAAGTTATGGTCTTATTAACTCCCAAGGAGTCCTCCCAAGGTGCCCCCAAACCCTCAAGGTCCAAACCTTTGAGTTTTAAGAGTTACATTTTAAGGTAAGGGGTCCGACCTCTCTCTTTCTTTTCAAGTAATCTCTTTTATGTAATTTCTTTTATACTCCATGTTATTATGTTGGAGGATGTTATTATATATTCATATTACTTCCCTTTTCATGTTCATATGATGAGAGACCCCATCTTGATCTCATCAATTCATTTTAAGAATGTTTAAGTGGCGCTCTTAGGCTGCCGAATTTTTAAGGGGATTCTTTCACCCTTCTCACTCTTTTCAAAGTTCTAATTTCATGTCAAGTTTTTCAAGTTCCTTTTTTAATTATGTTGGGGTATGATATCTATATCTATCATACTGAACTCTTATTTTCACATGATTAGATACCCTATTTGATCTTTTCAAATCATTTTTTTGAAGTTTAAGTGACGCCGTTAGGCTGCCGAATTTTCATAAGAGAAATCAAATTTTTGTCTTCCTTCCATGTTTTTTATTTCAAATGGTATGTACTTCAAATTTAATTACCATGTTCATATATCCTTCTTATTCTGTCCCTCTACTGTTTTATGGGTTATTTATGAATGTTTGACCCATTTCCCCTCTCTTTTAAATGTTTTCTAAAACCCTGAAACATAGCCGCTATGCTGCAGAATTTTCATCTCAAAATGCCTCTCTCCTGTCTCAAAATTATTTTATGTTATAAAGTGAATACTCAAAGCTCTTATTTATATAGGGGTATTCACATATATATAAAAATGTTTTATTTTAAATTCTGGGATTTATATACATGAGACCCGCTCTCCCCTTCCGTGGGTTTAAAGTGACGTAAAGATCATGTCTTTAAAGCAGTGTTTATAATGTTATGATTATGAAATGAAACCCATTTATTTTATGATATATGGGTTATTTATGAAATGTTTGATGATGATATATTTGGCTCATATGATAATAAAGGCAAATTTAAGGGTGCACCCTGATATCGTTCCAATGCATTGGGTAATGATGTAACCACTAGAGATTACAATTTTCACGATATCTTGGTGAATAATCTTGGTAATTTTCAAATGACATCTTGGGGATGGACCTTGGTGATATGTTCATGATTTTCTATGTTAAATTATGTAGCCACATCTTAAATTTATGAAAAATTTTATTTTTATTATGAAATATCTCATGATTTCTTTCTCATGCCTTAAAGTTCTTTTCATGACCTTATTGAAGTATCTCAAGTTCACATGTAAAATGTTTCTCTTGTTTCCCTTACTGGGCCTTCTTCTCACCCTTTCTTTTGATGTATGTCCCCAGGTTATGAGATGCAGTAATGAACCTAGGATGAACATAAGGATAATCCTTTCAAGTGTTTAAGAATAATGTTTTTTGTGTTTCATGTATTAAGTTCCTGGTTTCCAAGACACTAAACCTTAAAGATCCTCAGTTTTGTATAATGTAATGAAAGTTTATGTGATAAAAAGGAGGGATTTTATAGTTGGTATCAAAGGATGGTTTAGTTATTTGTGGATATTAGGATATGAAAACTTTAGGAAGAACCCTATAGAAAAGTTTAAATTTAGGAAATCTTCCTGGTATTTTGGTGAGTATTGAGTAAGGGGTTGCCAAGAAAATACACCCCTGTCTGGATACGAGCAGGCAGAGGCGGCTTTGGCACAGATGTACATAGGGGTAAAATCCAAAAACACCGCTTTGAGCTAGACTCAAACGGGAACTGGTACACGACAACAGGCCTTGCTGTACTCTTGGTTACGACACTCCCAGGGGATATGCTTTGGTAAATTCATAAGCTTAGTATGAACCATTATTAAAGGAACAAAGATAAAATAAAATAAATATTCACATAAGAATATATGATCTTGGATAACCTAGATTGGAACCTAGGGGATCACAAGTTAGGGTATACTTTCCTTCAACAAGTTTATCCTTCTATGCTTAAAGTTTCATTTTAATGATTATTGGATAAGTATTCAATCCCCTAATTATAATTTCTTTTCTTAATTAATGGTGGGAAATGGAAGAACATGTCCCAAAAACCAATGTGATAGGAAATGTGATGATTTCACTATTGATGTGATAGAGATGATGAAAGATCAAGTTGAACATATTGTGATTATGCCAAACCAGCTATCAAAAATCACAATTAATAATTGGTACCTAGTTGAATGCCCAAATTCATCAAGGAAGAAGAAGACAAGGTCTCAAGGATGTTCATATAATAAAGTTGATAAGGGAAAGAAGACCCAATTTACTTTGTGCAAAAACTATGGAAAGGGGCCCCAAGGAGAATGTCACAAAGGAAATGGGAGATGTTTTAAGTGTGGGAAGATAGGGCATAAAGTAGCCAATTGCTTTAAAAAAATGGATAATGTGATGAATGGAGATAAGGTTCGATCTAATGTGCCTTATACATTTCGATGTCATAAATGTGGAGAAGTTAGACATTATCCAAGGCAATGCTCTCTTAGAATGGGTGAGAAGCATGATGAGCACCAACAATCTTCGAGGAAAAGGGAACAATGCAAGTGCTATGCTGATATGGATCATGATGACTAAAGTACATGTAACTTCTTCACAATAATTGTCTATGTCATGTTGTATTTTAGTTCGTGCTCTATGATCATATCTTTTATGTTTTCTAATATCAATGAGTCACTACCTAAGATGATTTTATATCATTAAGGAAAACATCTATTGTTATGTACCACATGTTGATGTAGTAAAGCTGTTCTTCTAAATGAAAGGGTGATTAGGGGATTAAAAGGTGATTATTATTTTGGAAGACATTAACTATTTTGGGAACCCAATTTGATCAAGGTAAATATATTACTACGGTATTTTATTTGAGGAGTTAAGGTTGACTTATATTTTGAAGAATCGATGAATTTAAGGCAGACTTATAGTAATTTAGGTTAATTATGGAAATGATTAACCTATCTTGGGGTAAATATGTTTAGGTTAGTTACTTTTGTTATAAGATGTTAGGAGTGGTTGATGTTGTTTGGAGATGAATGATAAAGTTTACCTTGGAAGACTATGTTATCAAATCCTTCTTGTGTTTGGGTTTCAATCTTAGTTTGGTTTATTTTGGGGATTTTTAAGGACAGTTATTTACGGAATGGTCTATGATGAACTTTGGGTAGTACTGTGGAACTTTGAAGATTTAAAGTAGTTTCCCTTCCTCTGGGGTTCTTTATTTTGGAAGAGTTATTTTATCGTACCCTTTCTGTTTTTGGGATAATGTTTAAAGATAGAAGAAATAGATAGTTAATCTTTGGTGGATTATGTGATTCTCTATAAGATGATTCTTGTGCTTTTATGAGACCAAGTAGTTTTGAATGCTCATCGTTTGGAGAAAAGATTAGTTTTGGTAGAAAATTATTAAAGGATGAAACTCTACTTGAAGGTAGGTATATTTCCTTATGTTTTTGTTCTATGTAGTAAATGAATTCCTCAAAATTATGAAAAGGAACGTAAAACAAAAAAGTTTTTGGTTTACATTTCCTACTTGGTAATCAAAGACTGTTTACACACATCATAAGTTTGTGATTTTCTTGTGGTTAACTTTATCCTAATCATGTTTTCTATCACTCTCCCTCAGAACTTGACCCTTTGTTTTTTCTTCCATATCCATATTTTCCTACATGGAATCCTAGTATGGGTTAACTCGGGTGGCCTTTGTACTTCCTTTTCTTTCTTTTAAAGTAATAGTGTTACGGACTCTTTTTCCGATGTGGGACTTTCAATGAAATTTCAAAACCCAAATTTAAAAAATTGCAAGGACGCAATTTCTTAAGGGGGGAAGATTGTAACGACCCGAAATTTTGAATAAATCTTGTTTCCTAATTTTTTTTTGTGTTATTTTATTTTTTCATACTCAACAAAACTGTTTCATTTAACATGAGTATAATTAAAATGAGACTGTTGGGTTTTGACTATTATATGACCGTTAGTCAGTATGACCGTTGAAAACTGAATGTTGCATCTTTTGTCTCTAAATACAAGTGATCTTGGTTAATTAATATAGAAAGAATATTCGATGGCCTCAACCAGTAGTCTTGGACCGATCGAAGCCCATCTAACAGAACTTGGGAAGGAGGTAGAACCACTAGGCTTTGCTCTGGACCAAACCCAAGCCGAACTTCATCATGTGAAGATAGAACGGAATCGCCTTCGCGATAAGTTCAAACTAATAGAAATTACTACTCGTGCGATGTTGGTTGAGCCTCCCTTGGATTCTATCACCTTAGCAAACCTTACACTTAGGTCCTATGCTGGTGTGATAAGGGGCTATGTTAGGAGACCATAACTGCCTTGTGTAATCCTTTGTTTTAAATAAAAATTTTTATTTCTTCTTATGATTAAGTTTATGAATTTTCAAATGTCAGGATAAATATAGTATGCATATTTTTGGTGAATTTTAGAGAAAGGATATTTTAAAAAATGTTTATGTAAACCTTAAATAATTAAAAATGTGTAATGATTTTCAAAAAATGTCCTTCTACAATTATGTTCAGTACGAAATTTAGAGTCTAATAAGATCAAATTGATTTTTGATGAATAGTAAATTATGAATAGTGATTTTATGCTTAGGATTAGTAATGTGACCAAATGGATTAGTAATCTCACTTAAATAAAGCATTAATATAATCTAGGCACCTTGATTAAGTAATGTGATTCAATAAAATGGTTAAATAACGGTTTCATAAATTATTAGTCAAGTATTAGTTTTTTTCAGGTGAATAGTGTTTTTTTAATTAAAAATTTAATTAAAAATATTTAGAAAATTATTTTTATAAAATGGATTTCATTTTTGAACTCAGAGCATCAATATTATGTTAAGGTAAATTTTGGGGATTTTTCTGAAAAAAATGAATTTTCGGTGAATAGTGTATTTATTTAAAAATTAAATTAAAAATATTTAGAAAATTATTTTTATAAAATGGAGTTAATTTTTAAAATCAGAGCATCGATATTTGGTTAAGGTGAAATTCTGGGATTTTTCTGAGAAAGTTGAATTTTCAATGAATAGTAAAAATACAGTTTTTAAGTTACGGGGTGTTTAATGACATCATTAAATGATGTATTAAGTATGTAATCTATATGGTCGACTTATTAATAGTAAGATAAGGTATGAGGTGTCCCAAGTCACCAATACCATTGGAAAATACCATGGGAAAGCCCATGGTTTTGCCAAAACTACTAATGAGGTGTCCCTTGGCCATTAATGCCTTGTCCCCTCACTTTCCCTATAAATACCAAGACATCCTCTCATCCATTCGACTCCCAACTCTTCCCCAACGAAGTTCTGGTCTCATTACCTCCCAAGGAGTCCTCCCAAGGTGCCTCCAAGCCCTCAAGGTCCAAACCTTTGAGTTTTAAGAGTTACATTTTAAGGTAAGGGATCCGACCTCTCTCTTTCTTTTCAAGTAATCTCTTTTATGTCATTTCTTTTATACTCCATGTTCTTATGTTGGAGGATGTTCTTCTATATTCATATTACTTCCATTTTTATGTTCATATTATGAGATACCCCATATTTCTCTCATCAATTCGTTTTAATAATGTTTAAGTGGCGCCGTTAGGCTACCAAATTTTTAAGGGGATTCTTTCACCCTTCTCATTCTTTTCAAAGTTCTAATTTAATGTCAAGTTTTTCAAGTTCCTTTTTTAATTATGTTGGGGTATGATATCTATATCTATCATACTTAACTCTTATGTTCACATGATTAGAGACCCTATTTGATATTTTCAAATCATTTTTGTTGAAGTTTAAGTGACGCCGTTAGGCTGCCGAATATTCATAAGAGAAATCTAATTTTTTTCTTCCTTCCATGTTTTTCATTTCAAATGGTATGTCCTTCAAATTTCATTACCATGTTCATATATCCTTCTTATTCTATCCCTATACTGTTTATGGGTCATTTATGAATGTTTGACCCATGTCCCCTCTCTTTTCAATATTTTCTAAAACCCCGAAACATAGCCGCTATGCTGCAGAATTTTCGTCTCAAAATGCCTCTCTCTTGTCTCAAAATTATTTTATGTTATAAAGTGAATACTCAAATCTCTCAGGGGTATTCACATATATATCAAAATTTTCTATTTTAAATTCTGGGATTTACATACATGAGACCCGCTCTCCCCTTTCGTGGGTTTAATGTGACATAAAGATCATGTCTTTAAAGCAGTTTTTAAAACGTTATGATTATGAAATGAAACCCATTTATTTTATGCTATATGGGTTATTTATGAAATGTTTGATGATGATATATGTGGATTACATGATAATAAAGGAAAATTTAAGGGTGCGCCCTGATAGCACTCCAATTCATTGGGTAATGATGTAACCACTAGAGATTACAATTTTCATGATATCTTGGTGAATAACCTTGGTAATTTTCAAATGACACCTTGGGGATGGAACTTGGTGATATGTTCACGATTGTCTATGTTAAATGATGTAGCCACAACTTCAAGTTATGAAAAATCTTATTTTTATTATGATATATCTCATGATTTCTTTCTCATTCCTTAAAGTTCTTTTCATGACCTTATTGAAGTATCTCAAGTTCACATGTAAAATGTTTCTCTTGTTTCCCTTACTGGGCCTTCTGCTCACCCTTTCTTTTGATGTATGTCCCCAGGTTATGAGATGTAGTAATGAACCTAGGATGAACATAAGTAGAATCCTTTAAAGTTTTTAAGAAGAATTTTTTTTGTTTCATGTATTAAGTTACTGTTTTCCAAGACACTAAACCTTAAAGATCCTCAGTTTTGTATAATGTAATGAAATTTTATGTGATAAAAAGGCGGGATGCTATATGCATTACAAAAAATAGCACACATACTAAACCAAGTACCGACTAAATCGATAAATGGTATTCCATATGAGTTATGGAGTGGACGCAAAGACATCTTATCAAATTTACATGTGTGTGGTAGCGAAGCATTTGTTAAGGCCTCTTCAGGCAACAAAATTGCACCCTGAGGCACAAAGTGTATCTTTATAGGATATCCCAAGGAAACAAGGGGATATTACCTATACAACCCCTCAGATAAAAAGGTTATAGTGGCAAGACATACCATATTCCTTGAGAGGGAGTACATCTCCAAAAGAGATAGTGGGAGTGAGATAGACTTCAATGAAGTCGAGACTCAAGATACATAGGAGTTGGTACAAGAACAGATTTACAAAGACCCGTGGAAGAACAATCTGTTCCAGAGACACAAGAACTGCATAGGAGAATGAGAGAGGTGAGAGAACCAGAATGATATGGTTTTCTTGTCACTAAGGATGGTGACTCATTATTGGTTGACAATGATGATCCTATTACCTACAAGGAAGTAGTTGAAGGCACAGATGTTTCCAAGTGGCAAGAAGCCATGAATTCTGAAATGGATTCCATGTACCAAAACCAAGTATGGATTTTGGTAGATCCTCCAGTTGTTGTAAAGACTATTGGTAATAAATGGGAATTCAAGAAGAAACTGGACATAGAGGGACAAGTCAGCACCTATAAGGCATGACTGGTTGCAAAAGGTTTTAGACAACGTCAAGGAATTGACTATGATGAAACCTTTTCACCGGTTTCAATGATAAAATACATCATAATGCTATTGGATATTGCCGCTTACCATGACTATGAAATTTGGAAAATGGATTTCAAAATAGTATTCCTTAATGGTAACCTCTATGAAGATTTCTACATGACACAACCTAAAGGGTTTGTGACTCCAAAGGATGCCAACAAGGTATACAAGTTACAGAAATCCATTTATGGATTAAAGAAAGAATTAAGGTCGGGGAACATTCCTTTTGATGAAGTCGTAATGGAATTTGGATTTCTTAAGAACGAATGGGATCCTGGTCTCTACAAAAGGTTTAGTGGAAGTGCAATCGTTTTCCTAATAGTATATGTTGATGACATATTACTAATTGGAAACGAAGTACCTGTCTTATAGTCAGTTAAGGCATGGTTGGATAAATTCTTCTCTATGAAAGACTTGGGCGAGGCAACATATATTCTTGGGATCAAGATCCATCGTGATAGATCCAAGAGAATGTTGCACCTGATTCAAAGTACATACATTGACAAGATACTAAAGAGATTCAGTATGGAACATTCCAAGAGGGGATTGTTGCCAGTGTCACATGACATTCATCTTTCCAAGAAAATGTGTCCTCAGACACATGAGGAAAGAAAGAAAATGGAAAGAATACCTTACGAATCCGTGATTGGGTCAGTTATGTATGCTATGATATGTACAAGGCTAGATGTTGCTTATGCATTAAGTGCGGTAGGCAGATATCAAGTTGATCCAGGAGATCGCCATTGGATGGCAGTCAAGACTATCCTTAAGTATCTGAGGTGTAATAAGAATATGTTCCTAGTTTATGGAGGATATGAGGAACTAGTCATCAAAGGACATGTATATGCTAGTTTCCATACTGATCAAGATGACATGAAGTTGAAAACTGGGTACATATTCAGTTTGAATGGAGGTGCAGTGAGCTGGAAGAGCTCAAAGCAAGGTGTGGTCGCAAATTCTACAGTAGAGTCTGAGCATATTCTAGCTTCTATGGTAGCTAAAGAAGCAGTATAGATGCGAAGCTTTGTCCAAGAGATGGATGTAGTACCTAGAAGTAAAGATCCTATCACACTCTATTGTGATAATATTGAAACAGTGGAACTTGAAAAAGAGCCAAGGTCACATCAGAGGAAAAAGCACATACTTCGGAAGTATCATCTCTTAAGGGATTTTTCTCAGAGAGGTGAAGTTGCAGTGAGAAGTATTTCCATGGAATACAACGTGGAGAACCCTTGACTAAATCCTCGACTCAACAGAAACATGATCTTCTTGTGAGGTCTAGAGAACTAAAAGTTGTAGGCGGTTGGCTCTAGTCCAAGTGGGAGTTTGTTAGAGTTTGTGTCCTGAGAACCAACTGTTTTTACTTTCATTACGTTAATGTACACTTATTATATATTGTTCATTGTTCTTTATGATTATAATATAATAATGTCCTGGAATATTTGTTGCATTAATAAGGTCATGGAAGATCCCCACTATGATGAGAAACTTGAAATGCTATAACAATATTCTTAAATAAAGTTCTACGGTTGGATGACATACTATGATAGGACACATAGTATACAGACCGTCATGTGTGAGTACTCGTAAGAAGACAAGACTCTCTCTCATGGAGTTCGCACTTGGTAATCTCCAAGATGGGAGATTATGAGAACAAACCTTCCATTAGTAATTCCGCATGTCTTGGTGTCATCAGACATTGCTATCTAAGAGCGTGTGTAATGGTCTTTAGACTAGAAGATTATCATTAACTCATGTCATGACTCGCGTACTTAGATTTGCTGACGAAAACCATCATGAAGACAATTGGTGGGAATTAGAGTACGTTGGGTGCGTCATAAATGACATGTTGTTAATGGATAAGTCGAGGAAGGATTTTTCCCTTCCATATTTATGGAAGTAGATATCTCAGGCCCTTTGATCGAAATAGATTTGTCACCAAAATTCCATGTCCATGGTGTCATGACAAGTTTATTTCTAGAAGTCAAAGAATGAAAGATCAAGCATATAGGTTTATGACACTGCCATGAAACTTGCTTGATGAGATATTGAGACAAAGAGATTAAATTACACGGTAAGCATTCGTATGAGGTGACACATCAATGTGGCACCAAATTCTTTCTCTTGGGTTCCTTGACCCGTTGCTAGACAGTAATCTTAGAATTTAGGCAAGCTCTCCTAATTCCAACGAGAAAGAGGCCTAGAGGGTCACACACTAAGTGTATCCAAGTATCTCAAGTATAATAAAGATTATTTCTGTACGTGGTATAATAATTATTCAAGGAAGCCTAAATCGTTTTAATGATGGGGGAAGAATAAAACAAGATATACACACAGTGTATTAATGATTACACGCCGTGTAGTTTTCATTTTGGAAAGGAAATGAAAAACAAGTACACACCGTGTATTAATGATTACATGCCATTAAGTTTTATAAAAAACAAGTACACGCCGTGTATTAATGATTACACGCCATGTAGTTTTTTCAGTCGGGATTTTGAGGAAATAATATTGTTTTATTAAATGATATTTATTATAATCAGTGTGGGCACATGTTAAGGAATTAATGATATGACATGGGGTTTTTTTAATAAGAGTTAATGAAATAAATAAAACACATAACATGTTTATTTATTATCATAACTCTATAACCTCAAACCTGATTATAAATATCCTCAAAACCCCGACACTTTTCCTTAATCATTGTGCACAACAATTCTGGAGAATTCTCTCAAGGCCGAAATAACTCCTTCCTCCAAGAACGCTCTTAAGACCGAGAGAGATCCTCATCCATCAGATCAAAGCAATATTAGATAGACAAACCAAGCAAAGGCTTCTCCACGCTAGCACCCAGAGACTCCTTTGGCGACATCCAGAGATATGTGGTGCACATGTGGATCACCGCTATAGGAAGTCTACACTTAGCATCTGTGATGTAGTGACAAATCTCATCGGAATGTGATCATAAATATCAACAAAGAAAGAATGCCATAAAAGATACTTCTTGTCAATTAATTAAATTAATTATAATCAACCTGTGATGATCCTCATTTGTGATTCTGAGACTATTCTTCTTCTTTGTCTATTTCTGTGATTTGATCCATGGAGTCTAGCGTTTATCGTTATTTTGATCCCAGATTGATCATTTCTAATGACAAAAATGCAAGTAGTAACATCCACCCACGAGCTTCTGCTGCTCCCGGAACCTTCACTTTCCGACTAATCGTTCTAGCATTTGATCAAGGAATGGAATAGGGTAGTGATATTTTCTTGTTTCAACATTCAATTTCTAGTATTCGATGCACACACACCATTTTTTCTTCACTCGAGTTGTGACTACCTCCCCATGTTCATTTGTGACACCTGTTAACCCACCCTTCTTAGGTATAACTTGAATTGGACTAACCCATTCACTATCAGAAATTGGGTAGATAATACCATCTTGAAGAATATTGGTGATATCTTCTCTAACTACCTCAAGTATGATTGGATTGAGTTTTCTTTGTGGTTGTCTAATTAGTTTAGATGATTCCTCAAGATGGATGTGATGCATGAAAAGATCATGGTTGATTCCTGGTATTTCATCTAGGGTCTAACCTAAGGCATTTTTGTTTTCCTCTAACACCTGAACAAGTTTGGACTCCTCAGTTTTAATAAGTAAAGCAGAGATAATGACAGGATAAGAGTGATCATGGAAAAGGAATGCATATTTCTGGTGTTCAGGAAGATGTTTTAGATCAGTCTCATCTTTCATTTGTGGGTTAGACAACTCAATAATGGAGTAAGAGATTTTAGTTGCTTCTGATTCATTTTCCTTAATACTATCCAAGTTGGAGTAGTAGATATCAGAGTTGATGTGGGATTCAATAGAGTTTTCAAGATCCTCTAGATTGATAGAGTCTATGAATGACAGGTCCACATCAACTTTACCATTTATAACTTGGTTAATCATGGTGCATATTTTACAAGATCCTATCTCATTAGAACATGATGAACATGATGAAATGGTGTTCAATTGAATCTCAGAAGTGTCCTCAAAATCATGTATTGAGAATTCAGAGTGATCCTTAGATGGGTGTTGCATGGCTTGGAAAATGTTGAACTTGACCAGTTGGTCACCAAATTCCATGGATAAGATGCCTGAATGGACATCAATTTTGGTTCTCGCTGTCATTAGGAATGGTCTTCCTAGAATTAAGGGAGATCGAGAAAAGTTCATCTCACCTTCCTTGTCTAGGATATAGAAATTAGTAGGGAAGATAAGATAATTAACACGAACATGGATATCCTCAATTATACCCTTAGGACAAGTAGTTCTCCGATTGTCCAATTGAATGACAACACTCGTTAGATGTAAGGTACCTAGACTAAGGTTAGAGAATATGCATTTAGGCATGATATTAATTGAGGATCCTAGGTCTATGAGTGCATCATTGAAGTTGGAACTTTCAATTTGGAATAGAACCATAAAGTTCCCTATATATTTTCATTTTATGGGAATAAATTGTTGGGTGGAAACATTTTCAAAGGTCCTAAGTTGCCTCTTGTGTGTGCAAAATTCCTTAAGAAACTTGGCATACTTATGGATTTGTTTTATGGAATCTAAGAGGGTCATGTTGACTTCAACACATCTAAACATTTCAAGCATTTCAGGACCTGGTTCAAAGGGATTATTTATCTTAGAAATGGATTGAGGAAAAGGAATTGGGTTCCTAAGTTGAAAGGAAGGAGGTGAGGGAATGGATTCATATTCCTTTTCAAGTTTCTTTTTCTTTTCATTTTATAGGTCAACATTTAAATGGGGGTTTTAGGACTTATCTTGAGGAATAAAATTTTTCTTTCTTGATCTAAGTGAAATTGCACTTAAATTACCCTTGGGGTTGGGTAATGGTCGAGCTGAGAGTTGGGAAGAATTTGATTGTTTTTTCCAGCTCAGGTGGGATGCAAGTTTACTATTTTGGGTTTTAATATTTTTAAGGCTGGAATGGGTGAAGGAGGAAAGATATTCCACTGCACTTTCCCATGGTTGTTTGGAAGAAGAGGCTTGTCCTGTATTGGGATTTCCTTGATTTTGGTTCTTGGGAAAGCGATTGTATTGGTTTTTTAATTAGGAAGGCTCACTAGTATAGTGGAATTCAGGAGGAGGATTGTTCCTTTGAGGTTGAGGAACAAAAGGATAAAGTTGGTGGAATTTACCACCAACTTGACCTTATTGTAATTGGTTTGGGTTTTGATGAGGGTATTGAGGGGGATGAGAAATGGGATTACCACACATCAAGCCTTGGTTGAAGGTAGAAGAGAAGGGCTCAAAATGGGGTTGGTTGAATTTTCTAATGAACTGACCTAATTGTTGAGGTTTGGTGTTCCAATGAGCATATACTACATTGGGATCCATTGGTTCGGATGAATCGGAGGGATCCTCTTGAAGTTGTGGACATGTCTCAGTTGGATGAGATGGGGAGCTACAGATTCCCTAGTTCTTGATAGGTCCAGGGAACAAAGATTGTGAAGAATATGAGGTTGGGGCTTTGACCGCCACCACTAGTTATCTCACAAGACCTCTAAGTTCACTCATCTACTCGGTCATCTTGTTGGGCTCTACGGATTGATTCCCTTGGACTTGTTTGACTTGAGAATGTGCTCGAGTATGTAATTTTTGTGTGTTTGTAGCCATGTTTCTTATGAGATCTCTTGCAGCTGCATAAGTTTTATCAACAAGAGTGCCACCACTTGAGACATCAATGAGAGTTATCTACATAGCCAATAAACCCTTATAGAAGTATTGGATCAAGAGTTGGTCAGAGATTTGGTGATGTGGGCAGGTTGCCACAAGCTTTTTGAACCTCTCATAGTACTCTTGGAGTGATTCATTTATGAATTGTTGGATACCACTAATTTTCTTTCGGATGGAAGTAGTATGAGAAGTAGGAAATAATTTCTTTAAGAAAAGTCACTTAATGTCAATCCATGAGTTTATGGAACCAAGATGGAGGTATTAGAGCCATGACTTGGCACATTCAACTAAGGAAAAAGGGAATGCTCGAAGTTTTATTTGTTCCTTAGAAACCTCTTGAGGATTTATGGTAGAGCACACCTCTTGGAACTCTTTAAGGAGGAGATGTGGATCCTCATCGGCTAGCCCATGGAAATGAGGTATAAGATGAATCCAAACCAATTTGAGTTCAAAGTCACCCTCTATTTTTGGATATTGAATACTAAGGGGTTGGTAATTCACATCAGGGGAAAAAAGTTCTTTAAGTGTTTGTTCCCTAGGATTGTTCATTTCTAATTCAACTGGTTGGATGAGGACTGATTCTTGAATTATTTGATTATCCCTAATTTTCTTCCTAAGTTGGTGAAGTGTTTGCTCAATTTGATAAAAATTGGGGCGAGTTCATTATTAGGTAGTTAAGCTTGTGATATCCTTGATCCTTGCTTTATATTGCATTAAATTAACACTCATGTCATAAGTTGACGTTGACTGGAATTCCTAAGTGTTAAGGATTTAATATAAGACTTAACTTAACTAGGTTTCTAATATCAATTATTACTTGATTGTGGTAGTGTATTTATGGGTCCAATAACCATGGAATCCATACGTTAAACAAAATATGTCATTAATCTATGACATGTTAAGTCCGACATACAAAATGTTAAATTAATGAATACTCATCGAGCAAATACTCCCAATCACTTAACATCCATAAATTTTGACTCACCCAAATGGTAGATTTAATTAGACATTAAGATGATTAGGAATCTGGTTTATTATGTTTATGATGATGAGTTAATAAGAGAAGAAAAATAATGGGATGAGAAAAGAGTTGTTCGCCGAACACACACACACAAACAGTGATGATAATTAAAAAAATAGAAATCTGATTGAATGAGGAAGCAAAAGAAGGGAAGGGGTTTCAAATTGATTTCAAATTTTTTAAGAGAATTAATATTTAATAATAGAGGGTGGATGATTAAAATAGAATATGAAGAAGAAACTTGCATTAAAATTCTAATTAAATTGAAAAGAGCTTACACAAATACAATTGAAAACAAACGAAAAGGAGGATGAAAATAAAAGTGGATGAGAGTTATCTCTTATTGAAAAAATATCAATCCAAGTCCTCCCAGTCCCATGCAAAGGCTCTAGTCATTCCAAAACTCCTCCTTAAGTGCTGAAATTCCAACCACATGCAAGGAGAAGAGGGGGATGTATTTATAGCCCAATGTTGTGGGCTGTTTTCATTCCAAAACTACCCCTCCACTTGTATTGCCAATTTGATATTTCAGACAGCCGAATATGGAGAAATATTATTATTCAAAGTTGTATATATTAAAGTTTTAAGTAGGATCTAAAAATTGGGATGCATTTGGGCTTATGGATCCAAAGTTATGGTGCTTTTAATAAACAATGTTAAACTGTCCTTTTCGATCCATTATCTTTTTTAATGACCGAAATGTGAATGGGTTTTGGATATGAAGATGCCCTCAAATCTGAATACTTTATTCAACAAAGTCGGCCGCCTATATCTCCTATTTGACACTGCAAAATAGAAACTCAAATGGATGTCTCTATCAGGAGAAATATCAAATTTGGTGTGCTGATTTCATTTCCTGGACAGAATGGTGGGCTGGACTTAATAGAATCATTTGGGCCTCTTGTTATTGGAGTTGGACCCTAAATTTTTTATCCATTACTCCTTGAATTGTTCCCAGAATGTTGGAGGAGACTAAAAGAATTTGGATTTCCTGATTGAGACCATAAATTCAATCTTCATGGCTAGTCCAATTTATTCACAGATTCTGTGGGCCTTTTTGTGTGGTCCATATGACACTTCAAATGGAATAATTGGGAAATGATTCATTCTAATGATATGTGGGAAATTGAATAAGGAATCCTAAAAAATAAGAAACACACAATTTGGATCAGTAGGGTGATATTTATTTTTAAAATATTAAACTGACTTGAATCTGGATGAATTGAAATAGTGCTAAAAATTTATAATTAATATTTAAATGTTAATATTTCACACAAATTATGCACATTTCATATAAAATCAGTAAAGGGAGTATATAAAAAGTTATGAAAATATTAATAACATCAATAATAGTGAACCTCATCTCCCCAATCGATGGTATCAACACCACATATCGATGGTCCATCACCATAAACTATGGATTTATATAGTGAGAACCATCCACATAACTGATGGTCAACACCATCCCCTAAGTCACAATATCTATAGAGGCTACCTCCACCCACAAAAAGTTTTCAACACCACCTCAACTGAGTTCTATATATGTGCACATAACTCCAATGACAACGTCTTCCAACAACAATGAGTGAAAATCACCAACATTTCCTGATCCACACCATCCGATAACCTCATTTCCACAAGCGACCATGTCACCCAAGTCGATGATCAACACCATCTGAAGTCCTATATGCCATGCCATCAACTTGAAGACCTCATACACTACGTCAAAATTTATATTTAGTAAACTGCCGCTAAATCATTCTACGACAGTTTTGGAAAACCACCACTAAATCGTGTGTCGAGAAATAATTAGTGGCTATTTTTTAAAACCACCGTAGAATGATTTAGCGGCGATTTAAAAAGTCGCTAAATTGTTTTTAATTTTTTTTAATTTTTAATTTTTTTTTATTTTCACAATTTATTTATTTATTATTACCATGCTCATGCCCATCTCCATGCACAAGTACATGTCCATGCCCATGCCATATATAGAAATTCAGTGTTGGGTGATATTTGAACCCCTTACCTCTTGCTTATTCTCCAAAGACTTTACCACTCCATCAGGCTCTTCATGTGGTCAATAAATCGAATTTAATATACTTATATATATATATATATTAATTGGAAAAACAAATAATACAAAACAAATAGATACACACTAAATAATTATTAATCAATAAGGATCAATCAATAATGATTAATCAATAATTAATAATTAATAATTAATTATT
Source organism: Viscum album (assembly GCA_963277665.1). Taxonomy (NCBI): domain Eukaryota; kingdom Viridiplantae; phylum Streptophyta; class Magnoliopsida; order Santalales; family Viscaceae; genus Viscum; species Viscum album. The sequence continues at coordinate 235,499,826 of OY728146.1, forward strand.
AATTATTACTTATTAATTATTGATATTTAATAATTAATAATTACAAATTACTAATTAATAAATAGAATATAAATGAATAATAAATAAATAAATATATAATATGGAAATAAATGGTAAATAAAAAATAGTAAATAATAAAAAATAAATAGTAAATAATAAATAATAAATAGTAAATAATAAATAGTAAGTAGTAAATAGTAAATAGTAACTTGTAAATAATAAATACTAAATACTAAATAATCTATAATCTATAATCTATAATATATAATATATAATATATAATATATAATATATAATATATAATATATAATATATAATATATAATATATAATATATAATATATAATATATAATATATAATATATAATATATAATATATAATATATAGTATATAATATAGAATATATAATATACAATAGATAATACATAATATATAATACATAATATACAATACATAATCTATAATACATAATATATAATACATAATATATAATACATAATATAAAATACATAATATATAATACATAATACATAATACATAATATATAATAGATAATATATAATACATAATATATAATAAATAATATATAACATATTATTTATAATATATAATATATAATACATAATACAAAATACATAATATGTAATATGTAATATATAATACATAATATATAATATGTAATATATAATACAAATTAGATAATATATAATATATAATACATAATATATAATATATAACATTTAATATATAAGTAATGTATAAATAATAAATTAATTAAAAAATAATTTAATATATGATAAATAAATAACAAATAAATAAAAAATTAATAAATAAGAGATAAATAAATAAGTAATAAGTAATAAATAATAAATAATTAATAATGAATAATAAATAACAAATATTAAATATTAAATAGTAAATAATAATTAATAATTAATTAATAGTTAATATTTAAAAATTTATAAATAATTTATAAATAATTAATAAATAATTAATAAATAATAAATAAATAAATAATAAATAATCATTATTGAATAAATAAATAAATAATAAATAAATAAATAATAAATAAATAAATAATAAATGAATAATAAAATAATAATAAATTAATATTTAGTAAATTAAAAATAAATTAATAAATAATATGTAAAGACCCGTAAATTTCAAGGAAATTTTTTTCTGAAAATTATTTGGGATTTTACGAGTACGCAGTTTCTGACGGCACCTGATTCCGAGGCTTGGTGTGCCCGGAATCAATTTCCGAAGTTTAGCTCGGGTACGTTCAGTGAACGAACGAGCGAGTTTTTCTATATTTTAAATCGGTGCTCGGAATCGAAATCCGAGGGCACCGATGAAACCGTAGCAGCGATAATTGCTTAAGAGGACCTTTACCAAAGGTGTGTTTGCTCGGGAGGAGTTGTTAAAATTTGGGGATTAATAAAGAATTGAATAAAATTTATGGTACAAATTTTATTCCTAACTTAAGTGGTTTTATCCTAGGAGTGGGAGTTGGGGTGGGACCCACTAGTTACTAACTACCCATGAGAGGATAAAGGTGGGGTGGGGCCCACAAGAGCCCAACCCTTCACATTCCCTAACTCCTCTAAACCCCCTCTTAAGTTGTGTAACTCATCTTAACATGGTTTAACTTCCCCATTAATTGGGTGAATTCTCCTCTCCTCACATTAATTTAATGCCAACACACACTAATTTAATTAATTGAATGATGTGTTTGAATTTTTGGAAATTTGAAATGCTTGGAAAAATAATAAAATAAGGGGAGGCCTTATTTTATTTTGGTTGGCTTGTTGTGTGAGGATTTTGGGGAGAGAACACTAAGTCCCTTGAAGAACTTCATCACCTTTGTTGAAGAACACCAAGACTCCGACGAAGATCGTCAAGTTGGAGGTCCCGGTATTCTTCATCCTCTTCCTCCTCTGTGACAAGGGAGGAGATACCGACGACGATGGGAACGATGCCATCATCCGCGACGGTTGACAACCGTGAACTTCCTTCTAGGTAGGGGTGTGTTTTGATTGGATCAATGGTTGAATCTTCTTTCATTCTTGTTTTGTTCTTTTTAACCGCCTGCTACCGAACTAATGCGGAGAGACCGGGCCAAAATAACACGGTCCGAATCCTCTGCCAATTTTTTGATTGTTGGCGGTTCTTCGTGTTCTTCATGGGTGACGAACAACGGATCGTTACGAGTTCATTAAGCGACAAATCGATCCCAGATTAAAGACTCATCACCACAGTAACCTTGTGGAGGTGCAATGACAATAGCGGGTGACGGTTCAGACCGGAATAGGATGGACCGTTCCTCGACCGTTCTTCAAGTGAGAATTCAAAACTTGTTTTCGGAGCCAATCGGAAGCCCGAGAACGTCAGAATCGACTTTGGGACAACGGGGCGACCTAGAGTCTGAAGTTTCGTGATGAATGAATGATCAGAATAAAGAACCGACATCAAGGGAGGCGCGCTGGCCAGAGGTGTCATTTTTGGTAAATTTTAGACTACAAGGCGTGTTATCCTGGAGAACACGTCATGTAGTGCGGGCATTCTGCGGCTAGGGTTTCAGACGTCAGACGACTAACACACGGTGTGTGACCTCTGTCACACGGTGTGTACTATCCACACAGTAAGGAGGTGGAGGCTACGCGAGACTCGGCGTGTAACCCAAGAATATACGGACACGGTGTGGAGTACATGGGCATGTACTCTACCATACGACCAGGCATGGCCAATGGTGCGGGCTAACCCATGTACCAATTACACGGGTTGGAGAACACGGGTTGAGGCCGTGTATGGGCACATGGCCAGCGTACACGGAGCTGACCCCAGAAGTTTGGACACAGCGTGTAACCATACCACACACCGTGTACATAATTTTTACATGAACAGCCCTTTGACACGGGCTGTGGTACATGGACAATACCCGGGGACTGAAGACACAGCGTGTAACCATACCATACGCCGTGTACTTACTTTTTACATGAACAACCCTTCGACATGGGCCGTGGTACACGGACAGTACTCGAGTTCTGAAGACACGACGTGTAACCATACCAACACGCCGTGTACTTTTTGGAAAATGGCTTGGTCATCTTGTACTCAGTGTCTTGGATACGTTTGTTTGGTTTAGCCCCCTATGACGTGGCATAACTTCAGGATACATCAACTCTAGACTTTGAGACAGTTGATGTATCGACCCCCTTGGCTCGTGGAGCAGACCCTTCTGACATCGAGTAGTGTGCTGTGTGCGGGAACCCTAGAGCTGGCTGTGACTGCGACGACGATGATGACTGTACTTGGATCCTACATGGGTTCGGCAGTGAGGACGACTATACTTGGATCCTCTGTGGGTTCGGCAGTGATGACGACTATACTTGGATCCTACGTGGGTTTGGCAACGATGATTACTGTACTTGGATCCTACGTTGGTTTGGCAGCGACGAATTCTATACTTGGATCCTATGTGGGTTTGGTAGGGGAGATGATTCAGAGGCTATATCTATCATCTCCACCCCTCTTCGTGAGTAGTATACCTGTGTGAGCTGAGTCTTGACTTTCAATCATTATCTTCGATATGATTGACTTGCTATCCTGTGTGGATTGGGTTGTGCTTTCCTATGTGGATTGGGTTGTACATTCTTGTGTGGATTAGGTTGTACATTTTTTTGTGGACTGGGTTGAACTTGGGCTCGTGAGTTGGAGCAGAACTGGTATTGATGACTTAGGTATATGTATGGGCATATACCTAAGTAGAGTTGGTTGATACTTCGTGATTGTATCTTTCCTTTGTGGTTTATCCTTTGTGGATTCTGGGAGACCTTCGGGGGTCTCGGGGTCCCTACTGAATATCGTATACTCACCCCTGCACGGGATATGCCCACACTACGTTGTGTTGGTTGCAGATGAAGGACAACGCTGATCGTGGTTGAGGCTTGTAGAGCGAGACGGTACCCGGAGGTGGACTATCAGGAAGGACGTACACGGTGCAGATGAACGAATTCGAGGAGCAGAGGAGACGATCTGTACCCACCCTTCAGGTGGGGTTTCCGGAGGACGACTTGGTGGTTGCTGCTTTACTTTTTAGCTGTTGTACTTTCTTTTCACAGTTGTACTGTACTTGTAGTTGGGTTTGTATACTAGCCCATTTACTTTCTAGCACTTACTTTTGTACTCAGTTTACTTAGTGTTTACTTCAGCTTCAATACTCTGTGGTGTTTGTTTTCTTATGTAAAGGCAATGCCTTCCCTTTTTATCGAGATTTACGCCTTTGGTGTTAGTCGCCAGCCCCTAACCTATGGAAGGCGGACTTGGGGTAGTCACGGAACAGGCTCCGAGGATGGGTCGTGACATAATAAATAGTAAATAATAAATAATAAATAATAAATAATAAATAATAAATAATAAAGAATAAGGAATAAAGAATAAATAAATAAATACATAAATAAATAAATAGATTAATAAATAAATAAATAATAAATAATTAATAATTAATAATAACGAATAATTAATAATTGATAATAAATAATTAAAAATTCTTAATTAATAATTAATAATTAATAATTAATAATTAATTTTTAATATTCAATATTTAATATTTAATTAATAAATAATTAATAAATAATTAATAAATAATTAATAAATAATTAATAAATAATTAATAAATAATTAATAAATAATTAATAAATAATTAATAAATAATTAATAAATAATTAATAAATAATAAATTATAAATGAATAAATAAATAAATAAATAATAAATGAATAATAAACTAGTAACAAATAAATAATTAATAAATTAAAAATAAATTAATAATTAATGTGTACATAATAACTAAATAATAAATAAATAAATAAATAAATAAATAAATAAATAAATTTATCAATATATAAATTGATAAATAAATAAATAATAAATAATAAATAATAGATAAATAAATAATAATAAATAAATAAATAAATTAATAATTAATTAATTAATAAATAAATAATAAATAAATAAATAAATAAATAACAAACAAATAAATAAATAAATAAACAAATAAATAATTAAATAAATCATAATACATTAAGAACCTCTAAAAACCCTAAAAACACTAAAATGACCATAAAATCTTATATGGGACTCATTTTTCAGCGCCACAACTAATCAAATCGAATATCATGAAATTAGATTTGATGTGATATGTAGTACTGGTCGAACGGACACCTGGATTGAAAGTTATATGCATTTGAATTTTAAGAAATCGGGGTCTGTAACTAAAACCTATGTTTCGGAGGCCTTTTAGGTCTTTCTAGAGGAATAAAAAGGGGTACAATAATCAAAGAGTTGGTAACAGACCTAAACGACATAGAAATTGTTGCAGACTTTGATTTGATATGTGGTAGATCCCAAATGGACACCCGGATTAAAAGTTATGGCTGTTTGAATTTCGAGTTCGATTTTCAACTTTTAAAATTTTAATATATTTTTTTTCCTATGATTATCACATGATTTAAATCTTACTTGGTTTTAGCTCATTTGATAAGCTTTGATTTGACTAGTTTTGGAGATGAAATGGACTTCCGAATCAGAAGTTATGGTCATTTGATGCCGAAGTCTGTTCTTCAACTTATTAAAGATTTGTTTTCAGTTTAAAAATATTATTAACTAATAATTATAAATATTTATTAATTGAAACATTATAAATAATTAAAATTATAAATAATAAACTATATTTGTTTATAAATAATAAATAAGAAATAATAATTAATAATAATTAATTAATAAATAATTTTTAATTTTTTTCTCAATTTCGCTCCAGTTTTGAAAAAACCACTACTAAAAAAATGTGAATTATTTTAGAATAAATTTTAAAAAATTTATAAAAAAATTTTTAAAAACATTTAGGGGTGGTTTTTTCTCGGAGATTTTCAAAACCACCGCTAAATTTTTTTCGATCAAAAAATTAGCGGCGGTTTTTGAAAACCGCCCTGAAAAAAACTGCCACTAAAACATTGTTTTCTTATAGTGACAGCCTAAAACCCAATGACTATGTCGCCTCAACCTAGTGATCAGCATCAACCCATGTATCTCGGGCCACACCCTCAGCCTGACAAACAATTCTGTCTCAATCCCGGTGACCAACATCACCTCAATACCACATACCATACCCGTCGCATTCCCATGGAACCAGTACAATCATATCACATTTAATTAATTTGAAATAAACAATCAGCCTAACATGCCCAATTGGTCATAATAATCATACCTGGATTATCATATATAAATAGACTAGGGCATTCTCAATGACATCCAATTACATAAATTAATCAATTTAAAAGTAATAATTAATTAATTAAAGGTTTCCCTCAAACAACCCAAAGTGATAATTTAATAAAGAACCCCATGGCCCCTATAAAATTAATCATAAATCTAGGAACCACTTACCTTATACTCATATGCGCTCACTCGTCGAATATCTACCTATAACTCAAGCCTAAATGAGAGAAAATGGAGTTTTAGACAAACGCCCTGAACATAGGGATAATGATCTTGTATAGATTTATCATTCCATATGGAGAGATAATTGAGGAAAGAAATATATATGATTAAAGGCCTTATCAATAAGAATATATAGCCACTAACAGATCTTGATTTGGAGTTCATATGGAGATGGAAGACCAAAGCCTAGAGGAGAGGAGAAAAGAGCTCCACGACTAGGAAAGGAGGTGCTGTGCATGAGAGGAGAGAAAAGAGGAGAGATCATATTAAATAAGGAGGGGAAAAAAGTAATTTAGACCTCTTAAAAAATCAGAATTGTTACCACACAATTTGAAAAATTATTCACCAACCACGTGGTGTTCACTGTCCAAGAGGACAAACACCACACACAATCTAGACACATGGTTTGACAAACCATGTGCCAACCGTGACGGTGGATCTAAACACCTACACTCCAACACATCATTTCCTGGAAGGGTCCATGCATTTTTATCTAACCACCCCCTTGAAAAATAGGCCATAAAATTTGGGATGCATAGTTAGAAAAACCATGCACAAACCATGCACCTCTACCTGCCTTTCCAGAAACTGGGCTTTCAGAGACCGATGCTTCTAAAACCCATACAAAACTCTCAAGGAACTCACTGAGCCTTAAATACCATCTAAAAAAAATTACTTGGAGTATTCAAACTATCATAATTAGATTCAGATGATTAGAATTTAGTTTGGCCTATCCATCGACTAAGAAAAATTCAAAAGGATGGGAATTTAAACCAACTCAAAAACCCAGGAGATTACAATCTCTTCACATTAAGATAGATCATCCCTAAGCTATGAGCTATCTATAAGATATGTTACTAAACATACCCATCTCATTTTCATCACCTGGGTATACCTCAGTTATTAGTCATGCTCAATTCCCATCGAGGTGCTCCCCACCTTATAAATTACCTACCTAGTCGCTTATCGACCCAAAAATCAAATATTCCATTGGTCCCACTGACCATCCCTTAAAATAAAAGTCCTCCCATGACATACCATCATTCCTACACCGCATCAGGTGCTCAATTAAACCTCCATCACACATGACTCCCATTAAATCTAGATCTCATCAGATGCTCATTATTACCCATGTCATACACATCACCCATCAAAATATGCATCTCATCAGATGCCCATTTCATACCTGTGCCACTCATGACACCCATAAGGCACACATCTCATAATATTCCCAAATATCCTGTATCAAAACTGTTTCTCAAAAGTAAACACACATTATATATTTACATGCCCATCATAGTCCCAATACTTACGCACCTCATCAAAACATGCATCATACCCAATTCTCATATATTAACCACTGCTTGGTTAATTCAGTTATTACACATTCACCTAATTCAAAAAAACTGTACATTCCAAAAGAAGAAAAGTTCATTACATGATCAAGGCATACCAATCACCATCATTAGTTTGCTGACTTGCTCTGACCTTGCTAGCTCAGCAGCATGCATCTGGCCTGAAGCCCGACCACCTGAGTTCAGACCTCCCTGTGGAGATACCCCAACTACCGTCCACTGACCCCACTATTGGGTCTCTCTCTCCCTACCACGACCTAATCATGAAACAAAATCCCATATACTAGCTCCTGGTAGATCTCTCGGTCCTACCTCAGATCCTTGATTCTAACCCAATCCTTGGCTCCCTTCTATCTGATAAGGCTTCCTATAGAACCTCTCAAGATGCCCCATTTGACCACATGGCCAACACTCTTTTGGATCTCCCTCACATTGAGTCCGACGATGGTCCAACTTCTCATATTGGAAGAAAACCATTGAAGAATCACTCCTCAGTGGCCTACCCAAGTCTCTGACCTAACTGACCTACTGGGACTCCTCATGGCCATTCTTCTAGCTATCTAAAGCATCACCACTAAGCTCACCTAACGCTGTCACCCAGTTCAAATATGACCGATCCATCAAGTTTCCCATGAATATCAGTGCCTGATTCACCACCTTTTATAATGAGTCTAGTCTAAAGATATTTAACTAAACCCTGATGTCATGTCAAAATCCATCCTCAAAATTCCTCACCCTGGCGATATCTTGGTCCACTATAAAAGGAAAAAATTGGGACAAGTTTGTGAAATTTTCTACATAATTCATAATGGATGTATCTCTCTACTATAGGTTTATGAACTCATGAGATCGATCTTCCCTCAAATTATTTAGGAAAATGTTCTTGAAGAACCCTGTCTTGAAATATTTCCAAGCTAGTACCTTATTTCTAAACAACCCGCACTTGTACGTCCCACCATTTCTTTTTCAGTCCTCTAAGCATGTAGGTTGCGAGCTTCACCCTCTGACCTGAGGATGTCTCAAACTGATCAAATATCATATTCACTAACTTGATCAAGTTCTTTACTTCCTATGGTCCACCCTCACCCTAAAATAATGGTGGGTACTAAGATTGAAACTTATGAGTCAAATAATCCATGAATGGATTAGCTTCCTGAGCTTCCCAGTCAATACCCTATATAACTCACACCAAGCTCACCCTGAGCCACTCGTATAACCATGAACCACAATATTCCATCTTATGAGGATTCTTTTCCTATACCACAACCTATAACTATGGATCGTGATCATCCTGACCCTCAGGGGCCTCATCCTAACCATCATGGCCCTCATCCCATGCACACTCTAGTGGCACCGCATCTCCATACTCCTGATGATCCACTATAATCTATATATATATATATATATATCATATAGGGAAAACTATAACAAGAAATGCATCTCACCACCATTACACTCTCCTACCACACCCATGTAATATGAAATCCGGTCTTATGGACCCTTAACTACCCATAACAGAGTCAAGTATCACATATAATATAGCCTCATGGCCCCTTGACTACCTAGAATAGAGTTAGGAATCACATATCATCCACATCAAATATCATCAATCTGGGGTGGCTGAGTAGAATTCCACTAAAAGGCTATACATGAAAGAACTATTTAGCTTTTTGTTGACATTTTAAATAGATAACCCCATTTCATTAATCCTACCTACCCTTAATAGAGTCAGGCCTATATATCATATACACATAGAATCACACATCAGTCTCACCCTGAACCACCTACCTAGGATGGATGAGTAGAATTCCATCAAAAGGATATACAAAAAAAAACACTATTTATCTTTTTTTGACACTTTAAACAGAAAAACCCCTCTTAGCGTATCCCAGCATTCTAATCAATTATTCATAGGCACATACATAAATTATGTCACCCTATATTCCTACCATGATTCATAAATAGTCCCCCTTACCATACTGGGCCAAGGGTCTAAATGTCATAATTCAATAACATCACACCCAAGTGTTCCACTCAAGGTGGAAATCAATCTAATGTAAAATCTAAATGCCTAACATCTATTTACCACATCATGAAACTTGGTCCGTCTCCTATGCATTAGGCTGTAGTCACCAAAAAACGAGTTCTTTACCCATTTCCAACTACATCCCAGTCTCTGGTCTACCATAACCCAAATATTAAGACCAAAAAGGAAAAGAAAATACTTTGATACCATTTTTAGCACCCCGACCCGATTTTCCACTTTATCTATGCTCATAGTTGGTTGGACACTGAGCCTTAGGCGCACCTCCCTATATTCCAAAGGTTGATGACTAGCAGATAGGGTCCTATTAGGTGATACCGGGGAGACTATACCCTCTGGTGGTGATAATAATTATGGTATATATATATAACACAATAGAAGAAAGACCATTTCAGTAGAATAAATTGAATAAACACAACAAAATCACACACAAAAACAATAATAATAATAAGGCCAATGAAGCATACCATTTAAAAATAAATACACAATAATTCAGGTCATACAAAATAGATAATCAAGGTCATCCGTGGTTAAACATATAAGTATATATATATATAAAATCCCAAAGAAGTTCTAGCTCGATGTAGTAAAACCACCTGTTCCACTTCCATTCATCCCATGCTAAAGCAGTATATCCCTAATCACTAAGGTCCAACTCACAGGTCTAATCCCTTACCTGATCCCAAAACCATAAAGTCTACATGCACCTCAAGGGGCCCATGTAGGGTGTGAGTATGAAATCAGTAGTCCAACACCAACATGTTCCTATCTTTCATCTATAATTATACAAGTGCATGCATATATAAATAAGTAGAAGCAACTCACACATAAAATAAATTACTCTCTCCACTTTTTCTCAATATCCATAAGTGAGTGTTTACCTTCTTTGGCCAACACCGATATATCTCTGAATGCATGCCCCCAAATATATATTTTCATACATTACATGTCTATAAGGATATATTTTTAGTGGTGAGGACCTTTGGATTAGTGCCCAAGCATCCCATGAAGAATATCATACCTAGATATCCCACAGGATCCTCACATAAATATATTACCAGCACTTTGTGCCATCCGTCACCTCCCATGCCATCAGTAAAGTAACTGATGTACCAACAACACACCCATCAATATGTCCCAGGTCCCTCATACCTCTGTTCAGAATTTCATCATCATATTAACATCCCGTCCCAAGGTACAGTGATATCCATACTTTCGTATATAAGAAATCACTGTCGGCTCAACAACCTGATGTCCGAAGGCACGTTGATATCTATCGTCCAATAATCTTGGCCCATCAACATCAAGTATAACGGCAAGACTCATCCCCAATTGATGGTATCAACACCATATCTCGATGGTCCATCACTATAAATTGTGGATTTCTATGGTGAGAACCTCCTCCATAGCCAATGGTCAACACCATCACCTAATCCACAATATCTATAGAGGCCACCTACACCCATAATGAGTGGTCAAAACCACCTCAAATGAGTCCTATATGTGTTCACATGACTCAAATGACAACATTGGCCAACAACGGTGAGATTAAATCACCAACAGTTCCAAATTGACACCATATATAAACCACATCGACACATGCGACCAAATTGTCCATGTTTGATGGTCAACAATATTTAAAGTCCCATAGGCCATTCCCTCAACCTAAAAACCTCATTGCCTAAAAACCAATGACCATGTCACCTCAAAATAGTGATCAAAATCACCCCATGTATCCCGGACCATGCCCTTAGCCTGACAAACCATGTTATCTCAGTCTCAGTGATCAACATCACTTTAATACCTTGGTCCACACCCATAATGTTCCCATAGAACATGTATAATAATATAAAATTTAATTAATTTGAAATAAACTACTAGATTAACCTTCCCAATTGGTTATAATTCCCATAACTGGTTTAGCATATATAAATTGACTTGGGTATTCTCAATGACGTTCCATAACATCAATTAATCAATTTAAAAGTAATAATTAATTAATTAAAGGTTTCCATCAGACAAACCAACAAAAATATTTAATAATTCACCCCATAACACCAATAAAATTAAGTATAAATCGAGGAACCACCTACCTTATACTCATAGGATCTCATTCATTGAATACTAGCCTCTTAATCGAGCTGAAGAGAGAGAAAACATATTTTTAGTCAAACACCCTAAAAAATGGGAAAACAAGTTTTCATAAATTTATCATTCTTTATAGTGAGATAAATGAGGAAAGAAAACTATATTATTGAATGAATTATCAAGAGGAATCCATAGCCACTAACTGATCTTGATTCATAGATCGGATGGGGATGGAAGGCCAAAGCCCAAAGGAGAGGGAAAAAGAGATCCATGGCTGGGAAAGGAGGTACTATGCATGGGGAGAGAGAAAAGAGAAGGGATACTCTTAAAGTAAATGGGAAAAGGTAATTTGGAATGATTTAAAAAGCTGCATGGTTACCACACAATTTGATAAACCGTTCCCCAGCCATGAAATGCGCATTATCCAAGAGGACAAACACCTTGCATGGTCTGGCTATATGATTTGAAAAATTGTGTGCCAATCGTGTGAGTGACTCTGAAGACTTACAATCCAACACATGATTTCCTAGAAGGGCCTGCCTGATTTTATCTAACCATTCCCCTTTGAAAAATAGGTTGTACGGTTTGGGCTACATGGTTAGATAAACCCTACACCTCTGTCCGCCTTTCCAAAAACTAGGCTTTCGGATTCCGATCCTTATGAAACCCATTCAAACTCTCAAGGTACTCATTTATCCTTAAAAAACATGTAAAAACCCCTTGTAGTGTTTAAAATCCCAGAATTAGGTTTCAAATCTTATAATTTAAGTTTTCCCATCCACCAACTAAGAAAAATTCAAAAAGATTGGGAATTTTGACCCGCTCAAAAACCTAGGACGTTACAATTAATTAATTAAGTAAAATCCACTTAATATAAAAAAGACATGTAAAGGATAAAATAAGATAAAATTTATGTATAATAAAATAAAATCCCTCAACTTAATATTAATTCATTAATCATTCCTTCATATGAATTAAGATGAAACCATTGTTTAAGTGTTGGTTTGTCCTCCATCAGTGGTACTTACTTATCGAGAAACATTAACTAAGATAGTGGGCCAAATTAAATGAATATGTATTAAGTATAACGGACTATGTATGTCTAATAAAAATTTAGAGTTAAGTGTTGAGGAAATCTGAGCGAAGGTTTCTGGATTGGGGAGTCCACTCAATGGATCAAGGAATTGTAATACCATAGTTCACAAGACCATATACCTAAATAAAATCTAATAATTTTCATGTTCTTTGTCTAGATAATAAGAATTTAAATATGGATCCTTTCCACTATAATTTCAAATAAATTTGACATTTCAAGTTCAATGGTGAGGGATATTAAGAATTGATAAAATAATGGGATACTTAATAAAAATAAATTATTACTAATTCTCGTATAAATTGTAATTGAAAAAAGTAATAATAATATACTCTTTTAAATTGTAGAAAAAATAGAAATATCATTATCCACATTATCCCTATGATAAATATTGGAGAAAGAACATCTCCTTAGTAGCAGTAACTTCTAGTATTGGTTCATACACCTTTAGGTTGTGCTGCGCCATGAATGAAAATTTTATATGCTATAATTCTTAATGGTTGATCTGCTTTCTATGGAGGCGAGTGATGAAGAGTTCCTTGTATATAAAAAACATATGAATGAAGAGATTGATGTTCAATATTTGATGTTGTCATCTATATATAGTGAACTCATAAAGTCTCAAAAAAACATGGATGCTTATAGCATGATTGATAATATCTATGATTTATATAAAGAGAGAGAAATGTAGGAACGATTTGAGATTTACAAAGAAAATTTTCAAAGTAAGCTTACAGAAGGTGCATGATCTGGTCCTCACATAGTAAAAATTATCGACTATATAGAGTGTCCTAAATTTCTAGGGTTTAAACTCTTTGAAGAACAGCATGATAATATCACTATTTCATCACTCCCTCATAACTTATCTAGTTTTTTTTATTAATTTTAATATAAAAAACATTGAGAAGTATCTTCCAGAACTGATCACTCTTCTTTTCTAAGTAGATAAGAAGATGAAGTATGAAAATCCTTTTGTCCTTATGGTGAACAAATAGAAAGGGAAAGTGAAGATATCTAAGACCAAAGATTTTTCACACCCTTCCAAGAAGAGAAATATCAAGGGGAAGGTAAGGGAGCATGATGCTATCTATTTTTTATGTGAAAAAAATGGTCACTAGAAGAAAAGCTGCACCCAACCAAAGAAGCAAGGGGAAGCTTCAAGTACATTTTTTATCAAGTACAATTTACCTGTTTATACAAATTGGATATTAGATATAACCCATGGTTCTCACTTATGCATTCAAATATAGGAACAAAGTAGATTAAAAAATATTATAATTCCCCAACCCCAGAAGCATGGTGCTGGTGGATTATTTTAAAAAAATTTCACGATTACAAGCAATCAAATCCCAAAGGACCAATTACTTTAGGAGTCTTGGAAAACCAGATTACAAACATGAACCTTAAATTATAATTAAAACTATAAATAAAATATAGTCAATCCTTTGAGATCATCAATATTCTTTTAGCTTAACCCTATATATCATTCATAATACACATCTTGGCATCCTTGAAAAAATAAAACATAATAAAGGGGTGAGATCAGATGATCAGTAAGGGTAAGCATATGACATAAGCTATTATGAATAAATAATCATAATTATTAAGAAAAGGTTTATAACTGAAACACAAGTCCTTTAAACATAATATTGAGCATAATATGGAAATAATAAAAAATACCATATAAAATAATCACATGAGTTATAAAACATAACCATGGATATTATACTAGTCAAATAATTACATAGAATATCAATAAATAATCTCATAATAAGGGAATGCAGAATTTCAGACAATATAAACACACCACCAAGGCTTCATCCACAACATCATACATAAATGGTTAAAAAATAAAACTAGTTTGTCTCATGAGACCTACCAATGAATAGAGGGGCTATAATGGGCCTCGCCTATCACCTAATAATTCCAATGCATTCCTCATATGAAAAGGGTAAAACATAACCAACATAAACATTCATATTAAAACTAGTGTATGAAATTTTTATACATTAACCATAAGCCATGAATGGTATCAAAATAGAACATTCACAATCAAATATATCACAAACCATTCAATATAATATTTTATATTATTTCATAATAAATCAACCTCAATTAAGCTTAAAATCCAACAAAGGATGTTGACATAGTTGAAAATAATCTAATAAAATCATTAAAAATTTCATAATAAAAATACCATTTTTTTACTTTGAAACCATTTATTCAAAATCCACACATTTATAAAACAAGTAAATTAAAAGAAATATATTTTTGAATCAAAGTGTACCATACCACTTTGAAGCATCTGAGATAAATTATAAAATTAACATTTTAAAATATTTATGTCCTTATAAATAAATCTAGAAAACCCATTTTGAAAACATGGACATGAATGAGAAAGATTAAGAAGAATAAATATTAGAGACATTTAAAATGTTGTTTTAGTTAAAGAGTACCTTATATAAAACCTTAAAAATATTCCTTTTATTTTTTTAAGAAACATGGATATGGATGATAAATATTTCATAGTAAATACTTATGTATAAACAATCTCGAATAATAATTAGATTGAAAAATTAACCCTTACCTTAGGTCCAATTCTATATGTACGTGCCCAATAATCCTGTATAGTGGTTTTAAAAATATTACTAAATTGTAACAGAATCATAATAATATTTATTATATCATATACAATCCTCTTATACCATTTTTAACAATATTTCATTATCACCTTTGTTTTAGGTGTAAACTACTTTATTTTATTATGTTTGATTTATTGTGTAAGTCTTGTTTCTTATGAATAGGATATATTTTATTCATATAAATAATGATATTAAGTTCATAAATATTCTATTCACTCATCATTTACATTTTTATAATCATTATTGAATGTTTAATGTGGATAATGGATCTCATCACGTCGTGGATACGGTAGGCTGTACGTATGCACAAGCGACAATATCATTCCATTAATGGCAAAGTGGTAAGGAAGTGGATGGTATATTAATTTTAAAAAAAATATCATGTAATATTTATTATTTATATCCATTATATTCATCATTATACCCATCCAAATAAAGTGGTGAAGAAAAAAAATTACATCACAACGTGGAGACGGTAAGCCGTACGTACACACACATGGTGATATTGTTTTTTGTAGGATGGATAAAAGCAGAAATATGGTTATCCCATAATCATAATAACATCTAATCATATATATGATACTATAGTTATTATTTTATAATGTAAATAATCCGTGAATAGGAAGTAGAAGGATAAATAATTTTGAAGGAGTTGGTAAAGACAACTACCTCTTCTTTAGCGAACCTCCTTTGGATCTCCTCTTAGGGACACCAGGGTTAGTCTTTTGAGGATAAAAAACCTATAGGATGTGTATATGGAAGTTTTTCATGGAAATGGTTTTGTTTTGGTCGATAAATATGGATCAAATTGGTGTGAGTAAGTGAGGGAAGATGTGCCTTTTTATAAGAGAGGGGAGGGGCACTCTTGGAATCCCAAAAAATATTAAATTAATATAAATTTATTTTCAATTTAAAATAGATCCAAAGTAATTTATTTAGAAAATAAGATGAGTAGGTGTATAAATAATCTCAATAAAAAATTTTTAGATAGGTTTAGGATATATTTTTACCCTTGTCTTTTGGCTTTAACCATAAATTAATTCCTTTAACTCTTACCATGACAACATGTGTTTTTACTACTTAAGGGTCAATACAGTTAGTATAAAATTCCAAAATAATCCCAAATGGATAATTGATGAAATATTTGACATTATTATAGTTATTTGGACTAATTTTATATTTTTATTAATTTTATATCATTTAATATAATATTATTTATTTTAAAGTATCATTTATGTCAATTTGGATCCTATTAATTATTTTTCCTTTTAAAAAATTTCTAACAATATGATAAATTTGAAATAACACTTATAATATATCATTAAAATGTATAAGTTATCTATAAATTTTTTATGTCATTAATTATGTAAAATTATATTTATTTTAGTATTTATAATATCATTTATTTGATATTTCCACTGATTAAACAATTACTGCATCATTATTATGAAAGCCTTTAATTGAATTATTTATTCAATAAAAATTAAAAATAAATTATCATAATTAATATGAATTTATTATATTTCAAATAAATACTTATAGTCTAATTTATCTTCTATATAACCCTATATTAAAAATGATTTAGTTATTAAAAATATGAGTACGACATTTTTAACTTATCTTTAAATAAAATATAATAAATATCATATTCTTACCCAAGTGGATTCAAAAGGTTATAATTTCAACCCAAGGTTTATTTTTTTTGAAACCCACTCATCCAATGAAATTAGTACAAGTGTTAGTGTAATTTTATAATATTATAATATTATTTTTACCATTAATTATTTGATTTACCCATAAGCAAGGTAAAAAAATACTAAAGTTACTATTAAAATAATAATAATTAATTTTATACCATTAAACTCTAAATATAATACTAATTACAACCATTTATGTCCTCTTTTTCAATTTCAATTCAGATAAGTGGCTGAATTAAGTTTAACACTAATCCCGTAGATGTAGCGAGAAGGCAGGTAAAAGAGACATTCCAAAGTTCATTAAGTTTTTTTATCTAATTTTAATATAAAAATGATTACAATAACATAAATTGGATTAATATATGTATTATTGATCTATTATAACTTTAAAAAACAATTTAAATTATAATAATTATTTAAATGAAAAGTCCGTTTTTTAACTATAATGCAGTATTTTTCACTATTCATCAAAATATGGAACTTCTAAAAAAAACATAAAAAATTCATCTTAATATAATTTTTATATGAAAAATTAATAAATGATTTCCATTTTGAAAAAAAATAAAATTTATAAAATTTCCAAAATTTAGTTTTAAAATAGGTGCTCCATTTAAAAGGTGGTAAATTCCTCTTGAAAATAATATAGTTTTTATGCGTAAAATCGGTTTTGTTCTTATATAATTGTCTAGGAAACTTATAAGATAAATGAAATTTACATAATTTTTATAATGTGGTTAATTCTATTCATAACCTCTATTTAAATGTCTAGGTTAATAGACCATGGTGTTCTCAAACTCAGGGTTGCGTGCAGTGTAAGCCATTAAAGAAATTTAAAAAGTGAAATATCATAAAATCTTGGGGTGTTACATTATCCCCTGCTTCAATAAATTGCATCCACATAATTTTTGAATTTGGGTTCAGCAACCATGGTTTGAAAATTTAAAATACTTATATTGAAATCCCACATTATAAAAAGGGTTGATAAAAGTTCCACTTTAAAATAAAGAAAGGGAAGTACGAAGGTCACTAGAGATAAAACATTATAAGGTTCCATGTAGGAAATAATGTATATGGAAGAGAAATCTAACCACCATATTCTGATGTAGAGTGATAGAGAACATGTTCAGGATAAAATTAACAATCACAAAACTATAAATATGTGATAATTTAAGGAACTATTTGATTCATCAGAAAAGAAGGTACTAGGATAACATTTTTTGTTTCAAGATATTTTACCTAGAGCTAAAAATTATTTAAACTTTCAGATAAGCACTTAATTGATTTCTTTCCATGTCATAACAAGAATATTCCATTTTGTTTATGCTTATATCTATTTTCACTTCATCCCTTACACCTATAATTAAGTGTTAAAAAATTATTTTTTCACAACTGAAGTACTTTTATGAATCATAAGATCCACAATTTATTCCCCCAACCATTAAATGTTATCAAAACCAAAATGGTTAGAACAGGTTATCTAATATGATAAATCATACTTTAACCACAATCAATAATATACAATGTTAAACTAAATCCATTCCAACCTTAAGAATCATCCAAAATAAATATTTTCAAATTCACAATCCAAAAATTTATAAGGAAGGTCACTAAATTTTCAAAATAAACTTATCTTTAGCCTTTAATAAATATAAAGCAAATCTAAATTTTCACATTCCAAACATATAAATTTATTTATAACTTGAATTACCATAAAAACATATTTAAAACATGAATTCCTCATTCTTACTTAATTAAATAACATGTTATTAGATATATTCCATAAATCTAAAAGTGTCGTAAACTCCATCAATGATAGCATAAACCACTTTGTTGAAAAATCATTAATTATTCTGATGGTAGTCAATATTATCCAATTTACTTTATCCAAATCATCTCTTTATCCAAAAAACATTGTCTCAACATTAGGAACATATTAAGGCTTATATTTCCCTCAACCATGTGTTTTATAAAAAGTTTTACCTTTTAATGAATAATTTTTCTTGGTACCATTAATCATATGATCTCAAATCCTAAACAAAAAAGTACTACAATACAATCCTCATATATTCCATAATTCTCATGACCAATACCTTACTGATAAAATACTCAAATGAAATAATTCTTGAATCTAGTAATTGGAATATTAATCATTCTTATTTGTATGTGGTAGTAGAAAAAGCTTTATCATGATCTATTACCCATTTTTAGGGTATATTCCTTTAACACTTGTGACATTGATTTTTGTAGTGTCCTACCTCCTTGCAATCGAAGCATTGTACATTAGGAACCTTTTTTTAATCCAAAAAATCACAATAATAGTGGCCTTTCTTTCCACACTTTTATAAAAATATCATTCCTTATAAGTAAGTAATAGTGTAATTATTTCTATAATTATTACACATGGGAAAATAATTGATCCCCTTATTCCCTTTATCTATTTTTTCTTAGCTATCCTCTAGTTCTTATGCTTCCCTCCAAAACCATAATACTTAGATAATTATTTCTTTGTCTCGTTATCACATGATGCTATGCCCTCATATGATGAGAATTCTTGAGATACTAATTCCCTTTGAAATATTGGCTTAAGACCATAAAATATATGATCCTTGTTACTATTTGTATCACGTGCATTGGTGAAGTTCACATTCCTTCTACTAGGAACCATTTCTAAATAATGCATAGATTAAATTAGATCTTACCATGTGTCATCCAAAAACTAGTGAAATACTTAACATAAATTTGTGCATCATAAATCTTAGAATCACAGAATTTGGTTTCTTTGGGGACATCTTTACTTTTAAATTCTTAGTAATGGTTTGTAAGAAAATGTAAAATATTCTAAGCATATTACTCAAGAGTGTCAAACCAGTTTCATAGTAAGGCCCGTTATCATGTACCAGGTTATGCTGAGTTAGGCATGATACACCTTATCAGAGGTGTTACTCCTAGGCACATCTATGATAGAACCACATCCACCTATAGTATCCATACATGGATGTATTTCTAGGAATAATCACATAATATCTACCTTACCAAAATTATAGGATATTCTTATATACTTATACTTGAGTCTATTATAAGTATATATTCCAAAATATTTTATTTCTAAATCTAGTTTCCAAGGTTTCTGCTAAATTTTCTTCGATACCAATTATAACTCCCTGACCCTAGAAGCCCAGAGTTGGTGCATTATTTTAATACATTGACATGATTACAAGGAATCATATCTCAAAGATCTGATTAGTTTAGTAGTCTTGGAAAACTAGATTACATACATGAAATTTACATTACTATTGGAACTATAAATACAATATAGTCAATCCTTTGAGAGCATAAATATTCTCCTAGATTAACCTTGCATATCAGTCATAATACACATCTTGGCATCCTAGGAAAAATAAAACAAAAGAATGGGGTGAGCTCAGATGATCAGTAAGGGTAAGCGTACAATGAAATCTATTATTTATAAATAATCATAAACCTTAAGGTAAGGTGTACAACTGAAACAAAATCCCTTTAAACAAATCTTGAGCATAATATGGAAATAATAAATAATACCATATAGAATAATCACATGAGAAAGAAAACATAACCATGGATATTCTACTAGTCGAATAATCACATGGAATATAAATAACTAATCTCATAATGATGGAATGTATAATATTGGACATCATAAACATACCTTAAAGGCTTTGAATAAGACACCATACATGAATGGGTAAGAAGCCAAAATAGTTTGTCACATGAGACCTACTGATGCATCTAGGGGATATAGCGGTCCCTTCCCGTCACTTACTAAGTCCAAAAAGTTCCTCATATGAAAAGGGTGAAACAAAACCAACAAAAACATTCATATTAAAACTAGCATACGAAACATTAATACATTATCCATAAACCATTAATGGTATCAAAATAGCACATCCATAGTCAAACATATCATAAAACCTTCAATAAAATATGATATATTATATCACAAGAAATCAACTTCAATTAAGCATAAAATCCAACACATCATGTTGGCATATATGAAAATAATCTCATAAAATCATTAAAATTTTATTGATAAAAATACCATTTTTTAAATTGAAATAATTTATTCAAAAGATGAACATTTATAAAATAAGACATTTAAAAAAATATATTTTTTAATCAAAGTGTCCTATACTAATTTGAAACATTTGAGAGAAATTATAAAATTTACATTTTAAAATATTCATGACCTTATAAATAAATCCATAAAACCCATTTTGAAAACATGGACATGAATGAGAAATATTTAGAAGAATGAATCTAAGAAACATTTAAAACAATGTTTTAGTTAAATATTCCCTTACATAAAACCTTAAAATTATTCATTTTGAAAACATTTTTAAAAAACATGGACATGTATGATAAATATTTCCCAGTAAATACTTATGTATAAATAATCCCGGATAATAATGAGATTGTGAAATTAACCCCACCTTAGGTCCGATTCCATCCGTACATGTCCTAAAATCCTGTATAGTGGTTTTAAACATATTATTAACTTGTAACAAAATCACAATAATATTTATGATATCATATATGATCCTATTATATCGTTTTTTAATAGTATTTCATTATTACCTTTGTTTCAGGTGTAAATTGCTTCATTTTATTATGTTTATTTTATTTTGTAAGTATATTTTATTATGAAAAGGATATATTTTCTTCATATCCAGAATTGTATTAATTTTATAAATATTATATTCACTCATCATTTACATTTTTATAATCATTATTTAATGGTTAATGTGGAGAGTGGATCTCATTCTGTCTTGGAGATGGTAGGCTGTACGTACGCACGAGCGATGATATCATTCCCTTAATGGTAAAGTGGTAAAGAGTTGGATGGTATATTAATTATAAATAATCAATATCATTTCATATTTATTATATATATCCATTATATTCATCATTATACCCATCCAAATAAAGTGGTTATGAAAAAAAATTACACCTCAATGTGGAGACGGTAAGCCGTATGGACGCACACATACTGATATTGTTTTTCATAGGATGGATAAAAGGAGTAATATTGTTATACCATAATAATAAAAACATCTTATAATATAGATTATATTATATTTATTATTTTATAATGTAAAAAACATGTGAAGAGTAAGTAGAAGAAGAAGTAATTTTGAAGGGGTCAGTAAAGATGATTACATATTCTTTAGAGAACCTCCTTTGGATATCCTTTTAGGGACACTAGGGTTGGTATTTTTAGGAAACCAGAACATCTAGGATGTGTCTAGGTAAGTTTAGAAAAAAATGGTTAGGTTTTGGTTGAGAAAGAAGGCTCAAAGTGGTGTGAGGAAGTGAGGGAGGAGTTTCCTTTTTATAAGAGAGGGGAGGGGCACTCTTGGAATCCCTTAAAATATTAAATTAATATAAATTTATTTTAGCTATAAAATAGCTCCAAGATTAGTTATTTAGAATATACTATTATTATTGGTCTAAATCCTCTCAACCAATAATTTTTAGACAGGTTTAGGATATAATTTTACCCTTATATTTTGGCTTTAACCCTAAATTAATTCTTTTAACTCTTACTATAGAAACATGAGTTTTTTATTATTAAAGGGTTAATATAGTTACAAGAAAATGATAAACGAACCCCAAATGTATCATTGATGAAATATGTAACATTATTATAGTTATTTGGACTAATTTTATAATTTTATTAATTTTATATCATTTAATATAATATTATTTATTTTAAAGTATCATTTACCTCAATTTTGATACTATTAATTATTTTTCTTTTTAAAAATATCCTAAAAATATGATAACTTAGAACCAATACTTATAATATATTAATAACATGTCTAAGTTATCTATAAAATTTTTTATGTCATTAATTATGTCAAATTATATTTATTTTAATATTTATAATATCATTTATTTGATATTTCCATTGACTAAACACTTACTGAATCATTATTATGAAAGCATTTAATTAAATTATTTATTCTATAAAAATTAAAATTAAATTATCATGATTAATATAAATTTATTATATTTAAAATTACTATTTACAGTCAAATTTATCTTCTATATAATCATATATTAAAAAATATTTAGTTATTAAAAATATGAATATGTCATTTTTAACTAATCTTTAAATAAAATATAATAAATGTAATTTTATTACCCAAGTGGATTTAAAAGGTTATAATTTAGGAATAAGGTTGATTTTGGTTGAAACCCACTCATACAATGAAATTAGGACAAGTTTTAGGGCAATTTTATAATATTATTTTTACCTTTAATTACCTGATTTACCCTTAACCGTGGTAAAAAATACTAAAGTTAATATTTACCAAAAAATAATTTGATCTTATTAGACTCTAAATATAATAATTTTTACAAATTTTATATCCTTTTTTCCAAATTTAATTCACATAAGTGGCTAAATTAAGTTTAACACTAATTCTGCAGATGTGGCGAGAAGGTGAGTAAAAGAGATGTTCAACAGTTCAATATGTTTTTATATCTAATTTTAATATAAAAATGATTCCAATAAACTAAATTGACTTAATATATGTATTATTGATATATTATTAATTTAAAAATCAATTTTATGTATAAAAATTATTTAAATGAAAAGTCAGTTTTTAACTATAATGTAGTATTTTTTAATAGTCATCAAAAAATGAAACTTCTCAGAAAAACAACATAAATTCATATTAATATAATTTTGATATTAAAAATTCATAAATAAAGTCCATTTTGAAAAATAAAATTTATAAAATTTCCAAAATTTAGTTTTAAAATAGGTGCTCCATTTAAAAGGTGGTAAAATTACTCTTAAAAATAATATAGTTTTTATGCATAGAATCAGTTTTTTTCTTATATAATTATCTAGAAAAAATATAAGATAAATGGAATATACATAAATTTCATAACGTGATTAATAATATTCATAACCTCTATTTAAACAACTAGGTTAATAGATCATGGTGTGCTCAAACTCAGTGTTGCATGCAATGTAAGCTATTGAAGAAATTTAAAAAGAGAAATATCATAAAATCTTGAGGTGTTACAAATATTGACTAAGAGGAGGTAGATATATGAGAATCCAATAGAGATAAGATTTTCGCTGTAGATATTAGTGATTACCACATCACATTTCCTATTAGAATGATCATGATTTTAAAAGGTTTTTATTACATTCCATCCATTATGAAAAACATTATTTTTGTATCCATATTTGATATAGATGGATTTATTTTCATTTTTAAAAATATGTTTTTCTTATTTGATAGGGATAAATTCTTTTATGTTAAATAAAATTTTAATAATGGACTTTCTATGTTGGATTACATTAACCAAGTATTTAAAATTGATAATTAATCTACTTCACATGACTCATACCACTCCAAACTTTGGCATCACTAGTTAGGTCATGTAAAGGAAAAATGTTCAACTAAATTAAAAATATGAATATTTAGATTCTTTTTAACTGAAACCACTTGGTTTATATCATGAATGTTTATAAGAAAAAATGAACAAATCCCTATTTATTGGAAAATGTGAAAGATCCAAAAATATTATTGAACGAGTTCATACCGATGTGTGTGGACCATTTCCTATTGAAGTAGGGGTGGATACTCATACTTCATAACTTTTACTAATTATTTTAGTAGATATGGATATGCCTACTTGATGAGGTATAATATATATTCTTTTGATAAATTCAAAGAATACAAGAATGAAGTTTAGAACAATCCTGATAAAAAGTTTAAGATAATCTGATCAAACCATGGTGGGGAATATCTTAGT
Organism: Viscum album; assembly: GCA_963277665.1. NCBI lineage: Eukaryota > Viridiplantae > Streptophyta > Magnoliopsida > Santalales > Viscaceae > Viscum > Viscum album. Next base: position 235,525,053 of record OY728146.1, read on the forward strand.
CAAGACATTATTTATTATTTAAGAGAGTATGAGATTATATCCCAACTCAGGATATACAAGAGTTGACACATAAAAAAATTCCATAGATCCTTATGGAAGAAGATATTAGAGAGACACAAATACTTTGTAGAAGTACAAGAGAGGTTAGATAACCACAATGGATTGGTTTCCAAGTTATTGAGGATGATTACTCATTATTAGTTGATAATAATAATAATAATCCTATAACCTACAAGGAAGCAGTAAGTGGAATATATATTTCCAAGTATAAATAATCCATGAATTCATAAATGGATTCCATGTACCAAAACCAAGTCTGGATTTTGGTAGATACTCCAGTGGATATAAATCCGATTAGATGTAAATGAGAATTCCAGAATAAATTGGACATACAGATAAAATTCAGTACCTATAAGGCACGAATGGCTTCGAAATAGTTTAAACATCATCAAGGCATTGACTATGATGAAACCTTTTCACCACTTGAAATATTTAAATACATAAAAAATTTTACCTTCTATTGACACCTTCCATGACTATGAGATTTAGAAAATGGATTCCAAAATATCCTTCCTTAACAGGAACCTTCAGGTTGATGTCTATATGACACAACCTGAAGGGTTTGTGACTCCAAATGATTCCAAATAGATATGAAAATTTTAAAAATCTATTTATGGATTAAATAAATCATATAGGTCATATAATATTAAATTTGATGAATCCATAATGGAATTTGGTTACATAAATAATTAATGTGAGCCTTGTTTTTATAAGCAGTTTAGCAGGAGTGATGTCATTTTCTTAATAGTATATGCTGATGAAATATTACATATTGGAAATGAGATACAATTCTTACTATCTATTAAGGTTAGGTTAAATAAATAATTCTCCATAATGGACTTAGTAAAGACAACATATATTCTTGGGATCAAGATCCATCATGATATATCCAAGAGGATTCTCGGCCTAAGTCAAAGTAGATATATTTAAAAGATATTGAAGAGGTTCAGTATAGAACAATTCAAGATGGGATTTTTTCCAATTTCACAAGAAACTAATATTTATAGGAAAATGTGTCCTTAAACACATGAGGAAAGAAAAATAATGACAAGGATTATATATTCTTTGAAAATTAGGTCAGTCACGTATGCTATGCTATGTACTAGGCTAGATGTTGCTTATGAATTAGGTGTAGTTGGAAGATATCAAGAATACCAGGGTGATTGCCATCAGATGATAGTTAAAACTATCCTTAAGTACCTGAGGAATACTAAGGACATGTTCTTGATATATAGAGGAAATTATGAACTAGTCATAATATTATATTTATATATTAGTTTCTAAATAGATCAATATGATATGAAGTCACAAATATGATACATATTCACTTTTGAATGGAGTTGTTGTGTGCTAGAAGAGCTCAAAGTAGGATATGGTCACATATTCTACAATAGAATCTGATTATATTGCATATTTTGAGGTAGGTAAAGAAGAATTATGGATACAAAACTTCATTTAATATTTTGATGTGGTACCTAATAGTATAGATCCTATCAAACTCTATTATGATAATACTATAAAAATGAACCTTACCAAGGATCCAAGGTCACATTAGCGGATGAAACATATACTTTAGAAGTATCATATTTTGAGATATTTTTCTCAGATAGGTGATATTACAGTGAGAATTATTTCCATGGAAGACAACGTGGAAGACTCCTTGACTAAAGCATTGACTCTAAAGAAACATGATTATTATATGAGGTCTAGTAGATTTAAATTCATAGATAGTTGGATATAGTCTAATAAGGAGTTTTTTAGAGTTGGTGTCCCACGACCAACTGTTTTTACTTTGATTATATGGGAATTTGATGATTTAAATATTAATAAAATATCTCATTACATATTGTTCATTGTTATGCATGAAATTAATGTAATAATGTCCTAGAGTATTTTTCACATTAATAAGGTCATAGTAGTTCCCTACTACAATGAGAACCTTGAAATTCCATGATGATATTATTAAATATAGTTATATGGTTGGATAAACTACTATGATAAGGAAAATAGTATGTAGACCATCGGGTGTGAGTACCCGTAAGCGATCAAGGCTTCTTTTCACGATATTCACACTTGGTAATTTTCAAGACATGAGATTATGAAAATAGATCTTCCAATTAAAATTGTATATGTTTTGGTGTCATTGAATATTCCTATATATAAGCATGTGTAATATTCCTTAGACTTTATTATTATTATTAATGCATGTTACAACTCCTTCACTTAGATGTATTTTGTGAACCATAACGATGATAGTTCATGTAGAAGTTGGATACATTGGGAGTGTCACGAGTGACATGTTATTGAAGAATAATTCAAGGGTGGATTTTTATATTCCATATTTATGAAAGTTTATATCTCATCACTTTTATTGGAATAGAACCGCCACATTAAATTCCATGGTCATGGTGTAATGACATGTTTATTTTAAATAGTCAAAGAAAGATGTATCGAGCACATATGTCAATGACACAGATATACAACCTGCTTAATGAGATATTTAGAAAAAGTGATTATATTACATAGTGATCATTCATATGTGGTTGTCATCATTGTGACATGAAGTTCTTTCTCTTGGGTGGCTTAACCCGTTGTTAGATAGTAATCTTGGACTTTAGGTGATCCTACCTAATGCCGATGAGAATGAATCCCATAGGGTCACACACTAAGTGTTTCTGTTGATCTTGATTAAATTCTATTTTAATTTAGTTAGTGGAATAAATATTATTCTCAAGATTGAGGAATAATTTTATTCAAGTTTTTTCCATCGCATAAATTAAATGAATATTTATTCATCAGATTGTGAATGAAATATATTTATTTATTTTATTGAATATTTAATAAATATTTGTTTTCTGGTTTGTGGATAAAATATTTATTTATTAATAAAGTTTTTATTTGATTATTCAATAAATTCTGAGGAGTTTGAATAGACTATGAATATGTCTGATGAAAAATATTAATTTAAAAGTCAGTTAAATAATATTTGTTATTGTGCAAGTTAGTGTGTGCACTATAAAATAATAATAATATTATTATTTTGGAATAGGGTTTAATAAATATTATTATATTATTTAAGGGCTGACATACAATTAAATAAAATTTGAACCTAAACCCTATAATTATTAATAGATAGTTATGCCTATTGTGTAGGGTTGGTCAAAAATTGAGAATAGAGAATCATTGCGCAGAACCGACTTCTCTCTCTCTCTCTCAAACTTCTCCTCTCTTCCTCTCAAGAATGAGAAGAACTACTTCAATATTGAAGGATCTTTGATCAATCAAAATGAGAAATGAAATATGGTTGATTCACCACACTAGTACCCGAAAATTAATTGTCATTTCTCAGATAAAAACGGAGTATGTGTTGATCATCACTAGAGAGATTCTACACTTGAATACTCCTAACGCAATGGAGGTAATTCAAGAAGGGTTTACAAAAGATCAACATAATATTTGAAGAAATATCTTTGAAAATATAATTTATTATTTTGATCTAAATAAATTAATTATAAATTTAACATGAAATATCCTTTATTGGGGTTTTAGGAAACTCTAAATTAAAATAAATTTTAATTTAACACCCAGAAAATGTGTTTCTGCTGCACCTAGAACCAACACCAAGTCTCAACAAATTTTTTTAAGATTTAAATATATTTGTGATAATGGATATCACATAAAGGCTATTGGTTAAAGAGGTGATGAATTCCTTTATATAATGATCATTAGTAATGAGTGAAAATTGATTCAAGATAATCTTTCAAGCCTTCCATCCAGAATGTAATTTGCAGATATTTGTACAATCAAATCAAATATGGTAAACTAGAAATTTACCAGACATGGTATGTTTATTTTATATAATAATTTTTTGGGTCATCTTGGATCTATAATGTTGAGGAAAATAATTAAATGGATTCATGGTTATCCATTTTTTTGATAAATGGATTCTTGAACCTAACAATTCCTCATGCGCTGTTTGTTCTCAAGGAAAATTAATTATAATACCATCACCATTGAAAATCAGGAATGAATTTCCTATGTTATTGGAAATAATTCATGGTGATAATGTGGTACAATTCATCCCCCATGTGGAAGATTTATATATTTTATTACCATAATTGATATGTCAACTAGATGGTCCCATATGTGTTTATTATCCACTCACAACCTGAATTTTTCAAAATTACTTGCCCAAATAATAAGTTTAAGAGCATAATCCCTAGATTATTTAATCAAGAATATTAGGAATGATAATTTTGGTGAGTATTCATCACATGATTTTAATAATAATTTCATGTCATTTGGAATAAGTGTTGAACATAATATACCTCATGTTCATACCCAAAATGGTCTTGCTGAATCATTTATGAAGTGGTTACAACTTTTTTCTAAACCACTACTTATGAAAACTAAATTATCCAATTTAGCATGGGTACATGCAATTTTTCATTCAGAAACACTACTTGAAATAAGGCCATCAAGAAATCATGAATATTCTCCTTTGTGATTATCTTTTTTCCACAAATCAAATATTTCACACTTAAGGATATTTGGGTGTGCTGTATATGTGCCAGCAACTTGACCGTAATGAAAAAAGATGGGACTTCAAAGAATATTGGTGATATATATTGGTTTTGAATCTCCCCTAATCATTAAATATCTTGATACTATAATAGAGGATATATTCATGACAAAATTTATTGATTTTCATTTTTAAGGAAAATTATTTCCAATAATAATGGGGGAAAATCAATCGCCTTTATATGAAATATCATGGAAGATTACTACATTGTTACATCTTGATACTCATACAAATATGAGTGAACATTAAGTACAAAAGATTATAAAATCTATTAACTGATACATTCAATAATTAAAAATGTGTTAAAAAATCATATATATCCACTGCAAATGCATCAGTAAGAATAAATGTCTCTAAAGGAAAATATGATTGTATCACCAATAATGCTTCCAATACACACTTGAAGCATGGGATATCACTTTGTTAAAAAAAATCCTCATAAAATGAAAGGAAAACAACCTATGTTGGTTGAATATATAAATGAACCCAAATAGAATGTAAATGTACACGAATTACATAAACATGATCAAGAGGAAATTTCAATAAATTTCACCAATATAAGAAGATGTTGGAACTAAGTGGAGACCATTGTTGATAAAAAATTTTCATTCAATGTATCCCTTGAAATTATAGATGAGGATCAAGAACCTAAAATGGTTAATGAATGGCATGAAAGACTAGATTTGGATCAATGGAAAGTCACAATCCAATCTGAGATATACTCACTTGCTAAAGGTGTGGTTTTCGGGTTGATTGTGAAAACCATTGAAGGGATCAAAACTGTCCAATATAAATGGATATTTATAAGAAAAAATGAAAACAATGAAGTTGTGAGATATAAATAATGATTATTTTCTTACATCTTCTCACAAAAACCTGAGATTTATTACGATGAAACACTCTCCTACAATGGATGTGATAACCTTTTAATATCTCATGAAATTTGTTATACATAAGCCACTTGAATTACATCTGATGGATGTTGTGACTGCATATATTTATGTTAATTTTTATAATGACATTTATATGAAAATTATAGAAGGATTTAGATTTATGAGAAAATATCATGGATCTTGAGATCTTTATTCTGTTAAGTTGAATAAATCATTATACGTATTAAAGTAGTCGAGGTGTATGTGGTATAACCATCTGAGTAAATATTTGATGAAGGAAGATTATAAAAATAATCCAATTTTCCCATGTGTATTCATTAATATAAATGGATCCTAATATGTGATCATTGTAGTAAACAATGATGATTTAAATATTATTAGAACTAATGATGAACTTTTCAAAGAAGTAGAATATTTGATGAAAGAATTTGAAATGAAAGACTTTGGAAATACAAATTTCTACCTTGTTTTACAAATTGAACATCTTAAGGATGATTTTTTTCATCAATAATGATGTACTACTGAATTCCTATAGAGATTTGATATGAATAAATCACATACATTAAGTACACCAATTTTTGTGTGATCTCTTGATCAAGATAGTGATCCTTTTAAACCACGAGAGGATAATGAAGAACTCATTGGTCTTGAAGCACCATATCTAAGTTCTATTAGAGAACTAATATACCTTGAAAGTAATATAATTCAAGATATATCAATTTATGTAAATTTATTTTCAAGGTATAGTTATTATCATACTCATTGACATTAGAATGGTGTTAAACAAGTATTAAGATACCCTCAAGGATCAGAATATTGAGGGTTACTTTATTCCAAAATTTCAGAATCAAAGTTATTTGGTTATGATGATTCTAGATACTTATCTAATCCATATAAATAATGATCTCAGACTGTATATTTATTTACAAGTGGTGGAACTGATATTTCTTGGAATTCTACAAGAAAAACCATTTATGCAACTTCTTCCAACCATGCTGAGTTGATTTTTATTCATGAAGCAAGTTGAGAATGTGTTTGGATGAGATTAGTTATTAAGAATATTAGAATTAACTATGGATTAGATATGACTAATAATATTCTCACCATATTATATGAAGTTAATGCTGCTTGTATAACACATTTTAAGGGTGGGTATGTTAAAGGTGACAAGAAAAAACATATCTCACCAAAATTATTTTTCACTCATTACCTTTAAAAGAATGGTGAGATTGATATCCAAAAAATAAGGTCTTGTGATAATATCACACATTTATTCAAAAAGACATTCCCAACTTCAAAATTTGGGAAATTGATTTATAAAATTAAGATATGAATACTAAAAAGTCATCGTGACTTTATGAGGGGTAGTTTGGAATACTGAAATATTTTTTCTCTTCATTAGGTTTTTCCCACTTGGTTTTCCTAATAAGGTTTTAAATAAGTCAACATAGCATGGAATCGTGTTTATATTCGCTTGTTTTTACCATATGGTTTTTAAGTGAATATTTTTATTAGATTCTATGAAATTATGAAATATAAGGGGTAGTATTATAAATTATCATTTATGATGCGGATGACATAAGTTTGAATTAATGAAGAGTGCTCATTTCCAAACAAAACTCTTCATATGGAATTTTTTTTGCTATTACCACAATTGGATTTTATTTGTATAGATTAATATTGACCATTAGACCAAGTCATATGTACTCTCTATATATGATGATATGTTAATGGAAGTGCGTGATTTTTATGGCCATATAATTGCGCTCTTTCTCTCTTATTCTATTTTTATTCTATTAGCGTTGACTTTTTTTTATTTCACCATCACCATTCCAAAAATTTGACATCATTATATGTTCATATTTTATTTTCCTCCGAATGATGTTTTTGTTATTCATAACACCTCCAATCATTTAGTTTCACAAAAACCAATAATTTTATCCAATCACTATTGTTTTTTTTTTGATAAAAACATCTACAAATGACTATGTAATGAATAATAAAACTTTAATTATGGAATTTTTCTAAGTTTTTAAAATTGTTTACACGTTAAAATTTATTGTATTTTTATATCATTTTTTATAATAGAACAAATTTTATTTATTTTTTATTTAATATTTCCATAAAAAAATAAAGCTATATTATATATTTTATTGTTTTTAAGGGGAATTTTTTTATATATTTTTAATAAATAGGTTTTATATAAAATAATGGTCATATTATATGTTATCATATATTTATTTTATTTTTTTAATAAAATATATGTTTTTCATATTTACATGAAAACATGATTACAAAATTGAATGAGAGAATATCACAATCCACTTAATTTTTTTTCAGTGAGATCATATTTAAAGTGGTCCGACCTTGTTCAGTGAAACTATTGTTTTACTTGTCATATGATAAGTCTAATATTGGGTGAGAATAGTGAGTTTTTTTGGATATGTTGTGTCAAACATGACACCTTACCAAATGTGGTCATGAGTATCACATCCCAACCTATTGGGGACTTTCTTGAGCCAATGGCATTGTCACGAACCAACCCAGGTCGACCCTGAACCGGTCACCCGAGCCGGCCCGCGGCATGGCCCGAGGGGCATTCCCGATCCCCATGGGCTGGCAACTAGTGCTGGGAATCATAACTAAACAGGTGGGAATTATTTGGCCCATAAAAGGAAGACAAATAAAATAATAAAGACTAAATAAAGAGAAAGAAAACTAGCAGCAACAAGAAAACAAGACTGCACATACCTCCATGTGACCTCTTGGTCACCTACAACAACTAACAGTTTGCCACGCATGGGCAGACGAAATAAGAACCTAAACCAAACAGCTGAACCTGCACCAGAATAGGTAAGATAGGAGTGTGCATTAAAATGCTCAGTAGGAATTCCAAAAGTGAACCACAGAATCCATGCATTTTCCAGTTCCAAAATAGCCCAAAAATTCTAGTTTGAACTAAAATTATAAAAATAAGGTTTTCATATTTACACTGCATTTCGAAAATTAACAATCACAATTCCATTGCCCTTATAATTCAAAAACAAGGGAAAAAAAACAAAAGAGGGGCTCACACAAACTTTTCTAAAACAGCTACTTTGAAGTTCATTTTAAAACCAAATTTACACACAAAACTTTTCCAAGAAAACACCAAAACCAAGTTAAAGGTTATGATTCCACACAAAATAAGGTCAATGGTACTAATAGTGCTCATATCAAAGGATCACCGAAAACCTAGGAACTCATAGGAAGACCCGAACATACTATACACGTGACTCATCCTAAAGGCATGTCCTAATTCGATGACGTCATAACTCCCTAACACTCTACATATCCCTACATGGCCTAACCGAGGGGACCAATCCCCATAACAGCAATTTCAGTATTCCCCTACTATGGGGCCACTAGCCAGTGCGTAATCTAAACTAGTGCAGCAATCTTTCTCAATAAACCCCCTTGCTATGGTAAGTTTCTGTGCTATGTTCACAAAGAGGTGCGCCACACATTAAAATAACAAGCCATATAAATATAATCCAGCACATGACACAAATCGGCACCACCCTGACCACCTCAAGGTTAGTGCCATGCCTTAACATAAAAATTCTCAAAAGGAGGCCCATGTCGAGGACCCTCCTGTCACATGATCGACAGATGAGGCAAAGGGCCTAACCAAAGAGGGGTTTTTCCAAATATAGAGTTTCAAAGATGCCAAATGGGCTTCTTACAATTCACACACATTAAAACTTTTGTAAACAGCCAATCTAAAATGCCAAATGGGATTTTAGGTTTACCTCATTAACCATTTACCAAAACATTTAGGAATGTTTTAAAAATAGTAATAAACATTATTTCTTACAAACATGGTCATATGGACCAAAACGTGCCAATATCCTTTCACAAAAACATGCATGTACTAAAACACGCGTTTACCAAAACATGCCAAAATAATAAACATTTACGAACCATTTTTGAAACAACTCTAAATGCAAAAACATGTTTCGAACCGAATGGTTAAACCTTAAAGAACCCATTAAAACCATGATTTTCCCAAAACACTTAGAGAAACAAAAATAGTTCACTAGTCATTCCATAAACAAATCAAATAGTTCGTTAAAAAAAACTATATTAACAAATCATACTAATTACACAACTTGAAGATAATGCAACAAACTATTTTTAACAAGCCCAAAAGAAAACTAGAAAACACTATAGCAGGTTGGCCAATTATTTTTCAAAGTTACTAATCTAGTAAAAGAATTTATTAAAAATATGAAAGCATTAAATGGAATTATTTTAAAAAGGGAAAATGCGGATTTGCCTACCTCAAGGAAGAACCGGTTCATGTTGGACACTTTGGAACTTGATAGAAAGGGCAGCGACCACTCGAAATCGGCCCGCGCTCGCACACACATACATACATATATATATACATATATCCCTAATCCAATGCATGTATTCCTTGCACCATGAGGGTATACGTACTTGGAGGATATATATATATATATTATATATAAATACCTTAGGTGTTTGCGTGCGCATCCTTGGTCGTTGACCACACATTCACTACAACAACAAAAGATACCCAAAAAAATAAGGCGGTAAGGACCAACGCACCCCTAACTAAATTATTAAGAAACCATAAACACTATACACAACCGTTTTTAATAAACCAAGCCACCATTTGAAAAAAAACTTTTACAAATCCCAAAGGTCCATAATCGCCAAGTTTTCAGGGACAAACCACGTTTGAAAACCCAAGACATCCTTCAAATAAATTTACAAAAACATTTTCAAAACGGGAAAACCTCACTAAACCATCCAAAATTCACAAAGCCACCCAAAAACAAGTTAAAAAAACATTAATAAGAAGACTCTAAATATAATCTCCCACTGAAAACATTTAACAAAACCATTTCCACAACAACTTCACTTATCCAGATTCAATCGCATAGACAAACACACGTACATGAAAGGAAGGACATGCCAAAACCTATTTTTAGCAAGTTAAACCTACAATAATCTATTACCATAATACAACTAAGATTATAATAATAGTGCAAAACATAATTTAATATTTAATTAAGAAAACCCATGAATTAAATGAATAAAAAAAGAAGAAATTGAAAGGAAACATATATCACAACCTGCGGAAGGATGAACCAAGCTTCGCGGTCCATTTGCACACCCGAAGGGGAGTTGCGCGTCGAAGAAAAGGAAAATGACTGGTTGTGTGAAAACAAGGAGGCTGCCGTGCAAAAGGGGTTTGGGCCATGCCAAAACTGAGTGCGGCTAGAGTTCGGGTTGGATGGTCGCGTGCCGAGCGAGGTGGAGCAAAGGCGAAGGGAAGTTTCACCTCACCTAAGGAGGGGTTTTCTAGGCGGAGGCTAAGGCAGGGGCTATGCGAAGTTGTAGGCCGTGAGAGCATGGAGGGTTTGGGTTTTGCTGGAATGGGGCGCACTTGGGGGGGTCATCGCTGCTGGCCACCGGATGAGGCGGCGCTACAGGTGGTCAGTGCAGGAGAGGGCGACATTACGTGAGGAGGCCGACGAGGTGCTACGGAGACCGGTGAGGGGAAGGGAGCAGCATGACGAAGGGAGAGTGACGGGGAGGGGTGGGGGGGAAGTGGGGGGGGGGGGTGCCAGGTACACTAGGGTTTACCCTTTTTTTTAACCTCAAATAAAAATAAAAATAAAAATAAAAATAATAATAATTCTAATCAAATAATAATAATAATAATAACAACTCTAATCAAAATTATAATAATAACAATAATAAAAATTTAACAACTGCGCGTCTTGCGTGATGTTGAGTGCATGGTTGGGCGGACCGCACTCGAACTGTGCCACCCAGATCTGACCGCATACATGGTTAAACTGTGTACTTATCGTGTAGTTTTATAACTCACACGCAAGTCGTGCATCGACCGGGTCGGGGTACGGCAATTCTCCCCACCACAGACACTTTCTGCCCCCAGAAAGTCACTAAGTCAACAGTTAGCATAACTCAAGTCCATGCCCAGGAAAAACCAGAAGAAACTGAGATGCTCGGGGTGACCATTACCAAAACAATTCACACCCAAACAACTTGAGTACAATCATTGTCCGAGGTTGAGGGGAGAACACGGAAGGGTTCTCCCCAACACATAAATTTACTAACACAGAAACCTTGAAACTCAAACACACCACCCCAGGGGGGGGGGTGGGCGATGCGGGAACTCCCCAAACTTAAATCATCCCACATTATCAATGCTAACGGAACAACTCCACCACTAGGATTAAAACTATTCTGGAAAAAACTGGCACACTAAGACACTGGGAAGGAGGAATCCCCTGCAAAACTCAAACACACTATATGAAAACCCACGGAGAGGCGTTTGGCCTAATAAAGAGCCCAGAAACAACACCCATTAATTTCACAGAACCAAACATCCCCCTAACATATGCAGCTGAGACCATACTCAAAATCAGAATAGGTTTGTTTATCCCTAGCCCCAACACCCTTCAAAGAATTTGAATGATTTAGAAGTTGCACTAAGAGTAGATGAGGCTGCTTGGATTGTGGTAGAACGAGCTCATCGCACGACCACAACAAGAATGATCTTACAACGAAGACAATAATAGAACAAGAAAACTTTGGATATTTCCCTTCAGAAAGCTGAAAGCATAATCCGAAGCAAGGTTCTACACACCCTCGACAACTCCTTAACGTGTGCGAGCTTCACCCTGAGACTTGTGGTTGGGGCTCTGATGGCTGAAGCATCCCCTGCCTCACAGTCAAGCATTTGAATTCTCTAGTCCCCAAATTCTTCTTCTTCTCGATGATTCAAACGACCACAATAGTGACATGTTTTTCAAAGGAACGAAAGATAATGGCTTGGAATGCCCTAACTGGCCATACTAGTGGCACACAAGAGGATGGTTAGACAAACTGTGAGTCATCACCTACAAAGATGGTGTATTGGTGACAGGTTCCTCCGGCATGCACTCCTTTCCAGATGGGGAACCTTCGCTAGAGCCAATTACCATCAAACACACCCCAATATTCAGCACTAGTGAGACATCTATCTTCACTAGTCCAAAACTGGACCCTCAAAAATACCTGAGATGGTACGAACCCTAACAACCATGGGAGTTCCCAATAGCCTGAAGTACCACTCTAATTTCACAACCACACAATTGCCTCTAACGGACTTTGATTACTTTGATCGATAGGCAACATGCAAAAAGAACTGAAAACTGGGTATGACTCATTAGCAACCTTAACGGCCTTTTTGGGCGGCATACTCAGAACAACATGAAAAACACAACTGAAATCGGCATCTAGCCAAAACTCAATCAAAGCAATAGCCCGACCCAAGGGAAACTGACTCATAAGCTAAAAATATACAAACATAAGTAAAAAAAATTTATTTTCCAAAAAACGCGATTTCTTTTAAATTTTAAAACTCACCTATGGACCCTTATGGACTGTCACATGTGCGTTCACCCAATCCCAACCACATCGTTCGTGGACAAGTTCTCCCACGCACTCTCTGCACATATCGATGCACATGTGACCCTACATAAAGAATACCAAGGTTCGAACACTTCTTTCCCTTATCAAATCCAAGCATGAAATAAAACATTTCAAATCGAAACACTCCCACTTTAAAAACCCAACTCACCAATTTCAAAACAATTTAAAAAGAAATAGTTTTCCATTTTAAAACCACTTTCATTTTTAACATATGCTCACATCGATTGAGATGAAAAAGAAACACAGTAAATAACAAACCACCGGAACGAGGAACTAGTGCATATGCCTAACTCAGCGACATGGTGGTGAGCCATATCCCAAGTAAGGTATATCACTAAAAGGACCTTGAACTGGACACTTGGACTCTACATGGGTCACCACCCCATGTGAGGCCACAAAATGAACTAGTTTGCCTTCATTATCATCCTCAAACCATAACAACCAAAGGCAAAAGACTCAAAACCCAGACTACCCCTGGTAACTCAGGTCTCGTCACGGGTGGTGGTGATCAAGAACCAACCCGTAACCTACCTCCTGAGTCCCGAAAAATCCTAATTTCCTTCTACCAGACATCCCAAATATCAATAGCCTCCTCTGATACCATTTTTTCATGAACAAACCCGGGTCGACCCTGAACCGATCCCCCGAGCTAGCCTGCGGCATGGCCCGAGGGGCGTTCCCGATCCCCACGGGCTGTCAACTAGTGTCGGGAATCATAAATAAACAGGTGGGAATGATTTGGCCCATAAAAGGAAGTCAAATAAAATAATAAAGAATAAAAAAAGAGAAAGAAAACTAGCAGCGACAAGAAAACAAGACTGCATATACCTCCATGTGACCTCTTGGTCACCTCCAAAAAATAAAAGTCTGCCTCGCACGGGCAGACGAAACAAGAACCTAAACCAAATAGGTGAACCTGCATCTAAAAAGGTAAGATAGGCATGAGAATTAAAATTCTCAGTAGGAATTCCAAAAGTGAACCACAGAATCCATGCATTTTCCAGTTCCAAAATAACCAAAAAATTGTAGTTTGAACTACAGTTATAAAAATAAGGTTTTCATATTTACACTGCATTTTGAAAACTAACAATCACAATTCCATTGACTTTATAATTCAAAAACAAGGGAAAAGAAAACAAAAGAGGGTCTCACAAAAACTTTTCCAAAAAAGATACTTTGAAGTTCATTTTAAAACCAACTTTACACACAACAATTTTCCAAGAAAACACCAAAACCAAGTTAAAGGGTATGATTCCACAGACAGGAAGGGAAATGGTACTAATAGTGCTCATATCAACGGATCATGGAAAACCTAGGAACTCAGAGGAAGACCAGAACGTACTATACATGTGACTCATCCTGAAGGCATGTCCTAACTCGATGACTTCATAACTCCCTAACACTCGGCATAGCCCTACATGGCCTAACCGAGGGGCACAATCCCCATAGCAGCAATAACTCAGTATTCCCCTGCTATGGGGCCACTAGCCAGTGTGTAATCTAAACTAGTGCAACAATCATTCTCAGTAAACCCCCTTGCTATGCTAAGTTTCCGTGCTATTTTCACAAAGAGGTGGTCCACACATTAAAATAACAATCCATATAAATATAATCCAGCACGCGACACAAATCAGCACCACCCCGACCACCTCAAGGTTAGTCCCATACCTTAACATAAAAATTCTCAAAAGGAGGCCCATGTTGAGGACCCTCCTATCACATGATCGACAGATGAGGCAAAGGGCCTAACCAAAGAGGGGTTTTTCCAAACACACAGTTTCAAAGATGCCAAAATGGCCTCTTACAGTTCACACACATTAAAACTTTTCTAAAAAACCAATCTAAAATTCCAAACGGGCCTTTAGGTTTACATCATCAACCATTTACCAAACATTTAGGAATGTTTTAAAAAAAGTAATAAACATCATTTCTTTCAAACATGGTCAAACGGACCAAAACGTGCCAATATCCATTCACAAAAACATGCATTTACCAAAATATGCATTTACCAAAACATGCCAAAACAATAAACATTTACGAACCATTTTTGAAACAACGCTATACACAAAGCTTTGCGGTCCCTTTGCACACCCGAAGTGGAGCTGAGCGTCAAAGAAAAGGAAACCGGCTGGTCGCATGCAAACAAGGAGGCTGCCGCGCAAAAGGGGTTTGGTCCGTGCTGAAACTGAGTGTGGCCAAAGTTCGGGTTGGCTGGTCGCGCGCCGTGCGAGACAGAGCCAAGGTGGAGGGAAGTTTCACCATGCCGAAGGAGGGGTTTGATGGGCAGAGGATAAGGAAGGGGCTGTGCGAAGCGGTAGGCCATGAGAGCAGGTAGGGTTTGGGTTTTTCTGGAATGGGGCACACATGGGGGGGGGGGGGTCGTCGCTACTGGCCACCGGATGAGGCGGCGCCACAGGTGGTTGGAACAGGAGAGGGAGACATTACGGGAGGAGGCCGACGAGGTGCTGCGGAGACCGGGGAGGGGAAGGGAGTGGTGCGGAGAAGGGAGAGAGACAGGGAGGGGGGGGGGGGGCGTGCGGCCCGAGGCCAGCAAGGGGGAAAAGTGGGGGGGGGGGTCGCCGGGTACACTAAGGTTTACCCTTTTTTTTAACCTCAAATAATAATAATAATAATAATAATAATAATAATAATAATAATAATTATAGTCAAATAAAAAAAATAATAATAATAATAACTCTAATCAAATAATAATAATAATAATAATAATAATAATAATAATAATAATAATAATAATAATAATAATAATAATAATAATAATAATAATAATAATTTAACAATTGCACGTCTTGCGTGACATCAGGTGCACGGTTGGGAGGACCGTGCTCAAACTGTGCCACCTGGATCTGACCGCATACAAGGTTAAACTGCGTACTTATCGCGATATTTTATAACTCACGCGCAAGTCGCGCGTCGGCCGGGTCGGGGTGCGACAGGCATACTGATAGTGAAATATCAACCCTACCTCCAATAGGAAAGATGATGATGACTAGAACCAAGTAGGCATATTAAAAATTTGAGAGG
Organism: Viscum album; assembly: GCA_963277665.1. NCBI lineage: Eukaryota > Viridiplantae > Streptophyta > Magnoliopsida > Santalales > Viscaceae > Viscum > Viscum album. Next base: position 235,541,145 of record OY728146.1, read on the forward strand.
CCTTAACCTATTAAACCTACATAATATGCATCTCCATATATACTAAAAAAATTCAGAAATGAAAAATAAATAACCAAAACAACACCTAAGGAAATAAATACATGAATAAACCTCTGGTATCCTATATTAGAGTACAAAAATGAAAAAAATTGACAATTGAAAATGGGATGGAAAAAAATACAAAAAATAAAAGAGGTCCAACCTATCTGCTGTCAAGGTAACCTCCACTATAAGCTATAGGGATGGTATACCACTATGATCTTAGCCAACAAGTTCCACTAATCACTACTCACTCACATTCCTCCAAGGTCACTATCTAACTACATATCATCTTCATAATACACGACGTGTACAAATAAAGCCTATACTGGTGTGAGTATAAACATACTCAGTTGGACACCTTGAAACACAAACCTATAAAGCATCAATAATAATGATGAGTCAGCTCAGGTCATAATAAATACAAAGACCCAGACTTTATCTTTCATAATCTCTGTTAGGGGTTGTAGTCCTAATCTCAACAATCAGCCATAAAGGATGTCAGTAGGGAAATTTTACATTTCCTTATAGTCTCAAAAACCCAAGTATCCCCACTATCTATATTGTATAGGACCCCACACCTTTGATAAGTAGAGCGGAATAACTAACTCCAATGGAGAATCCTACATTGCACCTGAGCTCACTAGGAAAGGGAAATAACTAACACCATAGAGAGAAGTTCTCATCCTTATAAATTTCAGAGAATAACCAACCCTCTTTGGTCTGATGGATAGAGGATCCCATGTCTTTAACCCATAGGGAGGATAACTAACCCTACATGAGGATAGATAGAGGAACTAAGACTTAAAATAACTCTATATCTAGTGGTGGTTACTTATTGATAAATAGAATATCCTATGACTCTAATAAATAGAGGGTAATAACAGAATCTAGAAACCAAAAAATAATCCTCATCTCTGGTCAATCCACACTCATAAGTATTAATTACACTTTCCATGCTTCATACCACATTATTGTATCCCAAATATCTCAAGTGGGACTGACTTAGGCCCACCTATAAGCTCAAAACTAAAAAACATGACCCTATAACCATTCTATCTAGTGTATATGGTGTGTTATATAGAATAAACGGTGTGAAATACCTAAAAACATCCTTGCCCATGAAACGGTGTTTTACTGGGCACATGAAAAGTCAACTACAAGATGTGAGAATATGGTACACGGTGTGTAGGAATCAAAGAAGCACTCCATGTGTACTTTACTACATGGGTTAGTGTATACCTACATGAATAGTTGTGTGGTCTGACACCACACAATGTGGAGGGCCATATGACCACCCGGGCATGTACTGCCAGTACATGCATAGTTTTCTACTATGGGTCACATAACGTTTAGTCGAATATCACACAATGTGTGATATTTAACTTCTATATAAACCCAGTGACACATCATTAAAATAAATGACACGATTTATTCTGCATTACATATAGTGTAGTTGGGTTTTACAAACCAGACTTGGTTCAAGTTCTGATTTCCTCCACCGTGTCCACTGTTTTTCTAGAAATCCCAATGTAACTCCAACATCTAAGTTGAACGAGGTAAATATATCACTATAAGTTAGATTTTGGATATCCTCTATAGGGAAAAATATCACCATAATGATCCCATTACTGCATGCAAATCCATTCATGGAGATAATCGTCCTGACCATCCAATCGTATCATACCATTATCCGATCAGCCTGATGTAGATTTGTTTCCATAAACTATTCATCATGGGATCAAGCTCTCCTCTCAATTCCATTTCTATATGCATCCCTGTTCAAGTAACAACCAGAATTATTTGTTCCACTGTGTTTTATCACAAATTGAAAACCATCCTTGCATCTCTATCCTCAATGCTGAATCCGTAGATTTAATTCATGGGGATAATAACAAAATTTGAATGAGAATCAGTCCATGGGAATGGCTAAACCACCATCCCAAATGAATTTCCAGTGATGAACAGATGAATTAAGGAGTGTGAAATCCAAGAAAATATAATAATGGGTAATGAAAAAGACCACACATGATCAATCTTCATATATAGTAACAAAATATGGGGGAATAAAATGATAATTACAAGGTTTAATGTAAATAATATCAAATCACAATTTTAAATAAAAATTAGAACTTTAAAGGTCCATGTAAAATCAAGAAATCATGGATTTAATTTAGGAAGATTAAATCCATATTCATGATAAGAATCAAAATAGGTATAAACTAATGATAACAAAGGCCTTCCTTAAGAAAAAAATGATCATTGTTAAAGAAAAATTTCTAGATATGTCATAAAATAATCCTCTATGTTCATCATTAACTCCATGAAGATCCCTAATCGATTGGAAAAGAAGAGAATATTTCATTATCCTCATTGGTGAATCGTCAATCCCAAGCCATCCGCCAACATCTACACCCGTCGAAATCTCTCTTTCCATCTCTCAAAATATCTAGGTTTATGAGGATAACCCTAGGGACTCAATATATAGAGGTTTAAATCGGAAAAAACTAGTTTAATGACAATAATAAATAGATTAAATAAATTCTTTAATTTATTCATTCAATTATGTCTTGCAACTGTCTATCATCCTGAAACCCAGTGTGCATGAAACTTATGTTGCACCTAGGGTAATGATCACATTCTAGAGTCAATAATGGTTTCTGTTTATCCATTATAGACTCTAATTATTAGATATATCACAATACTTTCATGATAATAATAAATATTTAAATAAATTTAAATACTCAATGTAGTGTTTCAAATGGAACTCGATAATATGACCATCACCAAAATAAAGTTTAAGGTAATTCATAAAAATATTCTAAGGGTCCAAACCTATAACACCCCATAATGAGAAAGGGTTAAAAGAATAAATGATATGACTCATATCAACAAGGTGCACCTTTTATTTTTATGAGCCTACCTTATTAAAAATCCATAGTTAAGCGTTCTTGTCTTGGAGTAGTGGTCCGGATGGGTGACCTTCTGAGAAGTTTCCCAGGGTGTGTGTGAGTGAGGAAAAAGCCCACTAGAAATAACATTTGTTGTCCTGTGGGGATAATCATTAGTTAGATGAACCATTTAAGCATGTGGGTGGACCCTAGGGAGGGGACCATGTGTCTGTGGGGAAACCAGTGATACCTAGAGGGCTAAGACCCAATATACATGTTAAGGAAGGGTGTCTGTGATGACAGCTAGACCCATTTGTTACATTGGTATCAGATAAAAAACCCAGCCTTAAGTGTGGTGCACTGCCTGGGTTGAGATTTAGAGTCCACAATGAGAATGTTGTGCTCTAGGGGGGGGGGTGAATGTAACACCCAATAATGAGAAAGTGTTAAATGAATAAATGGTATGAATCATGAAAATAAGTTGGACCTTTCTTTTTGGGAGCCTAGTTGATTATAACTACAAATTTAAATGTGTTTGGCTTGGATTAGTGGTCAAGAAGGGTGTCTGTGCTGACAACACGACCCATTTGTTACATTGGTATCAGAGCATAAACCTAGCCTTAAGTGCAGTTCACTACTTGGGTTGATATGTAGGGTCTACAATGAGGATGTTCTACTCTAGGGGGGGGGGGGTGAATGTAACAGCCCAGAATGAGAAAGGGTCAAATGAATAAATGGTTTGACTCATGTCAATAAGGAACACCTTTATTTTTGGGAGCCTACATGATTAGAAATCCATAGTTAAGTGTGATTGGCCTGGATTAGTGGTCAGTATGGGTGACCTTCTGGGAAGTTTCCTAGGACGTGTGTGAGAGAGGAGAAAATACACTAGAGAGAACATGTGTGAGCCTATGGGGGCAGTCATTAGTCAGATGAACCATTCAAGCATGTGAGTAGATCCCCAGGAGGGGACCACGTGTCTGCAAGGTAACTGGTGGTACCTAACGGTCTAGGACCCGATGACCATGTTAAGGAGTGGAGTTTGTGCTAATAGTGGGGCCCATTTGTTACAAAACCCAACAACTAGGGTTGTTACATTCTCCTAACCTTCAAATATTTCATTCTAGAAAGAACAAACCACTCAAGAAAGTGAGGGTACTAAGATCACATTTGGTTATCACGCTCCCATGATCTCTTTAGGATATTTTCATGCTTTCTCATGACACATACTAGGGAAATAATTCACTCTTTGAGGATCATCTTCCACCAATACTCAATTTCCACTGGGTACACCACAAAGGTTCCTCGATCTTTAATGTTCATCTCACCCCAATCAATAATTTTCATTATATTGTGAACATATATGATTATATATGAAACATGGAAGACATCATGGACTCATTCCAACTACAGAGGTAAATTCAGGAGGTATTCAACCTTTTTAACCCTATGAAGAACATAGAGTGGACTAATGTATCTCAAAGATATCTTTATGACTCATAAAAATCTCTACAATCCATGCTTAGTTGAGACCTTCAGGAACACATGATCAGCCCTAAAACTCCAAGAGTCTCCATCAAATGTTTGAATAGGACTTATGAAGGCTTTGGGGTTTCCTCATCCATTCCGGAATGATCTAAACCTTCTTAGTCATCATCTGCACCAACTCTATCCCCATAAGCTCCATCTCTCTCAATTCAAACCAACACAAAGGTGATCTATAGGGTCTTCTATAAAGGGCCTAAAATGTAACCATTCCAATCATAGAGTGATAAATATTGTTATATGCAAACTCCACTAGTTGAAAACGGACCTCATAGCTCCAGATGAAATATAGAATAAAATTCCTCAATATATCATCTAGGACATGAATAGTCTGCTCAGTCTGGACACCAAAATTTCCATTGAAGATCCCAATACATCTTTAGCACACTAGGATTTATCACAAGTGTAGATGAATGGAATTACCTTATCAGCTCATCACGCTACATGATCAACATCACTATTCATCGTAAGAAGAGGATGATGTTCTCCCCACTTTCAGAAAATCCATATAGTAAATCACCTGTGAATATTTGGTTATGAAAGATTTGGAAATTAATTTCCCTAGGACAAGACCCTCTCACACACTAAATAAACAGAGGAGTTACCATCATTTACTAGAGATACACTTCTTCACCCTCATCCATTAAGGACAACTACAATAAGGCTAACTGATCCAATGCCTCACCCAACAACTAGGAATGAGATTTTATACTAAGATAATCGACCACCAAATTCCCATTCCCAAGTGTATAAACTATCCCAAAATAATATTATTGTAAGAAATCTAGAAAATTACTCTATATCAGGTTGATCCCCCTCCAATATAAGATATACTTAAGTATCTGATGGTCAGAATAAACAACAAACCACTCACCCATAAGATAATGACTCTAAGTATTCAGGATGAAGACCACTGCTACCAACTTGAGGCCATGGGTCATATAGTTATACTAATGGTGTATCATATTTCAATATCCAAAAGAAATCACTACCCACCTCTACATAAAAATACATCTAATCCCTAATCATGAGGCATCACAATATACCATTTACTCAACTTCTTTCCATTTTATTCATAGAATGAGTGTGCTCATAAAACTTTTCTATACTACTCAAAGGCATTATTAAATTTCTCTAACCAAAAAAATAATTTCCCCTTCATGGTAAAGGCTGTAAAGGGTTCTGAAATCTTGGAAAAATATTCTATGTATCTCCAGTAATATCTAGCCAACCCAAAAAAATCCGCATCTCGATTATAGTCTTGGGTGGCTCCCATGATAGAACCACCTAGAATTTTCTTGGTCTATAGACACTCCTTCCTTATAGATGATATGACCCAGGAAGTGGACCTCTATAATCTTTAACTAACACTTTGAGAAGTTCCCATACATATGATGCTCTCAGATTATGTCCAAGACCATCCTTAAATGCTCCATATGTTTTTTATGATGTAGAGTATACAAGGATGTCACCAATGAAGAATACCATGAAATGATATAATAAAGGATGGAATATATGTTTTATAATCCCCATAAACTCCATGGGGCTATTGTTCATGTCGAAGGGAATCACTATGTAATCAAAATGACCATAACGACATCAAAATTCCCTCTTTGTTATATCCTAACTACACACTTAAAGTTGGTGATATCCCAACCCAAGTAGAATTTTTGAGAGCCAATTTTCTCCCTTCAATTAATCAAATAGATTTTCAATAGTTAGTAAAGGGTACATGTTCTTTATTGTCACGTAGTTTAGAGAATGATAGACCATTCACAACTTTAGGATCTCATCCACCTTCTTGATGAATAACACAAAAGCATCCTAGGGGGGATACATTGGGTAGATAAATCATTTCTTTTGAAGATCCTCTAACTATACCTTTATCTATTAAATCTTGGAAGGGTCCATTTGATATTCTAAATAAGATATTAGAGTAGTCTCTCAGTGCTAATCAATAAAAAAAATCAATCTCTCACAGGGGAGGTAAACCCAACACCTCATGAGGGAAGACATTCGCATACCATTCCACTACTCCTGGAAGTTGTAGGTCCCCAACATCTTCTGCTCCAAGGTTCAAGATTGACAACTGGTAAGAAATTTTCTACATCCTTCAACACATGGTCCCAACTTTTCCCAATTGTAAATCCTTCTTTCCATTGAAGGAAAGACTCATCACATCCACCTAAAGGTACCCCACTCTTTGGAAGAAATAGTCAATATAGAAATGGATTACCGATAAACAGTAAATGCCAAGAATGAAATTATATGACCTAATCATAGATACTAGAATATCCCAAGAGAAAATATCTTCTCTAAGCACTAGGATGCACTATTGGCAGACATGCATGATTATATAATCACTTTTGGTGGGAGTCTCTATCCTCAAGGGCTAGGTCAAAGGCTCCATTGAAATATTTAGATCTAAAACAATTGATAACTCAAATAAGTAATAGATCATGCCTATATCTTTGATAACCGATGATAATATAGAAAATATGAAAATCATACCTCATATCATGTCACGAGATATCAACTCAAATCCCTCCATAGCCTGTATTTTTCCACTCCCTTGTCTACCTATTCTTTGCACCTGGTGAGGTCCTCCTAGTAGTGGTGGTGGTATAAGGTCATAAAACTAACCACATCATTCATCCCCATCCCTATACCATTATTATAAACCAAAGGTCCATACTAACCACCCCTAGGTGTTTTCTGATCATGAAGCTACCACTACCAAGGAGGCCCATCCACTATTTGTTTTTCAACTTCATAATGATTCGAGAAGACTTTTCTAGGTGTCCTTGATCCTCATAGGTGTAGAATTATCTATATCAAGGAAAATTAAATTCTTTTTAGGACCCCTATGATGTCAATCCCGATTCTCAGCCAGAATATATGAACACCTCTTATTCCGCGATCCATAAGTCTATCATCTACCAACAATGACGGTCAACTATACTCCGGGGAAGCTACCAAATCCATTTTACACCTACTTATTCTCAGTATTAAAGTTCTCTCCCACCAAGGCTTACTCTAACACTCCAAAATAATAGGGGATTAAAAGAGATACCAATATAACTCAAATTTCTATGAAGATTACCTTCTTTAACTTCCATGCTTGAAAGTAACCATAGTGATCCATATTCATAGAATATCATGAGAGGTATATAAAATTTTATGAATACTAAGATAAAATTATAGTCTCTTGCTTCTACTCAAGAAGCTCCTAAATGTTAACTGATCACAAATTTGATGGGAAATACTCTTCCTAGAAGTGGTTCTAAAACTCATCCCATGATAGAATCACACCATCATGATTTTATGTCACTAGACTCCACCAATTACCTATAACACCCTAAAGAGGACTATATACTAGGACCACCATCTAACGAGGAGGGGTCTGAAAAACTTACATCATCAACTCCAGATAATCCTCCACTACCTATGGATCCATCTCATCCCAGAACCTTGGAGGGATCTTCTACTAGAAACCACACAATGCACTTATCCTATGTGCATTATCACCCTGCATCACATGAACTAACAACCACTCAACCTACTGTGGAACATCCACAAGAATCACTGGGGATGGATATTCTAATTGCTCAACAGGTGGAAGCATTGATCACTGTCTTTCTAGAGGGAACACCTCATGGGATATCCCTTGAATGAAAGCCTCATCACTAAGATGATCATCACCACATCCTTAACACAGAACTATCACAGGCTCTCTCTATGGTGATATCATGTAATTTAAAAATATATACCACCTTCAAGATCATATTTGGGGAGTTAACTCAAAAAGGACATGGAAATCACATAAAAATTCCTATATGATGCATGTACCACTATTTTCCTTGCAACTAGTGCCATAATATATTGAGTCAACAAGTAGGTTATCAGGGTCATAGTGAATTGATGCATCAGATGCTGCACCATCACTGGTTTTCTTGGCCTAAGAGCTAAACTCGAGACACTTTAACACCATTTCCATATTCCAAAACCAATATTAACAACTAATATAACTTCAAAATCCATACTAGGTAAAATATGATATGATACAACTCTATCACATATTGAACTACCAAGGCCTTATTTGAACCGTCGATATATCGGTAGTGACACCCCAATCCCACCTACAATAGGGCAAAGGCTATAAACCATCACCAAGTAGGTATATCACACATATGGGAGGCCTTAACATATTAAATATACACAAGGTGAATCTTCATATATACTACAATAATGTAGAATGGAAAAAGAAATAACCAACCTGAAAATTAAGGAAATAAATGCATGTATAAACCTATAACATACCACAATAGAGTAAAATAATGAAAATGAACAAAAAATGAAAAAGGGGCAGAATACAAGCCCAATAATAAAATATGTACAACCTATAATCTATCAAGGTAACCACCATTTAAAGTTCTAAGGATGGTCCACTACTATAATCTCAGCCACTAGGAACCACTAAGCACTACTAACCCCCAGTCTTCTAAGGTCACCATCAAACTTCTTATCATCTGCATAAGATATGATATATGTGGGTAGATCCCATGCAGGGGTGAGTATAAACATACTTAATAGGATGAACCAAAATAAAAAACCATAAATCATAAATAATAATGAGGAGTCATCTCATAACATAATAAATAAAAAAACCTAGATATAGAAACCAAACCTTAAAAAGATATTATTTCTTAACTTTTAACATAGATTACAATAAATACAATCCAAGGATCTGGTGTATAGTGTATTTGGAGGATTAGACACATAAATAAGACAACTTAAAACGTAACATCATTGTCTTTATTTATTCTCATCAGAGTGATTCTAACTCCTATAGGTACTCTTAATACTATATAGGATAACTTAGGGAAATAAATAAGAAAAATGGTGAGATAGAAAGACCATAAAGGGTATAAACATCATAAAGGAAAATAACATGGGAGGCATAACATGATATCATAAATAGAATGATCATAAGAATGAAATAAAGGCATAAGAAAATGAAAACATAAGATCATGAAGAAACAATGATCATTTCATATGATCATGAATTCATAATAAATATGAAAACTATATAAAATATGAAAACATAATCCTAAGTTAAGGGTCCTTTCCTTGTTAACACAATATAGTTGTCTAGGGTAACTACCCACACACTATAGTTGGCTAGGCTCACTGCCCATTCACCATGATATCTCATCAGATGGAAACATTAACCAATAAACTGGAGGGATATATAATTATAGGAACACCTGTAACATAATTATGATCGTACATATGTGTGACATATGAGGAAAATAAACCATATATAAGTCATATACATGGTAAAAACCCATGAGAAATAACTGTGTTCATGATCTTGTCTCAAGGAATATCTAAAAGTTATAATATAATGATTCCCAAGAGAAGAAGAGATTAAATTACTTCAAAAATTCAAATATGAAAGGAACATAATCCGTTATCATGGATTCCTACAGTAGAAAAATCAATGAGTAGATTCTAAGAAGTAAGAATAAAAAACAAACCACTTTGGTGATACTTTTTTAAAATAAGAAAAGGATCTTTTGGAGAAACGAGATCATTATTTTCATTTAAAATAATAATGTAACTTTAAGTGTTATACATAAATTAAATAGGAATTTTAAAATATATTTTTGGTTTAAAAATAATTTATGTGGGTGATGTTTTTCTTGAAATACAAATTTTGAAAATCCACTTAAATCATGTTTCCTTAAAAGTGGGTATTTTGAAGGAAACTTAAAATATGTATAACACCATAAATGAAATGGATATTAAACTAGGTATATATGTAAGGGAAATATATACAAAAAAGTAATTACATGAGAATAATTTGGAATAAATGGGAGAAAAATATAGAGAAAGTGTAAGGGAAACGTTATGAGGGGAGTACAGAAGATCCCTTACCTTTATGTCTGAAATCATTTTGCACTTGTACTTAAATTTTTGTATAATTAAATAAAGTTCATTAAAAACATTAATAATAACCTTATTTATATATCATTGGTTTTTTAGGGTATATTTATCGTCATAAGTTGTTCATTTATTAAATATTTTCTGCTCCTGTCAGTCACCTAAGGTGGTTTGTTTGTTTTTTATATTTTTCTATTTTCATGTTAACCATGGTTAAGTTTATATTAAAAATAAGTTAACAACCTATATAATATAAATATATTTATAAATATAATTTTTAAAAATAAAAAAATATTTTTAAATTTTATCCATGTTAGGTGATAATGGAAAATGAAACGTGTCATTGACGTGGAGGCGACAGTGAACATGTACACACAGACAACACTTTCCTTTTTCATAAAATGGGAGGGATGTAGAAAAAATAAAAATTAATAACTTAGGAGTTATAATTGGGAAATAAAATATATATATATTCATCATGTTCATCCTTGGTACCAACCATCAAAGGTGGTGATGAAAAAACAAACCACATATATTCGTGGAGGCGATAGTCCGTATAAACACATGATCGATGCTATTGTTTTTCATAGTGGATGTATGAGGATGAATAATTATTGATAAATTAATATAATGAAACTTAATTATGTAAATTATAATAAATAAATTATATTAATAGGTTCAAGGAAGATAAGGATAAGAAAAAATTTTAAAAAATAAAGACTAAGAAAGAAACACTCACATCGGAGACTTAGATTTTCCTTGGAACTATTCTTGGGAATTAAGGAATTATAGTAAATAAGGGTGAAAAAAATCCTTATAGAATGTAAATAAATTTAATTATAGGTAATTAGGGTATAGATTCAATATAAATTTAAATATTATGTAATGTATGAAAGGGGTGGAAGCGATCTTCTTTTATAATTGAAGAAAAGGGAACTATCCATGGAAAAGAATGTTAAATAAGGGTCAAGAATGGAATGACATGAATGTTGGGTGAGATATTAGAGATAATCTTGGTAATACATGTATTTAAGACTTTAAAACTTAAAAAATGAATTTTATGAGGTCCATAAGTCATGGAAACTTAGGAAAATTCAGGCCACTTTAGATTACTCTCTTAAACATTAACTAATCTTAATTAATTATTAATCATGGTAATTAATTTTTTACTAAAAAAATAATAGGACCCTTCCTAGAAATATTTTATGTGTGGAATCCAAATTTTGACTCCATTTAGTCTAATTCAATTTCTAAATATTATAAAATTTACTTTTAAATTAAAATATAAAATATATCGAAAATAAATTTTATAATAAAATACTTCTTATGTTCAAAAATATTAATCATGGATTGTAAACATTATATATTAAATATATATATATATATATATATATAATTTTATAGAAAAATGGTTTCATAAATATTTAATTTATTATTATTTTATGATAATATCATAATTTCTGATAAAATTAGCCAAAACCGTTATGTTTCAATATTCACCAAAAAATTAAATATTTCTAAAAAATCCAAAAAATTAATACTAAAATGATTTTGGTATTCTAAATTAATATTTTAGTTAGTATTATTTAATTCAAATTATAAAAGTTATATATTTAACTTTTAATATATAATACAAAATATAATCCACATTTATTAAAAAAACCTTTTTAATCATTAAGTGTTTCTAATATTATTTCATACAAATTTTCTAATTTAAATAATTTTAAAATTTTATATCAGATGAAAAAATCTTATGTATTTTCATGATTATATTTTAAAGATGATTAAATTTATTTATTTATGTATCATAACCTTCATTTTAATGTGTGTGAAGAAAGATATTAATCTCTAGATTACTTAAAGGAAAATAAATATACTAGAATGTTAGGATGTTACATTCTTCCCCACTTAAGAAATTTCACCCTCAAAATTTCATTACATATATTTAGGTGAAAACACATGAGGGTACTTCTATTTCATGGTCTCTTCAGGATCTCATGTTACCTCTTCAGACATATTGTTTCTCTAAAGTACTTTGATAAGGTGATTTATCTTATTGCACATAACTTTGTCTTTTTGGTCCAAGATATTCACCGGATGCTCCTCATAAGAGATATCATCCTTCAGTTGTTCCACATTTTTATTCAATACATGTGAGGGGTCTAGTATGCACTTCCTCAAGAGGGATACATAAAACATATCATATACTTTTTCAAGGTTTGGAAGGAGTTCTAGTAAATATACCACAACTATGACGTGATTAAGGATATAATAGTTGCCAATGAATCTACTCTATAGATATATTTGGAGAAACACTTTATCACCAGCTGCAAAATTTAGGTCTCATCGATTATTATCTTCATAACTCTTTTATCAACTCTGTTCTAATATAAAATCCAAATATTTTAAAAATAAATACTATGTTTGATAGTGTACAAGATACAACACATCAAGTTTAAATTAACTACTAAATATTATTATTTAAATTTGACCATTACAATCTAGCCATTAAATTGGTGGGTATGAATAGGAATAATTGATTTATGAAACTAATATAAAGATCTAACTAAATATTAATGTATTAGTAAGTTCTTAAAAAAATAATCATATATATTTTTATTAAATTAAATTTATTCTTCAAACATGATTTTTCATCAAAACTTATTTTTTCATCTTTTTATAAGTGAATATTATAATTTTATTTCCCCAAGTCTAATTAACCACTGAGCATTGGGGGGGGGGGGGTTAAATAAGTGACTTAATTTTTAAAAATTATTTCTTTTGAATTTAACCTCTTGAACTTGTTAAGGTTATCAATCCACTTAGTGATATATCATAGTCTAACTTTATATTAATAAATTATAATAAAGATAACGACACTTGATTTTTACAAGGTTCAGTACAAAGACCTACTCCTTTACATATTAGTTATTCTCCCCAACATGGATTTTCCATTATAATTTTATTATAAATTAAAATGATCGATACAAAGTCATAATGTATCTATCTTGAATCCATACAGGAGGTTCTTTATACTGCATCCCACAGTGTTAAGAGACTCCACACTGGACTGCTCTAGAATCCACACAAGTGACTTCTCCTCCTAAGTCACACAAGATACTTCTAATCCTAACTCCAACTAAGAGGCTTCCTCATTTATTCCAGCCTTGATCCACTTTAGGTTGATTTGTATATCTTCCTCCATGATATTTCTAAATCACACTTTCCCATGGACCTATTCAAGTACCTTTACAAAGCTTGTTGGTATTGCTCAAAAATATATTATCAACTGCATTTGATTAGTTTCCTCAGTGCAAAAAATGATCAAGTTATGCTTCCTTTTAACGATGAAGTCACAACCTCACTAATATGTGTTTAATTGGTGCAAAAAACTTCTTAAATAATATTATATTCAAGAAAAATATTTCACAATGTAATCCCAATCTATCTTATTGAATTCTCAAACACTATCAACTCAAATATAAGATCTTTTGATATTCTATCTAGATCCAGTCTCAAATTAAAAACACTTCATGCATGGATTACATTTCATCCAAAACCTTATCACATTTAGTTATAAACTCTTTTATTATGTGATTTTAAATTATGTTTTGGGAATCTCAAATTCTCAAGTATGAAATTTATTGCAAGAGTTTCATACAATCCTTTTCTTCCCCCCTTCTTAATTGTTTCATAAAAATTGCATGATCTATCCAAGTTTATGTGATTTGTTCACCACATTAACATGATTAAAGTATGGATCACCAATTGTATTCTCATAATAAAACAAGTGCTTCACAATATCTCCCTTACGAGACATAGATTATCTGTGGGTTTAACTCTAGTTTCTTTGTAAGATCAAATATGCTTCACGTATATGCTTTTTCATGACAGTTTATATCCACGAGTTCTCTTGAAATTATTCACAAGTCCTGAATGTATTTGGGATTCTTCTACCTTAGTTTGTAAAAGAAAGATTTTCTTCAAGGTTTCTACTCCTTCCCTTGAATAAAGTGACCACACAATCATTAAGGTTTGTTCATAAAATACTGTCATGCGATCATTATAGTGTCCAAAAATTTTTTCATGTAAGAAATAACTTGTCCATGAGTTCCATCACATGAAAAGGGTTTTATGTCCATGAGTTGCTTCACAATACAAGAGGTTTCCTTAGGTTATTTTCTCAACCTCTTCATAATACCCGGTGTATCATGAGTTTCTCCTTCGTAAGAAAATAGATGTCCTTCTCAAACACCTTAACATGACTAAAGATACTATTTGGGGGTCTATCTCAAACCCTTCATGAGAAAAGGTTATATCATGAATACCTTTCACAAAATATACTATGTTAGGATGAAAAATAGTGTGTGTGAGTTTTCATTTATGTGAATAGGTTCACACAAACTCATTTTCCTTCACATAACCAGTGTGGTTTGCGAGATACACCTTCTCATGATTAGATCACATGGATGATCACTATCCTTTTCATATATGGTTATTGTGACCTCTCTGTTTTTGAAATCTTGCACAATAATCTTAATGACAAAAACAATTTCCCTAGGCCATGAATCAGTTTATATAGGTGGGTTTTCTCTGATCTTTAAGGAGTGTTATGGACTTCTTCAAATGCTTCTAAGCATATCATGATATCATTCATTTAAAAATGACTAAAAACCTTAACTTTTCCATGCAGTGATCAAGTGATCATGTAAACCATGTGAATACATGTAATGATCACTTCATGGATAATATGATGGCTCAGTGGTCTTCTTGTAATTCCGTGTGGTAGCTTTCTGATAATTCCAAATAAATCTGTACGATAATTCCTGAAAACAATGGAAGATTCTTGCAATTGTTCTTCTTCTTAAAATTCCTTCCAACTGCCACAATGTTATGGGGATTGTCAACATGCCATCATTGATCTTCGCCATTTTGTCACATGATTTTAAGATAATCACATGATGAAATCATGTAATCAACACCAGTTCTTGTGATAAGTTCTTATAAATTTTTATTATGTGTTCTTTGTTATTTGAATACAATAGTATGCTTGCAGGAAGAAGTTGCATGCATTGATTCTGTTTGATCAAGCTTTGTCTTGATTTCTTGTGATGGCTGGTTGTCATGATATCATGAGAATAATGCTCATTTAGAGTGGTTGAAGGTGAATGAACTTTTTGAAATACGCATAAATGATTTGAAAATAAATATGCAGGAGTTTGATATAAATTGTTTCAAATATATAGGGAATGATTTTAATAGACAGATCAAATCGATCACATCTGATGACCCACATTATGTTTGAATTTTTAAGATATGGTAATAGTACATGTAGATCCACATCCCACATCATAAATTCCACTGTGCTTCACTCTACAATATAAGCAAAGTCACAAACACCATTCAGTTGATCCAACTACGGAGTTCGAAATCCATTCCACCTACACACACCCACCACTGGGACTCAGTCCCATGGGATTCTGGGAAAAGTATATCCTATTGCGGGTGTGCACACTCCATGGTACTTACACATGGGCCCACCCTCACCTAGTGGGATCTATTTCTCCTACCACCCATGGGTTGACCTAGGCTACTTCATTGAGAATGGCAGACCTATGGGTCCCACAGTGCTGAGGTCAAGCTTGGCTGAGGCTAGTCTAGTGGGATGACCCATTTTTTTAATGTGATTCCTACTAAAATATTACTAAGTATTTTAAATCATTCCACCATTAAGCCATATTGATATCTTCAAATACCACACCCTCAAGATATCTTCCTCAAAAGTTGTAACAAAGTGAAATATTCATAGAATTTGTTTTCCATTTTAAGATCAGCATAATCAATCATCAGATTCAACAAGAAGAATTATATAAAGGTAACATCCAATTCCATTAGATGAATCCATAATAATTCTCCAGGTATCTCCACTTCATACACCAACACATATTGAATTATTGACAACAAATGCAACCTCATCTCAAAAATAGCTCCCTTTGTATTTTCTTTTCTATATAGGCACATATCATAAGTAAATATAGGGTGAAAAATTTTCTCCCCCTTATTAATAATCAATATGAAAATGGTAAATGGGGTCTTATCAAATCATCAAATTTTCAAAAACATGATCATCTCCCTTATATGAAAATTTTAAGATCACTTTTAAGAGATGAATGATCTCACACTCTCCGGGCCTTACATATGGTCCCACCATCACCTAGTGGACACTATGCCTCCTACCTCCCACAGGCTAACCTAGGATGCTTCCTTGAGAATGGTAGACCTATGGGTCCCATAGTGTTGTGGTCAAGGATGGACCTAGATGGTCTAGTGGGATGGACCATTTTTTTAATGTGTGGAATAATCAAAGATTACTAAGTATATCAAAGAATTACACCCTTGATCTATATTTATATCATCAAATACCGTGCCCTCAAAATATCTTCATTAAATATTGTAACAATGTGAAATATTCATAGCACATGTGTTTTCCATTTTAAGATCAACACAATCAATCATCAGATTCAACAAGTAAAATTTTCCAAACATAACATCCAACTCCATTAGATTAATCCATAACAATTCTCTAGGAATCTTCACTTCATAAACCAACACATATTGACATATTAACATCAAATGAAACCTTAGATAAACAATATCCATCTTTTTATTTTTGTTTTTAATAACAACACATATCATAATTCAATATGTGGTGCAAAATTTTCTCCCCCTTATTGATAATCAATATGAAAAGGGTAAATGGGGTCTTCTAAACTCATAATATTTTAAAAAACACGATCATTTCCTTGTATGAAAATTTCAAGATCACTTCTAAGAGAGGAATGATCTCACATGGTTCACATAGAAAAGAGTCTTTAGTTACTCAACCCTAAGTCTATGTAGGCTAAACCAGTGTATAAAACAATAGAGATACATCCAAGAAAGTCTAATCTATCCATAAAATACCATGCATGTGAAATAATGATCATAAATTCTCATTTCAAATTAAAGGGATTGGAAATAATTAGATTTATCAATGAAATGATAAATCCTACACATACTTCAACAAACACTGTAGAAAGTTTGAGTGAAAAAGATATACCTCCCCCTTTGTATCATCTTGAAACCAATCAAGAACTACCCTTAATTGATATGATTAATACAATTAAGAACAAGGGATTAAAGTTTTATTGGAATACCTTGACCTTTTTAATTTTGAATCAATTATTGGTTTTCGTATTCATTATCAAGGTTGATCCCCCTTAAGGGATACATACTTTCCTTATATTTCATAGAAGTCAATAGACTTCATGAAGTATGATATAATCATGCTTTACAAAAGTGACAACATCAAAAATCTCCTTCAATTCCCTATATTTTTAGTTAAAAAGAGCATAAATATATATTGGAATAAGGAGGGACCTTCTTGTTCATTAGAAGTAACATTTTTTATGAGAGAAGTATCTCAACCTTGGCCATTATTTTATCTCAATCTTAGTCTTTCCATTGTGTGAAGTCTCCTTTTCAATTTTATTCATTTGAGTACGTGATGTCTCTAATGTTGTCATTTTAACTTTAAACAGATCCCACTAATTTGGACGAATCTTCATATAGTTATATTGAGCACGTCTAGATTTAGCAAACCTTACTCACAAATTACCATACTTTACTAGAATAGTATTTTCCACCTAAATTTCTTTAGACACTTGATTTACCCTATCTTCAATAAGTTTTTTAGATTCCTCTATTTGTTTATAAAATTTAAATTGATTTAGACAAACAACTAGGAACTCCTTCTTAACATTATCCATCTTCTTAGAATTTTCACATGACTCACCACTATTTTTTTTGTATAATCTTCCATTTTTCAATATAGGGAATATATATTGGAATTCTTATAATGAATTTCATAACTCTGTGACCCTTATGTTTACATTTTCCACCAAATTCTTTTAATCCTTAATATCTATTTTTTCTTGGAAACTTGGATGAATTTCTGGTCACATCATTCTTTCTCAGAGATTATATTCTCATTTGATTACCATGACCCCCTAATTCATGCCTATTTTTTGGAAATGTAATGTTATACTAACAAGAGTATGATTTTCCCCATATGTTTCACAACACCTACAAAAACCATTAAAATATGGTCTTTCACCTTGATATTTATTCTGTCAAGACACCTGCTGTTGCTATACTTATTAAAACTAAGACTTCTTTTACCTAGGTTTTATTGATTTCCTTGACTCATTTATTTACCCCTTTTATATTGGATAGGATCACTCTTTTTTACTCTTGGTGACAATTGGTCTAAAATTCTTGTTGTTTTGTTCATATCAAAAGACTAATTTGTCACCCTCCTTTCTTAACTACCTACCCTTTTGTTATGGTCTTATTTTTACAATATCTTCTTATTTTTTCATGATAGGTTCATACCTACACTCATTATAATACTGAACACTTCTATTTCATTATTCACATGAATCTTCAAAGCATTCACATCTTTTCTTTGTTGACCGATTCATTTTCTATGATTTTTTCTTCTCTAGTGAAGGTATTCTCTCTTTTTTCAGCTTTTCTCCTCCTAAATACAAGCCTTCTATTATTTTCATGAATTTTCATGTTATTACAAAATTCTAAATATTCATGCCCAAACTTCCTGCAACACCAACAATGTCCTATAAACCTTATTCTCTCTTTTGTGGTATAATGTGTTTATTTTTCACAGATTTTGAACACTTCTGATTTTGAGTGACACCACCCATCTTTGGGATGATTCTAGGGGAATAGTTCTTCATGATTATTTTCACACCCTACCTTTATGTGGTGTATTTAATATAATTTTTCATTGTCCATACTTTCTCAGAGTTTGGTTTAAAAACTATACCAACAATTGAAATTTCATTAGTACATAAAATAGTTTTTAGGTTATGGGATACCTTCTTTTTGGAGGATAATTACATTTTATTGGATGATGATATCATGTTATTTATAGAATCATTATCCTCAATACAAACTTGAGTGGAAGCGTATATTTTTTCAATTATTTGGGAAGTTCCTGCTTATGGTGAATTCTGATTTTTTAGTCTCACTTAAAAATATATACATTTAATGTTGAGGGAGTTCTTCTCATCCTCAACTAATCTCATCTTGGATTCCCAATATACATTCCTATTTTTCATTTATTCTTCATGAATGATTCATGATTCTTTCAAATAATTGTAAAGTTACTTTAACCTATTATCTTTATCCTCTTATTGATCAATTTTGAAAGCCATTAAAACCTTGTGAAATTTTTCAAATGCATGGAAATATTCTAAGAGTACTATCTCATTGAATTATTTATCACAAACACTTTATTGTAATTATTCAATAGTTTTAGTATATATTTCATTGAAAATAGAAATTGTTTCTTCCTTTTCCTTAGAAGTTTTTGTGAGAGTGTTGGATATCCCAGAACTTTTAGATAATTCCACTCCTATAGCATTAGATTATTCTTCCAAATATAGTTTTTCATTCTAAATACCCTTGACACCTTCAACTATATTATTTAAAACTTCTTTGGGAACTTTATTTAGATTTTATTTTAATTCAAGGAGTATATAACTAAGCGATCCATCATCATCACAACTTGAACAAGATTTATTAGAAGAGTAATAATAAAAAGAATCACTATAACATAGACCATTTTGATTATGTTCACTTAGGGGTATCTCTGTCTCTACTGAAAGATTCTTATTCATCTTTCTTTCTTGTTGATTCTTTCTATTCTTCTGAGTCTTGATAGAGATTTGGGAGATTATTGTCCTTAGGAGTAACTTAATTTCCCTCCATATTAGATAGATCACTCATTTCTAGAAATCTTCACTTCATAAAAACTCTCTTGGATATTTAGAGGTGACCTACACTCTGATACCAATTGTAGTGTCCCAGGCAGATTGACCACTGAGAGGGGAGTGAATCGGTGGTTAACTTTTTAAAAATTCTTTATTTTTGAATTTTAACTCTTGAACTTTTTAAGGTTCTTGATCCACTTAATGATATCTCACAGCTCATTTTGTATAAAAAACTAATAATAAAGAGTACGAAATGCTATTTTTGCAAGGTTTGATGCAAAGACATACTCCTTGACATGTTGGTTATTATCCCCAATTCGGATTCTAGACTATAATATTATTATCAATTATAATGGTCTATACAGAGTCACACTGTATCTCTCCTGAATCCACACAGGAGGTTATTTATACTAAATCCTACAGTGTTACCTGAATCTATACTGGCCTGCTCTAAAATCTAGACTAGAGAATTCTTCTCCTGAGTCACACAAGTGACTTATGCTCCTAGCTCCAACTAAGTGGTTTCCTCCTTTATTCATGGATTGATCCATTATAGGTTTATCTATTGATATTATTTCATTATATTTATAGATAAAATATTCCTATGTACCTATTCAAGTACCTTTTCAAAGATTGTTAGTCTTTCTCACAAATATCTGATCACATATATTTGATTAGTGGCCATAATACAACAAATGATTGGGATATGCTTCATTCTAATGATAAAGTCCCTATATCACTGCTTTGTGTGAAAGTGGTTCACACAAATTATTCAATAATATTATATACAAGAAAAATATTACACAATGTTACCCCAATATGTCTTCTTGAATTCTTAAACATTGTAAACTTAGATATAAGTTTTATGATATTATTTTGAGATTCAGTCTCAAATTAAACACACTTTATTCATGGATTTCATGGCATCCAAAACCTTATCACATTCAATTATGAACTCTTTAATTATGTGATTTTCAACTATATTTAGGGTATCTCAATTTCTCAATTATGCAATGTATTGCATGATTTTCACAAAATATTTTCCTTCCTTCCTTATTAAATGTATTATGTGAATCACAAGATCTATCCAAGTTCATGAGACCTCTTTAATTATTTCACATGATCCAAGTTTGGATCACCAAGTGTCTTCACATAAGAAAATAGGTGGTTCAAAAGATCTCCCTTACAAGACACAAATTATCTACATGTTTAACTCAAGTGAATTGTAAAGATCAAAGATGCTTTGTGTATATTCTTTTGCATTAAAGTTTGTGTCCATAGGTTCTCTTTAAACTCTTAAGAAGACCTAGATGTCTTGTGGGATTCTTCTACCTTACTTTATAGAATAAAGAGTTTCAATATAGTTTCTCCTTCTTCCCTTTCATAAAGTGATCATGAAATCATCAAGGGTTCTTCATGAAATACTGTCATGTAATTATTATACAATCCTTAACTTCCTTCATGTAAGAAATAAATTTTCCATGGATTACTTCACATGAAAAGGGTTTTATGTCCATGATTTTATTCACAAGACAAGAGGTTTCCATAGGTTACTATCTCAAAATATTTGCAAGACTTTGTTTCTTTTGGGTTTCTCATTCACATGACAATATTTTTCCTTCTAAAAAAACTTCATGTAACTATAGATGATATCCACAGGTCTATCTCAAAACCTTCACGAGACAAGATTAGCTCGCATATACATTTCACACAATGCATTGTGTCAGGATGAAAAATAGTGTGTGCGAGTTATCCTTCACATGAAGAGGTTTACATAGACTCCTTTTTCTTTATGTAAATATTATGGTTTGTGAGATACACCTTCTCATGATTAAATCACGTGGATGCTCACTATTCTTCACCTATATGGTTTATGTGATGTCTCTATTTTGAAAGCTGACAAAACATTCTCAATAATAGAAGCAGTTTACCTCATCAATGATTCAGTTTATATAGGTAATGTTGCTCTGATATTTAAGGTGTGTCAATGACTTGTTTAAATACTCTCTAAGATATTGGGATTTCATTTATTTCAAAATGACTAAAAGCCTCAGCTTCTTCATGTAGAACTAGAGTGATGATGTAAACCATGTGAATACTTCGCATGATTACTTAATTGATAATGTGATAGATCGATGGTATTCTTATGATACCTCATAGAAGATTTCTAATAATTCCAGATAAATTCGTATGGTAATTATTGAAAACAATGGAAGCTTCTCACAGTTCTTGTTTTTCTTTCAATTCCTTATAATTGCTGTGTTGTTATGGGGATTGTCCGTATGCCATCATTGACCATCACCCTTTTGTCACATGATTTTAAGATCATCATGTGATGACATCATGTGATCATCACTGGTTCTGGCGACATCTTCTCATGCCGCCTTTTTTATTCAAATACACTAGTATGCACACGAGAAGAAGTTTCACGCCTTGCTTCGGTTTGATCAAGTTTTGTATCGATTTATTATAGTGGTTGGTTGTTGTGAGATCATGAGAATAGTTCCTATGTGTAGAGGTTGAAGAAGAAGTAATTTTTTGAAATATGCTTGGATGATTCAAAAATCAATGCATGGGAGTTTGATGATATCTTATTTCGAATACACAGTGTAGGATTTGAATGGACAGCTCAGATCGATTGCATTCAATGACCCACATTATGTCTGATTTTTTAAGATATGGGAACAATACCTAAGACTTCACATCCCAAATCATAAATTCCACCATGATTTGATCTTCTATATAATCAATGTTATGAACACCATTAAGTAAATCCCTCTAGAGAGTTTGGAACCCATTCCACCAACACCCACCCACCATTGGGCTTCAGCCCTATGGGCTTTAGGGCTAACTATGAGTGCCTATGGGTGCACAAACTCTGTGGGCCTTACACATGGTCATGCCCTCACCTTATGGACACTATGCCTCCTAACTCCCATGGGATAACCTAGGATGCTTCCTTGAGAATATTAGACCTATGGGCCCCACATTTCCATGGCCAAGCATGCCCCTGGATGGTCTAGCGGGATGAACCATTTTTTTAATGTGTGACATACTCAAAGATTACTAAGTATATTAATGAATTACACCCTTGATCCATATTGATATCATCCAATACCATGCCCTTAAAATCTCTTCTTCAAATTTTGTAACAATATGAAATATTCATAGCAAATGTGTTTTCCATTTTAAGATCAACATAATTAATCATCAGATTCAGCATTGAGAATTTCTCAAGAATAAAATCCAATTCTATTAGATGAATCCATAACAATTCTCTAGGAATATACACTTCATACACCAATACATATTGAAAATTTGACAACAAATGAAACCTTAGATCAACAATATCCATATTTTTATTTTTTTTCCATAAAAAAACATATCATAAGTCAATATGTGGTGAAACATTTCCCCCCCTTATTGATAATAAATATAAAAAGGGTAAACAAGGTCTTCTCAACTCATAATATTTTAAAAAAATGATCATTTAATTGTATTAAAATTTCAATATAACTTCTAAGTGAGGAATGATCTCATATGGTTCACTTAACAAAGAGCTTGTAGTTACTCAACTCTATGTCTATGCAGGCTAAACCGATATAGAAAAAAAGAGAGATACATCCAAGAAAGTCTAATATATTCATAAAATACCATGCATGTTAAATAATTCTCATAAATTCTCAATTAAAATTAAAGGGATAAAAAATAATCAGATTTATCAATGAAATGATAAATCCTTCACATACTTCATCAAACATAGTATAAAGTTAAAGTGAAAAAGATATAGCACTGCCTTTGTCTCATTTTGACACCAATAAAGCACCCCCTTAATTTATATGATTAATACAATTGAGAACAAGGGATGAAAGTGTGATTGGAATACCTTGAACTTTTTAATTTTTAATATATTTATACTTTTCATATTCATTCTCAAGGTTAACCCCCCTTAAGGGATACACACTTTTCTTATATTTCATGGATATAAATAGACTCCATGAAGTACAATCTAATCATGCTATCCAAAAGTGACAACCTCAAACATCTCCTTCAATTACCAACATTTTTAGTTTAAAAACACATAAATATATAAGGGAATAAGGGGGGACCTTCTTGTTCATCAGGAGTAACATTTAGGATGAGAACTGTCTCTCGACCTTAGCCATTATTTTCTCTCAATATCAGTATTTCCATTCTATGAATTCCCTCTTTACATTGTATTTATTTAATTACATGAGGTATCAGGTTGTTTAATTTTAACTTTAAATTTCTCCCACTGATTAGGGATAATATCCATACATTTATTTACATAATTTCCAAATTTATAACACCTTACACACAACGTTTTGACCCTTATGTGTACATCTTTTACCAAATTATTTTAATCATTCATATTTTTTTCTTGGAAACTAATATTAATTTCTATTCAAGTTAGTGTTTCTATGAGATCCTGTTCTCATTTTATTACCATGACCCCCCTTGATTCATTCTTGTTTTATGGAAATTTTATGTTATACCAACAAGAGTAGGCTTTTTTCCCATATGTTTCACAAAACCAACAAAAACCATCAAAACTATGCCTTCCACCTTGATATGTATTATGTACAGACACCTGTTGTTGATGTAATTATTCAATCATAGCCTTATTTTTCCTAGGGGGTAGTGATTTCCACGAATCATTTCTTTCTCCCTTTAATATAGGAGATTTTCTCTCATTGTTCTTCTTGGTGAAAGTTTGTTTAATAGTATTGTTGTTTTGTTCATATCTCAAGACTGATTATCACCCTCCCTTCTTACGTACCTTCCCTTTTATTGTGGTCTTCTTTTTACATCATTAACTAATTTTTTCATGATATGTAAATAACATAAATAATCATAATAGTGACCACTTCTATTGTAGTATTCACAAATATCTTCAAATAATTCAAATCTATTCTTTTAGACAGATTAATTTTCTGTGATTTTTTATTCTCTAGTGAAGGTCTT
This sequence comes from Viscum album, assembly GCA_963277665.1. NCBI lineage: Eukaryota > Viridiplantae > Streptophyta > Magnoliopsida > Santalales > Viscaceae > Viscum > Viscum album. The sequence goes on from OY728146.1 coordinate 235,566,385, forward strand.
CCATATTATTTATATTTTTTACCCTAAATATAGGCCTTCTACTATTTTCATAAATTTTCATGTGATGAAAATATTCCAAATATTCATGCCCAAACTTCCCGAAACACGAACAATATCCTATGGACCTTCTTCACTTCTTTTTTGATGTAATATATTCAGTTTTCATAGATTATTAACCTTTATTATTTTGAGTGACACCACCCCACTTTGGGATTCTTCTAGGGGAACAGTTCTTCATGCTGATTTTCACTTCCTCCCTTGATGTGGTGTATCTAACAAAATTTTTAACTATCCATACTTTCCCAGAGTTTGTTTAAAAAACTTTACCAACACTTGAAATATCATTAGTACATAAAATGATTTTAGGACATGGGATACATTATTATTAGAGAATGATTTTATGTTATTTATAGAATCGTTATTCTTGATAAAAAATTGAGTGGAAAAATATATTCTTTCAGTTATTTGGGAAGTTCCATCTTGCGTTGATTCCTAATTTTTTAGTATCACCTCTAAATATAAACACTTCATGTTGATGGAGTTCCTCCCATCATCAACTGATCTCATATTATCTTCCCAATCATCATTCTACTTCTTCATTTATTCTTAATTAATGCTTCTTGATTCTGGAAAAGAATTGTCAGGTTCCTTTAACCTATTATCTTTATCCTCCATCTGATCAATTTTGAAGACCATTGAAACCATGTTCAATTTTTTAAATTCATGGAAATATTATAAGAATACAATCTCAAATAATTCTTTTTCACAAACACTTTCTTAAAATTCTTTAATAGTTTCATCAAATCTTTCATTGTAAAGATAAATTGTTTCTTTCTTTTCTTTCACAAGTTTTGTGAGAGTGTTAGATATAACAACCCTTTTATCTAATGACTATTCTATAGTATTAACCTCTTCTGATAGTTTTAGTTTTTCATTATAAATAACCTTGACACCTTAAACAATATTATCTATAACTTCTTTGGGAACTTTTTTCAGATATTCTTTCAATTCAAGGAGTAGATCACTAAGTGATCCATCATTATCATAGATTTAGAATTATTAATTATTAGAATAATAATCAAAAGAATCAATTAAAAATATACCATTTTTAGTATCTTCACTTAGAGGCATCTCTGTCTGTACTATAATATTCTTATTCATCTTTCTTACTTTTATCTTCTTTTTATTTTTCTAAGTCTTGAAATAAATTTTCAAATTAGTATCCTCAGGAGTAACTTTATTTTTCTCTATATGAGGTGGATCACTCATTTCATGAAATATTCACTTCATAAAAACTCTCTTGGATCTTTTATTGTGACCTATGCTCTGATACCAATTGTAGTGGCCCAAGTCGGATTGACCACTGAGAGGGGGGGGGGGGGGGTGAATTAGTGGTTTACTTTTTACAAATTATTTATTTTGAATTTAACTTTGTGAACTTTTTAAGGTTATAAACCATATTAGTGATATATTATAGTCTCAATTAATATGTATAAATAATTATAAAGAGCACAACACATGATTTTTATAAGGTTCTGTACAAAGACCCGCTCCTTGCCGTGTTGGTTATTCTCTACAACATGAATTATCCACTGTAATATTATTATCAATTAAAATGGTCAATATAGGGTCACACTATATCTCTTATAAATACCCACAGATGGTTCTTATACTACATCCCATAGTGTTACTATAATGAACAATGGCATGCTCTAGAATCCACATTAGAGACTTCTTCTCCTGAGTCACACAAGTGACTTCTGCTCCTAGCTCCAACTGAGTGGATTCTTCATTTATTCAAGGATTGATCCACTATAGTTTGATATGTTGATATTCCTTCATGATATTGATAGATCAAACCTTCCTATGTACCATTCAAGTACCTTTTCAAATCTTGTTGGTCTTTCTCAAAAATCCCTGATCACTAATATTTTTTCAATTGCCTTAGTACAATAAATGCTGGGCTATGATTACTTCTGATGACAAAGTCCCTAACTCACTATTATGTGTGCAAGTGGTGCACACAAATTATTCAAGAATATTATATAAAAGTAGAATATTAAACAACCCAATATATATTCTGGAATTCTCAAAACACTGTCAACTTAGATATAAGCTCTTATGATATTCTTCCTGGCTTTAGTATCAAATTAAACACACTTCATGCATGGATTTAATGGAATCAAAAACCATATCACATTCAGTTATTAACTATTTTATTATGAAATTTTCAATTATGTTTTGGGTATATCAATTTCCCAAGTTTGAAATTTATTACATGAGTTACATGTAATATTTTTCTTCCTCCCTTCCTAACTAGATCATGAAAATTTCCTAATCTATCCAAGTTTATATGATCCATTCATTGGATTATAATGATCCAAGTATAGATCACTAAGTGTATTCTTATAATAAAACATGATCTTTTCAAGATCTCCTTTGCGAGACACATATTATCCATGGGTTCAACTCAAATTTTTTTGAAAGATCAAAGAAACCTCACGTATATGCTTTTGCGTGACAGTTTGTGTTTTTGGGTTCTCTTTAAAATATTCATAGGACCTCAATGTCTTATGGGATTATTCTACCTTAATTTGTGAAAGAAAGAGTTGATTCATGGGTTCTGCTACTTACCTTACATGAAGTGATCACATGATCATCAAGGGTTCTTTGTGAAATAAATTCACTTGATCATTCAATCTCCATAGATTCCTTCACATAAGAAAGATATTGTCCATGAGTTACTTTACGTGACAAGGGTTGTATGTCCATGAGTTTCTTCCCAGGATAAGAGGTGTCCACAAGTTACTGTCTCAACCACTTCTCAAGATTTGATATCTCACGTTATTTTCCTTCACGAGTCAATATGTGTCCTTCTCAAACACCTTCACATTAATATATATATATATAATGTACACATTTTAGTCTTAAAACCTTCATGAGATAAGGTTATCTCATGGATAACTTTATGATACTAGACTATTTTAGGATGAAAATAGTGTGTGTGCATTTTCCTTCACATGAAGAGGTTTACGCACACTCCTTCTCCTTCACACAACCAGTGTAGTTTGAGAGATACAAATTCAAATAATTAATACACTTGGACGATCACTATAATTTATATATATAGTCCATGTGATGTCTCTGTTTTGAGAGCTCACAAAATATTATCAATGACATTGGCACCTTCCATCAGCCATGCCTCAGTTTATATAGGTGGTGCTTCTCTGATATTTATGGCATGTCTAGGAAATATTAAAAAATTCTTAAGGATCTTGGGATATCATTTATTTCAGAATGACTGAAAATCTTAACTTCTCTATGCAGTAATGGAGTGATCATGGGAACCGTGTGAATGCTTCACATGATCACTTCATTGATCATGTGATGGCTCAGTGGTCTTCTTACAATGCTGTGTGGTATATTTATAATAATTCAAAATAAATCCATATAATAATTCTTGAATATGAAGGAATCTTCTCATTTTTATTCTTCTTATTATGATTCCTTCCAACCATCGAGATATTATGGTGATTGTCCGCATGCCATCATTGATCATTACCCTTCCATCATATGATCTTAATATCATCATGCTCAGCACCATCATGAGATCATCGATGGTTCTTATGACTTCATCTCGCACTATCTTTGTTCTTAAAATGGATTATTCTGAATGAAAGATTAAGTTCCATGCCTTTCTTTAATTTTATTGAGATCTGTATCGATGTCTTTCAGTGGATGGTTTCCATGAGATCATGTGAACAATGGCTATGTTTAAGGGTTTAAGATGAATGAATTTTTTGAAATATGCATGACTAATTTGAAAATCATTGGATGCGAGTTTTGTGGAAGCTTATTTTGAATACACAACATGATATTTGAATGGAATGCTCAGATCAATCATATCCGATAGCTTGCATTATGTTTGAATTTTTAAGATGTGGGAACAATACCCATGACTTCGCATCCCACATCTAAAATTACACCATGCTTCGCTCTACTATATAAGAAAAGTTGTGACGACCATTTGGTCAAGCCAAAAACCATTAAATCTACACCCACCCACCACTTGGCCTCATCTCTAAAGGATTTTGGACCAACTATGCATGCATTCAGGTGCACACACTCTTTAGGCCTTACACATGGTCCCACCCTTACCTAGTGGGCACTAGGCCTCCTATCGCCAATGTGCTAATCTGGGTTACTTCCTTGAGCATGGTAGACCTTTGGCTCCCACATTTCTAAGGTCAATATCATCCTAGTCTAGTATAGTGGGATGGACCATTTTTTAATGTGATCCCTAATCAATGATTACTAAGTTAAATGAGGAATTCCACCCCTAATCCATATTGATATTATTAAATACCAAGCCCTGAAAATCTCTTATTTAAATGTTGTAACAATGTGAAATCTTCATAGAACATGTATTTTCCATTTTTTGATTAGCACAATCAATCGTTAGATTCAAAAAGCATTATTTTCAAGGCATAACATCCAATTTCATTAGATTAATCTATAACAATTCTCTAGACATCTCTACTTCATACACTAATACATATTGGCTTATTGACAACAAATGAAACCTAGGATCAAAAATAATCTACATAAGTTATATAAAATTTATTTGATAAAATTAATTTCAATTTTTAAATAATAATTTTAATATTAGATTAAAATTAATTTTTGATACTTTTCTAAAAATATTGATTTTTCAAGGAATAGTAAAAAACACTTATTTTTATTGAAATCTGTATTTTATTTTAATGTATTTAAAAAGTAAAATTATGTTTACAATTAATTTTAAAATTTAATTAGTTAATTTTTATTTAAAAAATCCAATTTTTATTTTTTAAATGGGATTTATTCATGAATTTGGTATAAAAAATTTTATATCTTAAAATTCAATTTTTCCGAAGAACTGTTTTTCATTGCATTTTACTGGTTTAATCTTAAATTAAATTCATAAAATTCTATGTTTTTTAATTTTAAAAAATTGATTCCATATTTTTAATTAGTGGGTCATAAATTAGTAAATAGGTACCTTTTATTTTTGGTCAATATGAATAAATTTTTTTGTAATTTTTTACCACAATAAAGGGTAAATTGGGTAATTTAGGTTACAAATAAAATGATAAGAACCCTAAAATGACCTTTAAACTTGAATGAATATTAGTTAATGAGTATATAATGACCATAATCACCCATGAGTCTAATTTATGACCTTTTTGTGTCACATTGATAATATTATGACCTTTTTAGTATTTTATTTAAAGAAATGTCAAACATGTCACACACTTGTTTTTAATAAGTGTAATATTTTTAATATGGTGTTTCATATAGGATATGTTCAACTATAAATAGTATTTATGAATGTAAAATATTTATATTCATCTTTAAAACCTATTTTTAATTTTTAGGGATGAAATATTTACCTTAAAGTTTGGAACAATACTGATATAATAATTATTCAATTATTGGAAAAATCAAGTAAATGAAATTAAAAATATTAAAATAAATATAAATTGAGATAAATAATGTGTTAAAATAATCTTATAGATAACATTGACATGTTATAGATATAATAAAATAGTTTTTTACAATTATAATAGCTATCTTAAGAATAGTTCAAAAAATTGACATTATTGTTATTTTATAATAAATAATATTTTATTAAGTGATATAAAATATATAAAAATATTAAATTAATAAATTGATTATAATAAGTTTTAAAATTTCATATGTCTTATATTTATGAATTTTTTTCATTTTATTGTAATTATATTAACCATCAAAGAAAAAAAATCCATGTTGTCACTATAAGAGTTAAAAGGGTTAAATAAGGGTTAAAGAAAAAAGATAAAGGTAGAAATATAGTATAAAATTATATAATATTTACTATATGAGGTTATTTAGACCCTTAATAATATTATTTTATAAATAACTCATTTTTTTGTTAAATTTTAATTGAAAATTAATTTATATTAATTTAATATTTTGAGAAATTCCAAGAGTGCCCCTCCTCCTCTTATAAAAGGGTACCTATTTTTCTCATTTATTTACAATTAAAAACCATTTTTTCATAAAATACTAATAAAAATAACTTATTATAATACCTAACTAAATTATAGATGTATTTTATTGTGGATAATACCAATATTTTAGGTCTTAAGGTGTTAAGAAAATGAGGATTTACAAAGAAGGGGTATACATTTTATCTTCATGTATTAGTTTGGTTTCTTCTTCCAAATCCATCTAAACTTATTCATCCATGATAAAATAATAAATCTAGTGTTGTAAATATACTTAGATGTTATTGTTTTAGTTAAATTAACCTTATCAATCTCCTCTTCCATCAAATGAGAAAATAATTCATTGCCCCTCGTGAACATGTTAATTTGTTTTCCATCACCGTATCTCAATAATAGTTATAATGATGAAGTTAATGTTTATATATGATATTCATGATATATTTATAATTATTAAAATATAATATATCATTTACATTCACACATTTCTATGCATAGAAAAATGATAAAGTTGTTCGTGCGTACGTGTGGACTACCAACTCCATAAAGCGATGTGATTCCTTTTTCATCACTCCATCATATAGATTTTATATATAAGTATATTTGAAAAATTAATATGATATTTATAATATTATTATCATTATGTAAATATAAAATAATATTTAACTTATTTCCATAATGATCGTTGTAAAATGGAAACATTACCCATGCATACGTACAACCTACCGTCTCCATGATTGTAACATAGTTTATTTTTCATAACCATTTTTAATGGATGGATTTAAAAGTATAATTGATTTATAAAGATTATAATTATTTCATGATTATTATTTTTTAAATTCTGGAACAATGACCTCTTTTACTGTAGTCAAATTATTAATGCCATTTTTTGGACTTATGAACCGAATATCATCAAAGCGTATGACATGAACATAATGATTAAGTAATTCTATATAATATGGAAATAACTGATATATATGGAATAATAAAAATTAAAGTGGTTATTAATAAGGTAAATAATTAACCTATATTTATTACTTATGAATATAAAGAATGAATGTGATGATTAGTACTAAATATGAGGGACTTTCTTTTAAAAATCCCCTTTTAAAGTTCTTCTTTCAACTCTTTTTATAAAGGTCAAAAGAATTTTTTCCATATACAAAATGAAAACAATTTACCACCGTCATGACACCTTAATATTTTGAAGATTACTTTACAAGTTTTTATGGTTACTTTCAAAGAAATTTTTTTCCTTTGTACGTGCATAGTTTTTCAAAATAAGTGATTTCAAAATGAAAAGGTTATTTTCCTCAAGAATGTTTGTAATGATACTTTCTTCAAAGAAAAAAAGTCTTTCAATTTTTCTAGGATTTATGGTTTTGAAAATGTGTTTTTAAATATAAATTTATTTTGGATATACAAAAGTGTTTTTCATATAGGTTTTAAATATTTTTTTCAAAGGTTATATGAAATGTTTTATTTATGATACTTGAGCACTATATATGAGATATAGGTGATCCCGATATAGCTTGTATGAAGGGTTGAGCCCCATTAAAGTTTGCAAGTGATCCTAATAAACCTTATATGAAGGATTAGACCCATTAAATCTCTCCAATACATTGTGTATATTTTAAGTTGACTATGATGGTTATTTAAAATGTAACTATGATTTTAACTCCAAGTATAACCATGAGAGTTATTTCAAGTATAACTGTGAGGGTTTGTCCATGTGTAACTGTGAGGGTCACTCCATTTGTAACCATGATGGTTAGTCCATGTGTAAGTATGATAATAAAGTGATTCCACAAGTTACCTATATAATTTATTTATTATTTATATAGGATTTTTAAAGTTTTTCTTTTAGAAAAATGAGTGTGAGAATATAAAGGTAAAAATTGCACGGGTTTTCATTTTTTTCATCAGACTAATTGTTTTATTTATTTTTCTGTCCCCCACCAAGATTTTTTTTCTCACCCAAAAATTTAAAATGTTTTTCAAAGGGTATAAGGATGGATAAGAGAAAAGAAGAAATCATTTATCATAAAAAGAAACCTTGTTTAGTTTTTAAAAAGTTTTTCTTAGTGGAAAAAATGGATACTGAGTATAAGTGTCTACTTTTAATGTATGAGTTTACTATTTAAGAGTTTTTTATAATTCTATAAAACTCTAAACTAAAATGATCCTCGGAATTGTAAGAAAGTGAGTTATAAATCAAGGAAACTAGAGTGTGTAATTCTTAAGGTCTGGTCCTTACAGTTGGTATTAAAGGAGGGTTTATATAACTTTGGAGATTAGGGTTTTTTCCATTGAGGTTATCATAATAGTTATGGATACCATTATGGATTTATAATTTTAGGGGTGGTTATAAGATCAATGCCATAAAAACACCTTTTGAGGCTTGAAGTAATTCAATATTAAGTTGACTTATGATATTTTTGGTAAAATTTATTTTTGAGATAATTATGGGTTATTACAATTTAATAACACATGTTTTATCATATAGGTAACCATGGGATTGAAAATTAATTTAGTGATTAAGATAATAATTTTATATAGAAAGGAGATTACTATAATTTTGGGGAGCATTACAGGATTATGATAAATAGAATACTATTGGATTTTATTTGAGAAATAAAGGATGCATTTTTATTTTTTGTAGCATATGTGATTTTATTGTGGCTTTATAGGGATTCGGGTTATTTATGGAAATGATTAGAATATCTTGAAGAATATATATTTAAGGCATGTGCATTTTGGTATGAGACTTTAAGAGTCATTGATATGATTTGGAGATAAATGTTAAATTTATCTTAGAAGACCATGTGATCAAATACTTATAATTTTTGGGTTTCAATATTATTATAGAATATTTTTAAGTAATTTTAAGTATAATTATCTATTGAATTATCTAAGTTTAATTTTGGGTATTACTATTGAATTTTGGAGATTAAAAGTAGTTTTTAATCATATAAAGTTTTATTACTTTTGGGGAATTATCTTATCTTGTAATAAGAATTTTGAATAGGTTAATCACTGGAGATAATAGGAATAAATTATTATCTTTTTGTATTTTTTTTATCTGTTGAAGTTGATTCTAATGCTTCATGCATGGAAAATTCATCTTGAATACTAATCGTTTGGAGTAAAAATGAGACTGTGGTGGAAAGTTTCTAAAGAATATAATTCTTCCTGTAAAGTAAGTATATTTCATTATATTATTATTCTAGATGATAAAAAAATTCCTAAACTTCTGGGAAATGATATTGAAACAAAAAAATCATCTATTTACTTTTATTACCAAGAAACCAATGAACTTTTAACCTATCGTAGATTTACTATTTTGTGAATGTTAAATTTCTCATGAGAATGTTCTCTATAAATCTATATTATTACTTGGGTGTAACACCCAAAGCTTCCATGGTACGCTTCTCTTTGAATAATAGAGTAGCGTGTGTTGTACGCAACTTCGAATTCTAACACACCACAACCAATCAAACTAGCCGTTATGAATAGTAATACCCACTTTTTGAAATTTTATAAATTTTATCTTTCAAAATGGACTTCATTTTTGGATTTGGAATATCGAAATTAGCCTAGGGTGAATTTTTGGTATTTTTCTAAAAACTTTCAATTTTTGATGAATAGTGAAAAACACCGAGTTATAGTTTAAAACCGAATTTTTATATAAATAATTATTTATTATATTTAAATTTATTTTAGGTAAAAATATATACATAATACCTATATAAGTTCAATGTAATTCATTGGAGTAAATTTATAATAATTTTAGATATATAAAAATTTTACAGAACTTTTCACCGTCTTTTACCCACCTCCTAGGAGAATTTGCGAATTCACATAAAACATAATTTTACCGCTTATGTGAGTTGAATTTAAAAAATAAGAGAGACCCAGTTGATATCAGTAAGTAAAATTTGGTTCAATGAGATGAAAATAATTTTTGGTGAATAGTATCTTTTTACTTTTATTTACCACGATTAAAATTAAATAGGGTAATTAAGGGTAAAAATGATATTATTATTACCCTAACACATGTCCTAATTCTATTGTATAAGTGTAATTCAACCAAAAAAATCCTTATGAATAAAATATGATCCTTTAGGTTCACTTGGATTAGATTAGGACATTTATTATTATTTTATTTAAAGAAGAGTTAAAAGAGTTAAAATCAAAGTTTAATAATTAAAACATTTTTAATCTAGGTTTATACATAAGATAAATTCGACTATAAATATTCATTAGAAATATTAAACTATTTCCTACATAATGGAATTTTATTTATATTTTTTAAACATTAAATAATTTACTTTATTTATGACACAATGAAGATGCAGTAATTACCTAATTAATGAAATATTAAAATAATTGATATTATGAATATCCAAATAAATGTAATTTTGAGACTTTTTATGAATTAAACTAATTTTCTAGGTTAATATGACATATTAGGGTTGGTTAGATGAATTTTTTTAGAAGTAATAATGCTGTTATCAATTTAGGAAAAACAAAATACCAAATAGTATCAAAATTGATATAAAATAGTTTTTATAACAAATATTATATTATTAATTGATATTCTATTCCTAAAAATATAAGGTTCAGTGAAAAGACTTATATAATTATTGGTGTATCATTAATGAACCACTTGGGGTTCGCTTGGAAGTATATAGTAATTTTATTAACCATATAATATAAAAATACAAAGAGACATGGTAAATGTCAAACTATTTAACTAAAAGTTTAATCTAAATGATAAAGTTAATATAGTGACACAAACCTGTCTAAAACCTATTGGTTGAGTGGTTTTAGAACCATACCCAACTTATTCTTTAAATAATCCATTTTTGATACATTATAAACCGAAAATGATTTTATTATAAAATAATATTTCTAGCTTTTCCTAAGGTGCCCCTCACCCCTTTTATAAAAGGGAACTACCCCTTCTCCCTAATTCACACCTTCAAAGCCATTTGGATCTACCAAAAACTGCACAAATACCCTCTAAACTGTCCTCCCTTCATCATAGAGGCCCTCATTTAGTCATAAAGCCAACCTAAGTATCCCTTTTGATCAAATCAAAAGGAAGAGCCCGAAGAAGAGGTAAATATTTCATCACCTCTTTCAAGTTCCTTTCTTCTTCCACTTCCACTTTCTTTGTTGTTTCCATTATAAAATAATAACTCCAGTATCTTATATATAATTTGATGTTATTATGAATATGGTACAACCATATTCATTATTCTATCCATCTTTTGAATGACATGTCACTATACGTGCGTACATACAGATTACCGTCTCCACGTCGTGGTGTAATTGTTATTCAATACATTATTATTTGGATGGGTATAATAATGATGTGTAATTGATAAAAATAATAAATATAACATGATAATGATTCTGTATATATGATATACCACCCAATTCTATATTATTTTAATAATGATATTATCGCTCATGCGTACGTACTGATTACCGTCTCCACGAACGCGATGAGATTCGTTCCCCATCGTATCCATTCAAGACTAATTTTCATTAGATGATTAAAAATAATGTTTAAAGACTTGATATAATTCTAGACATGAATAATATAAATCTCATCCATAACAAATATTACTCACATAACAAATAATATAAAGGAAAACGAATCCGTTAACACCTGAAACAATGATAATACTAAGATATTATTATCAAAGCAATGTTAAAAGATCATATATGATATCATATTAATGTATATGATTCTTGTATAATTTAATAACAATTATTTCACCCTTATAAAGGAGGTTAACCTACCCTCGACCGAATAAAAGTACATGGTAAGGGTTAATTTCACAATCTCTTCATTATCCGAGGTTGTTTATATGTAATTATCTAATGGGACCTCTTTATCATCCACATCCATGTTTCTTAAAAATGTATTCCAAAACATTTTTACTATTTACTAGACTATGGGTTAATGTAATTTATACCATTGTTTTACTTTTTATTTAATGGTTTTAAGGGAATATTTCCGCCCTTTTCCAAACAAGACACTTTATGCTTTTTCAACAGAATTAAGGTAAGAATGTTTTTTTAACTTATACGGCAGGTGCGACTATATTACGTCGTTATGACATCATCAAAGTTTCCATTACAACATTATAAGAATATTTTCAAAAATAAATGTTTTCTTTTATAATTATATGAATTTTAAATGATTTCAAAATAGAAAGAGATATTTCTATAAAAAGGTTTTGAATTCATTTATGTCAACATCCTTTGATGGATTTTAAGTTTATTTGAAGTTTATTTTTTATGATACAAAACTTCCATATTGTATTGAAGGTTTTGTGATATGTTTGACTGTGGATGTGTTATTTTTATACCATTAATGGTTTATGGATAAAGTATTTACATTTCGTATTCTAGTTTTAATAAAAATGTTTATGTTATGTTTAAACCATTTCATATGAGGAATGAATTGGACTTAGTAAGTGACGGGTGGAGCCCGCTATAGCTCCTCGATGCATCGGTAGATCTCATGAGGCAAACTAGTATCTTGGAATAAGGCCATGACAAAATATTATTTGTAGTCTTGGCAAAAGGCCTTGACTATGTGGTTATGAAAGTCTGGAATTATGCATTCCATCATTATGAAAGTGGATATTGTTATTGCATGTGATTATTCGACTAGTAGAATATCCATGTGAGTAAGTAAATAGAATTATTCTGATTTTATCATTTCCATATTATGCTGAAGTTCAAGTTTAAAAGGCTTTTGTTTTAGTTTTATACATTTCCTTAAATGTTTATGCTTATTTATGAAAGTTTCCACTATATTGTTATCCTTACTAAGCATCTGATCTCACCCCTTTCTATGTTTTTTCCAGGATGTGAAGAATTTTATTATAAATGACCTACAGGGATAGTCTATGGGATCTCAATGTTGTATATGGAAACAATTTTGTTGTATTTTTCTATTTTATGATGTAATGTAAACTTTATGAATGTATCTAGTATTTCCAAGGCTACTAGACTAATCAGTCTTTCGAGACTTGATATTTTGTGATCATTCCAATGATACATAATAATGAACCGACTCTGGGCTTTGGGGGTTGGAGATTTATATTTGGTATCAGAGGAAGTTTAGTAAAAACCTTGGAAACTAGATTTAGATAAACTCTAATTAGAGAACATAGCCCTAAGATAGACTTTGAGGATTAATATAGAAGAACTTACTAGAATTTTGGTATTGTAGAGATTTTGTGAGTTTTCCAAGAAATACATCCCTGTTTGGATACGAGCAGGTAGATGCGGCTCTAGAATAGATTTACCTAGGGGTAAAACCCGAAAACACCACTTTGAGCTAGACTCGAACGGGAACTAGTGCACGACAACGGGCCTTGCTGTACTCTTGGTTGCGACACTCCTGGGGGATATGCTTTGGATAATTATCATTTTCTTTAAAAACTATTATGAAGTGTTTATGAGTATAAAATTCCTCAATGAAAACATTTTTATGATTATGGATTATATACATAAACTATTCAATTTATGTTAAGTGTTTTGCAAGTTTGGATTTATGTATTGCGATTCATAAACTAATCTAGTTTATGCCATTGTTTAGAAATGGAGCCTAGTGGAAGGAATGGAAAATGTATCAATGCGCTCAGTCCATGTAGGGATTTACCTCCTACTCATGATAATTATAGTGGAGCTAGTGATGCAACTGGTGCTGATCAGCTAATCACCATACTGGGAAAACTCACTCAGGTTATGAATAATAACCTTACTCGTATGGAGCACCCTAATCCACAACATGGAGGATAAATGTTAGATCGCTTCATGAGGAAAAAACCACCAAAATTAAATGGGGGTACAAATCCATTAGTAACTGAGCAATGGATAAATTACTTTGAGAAAATATTCCATGCCTTGGGGAGTAGTGAAAGGGAAAAAGTTGTCATGGTAGTTTACTGCCTCACTGGAGATACTGATCAATGGTGGTTATTTATTCAAAACACAAAGGAAGATGATGATTTATCAAATATGGAAATGAGGGAGTTTAAAGATGTTTTCTTAGAAAAATACTTTCCTCATGACCATCGAGTGGATATGGAAAGACAATTTCTGAGTCTGAGGCAAAAGGAGGATGAGAATATTGCAAAGTATAAAGCTAACTTTACAAGGTTAGCGAGGCATGCTATAGATTATATACATAACCCAAGAAGTAATATTAATCATTTATTTGATGGGTTAAACCCATTTCTCCATCAATCATTAGTCTCAAAATCCTTCTCGTCGTACGAAGATATTGTCTCATGTGTTATCGAGATAGAAAAAGAATTCTCTAAGTCTTATGACTTTAAAGTAATGTAAGAGAAGAAGAGATCTGCTAAATACTATAGAAATGGAAATAAGGGGAAGAAGGGAAAATTTGAATATCCATCCTATAATAAATGTGGGAAGAAACACCCTGGTACTTTCCTGAAGGGAATGAGAGTCTATTACAAGTGTGGTGAAAAAGGCCACCAAGCTCGTGATTGCAAGGGGAAGAAAGAGGCTGTCGATGTTGAATGCTACAATTGTAGAGAAAGGGAGAATTATGAGAATGAATTTCCTAAAAATCAGGGGAACTTACCTCAGAAAAGGCCAAGGGATCAAGTCCAAGCTTATGCTATCACTACAGCTAAGGTTGAATCTCTGAAAGCCGTTTTGGCAGGTAATTTAATGGTTTCCTCAAGTTTAGAAAATGCTTTATTTGATTCTGGATCATCGAATTATTTCATATCTTCCCAGTTTGCTAATAATTTTAGATATTTTCAATTTGAATTAACAAGGGAGTTGTCAGTAAAAACTCCTAAGGAAAGTATCATCTTAACAAATTTTTGTGAATCCGTTCCCATTAGAGCATATAAATGTTATTTATCTGCTGATCTCATCATCATACCCATGATTGAATTTGATATAATCCTCAGTATGGATTGGATTTCAGACCATGATGCGAAAATTTATTATAAGAAGAAGGAGGTTTCAATTTTTGATGATGATAAGAAGTACCGTATCTTTAGAGCAGAATCGTCACCACCTAATTCTTATCTAGATCCACCCCCAGTAGCTCAACTAAATTCAATTATTGAGGAGGAAGAGAATGAAATAACTCTGTGTGAGGAAAGTAATGTTCAAATAGAGGATGTACCTATTGTGAAAGAATATGATGATGTGTTTTCAGAATATTTACCTGGACATCTTATAGAATGATAAATTGAGTTTTCTATTGATTTAATTCCTAGATCAAGGCCCATATCGAAGACCCCTTATAGAATGGAAACTGTGGAATTAGTGGAACTAAAGAAACAACTAGAGGAATTGAGTAATAAGGGATTTATTCTCCCTAGTGTTTCTCCATGGGGATCCCCTGTCCTTTTTTTTAGAAGAAAGATGGATCTATGAGGTTGTGCATTGACTACAGGGAGATCAATGCTATTACAATAAAGAACAAGTATCCCCTACCTCATATTAATGATTTATTTGACCAACTTCATGGAGCTCAATACTTTTCAAAAATTGACCTTCGATCTGAATATCATCAATTGTGTGTGAAGAAAGAAGACATTCCAAAAACATCTTTTTGAACCAGGTACGAACATTACGAGTTTAAAGTAATGCCTTTTGGATTGACTAATTCACCCTCTATCTTCATAGATCTAATGAATAGAGTTTTCAAGGAATATATTGATGAATTTATAGTGGTATTTATTTATTATATCTTGATATACTCTAATAGCTATGAAGATCATGAAGATCACTTGCGCATTATCCGGAAGACTCTTAGAAGACATGAACTATATGGGAAGTTTAGCAAGTGTGAATTATGGATTTAGGAGATTTATTTTCTTGGAAATATTGTCTCCAAGGATGGAATCTCTGTTGATCCTTCTAAGACCAAGGCAATCCAAGAATGGCCAGCACCGACAAGTATAACTGAGGTATGCAGTTTTATTGGTTTAGTAGGTTATTATCGACATTTCATCCAGAAGTTTGCCCGATTGGATAACCCATTAACAAAGCTCACACGAATAGGGGTTAAATTTTTTTGGACTAAAGAGTGTGAATAATGTTTTGAATAATTGAAGAGAAGATTAGTCAATGATCCTATATTGACTCTACCATCAGGGAATGATGGGTTTGTTATTTATTGTGATGCTTCAAAGAAAAGACTTGGTTGTGTCCTTATGCAGAATGATAGGGTTATTGCATATGCATCACAACAGCTAAAAATTCATGAGGAAAACTATCCTACTCATGATCTTGAGTTAGAAGCTGTAATATTTGATTTGAAGATTTGGATACACTATCTCTATGGTGAAAAATGTGAGATATATACCGGTCACAAGAGTTTGAAGGATATTTTCTCACAAAAAGAACTCAACATGAGGCAAAGGCGATGGCTTAAACTACTCAAGGATTATTATTTCACGATACACTACCACATGAGGAAAGAAAATAAGGTGGCATATGCTTTGAGTATAAAGGTTCATGGAGTTTTGAACAAGATGAGAGTTGAAAAGGATCCAATATACATGGATTTAGTAAAGATGGATATAGGAATCACCATGGAAGGGGAAACATCAATACTTTTTCAAATGGTTTCCAAACCCTCTTTACTAGAAAAGATAAAGAGTTCTCAGACCGATGATAAAGATTTTCAAAAGAAGATCAAAGCTGTGAATGATGGGAGATTGAGTGACTTTGTGTATGAAGATGGAATTGTGAAATTTGGGAAGAGACTTTGTGTTCCTAATATACCTGATCTAAAAAGTGATTTTTGGATGATGCTCATAGTTCCAATTTCTATATACACCCTGGTAACACCAAAATGTATAGATATTTGAAGGAATATTTTTGGTGGGACAACATGAAGAGGGAGATTGCTGATTTTGTGTCAAGATGTATGGTTTGTCAACAAGTGAAAGATGGAAGGTAATATCCTAGAGGAGTCATGCAACCTCTTTCCATACCTGAGTGGAAATGGGATAATATCATGATTGACTTTTTCATGGGACTACCAAAGACTCCTAGAAGGTATGACACAATATGGGTCATTGTTGATCGTCTTACCAAGTCAGCACATTTTCTTGCTATAAGAGAAGATTTGCCACTTGAACGTCTAGAAAGACTATATATTAATGAAGTAGTGAGACTTCATGGATTACCCCTATCGATTGTTTCTAATCGTGATCCATGTTTTACATCATGATTCTGTAAAAGTCTTCAGAAAGCCCTGGATACTGTTCTTTGTTTGAGCACTTCCTACCATCCCCAAACTGATGGAAAATCAGAAAGGACTATTCAAACCTTAGAAGACATTTTGAGATCATGCTCACTTGAATTTCAAGGTATGTGGGATCAATATTTACCTCTGGTAGAATTTTCCTATAACAATAGCTTCCATTCAAGTATTCAGATGGCACCATATGAAGCGTTATATAGAAAGAGATGTCCCACACCAACCTATTGAGATGATGTTGGTGAAAGAAAACTCGTAGGCCCAAAACTTGTGGAATAAACGATGGAAAAGGTGAAGGTAATCCAAAACCACATCAAGGCAGCTCAAAGTAGACAGAAGAGCTATGCTGATAACCGAAGGAAGGATTTGGAATTTCAGGTAGGTGATCATGTTTTCTTGAAGGTATCTCCATGGAAGGGTGTTATACGTTTCGGTAATAAGGGTAAATTGTGTCCCAGGTACATCGGAACTTTCGAAATTCTAGAACGAATTGGGGTTGTAGCTTACCGTTTGGCAATGTCGCCAAGTCTCTCAAAAGTTCATGATGTATTCTATGTATCCTTATTGAGAAAATACATGCCTGAACCAATGCATTTATTCACCGATGAGGAATTAGAACTGGAACCCGATCTGTCTTATTGCGAAGAGCCTGTTAAGATTCTTGATACTAGAGAACAAGTGCTGAGAAACCGGACGACTCGTCTGGTAAAAGTTCTGTGGAGAAACCATAAGATGGAAGGGGAAACGTGAG
Source organism: Viscum album (assembly GCA_963277665.1). NCBI lineage: Eukaryota > Viridiplantae > Streptophyta > Magnoliopsida > Santalales > Viscaceae > Viscum > Viscum album. The sequence continues at coordinate 235,584,452 of OY728146.1, forward strand.
AACCCAAGGAACTTATGATGAAGAACCGCCCGAGTCTTTTTATGCAGTAATATTATAGAAATTTCAAGGACGAAATTATTTGAAGGAGGGGAGAATGTAACACCCCGAGCTTCCACGATACACTTCTCTTTGAATAATAGATTATCATGTGTTGTATGCAACTTTTAATTCTAACACACCACAACCAATCAAACTAACTATTATGAATATTAATACCCACTTTTTGAAATTTTATAAAATTTATATTTTAAAATGGACTTCATTTTTGGATTCGAAATATCGAAATTAGCCTATGGTGAATTTTCGGTATTTTTCTAAAAACTTTCAATTTTTGATGAATAGGGAAAACATTGAGTTATAGTTTAAAAACAAATTTTTATTTAAATAATTATTTATTTTATTGAAATTTATTTTAGGTAAAAATAGATACATAATACCTATATAAGTTCAATTTAATTCATTGGATCCAATTTATAATAATTTTAGATATATAAAAATTTTAGAGAAGTTTTCACCGTCTTTTACCCACCTCCTTGGAGAATTTTTGAATTCACATAAAACATAATTTTACCGCTTCTGTGAGTTGAATTTCAAAAATCCTAGAGACATGGTTGATATCAGTAAGTAAAATGTGGTTTAATAAGATGAAAATAATTTTTGGTGAATAATAACTTTTACTTTTATTTACCACGGTTAAAAGTAAATAGGGTAATTAAGGGTAAAAATGATATTATTATTACCCTAACACATTTACTAATTATATTGGATAAGTTTAATTCGACCAAAAAAAACCTTAGGAATAAAATATGATCCTTTAGGTCCACTTGGATTAGATTAGGACATGTATTATTATTTTATTTAAAGAAGTGTTAAAAGAGTTAAAATCAATGTTTAATAACTAAAACATTTTTAATATTGGGTTATACAAAAGATAAATTCAAAAATAAATATTCATTATAAATCTAAAAAGATTTCCTACATAATAGTATTTTATTTATAGTTTTTATAAATTAAATAATTTAATTTATTTGTGACACAAAGAAGATGGAGTAATTACCTAATTAATGAAATATTAAAATAATTGATATTATGAATATCCAAATAAATGTAATTTTAGAATTTTTAAGAATTAAACTAATTTTATAGGTTAATATGACATATTAGGCTTGGCTAGATGAATTTGTTTAGAAGTAATAATGCTGTTATGAATTTAGAAAAAACAAAATACCAAATAGTGTCAAAATTGACATAAAAGAGTTTTTAAAAAAAATATTATATTATTAATTGGTATTCTATTCCTAAAAATCTAAGGTTTGGAGAAAAAACTTTTATAATAATAGGTGTGTTATTAATGAACCACTTGGGGTTCACTTAGAATTATATAGTAAGTTTATTAACCATATAATATAAAAATACAAAGAGACATTGTAAATGTCCAACTATTTAACTAAAAGTTAAATCTAAAAGATAAAGTTAATATAGTGACCCAAACCTATATAAAACCTATTGGTTGAGTGGTTTTAGACCCATAACCACCTTATACTTTAAATAATCCATTTTGGAGCCATTAGAAACAGAAAATGATTTTATTATAAAATAATATCTAGCTTTTCCTAAGGTGCCCCTCACCCCTCTTATAAAAGGGCACTCCCCCTTCTCTCTAATTCACACCTTCAAATCCATTAGGGTCAGCCAAAACCTGAAAAAATACCCTCTAAACTGTACTCCATTCATCCTATAAGCCTTTATTTAGTTAGAAATCCAACCTAAGGAGCCATTTTTTTCAAATCAAAAGGAAGAACCCGAAGAAGAGGTAAATATTTCATCACCTTTTTCAAGTTTCTTTCTTCTTCCACTTCCTCTTTCTTTTTTGTTTCCATTATAAAATAATAAATCCAGTATCTTCTATATATTGTGATGTTATTATGAATATGGTATAACCATATTTGTTATTGTATCCATCCTTTTAATGACATGTCACCATACGTGCGTACGTACGGATTATCATGTCCACGTCGTGGTGTAATTGTTACTCAATACATTATTATTTGGACGGGTATAATAATGATGTGTAATTGATTAAAATAATAAGTATAACATGATAATGATTCTGTATATATGATATAACATTCAATTATATATTATTTTAAGAATTATATTGTCACTCGTGCGTACATACGGATTACCGTCTCCACGAACGTGATGAGATTCATTCCCCATCGTATCCATTCAAGAATAAGTTTCATTAGATGATTAAAAATAATGTTTATAGACCTGATATAATTATGGATATGAATAATATACATCACATACATAACAAATATGACTCACATAACAAAAAATATAAAGGGAAACGAATCCGTTGACACCCAAAACAACGATAATACTAAGATATTATTATCAAAGCAATGTTAAAAGATCATATATGATATCATATTAATGTATATGATTCTTGTATAATTTAATAACAATTATTTCAACATTATACAGGAGGTTAAACTACCCTCGACCAAGGAAAAGTACAAGGTAAGGGTTAATTTCACAATCTTTTCATTATCTGAGGTTGTTTATATGTAATTATCTACTGGGACCACTTTATCATCCACATCCATGTTTCTTAAAAATGTATTCCAAAACATTTTTAATAATTACTAGACTATGGGTTAATGTCATTTATACCTTTGTTTGAATTTTTATAAAATGGTGTGAAGGTAATCTTTCCGTCATTTTCCAAACAAGGTACTTTATGACCTTTTCGACAAAATTAAGGTAAGAATGTTTTTTTTAACTTATATAGTGGGTGTGACTATATTATGCCGTTATGACATCATCAAAGCTTCCCTTACAAGATTATAAGAATATTTTCAAAAATAAATGTTTTCTTTTATAATTATATTACTTTTAAATGATTTCAAAATAGAAAGATATATTTCTCTAAAAAGGTTTTGAATTCATTTATGTCAACATCCTTTGATGAATTTTAAGTTTATTTGAAGTTGATTTAATATGATACAAAACTTCCATATTGTATTTAAGGTTTTGTGATATGTTTGACTGTGGATGTGTTATTTTTATACCATTCATGGTTTATGGATAAAGTATTGACATTTCGTATGCTTGTTTTAATACGAATGTTTATGTTATGTATAAACCATTTCATATGAGGAATGCATTGGACTTAGTAAGTGATGGGTGGAGACTGCTATAACTATAAGGCCCTAGCCTTAAACCTTACATAAAATTGAGTTATTACAAGATTACACATTGAGGATCTTTTCAGGTTTAGAGTTTTAGAGAATTAGATCATGAAACTTGCATTACATTCCACATTTAAACAAAGTGGTTACATAAAAGACAATATTCATTCTTCCCATCAATGGAAACCTATTTAAAATAAAACACGGATTCTTTCTTGACACATCCTTGACACTATCGTCACATCATGTACCTTTCCCTTGACCTGTGAAAACATTTCAAAAACTTGGGATGAGCATAAAAAGCTCAGTAAGGGTTATAAAAATTTGGAAAGGAAACATGAGTTTTATATATACATAAGAATGAAATCATACTTTACCCATAAAACATAGGCATATCAAATCATGAATAAATCATATAAAACATAAGACATAAAGGTAACTTGTGGCATTCATAACATTCTTACGTAGGGAGTAACCCTCTTGGTTACGTTTGGAATACCCATCACAGTATATTCCCTAAATCTCTTCGGAGAAACCTTAACGGTTCACTCCTTCGCGTTACCCAATGCATTGGAGAGCTATAACGGGCTCACCCGCCCTTAGTTTATCACGGAACCACCCGTTCTTCATAACAATTACCAAGGACCATAACATAATCGTATCATATAAAACATGCATAAAGGAAACATAGAATTTCCACATTTAAATCACAATATAACATTTTAGTATATTAAAATAATGAATCCATTAAAAAAGAAACCATTTCCAAAACCATTTAAAACATTTAATAAAGAGATTTTTGAATCAAAGTGTCCCATACCACCTTGAAGCTTAAAAATTTAAACCATTAATATCCATATAAATAAATCCTTAAAACCATTTTGAAAACATGGATATTAATAAGAACAAATAATTAAAACATTTAAAACGATATTTTGGTTAAAGTGGTTTTACCAAAATTAGAGACACTTGAATACAACAATTGAGGAATAACATTTAGTCAGAACTTTATAATATCATGAGAATAAATGGATTCATGATATAATACTCCAAAGGACAGTATATACACCATATAAGAGTGAATTGGTGCATAACAACAATGAACCCTTAATAGAAATTTCAAATGTGATGAAATCCCTTATAAATAAGGTATCCTTAAATTAAGGACAAATCAATCTCAAAAATATGTGTGACAAATATAAATACACCCAATATAAGTGGATATTAAGTGTAAAACAATAAAAGGTCATTCACACATATTCAATGGATGACATATTCAATGACTACAAGTTGAACCCAAAGAAATCGAAATTGGGTTAAAAAGTTCCCTTGACAGCCTAACGGCATCACATCAAAATGAGTTGATGAGAGATAAAAAGTGTATCTCATCACTTGGACATAAAATTTACATCAATAAGGATGTATGAGAACATATCCCAACATAAAAATATGTAAATTAAAAGACCCAATAAAAGAAGTCTTTTAAAAAAGAGGAGGGTGAAAGGTTCCCTTACCGACTTGGGTATCTTTCAAAACATACACCCCATGAAATAAAGACAATAGGTCATTGATGTAAATACTCAAAAACGAAAGTATATTACACAAAGAGTATAATAATGGGAAGTAAATACACCACTCAATGGAATTTGTGGAAAATGTAGCATAAATCTCACGGGAATAAAAGTGAGATGAATAATCCCTTACGAAAAATCGGCAGCCTAACGACGCCACATAAAACTTCCGAATATAGATTGATGAGATCAAATAGGGTATCTCATCACATTACAATAAAATGTACAGAAAGAGGAATATAAAAGAACATACCCCAACATTACAAAGAGGAGCTTAAAAGAATTGACATAAAGGAGAGTACTTAAAAAGAAAGAGAGAGGTTAGATCTCTTACGAAAGTTCGGCAGCCTAACGGTGCCACTCAAAACTTCCAAAATGGTTTGATGAGAGAGAATAGGGTCTCTAATCACATGAACATAAAAATTACAGTAGGAGTAATATAAAATAACATCCCAATCATAAGAAATATGAGCTTAAAAGAAATGACATAAAAGAGTGTACTTAAAAAGAAATAGAGTTGTAGGATCCCTTACCTCGGGTCCGACTTGACTCGATCGTTCTTTAATCTCCCGAATAACAAACTTTAGTTAATTTCTACTTACTTAAGAACCTTTTTCAAGTTCATTATTACTTTTATGTCATAAAAATTATGTAATCATTTAAGTTAATAATATTTGTTTTGCCGATATTTGGTTCTTAAGTCGAAAGTGGACTTCTTACAATTACATGTTGTTCGTGTGGCCAAATGTTTATTATATCCAGAATTGTATTCATTATGTAGATATCATATATTTTATATATATCCAGTACATTCATGCATTTATAACATTACATAATCATTTAGAGGTAAGAAATGAAATGCACCGTTCATGGAGACGATAAGCCGTACGTACGCATGAACGCTACTTTCATTTCTATTTCGTATTTTATAGAATGGAATAATAATGATATAAAGGTATATTATAATTCCATTATAATATCATATATAATATCATATTTACATCCTTTATACATCCCACATATGGTATTTAACGAATCAAATCACTTTGAGGGGGCGGTAGTCCGCACTTCCTTAAATGAAGATATCGCGTATACCCATAATGGAAGCCATAAAGGTAAGAAAAAAATGAAAAATACAGAAGCATAAATAAAACATAAACATATTATATATCATATATAAAAATAGTGACATCATAATGGCCACCTTTGAAGGTGTTAAATGAGTATTGAACAATCATCGTTTCGGGAGGCAGAATTTCACCATCCACGGAAACCGTATGTTCTTTAACCATTTGATGTAGTTGTGTGAGAGTGTAGCTCGAATAAATCTTATAACAACATCCTAGTATATTGAAGATACTGGTGTTGTTACAAAAGAAGTAAATAAAAAGAGTTTAGGGGGGTTGGAGAAGCAAAATAAAACAAATGAACATGAGAGAATGAATTACCTTTAAAAGTGTAACTCCTTTTGATTTGAGCCTAAAGGCTTCCTTTGAAAGGATTATGCCCAAAGGGAATCCTCTAGGATGAGGAGAGGGATGTGGAGAGATTAAATGGGCAGGGGTTTGCTGAGCCAAAGGCTTGAGGAGTGTGTTAAATGAGGTAGAGGTGGGGGCCTTTTATAAGAGGAGAGGAGGGGTACTTTTGGAAAGTAAAGAAATATTACTTTATTTGAAAATGTGTTTCGGTTTCAAAAGGTCCCACATTAATATAATTAGTGGATAAGGTGATAAGGCTTCGAAATCCACTCATCCAATAAGTTCTGGACATGTGTAGTTCATAGATTTTACATTATCTTTCCATTTTATTTAAATCGTCAAATAATGATGTCATCGCTGCATCATTATTATGTCATAAATAATTTAATTTATTTAATGTCTAAAAATTATAAGAAAAATACTATGATGTAGGAAATATTTTTAGATTTCCAATGAATATTTATAATCAAAAATATTACTTGTATAACCCCACTTAAATTTTTTTTTAGTAAAACATATCATGTTTGTGTCATTTTTACTTTTACATTAAATAAAAAGTTATTTATGTTATTTCCCAACCAAAGTAGATCCATGGGGTCCCCAAGTTGACCCATGGATTGTATTGGTCTGCCATTACACAACCAATGAGGGTAATACATGTGTCAAGCTCATCTCATTTTATTAAAGCATTATTTTTACCTTAAACTACACTAATTACCACTAATCGCGATTAAAAACTTAATAAGTTACTATTCACCAAAAAATTATTTTAATCTCATTGAACCAAAATTTACTTCTTAATGACAACCATGTATGTCGGATTTTTGAAAATCAAAACACAATGATGGCAAAATTTCATTTAAACGGAAAATCAGTTTTTATAAGTACCACTTAGTGGTTTCACTATTCATCAAAAATTGAAGTTTTTCAGAAAAATCCCAAAAATTCACCCTAAGCTATATTTGATATTCTGAATTCAAAAATGAAGTCCGTTTTACAAAATTAAAAACATATAAGTCACATTAATTAATTTAATAATTAATTCCCGCTGTCATGACAAATAGCGTGTTTTTATGAAACAATAAGTATCAAAAGATTGACACTAGTTTAAGTCTGATTTCAAAGTGAAATTGATTACAATGACCACTATTGGATTTAATGGTAAAAATATTTTCTAATTTCACTTTAAAACCAATTAAAAATATAATCTAATCATATAAATAAATTAGATTAAAAAGTGGTTTTGAATTAAAATACAACATTTTACACTATTCATTAAAAAAATGAACTTTATCGGAAAGATACCAAAAATTTACACAAAGTAAATTTTGATGTCCCGATTCTTAATAAGATTTTTATTTGGTCCAAAAGAATGTTTAAGAGTGAACAAAACTATATTTAATGACGGTTCTCCATCAAAAGGTGATAAGTGAACCTTTAGTGAAAACTAGGGCATATACGCCTAAAATTGAATTCTTTCCGTATTTTAAGCCTTTATCTTTTATTGTATAAATGTAAAAACATTTAAGAACATATATAATCATATTTTAGTTATTTCTATCCATTCCCGCCATTACAACGGCTACATGTTAACTACCATTTAAAATAATATTATTTTATTATTAGAGTGCAACGTAAGATTCCCAAGAAACTCGTTGTTGCGTGTTGGGTACGCCATCGAGCATAGCATCCCCTTTAAAGTCATATTAATATTTTATTCACAAATATGGATAAATATGAAAATGTCATATTCTTTATTTACCTGGAGTGTTACATCCTTCCCTCGTTTTGGGAATTGCGTCCTCGCAATTTTAAAATTGCGCTTGGAAACATCCTTGAACGTCCCACATCGGAACAAGAGTCGGTAAAACAATCACTTTAAAATAAAGAAAGATAAGCATAGAGGTCACCCGATTTAACCCATACTATGATTCTAAGTATGAAAATATGGACATGGATGAGAAAATATAGGGTCATGTTCTGATGGAGAGCGATAGAAAGCATGTTTAGGAGAAAGTTAACAATAAGAAAATCACAAACTTGTGATGGGTTAAACGGTGTTGGGTTCCCCAGTAGGAAAAGTTAATAGACAAAATTTTTGTTTTAAGTTACTTTTTATTGAGGAATTTATTCATAAGGAAGCATAATCACTTATCATGTTGACTTTCAACTTTTACTAGATTCCTTAGTCAAACTCATATTTTTTCCAAAAGACGAGTATTTAGGGAGACTTGTTCGCATTAAGAGTACTATAATCAACTTCTAGAGAATCACCTAATCCCCAAAAGAGAACTATATACATCCCATGTATTTAGGCTTTAACCAAAACCAAAACCAAAAAGGTTAGAACAAGATCAGATAATCCAGAAAAGGATAACCCCTTATAAAAAGAAAATCTATTCTTAATCTCCAAAATTTGTCCAACAAAACCCAAAGTTCAACGAGGACCATCCGATAAACAATTTGTCCATAAAATTCTTCAAAGTAAACCAATATAAGATTGAAACCCAAATATTTGAAGGATTTAGTCACATAGTCTTCCAAGTTAAATCGTAACATTTATCTCCAAACAACATTAGTCGCTCCTAAAGTCTCACATTGAAAAGTAATTATCCTAATCACATATCCTCCAAAATCAACTTACTCTTAATTCATAAAATCATATAACTAAAAAGAATCAGTCAAACTAACCAGGGACTTCACGTAGTCCAGTGGTAGGTGATAAATACCAGTCGCACTTTGGTTGTGGGTTCGATTCCCGCAGCATTGTCCGACGCGATGGGTTGTCACACGGTCTGCGTGTTGTCCTTTTACCAAAACTATATAATTCTCAAATCATTACCCAAAAAGGGATAAAATCATAAAAAATAACCATAACATAATTTAACCTCAATTTTATCTCATGCCTTTCACTTCAATCATAACATATGGTAACCCATAATTACCTCAAAAGTAAGGATCATATAAACCCAAATGGTTCTTTATTACTATGTCCACAAAAGAAAAGATAACTATTACTTGAATAAAATTTGCCTATATTAAACATCCGGGTTACACATAATATAAAAAGTCTTCTAATGTAACCCCATCATCAAAAGAGACTTAATACTCTTAAGAATTTTACCCTAACTCTTGAAGCCCTTATATGTTGACATCTTACTCATTCAACATTCTTCATGATCCATTATCCATTCCTTTCCAACTTATTCCGAAATACCTCTTTCCTACAAACAAAATCATGAATCATATCCTAAGATTCCAAAATAAGAAAACAATAGTCATGAAATAGTACATACCTTTGATTGGTCATTGTCAGTTTCTTCATCCTCAATCGGAATGGCATTAGGTATTGGTAAACGAATATTGGTACGCTCTTGGTGACCCCATTCACGAAACTTCTTCACAGGACATGTGTTTTCATAATGACCATGCACACCACATTTAAAACATTCAATTTATCCCTCAGAAAGAACTTCTTTCCCTTTCCTCGAGTCAACTGGATGCTTCCTTTTTCCATGGCAGGTTCTTGCTTTATGACCTTCATTTCCACATCTATAGCATATTTCTGTCCCTTTGAAACATTTTCCTAGGTGTTTCTTTCCACATCTTTGACACATATGTTTTTGAACACACTTACCTTTATGATTATTACCTGTAATTCCGTAGGGATTTTTTTCTTGTATATATGATGACTTAGAGAAATCTCCAAGTTTTAGGTGGTCAATCATGACTCTAGATAGTTGGTTGAGGATAATCAAAAGAGTTCTCATTGCAGCTCCCATATCATTCAGTTGCTTGCTCAAAAAACTGTCACAGTTTCCTTCACATCCACTGTTACTTTGGTTCCTGTTAGATCCAGCCATTTACTAAAACCAAAAAGGTCAGTGTGAGTATATCAACAAAACCATCATGTACTAATGAGTAAGATATACAATAAGATATACTTACTCATTCACTTTATCTAAAACTAAGACTCTTTCTGAAATCCTAACCATTATGGTAATTGTCACTTATGCTTAAAGAATACCCTAACCTCTAAAGTTATCTAAACCGACCTCTGATACCAACTATAAGGCCCCAGCCTTAAACCTTACTTAAACTTGAGTAATTACAAGATTACACATTGAGGATCTTTTCAGGTTTAGAGTTTTAGAGAATTAGATCATGAAACTTGCATTACATTCCACATTTAAACAAAGTGGTTACATAAAAGACAATATTCATTCTTCCCATCAATGGAAACCTATTTAAAATAAAACACGGATTCTTTCTTGACACATCCTTGACACTATCTTCACATCATGTACCTTTCCCTTGACCTGTGAAAACATTTCAAAAACTTGGGATGAGCATAAAAAGCTCAGTAAGGGTTATAAAAATATGGAAAGGAAACATGAGTTCATATATACATAAGAATGAAATCATACTTTACCCATAAAACATAGGCATATCAAATCATGAATAAATCATAGAAAACATAAGACATAAAGGTAACTTGTGGCATTCATAACATTCTTACGTAGGGAGTAACCCTCTTGGTTACATTTGGAATACCCATCACAGTATATTCCCTAAATCTCTTCGGAGAAACCTTAACGTTTCACTCCTTCGCGTTACCCAATGCATTGGAGAGCTATAACGGGCTCACCCACCCTTAGTTTATCACGGAACCACCCGTTCTTCATAACAATGCCCAAGGACCATAACATAATCGTATCACATAAAACATGCATAAAGGAAACATAGCATTTCCACATTTAAATCACAATATAACATTTTAGTATATTGAAATAATGAATCCATTCAAAAAGAAACCATTTCCAAAACCATTTAAAACATTTAATAAAGAGATTTTTGAATCAAAGTGTCCCATACCACCTTGAAGCTTAAAACTTTAAACCATTAATATCCATATAAATAAATCCTTAAAACCATTTTTAAAACATGGATATTAATAAGAACAAATAATTAAAACATTTAAAACGATATTTTGGTTAAAGTGGTTTTACCAAAATCAGAGACACTTGAATACAACAATTGAGGAATAAAATTTAGTCAGAACTTTATAATATCATGAGAATAAATGGATTCATGATATAATAATCCAAAGGACAGTATATACACCATATAAGAGTGAATTGGTGCATAACAACAATGAACCCTCAATAGAAATGTCAAATGTGATGAAATCCCTTATAAATAAGGTATCCTTAAATTAAGGACAAATCAATCTCAAAAATATGTGTGACAAATATAAATACACCCAATATAAGTGGATATTAAGTGTAAAACAATAAAATGTCATTCACACATATTCAATGGATGACATATTCAATGACTACAAGTTGAACCCAAAGAAATCGAAATTGGGTTAAAAAGTTCCCTTGACAGCCTAACGGCATCACATCAAAATGAGTTGATGAGAGATAAAAAGTGTATCTCATCACTTGGACATAAAATTTACATCAATAAGGATGTATTAGAACATATCCCAACATAAAAATATGTAAATTAAAAGACCCAATAAAAGAAGTCTTTTAAAAAAGAGGAGGGTGAAAGGTTCCCTTACCGACTTGGGTATCTTTCAAAACATACACCCCATGAAATAAAGACAATAGGTCATTGATGTAAATACTCATAAACGAAAGTATATTACACAAAGAGTAGAATAATGGGCAGTACATACACCACTCAATGGAATTTGTGGAAAATGTAGCATAAATCTCACGGGAATAAAAGTGAGATGAAAAATCCCTTACGAAAACTCGGCAGCCTAACGACGCCACATAAAACTTCCGAATATGGATTGATGAGATAAAATAGGGTATCTCATCAAATTAAAATAAAATTTACAGAAATAGGAATATAAAAGAACATACCCCAACATTACAAAGAGGAGCTTAAAAGAATTGACATAAAGGAGAGTACTTAAAAAGAAAGAGAGAGGTTAGATCTCTTACGAAAGTTCGGCAGCCTAACGGCGCCACTCAAAACTTCCAAAATGGTTTTATGAGAGAGAATAGGGTCTCTCATCACATGAACATAAAAATTACAGTAGGAGTAATATAAAATAACATCCCAATCATAAGAAATATGAGCTTAAAAGAAATGACATAAAAGAGTGTACTTAAAAAGAAATAGAGTTGTAGGATCCCTTACCTCGGGTCCGACTTGACTCGATCGTTCTTTAATCTCCTGAATAACAAACTTGAGTTAATTTATACTTCCTTAAGAACCTTTTTCAAGTTAATTATTACTTTTATGTCATAAACATTATGTAATCATTTAAGTTAATAATATTTGTTTTTCCGATATTTGGTTCTTAAGTCGAAAGTGGACTTCTTACAATTAAATGTTGTTCGTGTGGCCAAATTTTTATTATATCTAGAATTGTATTCATTATGTAGATATCATATATGTCATATATATCCAGTACATTCATGCATTTATAACATTACATAATCATTTAGAGGTAAGAAATGAAATGCACCGTTCATGGAGACGGTAAGCCGTACGTACGCATGAACGCTACTTTCATTTCTATTTCTTATTTTATAGAATGGAATAATAATTATATAAAGTTATATTATAATTCCATTATAATATCATATATAATATCATATTTCCATCCTTTATACATCCCACATATGGTATTTAACGAATCAAATCACTTTGAGGGGGCGGTAGTCCGCACTTCCTTAAATGAAGATATCGCGTATACCCATAATGGAAGCCATAAAGGTAAGAAAAAAATGAAAAATACAGAAGCATAAATAAAACATAAACATATTATATATCATATATAAAAATAGTGACATCATAATGGCCACCTTTGAAGGTGTTAAATGAGTATTGAACAATCATCGTTTCGGGAGGCAGAATTTCACCATCCACGGAAACCGTATGTTCTTTAACCATTTGATGTAGTTGTGTGAGAGTGTAGCTCGAATAAATCTTATAACAACATCCTAGTATATTGAAGATACTGGTGTTGTTACAAAAGAAGAAAATAAAAAGAGTTTAGGGGGGTTGGAGAAGCAAAATAAAACAAATGAACATGAGAGAATGAATTACCTTTAAAAGTGTAACTCCTTTTGATTTGAGCCTAAAGGCTTCCTTTGAAAGGATTATTCCCAAAGGGAATCCTCTAGGATGAGGAGAGGGATGTGGAGAGATTAAATGGGCAGGGGTTGGCCGATCCAAAGGCTTGAGGAGTGTGTTAAATGAGGTAGAGGTGGGGGCCTTTTATAAGAGGAGAGGAGGGGTACTTTTGGAAAGTAAAGAAATATTACTTTATTTGAAAATGTGTTTCGGTTTCAAAAGGTCCCACATTGATATAATTCGTGGATAAGGTGATAAGGCTTCGAAATCCACTCATCCAATAAGTTTTGTACATGTGTAGTTCATAGATTTTACATTATCTTTCCATTTTATTTAAATCGTCAAATAATGATGTCATCGCTGCATCATTATTATGTCATAAATAATTTAATTTATTTAATGTCTAAAAATTATAAAAAAAATACTATGATGTAGGAAATATTTTTAGCTTTCCAATGAATATTTATAATCAAAAATATTACTTGTATAACCCCACTTAAAAATTGTTTTAGTAAAACATATCATGTTTGTGTCATTTTTACTTTTACATTAAATAAAAAGTTATTTATGTTATTTCCCAACCAAAGTAGATCCATGGGGTCCCCAAGTTGACCCATGGCTTGTATTGGTCGGACATTAGACAACCAATGAGGGTAATACATGTGTCAAGCTCATCTCATTTTATTAAAGCATTATTTTTACCTTAAACTACACTAATTACCACAAATCGCGATTAAAAACTTAATAAGTTACTATTCACCAAAAAATTATTTTAATCTCATTGAACCACACTTTACTTCTTAATGACAACCATGTATGTCGGATTTTTGAAAATCAAAACACAATGATGGCAAAATTTCATTTAAACGGAAAATCAGTTTTTATAAGTACCACTTAGTGGTTTCACTATTCATCAAAAATTGAAGTTTTTCAGAAAAATCCCAAAAATTCACCCTAAGCTATATTTGATATTCTGAATTCAAAAATGAAGTCCGTTTTACAAAATTCAAAACATATAAGTCACATTAATTAATTTAATAATTAATTCCCGCTGTCATGACAAATAGCGTCTTTTTATGAAACAATAAGTATCAAAAGATTGACACTAGTTTAAGTCTGATTTCAAAGTGAAATTGATTCCAACGACCACTATTGGATTTAATGGTAAAAATATTTTCTAATTTCACTTTAAAACCAATTCAAAATATAATCTAATCATATAAATAAATTAGATTAAAAAGTGGTTTTGAATTAAAATACAACATTTTACACTATTCATTAAAAAATGAACTCTATCGGAAAGATACAAAAAATTTACACAAAGTAAATTTTGATGTCCCGATTCTTAATAAGAGTTTTATTTGGTCCAAAAGAATGTTTAAGAGTGAATAAAACTATATTTAATGACGGTTCTCCATCAAAAGGTGATAAGTGAACCTTTAGTGAAAACTAGGGCATATACGCCTAAAATTGAATTCTTTCCGTATTTTAAGCCTTTATCTTTTATTGTATAAATGTAAAAACATTTAAGAACATATATAATCATATTTTAGTTATTTCTATCCATTCCCTCCATTACAACGACTACATGTTAACTACCATTTAAAATAATATTATTTTATTATTAGAGTGCAACGTAAGATTCCCAAGAAACTCGTTGTTCCGTGTTGGGTACGCCATCGAGCATAGCATCCCCTTTAAAGTCATATTAATATTTTATTCACAAATATGGATAAATATGAAAATGTCATATTCTTTATTTACCTGGGGTGTTACAATAACTCCTATATGCATCGGTAGGTCTCATAAGAAAAACTAGTGTCTTAGCACAAGTCCTTGACAAAATCTTATTTGTAGTCTTGGCACAAGGCCTTGACTATGTGGTTATGAAAGTCTGGCATTATGCATTCCATCATTATGAAAGTGGCAATTGATATTGCATGTGATTATTAGACTAGTAGAATATTCATATGAGTAATTAAATGGCATTATTATGACTTTATCTTTGCCATATTATGCTGAAGTTCAAGTTTAAAAGGATTTTGTTTTAGTTTTACACATTTCCTTAAATGTTTATGCTTATTTATGGAAGTTTCCGATATATTGTTATCCTTACTGAGCATCTGAGATCACCCATTTCTATGTTTTATTTTTCCCAGGATGTGAATAAGTGTATTATGACTGACCCGCAAGGATAGTCTATGGGATCTCAATGTTGTCTATGGAAACAATGTGGTTGTAGTTTTCCATTTTACGATGTAATATAAACCTTATGAATGTATCTAGTATTTCGAATTCTACTAAACTAATCGATCTTTCGAGACTTGATCTTTTGTGATCATGCCAATGATACGTAATAATGCACCGAATATGGGCTTCTAGGGTTGGGGCGTTACACTGGGAATTAGTTCTCTCTTCCATATTTGGGTATTCAGTTCAAAATTATGTTCTCTTACTGGATAATCTAGTATTTGTTTCTCCAGATGACCTTTATAAATCCCTTTTCTCTTATATCAAGTGGATGTTTTATTAATCCTTTTTACAATGTGAGATTTTAATAAATGTATTTTGAAAAGTCAAACCCTAGTTACCAAAACTGTGAGGATCTAATTTATTAATTGTGTGTGTGTGTGTGGGGGTGAGAATGTAAAAACGTTATATTTTAAAAGTAAACACCATGTTCGATAGCATACAAGATACGCCACATCGAGCTTAAACAAACTAGAGAATATTATTATTTAAATGTGACCATTATATCCTAGCTGTTAAATTAGAGGGTATGAATATGAATAAATGATTTATGAAATAAATATAAATTTAAAACTAAATATGAATGTATTATAAATTTCATAGAAAATAATAAAACATTTTTTTAGTAAGGTAAATATATTTTTCAAAAATATGTTTTCATCAAAAATGAGTTTTTCATTTTTTTTATTAGAGAATATTATAATTTACATAAGTTATATAAAATTTATTTTAAAAAATGAATTTAATTTTTTAATTAATAATCTAAATTTTATCCTAAAATGAATTTTTGAGAATTTTATGAAAATATTGATTTTTCAAGGAATAGTGAAAAATACCGATTTTTATTGAAAAATGTATTTTATTTTAAAGTATTTACAAGGTAAAATCAAGTTTTTAATTAATTTTAAATTTTAAATAGTTAATTTTTATTTAAAATAATCCAATTATTGTTTTTAAAATTTATTTTATACTTAAATTTAGTATAAAAATATTTTTTATTTTAAAAGGGAATTTTTCTGAAAAACGTTTTTTCGTTGCATTTTTCTGGTTTAATTTTAAATTAAATTATTAAAATTCATTTGATTTTAATTTTTTAAAATTGATTTGATATTTGGAATTAGTGGTTCATAATTTATCAAATATTACCTTTTTAGTTTTAGTCAATTTGAAGAGTAACTTTATTAAATTTGGTTACCATGATAAAGGGTAAATCTGGTAATTTAGGTTACAAATAAGATGATAAGAACCCTAAAACGAACTATAAACATGCCTAAATTTTTTTGGATGAGTATATCACAACCATAATCATACATGTGTATAATTTATGACTTTTTGGATCCAATTGGATATGATTATAACCTTTATGATATTTTATTTAAAGAAACGGCAAACATGTCACACTCTTGTTTTTAATAAGTGTAATATTTTTAATATTGTGTTATCCAATGGATCTTCATGACTATAAATATTATTTTTAAATATAAAATATTTATCTTCATCATAGTAAATTGTTTTTAATTTTTAGGTAATAAATAATTACCTTAATATTTTTCACAACACTGATACAATAATTATTCAATTTTAGGAAAAATCAAATAAATGATATTATAAATATAAAAATAAATATAATTTGTGATAAATAATATGTTAAAACGAATTTTAAAGGATACCTTAACATTTTATGGATATAATAAAATATTTGGTTTGAATTATAAGTATCATATTGATGTTATTAAAGTCAATTTAATGATTAGTTCTAAAAATTGACATTATTGACATTTTATAATAAATAATATTTTATTAAATGTTATAAAATTTTTAAAAATCTTAAATTCAGAAAAGTTATCATTATATGGTTTAAAATATCAACCATTTTCCATTTTAGTATTTTTTTTCATTTTATTATAACTATATTAACCATCAAAGAATATAAATCCATGTTGTCACGATAAGAGTTAAAGAGATTAATTAAGGGTTAAATAAAAAAGATAAGGGTATAAATATAGTAAAAACATATCTAATTTTTATTTTATTATGCTATTATAACCCATAATAATATTATATTTTATATTAATCACTTTTGATCCATTTTTAATTTTAAATTAATTTATATTAATTTAATATTTTGAGAAATGCTATGAGTACCCCTCCCCTATCTTATAAAAGAGCACATATTCTTATCACTTATTTACAATTCAAAAACCTTTTTATTATAACAATAAATATCAAATTACCTTACTAGAATCCTTAAAAACATTCTATAGGTAGTTTTTTTCATATTACCAACCTTAGAGGTCTTAAATTGTTAAGCAAAGGAGGATTTCCAAAGAAGAGGTACAGATTTTATCTGCATGTATTAGTTTTGTTTCTTCTTTCATATAAATAAAATATTATTCATATATGATAAAATAATAAATACAATATCCTCCATATAATTAGATGTTATTATTTCAGTTTAATGACCCATATACATCTAGTATTCCATTAAAGGGGAAAATAATTCATCATCAGTGTGTATGGAGGACTACCGTCTTGTGAACCAGTGTAATTCGTTTTCCATCACAGTATCTCAAGACTGATTATAATGATTGAATTAATTTTTATATATGATATTAATGACATATTTTTCATTTTTAAAATATAAATTCTCATTTAAATTCTTACCTTTCTATGCACATAAAAATGATAATGTCATTCGTTCGTACGTGTGGACTACCACCTCCATGAAGTGATGTGATTATTTTTTCATCAACAAATCATATGGATGATAAATATATTTCTATTTAAATAATTAATATTATAATTAATATATTATTATCATTATATAAATATAAAATAATATCTAGCTTCTTTCCATAATGATCGTTGAAAAATAGAAATTTTAATCATAAATACATATGAACTACCATCTCCATTATTGTAACATAGTTCATTTTTCCTAACCATTTTTAATAGATAGATTTAAAATTATAATTTATTGATAAAATTTTTAAGTATTTCATGATTATTATGCTATATATTATGGAATAATGACCTCTTTAACCATAGTCAAATTACTAACATCATTTTTTGGACTTCTGAATTGAATATCATAAAAGAGTCTAGCATGAACTTAAATGAAATTAATTGTATATAACATAGTAACAAGTAAAATATATGGAATATTAAACATTAAAAGGGTTATTAAGAAAGTAAATAATTAACCTATGTTTATTATTTGGTAATATAAAGAATAAATGTGATGATTCAGACTTAAGGTAAGGGATGTTCTTTTAAAAATCATATTTTAAAGTTCCTCTTTCAACTATTTTTACAAAGGTCAAAAGGAATATATTTTTTAAATATATAGTATGAATAGAATTTCCCACCATAATGATTAATTAATTTCAATAATCTTACTTTACAATTTAAAATGGTTACGTTCAAAGAAAATAAATATTTATTTTTTTCTTGGGTATTATATTTTTAAAAATGGGTTTCAAAGAGAAATTTATTATATATATATGAAAGTGTTTTAAATATGGGTTTGAAAGAGTTTTCCAATGGTTTTATAAAATGTTTTATTCGTGACACTTGATAATTATATATAAGAAATAGGTGAGCATGGTAAAACTTATACGAAGGGTTGATCCCCCCCATTATAGCTCTCTAATTCATTAGGTATTTTGGAAGTTGATCATGAAGGTTATTCCTAGAAAAATATGATGGTTACTCCAAGTATAACCATGAGGGTTATTTCAAGTATAACCATGAGAGTTATTCCATGTGTAATCACGAGGCTTACTCCAATTATATCCATGACGGTTACTCCATGTGTAAGTATGATAATAAAGTGATGCCCTTAGTTACCTATATGATTTAATTTTTCTTTCTACAACTTTTAAAGTTTTTCTTTTATCCAAATCTGTGTGTGATTTTCATGTGGAAATATTTTATTAAACTCATAGAACATTGAATATAAATGAAAAAATTACATGGGTTTTCATGTTTTTCACTCAAATAATGGTTTTATTTCTTTTTCTATGTACCATAATGATCTTTTTTTTCTCACCCCATGTTTTAAAATGTATTTCATAGTATATAAGGATGGGTAAGAGAAAAAAAAGTCAAGGTGAATATTTCGAAGATTTATCATGAAAATAAACCTTGTTTTATTTTTAAAAAAGTTTTTATGGGAAAATATAATCTGAGTATAAGTGTCCACTTTTAATGTATGAGTTTACCATGTGACAATTTTTACTAATTATCTAAAACTATAAATTGAAAATATCCTCAGGATTTTAATAAAGTGAGTTCTAGATCAAAGAAACTAGAATGTGTAATGATTAAGGTCTGGTCCTTAAAACTTATTTTCTATGCTATTAAACAGTCTTGAACTTTTCTACCATTTCTTTAACCATGTAAGTTCCTAGAAACTTTTTATCACCCACTTCATCCCATCATGCATGTGTTCTATACCTCATCCCATAGAGGGCTTCATATGGTGACATTTGAATTCTCAAGTGAAAAATATTATTGCATGATAACTTGAATAGAGGAAAATGATGATATAATCCTCCTTTTAAGTCTATAAATAAATCCCTCAAAATATACTTAGGTGAGTAAATAGTCTATTCATATTTGTTGTCAATTTTTTGATGATAAGTCATACAAATGTTCAACTCTATTTTTAGAGAATACTGAAGTCTCTTTTAGAACTTTGAGGCGAACCTCAGATCTCGATCATATAAAATTGATAGTGGATTCTTATACTACCTCACCAATTCACTAATTTATATATATACAAGGTGATCAAGTGAAAAATCCTCTTAAACAACAATGAAGTATAATTATTTGTAAGGCATTCCCCCACAAACCATATAGAATTTCTCTATTTTGAGGTATTTTGGCGACCAATGATAAAATCCATAGTTGTGTTTCCAATTTTCATATAAGTGTGGTAAATTCTTGGATCATCCCTTTGTTCTTTTTCCACTCAGACTTCACTTGAAGAAACACTAGACACTTTGATATATATTCTTCCATCTCATTGTTTATATTTTCCCACAAATAGTTCTCTTAGAGATCTCTATACATCTTCATGATTTTTGGATGGATGAAGAATGTTGAACGATTACCATCATTTGACAACTCATTATTTAAATCTATTTCATATAGTACAAATAAACATTTCCAAAATATCATAAGTCCCTCATCACCAACCTTGAACTTAAAGTTTTTTTCCTTCCTCAAAACTTCTACCTTATTTAGTATCTCCACACCATTATTTTTATCTTTCTTAATATTCTCAAGTAGTGATTTTTGAACAATCATTTGATAAAGGTTGTATAATGATTCTTTCTTCACTATTCCCATGTCCATACTTTACATCTCCAAGATTATGAGATCCTTCTCACTCCTCATTATAGATAAGGTTGTAGGATCTTTTATACATAAAGCATCTACCAATTTATTTTAATTTCTTGGATGGATGTGGATTTAGCAGTTATAGTCATTGATCAAGTCTAACCATATTTTATGGTGCATATTAATCTAATTATGTGTGAATATATATTTGAGACTCTTATGATGCATTTATATTTTAAAATTCTCTCCATATAGATAATTCCTCCAAATATTCAATGCGAGGATCACTATAGGAAACCTCAAATCATATGTTATATAGTTCTTATCATGAAATTTTAGTTTCCTTGAGGTTTAGAATACCACCTTAACATATTTCATCTGTGAACAACCTAAGACCTTTTTTGAAGTATCACTATTTACCATGAAAAATTCTCCACTTATGGGTAGTATAAGTATTGGTGTAATGAGAAGAATATTTTTCAATCCCTTGAATCTCTCTTCATATTCACGGGTCCAGAGAAACTTTACTCTCTTCTAAATCATCTTAGTTAATGAGTTTATAAATCATAATAAGTTCATAAAAAATCATCAGTAATACCCTGATAGTCCATGGAATCTATGGATCTCCATTACAGATGCTGGTTTGGGCCACTTCTCAATTTTATTTATCTTAAAAGAGTCCACATATATTCCTCTTTTTATGATAAAATTCCCTAAGAATGCCACTTACTCTATCCAGAACTAACATATATTTTAATTTTCATATAACTAATTCCTCTTTAATGTCTTAAGCACAATATTCAAATGCTTCTCCTGTTCCTCCTTAATTTTAGAGTATATAAGAATTTCTCCTATAAGGACTTCCACAATTGTTTCAAGGTAATCTCTAAGGAATATATTCATTAAGTCTGTGAAGGTTTCTGGAGCATTCATGAGTCTGAACGACATGACTATAAACTCATAGTACCCAAACCTTGTACGAAAGGCAGTCTTAGGAATATCCTCTTTCTTCACCTTTAGCTGATGATATCTTGATTGAAGGTTCACTTTAAATAAGTATTCAGATCCATGAAACTAATCAAATATTTTATTAAGTTGATAAAAAATATACTTATTCATTACCGTGATCTTTTTGAGTTCACAATAATCAGTAAAGAGATGCATTGACCCATCATTCTTCATGATAAAGAGAACTAATGCTCCCCATAGTGAAACACTTGGGTGTATGAAACCCATGTCCATATATTCTTGTAATATATTATTTAATTCTTCTAGTTCAATGGGTTATATTATATATACACTCTTATATACTATAAAGGATATAGGTATAAGTTTAATTGATAAATCCCACTCTTGATCAGAAGGAAGACCAGGAAAATATTCAGAAAATACATCAACATACTCTCTTACAATGGGAATATATTCAAAATAAGTCCTCTACTTCGATTGAATAATTTTAAATAGATAAGATTGATCACAATGAAACAATATCCATGACTCTAGACAATATTCTAAGGAAAATTCATCATCATCCTTACACTTGTATAAATTCATAGGATAATTCTGGATATAGAATGTGATTTCCTTTTCTAGAAAGTCAGTGTGATCTTTATAAAATGACATCTAGTACATTCCTAGTGTGACATTAATTTATAATAAAGGAATTATGATAAGGTCCATTTGAAGATTCATCCCATAGATAACCATTGGGGAAGGTTATGTTTTTGAGATGCAAAAATTTATCCATTAGTGATTTTCATAGACAATTTAATCTCCATGTTTTCTAGTGATGTTTGAATAGTTCTAACAAACTTGTATGATATGAAAGAATGTATAAAACTAGAATCAAAGAGTCAATTCACTAATCTTTAATGAATAACTAGCATAACTTTCACCACATCACTATATTTATCAACCACTTTAGTAGTGATAACATAAGCTCACCCTTTCTCTCTTGGATTTTGAGTTTTTTTCATTGGTTAGTTTTGAATCCCTTATATTATTGCATTGATAAACATAATGTAACCATTCCTTGTAGTTGTGATAATGTGAAATTTACTAGGGATTTATCTATAAATTTTTATCTTCGATCACATTAGTTAGAATTTTCCTCTCACTTCGACATGGATTAGCTACATGCCTCTCCATGCTAAATTGGAAGCACTTCCTGGACCCCTTGATATGGTTTCCAAGTTATTTCTTTCTACACCTTAAATAGGTAAAATATTGTATATTCTTACCATAATGGATTTTATCCAGTGATTCTTCCAAGGTGAATCTATATTCTTTTTTATCTCCACCCCCTTATAATCACCCATATCCATCTTCACTTTGGTGGAACATAAGAAAATCTATTCATAACTATCAAAGTTACATACCACCAATGCTTGTCAAAGTCTAAGATTAAATCCACTAAATAAATGGCCAATATTTCTTTCTGGGATCACAAAAAGGATGGAATCATACCATGAAAGTATCATGAAGTTCATCTCATAAGACCTAATAGATTAATCTTACTTTTCCTGAGTCCAAGAAACTCACTCTCCAATTTAAGTCAAAGAGTGCATGATAAATACTTATTGATAAACATTATCTTGAATCTATCCATGGATTCTATTTCCTCCATACACTTTGTATTCTTGATTACTATCCACCACTAATTAGATTATACCTTAAGGTGATGAACAACTAGTATAAACTTCTCTTGTTTAGAGAATTAAATGACATATAATATCTTTTTGATAGAGTTAATCCACTATTCAATGATTATGGGATCAATAGTTCTACAACATTTGGAGGCCTCTTCCACATAAAGGAATCAACTATTGCTTTATATATCGAAGGTAATTATATGAGATTAATGTTACTGTTCATAACATTATCGAATTTTTCCAATACAATCATGAAGTTCTCATCTCCCATTCCCATATTGTTAGGAATTTCATCAGGGAAATCACCACAATGCCTGTTTCACATATTATTAAGACGATTCCTACACTTCCTTCCATTTTCATACATGAAGGAAAGTTAGGGATGATAATAATTATATTAATAAATGTTTAAAAGGTAAACCATAAACTTATAAGGAGTAACTCATAAATGATGGGAAAAGCCTAACTTATGGATATATAAGTTTCAATATTGGTTATCCATGGATATCTTCTAATTAAGTTCTTTAACCCCAACTACTTATTAAATTCTATAAAATATTTTTAAATCCTTCATAATGGTTTGTAAATAGAATGTGAATTAACCCAATTATAACCCTTGGGAGTGTTAAATCATGTGCTTGGTAAGGGACCATTCACCGTGCACATGAATAATGGATGGTATATATTCAAAAAACTATTTTTGGGGTTATTAACCCTTAATGAATCTATTCCAAAACCATGTCCACTTTTAGTATCCAAATAGTGATTTAGTGATAGGAAAACCACATAATATCTACCTTACCAAGAGCTTAGGATCTTATACTAGGATTAGGATAATCCCTAGCATTTTTTATAATATTCTCAATCATAATATCCCAAAATAACTAGACCTTAATCTGATACCAACTATAGAAAATAAAACCATAAACACATATAATTTCATAAATTTTAACATAGCTTACAAAAAATACAAGATAAGGATCTAGGGTCTAGTGTCTTTTTAGGATTAGTCACATAGATATAACATCTTAAAACATAAAATCATTATATTTTTTTAGTATCCTTAGAGTTATCCCAACTCCTATAAAACCTATTAATACTATATATGATAACTTAATGAAATACATAAGAAAAAAGACGATCTAAATATCATAGTAAGGGAATAAACATGGTAAATAATCATAAAATGAGATACATAACATGATATCATAAAGATAATGATTATAAGCTTAAAATAAACACATAAGGAAAAGAAAACATAAGAAAAAAGAGTAAAAAAGATCATATCATATAAGCATGGAATTATAGGAAATGTGGAGACTACATAAAACATTTCATCATAAGCCTAAGTTAAGGCCCCTTGCCTTTTTAACATAACATAGTTGGCTAGGATAACTATCCCCACACCATAGTTGTCCAGGATCACTACCCATGCAACACGAAATATCATAAGATGGTAACATTACCCAATTAATTGGAGGGATATATAATTCCAAGACTACCCATCACATAATGAATATCATACATATTTATACTGCATGAGGAAAATAAACCATGAATAAGTTCCATACATGGTAAAAACCCATGATAAAGAACTGGGTTCATGATATTGTCTCAAGGAATATCTACAAGCTATTACATAAGTTTTACCAAGATAAGAAGGAATTAAATTTATTTTTTATATTCAAATATTAAAGTAACATGATACTTGATCATAAAGTACCATAGTATAAAAATCCATGAGAAGTTTCAAAGAAGTAAAAATAAAAAATGAACCACTTTGGTGATTCCTTTTTAAAATTAGAAATGGGTATTTAAGAGAAGTAGGATAATAAATTTCCTTTAAAATAATATTTGAACTCAAAGGGTTTTAAATAATTTAAAAAGTAATTTTAATAACTTTTTATGGTTTAAAAACTCTTTAAGGGGGCTGATGGTGGATGTGAAATAAGAATTTTGAAAATCCCCTTAAATCGAGTTTCCTTAAAAGTGGGTATTTTGAAGGAAAATTAAAACATGTATAACCCTAGTAATGAAGGAGATATTAAACTAATTATACATTTAAGATACATATATACAAAAATTTAATAATTACATGAGATGAATTTGGTATAAATGGTAGAAAAATAAAGAGAAAGTGTAATGGGAAAGTTATGAGGGGAGTATAGAATATACCTTACTTTTTTTGTATAAAAGAATTATGAACTTGTACTTAATATCCTATATAATTAAATTAAGTTCATTAAAAACATTAATAATAAAATTATTCATCTATATATATTTTTTAGTATATTTATTTTCATAATTTTTATATTAATTAAATCTATTCTTCTCTTGTTTATCACCTGAAGTGGTTTGATTGATTTTTATATGATTATATTGACAAGTTGAACATGGTTAATTTTATCTTAAAAATAAATTCATAACTTCAATAATGTCAATAGGGTTATAAATATCATTTTTATACATCAAAACCATTTTTAATTTCATCCATGTTTGGTGTTAATGGAAAATGAAATGCGTCATTGAGGTAGAGGTGGTAGTCTGTATGTATACACAAAAAACACTTTACTTTTACATAGAACCATAGAGAGGTATAAAATAGAATGATTAATAATTTAAGAATGATAATTTATATATAAAAATCACATTTATTAATCATGTTCATCCTTGGCGGTGACCCTAAAAGGAAATGGTGAAAGAAACTACATCGCTTCATGAAGGCAATAGTTCGTACAAACACATGATCAAGGGTTATGTTTTTCATAGTGGATGAATAAGGATGAATAATTATTTTTAAATCAATATAATCATAAATTTAGACTATAAATTATATTGAATATATTTTATTAATGGATCCAAGAAAGATATGTGTAAGAAAAAAATAAAAAAAAAGATTAAGAAGAAGAAACACTCACGTCAAGGAATTATATTTTCCTTGGAACTCTCCTTAGAAATGAAATAATTAGGAAAAATAAGGGCAAAAAAAGGTATTAGGGTGCATAAAGGACTTAAATTATATGTAATTTTCTTATTGTTTCAAGAGGGATTCAAATGTAAGGTGGAGTATGGAAGAGATGTAAGTGGTCTTCTTTTATAAGTGAATAAAAAGGAATTTTCCATGGAAAATAATATTATGTAAAAAACAATAATGGAATGAAATTAAATTTTTGTGAGTTAGGTGTGATAATGTTGGTAAGAGTTGTAGGTAAGAATTTAAAACCTAAAAAATCAATTCTATAAGGTCTTTAGGTCATCTAAACTTAGGTAAATTGATGCCAAATTAGATTACTCTCTTTGACACTAATTAATCTTATTTAAATATTAATCATGGTAATTAATTTATTACTAAAAAACAAGGAGACCCATACTATAAAACATATAAACTATGAATCCAAATTTTTCCTCCATTAAATCCAATTCAATTTTTAAATAGGTTAAAATTTATTTTTTAATTAAAATAAATAATATATCAAAAAACAACTTTTATAACAAAACACTACTTATGCTAAAAAATGTTATTAATGGGTTTATAAACATGAAATATTTAATAAATATATATAATTATAGAGAAAAAATGTTTCGTAACTATTCAATTCACTCTCATGTTACAATAATATCATAATTAGCAATAAAATTAGCCAAAACCAGTATTTTCCACTATTCAGTAAAAAAATAAATATTTCAGAAAAATCCCAAAAATTTATGATAAGATAATTTTGGAAATATAAATTCAAATACACTATTTTTTTAATTTAATTATAATTTTAAAAATTATATATTTTACTTTTAATTTTTAATACAACATATAAACTTCTTTTATTAAATAAAACCTTTTTAAACATTAAGCGTTTCTAATATTATTTCGTACCAATTTTTTAATTTTTTAATTTTAATATTTTATATCACATAGATATATATTATGTTTTATCATAATTATATTTTAAATATTATTAAATTAATTTACTAATATATCACAATCTTCATTTTAATGCATGTAAAAAAAGATATCAAACTAGAATTATTTAAAGAAAAATATATATACTGGAATCTTTGGATGTTACACTAGATATGATCTTATATAATGTATATTCGGGGGACCTAGTCCCAATATCAATAATCATCCATATAGGATATCAATATGGAAATATTAGATTTCCATCTAGGTTAAACACCCAAGTAACCTCTCTCTCCCTATGTTATGGATGATCCTCTACCTCTCATAGGTATAGGAGAATAGTTAATTCCAATAGAGGATCATGTGTCTCACCCATTATCACTAGGAAGGCGGAATAAATAAATCCACATGAATAGGATTCTGAGCCTTGTAAATGTGGGGGAATAACCAACCCTATCTGTTTTTATGAACAGATGATATCGTGCCCCTAACCCATGGTCGAAATAGCTAACCCTACTCGAGGATAGCGAGTGGAACTAAGATCTAATGTAACTCTATTGCAAAGGGTTGTTACCTATTACTGAATGAAGGATCCCGTGCCTATAATAGATAGAAGGGAACAAACAACTTTAGAAACCATGAGCTAATACTCATCTTTGGTCATGCTACACTACTAAGGATCAATTTTTCTTGTGATGCTTCACGTAACTCCACTATCTCTCAAAGATCACAATAGGGACTACTATTGGGTGCACCTCTAATCTCAAAAATAAAAAATATGGTCCTCTAACCATTATATCATATGTACACATCATGTTTTATACAGTACATGATGTTTACTACCTAATAACATCCTTTCATGTGCTATGGTGTTCTACTGGGCATGTGAAAAGTAAATTACAAAGTGTGTAGATATGGTAAAAAATGTGTAGGAGTAGAATAATCACTACCATGTGTACTTATCTACACAGAGTTGGGTAAACCTACAAATACACAACATATGTTCCCATTTTACATGATGTGTAGGAAAAAATACTACATGGGTGAGTATTTACAGTACATACTGATCTGTCCACCAGGGTCATACAAAATGTAGTCAAATATCACAAAAAGTGTGATATTTAACTTCTATAGAAACCCTTGAACCACATAACCAAAATACACAATGTGTGTTTTTCAGAACTACATGCCGTGTAGTTGGGTTTTACAAACTAGACTTGGTTCCAGTCCCGATTTCCTCTACCACATCCATTGATTTCATCGAGAATCTTGATATAACTCCCACATCTATATTTACTAGGGTCAAAATATCACCATAAGATAGATTCCAACCATCCTATATCAAAAAAAAGTCACAATATTGATCCCATTTCCACACACGAATCTATACATGGAGATGATCATCCCGGTCATCCAATTGCATCATATCATTAGCTAATCATCCTGATAGAGATTTGATTCCTACCATTGTTTGTTAGGGGATCATTATTTCCTTGAGGTATTATCATTAAATGCATTAATATTTTAGAAACACCTCAAATTATTCACCCTGCCACATTTTATCACAAACCAGAAACCATCATCACATCACCATACTTAACGCTAAATCTGTTGCTTTGATTTTTGGGGTTGATAACAAAATGTACACAAGAATCGGTCCATGGTAATGGTTGAACCGCAAACCCAAAAATGTAAAATAATGAATGTGTGAATAATTGAGGGGAAAATATAATAAAACACAAGAATAGTTAACAACAAAGACCATGCATAATCATTCTTCATCTACCGTTGTGAAATCCATGGGAACACAAATAAAATCACAAGGTTCAATATTAATAATCTCAAATCACAATTTTAAATAAAATTGGAAGTTGATAGATCCATTATAAATCAAGTGATCATGGATTTAATTTTTAAAGATTAAATCTATTTCCATGAAAAGAATAAAAATAGGGATAAACCAACAATACAAAATCCCTACCTCATGAACAAATCAATCATTGGGGAAGAACATGTTTTCTAGAAATTTCATAGAATAATTCACAAAATCAATCATTTAATACATGAATATCCATGATTTATTGGCAAGGAAGAGAAGGTCATGCCATCCTTATCAGTGATTCCTAATCACAATTCACCCGCCAACGTCTACACCCACCAAAAGATATCACTCACTCTCTCACAATTTCTAGGGTTATGTGCCTAACCCTAGGGACTCAACAGAGAGTGGTTTAAATAGTAAACAGTTAGGCTAAAGAAAATATTAAATACATGAAGTAAATTATTTAATTTATTTATTCTATTCAATCCTACGACTACACAAAGTCTCAAAGCCTAGTTTGAAAAAAACTTATATCGCTCCTAGGGTAAAGCCTATGTTTCAGAATCAATTTCTATATCAGTTTCTCCATTACAGAATTTGATTTTTAGATATAACATAATTCATGCATGAGAATAATAAATATTTAAATAAATTTAAATACTCAATGATGAGGTTCAAATTACACTCGATAATCATGACCTAAAAAAAAACAAGGGAATTCATAAAAATATTCAAAGGTTCCAAACCCAATAACTAGGGTTGTTATAACGAGATAATCCAAGAGAATCATTTGAGATAAAGAGATCTTGTGTCCAGGAATAGAGCCTTGAGAGCTCCATGGAGAAAGGGGGAGATAATTTTTGAAAAATTTTGTTCTTGAAAAATAAAAATTATTTTATTCCCATTTCTATTTATTAGTGTTATAAGAATCATAAAAAGTGGTATTAGAGCATTATATGAAGTTTAGAGTGGTGAGAATCCAATGAATTAAGGGTTTTTAGTTTGGGTTAGTGTTATTTTGTAGTTTCTAAAATATGAAATCCAATCATGTTGATTTATTGACCACAAAATTATAATTCCAATGAAAAAAATGAAACATCTATTAGAGATCAGTGAACTTAAATGATTTTTCTAAAGTTTTATGATTCAATGGTCCATTTTTGATGTCGGAGGGTTGAATATTGACATCATCACCACACCATCATGACATCATCCATAACCACATCAGTAAGAGGAGAAACATCACCTAAGGTGATATGTCGTCACCATTTCATTTCCATGTTATCCCTAGAAGTTTAAAAAATTAAAAAAAGGTCCCTAGAGTTTCTAGGGATTGCAAAGTGGTCCCTTCTAAAAAATAGAGAACATCCCATCAATGTTTGGTATTTATATTTTGGACTATATTTTTAGAATTACTTCATTTTAGTACTTGAACCCTATAAGGATCTAGATAACTCATATTTTAACAAAATAATAGTCAAATACCCCATTATTTATTATTCTTAACATAATAGTATGATCTATTTTTCAAAATTATACTATTAATTGAATTAGAATTCAATAGAGGGACCATATATGAAAGGAATTTTCATTTATACTTTATAAATCTATTCCATTTAAAAGTATCATGTAGTATATATTCTCAATGATAAGTATATGTTTAACCCTGTTAATAACAAGGGAGTCAACCTTGTTGACACAAAGGAAGTAAAGTGGAAGAAGATGAATAATAATACCCTTAGTAAAATTTAATGATGGATTGATCACAATGTTTACTTCCATGTTTCTCAAGAGATCAATGTATGAAAAGTCAAAATGAAATTAGAAAAGTAATACCAGTAAAATAGTTCCCAAAAAATAATATATTGTTAAATAAGTTGATAGATCTTAAACTATATATTTGAATATATTTGTGAGTTTCAAATACTGGTGAATAAATTAGATATTTACAAAGAGCCTCTAATTAATGAAGATCAGATGAGCCACCTATTATACACACTTCCAGATAATTGGTACAAACTATTGGTCTCCCTTCAAAAGTTGGTTCCAGGTGGAAAACATACAATGAAAATGTTAAAGGATGCATTGTTTAGTGTGGAGGCCTGAAGGAAGTATGCGAGTTACAACCAAATGCAAGCCCTCGTTATGTATAAGTAAGGGAGACAATAAGAAGGTGACCATGGAGGGAGAAAAAATAATAAAGAAAGACCATTGGAGATTCTATCGATAGAACAAGGCCAACATACAATGATACCACTGATGCATGGAGGGAAATATGAAGAATAATTTCTAGAACATACTATAATAGAAAATCTAAGGTAGTAACCTAAAGAAGAAATGGAGATGTGAATGTGAAATTATTGAGAAAAGTTATTATTTTCTCCAATGATGAAGAAGAGGCATTCCTTTAAACATCATTCCAAGACCAGATATGGTTGGTTAATACTTCCATATCATACCACATGACTCCACATCATAGTTATTTCTTGACTTATTGAGATAGTGAATTTGGTGTATTCAAGATTGGTAATACCAGTTCAATAGAGATTATTGATGTGTATGAAACCTAATTAAAGAAGTATACTTTATATAAAATCACACTAAAGGATGTTCGACATGTTCCAAGCATTAAAATAAACCTATAATTAGGTATATCCATTAACAAATAAAGCTATGATTACATCTTCAGTAATAGTGCATGGAAGATTTTGAAAGGATCTAGCCTCATTAACAACGAAATCATATATGGTATGTTATAAAAAAATCACAAAAAAATATGTGAAAATATTTTCAACATGATTTAGGGAGAGTTTTAATTAAATTTTGGGCATAAATGACTTGACCACATAAGCGAAATTGTGTTATGAACCTTGAAAAATAAGATATGTATCAGAGATTGCACAAATGAAACACTAAATCCTTTCAGATACTACTTGTATAGGAATAAATAAAGAGTCTCATTCAACACTTATTCATTGAGGAGGAACAAAGTAATTTAGTCTGGTTTAAACATATGTATTCAGTTCCATAGAGGTGTAATTATTAAGAGGTAAAAAATTTTCATTATACTTTATAGATGACATATCTCAAAAGGCATGTATGTTATTATTTTGAATGAAGAACCAAGTACTAAAGTACTTAACGATGTCCCAAGGTATAGTGGAGCATAAAAATGGGAGGAAACTAAAGTAACTTTGTTTAGAAAATAGAGGAGAGTACACATCCAAGGAGTTTCATGCCTATTGCAGGAGTTAAAGTATTTGACATGAGAGGTTGGTCCCATGCACCCTACAACACAATAAAGTTGCAGAAAGGATGAAAATAACCATCATGGATAAGTTTAGAAGCATGATAATCTACCTAATACCTTCTTGGGATATACTATTTAAGTTTTATATTACCTCATTAATATATAACCATTAGTCACTTTAAATTTTGAGATTAATCAGAAGGGATGGTATGTTAAACATCCATTTTACTATCATATAGGATTATTTGGGTATTTAGAATCTATACATGTATCAAAAGTGTACAATCATAAACTATATGGGAGATATAATCCATATATATTCATCGAATATAAATATGAGGAGTTTAGATACAATATTTGAGACTGGAAGGAAATGAAAATGATAAAAATAAGAGATGTCATATTCCATGAGAACTAGGAAATTGAGAACATTCAAAATCACAAAATGTCTAGAAGAGAAAGTGATAATGAATTAATTTCTAATCCAAAACCTATAATAGAAAAAATTTACATTGAAGAGGAAGATATGAAATAAGTCTCATTAATAATAGGAAAGGAGGAAATGGAGTAGGGCATTGAGTAGGGGGATACTCAGTACAATTTACTATTTTTTATCAAACCATCACTGGATCAAGGTGATGGTGTAACTCCCAAAATTAGAAATTAATAGGTTTAAAGATATGTATGAGGAAATATTCTATCATAAAAATATTCAGATTCAGATATAACTCAACCCACTAGTATCCCACCTGGTTTGATAATATGTCAATTGTGACACCCCAAACCCACATCTAATAGGCCAGAGGTTTCCAACTAGCACTAAAAAGATATAATATTAGATAACATGACTTAACATATAGGAACTTGTAATATAAATTCATCTATAATAGGTAAAAAATATCCAATATCACCATCAATATATAATAAATTTAACTATATAATAATAAATGCTTGGAATGTCAACTATCTAGTGTAATACCCTAAATGTAAACCCAAAATAGGAAATACAAATGCAGAAGAAAAAATCCACTTGGTACTATAAAATATGGGAATAAGATAACACCTCCTATATGTGAGGAATACTAAAAAATAATCCCTTTATAATAATATATATTGTTAACCACCATCATGTACAATGCAATAACTCCTATAACTCCACTAACTTTATGCCTACTAAGGTCATCCCTGAACTATATGACATTTTCACAAACACAACACATGTGGGAAGAAGTCCTATGAATGAGAGAGTATAAAGATACCTAGAAGGATTAATTGAAAACACAAATCAAAGTTAATTTAAATTGTCAGTTCTAACCCATGACTAAGGGAAGAACATATAGGTGAATAGTAAGAAAAATCCAGAAATGTTCTAAGGTCAGGTCAACCATATAAAAGAGAGGATCCCAATCATAATATATTAGATCCATGATAGATCATATCCCATAGTAACCACATATATTAGCGTGACCAGTCCTATAAATCCTAAATTCTAAATACAAATATATCTCTATAAAGGAATGCATAAAGACCCAATATGTCGACAATAACCCAAAGGCATCAAAAAATGTCAATAATTCATGAGACCTATAACACCCAAACTATCTCACATCCTTCACATACATGTATAACTAAATAAAAATAGTAATGGGGGACCCATGCCTTTCTAAATACATTAGTTGAGAGGTTACCTAACCTTATAGAGGAATTAACCCTAGAGATATTATGCTACTATGAGCATTTTGACCCCATGGCTACTTTATAATCATCCTCCCACATTTTTCATCATCATAATGAAAATATAAAACTCCAGATGCTTGAGAAACTACAATATAGATATTAGATAATGAATATATATATATATATATACACCATCACATTCTATATGAAAAAATGATCAATGCGACCTACTTATACATCCAATTTGGACACCCAGATGAGAAGATAAGAAAAACACTATAAGCTATCCAAAAAATGACGTGTGATTTATGGATACACGGAAAGTAAAAATCGATAGTATCTAGGCATAAGTCATGAGAGTCCAATTAATTTAACTTTATTCTATATGAAATGTGCATTATGGTACATTATGTGTGGGATTTTCTTCTCCACTCGATGTGTACTATGCGGGTACATACATTTATATCACCCATAAGAACACAACATTACTAAAGATTTCACAACATGTGATATCAAGCAGGTTAGAATTATGGTTCCACACTGAGTCAAGTTTCTTTATACACAAAACATGCATGATATTCCACATGGTGTTTGTGACTAGCTAGTTACTTAATTTTTATAGTTGGTATATTCTCAAACCACGTAGCCTAAAGTATACGACATGTGACCCGGAGTCACATGATGTTTGATATTTATAAAGCTACACGAACTTAACACCATAAATCATGGATTATATAGTGTGTATCTTGGTGATACAAGATATGCGTCCTTGATGATTATATAGAAAAATATAGCTAATGATATGTAAAACACATGATCTAAGACAAGACACTGTTTAGTCTAAAAACTTCCAGAATGTCAGAAAATTCATTCTCACATCATAAACACAACCATATTTGGATGTTACTTTACTAAAATATGTATGTAACAACCCTATATCATTCATCTCACTTGGTTATATCTTTCTAGAATATTCATTTTCATTATCATATATTTTCACCATCCTCCTTATTAAAGCTACATTTGAAACCTTGTTATGTGATCACTACCAAACACTCAAACTCGAGTTTTTTCTAGAGACCTTAATTTTAACATTATAGAACCATGATATAAATATTTTTAGTGAAATAAAATATGGTTAGGCCCATTCTAAATAATGTTTTTTTCATTATATTTAATGGTTAATCCATAAAAAAATAAGAATGATCATGTCTAATGAATATAACTGTATAAACTAGATAAAAGGAAACCCAGAACATAAAGAGGATATTTTCAAATTAAATATATAATTAATTTAACAATAATAATTACCTCAGTATTGATATTATTTCTTTGATTAAGGTTTTGGTCATTCAAACCTTGTTTTATTTATACTTTTGTTATGCTAAGAGGTTCCATTGTAGAATCCCTTTAGAGGTTATCCACACATGCTCCATGATATTAGAGAATTATCAATGGAATTATAGGTGATATCAGAGATATACTAATCATTTTGAGTTTCTAAACTTTGATTTCAATAAGAAATCCTTTGGTATTTAAGATTTATTATCTTTTTCTCTTAATATTGAGTGGCTAGAAGAAGGTGGTAGAATTATCTCTATCTTGAGATAAACCCTAGAGATGTTCATAGAGGAGAAAAATTATTCTAGGAAGAGAAATGTTGTGAATAAAACAAATGATTTCAAAACCACATCAAAAATGATATCATTGGGTATATATAGATCTTGGGTTTTTTTTATAATTTAATAAAGGACATTAATCAAATAAAATAGCTTCCAAGACTGTAGGCTTTATATTTTTATTAATTTTTGGATAACCACTATTTTTAATTGGGTTAAGAGGGAACGTTATTACATGGATCGAAGGCCCAAAGGCATAAGGAATTTGAAATGAATCGAGGACCTAAGGACTAAATAAACAACACAAGCCCTCCCTAGACAATTTCTATCTGATGCTCCAAAGCCCCCTTTCACAAAAAGTTGACTAGCTAGAATTACCCCTTGTAACAACAACACTATGGTTGGTACAAATGGAAAATGAAATGCCCCCTCATATTTTTAATCTGATTAGACATGTGGGTAGAATCCTTCATTCACTAAACTCACCATCTAAGCCCATGTTTATAGATTTCCACATGTTGCTCATGGTCCATGCCCAAACTTCAAGAAACCAAATCGATGATCCACCAGCGCCGCTGAGCTCACGCTATCATCTGTCATCATTGCTATCAAGGATTAAACACCAACATTTCTGGGGATACCTACCCATCTTCGGATACTATCATCACTGTATAGGACCCAATGTTGAGGTTCCAATTCCACCGAGGCACCTTTATTTCCGCTGATCCCATGAAACCGTTGCTGTAGTCACTCACCCATCTCTATGGGTACCCAATGCCGAACACATACTAATGTTGAGGTATGATATCCTCCACTGTAGTCAGATACACCCCTTCCACCTAACTTCCCTCCATGTCTGTCCTCTATGGCCACATATCTCTAGATAAAAACCCTAAGAAATTAGGGTCTACTAAGATTTGATCCTAGGATTAATGCTGGATTATGGGGTGCCTTTTCCACTAGGACAGACCCCAACTACTTAATAATGTAATACACCAAATATATTTTATACGCCAATAATAATAATAATAATAATAATAGTAATGTAGTTATATAATTTCATGTGATGAATAACACAAATAAATATCATTTTGTTAAATAAATAATATCTTATTTATTTAAATTATATTTTATATTATGTTATTTTTATTATTGAGCACATAACTTGGCTCGACTACCTTCCTCAACCTTTACCAATACTTGAATAATAAATATTATTTATTTAATAAATAAAAAAATATTTTTCATAGTCTTGTGAGTAAATATTTATTTTTATATCCACATAACTAAATATTACTTATTTAATATTATTTATTACCTCGTTAATAAATCAAGAGATAAATAAATATTCTATTCAATAGTATCATGAATAAATATTTATTTAAAAATTTATCTCATATGTAATTAGTGACTGGATAATTTACACTAGTAATTATAGAGTAAATGTTATTTACTATTCATGAGAATAATATTCATTCCAATTATTTAATACAGAATAAAATTTAAATAATATTTACGGATAACTACGTTTGTGAAATTCTATTCCTCTTCCTAAGTTGCATTTTTTGGGCTTGTCTAAAGTTCAAGATCAACATTTAACAGTATGTTTAAGCACCCATAGAAGAAGAAGTTAATGTCACAATTACAATATCCACACATAAACCATCATTGTATAATATAATCTATTTATCTTGATATATCATAATCAATTAGGTTTCATATTAGTTTAATTAAGGCATGGGATCAATTTATCTTCCTTTTAAAATGTAAAATGATATCTTCAATACACCATGTTAATGGATTTAGTAGAGGGTTTCATTTTAATCAAAGTTTATGAGATGTAAAATTCAATAAAAAGGAAGGGATAGATCCTATATTGACTTATTCATTAATGTGATATCACTTATTATTCACCCAATGTATCCTAATTAACTTTAAACATATAATGTTATCATTGTAGGAAATGCATCAAAGTATGTGACCCATGATATGAATTAACAATAATATTAACTCTAAGGATCATGAATCACATTCACATATAGGAATTTCCATTGACATGAAAACATATTGATATCCTATATGTGGGTATGTACTCATAATCTCCAATATTGAAGATTAAAAAGTAAAAACTTCATGAGATGAAGTTTTATCCACTTATGAGTACACACATCTGGTGGTAAACATAATATGTTCCCCATAATATAATTTTATCCTGACTATAGGATATAAATTTAATAATAACATCATAGAATTTCAAGGTTCTTATCATAATAGGGAACTTTTAAGACATTTTGATGTGATAGATACCCTAGAAAATTATCACATTAATGATTCACAGAAAAACAATCAATATATGATAATATTTTTTTTAATATTTAGCTATTTGAATATACTAGTAATCTATAGTAAAAAGTAGCGGGTTCCAGGGAACCAACTCCAAAAGACTCACACTTACACTTGAGTCAAATGTTAACAGATTAGTTAGTTCTCACATGTTAAACATAATTTTGTTGAGTATGACTATAACTATTGGACCTATAATGTTTTCACATGGATAAGGTTTTCCTTACAATACATCTTTATTATAAATCAACTTACCATGACCTCACTACCTTGAGAAAATCCCTAAATTATTAATATCCTCAAGCATTAACTTCTTATTCCCTTGTGATAAATTTAATATCTTCAATAATATGATAGTCAAATATTATCATGATAATGATAATTATAGTACTCTTACAATCTTGGTATAACCCAAATTTGAAAAAATTATTTCTAAATCATGACGGGCCCAAAGGGCGTTGTTATTTCCCTATGGGTCCAATTAAAATAAAAAATTTATAAAAATCATACTATGCTACTTAATTATTTAAAATACTAGGTCAACTACATCCGCTACTGCGGAACACAATTCCAGGAAGAAAATTACAGTAAATCGCAGATTTGGGGACCTAACCCTGTGACCTGCCCCTTAATTATTTAAAATATAATATTAGGAAAGTTTGAGGTTGAACGCATAAAAATGGTAAATTAGTTTGATTTTTTTAAATGAAATTTGTTTCATTTTATGTTTAAGAGGAAATAAATAATATTTATTTATTTTGAAATAAATAGATATATAAGAATATATTTTTATTTTTTGAAATCAACTGGAAAAAGACATGACATAGTTTTATATTTTTAGGGTTCAGGTGGAATTTGATTTTAGGAATATAAATTTATTAAAACTTTTTCAGCATCAGATTTGATATGAGGTGGATCCAATGGTCTTGGTATCTGTCACGACCCATCCTCGGGGCCCGTGCTGTGACTACCCCAAGCCCACCTTCCATAGGCCAGGGGCTAGCGACTAGTACCAAATGCATAAATCCCGATAACTGGGAAGTGATTTCCTTTATAAAACATAAACACATCTAACCAGAGTACAAGTGAAAGTAATACACTAAGTACAAAAGAAAGTGCTGAAAAGTAAATGGGCCAGAATACAAACCCAACTGAAAAGTACAACTACAACTGAACAAAAGTACAACAGAAAAGAGAAATAGATAGAAGATAGAAGCAACTCCTGGGTCGTCCACCTCAGATCCTACCTGAAGGGTAGGTACAAATAGCCTCCTCAATGCTCTCTCCCGCCAACCCCCTCCGTGTATCATCTCGTCGTGAAGTCCACCTCCAGGTACTGACTCGTCGTGAGGTCCACCTCCGGGTACTGACTCGTCATACACTCGGTCTCTCTCAGCACTGTCCGTCGTCTGCATCCAACACAAAGAGGTGTGGGAATAGCCCGTGCATGGGTGAGTATAACGATACCCAGTAGGGACCCCGAGACCCTCAAGGTCTCACTAAATCC
This sequence comes from Viscum album, assembly GCA_963277665.1. Classification (NCBI taxonomy): domain Eukaryota; kingdom Viridiplantae; phylum Streptophyta; class Magnoliopsida; order Santalales; family Viscaceae; genus Viscum; species Viscum album. The sequence continues at coordinate 235,624,162 of OY728146.1, forward strand.
AATAAGGATAACCACAAAGAAGGATCTCAACAGATAACCCTTACTTAGGTATAAGCCCATAATTATACCTATGTTATCAAGTAACCCATCTCAATCATGAGGAAACACAAAGGTTATGAAATCAACGGATAACCACTACTTAGTTATATGCCTATACATATACCTAAGTTATCAAGTGACCCATATCAATCATGAGGTAAACACAAAGGTCATTGACTCAGCTCAAACTAGGATTTTTCATTAATGATATCGAAACCAAAACTACTGAATAGATCCTCCTTTGACAAGTACAGTGATCCTATCACAACTCCAAGGCGCTCCTCACTAACTATAGACTGTTGAGGTACTCCTCCTGTCGAGTACCACGGGTCTGCCACCCAAACACAGTAGTGCTCCCCACCGTGGGTATGCCACCCAAACACAGTAGTGCTCCCCCTAATAGCCTACAGAGGCACTCCTTCTATCGAGTACCCCGGGTCTTCCACCCAAACACAGTAGTGCTCCCCACTAGGCTAGTCAAGTCACTCCGTCTCGAATCGAACAAGCAGTCATCAGGTCTTAGCCAGCTACAAGGTCTCCGTACTCTGTACGCTCGTCTCCAGGAGGATCCTCTCCACGATCTACTGATCAATACTCCAAGTGTCACGTAATCTCACATGGAAGTATCTCAAAGGACCGCCTCGTCAAAGGGATCTCAATGCAACAGACAGCGCGTCAATCAGACGTCCGTTCTGTGAGTTATTAGCCTTTTTGTCCCAAGGGCCCGATTGGTTTCGTGTACGAACCAAACCGACCATATATCTAATGTACCCCAAACTCCCATGGGGTATACTCAAAGGAAGTGTTTCTCAACGTTATTACCAACACCGTTGACAGCTCGTCAAACGGATGTACGGTCTGAGAGTTATTATTACTTCTGTTCCAGGGGCCTAGTTGGATTTCGGGTATAATCCAACCCGGCCATACTCCAACTGTGCCCAAACCTCAAGTGAAGTATACCAAAAGAATCATCTCATCAAGAGAAATCCAACAAAGTCAACGACACGTCAATCGGATGTCCAGAGCTCAACTTATAACCATTTCTGCTTCGAGGGCCCGATTGGTTTCGGGTTTGAACCAACCCGGACGTACCCATACTTCGCCAAAACTTTGAGTGCAATACACCAAAATGACCATCTCGATCCAAGGAATCCTACGTGGAGAGTGGGGGGGGGGGGCTAATTGGTACAGGCTCTGCAAAGCGCTGCCCTGGGTCGTCCCAGATTCCACGGACGTGCGGGATCTATCGCGTCGCCGCCACGACAGATCTTCTCCGGAGGCGCACTGGGGCACCGCCGCCTCCAGGCGGCCAGACGGCTCCAGCTGGCGCCACCTTCCGTGGACCACCGGACGCGCTCTAGTGGTCCGTTTTTTCCACCGTCTATGCCAACGGCTCTCCCGGGACCTTCTCTTCACTGCAACGGCTTTAAATCACCATTGCGGCCCATTTCGTCATCACCCGTCAATCCGCGCACAGACAAACAATATGTGGAGGGTCATCGGGCCGTGTTTGTTCAGCCCGCGCCCTCCGCGTTTGTTGATAGAAAAAGATGGAACAACAATGATGTTCAACGACAAACGTGGCACAATTTTAATCAATTAAAATTGAACTTAATTTCCAACAATTCCCCCGCAAATAATTATTCCCAACCCATAAATAAAAACATTCGCAGATCAACTTGATAATGAGTTGATCCACATTCTTTGTTTTAGAAGGGAAGAATCATGGGAATATTAACATTATAAAATTAAACCCCGACCTCAATTAAGGTTCTCGGTTGACAAGCGTCGTGGATGACGGTGCCATTTCCGTCGTCGTCGGTGTGCACCTGAGGAAGAGACGTCTCCTCTTTTTTCACAGAGAGAAGAATAGAAGACGCGCCATCGCTAGCGAGTTCCCACGTCGGTGTATCCTCTCTTGCCGTGGAGGAAGAAGAGGATGAAGAACCGTGGTCGCCGAGTTGATGTTCTTCGTTGGAGAGTTGGCGTTGTTCAACAAAGGAGAAATCCTCCCCTTCTTCACATGAGTTCTCTCCCAAAAATTCTGCCCACACAACAAGCCAAAAACAATTAAAATAAGGCCACCCCTTATTTTAATTTAACTTTCCATGCATTTCAAAATTCAAAATCCATTTCACTTAATTAATTAAATCAAGATTTGTTTAATTAAATAAGTGATAGGTTGGAAAGTTTTAATGGAGTGAGTGAGGGAGAGGAAGAGTACTCATTAATTTAGGGGAGTTTTCAAGTTTAAAGGGGGAGTTTATGAGAGTTAAAAGAGAGTTATGGGAATGTGAAAGGTTGGGGCTCATGTGGGACCCACCTCACAAATATCCTTACATGGGTAGTTAGAAGCTTGTGGGTCCCACCCTAACTCCCCCATGTAGGATATGACCACTTTAGATATAAAAATAAAATTGTTCCACAATTTTATTCACTTCTTATTTAATCCACAAATTTTAACTTCTCTTACCGTGCAAACAAAACTATGGTAAAGGTTACCTTAAGAAATTAACGAGGCTGTGGATTTATCAGTGCCCTCAGATTTCAATTCCGAGCAACAGTTCAAAAGATAGAAAAACTCGCTCGTTCGTTCACTGAATGTACCCAAGCTAAACTTTAGAAATTGATTTCAGGCACACCGGGCCTCAGAATCAGGTGCCCTCATAAGCCATAGACTCGTAAAATTCGAAAGAATTAAGAAAAAATTTCCCTTGAAATTTATGGCACTTTACATTACTGCCACCTTAGGGATTTACATCCCCATAAAGCTACAAGATAAACTAGGGAAACTAAAGGAGATACCGAGCATGCATCTGAGCCTCCCGCTCCCATGTTCTCTCCTGGAGGTTCCCGTGCTGCTAGCGAAAGCGCACAAGAGGAATCGACCATCCTCGTAAGTCCCACTCTTGTCGATCCTCAACCTCTATTGGAACCTCTGTGAATGTCGCCCTGTCATCGATATCCAGCTCCCTGTGGTTAATGATATGTGAAGGGTCGTGCACGTATCTCCTTAGCTGAGATACGTGGATGACATCATGCACCTGGTGCAACTAAGGTGGAAAGGTCAAGCGTTAAGCCACCTTTCCTACCCTACTGAGGACCTAAAAGGGTCCGATGAACCTTAGAGATAACTTTCCGCTTCGGCCACATCTCCGTAGACCTCTTCGAGGTGAGACCCGTAAGAAAACATGGACACCATACTCGAACACTAGTGGTCTCCGTCTCCTATCAACATAGGATTTATGCCTGCTCTGTGCTGTCTTCATCCGCTCCTAGATGATTTGCACCTTCTCCGGTAGCCTCTATATAGGCGCACTGTTCAACCTCTACCTCAGCTCCTGAAAAGCTCTTCTGGCATATCCCTGACCAGACGAATGGTTTTCCCCTTCTTTGTCAATGCTAAAAGCGGTACGATAACTCTGGAGAAGTCTGGCTCAAATCTAAGTCTGGCCGACTCATGAGTGATCGACCGCACCCACTTATGCATGATTCCATCCTGTGCTGCCTGTGGTTTCCTTTTCACCGACCAAGGAAAAACACATCCCAACATTGTAGGTAAACCACAACCTTTTTTCCTAATACAATCAATCTGTGTATGAACTATGGTTGCCCAGTCCAAACCCAAACTAACATCGTAAGGCCTCGACGCTGCCACCAAGAGGTTCCAACCGAAACTCTCACCTCAAGGGTCAGATCACACCATCAACGTAAGCGTGATTATCGAGTCTCCTCCCAAATGTATCTCCAGACGTGAGGGTCAAGTCAACAGCTTAACTGAAAACTCTAGGACTGGGACAAGATTCGTGGAAGGAAGGGATGATTCGTATCAATGTATATTGTTACGGAAGCTAGTAGTAGACACAAACCATACCTAGAATCATTCCTAGAGCCTTTGGGTCACACTCCTTGACCGCATGCAACTACTCTCTTCCCCTTCCCTCCTGCTCCCTGAGCCTGGTGGGGAATACAAAGGCTGGTGGTTGTAACATGTCGAAATGTACACCACCTCATGCTTCTCTCCAAGATCTGCTTCCACGTCTGCTGCTCTATAGATTCATCTTTCCTTAACACTTCCTCTTCTTGAAACATTTTACACACCCAAGTCTCTGAGATTGGTGCCACTTTCCTGCTTTCCCACTAATAACCTTCACTGGATGTATCAACTCAGCCAAAGAATTCTCAACCAAAAAGGTTCTCTCTAGCACCCCAATATAAGTAGGAATGAATAGGGGAAAGGTGCTGGCTCAGATGTCCTTAAACACACCTTGCTCGGACGTCGGAGCCCTGAAGCACTGATTGTATCGTAGTCATCAAGTACCTGGAATGACCGGTACTCCTCGATGATTACTTAGCTACCGACATTTCATCCAACCGAAGTTGTATAAGCTCTAGAAAACTCTCACCCACCTCCTCAAGCTAGTCCTCATCCGCCTATGAGTCATGCTCACCTTAGAACCTGAGTGGTATCTGGTGCTGAAACACGTGTAAGGCACTAAGCCTACATGTGTCATTTACCGGTACTGCCGGTTGGAACTGCTGACCAACAAGTAGTGATATAACTGGCACTCTACCCGAAGTTACTATCTGAGGCATCAGTCCACATACCGAAGCCTCATCACTATGCAGACCAACCTCATGGTCACTCACTGGGAAACACCAATAGCTAAGATCTCCATCTGTACTACTAGTGTCTTAACTAGGCGTAGAACTATAGCAATCGGCTCCATCCAGTCCACTGCTACCTGGGAATCTGTCTCGCCTCGTAACCTCAGAGGCCTCTGCTGCTGGAACTCGTGGAACTCGCTCTACTAGCGTGCACCATCCACTAGTACAGCTGGTGGCATCTGCTGCCCAAAGGGTGGTGGTGCTGCTGGTACACCACCCGAAGGTATCAACATAGCAAGAGGGCCCTGCACCGGAGCCTCATCCCTCGGTCGGCTATCATCGGGTACTCTCTCGAAACTCCAGCTGACTATCTGCATGGAGACATCCTGAACAGATGCGACAAGGTCAAATGATTTAAACCAGGTGAGATGAACTGGTTTGAGCTGACTTAAAGAAAACTTTTGGAAACACACACGCAATCAGTGTTTTCATGCACTGGGTAGGAAATCAGTAGTCAGGGTCCTGGTGTATTGATATGTGGGCCACCACACCAACACTGGACTCCCTGAACTGAAGACCAGACCTGGTACCCTAACACTACTGCTTCACATAAAAAAATTATCGGAGTCCTGAGTTTTGTGGTAGAACCGACTCCTCTAATACCAATTTGTCATGACCCGTCCTTGGGGCCCGTGCCGTGACTACCCCAAGCCCGCCTTCCATAGGCCAGGGGCTGGTGACTAGCACCAAAGGCGTAAATACCGATAACTAGGAAGGGATTGCCTTTATAAAACATAAACACATCCAAATAGAGTACAAGTGGAAGTAATACAATAAGTACAAAAGAAAGTGCTGAAAAGTAAATGGGTCAGAATACAAACCCAACTGAAAAGTACAACTACAATTTAACGAAAGTACAATAGAAAAGACAAACAGCTGGAAGATAGAAGCAACCCTTGGGTCGTCCACCTCGGATCCTACCTGAAGGGTAGGTACAGATATCCCCCTTAATGCTCTCGCACGCCAACCCCCTCCGTGTACCGTCTCGTCGTGAAGTCCACCTCCGGGTACTGACTCGTCGTGAGGTCCACCTACGGGTACTGACTCGTCATACACTCGGTCTCTGTTAGCGTTGTCCGTCGTCTGCATCCAACACAACGAGGTGCGGGCATAGCCCGTGTAGGGGTGAGTATAACGATACTCAGTAGGGACCCCGAGACCCTCAAGGTCTCACTAAATCCAACAAGGATAACCAAAAAGAAGGATCTCAACAGATAACCCTTACTTAGGTATAAGCCCATACTTATACCTATGTTATCAAGTAACCCATCTCAATCACGAGGAAACACAAAAGTTATGAAATCAACAGATAAACACTACTTAGGTATATGCCCATACATATACTTAAGTTATCAAGTGACCCATATCAATCATGAGGTAATCAAAAAGGTTATTGACTCAGCTCAAACCAGGATTTTTCATTAATGATACCGAAACCACAACTGCTGAAGAGCTCCTCCTCTAACGAGTACAGTGATCCTGTCACAACTCTGAGGCACTGCTCACTAACCATAGATTGCTGAGGTACTCCTCCTGTCGAGTACCGCGGGTCTGCCACCAAAACACAGTATTTCTCCTCGCCGTGGGTCTGCCACCCAAACACAGTAGTGCTTCCCCTAATAGCCTACATAGGTACTCCTTCTATCGAGTACCGCGGGTCTTCCACCCAAACACAGTAGTGCTCCCCGCCGTGGGTCTACCACCCAAACACAATAGTTCTCCCCACTGGGCTAGTGAAGTCACTCCGACTGGAATTGGAAAAGTAGTCATCAGGTCTCAGACAACTACAAGGTCTTCATACTCTGTATGCTCGTCTCCAGGAGGATCCGCTCCATGAGCTACTGATCGATACTCCAAGTGTCACGTAATCTCATTTGGAAGTATATCAAAGGACTGCCTCGTCAAAGGGATCTCAATGCAACAGACGGCACGTCAATCGGATGCCCGGTCTGTGAGTTATTAGCCTTTTTGTCCCGGGGGCCCGGTTGGTTTCGTGTACGAACGAACCCGACCATATCTCAACTGTACCCCGAAATCCCATGGGGTATACTCAAAGGAAGCGTTTCTCAATGTGATTACCAACCCTGCTGACGGTTCGTCAAACGGACGTCCCGTTTGAGGGTTATTAGTATTTCCGTTCCAGGGGCCGGTTGGATTTCGGGTACAATCCAACCTGGCCATACTCCAACTGTGTCCAAACCTCAGGTGAAGTATACCAAAAGAATCGTATCATCAAGAGGAATCCAACAAAGTTTACGGCACATCAATCGGACATCCTAAGCTCAAGTTATAACCGTTTCCGCTCCGAGGCCCGGTTGGTTTCAGGTTCGAACCAACCCGGTCGTACCCATAATTCGCCAAAACCATGAGTGTAATATACTGAAACGACCGTCTCGATCCATGAAATCCTATGAAACTGACGGTGCATAGATCAGAGGTCCACAACTCATGATATGTCCGTTTAACAAAAAACGGTCCGAAAATAGGGGGTATGAGCCCGGTCCGACCCAGCCCAACACGCCCTGGGTCGGCCCGGTAGGGCGCGGCCCGACCCAGGACCAACCGGCGCGGTCCGACCCGACCGACGCAGTCATGGCTCGGCCAGCCCGGCCGAGCGGGTACGCAGAGCGAGGGGGGGGGGTGCATATTGGTACCGGAGGCGCAAAACGCTGCCTTGGGTTGTCCCAGATTCCGCTGCCGCGCGGGATCTACCGCGTCGCCGCCGTGGCACAGCCGCGACAGATATTCTCTGGTGGCGCGCTGGGGTGCCGCCGCCTGAAGGCGGCTGGACGGCTCCGGCCGCCGCCTCCAGTCACCGGCACCGCCGCGCTGGCACGATGCGCCGCCTCCATTTTCTGCGGACCACGCGACGCGCTCCGGTGGTCCGTTTTTCCCACCGTCTACACCAGCGGCGCTCCCGGGACCTGCTGTTCACTACGATGGCTTTAAATCTCTACTGAGGCTCATTTCATCGTTGCCCGTCAATCCGCACACAGACCAACAATCTGTGGAGGGTTTTCCGGCCGTGTTTGTTCGGCCTGCGCCCTCCGCGTTAGTCGATAGAAAAAGATCTAACAACAATGATGTTCAACGAGAAACAAGGAACAATTTTAATCAATTAAAATTGAACTTAATTTCCAACAATTCCCCAGAAAATAATTATTCCCAACCCATAAATAAAAACATTCACGAATCAACTTGATAATGAGTTGATCTGTGTTCTTTGTTTTAGAAGGGATCAATCATGGGAATATTAACATTCTCAGATTAAAACTTTACGTCGATTAAGGTTTGTGGTTGAAAAGCATCGTGGATGACAGTGCCGTTTCCGTCGTCGTCGGTGTGCACCTGAGGAAGAGACGTCTCCTCTTTTGTCACGGATAGAAGAATAGAAGACACGCCGTCGCTAGAGAGTTCCCGCGTCAATGACTCCTCCCTTGCCATGGAGGAAGAAGAGGATGAAGAACCGTGGTCGCCGAGTTGATGTTCTTCATCAGAGAGTTGGCGTTCTTCAACAAAGGGGAAATCATCCTCTTCTTCACAAGAGGTCTCTCCCAAAAATTCCCCCTACACAACAAGCCAAAAACAATTAAAACAAGGCCACCCCTTATTTTAATTTAACTTTCCATGCATTTCAAAATTCAAAATCCATTTCACTTAATTAATTAAATCAAGAGTTGTTTAATTAATTAAGTGATAGGTTGGCAAGTTTTAATGGAGTGAGAGAGGGAGAGGAAGAGTCCTCATTAATTTATAGGAGTTGTTAAGTTTAAAGGGGGGAGTTTATGAGAGTTAAAAGAGAGTTATAGGAATATGAAAGGTTGGGTCTCATGTGGGCCCCACCTCACAAATATCCTTACATGGGTAGTTAGAAGCTTGTGGGTCCCACCCCAACTCCCCCATGTAGGATATAACCACTTTATATATAAAAATAAAATTGTTTCACAATTTTATTCACTTCTCATTTAATCCACAAATTTTAACTTCTCCTACCATGCAAATGCAACTATCTTAAAGGTTCCCTTAAGCAATTACCGGGGATGTGGATTCATCGGTGCCCTCAGATTTCAATTCTGAGCACCGACTCAAAAGATAGAAAAACCCACTCGTTCATTCACTGAACGTACCTGAGCTAAACTTTGGAAATTGATTCTAGGCACACCGGGCCTCGGAATCAGGTGCCGTCAGAAGCCACAGACTCATAAAATTTGAAAGAATTAAGAAAAAAAATTTCTTTAAATTTATGGGTCTTTACATTACTCCCACCTTAGGGATTTACGTCTCTTTAAAGCTATAAGATAAAATAGGAAAACTAAAGGAGATACCGAGCATGCATCTGAGCCTCCCGCTCCCATGTGCTCTCCTAGAGGTTCATGTGCTGCTAGCGAAAGTGCACAAGAGGAATCGACCATCCTCGTAGGTCCCACTCCTGTTGATGCTCAACCTCTACTGGAACCTCCGTGAATGTCGCCCCGTCATCGATATCCAGCTCCCTGTAGTCGATGATATTTGAAGGGTCGTGCACGTATCTCCTCAGCTAAGATACATGGATGACATCATGCACCTGGTGCAACCGAGGTGGAAAGGTCAAGCTATAAGACACCTCGCCTACCCTTCTGAGGACCTAAAAGGGTCCGATGAACCTCAAGGATAACATTCCACTTCGGCCACATCTCTGTAGACCTCATTGAGGTGAGACCCATAAGAAAACGTGGTCGCTATCCTCTAACTCTAGTGGTCTCCATCTCCAATCAAAATAGGATTTCTTCCTGATCTGTGCTGTCTTCATCCGCTCCTAGATGATTTGAAAATTCTCAGGTAGCCTCAAAATGGGTGCACTGGTCAACATCTGCCTCAGCTCCTGAAAAGCTCTGCTGGCATATCCCTGACCACACGAATGGTTTTCCCCTTCTTCGTCAATTCTAAAAGCGGTGCAACAACTCTGGAGAAGTGTGGCTCAAATCTAAGTCTGGATGACTCATGAGTGATCGACTACACCCACTTATGCATGATTCCATCCTGTGCTTCCCGTGGTTTCCTTTTCACCGACCAAGGAAAAACCCATCCAAAAGTTGTAGGTAAACCACAACCTTTTTGCCTAATACATTCAATCTGTGTATGAAATGTGGTTGCCCAGTCCATACCCAAACTAACATCCTAAGACCTCGATGCTGCCACCAAGAGGTTCCAACCGAAACTCTCGCCTCAAGGGCCAGATCACACCATCGGCGTAAGCGTGATTATCGAGTCTCCTCCCAAAGCTATCTCCAGATGTGAGGGTCGAGTCAACGACTTAACCGAAAACACTAGGTTTGGGACAAGATTCGTGGAAGGAAGGGATGATTCGTATCAATTTTTGTTGTTACGACAACTAGTAGTAGACACAGATCATACCTCGAATCATTCCTAGAACCCCTGGGTCACACTCCTTGACCGAATGCAGCTACTCTCTTCCCTTGCCCTCCTGCTCCCTGAGCCTGGCGGGGACTACAAAGGCGGGTGGTTGTAACATGTCGAAATGTACACCACCTCATGCTGCTCTCCTAGCTCTGCTTCCAAGTCTGCTGCTCTGCCGATTCATCTGTCCTTAACACTTCCTCTTCTTGAAACATTTTACATTCCCAAGTCTCCGAGACTAGCGCCAATTTCCTACTTTCCCACTGATAACCTTCACTGGCTGTATCCACTCAGCCAAAGAATTATCAACCAGAAATGTTCTCTCTAGCTCCCCAAAATAAGTAGGAATGCATAGAGGAAAGGTGCTGGATCGAATGTCCTTAAACACACTTCGCTCAGAAGTCCGAGCCCTAAAGCACTGATCGTATCATAGTCATCAAGTACCAGAAACGATCGGTATGCCTCGATGATTACTTAGCTTCTAACATGTCGTCCTGCCGAAGCTATATAAGCTCTAGAAAACTCTCAGCCACCTCCTCAAGCTAGTCCTCATCCACCTATGAGTCTTGCTCTCCTTGGAACCTGAGGTGTATCTGGTGCTGAAACACGTGAAAGGAACTAAGCCTACATGTGTCATCTACGAGTACTGCCGGTTGGAACTACTGACCAACAGGTAGTGATATAGCTGGCGCACTAACCGAAGGAACTATCTCAGGCATCGGTCCACGTACCAAAGCCTCATCACTATGCAGACCAACCTCATGGTCACTCACTGGGAAACACCAATAGCTAAGATCTCCATATGTTCTACTAGTGTCTAAACTAGCCGTAGAACTCTAGAAATCGCCTCCATCCAGTCCACTACTGCCTGGGAATCTGTCTCACCTCGTAACCTTAGAGGCCTCTACTGCTGAAACTCATGCAACGCGCTCTGCCAGCGTGCACCGTCCACTAGTACAGCTGGTGGATTCTTCTGCCCAACAGGTGGTGGTGCTGCTGGTACACCACCTGAAGGTGCCAACATAGCAAGAGGTCCCTACACCGGATCCTCATCGCTCGGTGGGCTGTTATCAGGTACTCTCTCGGAACTCCAACTGACTGTCTGTGTGGAGACATCCTGAACAGATGCGACACAGTCAAATGATTTAAACCTCGTGAGCTGACCTAGTTTGAGCTGACTTAATGAAAACTTTTGGAAACACACACGCAATCAGTTTTTTCGTGCACTAGGTCGGAAATCAGTAGTCAGGGTCCTGGTTTATGGATACGTCGGCCGCCGCACCAACACTGGACTCCCTGAACTGAAGACCACACCTGGTACAATTAAAACTATTGCTTCACAGAAAAGAATTGTTAGAGTCCTAAGTTTTGCGGTAGAACCAACTCCTCTAATACCAATTTTTCATGAACCATCCTTGGGGCCCGTGCCGTGACTACCCCAAGCCCGCCTTCCATAGGCCAGGGGCTAGCGACTAGCACCAAAGGCGTAAATCCCGATAACTGGGAAGGGATTGCCTTAATAAAACATAAACACACCCAACCATAGTATAAGAGGAAGTAATACACTAAGTACAAAAGAAAGTCCTGAAAAGTAAATGCGCCAAAATACAAACCCAACTGAAAAGTACAACTACAACTGAACGAAAGTACAACAGAAAAGAGAAACAACTGGAAGATAGAAGCAAATCCTGGGTCTCCACCTCAGATCCTACCTGAAGGGTAGGTAAATATAGCATTCTCAACGCTCTCGCCCGCCAACCCCCTCCGTGTACCGTGTCGTCGTGAAGTCCACCTCCGGGTACTGACTCGTCGTGAGGTCAACCTCCGTGTACTGAATCGTCGTACACTCGGTCTCTGTCAGCGCTGTCCGTCGTCTGCATCTAACACAATGAGGTGCGAGCATAGCCTGTGCAGGGGTGAGTATAACGATACTCAGTATGGACCCCGAGAACTCAAGGTCTCACAAAATCCAACAAGGATAACCACAAAGAAAGATCTCAATAGATAACCCTTACTTAGGTATAATCCCATACTTATACCTATCTTATCAAGTAACCCATCTCAATCATGAGGAAACACAAAGGTTATGAAATCAACGGATAACCAATACTTAGGTATATGCCCATACATATACCTAAGTTATCAAGTGACCCATCTCAATCATGAGGTAAACACAAAGGTCATTGACTCCGCTCAAACCAGGATTTTTCATTAATGATATCAAAACCACAACTGCTGAAGAGCTCCTTCTCTGAAGAGTATAGTGATCCTGTAACAACTCCGAGGCACTGCTCACTAACCATAGACTGCTGAGGTACTCTTCCTGTCGAGTACCACGAGTCTGCCACCCAAACACAGTAGTGCTCCCCGCCGTGGGTCTACCACCCAAACACAGTAGTGCTCCCCCTAATAGCCTACAGAGGTACTCCGTTTATCGAGTACCACGAGTCTCCCAACCAAAAAAAGTAGTGCTCCCCGTCGTCGGTCTTCCACCCAAACACAGTAGTGCTCCCCACTGGGCTAGTCAAGTCACTCCGACTTGAATCAGACAACCAGTCATCAGGTCTCAGCCAGCTATAAGGTCTCCGTACTCTGTACGCTCGTCTCCAGGAGGATTCGCTCCACGAGCTACTGATCGACACTCCAAGTGTCACGTAATCTCACGTGGAAGTATCTCAAAGGTCCTCCTCGTCAAAGGGATCTCAACGCAACAAACGGCGCGTCAATCAGACGCCCGATCTGTGAGTTATTAGCCTTTTTGTCCCGGGGGCCCGGTTGGTTTCGTGTACGAACCAACCCAACCGTATCTCAACTATACCCTGAACAACCATGGAGTATACTCAAAGGAATCGTTTCTCAATGTGATTACCAACCCCACTGACGGTTCGTCAAACGGACGTCCGGTCTGAGAGTTATTAGTATTTCTGTTCCAGGGGTCTGGTTGGATTTCGGGTACAATCCAACCTAGACATACTCCAAATGCATCCAAACCTCAGGTGAAGTATACCAGAATAATCATCTCATCAAGAGGAATCCAACAAAGTCGACGACACATCAATCGGACATCCGGAGCTCAAGTTATAACCGTTTCCGCTCCGAGGGCCCGATTGGTTTTGGGTTCGAACCAACCCGGCCGTATCCATACTTCGCCAAAACCTTGAGTGTAATATACCGAAATGACTGCCTCGATCCAAGGAATCTACGCAACTGACGGTATGTCGATCAGAGGTGCACAACTGAAGATATGTCCAATTAACCGAAAACGGTCCGAAAATAGGGGGTATGGGCCCGGTCGGACCCGACCCAACACCCCTTGGGTCGGCCCGGCCCGGCCGCAGCTCGGCCGGCCCAGCCAAGCGGGTACACGGATCGGGGGGGATGGGGGGGGGGGTGGGGGTAATTGGTACCAGCGGCGCAAAGCGCCACCCCGGGTCGTCCCAGATTTCGCCACCGCGCAGGATCTACCGCGTCGCCGCCGCGGCAGATCTTCTCCAGCAGCCCACTGGGGCGTTGCCGTCTCCAGGTGGCCGGATGGCTCCGGCCACCACCTCCAGTTGCCGGGGCCACCACGCCGGCGCGACGCGCCTCCGACACCTTCTGCGGATTACCGGACGCGCTCCGGTGGTCCGTTTTTCCCACCGTCTGCGCCAACAGCTCTCCCGAGACCTTCTCTTAACTGTGACGACTTTAAATCACCACTGCGGCCCATTTCTTTGTTGCTCGTCTATCCGCGCACAGACAAACAATCTGCAGAGGGTTTTTGGGCCGTGTTTGTTCGGCCCGCGCCCTCCGCGTTAGTCGATAGCAATAGATCGAACAACAATGATGTTCAATGAGAAACGAGGCACAATTTTAATCAATTAAATTTGAACTTAATTTCCAACAATTCCCCCATAAATAATTATTCCCAACCCATAAATAAAAACATTCGCGAATAAACTTGATAATGAGTTGATATGCATTCTTTGTTTTAGAAGGGAACAATCATGGGAATATTAACATTCTCAAATTAGACCCCTACCTCGATTAAGGTTCGCGGTTGACAAGTGTTGTGGATGACGGTGCCGTTTCCGTCATCGTCGGTGTGCACCCAAGGAAGAGACGTCTCCTCGTTTTTCACGGAGAGAAGAATAGAAAACGCATCATCGCTAGCGAGTTGCTGCGTTAGTGTCTCCTCCCTTTCCGTGGAGGAAGAAGAGGATGAAGAACCATGGTCACCGAGTTGATGTTCTTCGTCGGAGAGTTGGCATTCTTCTACAAAGGAAAAATCCTCCTCTTCTTTACAAGAGTTCTCTCCCAAAAATTACCCCCACACAACAAGCCAAAAACATTTAAAATAAGGCCACCCCTTATTTTAATTTAACTTTCCATGAATTTCAAAATTCAAAATCCATTTCACTTAATTAATTAAATCAAGAGTTGTTTAATTAATTAACTGATTGGTTGGCAAGTTTTAATGGAGTGAGAGAGGGTGAGGAAAAGTCCTAATTAATTTAGAGGAGTTGTCAAGCTTAAAGGGGGAGTTTATGAGAGTTAAAATAGAGTCATGGGAATGTGAAAGGTTGGGGCTCGTGTGGGACCCACCTCACAAATATCCTTACATGGGTAGTTAGAAGCTTGTGGGTCCCACCCCAACTCCCCCATGTAGGATATAACCACTTTATATATAAAAATAAAATTGTTCCACAATTTTATTCACTTCTCATTTAATCCAAAATTTTTTACCTCTCCCGTGCAAACGCAACTGCGGTAAAGGTTCCCTTAAGCAATTAACGGGGCTGCGGATTCATCGGTGCCCTCAGATTTCAAATCTGAGCCCCGGTTCAAAGGATAGAAAAACCCGCTCATTCATTCACTAAACGTACCCGAGCTAAACTTCAGAAATTGATTCCGGGAACACTGGGCCTCAGAATCAGGTGCCGTTAGAAGCCACAGGTTCGTAAAATTCCAAAGAATTAAGAAAAAAATTTCCTTGAAATTTCTGGGTCTTTACAGTATCCTCTCCTAAACCTAAAAATCCCCTTTTCCTTGGTTAGGTAGTTTAGGTAATTACCAAATCAAGTTTTTCTCGATATCATATTTAAACCTGGTTTCCCAGAATGTGACAATTATCTTGAATTAATTTAGGGTAACCATTGGCACAATTTAAATTCCCTTTCAAATTCAATTAAAAGTGGTCATGGTAGAAATAATATAAATAGATTATAATTGAATAAAAAAATTACAGTAATATAAAAAATGAATAAAAATACATAAATCTAATTGAAACTTTTGACTTTGGATACTAACCCTAGAAAAAGGAGGGTTGTAACCTATGATCCTAGTGATGATGGATTAATGTGAAAGGAATAAAGAAAATGAATAATAAATAAAATAGAAAAGATGTAGAAATAGTGAAGACCTTACATATAATATCTTCTCACTCTAAGCTTTGGTCTCTATATTCTCTATGGTAGTAGCAGCACTGCCTTCTATTTATTAACTCTCCAAGAGAATGTTTTGCATTCAATGGAATCATAATGGGTAAAAATGTGATCCAAAGTTGTCTCAGGGTCATCAAATCAGTCTCCTCCATCCTCTACATTGAAACATTACCATTTTTTGGGTCATCATGAAACATTAACTTCCTATAAGTGATTCATGATGTGTATGATGGGGGCCTTCAAATATTCATGACTTTTTCGTATTCAATAAATCTCAAGTAATTTCATGGCTTGAAATTGTTACATGTCATGTAATTTATTCACATCGTGTAATGTTTACATGACGTGTAATTTTTACATGATGTGAAATGTATTTTTTTTTCTGGTATTGCGTCGAGGCATGAAGTGACATGGAATGAATTGTCCTTTTCTCCTAATATTTGCCTATTTTCTATTCCTTTTCCCAATAATAGTTTTATCTTGACACAAATCACAAAATAAGTTACACAATCCAAATATTAGAAAAAAAATTAATTATATTACCTAAATCATCACATTAAAACATCCAAAAATATATTCATAAAACACACATATCAAACCACTTCTTAATAAACATCAAAATCCCTAATGTACTTGGTTATTATAGTTATGAAAAACATTGGATATAATATTTTTATATTACATATTAATTTTGCCTCACTATGATCCTAGATAAAAATTATCTAAAATAAAGCTAGCATTATATCCTCTTAAACACTAGTATTCTCATTTCTCCTTTTACCAGGAACTCATCCAGTTCTACTTTCTCAAGTACTTTCAGATAGTTCTAACCAAAATTTATTGTAGTTATTTTAGTTTCTTTAATATTTTCACTCCATGAAATATGAAATTAATATCAAACATGAATACATATAAAGTCATATTAGATATATTCCTAGAACTTAATCTTGTAAAATAATATTCATATTCTCCTTCTATGCCCATGCATGTTGTCTTGGAGATATTTCATACCATATGACTTAGGAAATTATTCATACTTAAACCACTCCATTATATATTTGAAATAAATTTCCAACATATGTAATATGATTAAAAATCAACAAACCATAAATCTATTAATATATATTTTGTTCCTTAGAACTTTGGTCAACATTTTAATTGATTCTTAGAGAAATTCTATTCCTTAGTCTTAGAAAACTAGTAAGAATAAATTTCTATTTTCTTCATGTTATTAACATATATGTCTTATAAATATTAGTTCTCCCACTAACCTTTGGTTGAAACATTTAACTCCATTAAACCAAATAAATATTCTATGATCACTATGACTTCTTCTATCCAAAATGGATATATGCAATTTTCATTTCTTATTGATAGTTTTAGTGCCACCAAAACTTATTGTTATGTCATATAAAAATTTTCCATAGCCCCCCTAATATGGAAAATTTCCTTGATATCCAATCACATAATAGAATGATCATAAAATGTTTCTATAACAATTATATTTTAAATGGTTTTTTAGCTTGATGATTTGATTAAATATTTTTTCATAGACTGTGTCTTAGACATCATTTAAACCTTTTTAATAATAATTCATGCTTTATTGGTACTGACTTATACTATCTATATACAGTTTCTCTTAAATAATCACTAATATTATGAAGTCAATAAACATAAAAAATATAGATCCACTTAATTTTGGTTCATGGAATCCATTAATTAATTCATATATACTATTTAATAATAACATTATTCATTTACTTATTCCTTATAAGAATCATTATTATTATAAAATAATACGTCACCGGTCTTGGTGAATACAAAACAACATTTTTATTTTAATAATATGTGTCTTTTAGACAAAATATTCAAATTAACTTAGTGGATTTTTATTCCCTTATTGCATATCACATGTATCCAAAACCTAAACTTCATTAAATTCTATCATTCTCATAGTATATAAAAAGATATGTGGTTCCGTTTCAAAAAAATATAACAGGTTTGGAATAATAAGGGATGTGAATATCCTTAGTTTCTATTTTATAATCAATAGAGATACTCTAAGTGCTTCATTGATGTTATTATGTAGCTAAATATAGCTTTTAACAAATTGTTCTCATCAAACATTAGAAGATGTTCTTAATGAACTCCTTATCATATTATAGTTAATATGATATCCATTAGTCAATATAGTTGGAACATGGTTAGTTATTATATTTATATTTAAGAAAATTTCCTCATAAGAAATTATGGAATATTTTCAATACATACAATAAATTTAATCAACCCCCTTTTAATACCATAAAAAATTTGATGTATAAGGTAATTTTAGTTTTGGATTACTTTCACTCTATATATTAATGATCAATGAATAGTTTGTTATGATAAACTTGAAAATCTGTCTTAGTTGATCTTGTATCATTTACTAAGTGTATTCATTTATTCTTTAAGAATTCCTAAAATTTATTAAAGTAAACTCATAAAGAATTTAAAATTACCTCTTAGATTCACCTTTAGAATAATTCATGCAATATTTATAAACTAAATCTAGTAAATTTATTATGTACCATTATTTTTAAAGGTTTATTTGTAAAAACATGGTAGGAAATTAGTCATTATACCTAGTGTTTTAGATTAAAAGAGAATAAAACACCCTTATGGATACAAAATTTTAATTTACCATTAGTTTTACTAGAAACATAATTATATTTCCACAATGAGGTATTTATAGTCTTATATTTATATTCATCATTTAATTACTGATTTTGGATATGTATGTTTCAAGAATTACTAAACTATTAGTTAATTATACCAAATAAACATTAATTTAAAAATGAAATAATGTCCCATTGTTTCTAAAATAAGACATACAAATAAATGTTTTAGTAATACAAAAATAAAAGTTTAACTTGAATAAATCTATCAAGCAGTTAAGAAGATACACACTTCTCTTTTAAAATATAAGAATCACACTTCTTCAGCTTCTGTAAGATTATATCAAACTTGTAGTAGTCTTTCTGCATTTACTTTGTTCCTATATTTTAGTCTTCATATGTAAACATATTTTATTTACTACCCAATAAGTAAAAAAATGAATTATAATGATGAATATACTTAATTAATATATTCCACTTTGATTCATTACAACTCTTATTCCAATGGTCTTTCCTTCTACATGAGAATAAGATAACGTTTTCTTTGTTTACCCCTTGATCTAATTTTTATTGGTAGAGAAACATTAAGAAGATTTAGACTTGGAATTATTCTTAGAGATATTAACTTTTACTTTTCTCTTATTCAACATAAGGATAGAATTCATCTCTTGCTTAATGTCCTTATCTACCTAGAGAAGTATAGTAAAGAGATCTGGGAGATACTTCTCAATGTTGTTCATATTTAAATTCATAATAATGTTGAAGAATCTTTGATGAAGTGAAGTAGGTATGAGATTAGTTAATAATTATTTGGGAAGTTTGAACCTTAAAATATCTAGATGATCAATATATAAAATCATATTGACTTTATGTGGTCTATCAAGTGAACCCTCACCAATGTTTCATGTAAAAATTTATTTTGAAATCTCATACCGCTCTTACCTTGCTCTCTCTTGATAAAGATCATAATGATTCTTGAGAATGGTATATACACCCTTGTTTTCATGAAACTTATATAGTTCAATGGATATGGATGATAACATAAAACAATGTAAATATAGCATTTCATCAAAGTGTTTCAAGTAGATATAGATATCTTCATCACTTTCCTCCTTAGTAGGCATACCATAAACCAAGTATTATAGAATTTAAATATTTTGTTCTTATCATAGTACTATGCACAATCTTCTATACCAATCTTAGAAGTTAATACTGTTTAAGTGGTTGCATTTCCCCAGTACAAATCACAATGATATCATGTTCAATGTAGATTTCATTTTCTACAAAAATAGAAAATAAAGTTTTATTAGTTTATATTGATTACCAAGATATGTGATATGTAATGATTTAATCATCTTATTAGTATCAAACTATTTTATAATGTCTGAATAACCTCCACCATTGGAATTATAATGATATGTTGGATGGAAATTTTAATGGAAATGATCCATATTTCCCTTCTCAAAATCCATATTTTTTCCTAATAAATTATTTGAAGGTATTTAGGTAGGTAGTCTTGTCAACTACTAACTCACATATCTTTGATCCATTAAGTGGACTCCCTAATCCATATATCCTGACTCAGATTTCTTGAACACTTACCTCTATGTTACACCAAGTCTAATTTTTGTAGTCAACCATTGATTAAAACTTAGTTAAGTCAACCCAAGACATTAGTTATAACTATATATTAATTGAAAGTACTCTAATTTTGTCTAGAAATGATCTTTGAACTATGGATCCATTAATAACTTAAGTAATGGAGGGATTTTGACTTAACATTTACATGATAGATTTTGGTTATTGTGTGTAAATTTTATTATTTTTTATTTTAAATTCCTTTTTAAAAATAATATAGATTTTTGATAATTAATTATCCATGTGATAACTTCACATGTGTGGGTTTTATATCCCACATTTCTAGTACTATGACATAATAAAGTAGGGTTGGGTTAGGTTGTTGAAAACCAGTGTGAAAATTCATTAAATCTTTTCATGGAATGGATTAAATGCATAAATATTATAATACCAGACTATTTCTCAGAAGAAACACAATGCATTTATTGATTGTGGTGTTAAATGACCCAGAGTCACTATATCGACACCCAAGTGTAGTGTTAATTGATAAAGGGTCTTCACACCTTTTTGGATGGATGTGGGGGTATAAAGATTTTCCAAAATTAAAATATTGTGATTTCTTATTAGAATATTATAGAATTAAAAAATAAATATATGGAATTGGTAGATACTATGATTAGAAGATAGATGAGTTTTTTTTGTGTTTACAAGATACTAAATGGGTGGGAGAAGAAGAAATAGAATTGGATAGCTCTAGTTTCCAACTTCAGTACTCAGGTAAAACTAAGGCTAAAAATAGTGTTGGTATTATGGTGGATATTACTTCAAAAAATAAAGTGGTTGATTTCATAATATTATAAGAAAAACTCATATATACTAATATAGTTTTAATAAATATGACCTTTAACTTCATTAGTGTTTATACGCCTCTAGTAGGTCTATATGTTCTGCAAAATTCAACTTTTTTGGGGTTAATTTAGAAACATTGATTTAGAGATTTCCATAGCATAAGAAGTTTTTTTATAGTTGGTGAAAAAATTGGCATGGAGGAAATAATTATATTTATAATTTATATTTTCATGGAGGTTTTGTTATAGGAGTAGTAAATTATAAAGGATCATCTGTCTTACAATTTTCTTATAGTTGTGATTTAGTTGTAGAAAATATGCTCATTAAAAAACAAGAGGAACGTCTTATTAATTATAAAAGCCAAGACATATGATGTTAAATTGATAATTTTTTTTTGTAAAAAGGTTATATATAATATTTATTAATTATTTTAAGGTTATACCCCAAAAAACATATAGCACTCCTAGATTTTAGAAATGAAAGCTATGTTTGATAGCGTATTCGACACACAACACCGAGCATAAACGACCCAAAAAATATATAACTGAAACAAACTTTTAGTTAAATTAGTGATTACAAATATTATTAAGTAATTTATTAAATTTTCTAATCAATATAAATTATTGATAAATTCTTAGTAAATAATCAATAAATTTCTAGTAAATTAAATTTTAAAAAATATGCTTTCTTCAAAAATGATTTTTTTTTATTTTTGTGAGAAAATATTATAATTATTTTTTGTAACTTTTAGAAAATTTAATTGATAAAATTAGATTCATTTTTTAAATTATCATATCAAAATTAACTTAGTATGAATTTTTTTTATTTTTTATAAAATATTGATTTCTCAGGGAAAGTGTAAAATACCGACTTTTGAAAAACTATCATTCCTTTTCAATAAATTAAATAATTTAAAATACTCATTATGTATTGAATATTATTTAAATTAAAATAAGTATTATTTAGTTATATTTAATCCAATTAATTAAATTTTAATCACCTTTATATTGGATTTTTGAATAAGTTTATTTTTGGGTTTAAAAACAAGATTTTTCTGAAAACTGTTTTAAAATAGATAATGTTTAACCATTTTTAAATAACTAAAAAAACACCTAATGAGGAATGATTTAAATTAAATTTATATATTTTATATTAATAAATATTATTTGGTATTCATACAATGATTATTGTTATTTATATATTTAACATAGAATCATATATTTCTTGAAAAATACACTTCTTGAAAACCCACTTTTCCAACGTGTCTGCGAGTTTAATTTTATATTAAAATTTTTCCAATTTTATGAATTTAATTTGGTAAAATGGACTCAATTTTTATATTTATAATAATTTTTATTGTATAATAATTTAAACTTAATTTTTTACCATGATGAATAGTTAAAAGAGTAAAAATTAATTACCGTAGTTAAGGTGAAAATGGGTTTATCATGGGTTAAACTAAAAAGATAAGGGTTAAAATGACCTAAAAAATTGTATAAATTATTTTTTATAGTGATATTTTGAAATTAACATGTATTAGTATTGATAATTTTCTATTTTAATCCATTTGGAAAGTGAAAAACATGGGTTCACCTTTTTCTTTTAAAAAATTACAAATGTTCCACTAATCTCACTTATAAAAGGTCATCCCTATCCTCTCCTCTTCGGACATTCGAAGCTCTTGGTATCTGAAAATACATAAAAAAATAAATTCCTAAAATAAATTCCCAAAAAATATACCAAATTATTTTGGTCAGAAATACATCCTTAGAAGTATTTTGGTGCTAACCTAAGTAGGTTTTCCAAAGAAGAGGTATCATGCTTAACTAAGTGTTTTTTATTTTATTTCTTCACCCAAATCCTTAAAATATTCTTATATTATTGTGATATAATAAAAATAATATCTCACATATAATTAGATGTTATTATGATAATGTTATAATCTAAATCCATCTTCTCTTCCATCAAATGGGATATAGAATCATCATTCGTGTGTAGGTGGACCACCAGCTCATGAACCGACGTCATTCGTTTTCTATCATTTCCTATCACAATTTGTTATAATGATGTATTTAAAGTATATATATGAAAATTTTAACATAATTATACTTATATACATATGATATCACATATAACTTCTTACTGTACATTCCGTGGGGGATATGATAACATTGCTCGTGTGTACGCCATACTACTACCTTACGAAGTGACAGAATTAATTTTTCACTAACGCTTTACATAGAAGGTAATAAGGATAAATATAATGAATATATATGGTAATAATGATATAATTATTATATTAATGATATATTTTTCACTCTTAAAATATAATATATCATTTTATTTCTTAGATTGTAAAATGATAACGTCATTCATGCGTATGTGCGGACTACCACATCCACAAAGCGATCTGCCTCTTTTTTCATCACTAAGTCACATGGATAATATATATAAGTATATTTAAAGAAATAATATATTATTTATGATATTATTATATTTATTTAAATATAAAATAATACATAACTTCTTCCCATAATTATCTTTTAAAAATGGAAATGTTACTCATGTGTATATATTACTTAATGTCTCCTTTATCGCAACATATTTCATTTTCATAACCATATTTCATGATTGAGTTTAAAATTATAATTGTTGAATAAAAGTGATAATTATTTCATGATTATTATTTTGGGGATGTTTAAAAAATGATCTCTTTGAACATGGCCAACACAACAAATCCATTTTGGAACAATGAACCAAACATTCTCAAAACACCCGACGTGGACTTAACTGATTAAATATATAAACATGTAAATAAAATAAAATAAATAAATAAAATAAATTATTTAAGTATAAGTTAATAAAATTTTAAAATTTTCTTAATAAATAAAACAATTTATACAATCTTATTATACTGGAGTTAAAGGACACACTTGGAATGTCTGGACTCGAGGTAAGTGTTTCTCGTCTCGCTTTTACTTCTGTGAGACATATGAAATATTAACCACATATTCTTATTTTGTTGTTTAAATACATAAAAAGAATGAATTTTATTATTATTTTCTAGAAAATTATTTTTATTTTTGAATCCATATGAGGTTCTCTCCTTTATGAGGTTTTTGATCCAGATATTACCAAAGTAGTAAGAGACTTCATCTCAATTTTCCTTCATTAAGGAATATTTTATTATTATGTTCTCATTTTCCTTAGTATAGTTTATATCATACCCCTCATACATGTAATATCATGAATCCTACATAAATAATGGTATTTTAAGTTTAAATTTAAATATTTTATCCAAGTGGATTTGAATTGAAAGTTACGATGTGGTAGAGAATTTCATAACCCGATTTCTTTTCATTGTGTTATTTTACTTCTTCATTGTATTCAGTATTCTAATATTATGTATATAATGAATTTTGATTATACTATATTTTATTTAAAATTTTTAAAAGTATATTTACATTTTATACACATAATTTATTTAGTTATTAAATTCAATGGTATAATATTTTAAAGGGTTATTCATCTCAAATTATCTTTCATTGAGTCATACATTTATGATATGCACCTATATCCATTTTTAGGCACATATAATGAAATTTTAACATGTTATATCATGTATATACTTATTTTAATGATATTTAAAGTTTTATTTAATGTTATTATTTCATGGGACTTATGATTGAAGAGTTTCTAAAGTGGTAAAGGCTTTATGTTACAGTCTTCTTTATTTAGGGATTATTTATATTCAAGGTTATTTTTGAAGAAATAACATGATATTATTTTTTTAACCACTTATATTATATTATACTCTGATTATAAGTTTTTTTCACATTTTTTATTTCAATTCAATCCCTTATTGATTTAAGAAACATCAATAAATTCATTTATAAGTGATACAAATCTTTTATTTTCTTTTAGATCAGATATGATTCCATTCTATATTCATGTTTTCTAATTTTTTTTCTAAAACATTATTTTATTAAAATAAATGATTTCCTAAATCTATTTACATGATTTTTTTACCTTCTTCCAAAATGTTTTAAATGTAAATTTCCTAATGTTTTCCAAATGGGTCACTTTTGACTCCCATTTTCAAATTGTTTTGAAAAGAATGTTTATTTTTAAAATTTATGAAATGAAAAGATTTACCCACTGTTATATCCATTATTTTCCTTTAAGTTTCCTTTATATTTTTACAAGGTTTTTGTCAAAGATTTTTTTTTGTTTTTTTGCAAACTTTTAGTTTTTAAAATTAATTTTCAAAATGAAAAGTTATTTTCCTTAAAAAATGTTTTTAATGATATTTTAATCACATTTAAATTAATCAATATCAATAAAAATTATTATTACTTATGATGCAAGGGGGATATTTTTTAATTATACCTTTCTCATTATTTTTCTAGATGGATTAATATTCTTTTAAAGAGATTTTTTTGGAACTAATTTATTTTTAATGGGTTTATAATGTTTCAAAGAGAATTTTATGGAAACCATTTCTTTTCCACTGGTTAATTATGTTTCAAAGAAATTATTATAGAACCCATTTAATTCCTATAGGTTAAACATTTTATAAAAATAATAATGGTTGTTTCGTTGAGTTTATAATGAAATAATTTCACAATATACTTTATTCATGATATAGTTCTTGGAAATTTTCTATAATAATGGGTGGTTCCATTATAAACCAAGGATGTGTGGTTCCATTATTAAGAAAGGATGGGTGGTAACATTATTAACCAAGGTTGGTTGGTTCCATTATAAAATAAGGATGGGTGGTTCCATGAAAAATCAAGGATGGGTGGGTCCACGATATCCCTCTAATGAATTGGGTACTTCAGAGATGAAGGTCGACCATATTGGTTATTCCATTTATAATATGTGATATAAAGATAATGTCCCAAGATAAAAAAATATGTTTTCATTATGATTTATATGGTTATAAATGCTTCCTTTTATCAAGATTTATATCACATGGCTCATGATTATTGGTTTTGATGAATTTTTCCATTGTGAAAGCCTTATTCCACGTTTTCATGTTTGATGATATAGGTCTTGATGGGTATGGATATTATTATGTTATAATCATGAAATTTTATTATGTGATCATAACCTTATGTTAATCTTATTCTCATTGATGACATTCAATTGTTAATTCTTATGTCAACCCTTACTAAGAATTTTAGACCTCCCTTCTTATGTTTAATTTTCCCTAGGTTATCAAGAATAATGTTTAGTGAATTATGTCTATAATGGTTTTATATGGATTATAGTGAAGACCTAATGTGGAATATGAATGGATTGGTATAGTGGTAGATGATTTAAATCCTTATAAACTAGTTATTTATGAATTTGTTATGTTAATATTTTTTTTCTAAATATATAAAACTCAAAAAGCTAAGATGTCATTGAGAATTTAAGTGATCCAATATTTACTTTTTATGTTGTATCTTTTGGATGGAAAAAATTGGATCACCTTCATCAGTATCAAAACCAGACATGTAAAGTTTATGTTTTCATCATCAGATCTGAGAGTGAAGGTTCATGGCTATTATAGTTGGTATTAGAGGAGGGTTTAGTTAAATTTAAAGATTAGGATGTTTTCATGTGATTTTATTTTAAAAGTTATGGATTATATAATGGGTTCATAAGTTTAAGGTTAATCATATGTTCAATTATTAGACACCCATTTTGAGGTTTTAAGTATTGAAATTTTGTGGTGATAAATAACATTTTGGGAGATGTTTTTTTGGTTACCTTATATGTAACCCTTAGGTTCAACATGACGTATTATTTGAGGAGGAATTATATTTTCATAAGTATAAAGGTATTGATAAATTCCATGTTTTTTATGATATTTGTTGATTAAGGTTATTTTTAAGGATTTTAATCATATTTATGGTAAGGTTATAAGTATATAAACTTAGGAAAAAGGACAACCTGAAGGTTGAGAGACAACCTATCACACCTGGTAAGGCCACGAGTCCTGAACCTACAATTGAAAGGTGGTAAGGGTGCAACACTTACCACTATCCTATATGATATCTTGAAGAAGGTCGCTATATTTTTGGGCTTGAAATATGAAAGTTAAGAGACATCCTTTGAGGTTATTTGGGATATAGGGTTATTTATTTTTTTTATGGAAAATTGAGATATTTTCCAGAAAAGAAAGACCCATTTTTTAGAGAAATAAAAGCTTACACAAGTCTGAAATTAGAATATTTACAAAGATCATTCCTATAAAGAGGAAGGATATCATCTGGCACCTGATCCACCCAATGATAACCATTAGCATTTAAATATTTATTAGCAAGACTGTCTGCCAAAGAATTTGGATCTCTATAAACAGGAGAGACAAAGTTATCCTTTGAGTAAAGATAGTCAAGGCATTGAATCCAATGATTGGTGAGCTTCCATAAAAAATAAAAATACCCTGTTCAGATGGCAAACACCACAGTCATAGAGTCACATTAAAGCCAAATATTGTTCCAACCCCGTTGTTATTCTTGTTCAAATGTCACAACAACACCAAGAATATTTTCTTTAATAGAAGAGGCAATCCCACATGAACTATAAATACAACCAAGAGCGTAACCTTGATAATCCCTAAAAATCACACCAAAACCGGAGATACTCGGGTTACCCCTTGAAGCCCCATCTGAATTCACTTTAATACAACCATGAAAAGGGGACTACCTAAATACTTACATCATCCCAAGAGGAGGCTGAAAGTTTCCATCCATACCTATTCATTTGAGAAAAAATAAATCATTAACTGAGTTAAATAAGAATGCACCTTTTGGTATTTTTGCTTCATGAACAACAACTAAAATATCTGATAATGCAGCGCTAACATGAAAGTGATGAAGCTCATGTCTGGACTTGTTTCATGAAGTCTAGATGAAATGAATGACTTTTTTTCATCAATTTGAAATAAGTTTCAGATATTTGGAGATATATTCAAAGAAGCCCAACTCTTCATAAATTCACATATTAAGTTGGCTTGAGGCAGAACCGCTTCGAAAATGTCTGAAACTGCCCTCCAAATTGTCAAGGCTGCTACATAACTGAGGAATAATTGATTCTGGTCTTCCCCATGTAGATGACACAAAACACAGATGGATAAAAGTGCGATTCCACAAGTTTGCATGAAATCATCCGTTGTGACTTTTTTGTGAGACAACCTCCTTGTAAGAATGGATCTGGATGGTATCAAAATTTCTTATGAAGGTTTAAAATCCATTTAAATTTATATGAATTTATAGATGTGTGATTATAAAACCCTTTAGAGGTGATAATCCCATTTATAGCAGGCTCCCAAGCCTAGAAGTCACCCCTACAGGACTAGAAATAATTTTCCACAATTGAAGTAATGTGATCCGGAAGATTGTCCATACAATCAAGATTATCTATGATTGATAAATCAAAATTCAGATTTGATTCTCCCTCTAAAACCAAATCAATCAGATGATTCCCAAACCAGTTACATTTTTATAATTTAAGAGAGGAATCCCTAGAAACAATCCACTGAGAATCAATATCAATTTTTGAGAAAATATTTTTGAAGGCAGGACCCACCGAAGAATTGAAATAATTGAAGTTCCCTGACTTGAGCCTATGAATGAACCTGGATAAAAAAAACTAAGAGCCTCAGAGTGCACGTTCATAAGCCTCCAAATAAATCTAGCCTGCAGAGAATCATTGAAACCCTTTAGATTTTTGATACCCAAACCACCTCCATCATGTGGTTTGCAAACATAATTCCATGAGACAATTTACAACCGTGTTTCCAAAATGATACCAATCCATATGAAATTTTTGATAGAAGTATTTATGCTCTTGATTAAAGCGATCAATTATTTATACACCATAAAATAATACAAAAATCTGGAGGTGATAATGGACTTAAAAAGACAAACCCTACTAGCCATTGAAAATATTTTTCCTTACAAGTAGAAAGATGTCTTCTAATCATGCTAATAATACTAGATAAATGGAATAACTTTGGTCTTCCCCAGAACATGGGAACCCCCAAACAAGTGAAGGGAATAAATCCCTCTTGAATTCCCATTTCTCTGATGATGTCATTTTTCCTATTCAGAGAGAAATTACTTCCAAAGTAAACAAAGGACTTACTCCAACTAACCTTATGCCCAGACACCATTTCTTAGTTCAAAAGGAATCTATTTATAATCTTGATATTTTTCTTGTCACCTTTAGTGAAGAGAATAATGTTGTTATCATATAGAAGATGAGAGGGAGAGAAAACCCCCCTTCTAGTGTGGATGAACTTTAGCTTTCCATTGCCAGACATGATACCAAGAAGCCTATTGAGATAATCCTCAACGATGGAGAAAAGGATTGCTGATAAAGGATCACCCTATCTGACACCCCTTGAACAATCAAAATAACCTTCTGGGGATCTATTAATAAGAAGAAAAATGTCTTCAGAGCTCATAATTATTTTAACCCAATTGATGAAAGCATCAGAAAAACCATACATGGTGAGGATTTTTAAGATGAAACTACAATCCATTATGTCAAAATATTTTTTGAAATCTAGTTTAAGTGCGATATTACCACCTCTGATGAAACTTTTGAGGAGATTCACACACTATGAAGTAGTGATTAGACTATCCTGAATTGATCACCCTTTGATTTTTTTGAATAATGTAGCACCTCGGTCCAAGACCAAGGTACCAATTATTGAATATATAAAAAGGGGAAGTTACAAGAGTCTAAATGAAGGGAGCTTCTTATAATCCTTATCATAATGATGGAATAAATCAGAGGGCAAGTCATCAATTCAAGTCATATTCTAGTTGATACCTTTATTTGCATGAGCATACGAAACCATGTTTGCTTCCCGATAAGCATATGGGACGATGTGATTGATCTCCATAAGCGAATCGAGACAATTCATCCAGTAGGGGGTGAGGGACCAAGAAAGATAAATCACAACATTCCAGATTTCTTAGACAATGGTGGTTGAATCACTTTCAATCCAAATATTTCTCCAACCTTTTTTAAATGAAAAGATGACGGAATGAATCACACCCATCATTTATACTTCCAAATCCAAGGCCATGCCACAAATCCCGAATAAGAAACCATGGCATTGACCAACAGAGTCTTTGAAGATCATACCACAACCATTAGGACCTAGATTTCCTTTAGAGGCTCCATCTACTTTCACTTTGATCCAAACAGGAAGCGAGTATTTCTAGAACACTTCAAAAGTGTGCTTGGGTTGTCTATAGACTCCCTCAATCCGAAGATTATGAAGAATCTCTAAGTCGCCGACAGAATTGTTGCAGTGGGCCTTCTGAATCGAGGCAGCCTCACGAACCACAATTAGGACTCAAGATTTACCTGCATTAATATTCAATGAGCATTTATTATGAAGAATATCATTTCTATCATACTAGATCACATGGAGGATCTCAAAAACTGAAGCGATGTAGTCATTTTTAATCTATTTGGAGGCTTCATTTTCAACAAATCTCTTTAAGAGAGAGTTGATTGAATTAGGGATACACTATTTGTAGTTAAAAATGTCAAGAATATAGTTTCAAAGAGTAAAGGAAGTAACACCATATAGAAAAATATGGTTAATATATTCCCTATGCTAATTTCATAGTTTACATTTATAGTAGAGTTGGACACCCAGATATTGAAGAGAAAACTCAATGGGAATCTTTTTATGAGCAATTCTCCAAATAAGAGTGATTCTAGAGGGCCTAATCCAAGGTTTGTTAAAAAAATTCATCTCCCTTTGATGAATCCAAATTGATTTGAAGAAAAACTCTTGGAAGTAATAGAAGATATCCTATTGGAAAGAATTTTTCAAATGATTTTTAATATGGTGTTAATTAAAGAAACTAGCATAAATATATGAATTTCATTGGAATTCTCTAGTTTTGGGATTAGGGCAAGAAATTGGAAATTCAAACCCTTAGGGAGGGATCCACCCTTGAAGAAATGGGTGACAAGCCTGGAAACATCTGCATGAATAATATCCCAAAAATATTGAAAGAATAAACTACCAAAGCCATCAAGACTAAGTGAGATTTTAGATTTTATACTAAAGACAACCTTCTTAATCTCAGGCTCAATGGGGATAACAATAAGAATGGAGTTGTCATCTTGATTCACCAGCCTCAGAATCACACCATCTATAAGATCAATGGTGGAATGAGGTCTGTTGAAGATGTTCTTAAAGTAGGATATGAAATTTTATTATAGATCCACCCTATTATCAATGAGGAAACCCCCATTATTAATCAAGGAAAGGGGCTTGGAGACTTTCTTGATTCTTTGAATAGAGTTAAGTTTTTTTTTGAGTTCCTGTCTCAATATTTTATAATAGAAAATGTTATAATTAATTTTAGTAACTTTTAGAAAATTTATTTTAAAA
The DNA here is from genome assembly GCA_963277665.1 of Viscum album. Taxonomy (NCBI): domain Eukaryota; kingdom Viridiplantae; phylum Streptophyta; class Magnoliopsida; order Santalales; family Viscaceae; genus Viscum; species Viscum album. The sequence goes on from OY728146.1 coordinate 235,655,190, forward strand.
ATAAAATTCATTTTTAAATCATAATATTAAAATTTAATTAGGTTGAAATTTTTAGAGTTCTCAGAAAATATTTATTTTTCAGTGAATAGTGAAAAAATACCGATTTTTGTAACACTATCATTTCTTGTCAATAAATTAATTGATTAGAAAGTCCCATTATGTTTTAAATATGATTTAGAGTAATTTTTTTTATTTATTTATATTTAATCCAATTAATTACATTTTAATCATATTTATATGGGATTTTAGTATAAGTTTATTTTTGGGTTTAAAAAGTTATTTTTCTGAAAACTATTTTAAAACGAATAATGCTTATACTTTTAAATTAATTAAAAAAACCTTGATGAGGAATTATTTAAATAAAATTTATAGATTATATATCAATAAATATTAATTTTTATTAATACAAGGATTATTATTTGTCATAGAGTTAATATAACATCATCTCTTTGATTAAAAAAATACACTTCTTGAAAACCCACTTTTTCATGACGTTTACGTGTTTAATTTTAAATTAAAATTTTAAGATTACATGAATTGAATTTTTTAAAATGGATATAATATTTTTAATCATAATAATTTATATTATATAATAAATTTGACTTAATTTTTTACCATAATGGATTGTGAAAATACTAAAAATTTATTTCTACGTTTAAGGTGAAAATGAGTTTATCGAGGGGATTAAACTAAAAATATAATGGTAAAAATGACCAGAAAAATTATCTAAAATATAATTTATGCCCTTATTTAGAACCTATAATGTATAATTATGGATAATAGTCCATTTTTTATCCCTTTATCATATAAAAAACATGGGTACAACTTTTACTTTTCAAAAATTACAAGTGTGGCACTCACCTCACCTATAATTGACCACCTTTTATTTTCTCCTCTTAACACATTAAAATCACTTAGGCTCATAAAATACCTAGAAAAATACCTTCATAAATTCCATCCACATGACCTATATCCATTAGTTTTATCACAAGTCCATCATAATAAGGATTTTGGTGCTAACCTACGTAGGAAATCTGAAGAAGGGGTATCACCCTAACTGTGTGTTTTTATTTTATTTCTTCTCCCACATACTTAAAATATTGTTCAATTGTCATAATATAATAAAATAAATATAAAAAATATACTGAGATGTTATTATTAAAATGGTACAACGTAAATCCATCTTTTATTCCATCAAATGGGATACAAAATCATTATCTGTGTTTACAGTGGACTACCACGTCGTAAACCAATGTTATTTGTTTTCCATCACCACCTCTCATGGATTTATATAATTATGGATTTAAAGTATATATATATATTATATTTTTAATAAATTTATAATTATTGATTTATTCTATCACATTTTACTTCTTTTATTCTATTCAATGGGTGATACAATAACATCGCTCGCGTGTACATCGGACTACCACCTCATGAAGTAATGTGATTCGTTTTTCACTAACACATTACATGGAAGGTTACAAGGATAAATATAATGAATATATGTGATAAAAATTAAATTATTATGATATTAATGGCATTTTTATCTTTATTAAAAGGTAATATGTCATTTTATTTCCCACACTAAAAAATGATAACATTTTTCGTGTGCAAGTGTGGAGTACCACATCCATGAAGCGGCGTGACTCCTTTTTCATCACTAAATCACATGGATGATATATATTAGTATATTTAAATAAATAATATCATATTTATGATATTATTATAATTATTTAAAGACAAAATAATATATACTTTCTATCCATAACAATCATTGAAATATAGAAATGTTACTCATGTGTATGCAGGACCTACCATCTCCATGATCGTATCGTAGTTCATTTCTTGTAACCATATTTATTGGTTGGGTTAAAATTATAATATATGAATAAATAATAAAATTATTTCATGATTATTATTATTTTGATTTTGAAACAATGAACTCTTTGACCATGATCAACACACCAATGCCGTTTTGAAACAATGAACCAAAGGTCCTCAAAACACACATTGTTAAATTAGCTGATTAAGTATTTAAATATGTCATTAAAGTAAGTAAAATAAATATTTATTTATAAAGTATTAAACTTGTAAGAGGTTATCAATAAATAAAATAATTTATACAATATTATTATACAGTATTTAAAGGACACACATGAAAAGTATGGACTCGAGGTAAGGGTTTCTTATCTCTCTTTTACTTTTATGATACACACAATATTCACCGGATATTCTTATTGCATGGTGTATATAATTCCCATGAATGTATTTCATGATTCATTTTATGAAAATTATCTAGATTTATGAATCAATATGAGGTTGAATCTTTCATGAGGTATTGATCTAGATATTACTAATGTACTAAGGAAATTCGTCTCAATTTTCCTTTATTGGGGAATATTTTATTATTATGAACCTAATTTCAATTATATTGTGTATATAGTATCTATTTTATATTTAATATAATGAATGATTCATAAATAATGGTATTTTATGTTTCAATTTTAATTATTTCATCCAAGGGTATTTTAATTGAAAGTCACCAAGTGGTAAATAATTTCATAACTTAATTTGTTTTCATTGGGTTATATCACTTTTTCATTGTATTTGATATAATAAGTGTTAGTCGGAGTGGATACTCAAGAGGGGGGGTGAATTGAGTTCCAATTAAAAATTTTTGTTAAAAACTTTTAGGATTAAAATCCCCCAAATTAGAACAGCCCAGTCAATTAAGGTAGTAGAGATATAAGTGAGTTATTGTTCAATAAGTTTCTCAAAGGTTGATTACTCCTCAGTTGAATCAGTATGATAACTAATTCGACTTTTGAAATAGGTTTACTAAACAAATCAAATATACACACTAACCAGAACTAACTATCAGAGTGAATATAAAAACAGATTTTTGTCTTTGAAAATATAAACACAGCGGATAGATGTTAAAGAGAGTGAAGAAAAGATGAACACACCAAATTTAAACAAGAGGTTCAGTCTTAAGTCAAGACCTAGTCCTCTCCACTTGGTGATCACCTACCACCAAGCAGTTATATTAAAAAGTAATACACAGCCTATATCGGGCTTTACAACAGCTTTCATAAACTGTTCAGGTTTTTCAACCTCTACCACAGTTCTACGTGGGAAAAAAATAAACTACCAAACCACACCGGGCTTCTTCCATAGTTATACATGGGAAATAAATGTAAAGATAGTTTGGTATGGGGATTTTTTGTGTCCCTCAGTTCAAGAACAAGAGTCAGTGTGTGTAACACATACACACTGCTCACAAATGTAATGTATTTAAACATAGTAGAGATAAAGACAGTAGGGATAAGTTTGGAATGCTCTATTGTGTTGGCAGATCAGCTCTGGACTCGTTGGAATGAATGAAATGAAGCTTTGTCCCTTCTCTACAAGTTGCCTCCAAAATAGAGTGTCGCAACTTCCAAACTTCCAGATGTAAAGATGATCAACTTCTTGGGATTGAAGCTCCTTGTTGCACACCACTTCAGCTTGAAAAGGTTCTTTCAATAGATCATTGTGAAGTTCTATGTTTTCCGAATGAGTGCTTGAAGGCTCTTCTTTAGATTGTGTTTGAGTCTCTCTTATGAGTGTTCTGTGTATATTCAATATATCCACAATACTTTTCTTATTTCTGTATTCATTCCCTTTTTTTATCTGAATGTCTCTCTCTTATATATATACACTTTTCAACCATGTGTGGATATATTTAAATTTGATACACATAATCTATTCATTTAATAATTCTCAAATTCAATGGTATAATTTTTATAAGGGTTATTCATATAAAATTCTCTTTCTTTGAGATATGTTTATAATCTACAACTATATTAATTTTAGAGGTGTATATAATACCTTTTTGATATTTTATATCATGGATATCCTTATTTTCATGAAATTTAAAGTTTCATTTAATTTTTTTTTCACAGGGCTTATTATCGAAGAGTTACCAAAGTGGAAATGATTTTATGTTATAATCTTTTTTCTTTATTGATTTTTTATATTCATGGTTATTTTTAAGGAAATAATGTGATATTAATTTATTAAACCACATATATTTTAGTATCTTCAGTTTATTAATGTGGTTCACATGTTTAATTTCCCTTTCCTCCAATATTGATTTAGGAAGCATCAAGTTTGTCCTTTATAAGTGATATAAATATTGAATTTTCGTTTAAATCAAGTATCTTTCACTTCCATATCAATTTTTTCTAAAAATTTTTCAAAAAATATTATTTTATAAAAATAAATAATTTTTTAAATCCATTTTACATTATCTTTTAACCTCTTTTAAAAGGTTTTAAAAGGAAATTTCTTAATGTTTTCCAAATGGGTCACTTTTGATTCCCTTTTTCAATTTTTTTGAAATAATGTTTATTTTTAACATTTATTTCAAGAAAATATTTTCTTAATATTATTTACATTATTTTATTTGAAGTTTCCTTTATATACTTTCTAGTTTGTTTTAAAAGAAATTTTTTTTTGCATTTTTTTTTTGAATTTTTAGTTTTTAAAAGTGATTTTTGAAAAGAAAAGTTATTTTCATCAAATTTTTAATGATATTTTAATGGTATTTCCATTCCCCAACATTGTCAACCCTTTTTTTATTTATTATCTAATGGAGATATTTTTTAGTGATACCATCCTCATTCTCTATATGGTTGGATTAATATTGGTTCAAAGAGATTGTTATGGAACCCATTTCTTTTCCACAGGTTAATCAAGTTTCAATGATATTTTTATGGAACCCATTGATTTTACATGGGTTAATCATGTTTCAAATAGATTCTTATATAACACATTTCTTTTCCAGGAGTTAATAATGTTCTTAAATTAATAACAGTTATTTCAACGATTTTATGATAAACCAAATTCTCTATATACTTTATTCAGGATATTTTTATTTAATATTATTTATAATGATAAGTAATTCCATTATAAACCAATGATATGTGGTTTTATTATTAACCAAGGGTTGATGGTTATGTTATTAACCCTTGATAGGTGGTTCAATTATAAAACAAGTACGGGTGGTTCCTTGATAAACCAATAATGAGTGGGTTCGTGATATACCTCCAATGTATTGGGAAATTTGGATATGAAAGCGACCATATTAGTTATTCCATTTGTACGAAGTGATATGAAGAAAATATCCTAAGATAACAATGCATTTTCATTATGAATTCTATGGTTATAAATGTTTCTTTTGATCAAGATTGATATGACATGGATCATGATTATTGATTCTAGTGACTCTTTCTGTTGTGAAAGATTTATTCCAAATTTTCATATTTGATGATTTAGGTATTTATGTTTATAAATATTATTATGTTATGATCATGCACTTTGATTATGTCATTAAACCTTTATGCTCATATTATTCTCAATGACGACATTCAATTGTTAATGCTTATGTCAACCCTTACTGAGAATTTGTGATCACACTTATTATGTTTCCTTTTCCCCAGGTTATCAAGAATGATGCTAAATTAATTTTGTGTAGAAGGATTTCATATTGAAAATGATGATGATGTAATGTGGAATATGAATATCTAGTTATATTGGAAGGTGATTTACATCTTTATGAACTAGTTGTTTATGAATCCATGATGTTAAGAGTTTTTCCTAATTATATAAAACTCTAAACCTAAAAGGTATTTGATAATGTAAGGGATATAATATTTCCTTTTTATGTTGTAAGCTTTGGATGGAGAAAATTGGGTCACCTTAATTGGTATCAAAACTAGAAATACAAAGTTTCTGTTTTTAACATCAAATTTTAGAGAGAAAGTTCAGGGCTATTATAAAATTCTAACCACCCAACACCATTTATTAGTTTTAGAACTTAAAATTAAGAATTAAAAAATAAATATTAAACAATTAAGGAACCCAATAATTATATGGTGGTGCCTAAAGGATAACCTTGTAATGGAATTTAAGATCAAAATTTTAAAATAAATGGATTGGAAGCTCAAGGAACCATTGGCTACATGTGCGATGAGGTGGCTAAAAGTATTTTCAATATATCTAATTTTATTCTAGGATTATCAAAATGGTTTTTTCTAAAAGGAAAATAATCATAGTGATGGAGTGATAATTTTTAACTAAAAGCTAAGGTGAAATGAGATTGATTTAAAGATTTACAACTTTTTAGTAATGAAGATACTTGGGCTCAATATCATGTTTCTCATAGAGAGGCTAATAAAGTTTTCAGTGAGGTAAAATATCCATTTTTTATGATTTTTACCATTTATCACATACCAAGAATGGTGAAATAAAAATCTATAGTATATCCATAGGTAGAGAGTGAAAATCTAGATATTTTGATCAAGTTTTGTGTATAAAATATGAATAAGGAAGTACACTTTTTAAGGATGAGGATTTTAAGAAAATATGGGAATTATAGTTTAATAATATCTTTAATTAAGATAATATATATGGATTAGTCCTAGATAATATAATAATTACTAGAGTGGAACTAAATTATAGATTTTAGAGAAAAATTTCATCATTTTGAGGCAAAAAATTCTTTAAGAGGGATGGAAAATGGTAAAGGAGTTGGGTTAGATAACTTCTGCATTAAAGTGAAGAAATATTCAAGGTAGATAGTAATTAAATGAATCAATCGATTATTTAATGAGAATATGAAATCTAAGAATATTTCAGATGAATAGAGGAATAGTTCTCCAGAACTTTTGGATAAAAATAAAGGATACATCATAAATTATGGGAATTATAGATGCATTAATCATAGGAGTAATAACATTAAACTTTGGAGAGAATGATTGAATAGAGGATTTAAAGGGAAACTAAATTTTTAGATATTAAATTTTGTTTTATTCATGGTTTTCAACTACAAAAGTAATTATTTTTATTAGAGGTATGATGAAATAATATCAACAAAAAGACCAAGATTTGTATATGTTTTTCATTGATTTGGAAGAGGCATATGATAAAGTTACTATAGTGGTGTTATGAAAATATATTGAAAGAAAAGGGGTGAAGGTGAAATATATTAAACTCATACAAGACATGTATAAAGGGAGTTTTAATTGAGCTATAACTCCAATAGGTGACACTATAGACTTCCCTATCTCGATGGTACTACATCAGGGACTATCTTTATGCACTTAACTTTTTTAGTCTTAAATGAACTTAAAAATTATATTCAAGATGAGATAACTAATTACCTAATTTCTATATATGATATAGTTCTAATTGAATAATCCAAAAAGACTATAAATTTAAAGTTATATATATAGAGAGAGACTTTAGAATCAAAATATTTGTATCTTAATAGAGATAAGACATAATATATAGTGTGTCATTTTAGCTAAGGATTTTCTAGAAATGTTATGGATGTTTGATTGAGAGAAAAAATTATTAATTTTTTTTTTCTTTTTCAACATTTAGGCTCATTTCTACAATGTAATAGAGATATTAATGTAGATGTATCTCACATGATTCGAACTGGATGGATAAAATGAAGAAATGATTCAGGGGTTCTTTGTGATCATAAAATACCTTTGAAATTGAAGGGTAATTTTATAGGATTTTTATTCTACAATATATTCTATATGATAATAAGTGGGGACCTTTGAAGAGACATCTTGAAAAAAAAAGGGTATAAGAAATGGAAAATGTTAAGATGGACATGTAGACATAATAAGATGGATTGGATTAGAAATGAATATATTTGGGAGATAATTGGAGTGGATCTAATTGAACAGTAGATGAATGAGACTAGATTATGTTGGTTTTGACATGTTAGAAGAAGACATAGGGATACACCTATTAATAGGGTAATCTTGATGACTTGTTGTGCACTGTGTTTCATTTGTTGTCAATAAGGTGTCAAGGATTGAATGGATGACAAGGAGTGTCAATATATGAATGAAAAAGGAAGTGATGGTGATGGTGATGTTTTTAATAAGGTGTCAAGGATTGAATGGATGACAAGGAGTGCCAATATGTGAATGGAAAAGGAAGTGATGGTGATGGTGATGATTGGAGAATGACCATGGTACTAAGAAGCATGTCACTTAGGAGAATCACTAAGTGGCATAGGAGGTAATGGTTGAAACATTATCCATATAAATTAGACGATTGTAGAGCTGATCTTTAGTTCAAAGAACTTGTATCAAGAAGATACAATGTCACAACATTGTTAGAATTCCATGCACTGTCTTCACAATGCATGAGGAGATAAAGAAGTTCCATCCACAATCACTAAGTGGATGAGGAATGAAAGGAGAACCATCCACAGCTACTAAGTAGATGAAGTGGTCTGAAGAAGACCATGCACTAACTCTTGGTGCATGAGGATATGAAGATGATCCAACCTCATCTCTGATTGGATCATTGAAGAACACTGAAGAAATATTTGATTCAAGAGAAACGGTTGAAGAAGAACCTTCGGGAATTCCCTCCCAAGTAGAGAATAAATGTTAAAGAGGAGGTGAGGAATTCTAAAGAAGAAGAGGAGGTGAAGAAGAGGAAAATGGCATGAAGAAGACTTGTTCCTATTTGGTTTAACCAAGTATACAAGTGGAGCTTATGTAAAAAAATGGGGCCCGCCCACGAGCTAGCTACCCAAGCTTCAACCCAAGGCACATTCGGGACCATAAGGGGTCGACCACACCCATGAGGAGGCCTAGGTAGAGCCAGCCCGTAGGAGGCTGGGTCGTGTGTAAGCCCGGGCCACGTGGAGGTCAATCCCACACAGTGTCGGCGCCAAGGGCGCGCCCGTGGAGGAGCATAGTGGGCGCTAGAGTGCGCTCGCAGGAGAACCGGTGCGGGGCAGCACTAGAGGGGGGAGGGGAGTAATCTGAGCTGTGTTCAAGAGAAACTGATTGATAAAACGCGTGAAAACCTCAACGTGTTTTGATGTGGGATGAGTTTTTAAAAATGTGGAGGAAATCCTGGCCGCTCATCTGATCGCGCGGTGATCCGAACCGTCCGATGCATCCGCGGCACTGCGTTATAATATCAGCCGTCCATCATTATTAAATTATGATCCAATGGCTTGGGAGTTATCTCCTACCTCTCACCGAGCCGAGGAGCCTCCCGATGCCTCCCGCGAACCAGTGGCATCCCGTACGGGGGAGATAGAGCTCCCGGCCACCTCCAATGAAGGTGAAGCCTCCAAGATGATCAGTTGGGTGTACTGAACACATGATTATATTAAAAATTCACATGCATGAAATGATATAAATAATTCTAACTCGGCTAAGGAAAACAGAGTTTATGAGGCCACGTGGAACCGTGCCAGATTCACGCACGAGAATCGGCCATACGATCTTGAATCCGCACACCAAGAACAAAAGATCCCGTGGTTGAAAAATAAAAAGGAACCAACCGGGATTCTAGCATCCCGTGTTCCAAATTTTGAAGTCGAAGATCTCGGGCATTCAAAATCCCGATATTCATGGATCTTGATCGCCCTCCTTGCCTACAAAAGAAGAAGCCCGAACCAAGAAGAAAGTTGCTGAGCATTTTTTGAAGAAGTCCCGTGAAGCTCCTGAGCATCGCGAAGCTTGAAGCTTCGCACACAACCTACGCGGAAGAATAGCCCGGAGCCACCTGAGGCTTTGAGAGTTCCTTTTGCGCAACCCCTGCATGAAAGAAGTTTTGGAGGAGGCATCCCTGCGCGCTCCCCTTGCGCGACAGGGAAGAAGCCGAGCCGCACGAACTTGTGCGCCCTCTGACCGCAACACTTGCGCGGTAGCAAGTGGCCGCACCCTATGCACCCTATGTTCCCACGAACTCACGCGGCAGGAGGAAGCCACCGCACCACCTGGGCGGTAGGAGAGAGCTACCGCACCTACGCGACATAATGAGTTTCTGTGCCACTTGTGCGGTAGAAGCTGCCACACCCTACGCAGTTGAAGACAGGAATTGGCCACATCCTTGTGTGCCCTCCTTTGAAGCGGGGCTGAAGTGAAAGGCCACAACACATACTTGGGTTTGTGTGTGTGTGTGAAAAGAAACAAGAAGATCATACGGGTTGTGTGTGTGAGAAACAAGTGAAGAGGCTATTACCTTAGAATGTGCACAAGTGGAGTGTGCACACTTTGAAGAAGAAGAAGAGAACATAGTGTGTGCAAAGAAACAAGAAGGCCGTAGCCTTGTATGTGAACAATTGAAGGAGGACATACCTCTTGTGTGTGCCCAAGTGAAGGAAGAAGATACATGCATATCCATGCATGTATGAATAAGTGAACAAGTGGGTGAACACCTTGATAAGAAAGAGAGAAGGATAAATTCACACTAAAGAACAACACACAATTTGGTGTGTGTGAGAAAGAATAAAATAGTGTGACTCCAAGAAGAAGGTGTGTGTGCTACAAGAGATTACACCCATTGAGAGTTTGTAACACCAAGAATAAAAGAGGAGATCATGCTTGCATGCATGCACATGCACACGTAAACAAAGTTTAAATCAGTGTGTGTGCATTTGAGAAGTCCAAGAACAAAGGTTCTTGAAGATATTTGAGATTCCATGAAAGTCCTACATGAAGATTGAGATGCCATGAAAACATTGCATGAAGATTCAGAGATGCCATGCACTCAGTGCATGAAGTTGATTTGAAGAGAGGCTGAAGCCAGACTGAAGTTAAAGACATCATTTATCTGATTTTTTCAGTAGTTGAGGAGACCAAGTAGATTGATTGGGCATACTCAGTTCAAGAACATATTTTCCAATCAAGATTCTTGAAGACAAAGGCCAGGTCATCCTTAGAGAAGGAGATAAAGCCCGAGAAAAGAAGAGGAGTCTTGATCACCACAAGTGATCAGAAGAAGTGAGCAAGGCCAGCAGACATTATCCAAGGCTGTTAAAGACTCTTGAAGAGCTTCAAAAGAAGAAGAGCTACTCGTGTGACTCGAGGATTCAGGAGAAGACCCCCTGTGAGACTCAGGGTGGAGAAGTCTTCTGTGGAAGCTGAAGCAGGCCAGTGGGACTCTGGTAACACTGTGGGATGCAGTATAAAGAACCTCTTGTGGGACTCAAGAGAGATACAGTGTGAATCTGTATCAACCATTGTAATTACTAACCGAATTATAGTGGAGAAAACATGTTGGGGCGTTTAACCAACATGGCAAGGACGTAGGCCATTAGAGCCGAACCTTGTAAATCCTTGTGTCCTGTGCCTTTACATTTACTGCATCACTCGAGGAAAGGCTGAGAGATACAAGAAGAGTGGATCAAGGCCTTTTTAATCCATAGAGGTTTAATTGATAAAGAATCAATTAGTAAAAATCTAAAAAAGATCACTGATTCAACCCCTCCCCCTCTCAGTGATCACACTGATCCGGGCACTTCAATTGGTATCATAGGGAGGTTACCTCTAAAATATCCAAGGGAGTCTTTATGAAGTGCAAATTTGAAGAAATTAGTGAACAACCTCAAATAGAGATATCTTCCAATACTCAGAAAAATAGAAATAAGAAGGTTGCTACTAATAGAGAAACACCTTCTATTGAAGGTAATGTGAAAGTCAAAACAGATGACAATTACTTTTATCACTCTTCTGAAGAAGCCTGCTCTAGCTGTGATGATTATAGAACAATCAATGTTCTTATAAATTCACTCAAATATCTTCGGAAGATAGTCCCCAAGGAAGTGGCAATGTGTATTACTACAAGCATCCGTGATCTTCAAGAAGAAAAATTACAGTTAGAAGAATAAGCCAATTCTATGGAAGATCAATTGGAAATAAGGGTTAGCATAACCAACACTCTCACATAGCTGGTGAAGGATAAAGATGAAACCATTTCCCTTTGTAGTGAAAGAATTGATGATGTCACTGAAGATCTACAAAGAAGCATTTGTGAGAAAGAATTCTTTGAGATAGTGTTTAAAGAAGTTTTCCATGCACTGGAAAAGAGGCATAGAGTTTCAATGGTAGTAAAAGATGATCAACTAGAAGACAAAGTGAAAAGGGTAAAGGAGCTTGAAAATTCATTGCAAGAAATGAAGAAGGTGCATGAAGACCAGATGAAACAACTGAAAGAGAATTGGGAAGGAATTCTAAGATTTGTTGAGGATGAGAATAACTCTCTCAACATGAAATTCTTATAACTAGAGGTGATATTGAAAAATCAGTAATTACCAAAATCCAAAACCTCCCAGTCAGCTGGTAGTAGAAATGTTGCCACTCAAGTGTGCATTGAAAAGGATGATTCCAAAAGAAGGACATCCTCTAATGAAAGGGCAACATATACCAAGAATAAGGTACCATCCATCCCATCTTGTACTAATGATTCTAAATGCATTTCCACAAAAAGTTCAGGATCTAAGAATATCTATAAACAATTATGGATGAAGAAGATGAAGAAAGAGAGCTCTCCTGAAAAAACACAGCAATTCAAGAGAAAGACCCAACAATCAGAAGAAGTCAAGAAGACAAGATTTGTAGGTCACTGTTGGTGCTGCAACATGTATGGGCATTGTGCAATGGATTGTTGGTACAATCCTCTACATAAAAAATCACAAAGGAATCCCATGCCAAGGGGGAGAAAGCCAGAGAAGAAGAAGCAACATCCACAGGTCCAGAATTTTTTTTTTACTACAAACAGATTTAGAATGTTTGATAACATCTGGGGTGTATGCACAAGTGGTCACAAGAATGATACATACCTATCTCCAAATGTTTCCAAAGCTGAAAAGAAGAGAAGATCACAGAACCTGGCTAAGAAAGAAGAAGTATCCTTGGGAATCCAACATAAGAAAATTAAAAATTCTCCCAAGAAGATTTTGAAAAATAAAGAGAAGTACTTGGATTCCAAATCCAAGAAGGGTGATGCATCCAGAAGGACCACCAAGAAAAAATGATTCTACTGTGGAAAGAAAGGTCATACCATGGATCTTTGTAAACAAGCCATGGAACTAAATAGAAGAAAACTGCACTCAACAGGACAATCAATCTAGAAGAAGAAGAAGGGATTGATTGAAAATAAGTGGCCTAAGAAATTTAACTTAAAATCATCAAAGGAACCATGTGGAACATCTAAATCTGAAGCCTCACTTCCAAATGACATATTAATAATCTGGCCATAAGATTTGGAAAGAATGAGAAAGGAAGAAAATGCCCATGCCAAAGATTGTGCAAAAGGAAAACAAAAGATTTCACATGAAGATGAAGTTCTGTGAGTGAGGTGCAATAAAGCTGATCATATTAGTAATAAATGCATGACACTCATTCCTGCTCAAAAAGAATTCTTCAAGAGAATGAAGATCGCACCAGGAGATTCTGGTGCTCAGAAGGCACTTAGAAAGAAAGGAGTCAAACACAAAGAAGTTGAAGAGGTGTTAAGATCCACACCAGTACAAACATCATTGAAGATAAAATGTGCAAGTGTGAAGAATGGGGAAAGTGGAACATCTCGATTGAGAGAATCTTCTCAACCTTGTTGTTCAAACTGATAAACCAAGTAGGTTCCATCTTATTCCCTAATCACTGGTATATACATGTGCTTACATTTCAGGGAATTGAAGATGATGATCACTCTCAAATTGAGAATGTTATGAACAGAATGGAGTGCACCCCTTGAGGGGGAGCCAATCTATAGAAGATGATATTTTGAGATTCATATCATCTTGTGAAAAATGAAGGTATTCTAATCAAAATTTCATCCCTTGTTTCTTAATTGTATTTAACATGTTAATTAAGGGGGAGTAATTGATTTAAGACAAATTAATGAAAGGGGGAGCATTATCTTTGCACTTGAACTTTCTAATGAGTTTGGTAAAGTATGTGCAGGATTTAGCAATTCATTGATATATCTGAAAAATTTCAACCCCTTGAAGCCTAAGCATGATCTCACATGTATAGTGAATTGTGGGCAACATTTAATTTCTTGGTTACATCACTCTTGTTTTCTACACCGGGTTAGCCCAAGTAGACTTAGAGATGATTTACTAAAGGCTCTTTGCTATAAATAAAAAATGACATCATCCCTCTTTTAGTGATTTTCAAGAAGATACTATTCAAAGGGAAGAAGAAATATTTTGAAGAGAACCACACCACACCTTTGCATTTGGTTGCCAATAAGGGGGAGAAAAGATTGGCACACATATTGACTCATTCATATCTGCTCTAGTGATATTGACAACAAATACAAAGGGGGATATTGTTGTGAACTGTGTTGCATTTGTTGTCAATAAGGTGTCAAGGATTGAATGGATGACAAAGAGTGTCAGTATGTGAATGAAAAAGGAAGTGATGGTGATGGTGATGTTGTCAATAAGGTTTCAAGGATTTAATGTATGATAAGGAGTGTCAATATGTGAATGAAAAAGGAAGTGATGGTGATGGTGATGATTAAAGAATGACCACGGTACTAAGAAGCATGTCACTTAGGAGAATCACTAAGTGGCATAGGAGGTAATGGTTGAAACATTATCCATATAAATCAGACAATTGTAGAGCTGATCTTTCGTTCAAAGAACTTGTATCAAGAAGATACAATGTCACAACATTGTTAGAAGTCCATGAATTGTCTTCACAATGCATGAGGAGATAAAGAAGTTCCATCCACAATCACTAAGTGGATGAGGAATGAAAGGAGAACCATCCACAGCTACTAAGTATATAAAGTGGTCTGAAGAATACCATGCACTAACTCTTGGTGCATTAGGATTTGAAGATGATCCAACCTCATCTCTGATTTGATCATTGAAGAACACTGAAGAAATATTTGATTCAAGAGAAAAGGTTGAAGAAGAACCTTCGAGAATTCCCTCCCAAGTAGAGAATAAATGTTGAAGAGGAGATGAGGAATTCTAAAGAAGAAGAGGAGGTGAAGAAGAGGAAAATGGCATAAAGAATACTTGTTCCTATTTGTTTTAACCAAGTATACAAGTAGAGATTTTGTAAAAAATGGGTCCAGCCCATGAGCTAGTTACCCAAGCATCAAACCAAGTCACATGCGGGACCACAAGGGGTCGACCGCGCCCATGAGTAGGCCTAGGCAGAGCCATCCCACAGGAGGTCGGACCGTGTGTAAGACCGGGCCACGCGGAGGTAAAGCTCGTGCAGCGTGGGTGCCAAGGGCGCGCCCGTGGAAAAGCATAGTGGGCGCTAGAGCGTGCCCGCAGGATAACTGGTGCGGGGCGGAATCGGAGGGGGGAGAGGAGTAATCTGAGCTGTGTTCAAGAGAAACTGATTGATAAACCACGCGAAAACCTCGGCGCGTTTTGATGTGGGATGAGTTTTTAAAAACGCAGAGGAAATCCAGCCCGCTCATCTGATCACGCGATGATCTGAACCGTCCGATGCATCTGAGGCACTGCGTTATAATCTCAGCCTTCCATCATCATTAAATGATTATTCAATGGATTGGGTGTTATCTCCTACCTCTCGCCGAGCCAAGGAGCCTCCTGATGCCTCCCGCGAACCAGTGGTATCCCGTACGAGGGAGATGGAGCTCCCGACCACCTCTGATGAAGGTGAAGCCTCCAAGATGATCGGTTGGGTGTACTGAACACATGCATGCATTAAAAAGTCGCATGAATGCAATGAGATAAAGAATTATAACTCGGACGAGGAAAACGGAGTTACCGAGGCCACGTGGAACCGTGCCAGATTCATGCACGAGAATCGACCATACGATCTTGAATCCGCATACCAAGAATGAAAGATCCCGCGGTTGAAAAAGAAAAAGGAAACAACCGGGATTCTAGCATCCTGTATTCCAAATTTTGAAGCTGAAGATCTCGGGCATTCAAAAGCCCGATATTCATGGATCTTGATCGCCCTCCTTGCCTACAAAAGAAGAAGCCCGAACCGAGAATAAAGTTGCTGAGCATTTTTTGAAGAAGTACCGCGAAGCTCCTAAGCATCCCGAAGCTTGAAGCTCTATGCACAACCTCCGCGTCAGAATAGCACGGAGCCACCTGAGGCTTCGAGAGTTCCTTTTGCGCAACCCCAGCGCAAAAGAAGTTTAGGAGCAGGCCTCCCTGTGTGCTACCCTTGCATAATAGGGAAGAAGCTAAGTTGTACGAACTTGCGCGCCCGCTGCCCGTAACACTTGTGCGGTAGCAAGTGGATGCACCCTGTGCGCCCTCTGTGCCCGCAAACTCACACGGTAGGAGGAAGCCACCATGCCACCTATGTGGTAGGAGAGAGCTGCCGCACCTGCGCGGTAGAAGGAGTTGTGACGCCACCTGTGCGGTAGAAGGTGCCTCACCCTGCGCAGTTGAAGACAGGAATTGGCTGCATCCTTGTGTTCCATCCTTTGAAGCGGGGCTAAAGTGAAAGGCCACAACACATACTTGGGTTTGTGTGTGTGTGTGCAAAGAAACAAGAAGATCATACGGGTTGTGTGTGAGAGAAACAAGTGAAGAGGCCATTACCTTAGTGTGTGCACAAGTGGAGTGTGCAAACTTTGAAGAAGAATAAGAGAACAAAGTGTGTGCAAAGAAACAAGAAGGCTACAACATTGTATGTGCACAAGTGAAGGAGGACATACCTCTTGTGTGTGCCCAAGTGAAGGAAGAAGATACATGCATATCCATTCATGTATGAATAAGTGAACAAGTGGGTGTACACCTTGAGAAGAAAGAGAGAAGGATAAATTCACACTAAAGAACAACACACAATTTGGTGTGTGTGAGAAAGAATAAAAGAGTGTGACTCCAAGAAGAAGATGTGTGTGCTACAACAGATTACACCAATTGAGGGTTTTTTCACAACAAGAAGAAAAGGGGAGAGCATTCTTGCATGCATGCACATGCACACGTAAACAAAGTTTAAATCAGTGTGTGTGCATTTGAGAAGTCCAAGAACAAAGGTTCTTGGAGATATTTGGGATTCCATGCAAGTCATACATGAAGATTGAGATGCCATGCAAACATTGTATGAAGATTCAGAGATTCCATGAACTCAGTTCATGAAGTTGATTTGAAGAGATACTGAAGCCAGACAGAAGTTAAAGACATCATTTATCTGAGTTTTTCAGTAGTTGAGAAGACTAAGAAGATTGAGTGGGCATACTCAGTGCAAGAACATATTTTCCAATTAAGATTCTTGAAGACAAAGGCCGGGTCATCCTTAGAAGAAGGAGATAAAGACCGAGAGAATAAGTGGAGTCCTGATCACCACAAGTGATCAGAAGAAGTGAGAAAGGCCAACATACCTTATCCAAGGTTGTTGAAGACTCTTGAAGAGCTTCAAAAGAAGAAGAGATACTCGTGTGACTCGAGGAGCCAGGAGAAGACCCCATGTGAGAATCAGTGTGGAGAAGTCTTCGGTGGAAGCTGAAGCAGGCTAGTGGGACTCTGGTGACACTGTGGGATGCAGTATAAAGAACCTCCCATGGGACTTAGGAGAGATACAATGTGACTCTGTATCGACCATTGTAATTACTAACCAAATTATAGTGGAGAAACTATGTTGTGGCGTTTGACCAACATGGAAAGGACGTAGGCCTTTGGATCCGAACCTTGTAAATCCTTGTGTCTTGTGCCTTTACATTTACTGCATCACTCGAGGAAAGGCTGAGAGATACAAGAAGAGTGGATCGAGGCCTTAACAAACCATAGAGGTTTAATTGATAAAGAATCAATTAGTAAAAAGTTAAAAAGGATCACTGATTCAACCCCTCCCCCTCTCAGTGATCACACTGATCCGGGCACTTCATGACTAATTCTATTATTAAAAGAAGTAGAGGTATAACTAAAAGGAAAATTAAAAAAATCATTCAAGATTATCTTGTTCTAAATGGTTTCATTGAAAATATAGTATTAAATAGAGATAATTGGAGACATTTTATCCATGTAGATGACCCCTTTTAATCTGGTTTAAGAATTTTTTTTATAATTAACCATGTTTTGACAAAATATTTAAATATAATTCTTTTATTTTATTTCACATGTCTTGTTTACTTATTTAATAAATGTGATATAATTTAACATAATATAAAAATACATCATATAAAATAGATAACCATGCATCTAAAAAAATAAAATAAAGTGACTTGATCATGATTTTTCTAATGGTTGATTTATTGAGTGGAAAATAAATCAACTTATAACCCTAGGGGAAAAACTTATTGAGCTGGTATTGGATCAAGTTGCTGTATTCAACCATTGAACATAGTATCTAAATGGTTGGTTTCAGCCGAAATTGGGTTTTAAACCACCTCCTCTCCTTGAATCTATATCCTTTACATGTTTTATACTCACACATAGGTGAAGTGAACTAGGGGTTTGAGATATATAAAATAAAGTAGGGACACATAGGTCTAACATAATAAATGTGGGAGGTATAAATCAAAAGTCATTATATTTAATTCAATAAAACTTTATCACATATAAAATCTATGAAATAATATTAAATTAAATATAAATCCAACATATACATTGATTAGTCAAGCTTATCATTAGTGACAGTCATGCAACAAAATTGAATTCATACAATTTATCCTTCATTTCAAATCACCTTTTAATTAATATAAATTTATCATGAAATAATAATTAATGCTATTATTAATTAATTAATTCATTATCATAATTAATAATCCAAGTAGTCCCCGAGATATATTGGATTCCAATTATATTATAATTTTAAAAAAATTAATAAATTAATTTTATTTAAAATAGTTTATATATATTGTGTGTAGTGACCAATTGCATAACATGTAATTTTCTTAGTCAAATTAAATATATTATTGAATTTATTAACTTACATGAAATGTATTGGAGGAAACAAGAAATGTTCTATTCTGATTCTAGTCATGTACTATGTACTGACATGACATGTTATCCCACATAACGTGTGACGATATTACATGGTGTAATATTTGTAATATGTATAACTAATTTTGACCTAAGTATATGGAGTTTATAGCCAATATACACTATTTTTATTTGTATAATAACATATAAATTAAGTAAGCATTTTATTTTAACTCAACATAGTGAGTAATACTCAACGTATACCTTTGGTGAATAAATACATGTCAAATGACATGCACATGAGCTACACACCATTTAGTTTTCATTTAATGATTAATTATTTGAATTGAATAATAACAATTACCGAGATTTTCATGTTTCTTTATGATATACAGGAGTTACATGAAGTTTACACTAACTATACAACTTGTACCTCCATTTTTTGGACATTCACATTATAGGCCTTGGGACTCAATATGTATTTTTCATGTATATTTAAGTGTTTCATTATGTGTATGGAGGATTATATACCTTCTAATTACTTTTGTATCAGGTTTCTTGGATAGAAATAAATATGTGATGTGTATTTAAGGCATGTAATAAATGTATTCCATGTACTTTGACCACATGGTTTCACTGTAAATCATATGACACTATATGATGTCTAATCAAGTCTAGTTGCGTGTTAACTGGAATTCCTCACACAGTGTGTAATAATAAAAATCATGTAACATAAGCCACACAATACATCATGATTTACGTGTGAGAATAATTGTGTGTTGTTTGGGACTAAGAAATATTTAATTTTGGTTACATGTCATGTAATCACGTTGAATTGTGATAATTTCAATCACATTCGGATGGTATATTCATGCATTCTTCACTTATTCATGTCATATAATTTTTCATATGAATGTGAATGAACTTGTTATATTGAATTAATAAATTAATAATGAAAAATAAAAATGAAAAAATAATAAAAGAATTGAAACAACTATTAATAAGGATTAAATAATTATAAATTTAAATGTGATCACTCTGATACCACTTGAAGGTTTTAGTCATAGAAAAATCTAATTGGGACCATTCCCAATGATGGTTTTTAATTAGATCTAATGGTTAATCCATAATAACATGGTATAGAATCATCATGTCTAATAAATATAACCCAAGAATCTTGACAAAATAAATCCTAAAACATAGTGAGGATCTCTTCATATTAAATTTATAATTAATTTAATAGTATAAATTACTGTGGTTTTGAGATTATTATTTTGATGAATATATTGATCTTAAAAATAATATTCAATTTTTACTATAGTTTCACTAAGAGTATCCAAATTAGAATCCCTCTAGAAGTGATCCACACATGCTCTATGATATTAGATCATTACTGATGAAACTTTGAGTGCTAGTACATAGATACTTATTGCCTTGTGTTAGTTCCCTTTGATATCAATAAGAAATCCTTCAGTATTGAGGATTTCTTCTCATTTTCTCTTAGTCTCGATAGGAAGGAAGGAGGTGTAGGAATTATATCGACCATGATAAAAACCCTAGAGATGTTCTTGGTGGGGGGAATTCACCAAGGAGGAGAAATTTTGTGCACAACATAAATAATTTCACCACCACCTATAAAATGATATAATTGAGTATATATTGTTCTAGGGTTTATTATTGATAATTAAAAAAAGGCACTTAATAAAACAAAAAACCTAATATATTATCCATGATAATAATAATAATATTATTATATAATGACCACACCTACTTGTGTAAATAAATATAATTTTATCAAATAAATAATTTCATATTTATTTAAATGATATTTAACATTATATCATTTCTGTTACTAGGAAATTAACTTGGATCGACCACCTTCCCTGACATTTTCCGAAGATCAAATAATAACTATTATTCATTCAATAAATTAATAAATATTTTTTATGATCTTATGAATAAATATTTAACTTAATATTTTCATAACTATATAATAATAATTTAATATTATTTATTAAATTTTGAATAAAACAAAAGACAAATAAATATTACATTCATCAATCATGTGAATAGATATTTATTTAAATATTCAACTAACATATAATTATTGATTCAATAATCACAATTAATAAATATTATTTCTCAGTCTTGAAAATAATATTTATTATAATTTTTAAATAAAATAGTATTTAATTGAGATCAATAGAAACACCAAGTATGTGACACTCTAGGCCTCTTCCTCAATAGAATTAAGATACCATACCTAAAGTTTAAGATTTATTTATAGAAATACGTCAAGATACCCATATAGGAAGAAGTTAATGTCATAATAAAAACAACCACATATGAACACTCACTAAGTAATATTATCCCTTTTTCTAGATGTCTCTTAATCAAGAAGATTGTATAGTTGTGCCATTAACCTATGTGATAAATTTCTTTTCCTTTTATTATATGAAATAAACTCATAAATACACCATGATCATGGATTTAGTTAGATGGTTCCATTTCAATTAAAGGGTATGATGTATCAATTTCCTTGAAGGGGAAGGAAAAAATCCTATATTGACTTATTAAATAATATGATATTACTTATGAAGCACTTAACACATCCTACTTCATCATGAATATATGACGTCATGGTTTTGAGAAATTCATCAAAGTACAAGACTTGTGATATTTATTAATAATAATCTCAGGTCTAAGGATCATTTCACATGATCGTTTATCAGAATATCCAATAAAATATAGACATGTGGAATTCTTACATGTCGATCTGTTCTCATCATCTCCTATATTAGAGATTGCCAATTGAAAAATTCGTTAGATGAATTCTCATACTATTATGAGTTCATGGACTTGAATGTCATCATATTATGTGTTTCAACATAGAATTTTATTCTAACTATAGGACTTAATTTTAAGAGTAACACTATTGAAGTTCAAGGTTCTAATTATTTTTGCGAATTTAGATAACCTTTTAATGTGATATATTCCCCATGAATTTATTACATTAATTTTATTTAAAATAAAAATCAATATTTGGTTATAATTTTATAAATGTTAATGTATTTTAATATGCTAATAGTCTAAAGTATAAAGTAGTTGGTTCTAGGGAACCAAATCCTACATTATTAAATTCATGCGAGCAGAAAGAGAGAAATAGTCAGGAACTTGACAATAAGTGGAATAATTGAACACCAAAGAATGATTATGATTTTAGGTTTATTAAATAATTATATTTTTGAGTTAGAATAATCTTAATGATCATGGAAGGAATATTTTTTAAGGATGAAAAAAATTGGAAAAAATTAATTTAACAAATATTAATTTATCATTGATACATAATAATAATCATCATCACCTTGAACAAAATTTGAATAATAAATCAAGGAAAATTATCAATAAGAAATATATTTATAAATGTGGAAGCTTAATCATAATGTTAATATCATTATAATACTAATTAATTTTTTAATATTCAGGCTCACATGACTGAAGAAGAAAAATTATTGAAGTATAAAAGTAATTTTTTAGGCGATGAGAATGTTTTCCAAATTAATAATTCAATTGAATATTATTTAAACCCTTATCATTTTAGTGCCTTAATAAATACTCAAATAACCATAGATGAAAAATAATAACATTTAAAGAAATCAATTAATTTTCCTTGTTTGTGATATGAGAGAAAGTGTAATATATTCAAATATTATTTTGTGTGAATATTCGATTATTATCATATTTAATTTTAATCATGTTTTATATTATGAAACAATTTTAAGAAAGAATAATTTTCAAGGAAGAATAATTTCTTTAGTTACTATAATATCATTATTAAAGGAATACAATCAAATATAAAGAACAACCTTTCCAATTCACATGAATTATTCTTGCTTTTAATATTTGACTAAATTACCATCAAATATTTGGTAATTTATCATATTTTAAACTATTTTTAATCTTTGCATCACATTATAAATTTAAATGATTAAATCATGAGAAAAAGAGTCTCCAATCAAATAATGTTAGTTATGTTTGAGTTTGAGAAATATTCGTGCTTCATGGAATAAAATTCATGACTTTAACATTAAATTTTTGTCATGTGATGAATGATTCTCTATTGCTAGGAACTTGTTGAATTATTTCTTGATATTTTTTTCCACTAAGAGAAAAATATAGTGAGAGAGGGAGATACACCTTGTGAGAAAAATGAGAATGAAAATAGGTAAAAATTCCTCTAATGATGATGTAATACTCTTCCTATTGAATTCCCCGATCCTATAATTTGCCCATTAACACCATGTGTAATTTCTTAAAAATCTCACCAACTTTTTTTGAACCTCCCACAAAGCCTTGGGAAAGCCTCTTAAAAAATTACCCCACCACCATCTAATTTTCCATGTCATCACCACATGTCAATTACAATACTACATCTCTATAATTTCCCCCATTAACACCATGTGTAATTTCTTAAAAATCTCAAAACTTTTTTTGAACCGCCCATAAAGCCTTGGGAAAGCCTCTTAAAAAAATCACCCCAACACCATCTAATTATCCATGTCATCACCACATATCAATGCCAATGCTACATCGCTAATAAATAATAATATTTTATTCCTTTACAATTTAATTGGGGGATTAATCCGTGTTTTAGATAGACTAAATTTCTTGGTCTATGGCTCAACACTTGAGCATATAATTAATACCTATATTAGAAAAACAACCTATTATAGACACAAATACAGTGCCATAATTTTCATACAAGAACCTATTTATGTGATATTGACATTCAAAATG
The DNA here is from genome assembly GCA_963277665.1 of Viscum album. Classification (NCBI taxonomy): domain Eukaryota; kingdom Viridiplantae; phylum Streptophyta; class Magnoliopsida; order Santalales; family Viscaceae; genus Viscum; species Viscum album. Next base: position 235,678,684 of record OY728146.1, read on the forward strand.
ATGGGATAGATATTAATTTATTTAATTAATATTAAATATCCCTTAAAATAAACATATCTAGGAATTTCATTAAAATTTATCCTAAGGAAAAATACCCCATTTTAAGTTTAATGAAACTATAAGAAAGTTTTTATAAGGACAATTTTAGGGATAAATTTTTTTTACCCTATTTAAGGGACCCGAACTTTGAGAATAAAAAATAAATCAAGTGTTAATAATAAAAAATATAGGTTACTTTATCCACCCTAACTTTACCCTTTTCATCATAGAAAAGGAAACAACACAGGCTGCTAAACAAAGTAAGTTTTTAACTAAACTCACATAGAATATAACACACGATCATATATATGAAATTCAACCCTAAAGGTTAATACCCTAAAAGAATTTTAGAAACAACTAATTTGGGTAACATTATTAACCTCCTAAACATAATAAGATAGATCCATTTTAATCTAACAAAGCCATAGAAAAGGGAATAATTTCTCATTAAGTGACTCCCACAAAGATTACACATGGAATAACTTTACATACATAGGTCCCTCATCCACATATCTTGAATAGAAAACTAAAAACCATAAACATAAACCTTATAAAGGATAATTATCAAGGTAATCATTTATGGGAGCATCCATCTTCCCAACTTTAATGTGAAATGTAAAAACCCACTATATGGGAAACCACATAACTTCACTTATGATTCCATATAATATCAAACCCACTAATGAAGATCACCTGTTTAGGTTTCTATTTTTCTATGAGAAAGTGAATATTGAGCACACCAAGACAAGTCATCAACCTATTTAATATTCCATGAAGCAAACCCATATATCTCTGGGGAAAAATTCCACCATAATCAAAAGAAGATGGTCTTAACCATTCAGATAACTCGGATCTGTCAGCTCTATACTCTAGGATAACACATACCAAAATCGAGTGGCTAAAAACTCAACCCAAAGAGTTTCAGCCTCCACTAAAAAGATTAAATTACCATACAACGGACACAAATTCTATGATATACTTACACCACCAAGGTTTTGTAAACATTGGGAAAGCATAGTGTAGAACTACTCATCATAACTCCCAAGATGAGTCTTATAAAATACTACTTTTCAATATCTAATAAAGGTAGTATACTACCCAAATTTATGGTAATACGTCTGTAAAACTATATATAATTACTAGATCCCACGTGATTCCAAAATCAAAAATTTCCATATTAGGTTTATCACATTAATAGAGATGTGAGGGTTAATGAAACTAAGGAATTTCATACCACACCATCTATAGAAATAAACTACAATGAGGCTATCTACTTAGACATCTCCCTCATCCATTGAGAACGACAATCCTATTTAAGGGCATTAGTTACTACCACATGATTATAATATAAGCCATTAAAACATAGATATTAACTTAGTTGAGACACTATGACCATGTCTTGAATATCATGTTGAAAGTATGGATTTATCAACCTCATAAATCACACCTCAAGAGTTATCTACACCATTGGAGTTATTAAATAATATACAAGAAACCAAAAAATTTCCAAGGTTTCATTTTTAGTTCAAATTATGGAAGCATCAATGAATACCATAAAAAAATATAAGATTAATATAATCACAATATGGAGTTACCAAAAACATCATTAATATTTTTTAGGTTCCCCCAATTATGATTGAAAACTACCTATGAAGTGTTATTCCTAAAAAACTAAAGATGTTACCTACTAGATCTAAGATTGAACTCCATGAAATATCATTCAAGAAGATTACATTGAGATCATAAAAAACCTTCACCTAACAGGACTACTGGTTAGTCTCAAGCTCCCTAATCTTAGATAGTAAATATAATAAATCATAGAAAATATCTTTGTAGCCTCAGAAGAAAGGAGATATGAAATTTGTACACTCATTGGGGGTTACCAAGGTATATCCTCCAAGATAACACTCAAAAGATCAAAAAAAAACTTGTGGGTAACATATCTAATATAATTAACACAACTAATTAAATCATACTCACTAATAGAGGGATGATGTTACACCCTGATATTTTTATGAGATATATTTTATTTTATTTTTCGATGTCTTATGTTGTATGCTACACTAAGATAAGATTACACTATACGCAACACCAAATTAGCTTGCAGTATACATAAATCTATGCATGGATTATATTATACATAATTTCAAGTTATTTTTACAGAATTCATTTCACACATGACTAAGTATAAGTTAACTACTAAATATTATAACCTTGTCATTATAATGGTGGGTATGAATTTTATTAACTTTCTTTTAAAAAACTATTTAAATGAAAATAAGTGAGTCTATAAAATAATAAAATCACTCTTGATGGATTTTATTAATGATATATATATATATATATAATATATTCAATATAATTTTTAAAATTAAAATTATATGTTTTCTATACATGATATAAGAACAAATTCATTTTTTTATGGATGGAACAAGTATTTTTCAAAAAATGTAGTTTTACCGCCTTTTAATGGAGGACCAATTTTAAATATAGTTTTGACAAATTTTTATATTAAATTTTAAAAAATACAATTATTCTTTTAATTTGTAATATAATAATTTACTTTAGTTGAATTTTTGGTATTTTTCTAATAAGTTTTATTTTTTTAATGAATAGTGAAAGTACTGATTTTTATTGAAAAATTTATTTTAATTTAAAGTTATTACATAGTAATATTATGTTTTCATTTGGTTTTAAATTTTAATTAGTTAATTTTTATCCATTTATAGTTTTTGAATGTAATTTGATACATGAATTTATGATAAAAAAGATTTTCCATTTAAAAGGGGTATTTTTCCAAAAAACTGGTTTTTGTGATATTTTACCGGTTTTATTTTAACATAAATTATGATACTTCTATGTTATGTTTTTTGAAAAATGGATGTAAAATTTGGATTTAGTAGGTCCAAATTTGTTAAGTATGTCCCTTTTATTTTTGGTCAACATTAATAGTAACCATGGTAAATTTTGTTACCGTAGTAAATGGTAAATTAGGTAATTTAGGTTAAAAATAAAATTATAAGGACTATAAAAGTACAAAAAAAATGGATTTTTTTTATTTGATGAATTTAATTCGACCCTTAACACTTAAGGATCTAAATTATGTCATTTATAGGACAATTGTTTATAAAAATGACTTAAATAATATTTAAATCAAAGAAAGACAGAGGTGTCATTTTCTTTGTCTTTAATATCTATTATGTGTCCATATATGAAAGAATGGGTGGTATAAACAAATATAACTGGTATTTCTAACTTAATAAACATATTTCCATAATATAAATTTATTTTTGACATTTTTGGGCCATTTGGGAGATATTATGGTATTTATAATATTTTATTTAATGAGAATTTAAAGATGTCACATTCATGTTTTAAATAATATATCATTTTTGAAACAAGTCTATATAGAACTTATATTCAAATATAAATCATAATTTTAAATATAAAATGTTTTTATATATCAAGGGAATTTATTTTTAATTTTTAAGAAATAAATAATTACCTTAAATGCTTGTAAATTGATTATTTAGAAGTTATTTAATTGATTAAAAATAAATAAAATAATTTTATTAAAATGATAATAAATATTAAAATAAAAAAACACTTGACCCAATATTATTGGTTGAGTAAATATTGAACATAATCATCAAAGCATTGAGTTAGCGACCATTTATTTTCTTATAGAAGTGATTGTGACACTTCTATTATTTTATTTAAAGAAATGTTAAATTTGTCACATTCATAATTTAATAAGTATAACATTTTAAATGTTGGGTTTTACAAAAGATAAATTCTACTAAATATATTTATATGAAATATAGTAGATTTATTTTCATCATAATATTTTATTTTTAAATTTATTCAACAAATATGTATATTAAATAATTACACAAAATTGATGTAGTAATTATTTTATTAATATAAATAACAAATAAATGTTATTAAAAATATTAAAATAAATATAATTTGAGATAATTAATATGTATAATGAATTTTAAAAATTAACTTGAACTATTATTAATATAATAAAATAGTTGTTTCAAAGTTTAATTGTTATATTTATATTTTAAAAAATAAATGAATTTAATTGTGGTAAAATTGACATTATTGTTTGTTTATCAAAATAATGTTTTATTTAATTATTTAAAAATCATAAAACATTTTTAAAAGTATATAATAATTATTATATGGTATAAAATTATATAAATTATTTATTTATGATCTAATTTACATAAAATAAGTAAATATTTCACCGTTTTAATATTGAAATACTTGTTACCCTAGTTAAAATGAAATTGAATAACTAAGTGTTAAATTAACATGATAAGGTTTAAATTGAAATAAAAACTTGTCAAAAATTTATTGTTTTATGATATTACAACCCTATATAGTCCCATTTTCTAAGGTAGAACATTTTTGTGGTTTTTGAGTGGATTTTTATTTTATTATAAATTAAAAATTTTGGAGATTCCATATGTTCCCATTGCCTCAATTATAAAAGTGCACATCCTACCTCACAATTTCCATTAAATTTGAGCCTTAATTCTTGAAAATAACCAACCCATTTCCCTTATAAAATTACTTATTCACATTCTAGAGGTTTTTTTATTCTCAAAAGACCAACTCTATTGCCTTTAAGAGGATAACTATAGGGATCTCATCGAAGAAGATGTCATCTCCTCTACTAATTCTTTCAAATTATTTCTTCTTCTACTTCATCCTCCTAAGTTGTTTTCATTATGAATTAATGACTCCAGTATCAATTTTATACTTATATTTTATTAATATGATGAAACAACCATATTTAATCTTTTATCCATCCTACAAAAAATGAAATCACCACGTGTGAGTGCGTACGACTTACCGTCTCCACGCCATAATGTAATATTTTTTTCATAACAACTTGACTTGGATGAGTATAATGATGGAGATAATAACTATATATGATTATAATAACAAGTTATTTATTGTATAACAATATATATACCATTCAATTTAATACCATTTCATAATTAAAGGAATGATATCATCGCTCATGCGTACGTTTGACCTACCGTCTCCATGATACGATGAAATTCATTCTACATGATATCCATTAAAACATGATTAAATAGATTTATATAATGAATAAATATGTTATATATTATTTTTATATAATTTTTTAATGATATAAATATCACCTAATATGGATAACTAGAGCCTCTTCGACAAAACATGCATAAAAACATAAAGCAGTTAATACCCGAATAATGAGTAACAATGAAACTTTATTAACAAACCAATGATAATATGATCATATATGATTTTATAAAAATGATAATGATTCTTAAATAAGTAAATGAAATTATTTAAATCATTATACCGGAGGTTTAGATACATAAAAAAAAATTATACCAAATAACTAAGGGAATATTTTGTCTCAATTTATTTCTATAAGAGATATGCCTTATACAACACCTATATCTTTTGAGTGGTGTTTATATATCACATGAATGTTTTTATGATTATTATTATGAAGGTTATGATATGCATATAATTTTATTTATTTTATGAGTCATATGATTGGACTGATTATAATTGGTATGGGAAAATTTCACAATCTCATTATTATTCGAGATTATTTATACATAAGTTTTTATTGTGGTTTATTTACCAACCACATCCATGTTTAATAAGTATGTAATATTATTTATATTCTTATACAGTTTTTTAAAGTCAATTTTACCTTTTGGTAAATTTTTATTGAATGGTATGAAATGAGTCTTTGGTCGTTATTTGATATGAGGTATATTTTGACTTTTCCTGAAAAAGTACGAGGAGATTTATTTTTTTAACTTATACGGAATGTACAGATTTTTATGTTTTTATAACAATTTATTTCCATGAATATTCCTTTACAAGGTTTTAATTTCATTTTAAATTAAATTATTTTCTTTTAAAATTATGCAGCTTTTTTAGAAAAGAAAACATTTTTGAAGAAGAAATGATATTTTCCTCAAGAATTAATTTCAAGTGTTTTATCAAAATTATTTTCCATATAAGATGACATTCTATAAATTGGGTTATGTTTATATCCCAATTATTACCATTATAGAATGATATTTATGAAATCCATTTATTTTATATGTATTATGACAAAATGATGCTTAATAAACCCATTTATTCCTTAGGTTATTCTATAATGAATGATTTATGTTTTTGTGGCACACATATGTATGGTTTTCATTATGTGACGTGTGAGACTTATATATACCTCCAATATATTGGGTAAAGAATTATATCTCTTTAGGTAGACATGAAAATAATGACAAGTAAATCTGGTTTAGTGATACAGGGCTGGAATGACAAGTAAATATGGTTTAGTAATAAAGGGATGGAATGAGGGGTGACCTCAGTTTAGAAATGGAATTTGTCTGTTATAATGGTCTTGGAAATGAGTCTTGGATAATGTGTGGATGATTTTATATGATTATGTTTTTTCCAAAATCCCATGTTTTATGCCAATTCTATTTTATCAAGGTTCATGTTACTTTATGATTTATGCCTCATGTATTACCAAGATTTATTTCATGAACCAATATTTTTATATTCAAAATTTATTTTCAGGTTTTTATATTCTTATATTTATGTTTTCTTTGATGTTATCCATGTTTAACCTTAATGATCATTCTATCTCACCCTTTTTATGTTTTATTTTCCCCAAAAAATAAATAAAGGTTTTATGTAGGAAAACTAAAGGGGAAGATCTTTATAGTAGATGTTGATGATCTTTAAATAAGTTAGAAGAATATGTTCTGAGTTTCTAAAGACACTAAACTAATATGGTATTTGAGCATATATCTGTTTAATGTATTAAGTTTTCCAAAAAAGTGGTGTAATGTCCATGTATGTCAAGCTTGGGTCATTAGAGTTGGTATCAGAGTGAAGGTTTAGTTAACCTTCGGAAACTAGGATGCGAAAACTTTAGTGAGATCCCTATAGATATTTATATGGACATGTCTAGGGATGTCCCTAAGGGTAAGTATAACTATAGGTTATAGTCCTAGAATTATGGTAATTATAATGAATAACTGATGATCAAACCTATGATTTTAGATATTGAAACCACTCCCCCTTAGTTATGTTGTTTTCCTAGAATGATTTTCCACTCAAACTATTCTTTTTGGTTTTTAGATAATGGTTGTAACCCAAAGGAAACATGTTAGTGATCAATGAAATGGTAAATGAAATGAATTTCCTCCTAAAAAACCATATTTTATGGGAGATGTAATGAAAAATCTTATCACTATACTTACAAAAGATATGAATCATTCTGGACTTTCAAATGAACGGAGAAGTGAACAATATTCCATTGAGTCCCTCATGAGGAAACACACACCTTCTTTTAGTGGGTCTTCGGATCCGCTTGTTAATAAATAGTGGATCAGAACCACTAAATTGATATTTTTCAACCGTCAATGTTCAGAACATGAAGAATTCATTTTTCCTATTTATTGTTTAGAAGTAGAAGTAGACAGTGGTGGACTCTAATCAGTAATTCAAGGCAACAAGATGAAATTTAATCCATGGAATGGGATGAGTTAAAGAACTTATTTTTCTACAAGTACTTTCCTTGTATTCATTTAACGAAGAAGGAAAATGAGTTCCTTGATCTTAAGCAAAAGGATGATGAATCTTCTAGTACATACGTGGAAAATTTTACAATAATTGAAATGCATTCTTTTGGCTTTATCATCTAACTTGAAACTAAAGTTGATCGATTCTTTAGTGGATTTTAACCAAGTCTTCGAAGGGCGTTAACTATAAGAGACTTTAGTAGCTATGGAGATATTATGTGTTGTGTTATCAAGGTAGAAATGGAAGTTGGTGTTACATATTAATTTCATGGTTTTGACTATAAAAAAAAGATATAGTTCAACAGAAAATCTAAAAAACAATGGGGAAAAGAAGATGACTGTTTCCTTATGCTCAAAGTGTGGAAAGAATCATGGTGGATATTGTCTTAAAGCTACTAGAAAATGTTTTAAGTGTAGAAAATAAGGTCATCGGGCAGTTGAGTGCTGATGTAATGATAAAAAGGTAGCTAATGATGTGAATAGATATAAGGTTACATAGAGTGCACCACCCACACCTCAATTCTACAAGTGTAAGGAAATGGGGAATTATACTAACCAATGACCTAATATATGGGTTATCAATGATGATAGATATAAACAACCACTTAAATCTAAAGAAAAAGGAAAATCTCATGCAGTCACTTTTGGTGATGTTGTGTATGACAATGAAATGGTGGAATGATTGATTTTTTATGTAATGGGATTCTAGAATAATGTTTTATAATCTCATTTATAGTATTATAGAATATTGAAATATCTATGTTTTGGTCCATTGTGCTTTTCCATAAGTATATGGTACTGGTAGCCATGAAAAGTGATTGAAATAATTTTGGAAAACACATGATATGTGCATAATGATGGGATAAAAAGATAATGAGATGTTTGATAGAATTAATGACCTCCAGACTGATATAAGAACAAAGTGATATCATGGTTTGAGTATATAAAATTTTTGGGATGTTTGTTATGTTGAAAGAGTTAATTTTTGACAACATGCATATTTTCATTAAGGTTCTATGGTATTATTACCTTGTTTCAAGAGAATAAATGATTAAGGTATTCACATGTTTGGAATGTGAAAACCAAGAACTTCCTTATGAGATATGGGAGATAAAAATTAAGCCCATTTAGTTCACCTATATCTAAAGTTTTGGACTTCATCTTTTAGAAGGATTATAAGGTTATAAATTTATGCAAATTTTAAGTTGAACTTCAAATGAGGTTTTTTAGAATAAAGTCTTATCTCACCATAGGTGGAATTATGAAGATTTGATAACTTTTGATAAAGATAGATGGAATAACCTATCATTCTATTTATAGACCGCATGATATACTAATTTTTTAGGAATAAAAATTTAAACTTAATTTCTTTGAATAATATTTGGAGTGGAAATTGTTTAAGGAATGACCAATGATGATATTATACTAAAATAAAGTAGGTATTTCTTCTCATGTTCTTTAAATTTATTGAAATGATCTCAAAAAACCAAAAAGTTTATCCCGATACCTTCTTATTCTATGAATCATATGGTCTCTTAAATCATTGTATATTTATGGATTTTTTATTGTTAATGTTTTACTAACCATGTTCTCTATCACTATCTATCATAACTTTATAGTTATATTTCTCTTCTATATTTATGTTTTCACTTCTCACATATGTTATCCTATGTGGAAACCTAGTGATGAGTTACTTTGGGTGACTGTTCTATTTCTAACTCTCTTTTTTAAAATGAATTTTTAGTATTCCTTTTTACAATGTGGGTTTCTATGAAAGAAAATTTGTAGTAATAATCCTTTTATAACCCAGAAGAATTTCGAGGAAAAAAATCATTTTAAGGGGGGGTAGAATATAATACCCTGATATTTTTATGTGATAGATTTTTTTTCCTGATATCTAATTTTTTAATCTACACCAAGATAAGCTTGTGTAATACGCAACACCGACTTAGCTTGCAGAATAAAAATATGTATGCCTAGATTGTGTTATACAAAATTTCAAGTTCTTTTGATAGAATTAATTTAATACAAGACTGAGTATTTGTAAAAAACTAAATATTATAACCTATTCATTATAATGGTGGGTATGAATTATATTAACTTTCTTTTGAGAAACTATTTAAATGAAAATAAGTGAGTCTATAAAATAATAAAATCAATCTTAATGGATTTTATTAATGAAAAATATATATAATATATTCATTATGATGTTTAAAATTTATGTTATATATTTTCTATACATGATATATGAACAAATTCATTTTTTTGTGATAAAAGAAGTATTTTTCAAAAAATGCAGTTTTTCCACCTTTTGATGACACACCCATTTTAAATATATTTTGATACTTATTTTATATTTAATTAGAAAAAATGAAATTATTCTTTTAATGAATAATTTAAAAATTTACTTTTTTGAATATTTTTTATTTTTATGATACGTTTCATTTTTTGATTAATAGTGAAAATACTGGTTTTTATTGAAAACTTTATTTTCTTTTAAAGTCCTGACAATGTAAAATTATATTTTAGTTTGGTTTTAAATTTTAATTTGTTAATTTTTATCTAATTATTGTTTTTTAAAATAGTTTTATATATGGATTTATTATAAAAACATTTTCCATTTAAAAGGGGTATTTTTCCAAAAAACTGTTTTTCGTGACATTTTACTAGTTTTATTTTAACATTAATTCTGAAACTTTTATGTTATAAATTTTTAAAAATAGATGTAAAATTTGGATTCAGGAGGTAAAAATTTGTTAAGTAGTTCCCTTTTATTTTTGACCAATATGAATAATAACCATGGTAAATTTTGTTACCATTGTAAATGGTAAATTTGGTAATTTAGGTTAAAAATAAAATTCTAATAACTATAAAATGACCAAAACAAATGAAAAAATTTTATTTGATTAATTTAATTTAACAATTAACACTTAAGGATATAAATTATTTTATTTAATAGAAACTTTTACATGAAAATGAGTTAAATAATATTTAAATCAAATAAAGACACAAGTGTCATTTTCTTTGTCATTAATATCTGTTATGTGTCCAAATATGAAAAAATGGGTGGTTTCATTGAATATAAGTGGTAATTGTTAACTTAATAAATATATTTACCCAATATAATTTTTTAATGTTTTGGGGCCATTTGGGTGATATTATTGTATTTATAATATTTTACTTAATGAAAATTTAAAAATGCCACATTCATGTTTTAAATGATATATTATTTTTAAAATAAGGTTATATAGAAGCTATATTGATATATAAATACTCATTTTAAAGTTAATTTTTTTACAAGGTATTTTATTTTTAATTTTTTGGAAATAAATTATTACCTCAAAGGCTTATAAATTGATGATGCAAAAATTATGTAATTAATAAAAAATCAATGAAATAATTTTATTAAAATGATAATAAATATTAAAATACCAAAAAACATACTCCAATATTATTGGTTGAGTATATATCTATCATAACTATCCAAGTGTCAAGTAAGTGACTATTTAGAGCCTTATATAAGAGATTGTGACACTTATATTATTTTATTTACAGTGATGTTAAAGTTGTCACATTTATAATTTAATAAGTATAACATTTTAAATGTTGGATTTTTTAGAAGAGAAATTGGACTATATATATTCCTACTAAATATAGTATATTTATATTCATCATAATATTTTATTTTTAATTTTTATTCAATAAATAAGTATATTAAATAATTACACAATATTGATGTGGTAGTTATTTTATTTATTGAGATAATAAATAAATGTTATTAAAAATATTAAAATAAATATAATTTTGGATAATTAATTTGAATAATGAATTTTATATATTAACTTGACCTATTAGGAATATAATAAAATATTTTTTTTTCAAATTAAACTTTTTATATTAATATTTTTAAAAATCAATGAATTAAATAGTGGAAAAATTGACTCTATTGTTTATTTATCAAAATAATGTTTTATTAAATTATTTAAAAACCATAAAACATTTTTAAAAATATATAATAATTATTATTTGATATAAAATATTTTTTTTATTTTTTTATGATTTAATTTATAAAAAATAAATAATTATTTTACACTTTTAATATTGGAATAATTATTACCCTAGTTAAAATGAAATAGAATAACTTAGTGTGAAATTAACATGTTATGGTTTAAATTGACATAAATACATGCCTGGAATTTATTGGTTGGTGTGATTACAACCCTATATCATCTAATATTCTAAATTAGATCATTTTTAGATTTTTTAGTAGGGTTTGATTAATATTTTTGGAGATTCTAAATATGCCCCTCACCTCAATTATAAAAGGGCACATCCTCCCTTACAATTTCAATTCACTTTGAGCCTTAAATTTCTACCTTACCCTGACCATTTAAATTTTAAACATCCTTAGTCACATTCTATAGTTTCTGTTATTTCAAAAGACCAACTCTAGTGCCTTTAAGATTAGAACTAGAGGGACCTCGTCGAAGAAGAGGTAATATCCTCTACCAATTCTTTAAAATTATTTATTCTTATACTTCATCTTCATGAGTTGTTTCCATTGGGAATTAATAAATAAAATATAACTTGTATACTGATATTTTATTAAGATTATGGAACAACCATATTTCACCTTCTATCCATCCCATGAAAAATGAAATCACCACACGTGCGTACGTATGGCTTACCGTCTCCACGCTGCGGTGTAATCTGTTTTTCACCACCACCTGACTTGGATGGGTATAATGATGGAAATTATAACTATATATGATTATTATAACAAGGTATTTTTTTGTAATGATATATATACCATCCAATTCGATACCATTTCATAATTAATGGAATGATATCATCACTCGTGCGTACGTACATTCTACCGTCTCTACGATGCAATGTGATTCATTGTACATGATATCCATTAAAAAATGATTATATAAATATACAGAATGAATAAATATGGTATATATTATGTTTATATCATTTTTTAATGATATAAATATGACCTAATAAGGATAACCAAAGTTTATTTGATAAAACATCCATTAGAACATAAATTAGTTAATACCCGAATAACGAGTAACAATGAAATTTTATTAACAAACTCATGATAATATGATCATATATGATATCATAAAAATGAAAATGATTCTTAAATAATTCAATTAAATTATTTAAATCATTATACAAGTGGTTCAGATACATACAAAGGAAATAATATCTAAAAGGTAAGGGATTATTTTGTCTCAATTTATTTCTGTTGGACATAGGCCTTATACACCACTTATCTCTTTTGAGTGGTTTTATGCTATCCATGAATGTTTTTATGATTATTATTATTAAGTTTATGATATTAATATAATTTTATTTATTCTATGAGGTATATGATTTGACTGTTTATAATTGGTAAGGTATAATTTTATAATCTCATTATTATCCAAGATTGTTTATAGGTGAGTATTTACTAGGGTATATTTATCATCCACATCCATGTTTCCTAAGAATGTAATATTATTTATATTATTCTAAAATTGTTTAAAGTCAAATTTTTTCCTTTGGTGTATTTTTATTAAAGGGTGTGAAATAAATATTTTGTCATTATTTTATACAAGGTACTTTTTTACCTTTTCATCAGAAGTACAAGGATAATGTTTTTATGCTATATGACATGAACAGATTTTTAAGTTTTCATAACACTTTATTTCCATGAAGCTTCCTGTAAAATATTTCAATTTTTTTTAAATTAAATTATTTTCTTTTAAAATTTTGTGGTATTTTGAGAAAAGAAAACATTTTTGAAGAATAAAGGATATTTTCTTCAAGAATTAATTTCAAGTGTGTTATCAAAATTATTTCCCATCTAAGTTGACATTATCTAAATGGGGTTATTTTTCTATACCCATTATTACTATGATGTAATGGTATTTATTAAATCCATTTTTTATAAGTATTATGATGTAATTATGCTTAAGAAACCCATTTTATTCCTCGGGTTATGCTATGATGAATGATTTATGTTTTTGTGGAACACATATGTATGGTTTTAATTATGTGATTGGTGGGACCTATATCTCCAAAAAATGAATTGGGTAAAGAATTATATCTCATGAGATAGACATGACTGGAATGAAAAGTAATTTCGATTTAGTAATATAGGGCTAGAATGGAAAGTAAATCTGGTTCAATAATATAGGGATGGAACGAGGAGTGAACTCAATTCAGTAATGGACTTTGCCTGCTATGATGGTCTTGGTAATGAGCCTTGGATAATATGGGGATGATTTTCTATGCTTATATGTTTTCCACAATTCTATGTTTTATTCCATTGTTAATTTATCATGGTTCATGTTACTTTATGATTTATGCCTTATGTACTGCCAAGATTTATTTCCTCACTCTAGATTTTGATATTCAAAATTTATGTTCATGTTTTTACATTCTTATGTTTATGTTTTGTTATATGTTCTCCATGTTTACCCTTAATGATCCTATGAGATAACCATTTTTATGTTTTCTTTTCCCCAAGATATAAATAATGGTTTTAGGTAGTAAAATTAAATAGTAATATCTTTATGAGGGATGTTGAATATCTTTCACCAAGTTATACGAATGTGTTACGAGTTTCCAAATACCCAAAACTAATATGGTCTTTGGGAGTCTATTTGTGTAATGTATTATGTTTTCCTCAAAAGTGATGTAATGTCTGTATATTTGAAGATAGGTTCATTAGAGATGATTAGTTACAATCCTTGGAAGTTTGGCTCTACTCATTACTAATTTCCTTGTAAAGATCATAAAACATCTAATACAAACTAGGGATGGTAGTGCAGGGTCTTATTCAGACATGCTTGAATAATGAAAAGATTCTCCTAACTAGAGAGAAAACTAACACTTTTATTTTATATGAGAATGATATGATCACCGAAAATAAGAGTCTCTAGTCATAAAATTCTGGCTAAAATATCCACTGGAATCACCTACCGTTGAATGATTACATTGGAAGAAATAAATGAATCTCATTAAAAATTATTAGTATGAGTTTCAATGAGTAAGAAACAATTAGTACTTAAAATCTCATAGGGAACCACATATTTGGATCTATCTTTCATGAAAAACTATCCATGGTGATTATTAACACTCTAGGTATAATGAGGATTACTTGAAAATGGTAAATAAATATGGTCCCAAGCTTCGTCCATTTCAATCAATTTCTAGAACACCAATTCCCATACTATCACCAAATCCTGAAAGGCTCTAGATACATCAATAGGGGAGCATGTAATGTCAACAATGTCTTTGATGTTTAGTTATATCTATTACACTCTTTTGGATATCAATATAAAAAAACAACCATATTCCAAAACCAAGGTGTATTACAAACTGAGAAAATATCAACTACCAAAAACTCACTATAGGTCTCTGACATAGTTTGGGAATATAGTAAAGGCACAACCCCAAACTCAAAACTAGTATCATAGGCCATATATAATCTCTCTCAAGATCACAAGAATCAATTTCCAATTAGGATCAGGAAGATATCCATACACAAACCTAAGAATAGTCATAGTCATGATGCCCTAAAAATGGATCCAATATCTTATGAAATCAATCCACATATAAAATCAATGAATATAAATTTATGATAAGAAGATAAAACTCTAATTATGGTAGTATAGTACCATATTGGGTTTGGATAATCATCAAGAAACGATTCACTACACTGAAAAGGGTAAATCAAATGGAAGAACCACTATTTGACTGGTGGATGTTTGAACTATGTAACTAGTGTAATTTTTAGACTCCAACCAATCCTATATCATATAAGGATCAGGCTCACATCATAATCTCATAATCCATATATAACTATAGTACAAAAATAACATTCATTATAAAAGTTTTTTTTTATTTTTCTCATTGTTAACTCTCTCCATTATATAAAGAAATTTGAACAAATCATATATGGGGAAGGATCTTCCCATTACTTTCGGGGATGGGATACCTTATAGTCAGTCTTTGAATAAATATTGATACTTGAACATATTTGGGCATGATGAAACATAAATGAAATAAAATATCTAGAATGAAAACTATATAATAAATGTACGAACATACTGGTACCCTAAATATTTTACCTTATATTTCCATGTCAATTAATATGTTATCAGATTCCTAGGAAAAGGAGACATTGACCATCAGACATACACTTTTCTCCTCAATATGATAACTGAACTCAAAAACCCATAAGATTTTCTTCCCAAGGTTCCAAAAAAAACTTCAAATAACATGTAACATTAAAATACATCACTAATAATTGAACTGATCTGATACTATTCTGACATGACCCAACCCACCAGGGCCCCACCTAGGCCGAAAATAATCCAAGTGAGCCATTCTAAGTGTAACACCTTGTGATTTCAGTATATATTTTCCTTTAAATAAATCTTGTATGTTTGATAGCCTATGATACATGTAAAACTAAAATAACGTGAACAATGATTTATTATTGTAAAATATTATAATAAAAGTTAAATATAATTATCAAAATAATTTTTTTTTAATAGAATTAAATGGTACTTATTCACTTGGGAAAATACCTTTAATTTTAAAAAAATTACTTTTAAAGAATAATATCTATAAAATTGATAAAATTAAAAGAATTATTATTCCAATAAATTAATAACATCCAATAAATAATTATTGAACCATAAGAAATATTAATTTAGTTATTCATAGTGAGATGATTTTGTTTTATTGAAAAATAATATTTTTATTATATATCATATGCTTTTATTTCAAAGACTATTTTCTCTTATTTGAAGTATGAAATTTAATAAAAAATATTTTATATAAAACAAATAAATTAACATTAATGCATTAATTATTAATTAGTTAGTAGTAAAGACAAAATAATTTAATTTTAAAAATACCTATTTTTTAATGAATTGTTTTTTTATATATGTTGTGTATTTTCAATTTAATAAATTTGGATGACCACTATTAAAGAATGATTTTAATGAAATTAATTGTTTATATATATATATATATATATATATATATTCAATCAAAGAACCAATAATATAAGGATTATTACTTGGTATAAAATAATAATAAATTCATTTTATACTTAAAAATATATTTTTATTAAAATTGTCTTTGTTTTCTTATGCATACATATTTTAAAATTAACTTTTTTTATTATTATAAATTAAATGCAATTATTTTTTTGATATATGGAATCAACATGTATGAATTAGTTAATAAGTCCAATTTCATTTTTTTGTATATAATTACTTATCAAGTTAAAAGTTAGTAATCATGGTAAATGTTAAAATAAGGTTAAATAGTTAAATTAAGGGAAAAAGTCATTAAATATCACAAACCATTGCATATAAATGTGTGTATAAGTTCAGGATAGACATATCATTATCCTATCTCCAAAATTTATCCACTTTGTATGCACTTTTATTGAAAATTACATTCATTTTATAATAAGGAATGAGTATTTATAAAAATTAGACCCCTTTAACCTATAAAAGGACCCCTCCTCTACCCACCCAAAAGAACACATTTTATTTTATTTTCTCTTAAAATCTATGAAAATTATCTTTCTAATAGTCCTATTTTAGGTTTAGAAACTTCTTTTCACAAGAAGGATCACCAAATTCCTTATTTTCAAAATACTTTCTAAAATAAGATTCAAGTTTTCAATATAAGTGTTATCTTCTCCTTAATCATTATTTTTTATATTATTTATACAAATATTATTGAATATGATTTATCACATCAATAATAGGTTTTTAAAATCATAAATATTTAGTATAATTTATATTATTACTATATAATAACATGTTCATACTCATTAATTATTTTTAAAATATTAATGTTTAGATCATTTTTACCATGCACATAAACAACACTTTAATATTTACGTAGTGAATAACTAAGAATGAAACACCCCAGAACCGAACCACGAGATCTAATATTAAAAAAACTTTATTTAAACATAGGATTTGATACAATATAAGATGAAATTGTCTTTATTTTTCATCATTTATATAAGATAAACTTTACATCTCACAAATAAATCTCAATCCCACAAATATAAGGTTTAGTGACTTTGAGGATCAATAACATAACTGACTTATTTTATAATACTTGTGAGAGTTTATCTATAATCAAACCACACTGGACTCCCTTCTAGTCTCCTTATATGTTGTACTCATCTTCATAACAAAAGGAATGGAAACATAATAAGGAGGTTATGTCACACATTAAGTAAGGTTAAAAACTCATAAACATGTAATTAAGAGTTAGATCATAAGTATATGAGAAAAAATATGTAGGAGAGAAAAATCTTATTCAAAAAACAAGGAATAATAAGAGTTTCTCCATAAGTCATGATATAATAACATGTAATTTCAAATGAACAAACATATTCCATGGTAAAAGAGTATTATATAATAAGCATGATCCAAAGGGCATAATCATTGGCATGTGAAATAGAAATGTGGAATAAATATTGTAAAAAATGACATTGTGAATAAATAAAAATGTGAACATGTCCACATGTAATCTTGTAAAAAAAGTTATAAGAAATAATGTCCATTCATAATAATGTGAACAAATATATACATGATTATGCCCACGAAAAATAATGAGAAAAATCTATACATGATTATATCCACACAAAACCTTGTGAAATATTAATAACACCATCATGTCCACACTAAACATTCGTATATCACGAGATATAAAAACATAACCAATACATTAAAGTTAAATATAAGACCCCAATCATTAAATATCTATACATATGTGTGACACTTGAAAACAATCATTCATTATATTATAAATTACCCATGCAAATAAAATTGGTTTTATTCATTACATCATGAAGAACCCATTGAAAGAAAAATGGGTTTCACAACACTTCTATACGGTATCACCAAAATTAATTTAAATCATATAAATGGTTGATCCCAAAAATTTAATCAACCCAAAAGATTATTTCATAAGAATATTTAGTTTAGATTCATTAAAAATAATTTCAAAGGAAATAAATCCTTTAGAGATAAAGTTAGAGAGGTAGAGAAATTGTAAAAGAGTATTAAAAAAAGGTTTTTATCTTTTCTATAAAAGTTGAAGTTCAAATCACTTTTGAAATTAATTTTTTGAAAGGTCAATTTTCAAAAATAGAAAATAAATAATTCTAAAAAAATACATCTATAAATAAATATCAAAAATTAATCCTTGAAAAATACATAAGCGTTTCAGAAAAATGATGTGGAAACACTTTAAAAACTTTTACTTTTCTTAAGAAAGAATCTTAAAAAAGGATAGTTGAAAAGACATAAAGGTTTAAAAAAGGTGAAGTGAATAAATATAGAAAACGTTCAATTTTATAAATAATATTCAATATAATAGAATTTATAATACGTAAATGTTATTTCCAGGAAATGTTGAGTGGAAAATTAATTTTTTTTCGACAGGATGATTTTTTTTAACAGTTTGAAAAAACATTATTGAAAAAACACATCATAAAAAGAGTAACAAAAATCCTTTTAAAAAGTGGGGAAGGTTAATATAAAGGTCACATGAGATAAAAAAATTAGGTTTCCAATTATAAAGTATAACATTGGTGGGAATGGAAAATATGGTCAAGGAAGGAAATTATCACTAAAGTATAGGGACCCAGGCTTTACATACATGGATATTACATCATTTTAGATGAATATTTAGTACATTGCAAAACATAAATGATTTAGGACCATAATAGTTTAGTGTATTTGGAATATTGGAAACAAAAACTTTTATATTGGTGAAATATATTCAACATATCACATAAATATCTCCACATTTAATACTTCTATATAAAATGTTTCTTCATAACCCAAGGAAATGAAACATAAGAAAGGGGTGTGTTTAAATGTTTAGTATGGGTAAACAAGGGAGATATGTAAGAATAATAATGAGCATAAGGGTATGATAACTTGATCGTGAAAATAAATGATCATACCCTGCATATAAAAGATTATATAGATGAATCATGGTATAAAGATTGGAAGTTCATAAGTCATGAATATTAAGAAAGTAAATAACACAAGCCATGAAAGCATAACATTGGAATAAATCATGGAATTGTGGCAGACACATAATCATATATAATTATTTGCATAGTATTCGAATAATTGTTGTTGATACCATCTTAGTGGATAAAGTCTTTTACTAAATTGGGTTCACACCCCGGTCCAAACATTTATTACTAAATATAGTTCACCCTCATTTCAACCTAGTATTACTGAATCGAGTTCACCTCATTGAATCCTTGTATTACTGAACTGAGTTCATTTCCTATTTCCCCACAGTAATACTGAACTGAGTTCATTTCTCATTCCAACCATGTCTATCTCATTAGATATAAATATTTACCCAATTCATTGGAGGAAGATATAGGTCCTAACCATCTCATAGTGAAATCATACATACATGTTCCACAGAGTCACAAACAATCATATCATAACCAATGAAATTAAATGGGTATCATAATCTTGTAAACATATCATAACCTCTAAAAAAAGACACCAGTTTCATAACGGTTTCGTCTAAAGAATAACCTGTAAAAGAGAAATGGATTTAATAAACATATAACCCATGTATGAGAAACAAATTTCATAAGCATATAACCTATGAAAGTGAAATGTATTTCATAAACATATTTCCCATAAAATAGAAATGGGTTTCATAAAAATATTACCTGTGAAAGAGAAATGAATTTCATACACATATAACACATAAAAGAGAAAGGGATTTGATAAATACATTGAAATTAAGTATAACCCATTCATAGAAACAATATTAATGAAACCTTTAGATCATTTTCTATAAGGGAATGAGACACATCAACTTATTTCATCTTAGATGGAAAATAATTTTGAAATATCTTTAAAAAATGTTTCTTGAAGGAAATATCATTTATTTATTGAAAAATGATTTTTAATTTATAAAACCATTTGAAAATAATTTTTCTTATTAAATACCTTTAAAAATTATAAATAATACTTGAAATCATTTTTTAAAACCTTTTTCCTTAAAAAATTATAAAACAAGCTTCAAAACATTTTAAAATCCATTTTTATTGATTTTTTTGAAAACTTCTAAAGAAAAATTAAAAATGTTTTGAAAAATATTTCTTTTAAAATAATTTGAAAACTTATAAATGAGTATTGAAATAATTTTGAAAACCATTTTCCTTGAAAATTTATAAAAGAAGCTTGAAAACTTTTTTATAAAAATTTTCCTTGAATACTTATTAACAAAGGCTGAAAACATTTTGATTTTTTTTGAAAATATATTTTAAAAAAAAATCTTAAAAATTAACCTTTGAACATTAAAATAAATCTTTAAATGATTCATGGTATATAAATCCGTACATGTCATATGAGGTAAAAAGAACATCCCTTTTTCACAATAAAAAGTTGAGAAAAATTCCTCATTCAGAAAGAGATAATAAGATTCCTTTTAAAACATTGAAAAAAAGACAAAAGGGTAAAAATTTCTTTAAGTGATATTTGGATATTAGTATAATATTTTGGTAAGTCCTTCTTATAAAATATGGTTTTAAAGGAACACAAATTTCTGATCTAAGAGTGGGTAAATTCAGGCTATCTTAAAACTCTTTATTAACTATATTATGTACAAAAGAGTGGAATAAATGGTACCAATATATGAATAAATCACGAATAACCATAGGAGAATAAAATTCATGAATTTTATTTAGATATGTATCACAATATTTCATTAAAGGTTCCGTAAACATAAACAATCTTAAAAATAAATGATATTATCTCAATAAAATCTTATAACATGGTAACTTGGGATCATACTATCCATGTATGAAAATTAAATTACATGAAACATAAAATATCATAAAAATAAGTAAATTCTGGATATAACATGTAAAATTTAAGTATATACTCCTCAAAATAGAATTTTTGTGCATAACAAAACATGTGTCTCAAAGAAGGAAAATTGAGACAAAACTATTTCACCAATTTGGTAACTTCTGGGACATAAACCCCATGAAAGAAAGATTATAAAATGGATATGTGAATACCCATAAATTTAATTATAAGATACATGGAATAAAATCTTTTACAGTACATAAACCACACAAAAGTAAAGAATTTCGAACACATCATTTATCTTATGTAAATAAAAAGTGAGATAAAATCTCCTTACCATGCGTCTTCACTCTCATCGTACTCATTCAAACCACCTGTATAATAAATATAAATTTATTATAAATATTTTACAGAACCTTATTATTATATCTAATATCATATATGGTTTTATTATGACCTTATATTACCATCTTGTTAACCATCATATGGTAAGGTTTCACTTGGAGTAATATTCACTTTGTTTTTTGTGTGTGTCTTAATTTGTAATATTGTTGGTACTTATAATTATATCATGATTACATAATTTAAAACATGATATAAATATCATATATATATATATATATATTATATTTGTATTATAATATTCTATATAATATATAAGTATAAAATGAAATACACCATTCATGGAGATGGTATACCTTACGTATGATTGAACGCTATTTCCGTTTAATTGTCATGTTGAGAGAAAGAAAGTAAAATTCATATATTTATATAAAAATATATCATTTTTATAGTAGCTTTATTATATCATATATATATTATATATATTCACTAAATTCATCCTTAATACATTCTATGTAGTGTGTGAACGAATCACATCGCTTTGAGGGGGCAGTAGCCCAGACTTTCTCAAACAAAATTATTGTATTAATACCAAATGGAAAGTAAAAAGATATGTGCTGTAAAAGGAATACAGAATATTAAAATAATAATAAATATAATATATAACATATATAAATATATTTTTATCATAATTTCCACCATGATAATTGGTAATGGAAAAATGAATAATCACTGTTTTGTGAAGCATTAGTTCGCTGTACACAGAAATAATATGTTCATTACCCATTATATAGAGGTGTGTGTAAGTGAAAGTATAACATTTACATAAAAACATCCTAGTATATTGAGGATACTGTTTTTTTTATAATAATTGAATAAATAAAGTTTTAGGGGGTGTATAAGGAAAATAAATCAAAAATACTCGAGAGAAGACATTACCTCTTAATCAGGTAACTCTCTTTTTGTTTGTGCCAAAAGGCTTCCTTGGATTACATTATTCCCAAGGGAAGGATTGTAAGAGGAAGGTATGGATGTTGTGAAGTGTATTTTTTATATATTTTCCAAATATAAGAGGGTTCAGAGGTGTGAAAATGCGTGATAGGCGGTGGCCTTTTATAGGGAAGGGAAATGACTCACTTGGAATTTATGAAAACAAGTTAGGTGTACACATGTTATTACCTAATAAAGTCATAAAAAACCAAACTCAATAAATAATAGAAATTTTATGGATTAAATGTTTCCATAAAATTGGTTTTTAAAAGTTTTTAGGTCATTTTGGCTCTTATGATTAAGGTTTAGTCCCTAATTAAGCTTAATTTGACCTTAATCATTGTGATTAATTTTATTCACGTTTACTAATCATTTTTGTAAAAAATAAAAATGAAATAATTTGACTCGAAATATTATAATTATTATAATGGTTTATTTAATTTTTTCTAAATTAAATTTATAGAAGTGATAAAATTAAGATTAATTCTAATCCTGTAGATGAGATGAAATTACATGTTTTTAAAGTAGAAAGAAGTTCAAAAGTTTATCAAGTTTTTATTTTCAATTTCAAAGTGAAATTGATTATATTGAAATAAATTATATTAATAGATGTATAATTGATGTAATGTGACTTTACAAAAATTATAATATAATTTAACATTAATAATTATTTAAACAAAAAGGCAATTTTTAACTAAAAACATTATTTTTTACTATTCATAAAAAAAATGAAGTTTCTCAAAAAATTCCCAAAAATTCACCCTAATATAATTTATAAATTCTAAATTAAAAAATAAATTTTATTTTATCAAATTCAATTTCTAAATGTGTCTAAAAATAATTTCATTATTAAAAGTTGTTTATTTGAGAAAACTGTATTTTTTAAACATAAAAAGGACATTACCAAAAATTATATCTTTTGTTATCAATATATTTTATTTCTATAAAAATATTATAAAAATTATTTGAAAAGTAGTTATTAATATTAATATCACTATGTTTAATGTCTAGGTTATACATATATTATTAACAAATAATAATAAAATGTTGCTTCACATAAACTCAGTGTTGCGTGTAATGTATGGAAAGTCGATGTTACGTGTAGTGTAAGCCAAGTTAGTATTGTGTGTAGAACAATCCATATTGGTATTACATGTGAAAGGAATTATTTACTTAGTGTTTTAATATATATATATATATATATATATATAATGAACTATTTCTAGCGTTGCGTGAAATGAAAAATATCAAGAAGATAAATTAATTTGAAAAAAAATAATTCACACAATCTTTGGATGTTATATTATAACCCCCATAAAATGAATATCACCCTAAATTTTTTTTGGGTTATAAAATATTTAATTCTTAAAAGTTTCATTAATTGAAACACACATCATAAAAATTAATACTAAAACTTCCCTTAAAACGGAAAATTGGGACCATAATGGTTACCCAAAGTAACATATAACTGGGTTTTCACATAGAAGAACATAGTTTGGGAGTTAATATTGGACATAGAGGAAAAATGTAAATATTTATAGGGAGTTATTGAGGTCATCAATCATAAACAATTGAATTATGAAGTAAAATTTGAGGTCCACAAAGTCATAAATCTATGATGATTTAAAAGTCCATTGGTTCAACAAAATCAAGGTATTAGGACAACACATTTTCTTTTGATCATTATCCTAACATTTAGTAATTCTTTTATTGAACAAGAATATAAGGAAATATACTTCCTAGAAATAAAAAATTTTCATTTTCAAATTCATCCATTACTTCATGTAATGGATGTCCAAAAATTAAATTTTATGCATGAAGTGATAAAATACACTTTTAGAAGTTCTTAAGGCTCATAAAAGAGTGAAATGTATAACTATTTATCTATAAATATTCTTAAAAATGAATTTGGTTAATACATTAATATATAAACATTAAAATTAATACTATTGTTTCATCATAAATAATTATTCATAAAAAATAATTATACATTAACTAGGATATTTTATAGGCCAGTGGTAGGCGTGAAACCCTTATCATCCTTCGGTCATGGGTTAAAGACCCACTGCCATGCCGAACTTGATTGGTTGTCAGCCAACATAAATTGTTTCCTTTTATAAAACCATACTAATATAATTTCCAAAATATGATGGACATCTTTGAAATATGGTTAATCACTAAATATCCTTTTAACCAAGGTTTTCAATACAATCTCAATACATAAATACTTCCTTCGAAGTTTAAATTAAACATTTCATGAATTGATAACCTTATAACCCTTCTAAAATTTGGAAATCCAAAAACATAGAAATAATGTCATGAAACCATATTAACTTTGAACCCCCATATATCACAAAGTAGTTCTTGGTTTTCATATTCCAAACATGTGAATACCTAGTGGTAAATTATCTTGTAACATGGTAACGATATGAATTACCATAAATCCATTTTGGAAAACATGAATGCCTCTTTATTCCATAGATTACTGGATATATTATTTATATCCAATATGTTTTAAACATCATCCTTGATAGGATTAACTACTTTTCAACATTTCCTTAATTATTTCCAAGGTAATCAGTACCTTCCAATTTAATTATTCGTATCCCACATATCTTTATCCAAACAAAATTATCATAGTATATGTAATATATTAAGAGTTATCTTTCCCTTAATCATGTGTTTTACATGGACATCACCTTTACAATATATCACTTTTCTATTCCATCAGAACCATTCAATGTGTTCTTTTTATTTTGTAATAAAAAAAACAAAAAAAAAACAATCCTTATATATTTCACCTTTCAAATTACACACTTCTTGAATCCAAACACATAAAATATTTTATTATTCCACTTCATCCTTATTCCATTAACAAGGGTATATCATTTTATTATATAATACCTATTTCTTTTCACATTTGATCTATAGTCTCATCATATTCCTCAATATAACCATTAGTCACACCACCTTTATGGTTCCCTTCAGGAGCTTTCATCTTGGTCCATTGAGTTTCATAATGACCATTTACTCTATAATTAAAACACTTAACCTTTGATGATTTCTTAGGGAGTCCAATATTCTCATCCATTTATTTAATTGAAATATTTAATTTTCTCTTGTATTTACTTTCTTTTTGTTCTTATTTACCATAGTCAAAACATATTCTTGTTCCTCTTAGGCATTAACTTAGGTGATTCTTTCCACATTATTGTCACAGAGGAAACCAAATATTCTTTCCTCCATGGTCTCCATTACTCGAACTCTCAGAAAACACCTTCTTTCTCTTCCTTGGTGAGTCAGAGAGTTTGTAAAGGTATATATTGTTAATCATGTTTTGTGAAAACTGATTAGGAATGATCATAAAATCTCTTCATCCAGTGATCATCCCAATTTAACTCTCACCATAAAATTTTCCATTACATTCAACATTAATCTAGTTCCTTCTAGTTCCCTCCATTAACAAAAATAAAAATCAAAGTGTGATTATTACTTTTCATATCAGAAAACCACATAGTCATGAAAATAATTACTTATAGGATGTATAAATCGTGGCACCTTTTTTAATCTATGACACCCATGGTTCATACTAGGTTATTCATTGACAACTTATATTTAAATCCTTCATGATGGTTCATGAATATTTTATGGAATTTCCAATTTATATCCCCCAGGAGTGTCAAACCAGGTGTGCAGCAAGGCCTATTGTCATGTACCAGATTACCCCGAGTCATACCCGAAACATCTTGTCAGAGTTGTTACCCCTAGGTACATCTGTTCCATATCCAAATCCACTTGTAGTATACATACAAGGATTTATTGATATGAAACTACTCACTCTACCCTTTACCAAAATTCAGGACATTTTCCTAAATTTTAACTCATCATTATACTTATCCTTCGAGACATCCCTAAACATATCCTTATAAATATACCTAGGGTTTTCACTAATGTTTTATCATCCTAGTTTAAAAATTTTGACTAAACCTTTCTTTTATACTAAATATAGATACCTAGGCTTTACATACATGGATATTACATCATTTTAGGTGAATATTTAGTATATTATACAAAATACATGCCTAAGGAATATAATAGTTTAGTGTCTTTGGAAACTTCGAAACAAAATATTTTATCCTGGTGAAAGATATTCAGTATATCCCATAAAGATCTCCATATTTAGTACTTCTACCTAAATCATTTCTTCATAACTTGTGAAAAGGAAACATAAGAAAGGGGTGAGTTCAAATACCCATTAAGGGTAAACAAGGGATATATGTAAGCATAAACATGAGAATAAGGTTATGATAACAAGATCATGAAAATAGAAGATCATACCTCTCATATCAAAGATTATATACATCAATCATGGAATAAATATTGGTAGTTCAAAAGTCATTAATATTAAGGAAATAAAAAACATAATCCATAAAATCAAAGCATAGGAATAAAACAAGGAATTATAGAAGATACATAAACATATATAATTACATTTATAGTAGTCAAGTCACTGATAATGAGACCATCTTAGTGAAAAAAGACCTTTACTGAATTGGGTTCACACCCTATTCCATCCATGTATTACTGAACTGTGTTCACCCATCGTTTCATCCCTGTATTACAGATTTGAGTTCACCTTGTTCCACCCCTATATTTCTGAACCAATTTCATTTCCCGTTCCATCTCTATAATATTGAACTGATTTCATTTCTCATTCATGCTATGTCTATCTCATAAGATATAAATATTTACCCAATGCATTGGAGAGAGATATAGGTCCCACCAATCTCATAGTGAAACCATACATACATGTGCTAAAAATTCATAAAAAATAATATCATAACCGATGCAGTTAAATGGGTATCATAAACATGTAAACATATCATAACCTATGAAAAAGGAATAGGTTTCAGAACTGTTTCATCTAAAGAATAACCCATAAAATAGAAATAGATTTAATAAACATATAAACTATGAAAGAGAAATATATTTCATAAACATATAACCTGTTAATGTGAAATAGAGTTTGTAAACATATAGCCCATAAAAGAGAAACGGGTTTCATAAACATATAACCCATGAAATAGAAATGAATTTCATAAATATATAACCCGTGAAATAGAAATAAGTTTGATAAAGACAATGAAATTAAGAATAATCCATTAATAGAAACAATATGAATAACATTAATAGATCATTTCCTAGAAGGTAATGAGTATCATCAACTAATGTCATCTTAGATGGAAAGTAATTTTGAAATATCTTTCAAAAAAATTTCTTGAGAAAAATATTCTTTCTTCATTGAAAAAGGATTTTAAATGCATAGAACCATTTAAATATACTTTTTATTATAAAATACCTTTAAAACCTATAAGGAATACTTGAAATCATTTTTGAAAACCTTTTTCTTTGAAAACTTATAAAATAATTCTCAAAACATTTTAAAACCTTTTTATTTTATTTTTTGGAAAACTTATAAATAAATATTGAAAATGTTTTGAAAACCCTTTTACTTGAAAACCTATTAAATAATCTTGATTTTTTTTTGAAAAAAAATTCTTTTAAAATACTTTGAAAACTTATAAATGAGGCTTGAAATCATTTTGAAAACCATTTTCCTTGAAAACTTATAAAAGAAACTTGAAAACATTTTGATAACAATTTTCCTTGAATACCTATAAAAGAAGCTTGAAAACATTTTGAAAACCATTTCTTTGAAAATATCTTTTAAAAAAAATTTCTTTTAAATTAACCTTTAAACATGAAAATAAATCTTCAAATTATTAATGGTGGATAAATCCGTATATGTCATATGGGGTAAAAATAATATTCCCTTTGAATAATTAAAAGGTTTAAAAAATGCCTTGTTTATAAAGTGATAAGAAGATTACTTTTAAAAAATTTGAAAAATAAAAAAGGGTAAAACTTTCTTTAAATTATTGTTTTATGTTAGTATAATATTCTGGGAAATCCTTTTTATGAAACATGGTTTTAAAGGAATACAGATTTCTGACTGAAGATAGGGTAATGTTGGGATTTCTTATAACTTATTCGTAACTATATTATGTACCAAAGAGTGGAATAAATGGTAAAAATATCTGAATAAATCACGAATAAACTGAGGATAATAATTTTCATGAAATCTATGGAGATATGTATCATATTATTTGACCGAATGAAGCATAAACGTAAACAATCTTGAAAAGCGATGATATTTTCTTAATAAACTCTTATAACTTGGTAACTTGGGATCATTATCTCCATGTAAGAAAAAGGAAATAACATGAAAGTTAAAATATCATGAAAAAAAATTAAATTCCTGATATAAATTTAAAATTTAATTATATACACCTCAAAAGAGAATTTACATGCGTAACAGAACCTGAGTCTCAAAGAAGGAAAATTGAGACAAAACTATTTCACCGATATGGTGACTTTTGAAACATAAACCCCATGAATAAAAGATCATAAAATGGATATGTTAATACCCATAAATTTAAGTATAAGATACATGGAAAACAATAATGGGCATTACATACCCCACACAAAAGGAAAGAGTGGTAAACATAGCACATATCTCACAGAAATAAAAAGTGAGATAAAAAACTCTTACATAGTGTCACGAATCTCTTTGTACTCATTCAAAAAAAATGTATAACAAATATAAATATATTATAAATCTTTTAAATAATAATATTATTATATTTAATACAATATATGGTTTTATTATTACCTTATCTCACTTTCTTGTTAACCATCATATGTTAAGGTTTCACTTTGAGTAATATTTATTTTTTTTTCGTATGTCTTAATTTGTAATATTGTTGATCCTTATAATTGTATCATGATTACAGAATGTAAAAAATAGTATAAATATCATTTATATGTTGTATATGTGTATTATAATAATCTATATAATATATAATTTAGAAACTGAATACACCGTTCATGGAGATGGTAGGCAGTACGTACACATGAACACTATTTTTGTTTAATTATCGTGTTGATAGAAATAAAGTAAAATAAATATATGTATATATATAATTATTAAATTAGCTTTATTATATCATATATATTCACTAAATATATCCTTAATACATTACATGTAGTTTGTGAACGAATCACATTGCTTTGAGGGGCGGTAGCCCACACTTCCTCAAACGATGTTATCGTATTAACAACAAATGAAAAGTAAAAAGATATATGTTGTAAAAGAAATAAATAAGATTAAGTAAATAATAAATATAATATATAAAATATATATATATAGTTTCTATCATAATTTCCACCATGATAGGTGGTACTGGAAAAATGAACAATCATCGTTTCTTGAGGCTGTGGTTCACTGTACACAGAAACAGTATGTCCGTTACCCATTAGATTGAGTTATATGTAATATAGGCTATAAAATTTATATAAAAATATCCTAGTATATTTAAGATACTGGTTTTTTTATATAATAATATAATAAATATATTTTTAGGCTGTGGAGAAGGAAAATAATTGAAAGTACTTGAGTGAAGAAGTTACCTCTTAATCAGGTAACACCTTTTGGTTCATGCCAAAAGGATTCCTAGGATTGCCTTCTTCCCAAGAGAAGGATTACAGAATTAATGGAGGAATTTTGGGAAGTTTATTGATCAGAGATTTTTCAATCCTAATATGTTTGATAGGTTTGAGTATATGAGAGAGTTGGTGGCCTTTTATAGGGAAGGAAAATGACTCACTTGGATTTTTTGAAAAACAAGTTAGGTATACACATGTTATTACCTAAACTAATCATAAAAACAAACATAAATAAATAATGGAGACTTTATGGACGATATATTTCCATAAAATGGGTTTTAGAAAATTTTATATGTCATTTGGGCTCTTAAGATTATGGTTTAGTCCCCAATTAAGCTTAATTTGACCTTAATCGTTGTGATTAATTTTAATCAATTTTACTAATCATTTTTGTAAAAAATCAAAGTGATATAATTAGACTCTAAATATTATAATTATTAAAATGGTATATGTCTGTTTTTATAAATTAAATAAATAAAATTGGAAAAACTAAGATTAATTCTAACCCAGCAGATGGGACAAAATTACGAGTTTTTAAAGTAGAAAGAAGTTCAAAAGTTTATCAAGTTTTTATATTCAATTTCAAAGTAAAATTGATTATAATTAACTAAATTTTATTAATATATGGATAATTTATCTAATTTTACCTTTAAAAAAAATTATTATATAATTTAACATTAATAATTATTTGAATGAAAGGTATTTTTTAACAAAAAAACAGTATTTTTTACTATTCATCAAAAAAATGAAGTTTCTCAGAAAAATCCCAAACATTCACTATAAAATAAATTTTAAATTTTAAATTAAAAAATGAATTTTATTTTATAAAATTCAATTTCAAAATATTTATAAAAATAATTTCATTATTAAAAGTGACTTATTCCAGAAAATCGTATTTTTAAACATTAAAAGGACTTTACCAAAAATTATATCTTTTGTTATCAATATGTTTTATTTCTATAAAATAATTATAAAAAACATTTCATAAGTAGTTTTAAATATTAATATCACTAATTTTAATGTCAAGGTTATACTTATATCATTAAAAAATAATATTAAATTGATGATTTACAGAAACTCGACGTTGCGTGTAACGTACGCCAAGTCGGTGTTGGGTGTAGCGCAAGCCAAGTCGATATTGTGTATAGCACAAGACAAGTCAGTATTGCATGTGAAAAGAATGTTTGAATTAGTGTTTTAATATATATATATATAAAACTATTTCCAGTGTCACACAAAATAAAAAATATCAAGAAGATAAATTAATTTGAAAATAAATAATTCACAAAAACTCAGGGTGTTACATAAAGAGGATGAAAGTTATTTTAAAAATGATATAATTTTCAGGAATGAAATTTTGTCATGGTAAAATATTTGAATTAAAAATAAATTTTACCTCATATAAAAGGAAATATTACCATAAAATAAAATTTTATGTTGGAAGAAACCAAACATGGAAGAAAGAAGTTCAAGAAGAAACATTCTAACACAATGGAGGGAGTTGAGATAACAAAGACCCTTACAACCTTGACGTACTTTGAATATAAAACCATTTAAATAGAGAAAAATATAAGGATATTTAAAACCCATTAAGTACATGAATATACTAAAATAAATTTCTTAGGAAGTAATCAAACTTTATCAAATATGTCATCGTGCACAATAAGAAATATATCTGAAGAAATTAAATTTGAGAAAAAATCCCTTACCTTAATTCATGACTTCTCCTAAAGTGCTTGAATCACTTGTATATAAAAAATAATTATCTTAATGAACTTTTTTAGAGCCTTGTTCATATATATAACCTTTTATAAACTCCATCTATAGTTATTTTCTCTATATATAAGTTTGTTATGATCTATTATCAATATCAGGTGTGAGTAATCTTAATCATTTTGAACTAGCTTCATTATAACCATGTTGTCATTCATTTTTCTCAAAACATTATTCATTAAAAAATCATAAAAGTTAATTTAATTTATTATTTATAATTATTTATAATTTTATAATTTCATTCTATGATATTTTTGGTAAGATACTTAAAGATGAAATCGACGATGAGCATGTTTCACTGATTTTTAATGAATGGATGTTGGTATCTTAATTAATGATTAAAATATTAATATTCCAATTATATAAAAACATAAATCATTAATTTACCTATTTATATCATATATTATCATTAATTATGTTCCCATAGTAATCTATGATTTTATTTTATAGTATTGTTCACGTACGTGGTTTGATCGAGCTAAATATGAACTTACCATCAATAATGGATGAGTATGGTTATGAAAATGGTTTATTTTAGAATAATATCACTATTATAGAAGTATAATTATATTATACAGTCATTTTTAATGTTTTTAATTATATTATATGAATTTTTAATAAAAAATAAATAAACTAGAATAAAAATGAGATACATTACTTTGTAGAGGCAGTAGTCCGCACATCCACTAATGACATTTTCATTTTCATTAATAGAAAAGGGGAAAGGTGGATAATAATTATTACCTTAGAATAATAAAATTAATTACAAAATAATTAATGAACTGATTATATATTAATTATAAAATAATATTTTTTAATGTAAGAAAGAAAAGAATAGAAGTTAGGGAAAATTATTACTCACGTTGAGAACTTGGGCTTTCACCTATAGGACTCCATGAAAATTGAGAGAATAAGATAAATTCTGGTGAATATAATATAAATGAAGTTAAATATAATTATAATTTAAAGAAATAGGGTATATTTTAAATATTAATCCAAAATTTCATAGTGTATTTGAAAGGGTAGTCAGAGACCTCAATTATAAGTGATGAGAATGACAATTGTGTAAATATTTGAACATAATATAAAGAGAGAACATGTTTCACTTGTCAAGAATATTCCAAAATGGACTATAATGGATTGAATATAAGTTTTGGAATATAAAAACCTCAAAAAGTTAACTTTTAACATCTCTTTAACACGTTTATCCTTTTACTCATTTGGTTAACCCTTTTTATCCTCTTTGGATTTCTCTATGGTAACTAGTTTTTACATAAGTAATTCATTTTTATGAACCAAAATAAAATGAAAATTATTGAATAATTTGGATATAATGATTCCAAATATTTGATAAATTTTATTAAATAAAATTTCTTTTTGTAAATAATTTTAATTTTAACATTAGTGCATGTAATGCATAAAAACCCATTTTTAGAAAAAACTTCATTTTTAATATTAAAATTTATGCACATGATAAAATTATAAATGAGTTTTATTTTCATGATATAAATTGTTTTTTTATATAATAAATTAAATTTACATGTATTTAAAAGAAATATAGGACCTAATTTTATCAAAATAATACTTAATTAAAATAAATGATAAAAGTAGTTTCTTTTATTTGAAAATATTATTTAAGCTAATAAAATTGTAAACATAGGTATTATAGAATAATAATAGTATTTAAAAATTTATAGTTTTAATATTTAAATAAATATTTGGTTATTAATGTTTTTTAGTTTTTACTTAGTTATTTATATAGTCATAAATTCTACGATTTTAGTACAATATGTATTTTTCATTATTCACTTAAAAATCAATTATTTTAGTAAAATCCCAAAAAATAATATTAGAATAATTTTGATATGCGTATTTCAAAAATTAATTTAATTTTATAAAATTAATTTCTAAATGATAAAGTTATTAATTTTAATATAAAAACACATATCTTGAAACCAATGATATTTTTAACTAAAAGAGATGATTGTTGTATTGAAATATATTTTTCACATAGTTTTCATATGGTGGTTACTTCTATTGATTTTTTAAAAATTAATGGATATAATATATCAATCATATTTAATAATTTTATTTTATTAAAGTACCACATTTTTTATTTAAGTTATGTGTTGTATGTGAAGGAAGTTATTCAATATAGTATTTAATTAAAAGAAAAATATATACTAAAATATTTGGGTGAGGAATTATTTCCCCATTAAATAAATTTCATCCCCACAATTTTAATTATCACTTAATAATAAAAATATTGAAGAGTACCTAGAGATAATTGTGTCTCAAAACATATTTTTAATAGATTACCTTTCTATCTTAGGGATACTAGGTAACATATCATTTCTATCATAGTAAGAATATATTAATATTCTCAAAATTTTATTCAAAAATATGCCTCAATAGATAACTCTTAGGAGTTTATAGAGACATACCTTATACATATTCATTTTCAAGGTCATGTTTCCCACCAAATATTAAAACCAACATGATTATGATAATATTTAATAGAATCAGAGTAAATTATCATATGAATATGAAAGCTCAATCATAAGATGTCTTCGCTAATGATTCCTCCATTTAAACTTATGATATTTCAATTTCAACTATATCACACTTGGTTCATCATAAAACTCTCTCAGTTCAACGTAGGTTACTTTAAAAAAAAATTCTCTCATAATTCTTAACCTAATCCCTTAATTTAATTATTAAATAAATCCTTTATAATGGATTGTAAATATAGTGTGATAAGCCAAATAATATCCCCTAGGAATTTCTAGCCAGGTGTGTAGTCTAAGACCCACTCATCATGAACCAGATTAAAGATTGAGTTGATACTCAAACATCCTTTTTTAGAGTAATTACTCCTAGGAACATTTGTGCCACATCCACATCCATTTACCCATATCCAGGAAAAGATAAAATTTCAAGGAGAAACACAAAATATATACTTTACCAAAACTTTGGGATACTTTCCCATACTTAGAATTATCCCTTAGATTTATCCCTTTGGTTCCCACTAAATCTCTCTCATCCCAATCCACACAATTAACTAAACTAAACCTCAAAAATAACTAAAACCTGGTCTAATACCAATTTAAGATCCCCAGACCTACTCTATCAAATCCATTCATAAAAAATTTTCCTTTAAACATCAGATTTGATACAAATTGAGATGAAACTGTCTTTATTTTAAATCATTTATATGAGCTAAAATTTAAATCTAAAAAATTACACACAACCCAAAGAATAGAAGGTTTAGATTCTTTAAGGATGAGATCTATAAATCATTTATTTTATTATACTTGTGAGAAAACATGAACCCATGAGAAATGTATTATTAAAAATAACAAGTCACAATCATATTTTTTTAACAAGTTATGATGTTAGGACTTGTAATTTCATATGAAGAAACATATACCATGTTAAAATTGTGTGATATAATAATCATGAGCCAAGGGACCTAGTCATAAGGATATGACATAGAAATGGGTAATAAGTGTAATAAATAATGAAATTGTGAACAAAGAAAAATGTGATCATGTCCATACAAAATATTGTGAAAAAATGTAGACATGATCATCTCCTTTCACGAACATGTGAACATTGACATACATGATCATGTATATGCATAATCTTATGAACAAATATTGACATGATCATGTCAATGCACAATAATATTAACAAATATATACATGATCATGTCCAAACACAACATTATGAACAAATAATAACATGATCACCTATTTCTTGAAAATTACATTTCTTGAAGAACGATTTTCAGAAAGTTTTGTGGGTTTAATTTTAAATTAACACTTTTCAATTATGTATTTTAAATTTTAAAAAATGTATTAAATATTTATAATCATAATATATAATATTATGTAATAATTTTTATTTCATTTTGGTTTTAATGAATAGTTAAATAGTAATGAAACTAGTTACCATGGTGAAAAACTAAAATGGTAAAAGTGAGCAGCCTTCGAGGTAAATGGAATAAAATTTAAAAAACTTGATTCTTTTAAAATTCTGAGTCATGGATCAACCATATCACC
This sequence comes from Viscum album, assembly GCA_963277665.1. NCBI lineage: Eukaryota > Viridiplantae > Streptophyta > Magnoliopsida > Santalales > Viscaceae > Viscum > Viscum album. The sequence goes on from OY728146.1 coordinate 235,714,975, forward strand.
CATAAAATCCATTATTTATCAATTTTTGAGTAACTTGTCTTGATAGTGATTTCTCATTATTGAATAATTCTAGACACTTATAAAAAATGTCACTCCTCTTAAATTATAAAATAGAACCACATCCCCTCACTTATTCATACCTATAAATCCATTTTTATCGACCAAAACATATAAAAATATTTACCCAACATCTTTATACAAATTATAGAGCTCCTGGTCTTCCAAAAATACCAACCTTAGGTTTCTTAAGAAGAGATCCAGAGGAGGTTCTTTTAAGTGATGGTAATCATTTTCACCAAGATCCTTCTTTTCAATTCTTATTTTTCCACATTCAATTATATATTAAAAATTGCAATATAATAACACCAATATATCCTTTATAATAAGATTTTATTATGTTTATGGAAAAATATTTATCCATCTTCTCTTTCATCAAATGGGAAACGAAGACATCATTCGTGTGTACGTCGGACTACCGCCTCCCGAACTGGTTAAATTTGTTTTACAACATTAAATCTCATGTATGTTAATAATTATTGATTTAATTTTATATATTTTATTCATTAAATAATAATCATTATTTAAAATTTACATATTATATATCTTTTTACCTTACCATCCATTAAAAAATGATAACATCGTTCGTGTGTACGATAGACTAACTTCTTGCTAAGTGATGTGATTATTTTTTATTACCGCATCACATAGATGGTATATGTAAGTGTATTTAAAGAAATAATATTATATATATTATATAATTATAATTATTTAAATATAAAATAACAATTAACTAATTTCCATCTTAATCATTGATAAATTGAAATGTCACTCAATTATACGTACGACCTACAATCTCCATGATTGTAATAAAGATAATTTTTCATAACCATATTTTATGGTTTAGTTTAAAAGTATACTTTATTTATAAAAATGATAATTATTTCATTATATTTATTTAGGATATTATGGAACAATTACCCCTTTGACTATGGTCAACACACCAATGATGTTTTGAAATTATGAACCAAGCATCCTCAAAACACCCGACGTAGATATAACTGAATAAGTAATTAAATATGTCATTATAATAAATGAAGTAAATAGATTAAATATAAGAGGTTATACCCAGAAATTTTATTAAGGGAAAAAATAATTTATATAAGTTTATTATAAAATACATAAAGGACATACACAACAAGTTTGAACTTAAGGTAAGGGATTTTTCATCTCACTTTTACATCTATGAGAAATATTAAATATTACCCACTTATTTATTTTGTGTGTTATATATAACGAACCTTTTAATTTTATATCATGGGATTATTTATCTTCGGGGTATTTAATTTTTCATTTAAAATTACTTCTTTCATGGAGGTTATGATTCAAAAGTGACCAAAATGGAAAGGTTTTATCATTATTTTGGATTTATTATATTTAAGTCACCCTTAGAGGATTTGTTTGATATTTCACTCTTAAACCTAATATATTTTATTCTCCTCTATATATTAATGAAATATTCATTTAATAGTTCTATTTTCTTCTCTTTGGTACTTAAAATGATTTATAAAGTGTTTTTAATAAATAAATTTTACCCATTTTTTAATTTTAATAAAATGGATTGAAATGAATCATATTTTCATTTTATAAATGAGTTAATTTTTTACCTTTTTACAATAGTGTGAATGGAATGTTTTTTTAAATTATATGGCATGTACTTAATTAACTGCTGTTATGACCACTCAATCATTTTAAATTTCTTTTAAAATTTTACATGATTATTTTTAAAGAAAACGATTTCCTAATATTAATAAAAATTTTAATATTAAAGTTTATTTTTAAATTGAAAATGCTATTTTCCTCCATAAATATTCCATGTTATATTTTAAATACATTTTCCTAAATGACTAAAACCTTTGACATTATGGATTACTTCTAAATTATGTATATATGTCTCTTACATACCTAGTTTATTCTCCCTTACTTTTATGGGGGTAATATATGCCATGTTTTTATCTCTCAAATGCCTTCATAATGAAATTTATTTTTATTGAGATATGATACAAGATTATATAACCTGTTTTCATTCCATGGGTATTTATTATGTTATGTATTATGATTGATTTACTTTTTTTGAACACATAAATCATGAAAATGTTATGATGGGTCCAACAAGATTTTTCTCCAATGTATTGGGTAAAGATTTAGTCTCATGAGGCATTATATATGAAATTAGTGAGTAAACCTAATCAATTATGGGATTTTGTCCACCATATGATATTGTCTAGGAAGTTATCCTTAACTCATATGTTTTCAAGTTATATGTTGCTGCCACAGTTTATATGATGTCATGATCTTATGATACCATATTCATTATGTTATTCTCCCCTAAAATTACTCACAAGAGTTCTCTTTTATGATATCATGTTATATATTTGAATCACATCTTATGATTACTTATCATATTTATTCTCTTATATAGCTTTTTAGCTCACCCCTTTCTTATGAATATCCCTAGGTTATCTTATGTAATTTTAGGAGCTCAAATGGATTTATGAGCCACCAAAGGAAAATAAAAATAAATATTTAATGTTTCAGTTTCCTTTTTATGTATTATGAACCTAGTATTATAGTGGAACTAGGCCTCATGATCTTTGGCTTTTAATTAATATATGTTTATGTTAAAAATCTTGGAGTTATATTTGTAAAAGTCATAGGTCTCTATAGTTGATATTAGAGAAAGGTATATTTATTTTTGGCGATTAAGAATAGATTAATTTAGTTAGAACCTGATGAAAAAATATAAGGATAATATTAAGTATTGTAAAATATCCTGAAATTTTTGTAAAGTTTAGAGAAAGTGGTTTCTAATAATTTACATCCTTATCTCGGTACTACAAGTGGATGTGAATCTAGAATAATTGTACATAGGGGTAACAAATCCAAAAAATGGTGTATTGGTATTTGAATTAATATTCACATAGTGCATGAAAATGTTCTTTTATGCACACCTAGTTTGACACTCTTGAGGTATATGTTTTTTAAATTCACAAACTCTTTGTGAACAATTATGATGGACTTGAACAAATTATTAGGTTCAAAGTAACCTAGTAGAAAATATTTCCCTGGATTTCCTATATTGAAACCCAGATAATCACAAGTAAAGATATTTTTATCATTTATAATTTATTCATTATAGGTATATAAGTTTACCTTTTGTATGTTAATGATTTTTCATCTTGTTTCTTTTATTAATTTTAGTTAATGATAAGAAATATGAGAAATAAATATAACAACCAATGTAATGGTAAATGTAATGATTTCCCTAATGTTATTCCTAACCTAATGGGAAGGATATTTGTAAATATTGTGAACATAAAAAATGATCGATCTCAAGTTAAAGAAGATAATGATAGTGTATCATGGAAGTTCAAGTGTTAAATCTGATAAACAAAAGATGATTCAATTTCGTACATGTCAAAAATGTGGTAGATTCTCAATGAAAATGCCTTAAAAAATGGAAAATGATTTTTTTGTGGGAAAGGAGGGTATAAATAAATTAATTTCTAAAAAAAATAGAGTCTGGTTAACAGGTTTCAGGAAAACAAAGTTCAACCTAAGGAACCACTAATAGTTCAATGTCATAGATGTGGGGAACATAGTCATTATCCAAGAAAATTACCTTATCCAAGGATTAATTCCTAAGTTCCTATGTTATGAAAATCATTAAAGTGTAATGATTTATGTTTTTAGAAGTTGGAACTCAAGGATCATGTTGTTGATGTATTTTTGGGTATTTTGGTTACAAAATTGACGAAATCTATTATTATTGTTCTCAAATATTTTTTCTTCTAGGATTTTCAAAAATATATTGAATAGTACTAATAAAATAGAAAAGTGATTTAATAGTAATTTTTATTTTATGGAAAAAGACATAATTGAGGAAAAGATAATCTTTGATATGTGATTGATGTTGGGGTAATTGTAGTCAATTTTTTTGATTTTGTTTAAAAGAATTATTTTCATAGAAAACCATAAAGGTTAAAAAAGTGATTTGATAACTAATGTTATACTTTATGATGTTCGTCATATTCTTGAGAATGTTACAGGAAAATGGTTATTTATGAATATGATTATCTATTTTTTCCCATTTTTTTAGGAAAAATAAAACTAAAAAGCCAGGTGACAAATCCTTGCATCCGATAAGGCATGAGGCGTGAACCCACAACTGAAGGGTGAAATGGGGGAAATTACTATCACTATCCTATGTGATGTACTAGTTATTATTAATTTTTTTTACTTAATCTATTCGATGGGTAAATATTAATTCGATTTTGGGAAACATATTTTAAGTTCATTTTTTTAAAAATTTTATGATTTTGAGGTGATTAAGAATATTTTGGGAAATTTTTCATTAGGTTGAAGTATATGTAAAAATAAGGTATAATATTTGATTTAAAATGAAATATTATTTTGGAATAAAAAAATTAAATCCTTAAATGTTTTATTTATTTGGGTTGTAGGGTTATTTAGTTATGGAATGATTTAAGTTGAACCTCAGATTTGGATATTAATATGAAGGTGTATTCATTCTGGGAATTATATTACATAATTATAACCATTTATTATTTTATTTAATGTTTAAAGAGAATATGAATATCTAAATATCATTTAGTGGAATCTTATGACCCATTAGAAGTTAATTTTCATGCCTAATTCATAAAAATTCATGTTGAATTCTCATCATTTGGAGAAATAGATGATATTTTGGTGAAAATTTAATAATGTATGAAATTATACTTATCAAGTAAGTATGTTTCCTTATTTTATTAATCTATATAGTAAAATGATCCCTCAACTATAAGAAAATTATTGTAAAATATAAAATGTTATTCATTTTCGATAAACCAATGGTTTCTTCACTATTAAAAAAGGGCATAACATTCTCTCTTAAATGGTGCATTTTTTCTAATAAATTTTATAATTTCACACTAATTTTATCCTTTTTGGAAACCCAATTTTGTGTTTACCTTCATGTTTCACTTTCCATCTTTTTAAGAGAAAGTTTTATTAACTATCTTTACGATGGAGGTTTTCCACAAATGAATTTTCAAATTTCAAACCAGTAATTACAGATAATAAGTTAAAATTGTTAGGATAAAATATATTTATGGGGGGTAGAATATAACTTCATGATATTTTAAATATCATTGTGTTTGATAGTGTATTTTACATGCAACACTGATTTTAAACAAACCGCGATATAATATTAAAATATTTTTATTTAAACATGACAGATATAACTTATCCATTAAATAAAGGCCATGAAGAGTATAAAATAAATTATGAAATATATATAAATATCATACTAAATATAAATTTAATGATAAGATATTAAAAAATAATAATTTAATTTTTAATAAAGATATTTTATTCCATAAGAAAATACATTTCCTTCAAAAAATACTTTTTATTTATTTTTATGAGAAAATATTATAAATAATTTATGGAAATTTAAGAAATTTTATTTTTGAAAAATAAAATAATTTTTGAAATAATCATATCAAAAAAAAATTAGTTTTATTTCTTTTGATTTTTATGAAAGGTTTGATTTTTCATTGAATAGTAAAAATTACTGATTTTTCAAATACTAACATTTTTTTCCATAAATAAAGTAATTTTAATTTTTTATTATATTTTGGATTTAGTATTAAAGTGATATATACACCATTTTATTTATAATAACATAATTTATTTTTTTAATCACCAGTTTTCATGATTTTAGTAAAAGATTATTTTTATGCCTAAAAATGTGGGTTTCTACGAACTGTTTTCAAATACATACAATTTATCCATTTTAATTAATAAAAATAACCCCTAGTAAGGAAATATTTCTATTAAATTATCAGTTTATATGTTTATTTATATTAATTTAAATTCATACATTTATTATTTATAGTTATAAAGTTAATATAAGATCATATATTCCTTGAAAAATGCATTTCTTAAAAAAAGGTTTTTCGATACATTTTACAGGTTTAATTTTAAATAGAAATCATACACTTATGTGTTTTTTATTTTATAAAATGGATTCAATATTTTTAATCATAATAATTAATATTAGTTAATAAGGTCAAAATAATGTTGGTCATAATGAATAGTAAAAACAGTAGAAACACTAGTTACCATAGTGAAAAACTAAATTGAAAAAGTGAATAACCTTAGAGGTAGATTTAATAAGATTTTTAAAAAATGTTTATTTTTGAATTATAAAGGTATATATTGACCATATAACCCCTAAAATCCACTATTTATCAATTTTTTAGGAACTTGTATTTATAGTGACTTCCCATTATTGAATAGTTTTGGGTATTTACAAAAGAATCCATTCCTCCTCAATTATAAATGGGCACACCTACCTTCAATTATTCACACCAATAAAGAGATTTGGATTGAAATAAAACAGGAAAAATATCTCCCAAACATCCTTATACACATTTTATAGCTTTTTGTATTACTAAAATACAGCCCCTAGGGTCCTTAATCAGAGATCCATAGGAGGTTCTTCTAAGAAATGGAAGTTGTCTTCACCGAGATCCTTCTTTTTTATTATTCTTTACACCTTAAATTATGTTTTAAAAATTGAAATATAATAAAAAAATATACCACCTATACCTAGATTTTATTATTTTTATGAAATAATTTTTATCTATCTTCTCTTACATCAAATGGAAAACAAAACCATCGTTCATGTGTACAGTGGATTACCGCCTCACGAACTGATGTAATTCCTTTTCCATAATCACCTATAATGGATATTTAGGATGATGGATTTAATGTTTATATATTATATTCAAGAAATATTAATAATTATGGAGAATTAACATATCATATAACTTATTACCTTACCATCCATTGAAAAATGATAACATCATACGTATGCACGATGGACTATTGCCTCACAAATCGATGCGATACTGTTTCTATTACCATATGAAATGGGTGGCACATATAAGTGTATTTTAATAAATAATATGATATTTATGATATAATTATGATTATTTAATGATAAAATAACCCTTATACTCTTTCCATCATGATCATTGAAAAATGTAAACATTACTCATGCGTACAAATGACCTATCGTCTCCATGATTGTAACATAGTTCATTTTTCATAACCATATTTCATGGTTGGTTTTAAAAGTATATTTTATGTATAAAAATTATAATTATTTTATTATTACTATTTTTTATATGATTTAACAATTACCACTTTGACAATGGTCAACACACTAATGTCACTTTGAAATTATGAACTCGGCAACCTCAAAACACCCAATGTAAACATAACTGAATAAGTAATTAAATATGAAATTATAATAAATGAAGTAACTAGTTTAATTAAAATGGATTAAACTTGGAAAAGTTTCTTAAGGAAATAAATAATTTAAATAATTTTCTTTTAATGAGATAAAGGACATACATGGAAAGTCTGAACTCAAGGTAAGGAATTTCTCATCTCACTTTTACTTTTATGGGATAAATGCTATATTAACCAATTATTTCATTTATGTGGTGTATATAATTATAATTTTAATTTTATATAATGAATATATATATATCTTTATTTTATTTAATTCCTTATTTTATGTTACATATTTCATGGGGGTTATGATTCAAAAGTCACCAAAGTAGTAAGGGTTTATCATTGTTTAAGTATACCTTAGAAGAATTGTTTCATATTTCTATCTAAAACCCAATATATTTTATTATACTATGATTATTCTTCAAGTATTAAAGTAATTGTTCCATTTTCCTTTCTTTTTTTCTTAAAATTATTGAGAATATGTTTTTAATAAAAGTTGACTTTATTTCCCACTTTGAATAAAGAAGCTTCTTCTTCCATATACATGTTTTCTAAAAATATTTTCAATCAAGTTTTTAACATTATCTAAATGATTTAATAAATATAATTCTACCCATTTTTTACTTTTTAAATTTTTTTTGAAAGGAATATTCTTATAAATTTATGAACGAGGTACGTTTTAACCATTTTACAACAACGTGGAAGGAATATTTTAAAACTTATATCGCATTTAAGAAATTACCCACCATAATGACCACTCAATTATTTAAATATTACTTTACAAGTTTATATAATTCTCTTCAAAGAATTTTTTTCTTAATATTCTATAAATTTATAGTTTTAAAAGTTATTTTCAATCTTAAAGATTATTTTCCTCAAGAAATATTCCATGTAATATTTTAAAGACATTTTCATAAATGATGACAAAATTTGATGACATGGATTTCTTCAAAATTAATTATATAGGTCTATCACATACCTAGATTAATATTCCTTATCTTTATGCGGTAATAAATGGATTGTCTTAAAATTTAAAATGTCCTCATTATGAAATATCCTTTGGTTGATATGGTAATAGATTATGCAATACCTTTTATTTGTATGTGTAATTCTTATGTTATACCTTATGATTTATTTTATTTTTGTTGCACACATAAATCAGGAACATTTTATGATGTGTTTACCCACATGGTGTTCCAGTGCACTGTGTAAGGATTTAGTCTCATGAGGATTCATGTATGGGATTATGAGTAAACCTAATCCATTATCAGACTTTCCACTATGTGATATTTTCTATGTATTTATACTTTAATCATGTTTATTTCATGTTAGATATTGCTTTAATATTTCCTATGATTCCATGATCTTATGATATAATTTTCATTATGTTATTCTCCCATGTGATTACTCATGAGCATTCTATATTATGATATCATCTTATACCTTTGAATCACATGTTAAGTTTCCTTATAATGTTTATTCCCTTACTATGATTTTTAACTCACCCATTTATTTTATGTATTTCCTTAGTTTATCTTATATAGTTTTAGGAGCTTAAATGGATTTAGGATCCCATTAAGGAGAATAAAAATAATGATGTAATTTTTTAGTTTCTTCTTTATGTACTATAAACATATTCTTACAAAGACACCAGGCCTCATGGTATTTGGGTTATGATTAATGGATGTTTATCTTAAAAATTATAGACTAATATGTGTAAAACTCACGGGTTGCTATAATTTCCACACACAACATTCTTTTCTCATGTGATACAAAAACATAGCCAATGCATTAGAGAATAATATAGGACCCTTCCCGTCAATCATTAATAAATATGTGTCCCCCAAGAAATCAATCATTTATTATATCATAAATAAACCATGAAAATAAAATGGGTTTCATTTATCACATCATAAAGAAACCATGTAAATGAAAATGGGTTTCATGACACTTCTAGATGGTATCGACAAAATTTACCTCAAACATGTAATGGTTTGATACAAAAAATTCAACCACCCCAAAATAGTATTTTATAAGAAAATTTAGAGGTTTATTCATGGAAAATGATATACTAGGAAATAATTTATTTAGAGATAAATAGTAAATAACTGTGAAATCATAATAGTTTTTAAAAAATGGGTTTTTTATTTTTTATAAAAGATGAAGTTATAGTCACTTTTTAAAGTCATTAATAGAAAGGTATCTTTTAATAAATTGAAAATAAGGAGTTTTTAGAATAAATATTTGAAAATAAATATCAATTATGATTCTTAGAAAAATAAATTACGGTTTCAAAAAGGTGATGTGAAAATATTTTGAAAAATTTTATTTAAAGAAAAGAATCCTTAAAAAACAGTCTTTAAAAAGATAAAAGTTTCATAAAGGTGAAGTGAAAACATCTTTAAAACTTTTTATTTTTAAAAAATATTCAATAATAAAGTATTGAAAATATATAATGGTTTGTTGAATTAAATTTAGAGTGTAAATTAAAAAATTTATTTTGAAAGTATAGAAAACATTTTTATTATTTTTAAAAACCTCTATTGAAAAGCCACATCATAAAAAGAGTAAAAAAACATAATTTTGAAAAGTGGGTAAGGGTAATATGAGGGCCATAAGAGATAAAAAATAATAATTATTCTATTTATAATGGATAATAATAGAGGGAAAGTAAAATATGGATAATGAGGGGAAACAGTCATAATAGAGGATGATCATTATTTTCAACAATAATATACTTTTTGGGAAAGAAATTTTATCGAGGTAAAATATTTTGATTAAAAATTTATTTTCCCCAAAAGAGGAAGATAACGTACCATGGAATAAATTATTTTTCTATAAGTAATTAAAGTTATAAGAAATAAATTCAAGAAAAATAATTATAACTCAATAAAGGGAGTTGAGTTAACAAAGACCATTACAACCTTGGCATCCTTTGAATCAAAATCCATTTAATGAAATAAAATTATATTAATCTTCAATACCAATGAATTAAATTAATAATTTAAAATAAATAAATTAAAAATTAATCACATCATATCAATTATATCATGATGCATAATAATAAATATGTCTCGTGAAATTAAATTTGAGACAAAGGACCCCTTAATTTATTCCCCGACTTCCACTAAAGCATTTGAATCTACTGTATAAAAAATAACTATATTAATCACCTATTTAAAAACCTTATTCTTATATATAAAATTTTATAGAATTTATTTATAATTATTCTTTACATATATATTTGTTATTTAATATCTATTTTCAGTATCAGGTGTGAGTAATCTTGATCATTTTGAACTTGGTTTGTAATAGATTTATTGTTCTACAATATTCTACTTAACTTCCTTATTCTCCCAAATTGTTTCTTTAAAAAATCATAAAATTTAATTGAATTTATTAATTAAAATTATTTATAATTTTATAATTTCATTATATAGAATTTTTGGTTATGATATTTAAATTTTAAATTGTTGATGATATTGTTTCAATGATTTTTAATGAATGGATATTGGTATTTTAATTAAAAAATTTAATATTTATGTTAACATTAAAAATACAAATAAAATTCATTATTTTCTTAGGTAAAATTAGTAATCATGCTGATGAATTAGGCTTTCCCATGGATAAATCCTTCAAAATGGAAGATAAAGATAAATTATTAAGACCAAAAGATAAATGAAGTGAATTAGTATTATATTTTAAGTAAATAGTGTATATTTTTAAGAGTAAACCTAAATTTAAGAGTTTCCTTAAAGGGGTGGTGAGAGGCCCATTTTATAAGTGGATAGAATGTATTTTTTATAAATATTTCAATGTGATTAGATATTTCACATGTCAAGAAGACTCCAAAATTGAAAATAGTGGAATAGAGAGGTTTTTGTCTATAAAAACCTCAAAAAATCAATTATAATCATGTTTCTAACATATTAGTCCTTTTACTCATTTGGTTAACCCTTTTTATCCTTTTTGGATTTTACCACGGTAACTAGTTTTTACCTATGTAATTTATATTTTATACCCAGAAATTAAATGAGTCTTATTAAATAATTTGTACCTACTGATTCAAAATAAAAATAAATTTTATCAATTAAAATTTATATGGGTAATAAATTTTAATTTTAACATTTGAACATGTAAGGTATAAAAAAAATTAGAAAGTGTATTTTTAAGCTAAAAATTTATGTGTATGATAAATTATGAATGTTTTTTATTTTTGTGATATAAATTTATTTATTATAAAATTATAAAATTTATTTTTATTTCAAAAAAATCCAAAATGAATTTTACCAAAATTATATTTAATTAAAATAAAAGACAAACAATTTCTTTTTTTTTTGAAAATATTACTTAAATTAATAAAATGTTTAACACATGTTTTCAAAATTTATAATACAATTTAAACATGTATATTTTTACTTGTCAAATATATATTTTATCATGAGTTTTTTATATGTTTTTAAGTTATAATTAATTCTGGATATATTCATAAATGTAACAATTTTAGTAAGAACTATATTTTTCTCTATTTACATAAAATATATTATTTCATAAAAAGAACAATATTTATATTAGGATAATTTTATTATCTAGAATAAATAAATTAAATTTATTTTATAAAACTAAAATTCTAAATGTTATTGGAATTAATTTTAATATGAAAACCCATTTGTGGAAAACAATTGTATTTTTAAGTAAAATATTTGACTCTTTTATTAATATATATTTTTAAATAGTTTTCATAAGTTGTTTAATTATATTTATTCCTAAAAATATAATAGATATAATATATTAGTCATATTTAATAATTTTATTTAACTAAATTAGCGTAGTTTTTATTTTATTCTAGTGTTGTGTGTGAAGGAATCTATTCAATATATTATTTAATTTAAAGAAAAAAATATAATAAAATATTTGTAGAACAAGAAAGAAAAAATAATACTATTAATATGATATAAAAATGATTAATTTAATATGTTTTCATAATTTTGGAGTGGTAATATACCAAAGTATATTCACTAGTTAATTAAAACATTTTATAAATTCAATAATCATTGAAAGTGATATTTTTAATAATTCCACATGAACCGTTACCATAAGTTACATGGAATAACCCTATGAATCCAAAAGTAAATCAAAAATAATAATATATCCCCATAGACTCTCTAGAGGTGATGAAACCATGATCTATATGCAAGGAATGAAACCTACATACTGAAGTATTCTTGGAAAAATGAAATAATCAAAACTTGAATATTAATTTTAACAATAAAAAATTAATATATGGGTAATATATAATTTTAAATTAATTTTATTAAATAAAATAAATATGAATAAGGTTATTTATTCATATGAAATATAATCATAGATTTATTAAATAAGGAGTTAGAATGCATCTGACCAAAGAGAAGTTTGAGGTAAGGGATTCTTTTCCAATCTCACTTTGAAACTGAGATTTTATATATAAATTCCTAATTAGATAAATTGAATTTTATCTATATAAAACCGCATATATTTCCTTATACTATAGTTATTTAAGTGTTTTAAATATTTTTTAACCATATTACATCCCTTTTGTTCATAACTCTGTTGAAATGTTTTTTATAAGTGGAGTTCAACTTATGTTATCATTTTTGTTGGGTATCTTTATCATCGATGTCCTTATTTTTTATATTATATAGTGGATTTAATTACATATAATTTTATGATTTCTTAAGTTTATTTTATATTAACTATAACTTTATTTGAAAAATTGTTTAAATAATATATTTTTAACACTTCTGCATGGGTCATTTTCTATTAGCTTTGATTTTATTCACAAAAACACCAATAAAATATTTTTTTAACAATTTATACAAAATAAATATTTTCCTATCACCATATTTTTTTATTAATCTTAAATTATATTTTTTTTGGTCTTCTAAAGTAATTTATAATCTCATTTTTTTTATAAATTATTTCATCTGAAAAAAAGTTATTAAAAACATAAAGGATATTCTTTCTTATTTTTCAAAGAAATTTTATAACGATCTTAAAAAATGTTTTTCATGTTTTTAATATTTTTCAACATACTTTAATGTTTCTTATTCTTCATTAGGGGATATAATATAATAATATTATCCTCCTTCTTTCTTTGTATAGATTATAATATTATTTTGTGGAAGTCTTCATGAAATGCATTTATTTCTCATGGGTTAATATGCTATGATGGAATTATGAATATTTTCATATGGAACACATAAGTATAGTTCTTCATTATGTATCATGTGGGTCTTTAATTATATAGATTTATAATACATTGGGTAAAGATTTATATCTCATGATATTATTTTTAAGGTAATGGTTCATGAACCCAAACCACTATGAGACTCTGTCTATTATGTTTATAGTAATGAGGAGTAAATCTAACCCAATGTGGGTTTATGTCCACTATATGATGATGGTATTGGATGTGATACTTGGAATAAGAAATGATTTTCTATGGTTAGTTTTGTTCCAAAATCTTATATCATAACTCTATGTAATGTAATGTTCCTATTTTATGTTTTCATGATCATGATTATTTACTCATATTTATATACACCTATGAATCACATCTTATGTTTTTCCTAAAGTGTTATATAATATATTATTATTTATGATGTACGTATTATTATAAATGATTTTATAATTTTATTTTAATGTACCTTTTTTATGTTCATATACCCTAATTTCCATCATATGCTCACTTATGATATTTAATTTTTGTTTCTTATGCTTACCTTTACTGGGTTTTTGAACGTATCGTTTTCTTGGGTTTTCATTACATAGTTTATGAAAAGAGTATTATGTGTGATGTGTATAAAAATTTATTATGTAGGAAGAATATTTTTGGGATATGTTTAAGAATGTTTTTAAAATAAGTTGTTTATGTTTCTATTCTCAAAAAAACAAAACCTGTAGGTTTTGATGTATGATTTATTATAATATGTAATGAATATTCATGTAAGATAATGTAATAAATGTGTATTTTATAGTGGGGTTATCTTAGTTGGAATCATAGTGGGGTTTAGTTAATTTAAGATAGTATGTTATGAAGATAATGAGGATATAACTTAAAATAATCTATGTTGAGCCTAAAGTGATGTAGGATGAACCAAAAATGACACAGGCTAAAATTTAGGTGACATAATTTATGAAATTTTAGGATTCATATTACTTATCATATGATTTCTTACTCTGATTATTGTTTCTTGATACTTACACTAACCTTCCAAGTTCTAGTTAATGTCCATAACTATGAGGAATTAAGTTTATAATTATTTTAAGGTAAAATGTAATGATTATCATAATGGGAATTCTAAAAGTATTGAATTTGGAATAAAAATTATCATGGCTATTATCACCCAACTTTCTCAAGAAATGAAAAATAATATGAACCATGTAAAACTCCCAAAAACACCAAGTTAGGACCAACTATCCTTTGAGTCCATCATATGGAAATGTATACCCTCCTTTTTTGATGTACCAGACCCAGATTCCACTTAATTAGTGCCCCAATCCTAGTAGACCATATGGCCACAAGAGCATCTCAACAAACGCCAGAGGCTGTCGACTATCAGCGATGGCCTACAGTGTTTCCTTGGGGAGACTATTCCCTTGTTATGAGAGTTTAGAACAAAATATACAAATAAATTTGATAAATATAAGAATCAAGATAAGTAAATAGTGAAATTTGATAATAGGAATAGATAAACAAGGGATAACGATAACTGTATAACTGAAACAACATTCAACAATACAACAACTGATGATGATAAGTCATGTCAATAGAAAAATGGAAAACATTGATACAAGAAAATAGGAATAATATGTTCGAAAATAGTATAAAGGAAATCAAAGACTATCCCAAGCATCATGATCTCTGGCTCGGTCATCTGCTATTAATATTAATCCTAAACAGCAATAAATCAAGTGTTTGAAGCTGTATGCTTCCCTTTTTCAACACTTGCAACCATTTAATCTACTCCAGGTACCGAACGGTGTCCAGAGAGGTTGTGAGATAAATCTCAGTTTTCCACCACCAATGGTGTCTAAAACTTCCAGCCCATGTGATGTATTATAATAATATACAGGCATGTATATAGAATGTAAATCAGTACAATGTAACTAAATAACCAAGTAGCTACTTTATCCCTCAGCTCGTGTTTGAACCTTTAACCAGTTCATTTAATTAAGTAAATACAAATTCATGTTGATAAGTCATGTGAGGCATATCCAACACTTACATCATCTCTTGATAGTATAAATAGTGAAGGTTCCAAGATGTAATAAGGCAACCATGATTTATGACATTCAATAGTGAAATCCTAAGGTAATAACCAAGGCAACGTAGACCTCAAGGGTCACTACCTCTATAATAATTGTAGCCTGTCATGATGTAAGAGTGTAATCCAAGAAGTTTAGTCCAAGTAATTCCACAATGAGACACCTACCGAGTCTAAGGTGATTGACCAAGGTAAAACGGGGCTAAGAAATAACTGGGCCTGATGGGATTTAACCATTGAACCTACTTGTCAATGGTAGATCCAAGGAGTGTATCCATGGAATCATTTAATGATATTGAAGGGATCTAAGGAGTGTATCCATGGAATCCTACAGTACTACATGTGGGATCCTAAGGTATCATACTAGGCATCCAAAGGTTAGACAAGGATAGGGTTTTAGATGGGTCTCAACCTAAGCAAGCTGTATCCTTGAATTAGAGTGGGGTTCCTGACTGCTCATGGAATACTTCGATCAGAATCCCAGGAAATCTCAATTCAGGACATTTCTATTTTATAGTTAAGTCATATAACAATTCTATTGGTTCAATCCTTTCCTTTCATTAGTGTGATGAGGTCATGTAGCATGCAACCATTTAATCAAGTCATTTGGTTCAAGCCTTTCCTTTTATTAGTGTGACAAGGCCATGTAGAATGAAACCGTTAATTTAATCCATTTAATATTATTCCATATTCAAGGTTAATTTCAATAGCTTTCATTAATGTGTTAAGTGGTGCTAAGGATATACAACCTTCTATTCACTTACATTTAAGGTCAAGTCACATACTTAGTATAATTTATAATTCACATTTCATATTTGATTGTCAAATTGAAGCACTTACCTTAGGTGGGTAAAGTGGTAAGAATACATGGTACCTTCCATCATGAAATTAAGTTCATAAAAATTCCATTTAATATATAAATCTTACCCTTATAGAGGTCAAGATAAGGAACACCCGAACGGTGGCTCAAACGTGTCAAAACACTAAAAACCCAAATTTGGCATAAACTTCAACAGGGGGTAGATTGAGTTGGGGGTGTAACTGATAAAAAATAATAACATATTTGAAATGATAAAAACTATAAGACTATAAGGAATATAATAAGGGAATATAAATTTTAGAAATAACACCTGACAGAATTGGTGGGCCCCACATGTATATTCCAAAAATTGCCGAACTTTAGGGATATATTATAGACCATCCAACTTACGGTTATATGATCCTTCTCCTCCAGTATTAGCCCTTATTTTGGATTGGATCAGAGTAGGTCTAAGAAATAGAGAAAAATGATCATACCCCGATATGTCAGTCGAGAGAAAAAGAGAAGGAGAATGGCTCAAGAGGACTCGATTACTTACCGTTGCACATCCAATGTGATGAAAAGCAGCTCGATCAGATCCTAGACAAAGGAGATCTTTTAATACACAGATTTTGCCTTAAGAAAATCCAAATTTAGAGGAAAAGGGATCAATTCCATTTGTTCTCTTATTAGTAAGAAGATGTAGGATTAATAGATCCTTAAGGTAAAACTAGAAATTTACCAAAAAATTAGCTTGTGCACGGGTTTTCCCCACGGTTTTAAAAACCATTCACAAACCGTAAACAGTTACCTGGGAAGAAGGGGCACTTGCACGGTTAGGCCATATAGCCATGCACCAACCATAAGAGGTGGATCTATCCATAAAAACACAATCTGCACAGCTTTCCAAACCATGAGGAATTCCTACACGGCTTACTCTAAACTGTGTGCCACCCTATTTTCCCGAAATGATGGGTTATGGGCTCTGATGTTAACCCAGACACCCCTGAGTTCTTTTTAAACCCCTTATATATCCATATTAGGTCCAACGTAAAGATTATACTGAAAATTAAAGGATCCATACCTGAGTGAAAAAATGGGTTCTTACAGTCTTCCCCCATAAAAGAACTCACCCCCGAGTTCACCTTCCAAGGGTGGTGAAACACTGTCGGAGAATAACTCTGGCCACTAGGAACGTATTTCAGCCTCCCACTCCAAAGTCTCATCCTTCATGTAGTTGTGCTACCATAACACCCATACTAGAGGGATATATTTCCCTCATAGAGCCTTCGTTCTCCAGTCAAAGATGCGTACTGGATACTCCTCAAAGGTAGCTTCAACGTCTAGATCAACTTCCTTAAGATTAAAGGTATGTGATGGGTAAGCATGATATTGTAGAAGCAGTGAGACATGAAAGATGTTGTGCATGGAATAGTGCCTCTGAGGTAGTATCAACTGATAGGCTACTAGCCCAAATCTCTCTATAATCTCAAACAACCGTACATAACGAGGAAAAAACTTTCCCAACTTATGTAACCGTCTATGCCCTATCATATGAGATACCCAAAGGAAAACAAGATACCTGATCTCATACTCATGAGGTTGTCGATGGTGATCAACATAATATTTATATCTAGGTTGAGCAGTATTCATACATTTTCTGATTAGCTGAACCTGCTCTGAAGTTTATTAAACAAGATGAGAACCTAGCAGGTCCGCCTCACCTGCCTCTAGCCATCATAGGGGTTAACAACATGGCCTACCATACAAATACATAAACAGAACCATTTGAATTGTGGCCTAAAACTATTATTATAGGAAAAATCTATGAGAGGGATATTCTTCTCCTAAGAACCGCCAAAATCGAGGACACATGCTCGGAGCATATCCTATAGAACTTTTATTGTCTGTTCTGACTTTCCATCGGTCTAAGGGTGAAATTCTATTCTTAGAAGCACCTGAGTTCCCATATCTTTCTGCAAACCATGCCAAAACTATGAAGTAAAATGAGCATCCCAATCTTAGATGATAGTAAGAGGGACCCCATGTAGTTATATGATCTCATGGACATACAATCTTCCCAACTCATCAACTGAGAATGTCTCCCAAATAGGAATGTAGTGGGATGATTTTGTTAGTTGGTAAATGACTACCCAGATAACATCTCTACCCCTCAATGACCTAGGTAATCTGACTATGAAATCTATAGAAAAATATTACCATTTCCATTCTAGGACTGGAAGTGGATGTATAAATCTTGCAGTTCTATGGTGCTCTTCCTTCACCTACTGATAGGTGGAACACCTAGTGATAAAGCCTACTATCTGACATTTCATCCAAAGCCACCAATACTAGCGTCACATATCTTGATACATCTTCAAGATTCCTGGATGAACTACCCACTGATATGAATGAGGCACTTTCATCAACTCCTCTCTCATATCTATAGAAAACTTGATACGTCCACATAGATATAGGACGTCATCTATCTCCAAAGACTAATCTAAAGGTGGGTTATCTCCTGATATACTCTCATAGTACCAAGCCTTCAGGATCTAAAAACTATCCACTCTTCACCTTCGCAAGGAGGGAAGAGG
This sequence comes from Viscum album, assembly GCA_963277665.1. Lineage (NCBI taxonomy): Eukaryota > Viridiplantae > Streptophyta > Magnoliopsida > Santalales > Viscaceae > Viscum > Viscum album. The sequence goes on from OY728146.1 coordinate 235,734,042, forward strand.
AAACTGTTAAGGATGAGAGGTAAGACTGCTTTTGACTATCATGAAACTCTTGATACATCTCAGAAAATAGGGCCATTAATTTCCATTCAACGTTGTCTTCCCGTACAGCATGTGTCTGAGTTTTCTGACTCAACGCATCAGCAAATACGTTGCCTTTTCCAAATGTATAGGCAAGCTCAAAATCAAATTATTAAAGATATTTGACCCATATTCACTGTCTGAGGTTCAATTAATGCTGTGAAAAGGTATATTTGAGGCTCTTTTGGTCCATGTACACCAAAAACTGCTCACCCATTAGATAATGTCTCTAGCAATGCATTACATGGACAACCGCTGCTAGCTCAAGGTCATGTATCAGGTAGTTTCTCCCATGAGGACTCAACTATCAAGATCCACATGCAAAAAAGTTTTCCTCATGCATTAGAACTTCTCCTAGGTTGATTCCTGATGCATCGTAGAAGATTTTATAGCCTTTTATAGGATCTAGAAGAATCATAATGGGTGTAGAGATAATCATCCCTTTCATCTCCTGAAAGTATTTCTCGTATTCTTATGACCACAAAAACTTGGAACCATTCTTTGTATGACCAATAAGAGGTGTAGAAAGACATGAAAAGTTTTGTATGAAATTCCTGTAATATCCTGTAATCCCTAAGAAAATTCTGATATCAAACACGTTCTTGGGATTCTCCTTGGAAACTACAACACTAACCATTTCTGGGTCAATAGAGACTACTGATTTTGAGATAATATGACCCAAGAAGTGAAATTTATCGATTCAGAAGTGGTACCTAGAAATATTTTCAAAATGATGATGCTCTCTTAGTGTACTCAGAATGATATCAAGATTTTTGGCATGATCGCTATGAGTGTGAGAATACACCAAAATGTCACCCTAAAAAACCATGAAAAAAGAATCCAAATAGGGGTGGAAAACCCTATTCATCAACTCCATGAAAATGGAGGTTTTGTTTGCAAGACCAAACTTCATAACAAGGTACTCATACAAACCATACCTTCTAAGAAAAATTGTACGAGGTATGTCTGATGGTCTGACTCGAACCTGATGATAACTTAATCTCAGGTCAATCTTATATAAGACCTTTGATCCTCAGAGATGGTCAAATAGATCGTATATTTGAAGAAGTGGATACCAGTTATTGAATGTAAGATGGTTCAATCTTCTGTAATCCATGCATAGATCTAAGGTTCCATCCGCATTCTCGGAAAAAAGTATTGGTGAACCCTAAGAGGATGTACTGGGACCTATAAATCCTTTGGCCTTTAAATCCTCTAACTACCTGTTGAGCTTATGAAGCTCTGTGAGTGCCATACTATACATAGGAATGGACACTGGAGCTGCTCCTAGAATGATATTTATTGTAAAATATACCTCTTTCTCAGGAGGTAATCCAGAAAAATAATCAAGAAAGACATCCTTTAAACGAACCACTACTTGAGGGAAATAATCTTGGCATAAAACCTAATCCTTTATGAAGATATTTGAAATATGGGTGGTCACTACCACTAGACCATGATGCTCTGGTCCATATATACTAGCCTGGACATCCCACTCATCCTTATGTAAGTTACTACTACCCTTTGGTTATGTAAAAGGTACTCTGCATCGATAGCAGTCTATAAAAGCATGATAGTGAACCAATTAGTCCATTCCAAGAATGACATCGAAGCTTGTAATATCAAGGAAAAAGAGGTTCCATAAGAAAAGGTAACTATATACCTCAAGGGGAAAGTCCCTACATTGGTGTGCACCCTCTGTTCATACCCCTAATGGCGTATCTAGGGTCATTACACCATAGTGATACTGTATCTCTAGTCTGAGAGTTTCCATAATGGATACAGAAATAAAAGAGTTCAAAGCACCTGTATAAAATAAAGAAGATACAATAGTAGAGGCTAATATAATAGTACCTCGTACTGTAGAAGTTCCTACAGTTGGATCCTAAGGTATTGGTTGTAGTGTATGCAATTGACCTGATCCACGACCCTGTGCAATAGATGGACTACCATGATCAAAACTACTCTGCTGGCGCTACTGGTGATCAGGGGTCTGGGTACCATGGCCATGACCTCTTACTCGGTTAGACCTATGGATGCTATTAAAACTCCCCACCTAATGTGGCATAAAGAGAACTCGCTCCTGAGGGTGAAGTTGGCACAAATCATTTTCCACTCGAAGCTGGTGGAAAAGTCCAGCATAAATGCTGAAGATGCCCCATAAGACCCCAATCCTAGCACTCCAGTGGGTCTATATCACACTGAGGCTTCTAATGACCCCATATTCCACACTGATAACACACTTTAGAGCTATCAAAACAGATACTCTGGTTGTCACTACTTTGATGAGAAACTTTGAGAGGACTCTTCCTACCACTGGAATAACAACTAGCCTAACATGAAGCTGGTCCTCTATGCTTGGTACTATTTCCATCCCTCAAATTGCGCATGGTGATATGATCTTGATCAACTGTTATAGAAATGATAGGCACATGAAAGTGATTTTCCTGCATATGGATGGCATATTGGATCCCATCCTCAAAGTGTCTAGCATGCAAAACATCATCATTGGCTAGAAGTGGTGCAAAGCACTACAATTCTATGAAATACACTGAATAATCCATAACTAAAATAGAACCCTACTTGAGATTCATGAAGTCTATGGCTCTATCAGATCTCAGCATTTGAGGAAATAAATGATCATATAATATAGTTTTGAAGTCATCCCATATCATGACTTGATGGTGATCATCTGTGGTATGTACATCCCACTAACGCTTGGACGAATCCTGAAGCATGTACGTAACAAGATTGACTCTCCTTTCTGGAGTTGTTTCCAGATGCTCAAAGATAGACAAGATGACCTCTACGTAAGACTCAACAGCCTATGGACCGCCATCCCATGAGAAATTTGGAGGATGTTGTTGCTGGAACTCACGAGTCAGATCAACCATTGTAGGTGAAAATGATGGAGCACCATTCATAGACTACATCAGATGTAGGAAACTATCATGAAATTTTGAATTAATGCCCAAATTATGTATAGTAGGTGGTTCCTTGAGTGGCACTCTTGAAGGTAAGACTGGATGCTTAGGGCCCACCATGTCTGGAGCATGGTTCTTTCCACCCTCCTAGCATATGATACGAGGATTTCATGGCAGAATTTTTCTACAATATCCAATCACATGCCTTAGAAAAAGTTTAGAAACAGAAAGTTAGCATCACTAGTGGAAGATAAATGTAGGAAATCTCACTACCTAAGTCATACTACCTCAACTACCCGTTTAGACATCCATGTATTAGTAATTGATCAGGTATAAGTTTCATTTCACTATACATTTAATTTTCAGGTTCACTCCTTTACTTTTCCTAAACATGATAAGGCAAGATAAGGATGTACAACCATTTCATTTTAGATTTTAGGATTTAATTTATAAGGGATATCCATTTCCGATGAATCAGTTCCTATACACCTATAACCAGAAATGACACCCATTTATTTATAGTATAATGGCTCGACTCAGTAAAATTACTCATCCCAACTTTTGAGGGCCCATACACCTCATGAATTGAGACATGGAATCAATCAATCATATTCAAGAGTAATACACACATAATATAACTATCACAACATCACTCATCAATCACAGGCATTAAAATCAATGCAAAGTAGTGAAATGAACCTATATGGCATGGAAATATGCATGAAATGTGAATTCTAGGTGCCTATAATGATACATCTAATAATGATCCTTACCCTAATATCATTGGGTGAAGGATGAAAGAAAATCCTTAAAAAGAGTAATAATCAGCAACACCACACAACATGTGCATTACCCAATAGTGAAATAATATCAACTGTAATAGGAAAAACAAAAGAAAAGAAAAAATACAATTTAGGAAAATTGGTTTTTACCCTAAATATGGCTTTGAAATTCCCAAGAATGACTTATGACCAAGTCCCAATAACTTTTAATCTTCAATATATTGTCTCTAAATATTAAAGAAAGAAAATAACCTCCTATGATAACACTTTGTGACGTCCCAGACCAAGATTCCACTCAACAGGTACCCCGTGCCCGTTGGGCCCCATGGTCTCAACTGTATATCCCCGAACGCCAGAGCCTGTTGACTAGCAGTGAGAGCTTAGAGTATGTCTGTAGAGAGACTATTCCCACATTAGTAGAGTGTAGCACAATGGATGGATGTAAAATTGGTAAATTGTAGAAGCAAGATAATTTAACAACAGAAGAAGATAATAGGAATAAATAAATAAGGGATAAAAATTACTGTATAACTAAAATACCATTCAAAAATACAACAACTGATGATGATAAGTCATGTCACTAGAAAACTAGAAAACCTGGATACAAGATGACTGGCCTAATATGTTCCAAAATAGTATAAAGGAAATAAAAGACTATCCAAAGCGTCCTAAGCTCTAGCTCGGTCATTTGCTATTAAGATCTATCCTAAACAGTAAGCAATCAAGTGTTTGAAGCTGTATGCTTCCCTTTGTCAACATCTGCAACCATGTAATATACTACAAGAACCAAACGGTGCCCGAAGAGGGTGTGAGATAAATTTCAATGGGCCACCACCAACAGTGTCTATAATATCCAGCCCTTGTAATGGAATATAACAGTGTGAATTCATGTATATATAAAGTAAATTAGTACAAGGTAACTAAATACCAAAGTACTTGCTTCAGCCCTCAGCTGGTGTCTAAATAAGTAACCAGTTCATTTAATTAATAAAATACCAATTCACGAGGATAGGTCATGTGAGGCATATCTAACACTGAAATCACTTCATGATAGTATAAATAGTGAAGGTTCCAAGATGTAACAAGGAAACCGTGATTTATGATATTCAATAATGAAGTCCCAAGTTAATAACCAAAGCGACATTGACCACATGGGTCACCAAATCAGTAATAATTATATCCTGGCATAAGATAATAGTGTAATCCAAGGATTTTAGTCTAAGTAATTCCAAAATGAGGCACTTAGAAAGTCCAAGGTGATCGACCAAGTTAAAATGGGTCTAAGAAATGACTGGGCCCGATGGGCTTTAACCATGGCACCCACTTGTGAGTGCTGGATCCAAGGAATGTACCCAAGGAATCCTATAGTAATAGTGAAGGGATCCAAGGAGTTTATCCATGGTATCCTATAGTACTACATGAGAGATAATATGGTATCATACCGGGTATCCAAAGGTAATACAAATATCAGGTTCTAGGTGGGTCTCATCCTAAGAAATCCGTATCATTGAATCAGATTGGGGTTCACAAGTGCTCATGGTATCCTCCAATCTGAATACAAGGAGATATCGAGTTAGGAAATTCCTATTTGGTAGCTAAGTCATATAATAATTCAACTTGTTCAGGCCTTGCCTTTCATTAGTGTGATAAGGTCAAGCAGCATTCAACCGTTTATTTAATCAAGTCATTTGGTTCAGGTTTTTCCTTTCATTAGTCTGACGAGTACAAGTAGCATGCATCAATTCATTTAATCCATTTAAAAATATTCCATATTCAAGGTTCATTCCTCTAACTTCCATTAATGATTTAAGGGGTTCTATAGATATGCAACTTGTTATTCATTTACATTTAAGGCCAAGTCACATACTTAGTATAGTTTCTGATTCACTTTTCACATTTCATTTTCAAATTGAAGCACTTACCTTAGGTGGGTAAAGTGGTTAGAATACATGGTACTTTCAATTATCAAAATTCAAATCATAAAAATTCCATTTAATATAGAAATATTACCCTTAGAGAGTTCAAGTGAATTCACACCCAAACAGTGGCTCAAACGTGTCAAAACACTAAAAACCAAATATGACATAACCTTAGACATGGGGAGGATTGATTTGTGGGTGTAACCACTAAAAAATAATCAAATATTTGGAATGATAATAACTATAAAATTATAAAGAGTGTAATCATGGAATATGAATTTAAGAAATGACACCCGACAAATTCGGTGGGCCCCTCACATATATTCCAAAATTGATGAACTTTAAGGATAAATTATAGAGCACCCACCTTAGGGTTGTAAAATCATTATCCTTCAGTATTGACCCTTGATTTGGCTCAAATCGGAGTAGATCTAAGAAAAAGATAAAAATTCTCAAACCCCAATATCTCGGCCGAGATAAAAAGAGAAGTATAATAGCTCAAGAGGACTCGAGTTCTTATTGTTGCACATCCAACATGACAAATGGAAGCTCGATCAGATCGAGGACAAAATAGATCTTTGAATCCCTAGATTTGGAATTCAAAAAGTTCCAAATTCAGAGGAATAGGTATTAATCATGATTTTTATTGAATTTGGAAGAAGGAGGATTAATAGATCCTTAAGGACAAAACTAAAGATTTACCTAAAAATTAGCCTATTCACGGTTTGTCCATACTGTTTGAAAAACTGTGCGAAAACCATGGATGGTTACCTGGGAAGGACGGTCACTTTCATGGTTAGGCCGCATGACCATGCACCAACTGTGTGGGGTGGCTATGTCCTAAAAATCACAATCTTCATGATTTTCCAAACCGTGTGGAATTCCTTCACGGTTGACTCTAAAGTGTGCGATAAGCCTTTTTTCCCCCAAAAGATGGGTTATGGGCTCCAAACTTGGGTCGGACAACCCCAAGACCTTTTATAAACCTTTAGGAATCCATATTAGGTCCGAATTAAAGATTAAACTGAAAATTAAAGGATCCATACCTGAGTGAAAAACTGGGTGCTTACACCTTCAGCGGGTCTTATGATTCATTAATTTCTGAGAAATGGGTGAATACTACCAAGAAGATATTTTTTATTCCTTTGTGCTTGAAGAATGAAACATTTGTTTTTATAATTTATAATATGAATCGAATAAATGGTGGAATCTCATTAAGAACACAAGGAAAGAGGAATAATTAGACTCCTTGGAATGGGAGGAGTTTACGAATATATATTTTCAATAAGTATTTTCCCTAAAACTTTTTCATTAAAACGGATAGGAAATTCTTGGAGATGAAACCAAAGGAGGATGAATCCATTAGTACCTATTATGCAAACATCATGGGAAACACAATGTATGATTTTCATTTTATCATCGACCTTAAAATTAAAATCAATATTTTCCTTAGTGTATTGAAACATAGTCTCCAAAATGAATTAGTTGTAAGGGAATTTGGTAGTTATAAATAATTTTTTTGATGTGCTATTAAGGTGGAAATAGAGATTATGGACTTCCATAATTCACATAATTTTTGGAACCAAAAGGGAAATATAGAGTTTCATGGGAACTCTTTTGATAAAACATATGGAGGAAAGAAATTTCTTCTTCCACTATTCTGAAAATGTGATTAGAATCATGTGGGTAATTGCCTCATAGGAAAAAGTAAATTCTATAAGTGTGGAAGATAAATCACCTAAGTACATGAATATGAAAGATATATGAAGATTCTAAATAATGAAATATATGTAATTAAAGCTCAAATTAGTGCACCACCCACACTCTAATGATTTAATTGAAAAGAGTATATATATTTTTACAAAAAAATTTCAATAATTCAAGGGTTAATGATGAAAATTGATGTCAGAAACCTCAAAATAAAAGTGTGAAAGGGAAAGAATTGGTGATAAAAATTACTTATGTGGGTTATGAAAATAAAGTGGTAAAGGTACAATAATATTTCCTCTTTTATCTACGTTTATTGGAATTCATTTCTTAAAAATATTATTATTTTCACTTTAATATAATTTGATTTAATTTTGGTCTTGGATTAGATCTGTCTATATAGAGACCTTATTAATTCCCATGTGAGGGATGTCACATTTCATATCCCAAATCAATGCATGATCATCTAACAGTATAATCTTGACCATGATGTCTATATAGAAGTTAATTCCCTTGTATAGGGTTTTACCTAACAATGTGGGCTATATAGATCAAACAATTAGGGGGAAAACTCAATATTTAAGACTTATCTATTGTTCTGGAATATGTCTATGTATTTTTATAATAGTTTCTTGAACTTCCCATATATCATGAGGTTGAGTTTTCAATGGAACTCATACTCTTTTATATTCTTATATCAAATAATCCTAATAGAATTCTATTGACTAAATTATAGGAATTTAATAATAAAATCTAGTAGAATTTGGATAAGGGTTTTATATTCCCAAGTGCATCATAATGGGGTGCAGCTTTTTTTTATTAAGAAGAAAGATGGATCAATGTGTCTATGTATTTATTATTGTGAACTCAACAAGATTATGATGAAGAAAAAATTTTCTATACCCAATATTGATGGTTTTTTTGATCAACTAAAGGGGGATCAATACTTATAAAATATTAACATTTGATATAGATATCATCAATTAAGGGTGAAAATGGAGGATATAACTAAGACAACCTTCGATACAAGATATAGAAACTATAAATTCATAATAATGGAATTCAAAATAAAAAATTATCCTAATATATTCTTGGATTTAATTAATATTGTATATAGTGATAACCTATAACAATTTGTGATTGTATTTATAGATGACATTCTCATATATTTCAAGATAAAGGAAGAGAAGGAATATCATTTGAGTGTTGTTATAAAAAACATAATAATGGTTAAACTGTATACCAAGATTATAATTTGTGAACTATATCTATTGAAATAATAATTCATGAATCATGTAATCAAAAGAGGAGGTATATCATTGGATCCCAAAAAGTTTTAGGTAATTGAAGAATAGAATATACCAAACACTTCAAAAAAAAATATGTAGTTTTCTTGGACTGGTTGGAAACCATTGAAACTTTATGAGAAATTTATCATGTTTATCATATCCACTAATCAAGTGAACTTAAATGGGAGTCAATTTACTTTGGACAGATTAATGTGAAGAAAATTTCAAGGATATTAAGATATGGTTGGTCACTACACCTGTACTCACACAACCCTATAGTGATGAAGGGTTTGTGTTATACAATGATTTATTAAAGAAATAATTAGGACATGTCCTCATGAAGAAAATGAAATAGGGGTATCAAATTCCTAAAATTAATTAATGGTTCTTGATAAAAATTACTTAATGCATGATTTGGTGATAACATCAGTAATATTTATGTTGAAGATATAAATTCATTATCTATATTGTAAAAAATATGATATATATTGAACAAAAGAGATTAAAATATATATTCATGCATATAGAGTTGAACATTTTACCAAGGGGATAGTTAGATTTTATTGAGGACTATGAATACTAAATACATTTCCACCCTAGGAAGGTGAACACAGCTCATGATGCTCTGAGTAAAAAAAATCATGCCACCATATCCATGATGAGGACTGAAAGAGGCCCCATAATCATGGATTTTTGAAGGATAGAACATGAAATCGTAAGGGAATGGGTGAAATACTATCAATTTCATGTGATTTCAAAAAAATCCATATATGTGAAGATTATGTAGTCATTTAAGGAGGATATAAAGTCATAAAAGAAGGTGGGGAATATTCCAGTGTTCAACTTTAATAATGAATGAATTATGAAATTCGTGAAATGAATATGTGTCCCATAAATAAAAAAAATTTAAAAATGATATATTAGATTATACGCATAATTAATTATTCTCTATCCATATTAAAAATACAAAGATGTATATAGATATTAAGAATCATTTTTGGAAGGACAAAATAAAGAAAAAGATTGTAGAGTCTATATCATGATACATTGTATTATAGCAAGTTCAAGTTTATTGTAAAATGTATAATGGGATGATGTAACCATTATCAATACCTACAGAGAAATGGGAGATCATTAACATAGATTTCATAATAGAATTTATCAATACTTATAAAGGCTGTTATTAAATTTGGATTGTAGATGATCTCCTTACAAATTTAGCACATTTAATTTTTATTCAAGAATATTTATCACTCAATCTGATTTCAAAGATGGACAAAAAGGAAGTGGTATGGCTTCTTGAAGTCCAACATTTTGTTGTATCATATCTTGATTTTATATTTATCATATAGGTATAGAGAATTATTCAATAAACATAGCATAAAAAGGCAATATTTTTTATTTCTTTTCACCCTCTGAATGATAGAAAATATAAATGGACAATTAAAACTCTAGAAGATATGATGAGATCCTATTAAATGGATTTCAAAAGAGGTTGGGATCAACAACTTCCCCTCGTTGGGTTCTCATATTACAATAGTTTTCGTTCTAGAATTCAAATGGAATCATATGAGGTTTTGTATGGAAAAAAGAGAAGAATTATGATGTGTTAGGATGAAGTTATAGAGTATAAGATAATGGCAACAAATCTTAATCAAGAAATGTTTTAGAAGACTCATATCATTCAGTGATGCAATAAAGCTATAAAAATATAAAAAATGTTCTTTTTTAATAATCATTGGTGATATTTTGAGTTTGATATAGGCACCAATATATTCCTTAGGATATTACCATGGAAGAGGTTTATGATATTTGGGAAGAGGGGAAATTTTATCCCTTGATATATTTTCCATTTAGAGACATTTGATCATGTGTAGATGGTAGATTATCAACTTTCACTTTCACCTGAACCTATCCTAAGTGCATTTTGTGTTTTATATGTAACCTTTTAGAATGTACCTACCTAATCTATCACATGTACCAAAATGAAAGGTTTTATATTTGGAACATGATATCTCTTATGATGAATATTCTATTTAAATATTGGATCATAGAGATAAAGTACTATGTAATAGGACCACTCACTTGTTTAAAGTTCTTTGATGGAATAATAAGTTTGATAAAGAAATATGGGAACCCAAGGATGGAATGAAGGAAAAGTGACCTCATTTTATTTCATCAAAGTAATAAAATTCCAAGGGTGAAATTATTTTAAGTGGGTTAGAATTAGACACCCCAAAATTATAGCATGTATTTCCCTTTAAACAAATCTCATGTATTCGATAGATTGTGATACGTAAAACAAAAACTCACATGAACAATTATTTATTATACTAGAATATTACTATAAAAAATGGAATATATTTAAAAAATAAATGATTTTGTAATAAAATTAAAATGTGATAATTCAATTGGGAAAATACCATTAATTATAAAAAAATTATTACTTTTAATGAATAATACCAATAACATTGATAAAATTAAAGGAATGATTATTAACGAAGTGCCATATGGGTTGAAGTAGTATTTATTTTTAATTATATTTGTTTTCAAGAATCTTTTCAGTTTAATTATGAAAAGGTAAAGTGTTGGGTGATGGTGTGAGTTTTTACACATTGAAGACCAAGTGAAGGCTGCCCATACAACCTATGGGTAAATCTATGTGACGAAGTTACCATCATAAAATGAAAAAGATAAAGTCATCTCCCTTAAATAATTTCCTGGATAGATTCAAGGATCCCCCATCATTAGTGATAATTATTTGGATTATCCTCATGGTAATGATATATGCTATAATAGTTGGAGGTGTAATGTATAAAATATGTTATAAGAGAATTATTAATGAAAAATAGTTGGTTGTTGACCTATACTAGACAATATGTAGTATTTTACCAAAAAAACTAAAAGAGGATCAAAGTATATAGGATGCTACCTTGAGATTATAAAGAATTTATACCCAAGTTATCTTGATTAAAGACTACTGAATATAGTGTTTAAAATATATTGGATAAATTTTTAATAAGGCTATAGGTGATTTTAATGATTCCTAGAAATCATTTAAGTAATTTTGAAATTTATAATATTAAGACTGATTCTCATACAGTTGGTCTATACCTTGTAAAATTAGTAAAATATGGTCATAAGGATGGGAAAATATATTCATAATGTTCTTATAGACACCTCATATAGTCTATAAATATTTCATAAAGTTGCGATATAAATTTTGTATGGTAGGGACATTCCACTATGAGGTTTAGACATGTCCTCATAAGGCTGGGATAACTAAAGTTTAAGGCCGAGACATGTCCCCATGAGGTTCAGATATATCAGCCGATGGTTGAGACACTATCATATTAATATTTTTCTAGTTATTATTAAGGTTCATTAAACTCATATTATTGATCATGGTATGGTTCAAAAATTATAAAAAAATTGAGACACTATCATTGATGAATACTATAAGTTATTCTAAGAGGAAGTGATACAACCACAACATGGTGGTTTCTAAAAAACGAGTATAGTGATTGTCTAGGAATGAAAAATAGTGAGTTCCACACCATGGTAAGTATTTAGTGGGTGTTTTAATTGAAATCTTTACTTATGGGAAATAGATATCTTGTATCTTACATGAAGATAATCATGGTAACTTCTTGGTAATCCAAAATAACTGGGGCCATGCTGTCTTCTTTTTTTAGTTATTGTTTTAAAGAATACTTAAATGTAAATGAATTTATCATTAGAGTAATAAATTGATTGGGATATTTTTAAAATTCTGAAATATGGAGATACAGATTGAGGAGGTTTCAATGGATTGAAAGGAGTTTTCTATCTAAAATGATGAAGCATTAATATGTTGTGGAGGTGGTCATTTTGAATGGAGATGAGTTTTGTAGAATATTGGGAATCAAAAATATATATAACCATATAATGATGTATCCATAATTACTATTTTGAGAAATACTCTAAATATCAAGGATTTTTTTTCAGGGAAGGGGGAAATAGAAAGAAGTTTGAAATGGGGATCTACCAACCATATATAATCCCATGATGTGAACAAAAATTTCCTATTAAAAATGAATCTTAGAAGCCTGTTGTAGTTGTGGGAATTTTAAATAAATCTTCAATGTAGTTTAATCAAGTTGTACCAACATTGGGTTTAAGACATATTGATGTAAGTCTTGGTTAGTAAAAACTTTAAAAAACAACAAGCAACATGTTGTGGTACCGGGAGAAGAATTTTTTGCCTGATTAAGTGATAAAATATCAAGTGAATTCAATGATATGGATCAATTTTTTACTTGAGATCCTCTAATACTCAATCTCTAAATTACCTAATATCATTAATATTGACTATGGTTTTTAATATGATCTAATAGTTTGAAAAAATTGGGATAAGTTAAAGAGTTGTTGAAGGAAGTTGGTTGTTTGAATTTGAAATCCAAATATAAATTTATATTTGGACTCTATTGCTATGAAAGATTAATAAGAATAATATCTAGCATGGATATAGTGTTGTTAAACACAAATATACATAGAAATACAATTTTTTCAATAGAAATAGAACTATATATATATATTACAATAAATGATTTGATTATTTAGGAAATAAAGGAAATATCCCACAACCATCATATTATAAAGAATCATTTTCGGTTGAAGCTAAAGATAAGTGGTAAATCATAAGTCATTTTTCTATGCACTAAATATTAATAGGAAGAATAAAATAATATGGAAGAAGATTAATAATTTTATATGCATTCCATGTTTGCATATATATAAGTATAATCATACAACTATTTCAAGAGAAGAAGAGGAAGTGAAAGGATAATAATTTTCACATTTTAATAGATATTGGAATTATTTATTTTGTAAAATAAAGGTGGAATGTAGAACTACTATTGTGAAAATTAAAAGGAGTTATGTGAAACAATTTTTTTCATTAAAAAGAAGATAAAGTACTTACCTTTTGATATATTTGTAAGAAATAAAGGATAAACGAACAAGAAGAACATAAATAATTTGTGACATGATCTTCATTGGTGAATAATATCTTCATGCTATCAAACTATATTGAATTTTTTTAATATATTAGTATAAAGAACTAAAAGCATTTTGAAAATTTATAGGATGAAATAAACATTTTCAGGAGACTAAAGTGAAACAAGAGTTCAAGGATAAACCTTTATCATTGTAATAATAAGTAAATTATAGTGGGTAGTATGATCTCAATGATTTTTTAATAATAGCAAGGAAATTCCTTCTCATATTAAGAGGTGAATCTTGTAAAAATCTATTGTGCCTCTTTTGTGGCTGTGTTCTGGTGTGTTTCAATATGGAGTGAATGTAAGATGATAGATTAGGAGAACCATTCACCTTATTTAGTATAAGGGGTAAAAAGTAAAAGAGATAATAAGTATAATTGGATTTAAACTCACTAACACTAATTCAACCCCCTCTGAGTGTTGATTTTATCCCAAACCTATCCATTTAATTGGTATTAGATCCCAATTCATGTCTGATTGGATTATCTATCATTGTAAGTTATTCTCTTTTAAAGATTTTATATTATTTCCTTATTTATAATTAAGTGTATTTTTTGAGAGGATTAATCTATTCCATATCAAAATTATATATTTACTAATATCAAAATGAATTGGAGAGAAAAATAAAGACAATATTTAAGAAGATAACAATCTCATTTAAAGAAGAATAAGAGGAAATTTATATATGAAATGAAAGTAAAAAAGGTAGATATAATCTAAATGGAGAATAAATAATGTTTTATTCTACCATCATGGAAATAATTAACCATTCTACCTGAAAGGGATCAATCAATTCATGTGACCTTTAGATATGTGATTTTTTTTTTATCAAACTATCCTTTAGAAGATCCATGAACTAGTGAGTGTGATGTCACACAATGATATGTTCCTGTAGATGAATTAAATAATATTATTCATGTTTATCCAAAAAAAAAGTATACCATTATTTATATAGTGGATATAAGAGGTTGTGTGATGAAGAATTCAAAAAAAAATCATGTTTCAAAATCTAGAAATTCCAAATAAAATTTAGTAAATAAAAAAAGATTAAGGTTTATTGGAAAATGATAGTGGTGAAATTGGTTTGTGAACTATTAATTGGATATTTTTTATAATCCTTTAAATAATAAAGATTTTATGAATCTCATTTAGAGGGTTAGATAACTAAAAAAGAAGCAATATCCATAGATTAATGAGAATATTCTTACTTCAAATAGATTTGAGGAGCTTATAAATATTTGTTATGTTTTCAATGGTTGTGGTCACAAATATGGTGAATGATCATATTAGTATGTATAATAATAAAATGGTTATACAATATTATAAAATATGGTAAATAACAATGATTACCTTAGGATGAAAATAGTTGTAAGATCAATCTCAAAGAAATTCTATGAATTCCCAGAGGAGTTCTTCATTTAAGAGGTCTGAAGTGAAGAAAAAAACCTTCAAAAATACATGAGGAAACTCCAAGAAGGATTAAAAGGTATCTAAGTAATGTTTAATTATTTTTCCAATATATTTGGATAAAGCAATTAGAATATAAGAATTATTAAAATAATCTAGTTCTAAAGGAAATGAAAAGGATCCACAGGAAGATCTTGAATTTCTAGAGTGGTTTTCAACAAAAGACAACCCATATATTAAAGAATAACTATGTGTGATGTGAAATTTATATATAAATACTATATGTTATTACTTTATAATAATCCTAGAAAAATAAGAATTCCTAAATATGACTAATGTTGCACCGAGTCTGTTGAGAAGATAAATTCCACACCCGATGGAATTGTAAAACTGATGAGATCTATGTTGCCTCAAATAAAATAAAAAAGGGTAAAAAATTAAACAACTTGGTTGAGAAAATACTCTCAAAATTATTGTTCACATTTAAGAGATATGGGATCCACCTTATTCGTTTATATTTATGTATTGTATTTGTTAAATTAAAATGCATATAATTAATGGTGAAGGATTTTATCAGGGGAATACTTGATAAGGAATAAAATATATCTAAATTGGAGAGAAAAATGAAGAAGACACCATCATATATTGATCCATCAATTGGTATTTCAAATAATATATTAAGAAAAGATCATCCTTGATGAAGTTAATGTATACGTTTTCAAATCTGGAAACCCACATGAAGAGTTCCATTTTGGTGGATTATCTACTTGGAGCGTATTAAAATCTATTTATGGAAGAGATACACCATCATAGAGATCATAAGGAGTGTCTCATTAATGGGTATGCAATTAAAGAATACTTAATAATGTTCTAGAATTATCTATATCATAAAAATTTGAATATTCTTCAGGTTTCTTGAAGAGATTCCATTTAAAAGGTATGTATTCTTTAATATCTCATCCCTGGTAACCAGAATCAAATCATAATATTATGGGGTAAATATTAACTTTAATCAATGTTATAAATAGGAAAGGCTAAATAAGTTCTAAGTATGAATTTAAACCAACTATAGTTTTAATTTTCTAATCTATGTATTCAAGTAAATTCAAAAAATTCATGTTGAATTTAAATAAAAAATACTCAACCATTCCAAGTGATGAATACAAAATTAATCCAAATTATCCAAGGTTGAGAAGGAAATTATAGGTTTTGAACACCATTGGGGATCAGAGAAAATAAGTTTAAACTTGGATTTGTATTATAGAAACAACTCATACCTCTTTCTATTCCCAAGTTAAACATAGATATGTTTAATAAGGTAAGAAACATAAAGAATAGATTGATACTTTGAATTAAGAGCTTGATTAGATGGAGAATGATGTTACTTGGGATTTGGTACCCAAGCCCAAATAGAAGAACTTTATTGGAAAAAATTGGGTGTTTTGAAACAAGATAAATAAAAATGGTAAAGTAGTGAGAAAGAAAGTAAGATTAGTGTGTAAAGGATACTCATTGGTTGAAGGAGTTGACTTTGATGAGACATTTTTAGTGGTTACAAGTCTTGAATCCCTATAAATGTTTCTTTCCATTATATTATAAAGGAAATTCAAGATTTTTTATATGGATTTTGAGACATTCTTCTTCAATGGTGAATTGGAAGAGGAAGTTTTATTTGATTATCCCTTGGGTTTGTTGATTTGAAAATATGATATTAAACTTTTTAGGTTGAAAATGGATTTATATGGATTAAAACAAGCCCCCTGATCATGGTATTCTAAGCTTTAAAAGTATTTATAGAAGGCACAATTCAGAAAATGGATAGTTGACAACAATATCTATATTAAAGAGGATAACATGGTATTTATTAGTGTTATTGTTTATGTAGATGATATTTTTATTTTTGGAAATTATGAAGGAGTATGTGTAGTTTTTACCAAATAAATGAAGAATATTTTCAAAATGACTATTCTTGGTAAGATAAGATGATTTCTTGTTATACAATTTTCTCAAAAAAATGATTTATTTTCTTCTCTCAAGAGAAGTATTCTAATAAAATATTGAAAAAGTTTGGTATAGAGGATTAAAATTTATTTTCTATAAAATTTTTATTAAGAAATAAATTTTCCAATGATGAAAGAGGTAAGGATGTGGATTCAATGGATTTTTTAGGCTAATGGTTAGTCTACTATAGTTAATAGCTTTATGTCCAGATATTATGTATACTGTTGCACTTTGTGATTAGTTTCAGAGTTCCCAAAAAATGTATCATTTCATGTATGGAAAGATAATACATAGATATATTTAATTCATATTGATCTATGAATTGATATATGACATCAAAGGGAAACTTGATCTGTTTTTTATTCAGATGTAGATTAGGTAAGAAGTTTTGGTGATAAGAGATTGAAATTTGGTAGATTTTTCTATATTGAAGGTAGGTGTGTTTTTTGGAACTCTAAGAAGAAAATTTTTATGACATTAAGCATGATTTATTCAAAACTTGTGTATGTAACTAATTCCATAAATTAGTTAATGTAGATAAAGTCACAATTAAAAGAGTTGAAAGTTGAAGTGAAGCTACCACTTCTCTTTGTATGTGATAATCAATATGTTATTAATTTATCAAAGAATATAGTTCAAAATTAAAGGATAAATAACATTTATTTCAAATATCATGTCCTAAAAGACATTGTGAAGAGAAATTAGTTACGAGTGGAATTTTTTCCTATGAAGGAAAAAATTGCTGGCATGTTTAACAAATCATTTCCAAAAGAAAACATTTAATAATTTGAGGTTGATGTTTGGAAATAAACCTCATTATTCTCAGGTATAAGGTATGGTTGATCGATCCTCTCTCTTATTATTTATTTTGATATTTTTATCTAAGGGGTATAAAAATGAAAAAAAATCATTCCTTTATGTTTATCTTCTTATTATTTATTAAAGTGATATTATATAATGTTGGGGGTGTATCCATTCATATGTTTTTTTTTCTCTTAAAAGGTAGCAAATTTTAAGAGAGAGTTATTAAAAGGGGTAAGCTGTGATTTCAAAATGGATGAATTGTTTTAATAGTTTATTATATGTGGTTGTAGGAAAATATTTTAGTTTTGAAATAATTGTTGATGTGGCTATGAAATACTGCTTAAATATTATGAGGTTTTTGCTAAATAAATTTAATATAAATCACTCAATGGTATTATTTATTCAATTCTATCATCTTATAAACTAATTTCACCCATATAGGTTAATAATTATTAGATGGTTACCCATTTCTATGTTTTAATAATTTCATAGTGATTATGTTCCTTGGTTGAAAAATAATCCAAAGGGAGAGATTTTTTAGACCAATAAGTGATGAGATGGTTGTTGTGATAACTAAGTTTGAAAAATTGGTGAAGAGGATATGATTTAGTGTGTTTGAATTTTTTTTCAATATAGAAATCATATTCTAAGTTAATTTAGATGGTGTTTAATATATTTATAATTGTTTATATACCATGAAAATGAGTTCATGATGTAAGAAGGAACGAGAAGAATTAGTATGACCATGATGAAAGACATGATATTGTGCCATATAATTAGTTTAAAAAAGATATCCTATTCCTTAATGGATTTACAAACCTTATATAACTAACAAAAAGTTGGGAAACACTGGAGAAGATGTGTCCATATTGTAGAGATTTTTAATTTGGTAGTAGGTGGGAATCAAATCTACAAGACCACGTGTCGTAAAGCAAGATTCAGTGCCTTAGAGGATGCTGGTTAAATTTTTAGTGGTTTTAGAAAATCTTGGACCTCCACACCATATCTTTTTCCCATTTTGTAGTCAAAATAAATTATAAACAATTATGTTGTAGTGATTTAACCTCTCCACAGTAGCGATCAAGATGGTTTTTAATGGAACTATATATCTTAAAACCTACACACTATACCACATATTCTATATCTAAGTCTTGTGTGGATATTGAGTGAAAAACAAGAAAACCCAATAGGATATGTTGTAATTCTCTTGACCATACTATACAATCTGTTTTATAGGGATTATCTGAACAATTTGAGTTGGAATGCTGAATTGGATCTGTATTCAAAATTTTATGGTGATTTCAACCTATTTTAACTACCAATTTGAATATATTGTTCAAGATTAAAATGGATATAATCCTAAGGTTGTGGTTCATGAAGGGTATTTTAATTTTAAATTGAAATTCAAAATCTGAAGTACTTAAAAATTGGACTATTGTAAATATTTCAAAGAGAGCGGATTATATGAGAACAAAATAGAGTGTTGTGAGAAAGAAAGAGAATAAGTTTGAGATATGTTCTATATAGTTAATTTTATAAGATTATCTAATGTTTTAGAAATAAATAAGAAGAAAAATTTTGAAGTGGTTGAGTGCATGTGCTGTGTATACATAGTTAAGAAGCATATTTTTCATATAAAAGTTTGAAGAAGATTTTTTTGTTATTTGTTTTAGTGTAAGTAGACTGTAAATGAAAGATTCCAGTACTCTCAAAAACTTAAAGGGAGTCTTTTTTGTTGAATAAATTTTAGTTTTACCTAGGAATTTATCTTTATAAATTGATGGTTGCACTGAATCATAGGCACAAACATGAAAACCTGAGTGTCAAGGTTATACCCTACTTGTTGTACTCACCTAATTTTTCTTGTGGGTAGAGTGATCCAATAGGAATTCACATCACACTAAGGACCAACCTTAACACATTTATAGGTGAACCATGTAAGTATTCTGTTCTCCCATGTGTTTATGTGTGGAATAGTAATATTTATTACATCCTAACAAGTGGTGAAGTTTATTTCAAAATAAATATTAAAATAGTATAGACCAATGATTCACCCCTTCTATCTATGATATCTCATTGATACTAAATTTGATCTATATATATTATAACAAAAATTTATTCCTTTAAATGTATTTTAAAACTAGAGTTCCCAAGGACCGTAGAACAACTTGGGGGGGGGGTGAATTAGTTTTTTTTTAATTTTAATTTTAGTAAATTTAATCCATATAAATTGTCAGAGTTACTTACTTATAAACTTTTAAAAAACTCAAGTGTGTGTAGAAATAGAAATGAAAAAAATTCAAAGATGATTTACAAGGTTTGGCCTCAGTTTGAGGACCTATATTCTTTCTATATCCACTCTATTGGTTCTATATAAATTCACTATTATGTAGAAGTGAATAAAAATTATTTCAAAAACCATTAGACACCTTCTATATCCTGACATGAATTAATATATTGAGTCCCATAAATTTTATAAAAACACTCTAACAAAATTTAAGCCACAAAATAAAAATAAATTTAAAATTTTTCTACACCACAAACTTCTATCCAAAAACCTTTGATTGGTTAGCCTCTATTTCATTTTCCTAAGACTAATAGCCCACATCTAGAGGGCTCAGACAAATGGACCCATTCTGATAGACTCAACCCAACTCAAATTTTCTCAAAATATTATTATAACAAACTTTATGATATGCCTAATTAAAAAATATACACTTATTAAACTTATGGTTTATCAAAATCTTAGTCTGATGCCCAATGTTTGATAAGAAGAATTTTTTATAAATCAATCTTCTGACCAAGGAATATGTTCAAAAACTTCTTATGACAAACAAGTTTCAACACTTCTATTTTTTCTCACACTCTAAATATTAACATAGTAAGATGTACTGTGCACTTCTATTTATAGGTTCTCCAGTTGAGAAAAGGGTGGGAAACCAATTTCATTCCCCCACTCCCTAAAATTTTATAAATATGAATTTAAAATTTATTCTAGATTAATTTTGACCAATTATAAAATATTATCACCTATTTTCAAATCTTTTTGAATTCTGTAAAACTTCTGAATTCTCAAAAAATTATGAAAAAGAAATTTGAAAAATATTTGTTTAGAAATTGAAAGTCCAAAACATCTCAATCTGTAAATTTTCTCTTCATTCTAGTTCTCTTGAACCAAATTAAATAAGTCAATTTTTTATCTTAAACCATTGAAAAGAAATAAAATAAATAAAACAAAATATTTCTCACTATGATACTCCAAGACAACTGAAAATGTTTGACTACATTGTTTCAATATCTAAAGGCTTCAATTACCTGCAACGACTTTCGAAGAAACTTATATTTGTCATATATTTTTATCCACTTTCTCCATATGATCATAAAATTGATATTATATTTTTTTAGCAGATTGTTTTTGATCAAACTCTACATTTTATAGCCTATCCGTGTTGAAATCTCATATGATGGATCAATTCCAATATCTTTCATATTTTTTAAAACCAAAAATACTTTGCAACCAAAACTTTCATCTTTTTGAAAAAATATTTGTCCAATGATCTATGTATGATTCCATGGATAAAAAATTCCCTTTATTTATACTTAGAAACTACCACCAATTTTATCATATCTATCCAATAACAAACTCATACCTTTATATCTTTCAACAAATTCTTCATCCGATCAAGTATAATGGTAAGAAACTTAAAAATTCCTCATATATTTGGTAAAAATAAAAGATGATATACTCTATATTTTAGCATATATTTAAATATGAAATCTCTAGTCTCTTCATCTTTATTTCACAGTTTCAATATAAAAAAAACTCAAAACTCAAAAACCAAAAAACCATAATTTCTAATTAGATAAATGTATGATGATTTGTATTCGATCATGTGAGTCTAATCCGATGAACCATGTCTGATTAGAAACTTTTCATTTCTTCAAGATTCAACAAGTTCATACATCCTATCTACTAAAAAGTTCCACATATGATTCTTCTCATTTCAATGATCTATGTTTAGAATACTTAAACTTTATAGAAACATGAACCTTTATAAAATGTGTATCTCTTTCATTATACAAACTCAAGATTATATCATGAATTCTTCATGATGTTTTAGGAACTTTAAAGAATATCAAAGAAATTTATGAATTATTTTTATAAGTTATATTACTTCCAAACAATACTAAATTTAATAAATAAAAGTAAGACTTTCCAAAAAAAATGTTTAATGAATTTTTTTCGATCGTTCATTCGATCATCAACTTTTCTAAACACTTTCTTATTTGGATTTTATGAAAATTCACAAAACGACAAGTTAAGAGATTCCAAAAATAGTTCATTACCTAATTTAAAAAAATATTCTTGATAAAATGTTAGTTTTAAAAAAAAGATTTTAAAAATAATCAAAAAGGATCTTCAATCTCTGCCTTTATATTTTTTGAAAAATCTCATTACTAAATTTTTTAAGTCATAATTTTTTAAACGCTCCAAAATTTTCACAACTCATGTTTATAAAAACTCAAAATTTTATCTTTTCAAGAAACATATACCTTCTCAAAAGAGAGGGTCCTAAAACCACATTTCTGGATAAAGTAATGTTTCTGAAGTAATTCCATCCCTTGGTTAAAATCAAAATTATACCCAGGTTAAGATAAAATCCCCATAAATTTTCATTTACTCTCACTTTTTTTCTCACCCATTTTCTGATCAACCAAAACATCAGATTCATTTAAGTAAGGAAAGTACTTATTTACCCCTTAGTTCAATTTGTACATTTTCTATACCCTTTTCAACATAATCCAAGTAACAATGGTGGAATATCCTTAAGATGTTTTGGATGTATTTGGTGGTGGGTGAACATGAAGTTTCAACCTCAATTCTTCAAATCTCTCCCTTGACATAAATTTTTTGAAGACACCCCAAATTTGATATTTCATTAAAATATATTCTAGAAAAACATCACCATAAAAAAATTTATCTTTTATAAGTGAAAATTAATATTCATATGCTTTGATCTTAAGTTTTGGATAGGATTTTTAGAAAGATATATTGCACTCTGATTATCACAAAGTATCTTTAATGTTTTTTAAAATTCAACTTTAAAAGATTCCAAATAATCTTTTATTCCCAAAATTAAAGTAAATTCTTAGGTAGAAGTAATATATTTTAATTCCACTATACTCAATGTTACTGAACAATGTCTCTTACTATTGTAATTCATACAACATTCTCTCAAGAAAAATTTTCCCCCAGATGTTGATTTTCTATCATTGCGATGTCCATCCCAATCAACATTAGTACAACCATGAAAGTTCATAACACAACTTCTTTTGTATATCATTCCATATGAAATTTATCATTAAAAATATCTCAGAATTATCTTTACTACCATTATATGATGTTATTTCAGGTCACTATAGTATATGGAACACAAATTCACAACATAAACAACATCGTCTATTGAATATGCATGGTAATGAAAACTTCCTATCACCTTTCAAAATTATTTACTATTAAAACTTTTATCAGTTCATATTTACACATCTTTATCCCAACTGAAATAATAGTAAAACATCTTTAGATTCCCCCATACTAAAATTTTGAAAAAATTCCCTAGAATACTATTCTTGAGATATAAAAATGTATTGTTCATTTTTTTGAACTTGTAATCCTAGGAAGAAAGCTATTTCTCATAAAATTGACATATTTAAAATTTTTATTTTATTAAGTTACCACAATTTTATTTTTAGTTAAGTGTTTTATTTGAAGTAAGTTTTTCAATATAGTATTTCATTAGTGTGATAAGGACAAGTCGCATTCAACCGTTTATTTAATCAAGTCATTTGGTTCAGGTCATTCCTTTCATTAGTGTGACAAGTACAAGTAGCATGCATCAATTCATTTAATACATTTAAAAATATTCCATATTCATGGTTCATTCCTCTACCTTCCATTAATGAGTTAAGGGGTTCTATGGATATGCAACCTGCTATTCATTTACATTTAAGGCCAAGTCACATACTTAGTATACTTTCTGATTCAATTTTCACATTTCATTTTCTAATTGAAGCACTTACCTTAGGTGGGTAAAGTGGTTAGAATACATGGTACTTTCAATTATCAAAATTCACATCATAAAAATTCCATTTAATATAGAAATATTACCCTTAGAGAGTTTAAGTTAATTCACACCCAAACGGTGGCTCAAACGTGTCAAAACACTAAAAAACCAAAAATAGCATAACCTTAGACATGGGGAGGATTGAGTTGTGGGTGTAACCGCTAAAAAATAATCAAATATTTGGAATGAGAATAACCATACAATTATAAAGAGTGTAATCATGGCATATGATTTTAAGAAACGACACCCGGAAAATTCAGTGGGCCCGTCACATATATTCCAAAATTGATGAACTTTAAGGATTAATTATAGAGCACCCATATTAGGGTTGTACAATCATTATCCTTAAGTATTGACCCTTGATTTGGATCAAATAAAAGTAGATCTAAGAAAATATAAAAATGCTCATACCCCCATATCTTGGTCAAGTTAAAAAGAGAAGTATAGTAGCTCAAGAGGACTCGAGTTCTTACTGTTGCACATCCAACATGACAAATGGAAGCTCGATCAGATCCAGGATAAAAGAGATCTTTGAATCCCTATATTTGGAATTAAAAAAGTTCCAAATTGATAGGAATAGGGATTAATCATGCTTTTTATTGAATTTGGAAGAAGGAGGATTAATAGATCCTTAAGGAAAAAACTATAAATTTACCTGAAAATTAGAATGTTCACGGTTTGTCCGTGCTGTTTGAAAAACAGTGCGAAAACCATGGATGGTTACCTGGGAGGAGGGTCACTTTCATGGTTAGGCCGCACGACCATGCACCAACCGTGTGGGGTGGCTATGTCTAAAAAAGCACAATCCGCACGATTTCCCAAACCGTGTGGAATTCCCTCACGGTTTACTCTAAAGCGTGCGATAAGCCTTTTTTCCCAAAAAGATGGGTTCTGGGCTCCAAACTTTGCCCGGACAACCCTGAGACCTTTTATAACTCTTTAGGCATCCATATTAGGTCCGAAGTAAAGATTAAACTGAAAATTAATGGATCCATACCTAAGTGAAAAACTGGGTGCTTACACCTTCAGTGGGTCTTATGATTCATTAATTTCTGAGCAATGGGTGAATATTACCAAGAAGATATTTTTTATTCTTTTGTGCTTGAAGAATGAAAAATTTGTGTTTATAATTTATAATATTAATCGAATCAATGGGGTAATCTCATTAAGAACATGAGGAAATATGAAGAATTAGACTCCCTGGAATGGGAGGAGTTTACGAATATATATTTTCAATAAGTATTTTCCCTAAAACATTTTCATTAAAATGGATAGGAAATTCTTGGAGATGAAACCAAAGGAGGATGAATCCATTAGTACCTATTATGAAAACATCATGGGACCCACAATGTATGATTTTTATTTTATCATCGACCTTAAAATTAAAATCAATATTTTCCTTAGTGGATTGAAACATAGTCTCCAAAATGAATTAGTTGTAAGGGAATTTGGTAGTTATAAAGAATTTTTTTGATGTGCTCTTAAGGTGGAAATAGAGATTATGGACTTCCATAATTCTCATAATTTTTGTAACCAAAAGGGAAATATAGAGTTTCTTGGGAACTCTTTTGATAAAACACATGGAGGAAAGAAATTTCTTCTTCCACTATTCTGAAAATGTGATTAAAAGCATGTGGATAATTGCCTCACAGAAAAAAGTAAATGCTATAAGTGTGGAAGATAAATCCCCTAAGTACATGAATACGAAAGAGATATTAAAATTCTAAAAAATAAAATATATGTAATTAAAGCTCAAATTAGTGCACCACCCACACTCTAATGATTTAATTGAAAAGAGTGTAAATATTTTTACAAACAAATTTCAATAATTCAAGGGTTAATGATGAAAATTGATGTCAGAAACCTCCAAATAAAAGTGTGAAAGGGAAATCATTTGTGATAAAAATTACTGATGTGGGTTATGAAAATAAAGTGTTAAAGGTACAATAATATATCCTCTTTTATCTAAGTTTATTGGAATTTATTTCTTAAAAATATTATTATTTTCACATTAATATAATTTGATTTAATTTTGGTCTTGGATTAGATTTGTCTATATAGATACCTTATTAATTCCCATGTGAGGGATGTCACATTTCATATCCCAAATCAATGCATGATCATCTAATAGTATAATCTTGACCATGATGTCTATATGGAAGTTAATTCCCTTATATAGGGTTTTACCTAACAATGTGGGCTATATAGATCAAACAGTTGGGGGGAAAACTCAATATTTAAGACTTGTCTATTGTTTTGGAATATGTCTATGTATTTTTATAATAGATTCTTGACCTTCCCATAGATCACGAGGTTGAGTTTTCAATGGAACTCATACTCTTTGATATTATTATATAAAATAATCCTAATATAATTCTATTGACTAAATTATAGGAATTAAATAATAAAATCTAGGAGAATTTGGATAAGGGTTTTACATTCCCAAGTGCATCACCGTGGGGTGCATCATGTTTTTTTGTTAATAAGAAAGATGGATCAATGTGTCTATGTATTTATTATTGTGAACTCAACAAGATTATGATGAAGAAAACATTTCCTATACCCCATATTTATGACTTTTTTGATCAACTAAAGGGGGGTAAATACTTATAAAATATTAAACTTTGATATAGATATCATCAATTAGGGGTGGAAATGGTGGATATAACCAAGAAAACCTTCCATACAATATATAGAAACTATGAATTCATAATAATGTAATTCAAAATAAAAAATTATACTAATATATTCCCAAATTTAATTAATATTGTATTTAGTGACAACCTATAACAATTTGTGATTGTATTTATAGATGACATTCTCATATATTTCAAGATAAAGGAAGAGAATGAATATCATTTGAGTGTTGTTTAAAAAAACATAATAATGGTTAAACTGTATACCAAGATTATAATTTGTGAATTATGTCTATTGAAATAATAGTTCATGAATCATGTAATCAAAAGAGGAGTTATATCATTGGATCCCTAAAAGTTTGAGGTAATTGAAGAATGGAATATACCAAACACTTTAAAAAATATATGTAGTTTTCTTGGACTGGTTGGAAACCATTGAAACTTTATAATAAATTTATCATGTTTATCATATCCACTAATCAAGTTAACTTAAATGGGAGTCAATTTACTTTGGACAGATTAATGTGAAGAAAATTTCAAGGATATTAAGATATGGTTGGTCACTACACCTGTACTCACATAACCCTATAGTGAAGAAGGGTTTGTGTTATACAATGATTTATTGAAGAAATAATTAGGATGTGTCCTCATGAAAAAATTGAAATAGGGGTATCATATTACTCAAATAAATTAATGGTTCATGATAAAAATTACTTGATTCATGATTTGGTGATAACATCAGTAATATTTATGTTGAAGATATAAATTCATTATCTATATTGTAAAAAATATGATATATATTGAACAAAATAGATTAAAGTATATATTCATGAATATAGAGTTGAACATTTTACCAAGGGGATCGTTATATTTGATTGAGGACTATGAATACTAAATACATTACCACCATAGTAATGTGAACACTGCTCATGATGCTCTGAGTAAAAAAATCATGCCACCATATCCCTAATGAGGACTGAAAGAGGCCCCATAATCATGGATTTATGAAGGATAGAAGATGAAATCATAAGGGAATGGGTGAAATACTATCAATTTCATGTGATTTCAAAAAAATACATATATGTGAAGATTATGAAGTCATTTAAGGAGGATATAAAGTTATAAAAGAAGGTGTGGAATATTCCAGTGTTCAACCTTAATAATGAATGGAATATGAAATTCATGAAATGAATATGTGTCCCATAAATAAAAAATTTAAAAATGATATATTAGATTATACGCATAATTAATTATTCTATATCCATATTAAAACTACAAATATGTATAGAGATATTAAGAATGATTTTTGGAAGGACAAAATGAAGAAAAAGATTGTATAGTCTATATCATGATACTTTGTATTATAGCAAGTTCAAGTTTATAGTAAAATGTATAGTGGGATGATGTAACCATTATCTATACCTACAGAGAAATGGGATAACATCAACATAGATTTCATAATAGAATTTATCAATACTTATAAAGGTTGTTATTAAATTTGGATTGTATATGATCTCCTTACAAAGTTATCACATTTAATTTTTACTCAAGAATATTTATCACTCAATCCGATTTCAAAGATGGAAAAAAAGGAAGTGGTATGGCTTTATGA
Organism: Viscum album; assembly: GCA_963277665.1. NCBI lineage: Eukaryota > Viridiplantae > Streptophyta > Magnoliopsida > Santalales > Viscaceae > Viscum > Viscum album. Next base: position 235,762,368 of record OY728146.1, read on the forward strand.
ATTCTCACATTTTGTTGTATCATATCTTGATTTTATATTTACCTTATAGTTATAGAGAATTATTCAATAAACATAGGATACAAAGGCTAGATTTTTTATTTCTTTTCACCCTCCGAATGATAGAAAATCTAAATAGACAATTAAAACTCTAGAAGATATGATGAGATCCTATTAAATGGATTTAAAAAGAGGTTGGGATCAACAACTTCCCCTGGTTGGGTTATCATGTTACAATATTTTTTGTTCTAGAATTCAAAAGGAATCATATGAGGTTTTGTATGGAAATAAGAGCAGAAGTACGATGTGTTAGGATGAAGTTAGAGAGTATAAGATAATGGTGAAAAATCTTAATCAAGAAATGTTTTAGAAGAATCATACCATTCCATGATGCAATAAATCTATTAAAATATAAAAAATGTTCTTTGTTAATAATAATTGGTGATATTTTGAGTTTGATGTAGGAGCCAATATATTCCTTAGTTTATTACCATGGAAGAGGGTTATGATATTTGGGAAGAAGGGAAAGTTTATACCTTGATATATTTTCCATTTAGAAACATTTGATCATGTGTAGATGGTAGATTATCAGCTTTCACTTCCACCTGAACCTATCCTAAGTGCATTATGTGTTTTATATGTAACCTTTTAGAATGTACATACCTAATCTATCACATGTACCAAAATGAAAGGTTTTATATTTGGAACATGATATCTCTTATGATGAATATTCTATTTAAATATTGGATCATAGATATAAAGTACTATGTAATAGGACCACTCACTTGTTTAAAGTTCTTTGAAGGAATAATAAGTTTGATAAAGAAATGTGGGAACCCATGGGTGGAATGAAGGAAAAGTGACCTCATTTTATTTCATCAGAGTAATAAAATTCCAAGGGTGAAATTATTTTAAGTGGGTTAGAATTAGACACCCCAAAATTATAGTATGTATTTCCCTTTAAACAAATCTCATGTATTCGATAGATTGTGATACGTAAAACAAAAACTCACGTGAACAATTATTTATTATAGTATAATATTACTATAAAAAATGGAATATATTTAAAAAATAAATGATTTTGTAATAAAATTAAAATGTGATAATTCAATTGGGAAAATACCATTAATTATAAAGAAATTATTACTTTTAATGAATAATACCAATAACATTGATAAAATTAAAGGAATGATTATTAATGAAGTGACATATGGGTTGAAGTAGTATTTAGTTTTAATTATATTTGTTTTCAAGAATATTTTCAATTTAATTATGAAAAGGTAAAGTGTTGGGTGATGGGGTGAGTTTTTACACATTGAAGACCAAGTGAATGCTTCCTTATAGCCTATGGGTAAATCTATGTGATGAAGTTACCATCATAAAATGAAAAAGATAAAGTCATCTCCCTTAAATAATTTCCTGGAGAGATTCAAGGATCCCCCATCATTAGTGATAATTATTAGGATTATCCTCATGATAATGATATATTCTATAATAGTGGGAGGTGTAATGTATAAAACATTTTATAAGAGAAGTATTAATGAAAAATAGTTGGTTATTGACCTATACTAGACAATATTTAGTATTTTACCAAAAAAACTAAAAGAGGATCAAAGTATATAAGATGCTACCTTGAGATTATAAAGAATTTATACCCAAGTTATCTTGATTAAAGACTACTGAATATAGTGTTTAAAATATATTGGATAAATTTTTAATAAGGCTATAGGTGATTTAAATTATCCCTAGAAATCATTTAAGTAATTTTAAAATTTATAATATTAAGACTGATTCTCATACGGTTGGTTTATACCTTGTAAAATTAGAAAAATATGGTCATAAGGATGGGAAAATATATTCATAATGTTCTTATATACACCTCATATAGTCTATAAATATTTCATAAAGTTGGGATATAAATCTTGTATGGTTGGGACATTCCACTATGAGGTTTAGACATGTCCTCATAAGGCTGGGATAACTAAAGTTTAAGGCCGAGACATGTCCCCATGAGGTTCAGATATATCAACCAATGGTTGAGACACTATCATATTAATATTTTTCTTGTTATTATTAAGGTTCATTAAACTCATATTATTGATCATGATATGATTCAACAATTATACAAATTTTTGAGACACTATCATTGATGAATACTATAAGTTATTCTAAGAGTAAGTGACACCACCACAGCATGGTGGTTTCTAAAAAATGGGTGTAGTGATTGTCTAGGAATGAAAAATAGTGATTTTCACACCATGGTAAGTATTTAGTGAGTGTTTTAATTGAAATATTTAGGTTTGGGAAATGGATATCTTGTGTCATACATGAAGATAATCATGGTAAAAACTTGGTAATCCAAAATAACTGGGGCCATGTTGTATTCTTTTTTTAGTTGTTATTTTGAAGAATACTTAAATGTAAAGGAATTTATCATTAGAGTAATAAATTGATTGGGATATTTTTAAAAGTCTGAAATATAGAGATACAGATTGAGGAGGTTTCAATAGATTTAAAGGATTTTTCTTTCTAAAATGATGAAGCATTAATATGCTGTGGAGGTGGTCATTTTGAATAGAGATGAGTTTTGTAGAATATTGGGAATCAAAAATATATATAACCATGGAATGATGTATCCATAATTACTATTTTGAGAAATACTCTAAATATCAAGGATTTTTTTAGGGAAGGGGGAAATAGAAATCTGTTTGAAATGGGGATCTACAAACCATATAGAATCCCATGATGTGAACAAAAAGTTCCTATTAAAAATGAATTTTAGAAGCATGCTGTAGTTGTGGGAATTTTAAATAAATATTCAATGTAGTTTATTCAAGTTGTACCAACATGGGTTTTAAGACATATTGATGTAGGTCGTGGTTAGTAAAAACTTTCAAAAACAACAAGCAACATGTTGTGGTAATGGGATAAGAAATTTTGGACTGATTAAGTGATAAAATATCAAGTGAATTCAATGATATGGATCAATTTTTTACTTGAGATCCTCTAATAATCAATCTCTAAATTCCATAATATCATTAATATTGACTATGGTTTTTAATATAATCTAATAGTTTGAAAAAAATGGGATAAGTTAAAGATTTGTTGAAGGAAGTTGTTTGTTTGAATTTGAAATCCAAATCTAAATTTATATTTGGATTATATTGCTATGAAAGATTAATAAGACTAATATCTAGCATGGATGTAGTGTTGTTAAACACTACTATACATAGAAATACATTTTTTTCAAAATAAATAGAACTATATATATATATATTACAATAAATGATTTGAGTATTTGGTAAATAAAGGAAATATCGCACAACCATCATATTATAAAGAATCATTTTGGGTTGAAGCTAAAGATAAGTGGTAAATCATAAGTCATTTTTCTATGCACTAAGTAATAATAGGAAGAATAAAATAATAGTGAAGAAGATTAAGAAGTTTTTATGCATTCCATATTTGCATATATAGAAGTATAATCTTACAACTATTGAAAGAGAAGAAGAGGAAGTAAAAGGATAATAATTTTAACATTTTAATAGATATTAGAATTATTTATTTTGTAAAATGAAGGTGGAATGTAGAACTACTACTGTGAAAATTAAAAGGAGTTATGTGAAACAATTTGTTTCATTCAAAAGAAGATAAATTACTTACCTTTTGATATATGTGTAAGAAATAAAGGATAAACTAACAAGAAGAACATAAATAATTTGTGACATGATCTTCATTGGTGAATAATATCTTCATGTTATCAAACTATATTGAATTTTTTTAATAAAGTAGTATAAATAACTAAAAGAATTTTGAAAATTTATGGGATGAAATAAACATTTTTAGGAGACTAAAGTGCAACAAGAGTTCAAGGATAAACCTTTCTCACTGCACTCATAAGTAAATTATAGTGGGTAGTATGATCTCATTTATTTTTTAATAAAATCAAGGAACTTCCTTCTCATATTAAGAGGTGAATCTTGTAAAAATCTATTATGCCTCTTTTGTGGGTGTGTTCTGGTGTATTTCAATATGGAGTGAATGTAAGATGATAGATTAGGAGAACCATCCACCTTATTTAGTACAAGGGGTAAAAATTAAAAGAGATAATATGTATAATTGGATTTAAACTCACTAACACTAATTAAACCCCCTCTGAGTGTTGATTTCATCCCAAACCTATCCATTTAATTGGTATCAGATCCCAATTCATGTCTGATTAGATTAACTATCATTGTAAGTTCTTCTATTTTAAAGATTTTAGATTATTTCCTTATTTATAATGAAGTGTAGTTTTTAGAGGATTAATCTATTCCATATCAAAATTATATATTTACTATTATCAAAATGAATTGGAGAGAAAAAGAAAGACAATATTGAAGAAGATAACAATCTCATTTAAAGAAGTATAAGAGGAAATTTATCTACAAAATGAAAGAAAAAAGGTAGATATAATCTAAATGGAGAATAAATAATGGTTTATTATACCATAATGGAAACAATTAACCATTATACCATAAAGGGATCAATCAATTCAAGTGACCTTTAGGTATGTGATTTTTTTTTATCAAACTATCCTTTAGAAGACCCGTGAACTAGTGAGTGTGATGTCACACAATGATATATTTCTGTAGATTAATTAAAGAATATTATTCATGTTTATACAAAAAAATAAAAGGATAACATTATGTATATAGTGGATATAAGAAGTAGTGTGATGAAGAATTCCCAAAAAAAGCATGTTTCAACATCTATAAATTCCAAATAAAATTTAGTAAAGAAAAGAAGATTAAGGTTTATTGGAAAATGATAGTGGTGAAATTGGTTTGGGAACTATGAATTGGATATTTTTTATAATACTTTAAATAATAAAGATTTTAGGAATCTCATTTAGAGGGTTATATAACTAAAAAAGAAACAATATCCATGAGAATATTCTTACTTCAAATAGATTTGAGGAGCTTATAAATATTTGTGATGTTTTCAATGGTTGTGGTCACAAATATGGTGAATGATCATATTAGTATGTATAATAATAAAATGGTAATAAAATATTATAAAATATGGTAAATAATAATGATTACCTTAGGATGAAAATAGAATTAAGATCAATCTCAAAGAAATTCTATGAATTCCCCGAGGAGTTCTTCATTTAAGAGGTCTGAAGCGAAGAAAAAAACTTTCAAAAATACATGTGGAAACTCCAAGAAGGATTTCAAGGTATCTAAGTAATGTTTAATTATTTTTCCAATATATTTGGATAAAGAAATTAGAATATAATAATTATTAAAAGAATCTAGTTCTAAAGGAAATGAAAAGGATCCACATGAAGATCTTGAATTTCTAGAGTGGTTTTCAGCAAAAGAAAACCCATATATTAAATAATAACTATGTATGATGTGAAATGTCTATAGAAATACTATATGGTATTACTTTATAATAATCCTAGAAAAATAAGAATTCCTAAATATGACTAATGTTGCACCGAGTCTGTTGAGAAGATAAATTCCACACATGATGGAATTGTAAAACTGATGAGATCTATGTTGCCTAAAATAAAATAAAAAAGGATAAAAAATGAAACAAATTGGTTGAGAAAATAATCTCAAAATTATTGTTCACGTTGAGGAGAAATGAGATCCACATTATTCGATTATATTTATGTATTGTATTTGTTAAATTAAAATGCATATAATTAATGGTGAAGGATTTTATCAGGGGAATACTTGATAAGGAATAAAATATATCTAAATTGGGTAGAAAAAAGAAGAAGACACCATAATATATTGATCCTTCAATTGGTATTTCAAATAATATATTAAGAAAAGATCATCCTTGATGAAGTTAATGTGTACGTTTTCAAATCTGGAAACCCACATGAAGAGTTCCATTTTGGTGGATTATCTACTTAGAGCGTATTAAAATATATTTATGGAAGATATACACCATGATAGAGATCATAAGGAGTGTCTCATTTATGTATATGCAATTGAAGAATACTTAAGAATGTTCTAGAATTATCTATATCATAAAAATTTGAATATTCTTGAAGGTTCTTAAAGATATTCCATTTAAAAGGTATGTATTCTTTAATATCTCATCCCTGGTAACAAGAATCAAATCCTAATATTATGGGGTAAATATTAAATTTAATCAATGATATAAATAGGAAAGGCTAAATAAGTTCTAAGTATGAATTTAAACCAACTATAGTTTTAATTTTCTAATCTATGTATTCAAGTAGATTCCAAAAATTCTTGTTGAATTTAAAAAAAAATACTCAACCATTCCAAGTGATTAAGACAAAATTAATTCAACTTATCCAAGGATGATAAGGAAATTATAGGTTTAGAACAACATTGGGGATCATGGAAAATAAGTCTAAACTTGGATTTCTATTATAGAAACAACTCATACCTCTTTGTATTCTCAATTCAAACCTAGATATGTTTAATTAGGTAAGAAGTATAAAGAATATATTGATGCTATGAATGAAGAGCTTGATTAGATAGAGAATGATGTTACTTGGGATTTGGTACCCAAGAACAAAGAGAAGAACTTTATTGGAAAAAATTGGGTGTTTTAAAACAAGATAAATAAAAATGGTAAATTAGTGAGAAAGAAACTAAGATTAGTATGTAAAGGATACTCATTGGTTGAAGGAGTTGACTTTGATGAGACATTTTCAGTGGTTACAAGTCTTGAATCCCTATAAATGTTTCTTTCCATTACAGTATAAAGTAAATTCAAGATTTTTTATATGGATTTTGAGACATTATTCTTCAATGGTGAATTAGAAGTGGAAGTTTTATTTGATTATCCCTTGGGTTTTTTTTCAAATATGATATTAAAATTTTCAGGTTGAAAATGGATTTATATGGATTAAAACAAGCCCTATGATCATGGTATTCTAAGCTTGAAAAGTATTTATAGAAGGCATAATTCATAAAATGGATAGTTGACAACAATATCTATATTAAAGAGGATAACATGGTATTTATTAGTGTTATTTTATATGTAGATGATATTTTTATTTTTGGAAATTATAAAGGAGTTTGTGTAGTGTTTACCGAATAAATGATGAATATTTTCAAAATGACTTTTCTTGGTAAGATAATATGCTTTCATGTTATATAATTTTCTCAAAAAAATGATTTATTTTCTTCTCTCAAGAGAAGTATTCTAATTAAATATTGAAAAAGTTTGGTATAGAGGATTAAAATTTATTTTCTATAAAAAATTTAGTAAGAATTTTTTTTTTCCGATTATGAAAGAGGTAAGGATGTGGATTCAATGGAATTTTTTAGGCTAATGGTTAGTCTACTATAGTTAATAGCATTATGTCCAGATATTATGTATACTGTTGCACTATGTGATTAGTGTCAGAGTTCCCAAAAAATGTATCATTTCATGTGTGGAAAGATAATACATATATATATCAAAGTCATATTGATCTATGAATTGATATATGACATCAAAGGGAAACTTGATCTGTTTTTTATTAAGATGTAGATTAGGTAAGAAGTTTAGGTGATAAGAGATAGAAATTTGGTAGATTTTCTATCTTGAAGATAGGTGTGTTTTTTGGAACTCTAAGAAGAAAATTTATGTTACTTTAATCATGATTTATGAAAAATTTGTGTATGTAACTAATTTCATAAATTAGTTAATGTAGATAAAGTCATAATTAGGAGAGTTGAAAGTTGAAGTGAAGCTACCACTTCTCTTTGTATGTGATAATCAATATGTTATTAATTTATCAAAGAATATAGTTCAAAATTAAAGGATAAATAACATTTATTTCAGATATCATGTCCTAAAGGACATTGTGAAGAGAAATTAGTTACGAGTGTAATTTTTTCCTATGAAGGAACAAATTGGGGGCATGTTTAACAAATCATTTCAAAAAGAAAACATTTAATAATTTGAGGTTGATGTCTGGAAATAAACCTCATCATTCTCAGGTCTAAGGTATGGTTGATCAATCCTCTCTCTTATTATGTATTTTGATATTGTTATCTAAGGGGTATAAAAAAGAAAAAAAATAATTCCTTTTTGTTTATCTTCTTATTGTTTATCAAAGTGAGATTATATAATGTTGGGGGTGTATCCATTCATATGTGTTGATTTTCTCTTAAAAGGTAGCAGATATTAAGAGAGAGTTATTAAAAGGGGTAAGATGTGATTTCAAAATGGATGAATTGTTTTAATAGTTTATTGTATGTGGTTGTAGGAAAATATTTCAGTTTTGAAATAATTGTTGATATGGCTATGAAATTCTGTTTAAATATTATGAGGTTTTTGTTAAAGAAATTGAATATAAATCACTCAATGGTATTATTTATTCAATTCCATCATATTCTAAATTGATTTCACCCATATAGGTTAATAATTATTAGATGGTTACCAATTTCTATGTTTTCATAATTTTATAGTGATTTATGTTCCTTGGTTGAAAAATAATCCAAAGGGGGAGATTGTTTAGACCAATAAGTGATGAGACGGTTTTTGTGATAACTGAGTTTGAAAAATTGTTGAAGATGATATGATTTAGTGTGTTTGAATTTTTTTTCAATACAGAAATCATATTCTAAGTTAATTTAGATGATGTTTAAAATATTTATAATTGTTTATATACCATGAAAATAAGTTCATGATGTAAGAAAGAACGAGAAGAATTAATATGACCATGCCGAAAGACATGATATTGTGCCATAGAAGTATTTTAAAGAAGATATCCTATTCCATAATGGATTTACACACCGTATATAACTAACAAAAAGTTGGAAAAAACTGAAGAAGATGTGTCCATATTGTAGAGATTTTTAATTTGGTAGTAGGTGGAAATCAAATCTACAAGACCACATGTCGCAAAGAAAAAGTCAGTGCCTTAGAGGATGTTGGTTCATTTTTTAGTGGTTTTAGAAAATATTGTACCTCCACAATATATCTTTTTCCCATGTTGTAGTCAAAATAAATTATAAACAATTATGCTGTAGTGATTTCACCTCCCCACAATGGCGATCAGGATGGTTTTTAATGGAACTACATATCTTAAAACCTACACAGAATAACACATATTATATATCTATGTCTTGTGTGGATATTGAGTGAAAACCACCAAAAACCAATAAGATATTCTGTAATCCCTTGACCGTACTATAGAATCTATTTTATAGGGATTATCTGGACAATTTGAGTTGGAACGCTGACTTGGATCTGTATTCAAAATTTGGTGGTGATGTCAACCTATTTTAACTACCAATTTGAATATATTGGTCAAGATTAATATGGAGATATTCCTAAGGTTGTGATTCATGAAGGGTATTTGAATTTGAATTTGAAATTCAAAATCTGAAGTACTTAAAAATTGGACTATTGTAAATATTTGAAGGAGAGCGGATTATATGAGAACAAAATAGAGTGTTGGGAGAAAAAAAGAGAATAAGTTTGAGATATGTTCTATATAGTTAATTTTATAAGATTATCTAATGTTTTAGAAATAAATAAGAATAAAATTTTTGAAGTGGTTGAGTGCATGTACTGTTTATACATAGTTAAGAAGCATCTTGTTCATATAAAAGTTTGAAGAAGATTTTTTTATTATTGGTTTTAGTGTAAGGAGACTATAAATGAAATGTTCTAATACACTCAAAAACTTAAAGGGGGTATTTTTGGTTGAATAAATTTTAGATTTACCTAGGAATTTATCTTTATAAATTGATGGATGCACTGAATCATAGGCACAAACATGAAAACATGAGTGTTAAGGTTATACCCTACTTGTTGTACTCACCTAATTTTTCTTGTGGGTAGAGTGATCCAGGAGGAATTCACATCACACTAAGGACCATCCTTAACACATTTATAGGTGAACTGTGTAAGTATTCTATTCTCCCATGTGTTTATGTGTGGAATAATAATCTTTATTACATCATAACAAGTGGTGAAGTTTATTTCAAAAGAAATATAAAAATAGTATAGACCAATGATTCACCCCTTATATCTATGATCTTTTGTTGATACTAAATTTGATCTATATATATTATAACAAAAATTTATTCCTTTAAATGTATTTTAAAACTAGAGTTCCCAAGGACCGTAGAACAACATGGGGGTGAATTAGTTTTTTTTAAAAAAAATTTAAATTTAGTAAATTTAATCCATATAAATTTTCAGAGTTACATACTTATCAACTTTTAAAAAACTCAAGTATGTGTAGAAATAGAAATGAAAAAAATTCAAAGATGATTTACAAGGTTTGGTCTCAGTGTGAGGACATATATTATTTCTATATCCACTTTATTGGTTCTATAGAAATTCACTATTTTGTAGAAGTGAATAAAAATTATTTCAAAAACCATTAGAAGCCTTCTATATCCTGACATGAATTAATATATTGAGTCCCATAAATTTTATAAAAACACTATAACAAAATTTAATCCACAAAATAAAAATAAATTTAAAATTTTTCTACTCCACAAACGTCTATCCAAAAACCTTTTACTGGTTAGCCTCTATCTCAATTTCCTAAGGCTGATAGCCCACATCTAGAGGGCTTAGACTGATGGACCCATTCTGATAGACTCATCCCGACTCAACTTTTCTCAAAATATTATTATAACAAACTTTATGATATGACTAATTGAAAAATCTACACATATTAAACTTATGTTTTATCAAAATCTTAGTCTGATGTCCAATGTTTGATAAGTAAAACTTTTTATAAATCAATCTTCTAGCCAAGGAATATGTTCAAAAACTTCTTATGACAAACAAGTTTCTACACTTCTATTTTTTCTCACACTCTAAATAGTAACATAATGAGATGTATTGTGCCCTTCTATTTATAGGTTCTCCAGTTGAGAAAAGGGAGGGAAACCAATTTCATTCCCTCACTACCTAAAATTTTATAAATATGAATTTAAAATTTATTCCCGATTAATTTTGACCAATTATAAAATATTGTAACCTCTTTTCAAATCTTCTTGAATTCTGTAAAACTTCTGAATTCTCAAAAAATTATGAAAAATAAATTTGAAAAATATTTGTTTAGAAATTGAAAGTCCAAAACATCTCAATCTGGAAATTTGATCATCATTCCAGTTCTCTTGACCCAAATTAAATAAGTCAATTTTTTTATCTTAAACCACTGAAAAGAAATAAAATAAATAAAACAAAATATTTCTCACTATGATACTCCAAGCCAACTGAAAATGTTTGACTACATTGTTTCAATATCTAAAGACTTCAGTTGCCTACAACGACTTTCAAACCAACTTATATTTGTCATATATTTTCATCCACTTTCTCCATATGATCATAAAATTGATATTATATTTTTTTAGCATATTGTGTTTGATGAAACTCTACATTTTATAGCGTATCGGTGTTAAAATCTCATATGATGGATCAATTCAAATATCTTTCAAATTTTTTAAAACCAAAAAAAAGTTTGCAACCAAAACTTTCATCTTTCTGAAAAAATCTTTGTCCAATGATCTATGTATGATTCCTTGGATAAAAAATTCCCTTTATTTATACTTAGAAACTACCACCAGTTTTATCATATCTATCCAATAAAAAACTCATACCTTTATATCTTTCAAAAAATTCTTCATCCGATCAAGTATTATGGTTAAGAAACAAAAAAAAATCCTCATATATTTGGTTAAAATAAAATATGATATACTCTATATTTTAACATATATTTAAATATGAAATCTATAGCCTCTTCATCTTTATTTCACAGTTTCAATATAAAAAAAACTCAAAACTCAAAAACCAAAAAACCATAATTTTTAATAAAATAAATGTATGATGATTTTCATTCGATCATGTGAGTCTAATCTGATGAACCATGTTTGATTACAAACTTTTCATTTCTTCAAAATTAAACAAGTTCATACATCCTATCTTCTAAAAAGTTCTAAATATTATTCTTATCATTTCAATGATCTATGTTTAGAAAACTTAAAATTTATAGAAACAAGAACCTTTAGAAAATGCACAACTCTTTCATTATAAAAACTCAAGATTATATAAGGAATTCTTCATGATGTTTTAGGAACTTTAAATAATATCAAAGAAATTTATGAATTATTTTTATAAGTTATACTACTTCCAAACTATACTAAATTTTATAAATAAAAGTAAGACTTTCCATAAAAAACTTTTAATGAAGTTTTTCTGATCGTGCATTCGATCATCAACTTTTCTAAACACTTTTTTATTTGGATTTTATGAAAATTCACAAAACGACAAGTTAAGAGATTCCAAAAATAGTTCATTAACGAATTTAAAAAAATATTCTTGATAAAATATTAGTTGTCAAAAAAACCTTTTTTAAAAATATTCAAAAAGGATCTTCAATCTCTGCCTTTATATTTGTTGAAAAATCTCATTACCAATTTTTTTAACTCATAATTTTTTTAACGCTCCAAAATTTTCACAACTCATGTTTATAAAAACTCAAAATTTTAACTTTTCAAGAAACATAAACCTTCTCAAAAGAGAGGGTCCTAAAACCACATTTTTGGATAAAGTAATGTTTCTGAAGTAATTCCATCCCTTGGTGAAAATCAAAATTATATCCAGGTTAAGATAAATTCCCCATAAATTTTCATTTACTCTCACTTTTTTTCTCACCCATTTTATGATGAACCAAAACATCAGATTCATTTAAGTAAGAAAATTACTTCCTTCCCCCTTAGTTCAATTTGTACATTTTCTATCCCTTTTTCAACATAATCTAAGTAACAATGGTGGAATTTCCTTAAGATGTTTTGGATGTATTTGGTGGTGGGTGAACATGAAGTTTCAATGTCAATTCTTCAAATCTCTCCCTTGACATAATTTTTTTGAAGACATCCCAAATTTGATATTTCATTAAAAAATATTCTAGAAAAACATCACCATAAAAAAAATTTATCTTTTATAAAGTGAAAATAATATTCATATTCTTTGATCTTAAGTTTTGGATAGGATTTTTAGAAAGATCTATTACACTCTGATTATCACAAAGTATCTTTAAATTTTTTTAAACTTCAAATTTAAAAGATTCCAAATAATCTTTTATTCCAAAAATTAAAGTAAATTATTAGGTAGAATTAATATATTTTAATTCCACTATACTCAATGTTACTAAACTCTGTCTCATACTATTCTAATTTATAAAACATTCTCTCAAGAAAAATGTTCCCCCAGATGTTGATTTTCTATCATTGCGATGTCCATCCTAATCAGCATTAGTACAACCATGAAAGTTCATAACACAACTTCTTTTGTATATCATTGCATATGAAATTTATTATTTAAAATATCTCAGAATTATCTTTACTACCAACATATGATGTTATTTCAGGTCACTATAATATATGGAACACAAATTCACAATATAAACAACATCGTCTATTGAAGATTCATGGTAATGAAAAATTCATATCACCTTTCGAAATTATTTACTATTAAAACTTTTATCAGTTCATATTTAGACATCTTTATCCCAACTGAAATAATAGTAAAACATCTTTAGATTCCCCCATACCAAACTTTTGAAATAATTCCCTAGAATACTATTCTTGAGATAGAAAAATGTATTGTTCCTTTTGTTAAACTTTTAATCCTAGTAAGAAAGCTATTTCTCATAACATTGACATATTTAATAATTTTATTTTATTAAATTACCACAATTTTCTTTTTAGTTAAGTGTTGTATGTGAAGTAAGGTTTTCAATATAGTATTTAATTAAAAGAAAAATTTATAATAAAATATTTGTGCATGACATTATTTACCCCGTAAATAAATCTCAGCCACACAATTTTAATTATTACTTACTCATAAAAATAATAAAGGGTACCTAGAGATAATTGTGTCTCAAGACATATTTTTTAAGAGATTGAAACCTTTTTATTTTAGGGAAACTAAGTAACATATCATTTCTATCCTAGTAGGCATGTATTAAGATTCTCAAACATTTCTTAAAAAGTATTCCTCTATAGATACGTCTTAGGAGTTTTTAGAGACATACCTTACACATATTCATTTTCAAGATCATGTTTCCAACTAAATTTTAAAACCAAAATGATTATGACAATATCTAATAGAATCAAATTAAATAATCATATGAATATGAAAGATAAATCCTAATATGTCTTCACTAAAGATGCCTCTATTTGAACCTATGATATTTCAATTTCAACTATGTCACACTTGGTTCATTCTATAACTCTCTGAATTCAACCTAGGTCATTTTAAATTATGTTATCTCATAATTATTAACCAAATCACTTAATGTAATTATTAAATAAATCCTTCACAATGTACTGTAAATAGAGTGTAATTAGATAAATAATATTCCCTAGGAGTGTCTAGATAGGTGTATAGTCTTAGGTCCACTCATCATGAACCACATTAAAGATGGAGTTGATAGCCAAACATAATTTTTTAGCACAATTACCCCTAGGAGCATTTGTGCCACATCCACATCCGTTTACCCATATCTCGGAAAAGATATAATTTGAAGGAGAAACAAAAAATTTATCTATTAACAAAAATTTGGGATGTTATCCCATACTTAGAATTATTCCTTAGATTTATCCCTATGGTTCTAACTAAAGTTCTCTCATCCCAATTCGTACAAATAACTAAAATAAATCTAAAAAATAACTAAAATGTGCTTTAATACCAATTTAAGTTCCCCAGACATACTCTATTAGATATGTTGATAAAAAAACTTTCTTTAAACATTAGATTCAATACAAATTGTGAGGAAACTATCTTTATTTTAAATCATTTTTTATGGGCTCAAATTTAAATTTAAAAAATAACACACAATCTGAAGAATAGAAGGTTTAGTTTCTTTGAGGATCAGATGAATAAATAAATTATTTTACGATACTTGTGATAATTTATATATAATTTAATGACACTATACTCCCTTTTAGACTTCTTATAGGATATAATAATATTCATAATCTGGGGAATGTAAACATAATAAAAGGATGAGATCAAATTCTTAGTAAGTGGAAAAACTCATCAACATGTCATCAAGGGATATATTATAAGAATATGAGAAAACATGATCCAGGGAGAAACAAATTATTAAAAACAATAAGGAACAATAATATTTTTTTCTCAAGTCCTGATATAAGGGCTTTTATTTTCATATGAAGAAACATATAACATTTTAAAAGAGTGTGAGATAATAAGCATGAGCCAAGGGACCTAATCATAAGCATATGACATAGAGATGGGGAATAAGTGCAATAAATAATGAAATTGTGAATAAAGAAAAATGTGATCATGTCAATGCAAAAATCTTGTGAAAAAATATATGCATGATCATATACTAGCACAATCATGTGAACATTGACATACATGACCATGTCTATGCATAATCTTATGAACAGAAATCGACATGATCATTCCAATGCACAATCATATGACCAAATATATACATGATCATGTCCATAAATTTTTTTTGAACAAATAATAACAAGTTCATGTCTATAATATCACAATATTTTAAAAGAACAATATGTTCTATATTGTATTCAACACGCAACACTAATTTTAAACGAATCATGATATAATTTTAAAATATTATTATAAAAACGCAACTGGTATAACCTAGACATTTTATTTAGGGGTATGAATAATATCAAATAATTTATGAAATATATATAAATGTTCTACTCAATATTTTTTTTATAAATTCATAATAAATAATCACCCAACTTTTAATAAAGATATTTTATTCCATAAGAAAAAACATTTACTTAAAAAAATAATTTTTATTTCTTTTTATGATAAAATATTATAATTAATTTATGGAAATTTTAGATATATTTTTTAAATTAAAATCATTTTTAAATCATAATATAAAAATTAACTTAGGGTAAAATATTGGTCTTTTTTTGAAATGTTTGGGTTTTTAATGAATTGTGAAAATTTCTGATTTTTCAAATACTCGCATTTCGTTACATTAAATAAAGTAATTTAAAAATTAGATTATATTTTTAAATTTGTATTAATGTTACATATGAACCACTTTATTTATAATAACCTAATTTATTTCATTTGAATAATATATTTTCATGATTTTTGTATAAATTTATTTTTATGCTAAAAAACACCATTTATACAATTTGTTCTTAGATGCATTAAGTTTATCCGCTATAATTAATTAAAATAATCCCCAGTAAAAAAATATTCAAATAAAAAGAATATATTAGACGTTTATATGTGTTTAAATTTATATAAATGTTATTTCTATTTATAAAGTTAATATAAGATCACATATTGATAGAAAATTACATTTCTTAAAAAACCGTTTTTGACATGTTTTGCGGGTTAAATTTTAAATTAAAACTTTCCAATTATGTATTTTGAATTTTATAAATTTTATTACATATTTGGAATCATAATAATTAATATTATTTAATAATTTCAATTTAATTTTTGTTGTAATGAATAGTTAAATAGTAACGAAACTAGTTACTGTGGTGAAAAACCAAAATGGTAAAAGTGAGCAACCTTAGAGGTAAATAGAATAAAAAGTAAAAAGGATGATTATTTTTGAATTTTTTAGGCATTGATCAACCACATAACCCATAAAATCCATTATTTATCAATATTAGAGGAACTTGGCATGACAGTGACTTCCCATTATAGAATAGTTATAACTATTTACACTGATTTCCTTCTTTTCACTTCTTATTTTTCCAAAATCAATTATGTATAAAAAATTACTATTTAATAAAAAAATATATCCTCTATATTAAGATGTTATAATGTTTATGGAATAATATTTATCCATCTCCTCTTTCATCAAATGGGAAATGAAACCATCATTCGTGTGTACCTCAGACTACCACCTCACAAACTGATTCAATTCATTTTACGACATCCCCTATCATGGATTTTAATGATGATTGATTTAATTTTTATATATTATATTCATTGAATAATAATCACTATTTAAAATTTATATATTATATAACTTCTTACCTTACTATCCATTAAAAAAATGATAACATCGTTCGTGTAAACGACATACTAACACCTTACAAAGTGATGTGATTATTTTTTTACCACATCACATAGATGGTATATGTTAGTGTATTTACAGAAATAATATTATATTTATGATATAATTATAATTATTTAAAGATAAAATAAAAATTACCTTCTTTCCATCTTGATCATTGAAAAATGTAAATGTCACTCAGGAATACTTACGACCCACCGTCTCAATTGATTGTAATAAAATATCATTTTTCACAACTATATTCCATGGTTCAGTTTAATAGTATAATTTATTTATAATTATTATAATTATTTTGGATATGATATAAAAATTAACACTTTGACCATGGTCAACACACCAACGATGTTTTGAAATTATGAACGAAGCATCCTTAAAACACCCGACGTGGATATAACTGAATAAGTAACTAAATATGTCATTATAATAAATAAAGTAAATGGATTAAATATAAGAGGTTATACCAAGAAATTTTTCTTAAGGAAACAAATAATTTATAAAATTTTATTATAAATTATATTAAGGACATACACGACAAGTTTGGACTTAAGGTAAAATATTTCGCATCTCACTTTTACTTCTATGAGACATATTACATATTCACCACTTATTTATTTTGTGTGGTGTATATAATGAACCTTGTAATTTTATATCCTGAGTCTATTTATCTTCGTGGTATTTAATATTTCAATTGAATTTTCTTCATTCATGGGTTTATGATTCATATTTTATCAAAGTGGTAAGGGTTTATCATTATTTAGGATTGATTATGTTTAAGTCACCCTTAGAGGATTTGTTTTATATTTAAGTATTAATCCCAATATATTTTACTCTCCTATGAATATTAATGAAATATTCATTTAATAGTTCTATTTTCATCTCTCTGGTACTTAAAATGATTTATAAAGTATTTTTAATAAATAAATTTTACCCATGTTTTAATTTTTATAAAATGGATTGAAATGAATCTTATTTTCATTTTCTAAAAAAGTTAATTTTTTACCTTTTGAAAATAGTGTGAGAGGAATGATTTTGACTTATATGGATTGTACATAATTCCTCATCATTATGACCACTCAATAATTCTAAGATTCTTTTACAATTTTACATGATTATTTTTGAAGAAAACTGTTTCATAATGTTATGGAATATTTTAGTCTTAGAAGTGATTTTTAAAGTGAAAATGGTATTTTCCTCAACAAATATTACATGTTATATTTTGAATAAATTTTCATAAATGACAAAAACCTTTTATGTTATGGATTACTTCTAAATTATATATATATATGTCTCTCACATACCTGGTTTATTTTCCCTTACTTTGATGGGGTAATATATTCCATATGTTCATATCTCTAATGCCATCATAATTAAATTTAATTTGATTGTGATATGATAAAATATTATAAAACCCATTCTCATTCTATGATTAATTCTTATGTTATGTATTATTATTGATTTCCTTTTTTGGAACACATAAATCATGATCATGTTATGATGGGTCCACCTAGATTTTTATCCAATGTATTGTGTAAAAATTTAGTCTCAAGAGACATCATGTATGAGATTAAAGAGTATACCTAATCAATTTGGGACCTTTCCACCATGTGATATTATCTAGGCAGTTATCTTCAACTCATATTTTTGTCATGTTATATATTACCACCCCATTTCATATGATGCCCTGATCTTATGATACCATGTTCATTAGGTTATTCTCCCATGAAATTACTCATGATAATTCTATTTTAGGATATAATGTTATAAATTTTACTCACATATTATGTTTACTTATATTATTTATTCCTTTACATTTTTTTTAGCTCACCCCTTTCTTATGTATTTCCCCAGGTTATCCTATGAAATTTTAGGAGATCAAATGGATTTATGAGCACACTAAAGAGAATAAAAATAAATATTTAATGTTTTAGTTTCGTTTTTATGTATTATAAACCTAGTATTACAATGAAATTTGGCCTCATGATCTGTGGGTTTTTATTAAGATACGTTTATGTTAAAAATATTAGAGTTATATTTATAAAAGTCTAGGGTATCTATAGTTGATATCAGAGAAAGGTGTATTTATTTTTGGGGATTTATACTAGATTAATTTAGGGAGAACCCAATGTATAATTATAAGGATAATATTAAGCATTGGAAAATATCCTAGAATTTTGGTGAAGTTTAAATCAAGTGGTTTTTAAGAATTTACATCCCCATCTTGCTACTACAACTGGATGTGGATCTAACACAATTTTACTTAGGTCTAATAACTCAAAAAATGGGGTATTATTATTTGAATTAATATTCACCTGGAGAATTATAATGTGCCGTTATGCACACATAGTTTGAAACTCCCAAGGGATATGTTTTGGAAATTCAAAAACTCTGTATGAACCATTATGATGGACTTGAAAAAATTGTTCGCTTCAAAGAAACCTACCGGGAAATATTACTATAGATTACCTATATTGAAACCCAGATAATTGTTGTACCCCTCTCTCTTGGATTTCAATGATCACAATCACTCTTATTTTGTTCTAACCTGTTTTCAAGTGTTTTTGTTGATAGACAAAAGGTTGCCAAGGAGTTGGGACAATAAGGACTGAAAGTAGACTCTCTGAGTCTACCGGCCAACCGGTGGATTCCCACCGGCCAGCCGGTGGTCTCTGGCAGTAGCAATGGTTTCTGTCCAGAGCCATCGGTCAGCCGGTGTGAGCTCCCCGGCCAGACGGTATTATCACCAGCCAGCCGGTGGATGACCACCGGCCAGCCGGTAGAACCTGGGCAGAGATCTTGCTCTCTGTCTGGAGCACCGGCCAGCCGGTGGCTCAGGACCGGCCAGCCGGTGGACCACCGGCCAGCTGGTGAGACACCACTGGCCAGCCGGTGTGCCCAGTCAAACTAGCCGTTGGGATTTGACCAGACTTGTACTTTTGACTCCCAACGGCTCCGAAGGCCTCTCCAACGGCTCCGAAGACCCCCAACGGCCATTTGAGTGTTCCTCTCCTATAAATAGAGGACTAGGAAACATATGGTAGCCCATGGGAACATTTTTTGATCATTTGGCGAACCTCTAGCGCATTCCTTCAAGGATCCCCACCTGCTCCAACTCAATTCCACAACCAAGGAGCACCACCATAGAAGCTTGGGAGCGCCCGTCATCATCACCAATCAATCCATTGGCTCCCAAGACTTCTCCTCTTTACGGTTTTTATTGTTTTATCTTTTTTAGCATCATTTTGAGTTTATGTATACAAACCCTTCTTTCTCTCATCCTCTCTTTGTTTGGGTTTTCACACCACCTTCAAGGTGTGAAGAGGTTAGTCAAGCCTTCCCTGTAAAAGGCTTGAGTCATAGGTGAGCTAGCCTTCACCTGTAAGAAGGCTAGTGGGTTTCTTGCTACAACCAATAAAAAGCAAGCTGTAATAGGTTTCTAGGCTGCCTTAAAGTCTAGTGGGTTTCTTGCTACAACCATTAAAAAGCAAGATGTCGTATAAATCTCTCAACGGTTGAGTTGGGAGCGGAGACGTAGGCTTGGGATTTAGGCCGAACTTCGTTATCAATTTTGTGTCTTGCCTCTTTTATTTCCGCTGCGCTTTAACTTTTTCTTAAATTATTAAACTTTTTTAAAAAGGCAATTCACCCCCCCTCTTGTCATCACTCTCCGTCCCAACAATTGGTATCAAAGGAATTGTTTGTGTTATACCTTAACCGGTTACAAATTCAAGATCCATTGTGATGGCTTCATCTTCTTTCGCCCCCGAAGGTTATTCATTAGGTCGTGCTCCTTTTTTTGATGGAACCGACTATACCTATTGGAAAACCCGCATGTCTACTTTTCTTAGAAGTAAAGGTTATCCTATTTATAGAATTGTCATGCATGGTTACTCTCTCTCTTCTCCCAATGAATCCAAATGGACTCAAGCCGATATTAAAAATTTTGAGCTTGATGGAAAAGCCATGAACGCTCTTCATTGCGGCCTTGATCGTAATGAATTCAATCGAGTTTCCACATGCACTTCATCTCATGAAATCTGGAAACTTTTGGAGGTTACCCATGAGGGGACCAACAAAGCTAAGGATACTCGATTGGATATGTACCGTCAAGATTTTGAGTCTTTTACCATGCATCCATCTGAAATTTTTACTGATATGTTTACTCGCTTTACTGATGTTTGTAATGGGAGAAAGTCTCTTGGAGAAGATGTTTCTGCAGAGATGATGGTCAAGAAGATCCTTTGGATCTTACCAAGTTCATGGGCACCGAAAGTCACGGCAATTCAAGAAGCAAAGAATTTAAAAGAAATTCCGGTCGAAGAGCTCATCGGATCCCTCATGACCTACGAGATCACCATGAGGAGGCAAGCTGAAAAGGAAGGCAAACTCATTGAAACTCCAAAGAACATCGCCTTCAAAGTTCAAAAAGAAGAAAGCTCCTCCTCCTCATCTTCTTCCTCTTCAAGCGGCGATTCAGAAATTGAGAACCTTGCCCGCAAGATGCACAAATTCATGAAGAAGAACAAAAAGAAGAAATCTCGCAAGGCTCGAAAGGAAGAACTCGACGAAAAATCCGAGCCTGAGGTAATATGCTATGGGTGCGGCAAGAAAGGCCATTATGAGCCCGATTTCCCACTCCAGAAGACAAGGTCCAAGCAAAAGGAAAAGAAAAAGTCATTCAAGGCCACTTGGAGTGATAGCTCCTCATCCTCCTCCTCCTCAAAAGACAACGGTAAAAAATTTCTAATGGCATTTCATGAGGTAACCTCTTCCGACTCCTCTTCCTCTTGTTCTTCCAATTCTTTCAATCATTTATCTTACGAGGATCTCCAACATGCAAGAGATCAATTGGATGAAGGTTTTCATGACTTTCTTCCAAATTTATTGCTTTAAAAAATAAATTCAAAATTCTTTCTTCCGAAAAGGATCAACTTCTCAAAGAGAAGGAAGACTTGTCCCTCAAGATCCAAAACCTTCCCGATGTTGATTCTATGGAATCAACAATCAAGGATTTAAGAAAATCCCTAGCTAAGTTCACCGAAGGTGAACATAACCTTTCGAAGCTCCTTGGTTCCCAATGCATATCTAGAACCACCCAAGGGCTTGGCTATTCCAAGAAAGCTTCCTCTTCCCATGCTCCTACTATTTTTGTAAGGGGGAGCTCTCGATATAAATTTTTCAACTATTGCAAAAAGGTCGGGCACTTAATTTACGAGTGCGACTGCAAAAATGCCCGGTATGGAAGGCCCAAAACCATTTCCTTTAACGATGAATTTCATAAAAGAAGACCCGTCACAAGACAAGTATGGATTGAAAAATCCCTTTTAGCGAGTCTCTCCGGACCAAAATTTGTCTCGGTTCTAAAATCCTCTCCCCGGTGATTTGTTGTTTTTATTTAGGGGGAGTTAGGATCGTTTAAGCCTTTTTGAATTTTTCTTTCAAAACATTCAATTCAAAACTTTCAATTCAAAACATTCCATTCAAAACTTTCAAATTTAAAACTTTCAATTCAAATTTCAAAAATTTCAATTTGGTTTAAAAACTCTATCTTGTTTTTCAATCCTTTCCTTCAATCAAATTTTATGCCCCGTGCTATTTTGATAATCACAAAGGGGGATATTTCCTTGGTTGATTGGGGGAGAAATTTTTCTCTCATTCTTTGCTTTACTTTTCAATTTATCCTTTAAAGCATGCCTTTCATTTCAGTCTTTTACATTGCTTGTTTTTGTGATTGTGATCATCAAAATAGGGGGAGATTGTTGTACCCCTCTCTCTTGGATTTCAATGATCACAATCAATCTTATTTTGTTCTAACTTGTTTTCAAGTGTTTTTGTTGATAGACAAAAGGTTGTCAAGGAGTTGGGCCAAGAAGGACTGAAAGTAGACTCTCTGAGTCTACCGGCCAAACGGTGGATTCCCACCGGCCAGCCGGTGGTCTCTGGCAGTAGAAATGGTTTCTGTCCAGAGCCACCGGTCAGCCGGTGTGAGCTCCCCAGCCAGACGGTATTGTCACCAGCCAGCTGGTGGATGACCACCGGCCAGCCGGTAGAACCTGGGCAGAGAGCTTGCTCTCTGTCTAGAGCACCGGCCAGCCGGTTGCTCAGGACCGGCCAGCCGGTGGACCACCGGCCAGCTGGTGAGACACCACCGGCCAGCCGGTGTGCCCAGTCAAACTAGCCGTTGGGCTTTGACCAGACTTGTACTTTTGACTCCCAACGGCTCCGAAGGCCTCTCCAACGGCTCCGAAGACCCCCAACGGCCATTTGAGTGTTCCTCTCCTATAAATAGAGGACTAGGAAGCCCCGGAAACATACGGTAGCCCACGGGAACATTTTTCGATCATTTGGCGAACCTCTGGCGCATTCCTTCAAGGATCCCCACCTGCTCCAACTCAATTCCACAACCAAGGAGCACCACCATAGAAGCTTGGGAGCTCCCTTAATCATCACCAATCAATCCATTGGCACCCAAGACTTCTCCTCTTTACGGTTTTTATTGTTTTATCTTTTTGAGCATCATTTTGAGTTTGTGTATACAAACCCTTCTTTCTCTCATCCTCTCTTTGTTTGGGTTTTCACACCACCTTCAAGGTGTGAAGAGGTTAGTCAAGTCTTCCCTGTAAAAGGCTTGAGTCATAGGTGAGCTAGCCTTCACCTGTAAGAAGGCTAGTGGGTTTCTTGCTACAACCAATAAAAAGCAAGCTGTAATAGGTTTCTAGGATGCCTTAAAGTCTAGTGGGTTTCTTACTACAACCATTAAAAACCAAGCTGTCGTATAAATCTCTCAACGGTTGAGTTGGGAGCGGAGACGTAGGCTTGGGATTTAGGCCGAACTCCGTTATCAATTTTGTGTCTTGCCTATTTTATTTCCGTTGTGCTTTAACTTTTTCTTAAATTGTTAAACTTTTTTAAAAAGGCAATTCACCCCCCCTCTTGCCATCACTCTCCGTCCCAACAATAATCACAAGTCAATATATTTTTATCATTTATAATTTTTTCATTATATTTATATAAGTTTACCTTTTGTATGTTATGAATTTCCATATTGTTTTTTTATTCTTTTTATTTAATGGTAGTAAATAGGAGAAAGAAAGCCAATAACCAATGTAATGGTAAATGTAATAATTTACCTTATGTGAATCCTAACCTAATGGGAATAATAGTTATAAATATTGTGAAAATAAAAAATGAGCTATCTCAAATTAATATTAACAAATAAAACATAGTTTAATTTCAAAACAAATAAAATAAGGGAAGGATGGTGTCTCATAGAAGTTTATGTGTTAAAGATGATAAAGAAAAAATGATTAAATTTCCTACATGTAAAAAATATAGAAGATTAACCATGTAAAATTACTTAAATAAAATGTAAAATGATTTTTGAGTGGGAAAGGAGGGTACAAAGCAGTTAATTTTTGAAAAAAATGAAAATTCTAGTTAATAATTTGCAGGGAAATAAATTTTAACATAAGGAACCATTAATAGTTCAATGTCATAGATGTGGGGAACTTGGACATTATTCAAGAAAATTCCATAAATCAAGGATTAATTCCTAAGGTACTATGTTATGAAAATAATTGAAGTGTAATGCTTTAAGTGTTTAGATATTGGAACTCAAGAATCATGTCCTTGATGTATTTTTTGGTATTTTGGTTATAAAATTCATGAAATTTATAATGATCCTTCTGTAAGAGTTTTTCTTTTAGTATTTTCAAGATTATTTTG
This sequence comes from Viscum album, assembly GCA_963277665.1. Lineage (NCBI taxonomy): Eukaryota > Viridiplantae > Streptophyta > Magnoliopsida > Santalales > Viscaceae > Viscum > Viscum album. The sequence continues at coordinate 235,787,137 of OY728146.1, forward strand.
AATATTACTAATAAAATATAAAGGTGATTTAATGGTAAGTTTTATTTAATGAAAAAATACATGATTAAGGAAAAGGTAATCTTTGATATGTGATTGATGTTATATAAATTATATTCAATTTATTTGATTTTTTTTAAAAGAATGATATGGACAGAAAACTATAAAGGTTAAAAAATGTGATTTGATAACTAATTTTATTATTTATTATATTCCTCATATTCTTGATAATGTTACAGTATAATAGTTAATTTGAATATGATTATCCTTTTTTTCCATAGTTTTAGAAAATGGAAAACTAGAAAGCCAAGTGACAAATCATCGCATCTGATAAGGTCATGAAGCTTGAACCCAAAATAGAAGGGTGAAAAGGGTGAAATTACTACCACTGTCCTATGTGATGTACTAGTTAATTTGTTTTTTTAAATTATCTATTTGATTGGTAAATATTAAGTCGATTTTGGGAAACATATTTAAAGTTTTTTTTTGGAATTTTTAGGATTTTGAGGCGATTAAGAATATTTTGGGAAATTTTTCATTGGATTGAGGTATATGTAACCCTTTAGTATAATATGTTATTTGACATTAAATATTATTTTTTAAGAACATAATTAAATCTGTGAATGTTGTATTTATTTGTGATGTAGGGTTATTTAGCTATAGAATGATTTAAGTTGTACCTTTGATTTGGAGATTAATATGAAGGTGTATTTATTTTTAGAATTATATTAACCCATTATAACCATTTATGATTTTGGTTAATGTATAAATAGAATATTAATATATGGATATCATTTTGTGGAATCTTGTGACCTGTTATAAGTTAATTTTAGTGCTTCATGCATAAAAATTCATCTAAAATACTCATCATTTGTTGAAATAGACGATATTTTGGGGGAAAACAACTAATGCCTGAATTTATACATATTAAGTAAGTATATTTTCTTATTTTTTTAATCTATATGATAATTGTATCCCTCAAATATAGGAAAATGACTGTAAAATAAAAATGTTATTCATTTTCAATAAACCAGTGGTTTCATCTCTATTAAAAAGGGTATAACATTATCTCTTAAATTTATCATTTTTTAGAAAAAATGATTTAAATTCCCACCAATGTTATCCTTTTTGGAAACCAAGTTTTGTAATGACTTTCATGTTTCACTTTCCATCTTTTTAAGAGTATTTTTTATTAACCGTCTTTATGATGCAAGTTTTCTACAAATGAATTTTCAAATATCAAACCATTAATTACCTATAACAAGTTAAAATTGTGAGGATAAAATATATTTAGGGGGTATAATGTAACTTCTTGACATTTTAAAATATCACTATGTTAGATAGGGTATTCGATACACAACAATGAGTTTAAACAAACTGTGATATAATATTAAAATATTATTATTTAAACATGACCAATATAACCTGTCCGTAAAATGAAGGGCATGAAGAGTATAAAATAATTTATGAGGTATATATAAATATTCTAGTAAATATAAATTTAATTATAGATTATTAATAAATAATAACTCAACTTTTAATAAATATATTTTATTCCATAAGGAAGTACATTTCCTTTAAGAAATGTTTTTATTGCTTTTTATGGTAAAATATTACAATTAATTTATGGAAATATTATAAATTTTATTTTATAAGATGAAAATAATTTTTGAAATAATCATATCAAAATTTACTTAGTGTGATTTGTTTTGATTTTTTTGAAATGTTTGACTTTTCAATGAATAGTGAAAATTACCGATTTTTCAAATACTGACATTTTTTTAATATAATAAATTAATTTATTAATTACATTATATTTTTAATTTTGTATTAAAGTTTAATATAAAACATTTTATTTATAATAAACTATTTAATTTTATTTTAATCATCAATTTTCATGATTTTGGTATAAAATTAATTTTATGCTTAAAAATATGTTTTTCTATAAACTATTTTCAAATGCATACAATTTATCCATTATAATTAATGAAAATAACTCCTATTAAAGAAATATTTATAGTAAATTATAAGTTTATACATTTATTTATATTAATTTAAATTCATATAATGATTATTTCAAGTCATAAAGTTAATATAAGATCATATATTAGTTAAAAAAATGCATTTCTTAAAAAATGTTTTTTCGATAGGTTTTACGGGATTAATTTTAAATTTAATTCACACACTTATCTATTTTGAATTTTATAAAATGGAGTAAATATTTTTAATCATAATAATTAATATTATTTAGTAATGTAAAAATAATGTTGGTCATAATGAATAGTAAAAATCGTAAAACACTAGTTACCATGGTGAAAAACCAAATTGGAAAAAGTGAGTAACCTTAGAAGTAAATTTAATAAAATGTTTAAAAAATGTTTATTTTTGAATTATAGAGGTATGTACCGACCATATAACCCCTCAGTTACATTTATTATTAATTTGTTAGGTACCTTTCTTTAGAGTGACTTCCCATTATTGAAAAGTTTTGGGTATTTACAAAAAAATCAATTTCTACTCAATTATAAAATGGAACCCCCTCCCTTCACTTCTTCACACCTATAATTCTATTTGGATCAACAAAAACCTAGAAAAATATCTCCTAAAAATCCTTATACACAATATATATCAATTGGTATTCCCAAAAGACCAACCTTAGGGTCCTTAATAAGAGATCCAAAAGAGGTTCTTCTAATAAATAGAAGTTAACTTCACCGAGCTCCTTATTATTAATTATTATTTCCACCATAAATTATGTATTAACAATTAAAATATAATAACAAAAATATATAACCTATAATGATATGTAATTATTTTTATGAAATAATATTTATCCATATTCTCTTTCATGAAATGAGAAACCAAACCATTGTTCATGTGCACAGAGAATTACCGCCTCACGAACTGATGTAATTAATTTTCCATAATCACTTATCATGGATACTAATGATGATGGATTTAATGTTTATATATTATATTCATGAAATATTAATAATTATGGAGAATTAAAATATCATATAACTTATTACCTTACCATCCATTGAAAAAATGATAACATCTATGTGTGTACGGTGGACTATCACCTCACAAATCGATGCAATACTTTTTCTATTACCATATTAAATAAATGGTAATTTTAAGTGTATTTTAAGAAATAATATGATATTTATGATCTATGTATGATTATGTAATTATAAAATAACACTTACCCTCTTTCCATTACGATCATTGAAAAATGGAAATGTTATTCATGTATACATATGACCAACTGTCTCCATGATTGTAAGTAGTTCATTTTTCATAACCATATTTCATGGTTGGTTTTAAAAGTATAATTGGTTTATAAAAATTATAATTATTTAATTATTAATATTTTTTATATGGTGTAACAATTACAACTTTGACCACGGTCAACACACCGATGTCATTCTGAAATTATGAACCAAGCAACCTCAAAACAACCGATGTAAACATAACTGAACAGGTAATTAAATAAGATATTATAATAAATTAAGTAACTAGTTTAATTAATAGGCATTAAACTTGGAAAATTTTCTTAAGGAAATAAATAATTGAAATAATTTTATCATAAATAAGATAAAAGACATACACGACAAGCCTGAACTCAAGGTAAGAAATTTCTCATATCACTTTTACTTCTTTGAGATATATGCCATATTACCCAAATATTTATTTTATGTGGTGTATATAATTAACATTTTAATGTTATATCATGAATATATTTATCTTTATGGTATTTAATTCCTCATTTGATGTTACCACTTTCATAGGGGTTATTATTAAAAAGTCACGAAAGTGGAAAGGGTTTATTATTATTCAGGATTGATTATGTTTAAGAATCCCTTAGAGGAATTGTTTAAAACTTATATCTAAAACCCAATATATTTTATTATACTCTGGTTATTATTGAAGTATTCAAGTAATATTTTCATTTTCTCTCTTTTGTACTTAAAATTATTGATAATATGTTTTGAAGAAAAGTTGTCTTTATTTCCCTCTTCGACTAAAGAAGCTTCTTCTTCCATATTGTTGTTTTCTAAAAAAAAGTTTCAATCCTGTTTTTAAAATTCTCCAAATGATTTAATAAATATAATTTTACCGATTTTTTACCTTTTACATTTTTTAAAGGAATCTTATTATCATTTTCTGAATGAGGTATTTTTAACCATTTTACAACAATATGAAAGGAATATTTTTAACTTATATGACATTTAAAAAATTAACCACCATAATGAAAAATCAATTATTTTTATCTTACTTTAAAATTTTATATAATTATTTTCAAAGAAAATACTTTTCCTAATATTATATAAATTTATAATTTTAAAAGTTATCTTCAAAGTGAAATGATATTTTACTCAAGAAATATTCCATGTGAAATTTTGTATACATTTTCAAAAATGATGACAAAATTTGATGATATGGATTGCTTTTAAATTAATTGTATATGTCTCTCACATACCAAGATTAATATTACTTACTTTTATGGGGTAATACATGCCTTGTGTTCCTCTATGAAATGACCTCATTATGAAATATCCTTTGGTTTTTAATGAGACAATATTATGCAATGAATTTTATTTATATGGGTAATTATTATGTTATACTTTATAATTGATTTAATTTTTTTTTCACACATAAATCATGAAACTTTTATGATGGGTTCACCCATTTATTTCTCCAATGAACTTCATAAATCTTTAGTCTAATGAGGGTTCATGTATGGGATTAGGGAGTAAACCAATTCCATTATCAACTTTCCACCATGTGATATTGTCTAAGAATTTATCCTTGACTCATGTTTATTTCATGTTGTATATTACTTCTGTATTTCCTATGATTCCATGATCTTATGATATAATGTTCATTATGTTATTCCCCCATGTGATTTCTCATGATCATTATATTTTATGATATCATCCTATAACTATGAATCACATGTTATGTTTCCTTATCCTGTTTATTCCATTACTAGGATTTTTAGATCACCCCTTTATTTTATATATTTCCCCAATTTATCTTATGTAGTTTTAGGATCTCAAATAGATTTATGAGCTCATAAAGGAGAATAAAAATAATGATGTTATTTTTTAGTTTCCTATTTATGTAGTATGAACATAGTCTTCCACAAACACCAGGTCTCAGGATATTTGGGTTATAATTAATGAATGTTTATGTTAAAAATCATAGGCTAATATGTTTAAAATTCTTGGGTTGCTATAATTTTCACACACAACAATCTTATCTCATGTGATATAAGAGCATAACCAATGAATTGGAGAACGATATTAGACCCTACCCATAAATCTTCCATAAATATATGTGCCCCTAGAAATCAATAATTTATTATATCAGAAATATACCTGGGAAAGAAAATGAGGTTCATTCATCACATCATAAAGAAACCATGGAAACGAAAGTGGATTTCCTGACACTTCCAAATGGTATCACCAAAATTTACCTCAAACATGTAAATGTTTGATACCCAAAATTAAATCACCCCAAAAGATTATTTTATAATAACATTTAGAGGGTGATTCAAGGAAACCAATATACTAGGAAATAAATTATTTAGATATAAATATTAAATGATAGTGACATCATAATATTTTAAAAAAAATAGTTTTTTATTTTTTATTTAAAGATGAAGTTATGGTAACTTTTTAAAGTCATTTCTGGAAAGCTAACTTTTTATAAATTGAAAATAAGGTGTTTTAAAAATAAATATTTGAAAATAAATCTCAATAATGATTCCTCAAAAAATAAATTTTGGTTTCAAAAAGGTGATGTAAAAATATTTTGAAATATTTTATTTAAATAAAAGAATCTTCGATAAATTGACTTTAAAAGACATAAAGGTTTCATAAAGGTGAAGTGAAACAATCTTTAAAATTTTTTATTTTAAAAATAATATTCCATAACAGAGCATTAAAAATACATAATGGTTTGTTGAATGAAATTTAAAGGGTAATTTAAATTTTTTTGAATGGATAGAAATAACTTTTAATATTTTTGAAAAACCTCTATTTAAAATCCACATAATAAAAAAGTTTAAAAAATAATTTTGAAAAGTGGGATAGGGTAATGTGAGGGGTAGAAGAGATAAAACATAATTATTATTCTATTTATAATGGATAACACTAGAGGGAAATTAAAATATAGACAAGGAGGGGAAAATTTCCTTAAAGATGATGATAAATTTTCTCAACAATGATATACTTTTTGGGAAAGAAATTTTATCGAGGTAAAATATTTCAATTAAAAATTAATTTTCACTTATAGAGGAAGAGGAATTACCATAGAATAAAATATTTGGGTATAGGTAATTAAACTTGGAAGAACTAAGTTCAATAGGAATAATTATAACTCAATAAAGGAGTTGAGTTAACAAATACCATTAAAACATTGGTATCCTTTGAATAAAAATCCATTTAAAGAATTAAAATGATACTATTCTTCAAAACCAATGAATTACAATAAAATTTTAAAATAAATTAATTAAAAATCAATCACATCATATCAAATATATCATGATGAATAACAATAAATATGTCTCAAGAAAATAAATTTGAGATAAATGACCCCTTACCTTAATTCCTAACTTCCACTAAAGTATTTGAATCTCCTGTATAAAAAAATAACTATAATAATCACATATTTAAAAACATTATTATTATATATAAACTTTTATAAAATATATTTACTATTATTATTTACATGTATAATAGTTATTTAATATCAATTTCCTGTATCAAGTGTGAGTAATATTAATTTTTTTGAACTAGTTTTGTAATATCAATGTTGTTCTTCAATATTATACTAAAGTTCATTATTCTACCAAATTTATTAATTAAAAAATCATAAAATATAATTTAATTTATTAATAAAAATTATTTATAATGTTATAATTTCATTATATGGTATTTATGGTTATTATAAATAAAGATCAAATTGTTAATGACCATGTTTCAAGATTTTTTAATGAATGGATATTGGTATATTAATTAACAAGTTTAATATTAAAGTTAACTTTAAAAATACAAATTAAATTCCTTATTTACTTAAGGAAAATTAGTAATCTTGCTGAGGACTTGGGATTTTACTTGGATAAATTCTTGAAAATAGAAGATAAGGATAAAATATCAAGACCAAAAGATAAAAGAAGTGAAAAATGATTCAATTTTATGTAAATAGGGTATATTTTTAAGAGGTACCCTAAATTTAAGAGTTATCTTAAATGGGTGGTGAGAGGCCCCTTTTATAAGTATATAGAATCAAATTTTTATTAATATTTCAGTGTGAGTAGATATTTCACATGTCAAGAAAACTCCAGAATGGAAAATAGAGTAATAGAGAGAGTTTTTATTCTATAAAAACCTTAAAATATCAATTAGAAGCATGTTTTTAACATGCTAGTCCTTTTACTCATTTGGTTAACCATTTTTACCCTTTTCGGATTTTACCTTGGTAACTAGTTTTCACCTAAGTAATTCATTTTTTATACCCAAAAATTAAATGGGTTTTATTAAAAAATTTACTACTACTGATTCAAAATATGAAATAAATTTTATCAATTTAAATTTATATGGGTAATAAATTTTAATTTTAACATTAGCACACGTAACGTATAAAAACCTATTTTTTAGAAAGTGTTTTTTAAGCTAAAAAATTATGTATATAATAAATTATGAATGTTTTTTATTTTCATGATATAAATTTATTTATTATAAAAATATAAAATATATTTTTATTTCGAAGAATTCCAAAATGAATTTTTCAAAAAAAAAATATTTAATTAAAAGAGAAGACAAAAAAAATCTTTTATTGAAAAATATTACTTAAATTAATAAAATTTTTAAGATATGTTTTTTGAATTCATAATAGTATTTCAACATGTATATTTTTACTCATTAAATAAATATTTTATCATGATTTTTTATATGTTTTTATGTTATACATAATTCTTGATATAGTCATAAATGTAACAATTTCAGTAAAAACGGTATTCTTCTCTATTCACATAAAAATATATTATTTCATAAAAATCAAAATATTTATGATATGATAATTTTATTATCTATATTTAAAAACCAATTTAATTTTATAAAACTAAAATTCTAAATGTGATTGGAATTATTTTTATTATGAAAACATATATGTGGAAAACAAAGTTATTTTTAAGCAAAATAGATGCTTCTTTTATCAATATAAATTTTTAAATAGTTTTCATAAGTTGGATACTTATTTTTAATCCTAAAAATTTAATGGATATAATATATTAGTCATATTTAATAATTTTATTTAACATTTTCACAGTTTTCAATTTAGTTTGGTGCTATGTGTGAAGGAATCTATTCTATATATTATTTAATTTAAAGAAAAAATATAATAAAATATTTGGATCACAAGAAGGAAAACATAATAATATTAATATGATATAAAAATTATTAATTTAATATGTTTTCATAATTTTGGATTGGTAATATACCAAATTATATTGACTAGCTAATTAAAACATTTATAAATTCAATAATCACAGAAAATGATATTGTTAAGCATTACACATGAACCGTTACCATAAGTTCTATTTAATAAACCTGAGAATCAAAAAATATATCAAAAAATATAATATATCATCATGTAATCTCTAGAGGTGGTGAAACCAGGATCGATATGCAAGGATCAAAACCTTCAAACTGAAGTATGCGTGAAAAAATGAATTAGTCAACACTAGAATATTAATTTTTAAAAATAAAATTAATATATGGGTAATATATATTAGTAAATTAATTTTATTAAGTAAAATAAATATAAATAATTTTCTTTATTCATATGAAATATAATCCTAGATTTATTAAATAGGGAGTTAGAATGCATTTGACCAAGGGGAAGTTCGATGTAAGGGATTCTTTTCCAATCTCACTTTGAAATTGATTTTGTATGTATAAATTCCTAATTATAGAAATTGAATGTTATCTATATAAAACTACATATATTCCCTTCTCCTATAATTATGTTTTTTAAATATTTTTTAACCATATTACGTCCCTTTTGTTCGTAACTCATTTGAATTGGTTTTTATAAGTGGAGTTGAACTTATCTTATCATTTTTGTCAGTTATCTTTATCTTAGATGTCCTTATTTTTTATATTTTATAATAGATATACTTATATATAATTTTATGATTCCTTAAGTTTATTTTATATTAACTTTTATCTTTTTTTTTATTTTTTTAAATCAAATATTTTTAACATTTCCACATGGGTCATTTTCTCTTAGCTTTGATTTTCTTCACAAAAACACCAAAGAAATATTTTTTTAACGCTTTATACAAAATCAAATCTTCATATCACCCTATTTAGTTTTATTTATCAATCGTCTTTTATATGTTTTTATGGTTTCTCAAAGTAATTTATAATATAATTTTTTATAAATTATTTAATTTGAAAAAAAAGTTATTAAAAACATAAAGGATATTCTTTCTTACCTTTCATAGAAATTTTATAATGATATTATAATTTTTTTCATGTTTTTAATATTTTTTAACATAATTTAATGTTTCTTATTCTTCATTGGAGGATATAATCTAATAATATTATCCACCTTATTTATCTGTATAGATTATTATCTTATTTTGTGGAATTCTTCATGAAATCTATTTATTCTCATGTGTAAATATGCTATGATGGAATTATGAATATTTTTAAATGGAACACATAAGTATAGTTTTTCATTATTTATTAGGTGGTTCTAGAATTATATAGCTATATAATGCATCGGGTAAATCTTTATATATCAGGAGATTATTTTTAAGGGATTGGGTCATGAACTCAATCCACTATGAGACTCTGTCTACTATGTTTATAGGAATGAGGAGTACACCCAACCCACAATGGGTTTATTACCACTATATGATGATGGTTTTAGATGAGATCCTCAGAATAATAAATTATTTTCTATGCTTAGGTATGTTCCAAATACATATCTCATAACTCTATGTTATGTAATGTTCCTATGTTTTTTTTTCATGATCGTGATTACTGAGTCATGTTTCCATACTCCCATGACTCACATTTTATGTTTTTCATAAATATTTATATATTATATCATGATTTATAATCTACGTATTATTGTACATGATTTTATTATTTTATTTTCATGTACCTTTATTATGTTTACATACCCACATGTTCATGATATGCTCACTTATGATCTTTAATTGTTGTCTATTATGCTTACCATTAATGGGTATCTAAGCATACAATTTTCTTATATTTTCATTCCCTATTTTATGAAAATGATTATTAGTTATTATGTGTATAGAAAGGTATTATGTAGGAAGAATATTTTTGGTATATGTTGAAAAATGTTTTTAAAATTATTTTTTTATAATTCTATTCTCCAAAAAAACCTAACCTGTAGGTTTTGGGTTGTGATTTATTATGATATTAAATGAATATTCATGTAAACTTATGTAATATGTGTGTATTTTATAGTGGGGTCATCTCATTTGGTATGAAAGTGGGGTTCAGTTAATTTAAGAGACTAGGATATGAAGAGCAAGATTATATAACAAAAAACAACCTATATTGATCCTAAAGTGATGTAGGATGAACCTAAAATGACATAGGTTGAAATTTAGGTGGCATAATTTAAAATTTTTTGGGATTGATATTTCTTATCCTATGATTTCTTACTCTGATTATTATTTCTCAAAACTCACACTAACCTTCCATGTTCTAGTAAATGTCTGTAACTATGAGGAATTAAATTTACAATGAGATTGATGGAAAATGTAATAACTATCATAATGATAAATCTAATGGTATAGAATTTGGAATAAAAAATCCCATGGCAATTATCACCCAACTTTCTCAAGACATGAAAAATAATGTGATAATGTCAAACTACCAAAAACCCAAATTGAGTAACAACTATCCTTTGAGTCCTTCATATAGAAATGTACATCCTCATTTTGTGATGCCCCAAACCCGAATGCCACTTAATAGGTGCCCCGAGTCTGGTAGGCCACATGGCCTAAAGTGAATCTTCCTGAATTCCAGAGGCTACCAAGTAGCAGCGATGGCCTAGGGTGTGTCCTTGGGGAGATTATTCTCTCATTACCAGAGTATACCACAACAGATACAAATAAAATTAGTAAATAGGGAAAGCAAGATAATTAAATAGTGGAAGAATATAATTGGAATATATAAACAAGGGACAACAATAACTATATATTTGAAATAAAATTCAACAATACAACAACCGATAATGATAATTTATGTCACTAAAAAAATGGAAAACATAGATACAATATATCTGGCATAATATGTTTCAAAATCGTATAAAGGAAATCAAAGACAATCCCAAGAATCCCGAGCTCTGGTTCGACCATCTCCTATTAAGCTCCATCCTAAACAAGAAGCAATCAAGTGTTTGAAGCTGTATGCTTCCCTTTATCAACACCTGCAACCATGTAATCTCATTCAGGTACCAAACAATGCCTGAAGGGGGTGGGAGATAAATATCAATGGGTCACCACCAATGATGTATATAACATCCAGACCGGGTAATGGAATATAAAAGTGTGCATTCATGTATATATAAAGTAAAGCAGTAAAATGTTACTAAATACCCAAGTACCTGCTTCAACCCTCGGCTAGTGTTTAAACATGTAACTAGTTCATTTAATTATGTAAATACCAATTGATTCTGATAGGTTATGTGAGGCATAACCAACACTAACATCACCTCATGATAATATAAATAGTGAAGGTTCCAAGATGTAACAAGGCAACTGTGATTTATGATATTCAATAGTGAAGTCCCAAGGTAATAACCAAGGTGAGGTAGACCTTAAGGGTCACCAACTCAGTAATTACTATATTATAACATGGGTTAAGAGTGTAATGCAAGGAGCATAGTCCATGTATTTCCACAATGAGGTTCCTACAAAGTCCAAGGTTATCGACTAAGGTAAAACAGGGCTAAACAATGATTGGGACCGATGGTCTTTAACCATGGAACCTACTTGTCAATGCTAGATTCAAGGAGTGTATCCAAGGCATCCTGTAATTATATTCAAGGGATACAAGGAGTTTATACATGGAATCCTTAGTAGTACATGAGGGATCCTATGGTATCACACCGGGTATCCAAAGGTTAGACAAGGATCAGGTTCTAGGTGGGTCTCAACCTAAGCAAGCCGTATCCTTGAATCAGAATGGGATTCCCGAGTGCTCATGGTATCCTCCAATTATAATCTCAGTAGATCTAAATTTAGTAATTTCTTATTTTATAGTGAATTCAGATAATAATTAAATTAGTTCAAGCCTTTTCTTTTCATTAGTGTGATAAGGTCAAGTTGCATGCAGCTGTTTAATCAAGTCATTTGGTTCAAGCCCGACCTTTAATTAGTGCGACAAGGCCAAGTAGCATGAAACCATTCATTTAATCTATTTAAGAATATTACACATTCAAGGTTCATTCTGATACCTTCCATTAATGTGGTAAAGGGTGATATGGATATGCAACCTGCAATTCATTTACATTTATGTCCAAGTCACCTACTTAGTATACTTACCAATTCACAGTTCACATTTCATTGTCAAATTGAAGAACTTACCTTATGTGGGTCAAGTGGTAAGCATACATTTTACTTTCCATTATGAAATTAAAATCATAAACATTCCATTTAATATAGAAATCTTACCCTTAGAGAGGTTATGAAAAGGCACACTTGAACAGTTTCTCAAACGTGTCAGAACATTAAAAACCCAAATATGGAATAACCTTCAACATGGGGAGGACTGATTTGTGGGTGTAACTGCTAAAAACTAATTAAATATTTTTAATGATCATAAACATATGGTTCTATTGAGTATAATAAGTACATATAAATTTAATAAATGACACCTGATGAAATCGGTGGGCCCCACACGTGTATTTAAAAATTGATAAACTTTAGGGATAAATTACATACCACCCACCTTAGGGTTGTATGATCCTTCTCCTCCAGTATTGGCCCTTGATTTGGCTTGGATTGGAGTATATCTAAGAAAAGGTGGAAAATTTGCATACCCTGATATCTCGGTCGAGAGAAAAAGAGACGAATAATGGATCAAGAGGAATCATGTTCTTACCGTTGCGCATCCAACATGATGAATGGAAGCTCGATCAGATCGCGAATAATGGAGAACTTTTAATCTCTATCTTTTTCCTTCAAAAAGCTAAAAATTGAGTATAAAGGGTCTTAATACCACTAGTTCTCATATTTTGAAGAAGAATGAAGATCAATAGATCATTAATGGAAAAACATGAAATTTACCCAAAAACTTATCCTTTGCACAGTTTGTCTACATGGTTTGAAAAACCGTGTACAAACCGTGCATGGTTACCTAGGCAGAAGGTGCACTAGAATAGTTAGGCCACACAACCATTCACTAACCATGTGAGGTGTCTCTATCCAGAAAAACACAATCGGAACGGTTTACTAAACCATGTGAAATTCCATCATAGTTTACTCTAAACCATGCGCCAAGACTGTTTTCCAAAAAAGATGGGTTCTGAGATCGGAACTTGGCCCAGACACCCTTGAGACATTTTATAACCTCGTAAGAATACATATTAGGTCCCATGTTAATATTAGACTAAAAATTAAAGGATCCATACCTGAGTGAAAAACCGGGTTCTTATAGTTTTCTCCCTTCAAAGAACTCACCCCCCCCCCGAGATCACTTCTAAGGGTGGTGAAACACTGTATGAGAATAACTCCGGCCATTGGGCATGTACGTCATACTCCCACTACCAAGTCTCATCCTTCATGTACCTGTGCTTCAATATTATCCATACTAGAGGGAAATACCAGCCTTGGAGAGCCTTCATTCTCTGGTCAACGATACATACTGGATACTCCTAAAAGGTAGAATTGACATCGAACTCAAATTCCTTGGGATCAAAGGTATGCAACGGGTCATCATGATATTTTAGATGCTACGAGATATGAAAGATGTCATGCATGGCATGATACCTTTGAGGTAGTAGCAACCATTAAGCCACTGGCCCGACTCTCTCTTGAATTTCAAGTGGACCTATATAATGAAGTGATAGCTTTCCCCACTCTAGTAACCACCTATTCCCTAGCCTAGGCGATACCCGAAGGAAAACACAGTCCCCAACCTTGAACTCAAGAGGTTATCGACGGAGATTGGAAAACGATTTATATCTAGACTGATCAGTAGTCATATGCTTTTTGGTCAGCTGAACCTGCTCTACAGTTTCCCAAACAAGATGAGGACCCAGTAGGGCCACCTCACCTACCTATAACCGGCACAGTACTGTGGTGAGAAAAATGGCCGACCATACAAAGCCTCAAATGGAGCCATCTTAATTGTGGAATGAAAGCAGTTATTATAGGAAAAATTGATGAGAGGGATATTATTCTCCCAAGAACTATCAAAATCAATGGCACATGCTTGAAGAATATCTTATAGAACCTGTATTTTCCATTCTAATTGTCCATTGGTCTAAGGGTGAAAAGTTGTTCGTAGAAGCACCTGAGTTCCCATATATTTCTACAAAACCTTGTAGAACCTTAAGGTGAAATGAAAATCCCTATCTGAAATGATAGTTTGAGGGACCCCATGTAGTTGTATTATCTCACGAACATACAGTCTTCACAACTCATCAACTAAGAAATTCACCTGAATGGGAATGAAGTGGGATGATTTTGTTAGTCGGCCAGTGATACCCAGATAGCATCGCTACCCCTTAAAGACCTTAGTAATTTGACTACAAAATCCATAACAACATCTTCCCATTTCCATTAAAGCACTAGAATCTACTATTGAAAGACTGCAGGTGTCTAGTGATCCACTTTCACCTGTTGATAGGTGGAACACCTAGTGATAAATACTACTATCTAACGTTTCATCCTAGGCCACCAATATTGGCATCACATATCTTGATACATCTTCAATATTCCTAGATGAACTTCCCACTGAGAATCATGGGATTCTTTCATCAACTCCTCTCTCATATATGCAGGAACCTATATACGTCTATGTAGACACAATACGTTATCTCTATCCATATACCAATATGGATGTGGTTTATCTCCCAATATACTCTCATGGAGTACCTAGACTTTAGGATATGAAAACTATCTACTCTTCACATTCTCAAGTACAGAATATGTAACTACCAAGGATGAGAGGAAAGATTTCTCATGACTTTCATGAAATTATAGATGAAGCTCAAAAAAAGTGTCATTTTCTTCCATTCATCACCAGCTTCCGATATGACCTGTGTTTGAGTTTTCTGACTCAACACATCAGTAACTACATTGCCTTTTCATGGCATATAGGCATGCTCAAAATCAAAGGACTGAAGCTATTCGACCCATATTTCCTCTATGAGGTTCAATTCATGCTGTGAAAATATATATTTGAGGTTCTTGTGGTCTATGTACACCACAAATCACTCACCCATTAAATAATATCTCTAGAAATGCAAGGTATAGACAACTGCTACTAGCTCAAGGTTGTGCATTGGGTAGTCTCTCTCATGAGGCCTTAATTTCCAAGATCCATATAAAACAACATTTTCCTCCTACATCTGCACTACTCCTAGGCCTGTGATTGATGCATCATAGAATACGGTATAGCCTTTTCTAGGATCTAGAAGAATTAAAATGGGTGTAGAGAAAAGCCTCCCTTTCATATCTTGAAATGATTTCTCACACTTTTCTAACCACACGAACATGAAAACCTTCCTTGTAAGACTAGTAAGTGGTATAGAAAGATGTGAAAAATCCTATATGAAATTCCTGTAATTTGTCAAAATCTCCAACAAACTTTTGATATCAAATATGTTCTTAGGCTGGTCCCAGGAAACTACCGTACTAAAATTTTCTGGGTCAATAGAGACTCCTGATTCTGATATAATATAACCTAAGAAGGGAAATTTTTCAATCCATAAGTGGCACTTAGCAAGATTTTCATAAATATGATGCTCTATAAATGTACTCAAAATGATCTCAAGATGTTTGGCATGGTGGCTATGAGTGTGAGAATACACCAAGATGTCATCCACAAAGACCATGACAAAAGAATCCAAATAGGGGTGGAAAACCCTATTCATCAAATCCATGAAAACATCTCTTGCATTCATAAGACTGAACATCATAACAAGGAACTCATATAGACCATAATTTCTAAAAAAATCTATATGAGGTATGTCTGATGGTCTGACTCGCACGTGATTATAACCTGATCTCAGTTAGATCTTAGAGAAAACAGTTTCTCCTCAAAGCTGGTCAAAGAGATCATCTATTCAAGGAAGTGGATATTGGTTCTTCACCATAAGTTGGTTTAATATTCTGTAATCCATGCATAGACATAAGGTTTCATATTCCTTTTTGGAAAAAATCATAGGTGAACCCTAAGGGGATGCACTGGTCCATATAAATCCTTTGGACTCTAAATCCTCTTACTATTACTTGAGCTCCTGAATCTCTATGGGTTATATCCTATATGGAGGAATGGACACTAGAGATGCTCCTAGAACAAGATAGATTTTAAGCTATACCTCTCTATTAGAAGGTAAGACAAAAAAAATAGTTAGGAAAGACATCCCTTAAACAATCCACTACTAGTGGGAAATCATCTTTTTGTAAACCTTGATCCTCCATGAAGAGATTTAAGATTTGGTCCATGAATCCACCTAATCCATGATGTTATGGTCTTTTTCTACCATCCTAGACATCCCACTCACCCTTATGTTGATAAATGCTACCTTCTAGTGATGTAGAAGTCACTCTATTATGACAACTATCTACAAAAGCATGATACTGAACCAATCAGTCCATTTTGAGAATGACATCGAAGCCTATCATCTCGAGGAAAAAGAGGTTCCATAAGAAAAGGTAGTTTCCTACCTCAAGGGGACAACCCTTAAAATGGTGTATTCCCTCTGTTTGTATCCCTAACGGGTTATTCAGGGTCATTACACCATAGTGATACTATATCTCCAGTTCGAGACTTTCCACAATAAATACATAAATAAAATATTTCAAAGAAACTTTATCAACTAAAGAAGATAAAATAGTAGAGGCTACTAGAATAGTACCTCATACTTTAGAAGGTCCCACAGCCTGATCCTAGGGTATTGGATGTAGTACAAGCAACGGACCTAATCCACAGCCCTATGCAACAGATGGACTACCACGATCAAAACTTCTCTGCTAGAGCTACTGGTGATCAGGTGTTTGGATACCACAAGTATGAACTCCTCCTCATCAAGACTTGATGGTGCTATTCCAACTCCCCGACTGGCGCGGCGTAAAAGAACTCGCTCCTAAAGGTGGAACTGTTACAAATATTTTTCCACTCGAAGCTAGTGGACAGGTCCTAAAAAAACAATAAATATGACCCATACGACCCCAAACCCAACACTCAAGTGGGTGTCTATCATACTGAGGCTTTAAATGAACCCATCATCTACACTGAAGACCATCCTCAAAGCATCTAGCATGCAAACACTCATCTCTGTCTAGAAGCATTGTGAAGTGCTGCAACTCTGTAAAACATGATGAATACTCCATAACTGACATAGAACCCTACTTAAGATGCATAAAATCTATAGATATATCAAACCTCATTATTTGAGTTAATAAATGATCATAAAATATAGTGTTTAAGTTAGCCCATATCATGCCTTGATGGTGGTCATCATGGGTAACCACATCCCACCAATGCTTGGAAAAATCCCAAAGACTGTATGTAGAAAGATTGAATCTCCACTTTGGAGTCATTTCTAGATGCTCAAAGATAGTTAGGATGACCTCTATCCAAGACTCAGTAGCCTATGGACCACCATCCTCTGATAAAGTAGAAGGTTGCTGCTAGAAATCATGAGTCAGATCAGCCATCGTAGGTGCAACATGTAGAGCACCATGCATGGACTACATTAAACGTAGAAAACTATGACGAACTTAGGCATCAATGACCAAATCAGGTACATGAGGTGGTTCCTCGAGTGGCAGTCATATAGGTAAGACTGGAAGCGTAGGGCCCACCACGTATGGAGCATGGCCATCACCACCCTCCTAGTTTATGATTCAAGGACATCGTGGTGGAATTTTTCTACAATATTCAATCACATTCCTCAGAACAAGATTATAATCAGAAATATAGAATCACTAGTTAAATATGAATGTAGAAAAACTCACTACCCGAGGCATACTATCCAAACTACCCACTTAGACGACTAGGTATCAGTAAGTGATCAATTATATGTTTCATTTCACTTTACATTTAATTTAAGGTTCACTCCTTTACCTTTTATAAACATGATAATGCGAGATAAGGATATGAAACCATTTCATTTTATATTTTAGGATTCACTTTATAGTGGATATCCATTTTTGATAAATCACTGCCCATACACCTATCACTAGAAATGACACACATTTATTTATAGTATAACGGATTGACTCGGTAAAATTACTCATCCCAACCCATGAGGGCCCATACACTACATGAATTGAGATAGGAAATCACTCAATCATAGAAAAGATTAATACAAGAATAATATAACTATCACAACATCACTCTTCAATCACATGCATATTAATCAATGAAAATTAGTGAAACTCACCTATATGGCTTGTAAATATGCATGACATGTGAATTCTAGGTGCCTATAATGATACATGTAACAATGCTCCTTACCCTCATATAATAGGGCCAAGGATGAATGAAAATCCTCAAAAAAAAGTAATAATCAACAACACCACACAACATGTGCATCACCCAATGATGAAATAATATCAACTGTAATAGGAAAAAGTAGAACTATAATTATAATTTATAAATCTTGGTTTTTACCCCAAATATGGGCTTCGCGATGCCCAAGAATGACTTATGACCAAAGTCCCAAGCATTCCTAATCTCCAATATATTTTCTCCAAATAGTATTTTAAGAAAATAACCACATATAATACAACTTTGTGACATCCCAGACCTGTATTCCACTCAATGGGTGTCCCAAGCCCAGTGGGCCACATGGTGTCAAGCACATCTCCCTGAATGCCAGAGGCTGCTGATTAGCTGCGAGGGCCTAGAGCATGTCTTTGGAGAGACTATTCCCTCATTAGCAAAGTTCTGTTCAGTAGATAGATGTAAAAATAGGTAAATAAAAGAAGAAAGATAAGTAAATAGTGTAAGCAGATAATAGGAATAGATAAAAAAGGGATAAAAACAACTATATAACTGAAATGACCTTCATTAATACAAGAACCAATGATGATAAGTAATGTCACTAGAAAACAGGAAAACATGGATACAAGACAGTAGGAATAATAAGATCCACAAGAGTATAAAGGAAATCAAAGACTATCCCAAGCTTCCTGAGCTCTGGTCCAGCCATCATCTATCAAGCTCCATCCTAAAAAGCAAGCAATCTAGTGTTTAAAGCCATATTCTTCCCTTTATCAACACATTAAACAATGTAATCTACTCTAGGTACCAAATGGTTCCCATAGAGGGTGTGAAATAAATCTCAGAGGGACACCACCAATGATTTCTATAACACCCAGTCTGTGTAATGGAATATAATAGTGTGCATGCATGTATATATAAAGTAAAGCAGTACAATGTAACTAAATACCCAAGTACCTGCTTCATCCCTCGACCGGTGTATGAACATGTAACCAGTTCATTTAATTAAGTAAATTACAATTCATGTTGATAGGTCATGTGAGGCATAAGCAACCCTGACATCACCTTGTGATAGTATAAATAGTGAAGGTTCCCAGATGTAACAAGGTGACCGCGATTTATGAAATTCAATAGTGAAGCCCCAAGGTAATAAACAAGGTTACATAAACCTCAAGGGTCGCCAACTATGTAATAAATTTATATTGGCATGGGGTAAGAGTGTAATCCAAGGAGAGTAGTCTAAGGAATTCCATAATGAAGTTCCAACTCAGTCCAAGGTGATCGACCATGGTAAAATGGGGCTAAGCAATGATTGGGCCCGATGAACTTTAACTAAGGAACCTATTTGTCAATGCTAGATTGAAGGATTGTATCCAAGGATTCGTATAATGACATGGAAGTTAACCTATGAGTGTATCCATGGAATCCTATATTACTATATGAAGGATCCTACGATATCATATCGGACATCCAAAGGTTAGACACAGATCTGGTTCTAGGTGGGTCTCAACCTAAGCAAGTTGTATCCTTCTATCTGATTGGGGTTCTTGAGTGCTCATGGTATCCTATGATCAGAATACAAGGAGATCTCAAGTTATACCTTTCCTATTTGATAGTGAATTCATATAATAATTAAATTGGTTCAAGCCATTCCTTTCATTAGTGTGATAAGGTTAAGTAGCATGCAACCATTTAATCAAGTTATTTGGTTCAACCCTTGATTTTCATTAGTGTGACAAGTTCAAGTAGCATGAAACAATTCATTTAATCCATTTGATAATATTCTATATTCAAGGTTCATTATAATACCTTCCATTAATGTGGTAAGGGGTGATACAGATATGAAACTAGTTATTCATTTACATTTAAGGCTCAGTCACATAATTAGTATACTTTCCAATTAACATTTCACATTTCATTGTCATATTGAAAAAACTACCGTAGGTGGGACAAGTGTTAAGAATAAATGGTACATTACATTATTAAATCCACATCATAAACATACCATTTAATATAGAAATCTTACCCTTATAGATTTCAAGCGAAGGCACACCCGAACGGTGGTTCAAACGTGTGAAAACACTAAAAACCCAAATATGGCATAACCTTAGAAATGGGTCAAATTAAGTTTTGGGTATAAAATCTTACAAATAATAACATATTTGGGATGATAAAAACCATACGGTTATAAAAATTATAATCATGGAATGTAAATTTAATAAATGACACCTGACAAAATTGGTGGGCCCCACACATATATTCCAAAATTGGTGAACTTTAGGGATAAATTATAGAACACCCACCTTAGGGTTGTATGATCCTTATCCTCTAGTATTGGATCTTTATTTCAATAGGATCATAGTAGATCTATGTAAAATTGAAAAAAGATCATACCCTAATATCTCGGTTGAGCACAAAAGAGAAGGAGAACGACTCAGGAGGACTCGAGTACTTACTATTGTGCATCCAACATGAAGAACAGAAGCTTGGTCATATCCCAGATGAAAGAGATCTTTGAATCCCTATATGTAGCCTTAAAAAATATTCAAATTGGTAGGAAAAGGGAATAATCTTGCTTGTTCTCATATTAGGAAGAAGGTGGAGGAATAATAGATCATTAAGGGAAAAACTGGAAATTTACCCAAAAAATTGCCAGCACATGTTTGACAAACCGTGCGAAAACCGTGAACTGTTACCTGGGTAGAGGGGAAACTTTCACGGTTATTCCATATGGCTGTGCACCAACAGTGCGAGGTGGCTATGTCCGAAAACACAAAATCCTCATGGTTTTCCAAATTGTGTGGAATTCTTGCACGGTTTTCTCTAAACCCTGCACCAAGCCTATTTTTCACCAAAATATGGGGTCTGGCTCCAAAATTGGCCTAGAAAAACCTAAGACCTTTTATAATGCCTTAGGAATGTATATTATGTCCAAAGTAAATATGAGAATGAAAATTAAAGGATCCATACCTGAGTAAAAAACAGGGTTCTTACACATTCAGTGGGACTTCTGATCCATTAATTACCAAGAAATGGGTGAATACTACCATGGAGATATTTTTTATAGTTATATGCTTTAAGAATGAAAAGTTTGTGTTTATAATTTGGAATATGAATCATATAAATGGTGGACTCTCATTAAGAACATGAGGAAAGAGGAATAAGTAGACTCCTTTGAGTGGGAGGAGTTTACGAATATATTTTTCAGTAAGTAAGTTTCCTAAAATCTATCCATTAAAATATAGAGGGAATTCTTAGATATGAAACCAAAGGAAGATGATTCCATTATTACCTATTAATAAACCATCATGGGACCCATAAAGTATGATTCTTATTTTATCATCGACCTTAAAATAAAAATCAGTCTTTCCTTTAGTAGATTGAAACCAAGTCTCCAAAATGCATTAGTTGTAATGGAATTTGGTATCCATAATTAATTTCTTTTATATTCTCTTAAGGTGCAAATATAAATTAGGGACTTCCTTTATTCTCATCATTTTGGGAAACAGAAGAGAAATATGTAGTTTCATGGGAACTCTTTTGATAAAACAAATGGAGGAAAGAAATATCTTCTTCCTTTATACTGGAAATGTGAGAAGAAGCTTGTGGTTAATTTCTTCATAGGAAAAAGTAAATTATATAAGTGTGGAAGATAAATCCATCATGTACATGAATACTAAAGAGACCTGAAGAGGATAAATAATGAAATATATGCAACTAAAGCTCAAATTAATGCATTGACCACACTCTAATGCTTTAATTGTATGAAGTATAGATATTTTCCAAAACAAATTCACTAATTCAAGGGTTAATGATGAAAATTGATGTCAGAAACCTCTAAATAAAAGTTTCAAAGGGAAATACTATGCGATCACAATTACTAATGTGGGTTATGAAAATAAAGTGGTAAAGGTAAAATAATATATCATCTTTGATCTAATTTTGTTGGAATTTATTTCTTAAAAATAATATTATTTTCACATTAATATAATTTTATTTTATTTTGGTCTTGGATTAGATCTCTCTACATATATACTATATTAATTTCCAGGATAGGGATGTCACATTTCATTTCCCAAATCAATGCACGATTATCTATAAGTATATGCTTGACTATGAACTCTATATGGAAGTTACTTCCCTTATATGGGTTTTTACCTAACAATGTGAGCTATATAGATCAAATGATTAGGAGAGAACTCAATATCAAAGACATGTATATTTTTTGAGAATATATTGGTGTTTTTTATAATAGTTTCTTGACCTTCCCCTAGACTAGGTGGATGATTTTTCAATGGAACTCATACTAGATGGTATTCCTATATCAAATAATCCTAATATAATTCTCTTGAAGAAATTATAGGAATTAAATAATAAAATCTAGGATAATTTGGATAAGGTTTTTATATTACCAAGTGCTTCACCATGGGGTGAACTTGTTATTTTTATTTAGAATAAATATGGATTAATGTGTCTATATATTTTTTATTGTGTACTTAACAAGATTATGATGGATAAAACATTTCCTCTACCCCATATTGATGACTTGTTCGATCAACTGAAATGGGATCAATACTTATTAAAGATTAACATTTGATCTTGATATCATAAATTAAGGGCGAAAATGGAGAATATAACCAATACAAACTTCCATACAAGATATAGAAACTATGAATTTATAATAATGGAATCCATAATAAAAAATGATCTTATAATATTCAGGTATTTAATTAATATAGTATTTATTTAGAACATACACCAATTTTTTATTGTATTTATAGATGAAATTATCATATATTTCAAGAGAAAGGAAGAGAATGGAGATCATTTGAGTGTTTTTCTTAAAAACATGAGATTGGTTAAACTGTATACCAAGATTATAATGTGTGGATTTTATCTATTTAAATTATCATTCATGGTTCATGTAATCAAAAGAGGAGGTATATCATTGGATCCTTGAAAGTTAGAGGTAATTAAATAATGTAATATAACAAATGCTTTAAAAAATTTATGTATTTATCTTAGACTAGTTGGAAACTATTGATACTTTGTGAGAAATTTATCATTTTTATCATATACACAAATCAACTTAACTTAAATGGGATACATGTTCCTTTGGATAGATTAATGTGAAGAAAATTTCAAGGATATTGAGATACCATTGGTTACTACATCTGTACTCACACAACCCCCTTGTGAATAAGGGTTTTTGATATACAATTATTTATTAAAGAAATAATTGGGATATTCCCTTAGGAAAAAATAAATGGGGGTATCATATTCCTCATATAAATTAATGGTTCATGATAAAAATTACTCAATTCATGATTTGGAGATAACATCAGTAATATTTGTGTTATAGATATAAATTCATTATCTATATTGTAAAAATTGAGATATATATTGAACAAAAGAGATTAAAGTATATATTCATGTATAGAGAGTTTAACATTTTACAAAGGATATGGTTGGAGTTGATTTAGGACTATGAATACTAAACACATTACCACCCTAGGAAGGTGAACACAATTTATAATGCTCTGAGTAGGAAAAATCATGCCACCATTTCCATGCTAAGGACTGAAAGAGGCCCAATACTCATGGATTTATGAAGGATGGACCTTGAAATCACAAGGGAATGGGTGAAATCCTATCACTTTCATGTTATTTCTCAAAAATCCATCTATGTAAAGATTAAGGAGACATTTTAAGATGATATAGAGCTATAAAAGAAGGTAAGGAATATTCCACAGTTCAAACTTGATAATGATGGAATTTTGAAAATTTTGAAATGAATATGTGTTCCAAAAATAAAAAAAATTAAAAAGGTTTTATTATATGATACACTTAATTAATTATTATCTATCCATATTAAAATTACAAAGATGTATAGAGATCTTAAGAGTCATTTTTGGTGGGAAAAAATGAAGAGGGAGATTGTATAGTCTATATCTTGATACTTGGTATACTAGAAAGTTCAATTTGATTTCCAAAATTATAAGGGGATTATGGAACCATTATCTATACCTATATGTAAATGGGATAACATAAACATAGATATCATAAGAGGATTTATCAATATTTTTAAAGGCCATTATTAAATTTGGGTTGTATATGATCTCCTTACAAAGTCAGCACATTTCATTGCTATTCAAGAACATTTCTCCTCAATCAGATTTCAAAGATACACAAAAAGGAAGTGTTAGGGATGTATTGATTCCCACATTTTTTTGTATCGTATATTTATATGATATTTATATTATAGTTATAGATAATTACTCAATAAACATAGGATACAAAGGATAGTATTTTTGTTTCTTTTCAACCTTCGAATGATGTAAAATATAAATGCACTATTAAAACTCTGGACGATATGTTTTGATCATATTAAATGGATTTAAATGGAGGTTGGGATCAACACCATCCTCTATTAGAATTATCTTATAACTACTATTTCCATTCTATCCATCAAATGGAACCACATAAGGTTTTATATGAGATAAAGTGAATAAGTATAATGTGTTAGGATGAAGTTATATAGTATAAGTTAATAGAAAAAAATCTTGATCAAGAAATTTTTTTGAAGAATCGTACCATTTAGTGATACAATAAAGCTATAAAATTTGGAAAAATTTGATTTTGTTAATAATCATTGGTGTTATTTTTAGTTTGATGTAGGAGACAATATATTCATAATAATATCACCATGGAAGAGGGTTATGATATTTGGGAAGAAAGGAATGTTTATCCCTAGATATATTTTCCCTTTAAAAATATTTGATCATGCGAGGAAGGTAGATTATAAACTTTCAATTTCATAAAACCTATCCTAGGTGCATTATGTGTTTTATATGTCACCTATTAGGATGTATATACCTAATCTATCTCTTATATCAAAATCAAAGGTTTTATATTTGGAACATTATCTCTCTTATGCGGAATATTCTATTTAAATATTTGATCATAGAGATAAAGTACTACGGAATGGGATCACTCACTTGGTTAAAGTTATTTGAAGGAATCATAAGTTTGAGAAAGAAATATGTGAACCCAAGGATGGAATGAGGGAAAAGTGCCCTCATTTTCCTTCATCAGAGTAATAAAATTTCAAGGGTGAAATTATTTTAAGTGGGTTAGAATGAAATACCCCACAATTATTTTATATATTTCCCTTTAAACAAATCTTGTGTATTCAATAGATTGTGATACATAAAACAAAAAACTCATGTGAAAAATTCTTTATTATGGTAGAATATTACTATTAAAAATGGAATATAATAAAAAAAAATTAATAAAATTAAAATGTGCTAATTAAATTTGTAAAATACCATTTATTCTAAAGAAAAAATTACTTTTAATGAATTATACTAATAAAATTGATAAAATTCAAGGAATGATTATTAATGATGTTTCATATGGGTTGAAGTTGTGCCTATTTTTAATTATATTTGTTTTCAAGAATATTTTAATGTTAATTATGAAAAGTTGAAGTGTTGTGTGATGGCGTGAGTTTCTACCCATTTAAGACCAAGTAAAGGCTACCCATACAACTTATGGGTAAATATATGTGATGAATTTACCAATATAAAAGGAAAAATATGAAGTCAACTCCCTTAAATAACTAGCTGGATAGATTCAAAGAGCCACCATCATTAGTGATAATTGTTGGTATTATCCTAAGGGTAATGACATGATCTAAAATAGTGGAAGGTGAAATGTATAAAACATGTTATAAGGGAAGGTTTAATAAAGAATAGTTGGTTGTTGACCTATACTATACAATATGTAGTGTTTTACTAAAAAGACTAAAACAAGATCAATGCATTGAAGATGCTATCTTGAGATTATAAAAAATTATTTCCAATGTTATCTTGGTTAAATACTACTAAATATAATATTCATACTGATTCTCATAAGGTTGGTCTATACCTTGTAAGTTTGGGAAAATATGGTCATAAGGTTGGGAAAATCTATTCATAATGTTCATATAGACACTTTATATAGTCTATAAAGACTTTATAATTCTGGGATATAAAGCTCATATAGTTGGGAAATTCCCCCATGAGGTTAATAAATGCCCTCAAAAGGTTGGGATAACAAAAGTTTAAGGCTGATACATGTCCCCATGAGGATCAGATATGTCATCATATGGTTGAGACACTATCATATTTGTATTTTTTATATTTTTTATTAAGAATCATTAACCTCATACGATTTATCATGGTATGGTTCAACACTTATACAATTTTTTGAGACACTATCATAGAGGAAGACTAAAAGTTATTGTAGGAAGAAGTAACACCACCATGCCATGGTGGTATCTAAAAAATGAGTGTAGTGGTTTTATGGGAATGAACAATAGTGATTACCACACCATAGTGAGAATTATTGGGTGTTTTAATAGAAGTATTTACCTATGTGAAATGAATATCTTGTATATGTTATGAAGACAATCATGGTATCTTATTGGGAATCTAAAATTATAGGGATTGTGTTGTTTTCTATTTTTAGTTATTGTTTTGGAGAATGGTGAAACTTAATGGAATTTATCATTGGAAGAATAAATCTATTAGGATATTGTTCAAATTATGAAACATGGAGATACACACCAAAGAGTTGTCAATGGATTGAAAGGTGTTTTCTATCCAAAATGATGAAGCCTGAATATGTTTTGGAGGTGGTTATTTTGAATAGAGACAATTTGAGTAGAATATTGGGAATAAAAAATAGATACCACCATGGCATGGTGTATCCATAATGACTATTTTGAGAAATATTCAAAACATCAAGGATTTGTTTCAGGGAATGAGGAAATAGAAGTATGTTTGAAATGAGGAGCTACACACCGTATATAATCCCATGGTATGAACAAAAGTACCAATTCAAAAACGATTTTGGAAGCTTTCTATATTTATGGTAATTTTAAATAAATCTTCAATTTAGTTTATTAAAGTTGGACCAACATGGGGTTTAAGACACAATGGTGTAATTCGTGGTTAGTAAAAACTTTCAAGAACAACTTGCAACATGTTGTGGTAATGGAAGAAGAATTTGTGTCATGATTAAGTGATAAAATATCAAGTGAATTAAATGATATGGATATATTGTTTAATTGAGATCATCTAATAATCAATCTCTAAAGTCCCTAATATCATTAATAATGACTAAGATGTCTAATATGATCTTATAGTTTGAAAAAATGGGATAAGTTAAAGAGTTATTGAAGGAAGTTTGTTGTTTTAATTTGAATGTGAAATCCAAATTTAAATTTACAATTGGATAATATTGCTATGAAAGATTAATAAGAACAATGACTATCATGGAAGTAGTGTGTTTAACCACTACTATACATATAAATAACTTTTTTTTCAATAGAAACAGAACTAATTCGATATATATTATAATAAATAATTTTAGACTCAGGAAAATAAAGTAAACATCCCACAACCATAATATTATAAAGAATCTTTGTGGGTAGAAGCTAATGAGTAGAGGTAGATCCTATGTCATTTTTTTATTGAAGTAAAAAATAATAAGAATAATAAAATAATAGGGAAGAAGAAGAAGAAGTTTCTATACATTCTAGTTTTTCACATATAGAAGAATAATCTTACAACCAGTACATGAGAAGAAGAGGATGTAAAAGACTAATAATTTTCACATTTTAATAGATAGAAAAATATTTTATTTTGTAAAAGAAATGTAGAATGCATACCTACTACTGTGAAAATTAAAAGGAGTTATGTGCAAAAAAAAATTCATTCAAAATTAGATAAAGTAATTGCATGTTGATATGTGAGTAAGAAAAGAAGGATAAAAATACCAAGAATGACATCAATTATTTTAAAGGAATCTTAATTGGTGAATAATATCTTTATATTATCAAACTCTATTATAAACTTTTAACATGGTAGTAAAAATAACTAAAAGAATTTTGAAAATGTAAGGGATGAAATAAAATTTTCAGGAGACTAAAGTGCAACAAGAGTTCAAGGATAAACCTTTGTCATTGTACTCACAAGTAAATTATAGTGGGTAGTTTGGTCTTAGTGAATTTTTAATAATAACAAGGAACATCCTTCTCATATTAAGAGGTGAATCTTATAAAAATCGATTATACCTCTTCTGTGGGTGTGTTCTGGTGTGTTTCAATCTATAGTGAATGTAAGATGATAGAACAGGAGAACCATTTACATTATTAAGTGTAAGGGGTAAAACGTAAAAGTGATAAGAAGTATGAATTGGACTTAACCTCACTGACACTGATTTAACCCCCTCTGACTGTTGATTTCATCCCTAAATGATCCCTTAAATTGGAATCCAATCCCTATTCATATATGATTGGATTCTCTATAATTTTAAGTTCTTCTCTTTTAAAGATTTTAGTTTCTTTACTTATTTAGAATAAATTGTAGTTTTGGAGAGGATTAATATATTCCATATCAAAATTCCATCTTTACTAATATCAAAATGAATTAAATGAAAAAAAGAAGACAAAATTGAATAAGATATCCATCTCATTTAAAGAAGAATAAGAGTCAGTTTCTTTATTAAATGGAATTAAAAAGGGTAGGTATAATCTAAAAGGAGGTTAAATAATGGTTTAGTATAACATCAAGGAAATAGTTAACCCTTCTATCTGAAAGGTATCAATCAATTCATATGACCTTTAGGTATGTAAATGTTTTCTCAAAATATTCTGTAGAAGATCTATGTACTAGTGAGTGTGATTTTACACAAGGAGATGTTTATGTATATGAATTAAATAAAATTATTCATGTTTTTTCATAAAATTAGTCTCTATTATATGTGGTATTTTTTTAACCATGCAAGAATAAGTCACTAAACTTTAATAAGAGTTTGATATTATGGAGAAATATATAAGATGCAAGTTTCATATATATATAATGTTCTCCCAAGTGGTTAGATCCATTTAAGTAGTAAACATAGACCTTAAAGAGATATACTATTTGATTTAAAGTGAATCAATCCTATAATTTCAAGATAAGTATATGGTCAAGAAGTCTCTTGAAGTGACATTCCATGCATCTATTGCTTATTAGATAACTAACCTTGATTTCAAGAATTTACAATTAGAGGTTAAATCCAAGAGGATAAATGAGATTGATAATTTTTTATAAGAGAGGGTAAAAATGCCTGATGAATTAGTTAGAAGGATTAGGAAATATTGTGAAGATAATGTGAAATTCATTTAAGATCCTAATAAATCACTCCATATGTTGTTTATTTAATTATAAGTTAAACTAGTCCACGTGGAAATAATACATTTAACTTCGTAGTTGAAGGAGAAATTTTCTTCTTTCATAGGTTTTTATAATAAGTATTCTTATGTTTAAATACCACTTTTATATGGAATTAATATCATTACATCATTAGATTATCATTCATAAGAAGAATAAAAAAAGAATGTACCATCCATCTTAAATTAAAATGTCTCTACCAACTTAATTTCTATAAATATTATAAGTTTAACTAAAAAATATGTCAAAATATGGATTATGATAATTGAAGAAGATCCTACCATTATTTATATAGTAGATATAATATGTATTGTGATGAATAATTCCCAAAAAAGAATGCTTAACAACTAGAAATTCCAAATAAAATGTAGTAGAGAAATAAAGATCAAGGTTTATTTGGAAATGATAGTTGTTAAATTGGTTTGGGAACTGTACATTGGATATTTTTTACAATCCTTTAAATAATGAAGATTTTAGGTAGCCCATTTAGTGGGTTAGATAGCATAAAAATAATCAACATCCATAGATTAATGAGAATCTTCCTACATTAGTGAATGATTATATTTGTATATATAATAATAAAATGGTAATAGAATATTATAAAATATGTTAAATAATAGTGATTAACTTAGGAATAAAATAGAAGTAAGATCAATATAAAATTGATTCTATGAATTCATAGAGGAGTTCTTCATCTAAGAGGTCTTAAGTGAAGAATATTATTCTAAAGGAAATGATAATGATTCACATGAAGATCTTGAATTTCATGAGTGTTTTTCAACAAAAGACAACTATTATATTAAATAAGAACTATGTGTGATGTGCAATGTTTCTGGACGTACTATATTGTATTAGTTTATAATAATCCTAGAAAAATAATAATTCCTAAATATGAAGAATGTTGCACCGAGTCTGTTGAGAAGAGAAATTCCACACACAATGAAATTGTAGAAGTGATGAGATCCATGCTTCCTAAAAAAAGAAAATTTAAATTTAGATATACAAGAAAAAAGGATAAAAAATGAAGAAACTTGTTTGAGAAAATACTCTCAAAATCACTATTCACATTGAGGAGAAATGAGATCCACCTTATTCGATTATATTTATGTATTGTATTTATGAAATTAAAATGTATATAATTAAAGGTGAAGGATGTTATTAGGGGAATAATTTAGAAAGAATAAAATATATTTAAATTGGATAGAAAAATGAAGAAGACACCATCCTGGATTGATCCATCAATTGGTATTTTAAATAATATATAAAGAAAAGATCATCCTTGATGAAGTTAATGTGTAAGTTTTCAAATCTGGAAACCCACATAAAGAGTTCTATTTTGGTGGATTATCTACTTGTGACTTATTGAAACCTTTTTATGGAAGATATACACTATGATGGAGATCATGAGGAGTGTCTCCTCAAGGTGGATACCATTAAAGAATACTGAATAATGTTCTATTATGACCTATATCATAAAAAATTGAATATTCTTGAAGATTTTTTAAGGTATTTCATTTAAAAGGTATGTATTCATTAATATCTCATCCATAGTAACAATAATAAAATCTTAATATGAAGTGGTAGATATTAAATTTAATGAATGATATAAACATGAAACGTTTAATAAGTTCCAAGTATGATTTTAAACCTACTACATTTTAAATTTTCTAATCTATGTATTCAATTAGATTCCAAAAATTCATGTTATAATTGAATAAGAATAATATTTATACATTTCAAGTGATGAATAAAAAATTCATTCCACTCATCCAAGTATAATAGGGAAGGTATAGGTTTAGAACACCATCAGGGATCATGTAAAATAAGTTTAAACTTGGATGACTATTATAGAAACAACTCATACCTCTTTGTATTCTAAATTTAAACATATAGATGTTCAATAAGGTAAGAAGCATCAATAATGGATTGATGCTATGAATTAAGAGCTTGATTATATGGTTCATGATGATACTTTGGAGTTGGTACCCAATCCTAAAGAGAAGAACATTATTGGAAAAATGTGTTTTTTGAAACAAGATGAATAAAAAAGGTGAAGTAGTGAGAAATAAAGTAAGATTAGTGTGTAAAGAATACTAATTAGTTGAAGAAGTTGACTTTGATGAAACCTTTTCAATGGTTACGAGTCTTGAATACCTATAAAATTTTCTTACCATTTTAGCACAACGGAAAACCCTGATTTTTTATATAGATGTCAAGATATCCTTTTTCAATGATGAACTAGAAGATGAAGTTTTATTTGATTAGCATTGGGGTTTATTGCTTATAAAATATGATATTCAAGTTTTTTAGGTTGAAGATGGATTTATATAGCTTGAAACAATCCCCAAGATCATGTTATTGTAAGGTTGAAAACTATTTATAGAAGTTGCAATTCAAAAAATGGATAGTTAACAGAAATGTCTACATTAAAGAAGATAACATGGAATTTATTAGTGTTATTGTTTATGTAGAGGATATTTTTATTTTTTCAAATTATGAAGGATTTTGTGAAGTGTTTACTAAATAGGATGCTGGTTCAATTTTTAGTGGTTCTAGAAAATCTAGGACCTTCACAACATATCTTTTTCTCATGCTGTATTCAAAAGAAATTATAAACAACTATGTTGTGGTGATTACACCTCACCACAGTAGCGATCCTGATGGTTTTTAATGGAACTAAATATATTATAACCTCCACACCATTACACCAATTATATATTGAATTCTTATGTGGATGTTGATTTAAAACCACTAAAAACCAATAGGATATACTGTAATTCCCTTGACCATACTCTAGAATCTGTTTAATAGGGATTTTCTAGATAGTTTGAGTTAGAATGCTGACTTGGATTTGTATTCAAAATTTGGTGGTGATGTCAACCTAATTTAACTAAAAATTTGAATATATTTTTCAATATTAATATAGAAATAATCTAAAGGTTGTGATTCATGAAGTGTATTTGAATTTTAATTTGAAATTCAAAATATAAAGTACTTAAAGATTGGACTACTGTGAATATTTGAAAGAGAGTAGATTATATGAGAATAAAATGTAGTATTGGGAGAAAGAAAAAGAATAATTTTTTTAATATGTACCATACAATTAATATTATATGTTTATCTATAGTTTAAAAAATAAATAAGAATAATAATATTAAAGTGATTGAGTGCATGTGCGGTGTATACATAGTTAAGACGCATCTTGTTCGTATGAATGTTTGAAGAAGATTTTTTTATTATTCATTGTAGTGTTAGTAGAGTGGAAAAGGAAGATTCTAGTACACTCACAAACTTAAAGGGAGTATGTTTGGTTGAATAAATTTTAGTTTTACCTGGGAATTTATCTTTATAAAGTGATGGACGCACCGAATCATTGGCACAGACATGAAAACATGAGTGTTAAAGTTATACCCTACTTGTTGTACTCACCTGATTTCTGTTTTGGGTAGAGTGATCTAGGAGGATTCCACATCACACCATGGACTAACCTTATCACATTAATAGGTGAACCATGAAAGTATTCTATGATCCCATGTGTTGATGTGTGTCTTATTAATCGTTGCTACATCCTAATAAGTTGTGAAGTTTATTTCAAAATAAATATAGAAATAATATAAACCAATGATTTATACATTCTATCAATGACCTCTCCTTGATACTAAATTATATCTATAGATAATAAAGTAAAAATATATTTCTTTAAATTTCCTTTAAAACAGGAGTTCAAAAGGAACATAGAACAATTGGGGGGGGTGAATTACCGATTTCCTTTTTTTAAATTTCATCTTTAGTACATTTAATCTATATAAATTTTCAGAGTCAATTAATTATCAACTTTTAGAAAATTCAATTGCATATAGAAATAGAAAATAAAACAAGGAGAAAACAATTTACATGGTTTGGCCTCACTTTGAGGACACATATCCTTTCTATATCCACTCTCTTAGGTATATAGACATTCACTATTATATAGAAGTGAATAAATTTTTTTCAAAAACCCTTGGACACCTTATATATCTTGATATAAATTATTATTTTGGTTCCTTTAAATTTAAAAAAAAATCTTAAAAAATTTGAGCCACAAAATAAAAAAAAATTGAAATTTTTCTACTCCACAAATGTATATCCAGAAACCTGTGACCGGTTTGCCTCTATCTAATTTGCTATGCCTGATATCCCCTATATGGTGGGATCATACCAATGATCCCAGTCTAATAGACTCAGTCCAATTCAAATTTTCTCAATCTATTTTTACATCAAACTTTATGATATGCTTGATTAAATAATCTACACTTCTCAAACTTATGTTTAAACAAAATCTTAGTCTGATGCCCTTGGTCTGATAAAAATAAATTTTTATAAATCAATATTCTAACCAAGGAATATGTTCCAAAACTTCTTATGACACACAAGTTCTAATACTTCTATTTTTTCTCTAACTCTAAATAGTAACAAAGTACGATGTAATATGCACTTCTATTTATAGGTGCCGGAGTAGAGAAAAGGGCGGGAAACCAATTTAATTTCCCCACTCCCTAAAATTTTATAAATATGAATTTCAAATTTATTCAAGATTAATTTCGACCTATTATAATATACTATCAACTCTTATAAAATCTTCTTGAATTCTTTAAAACTTCTTAATTCTTAGAAAATTCTGAATTTTTTTTTTTGAAAAAGCTCTGTTTAGAAATTGAAAGTCCAAAACAACTCAGTCTGGAACTGTTTTCACCATTTTAGTTCTCTTGACCCAAATAAAATAAATCAAATATGTTTTTCTTGAACCATTGAAAGTAAACAAAATAATTAAAATAAATAAAATAAATAAAATTTAATATCTCTCACTTTGATACTCCAAGACAATTGAAAAATTACGACTACATTGTTGCAACATATAAAGACTTCATTTTCTTACCCTGATGTTTAAAGAAACTTATATTTTTCATATATTTTCATCCAATTTCTCTATATGATCATAATATTTATTTTCCCTTTATTATTCTCATACCTTGTTTAATGAAACTCCACATTTGATGACTTATCAGTGTTAAAATATCATCTGATGGATCAATTCCAATATCTTTCATATTTTATAAAACCATAAAACATCACAACCACAACTTTCAACTTTATGAAAAAATATTTTTCCAAAGATCTGTGTCTGATTCCTTGGATAAAAAATTCGATTATTTATACTTTTAAACTTCCACCATTCTGATCATCTATATCCAATAACAAACTCAAAATTTTATATCTTTCAACATCTTCTTCATCCGATCAAGTTTTATGGTGAAGAAACTTAAAAATTCCTCATATTTTTGGTTGAAAGAAAATATGATATCCTCTATATTTTATAATATAGTTAAAAATGAAATCTTGAGCCTCCTCATATTTTTTTCACATTTGAAATATCACAAAAACTCAAAACTCAAAAACCTAGAAACTGGACTTTCTAATAAAATAAATGTTTGATGATTTGCATTCGATCATGTGAGTCCAATCTGATGAACCATGTTTGATTTTAAACTTTTCATTTATTAAAAATTCATAGAGTTCATAAATACTACCTTCTAAAAACTTCTACATATGATTCTTCTTAGTTCAATGATCTTTGTCTAGAAAACATCAACTTTATAGAATCATTAACCTTTAGACAATGCACATATCTTTCATTCTACAAACTCAAGCTTGTATCATGAATTCTTTATGATGTTTTAGGAACTTGAAAGAATATAAAATAATTTTAGGAATTATTTTTAAAAGTTATAATACTTCCAAAATATACTAAATTTCATGAAGAAATTTAGGACTTTCCAATAAAAACATCATCTAATGAAGTTCTTTCGATGGTGTATCCAATCATCAACTTTTCAAAACAATTTTGTTTTTTGGATTTTAAGAAAATTCCCAAAAAACAAGTTAAGAGATTATGAAAACTCTTCTTTAACTAATTTACAAAAATATTCTTTATAGAATGTTATTTTTCAAAATAAAAGCTTTTTAAAAAATAATCAAAAAGGATCTTCAGTCTCCTCCTTTAAATTTGTCGACAAATATCATTAACACATTTTTTAACTAATAATTGTTTTTACACTCAAAATGTTTCCCAACTCCTGTTTATGAAAACTCTAGTTTTTATCTTTTCAAAAAACATATACCTTATAAAAATATAGGTTCCTAACAACACACTTCTAGATAAAGTAATTTTTCCAAAGGAATTCAATCCCTCGGTGAAAATCAAAATTGTGGACAGGTTAAAATAAACTCCCCATCAATTTTCAATTACTCACACTTTTTTTCTCCCCCATTTTATGATAAAGGGAAACTTCATATTAATTTAAGTAATAAAAGTACTTATTTCTCCATTAGTTAAAAGTCTTATATTTTCTATACCATTTCAACATAATCCATGGAACAATGGTGGAACATTTTTAAGATGTTTACGATGTATTTGGTGGTGGGTGAATATGAAGTTGCAACCTTAATTCTTAAAATCTCTCCCTCGACATAATTTTTTTGAAGACATAAAAAATTTTATATTTCATTGAAATATATTCTAGAAAAACATCACTATAAAAAATTTCTCTTTTATAAAGTGAAAATTAATATTCAGATGATTTGATCTTGAGTGTTGGAGAAGAGTTTTAGAAAGATCAATTGCACTTTGATTATCACAAAGTATCCTTAATGTTTTTTAAACATTAAATTTAAAATATTCCAACTAAACTTTTATTCACAAAATTGGAGTAAATTCATAGGTATCAGTAATATATTTTGATTCCACTATGTTCAAAGTTACTAAACTATGTTTCTTACTATTCCAATTAATATAACATTCTCTCAAGAAAAATGTTCCCCTGGATGTTGATTTTCTATCATTGTAATGTTCATCACAATCAATATTAGTACAAACATGAAAGTTCATAACACAAATTCTTTTTTATATAATCCTATATGAAATTAATCCTTTAATATATCTCATAATTCTCTTTACTTCCAACATATGATGTTATTTTAGGTCACTCTGATATATGGAACACAAAGTCATAACATAAACAACATCAGCTATTAAAGATATATGATAAGGAAAAATTCATATCAGTTTTCAAAATTATTTATTATTAAAAATCTTCTCAGTTCATACTTACTCATCTTCATCCCAAATGATATAGCAATAAAACATATTTAGATTCCTCCATACCAAAATTTTGAATAAATTAACTAAAAACATTTCTTGAGATAGAAAAATGTATTGTTCCTTTTGTTAAACTTGTAATCCAAGGAAGAAATCTAATTATCACAGCATTAAAATCTAAAAATTATACATTTTTTATATAGAAAATTATTTTTAAATCTTTTATGTATATTAATAAAAAATTATATCATCTAAGTTCACAATTACAGTTAGAGTTCTTGAGTAAAATTATTTCACATACAAGTTATTTCAAACTTCCCTTTAGTAAAATTCAATATTTTTAAGCATATATCAAGTTTAAACTACCAGGAATATGTGAATTGTTTCAATATATAAAATTATTTCTTCAATTTACAAAAATTTATTTCATATTTATAAATTTAAACCACTTGTTCAATATCACCTTTAAGGAAAGCTATCTTAATATCCATTTGATTAACTTCATGATTTTGATATGAAACCACTAGTATAAAAAATTCTTAATAGTTTCTAATATTGAAATGGGGGAAAAGGTTTCTTAAAAATCCACACCTTCCATATGCGAATAGCATTTACAAAAAAGTCTTTATTTTTTTCATGAAACTTCACTTTGTTCATTAAACGTTTTTCTATACACCCATTTTTTTCAAGTAATATTTTTATTTAATGGACGTGGAACTAGTTCCCAAGTATTTTTTTATCTATCTTATCAAAATAATTATTTATTTTATCAATTATTTTTTTGTGTTCAACTGATTTTGAAGCTAATTATTCTTAAAATTGTTAAATGAATGATTTAAATTTTTCTAGTCATGACGTTTTTCTGGTCTGAACTGAAGATTTATAGATCCCAAGAATATTTTTAGTTTCAATATGAATCTGTAAGGTATAAGATACCAATGTTTCTCTACCAAATTTACTTTCCTCATCACATTATTCCTATTAGTTTTGATATATATATTTTAAATCACTTTCAATATCGTTGAAAATATTCAGTTTTTATAACCCCAACATTTTGAATATCTTTTTTAATGAATTTTTATTTTCAATTACTTTCACATCATATGATTCTACTAAATTTTTTAAATAATTATTTAAACATTTATAACTTCTTTTTTTGGGTGAGTATCCCATGAAAATTCCTTCCTCAAACTTTTTATTAAATTTTATAAGATTAGGATTTATTATTTTTAGTAAACATAGACTTCTAAAAACTTTAAATTATTTCAATGAAGGTTTTTTTGTTATACCAAATTTCATAGGAAGTCATGTTGGATTATGGCCATATAAAAAAACTATTTTATACATGTAAAACATTAATAATAGCTTCGACCTAGTATAACTTTTAATGTTTATATTCTGCTAATATGCTTCTTCCTATTTCCACCAAACTCATATTATTCCTTTTTGGTACTCCATTTTGTTATGTTGTGTATGAGGCACTATACTGATGTTTGATTCCATATTTATTGAAATACTATTTAAAGGAATTACACATGTATTCCTTTCCATTATCTGAAATAAAAATCTTTATATAAACTCCCATTTCACTCTCTATATCTTTTTTAAAAAATCTGAACATTTCTATACCCTCTGATTTGTGATTTATAAAAATGATATTGGTCATTTGAGTAAAATCATCGATAAAATTGATAAAGTAAAAATATCATTTTGTTGATTGGTGTATCATAAGTCACCAAAGACTATAATGAATAAGTTCAAGAGTTATGATAGACTGAATTTCAATTTTATTATGGATTTTATTAATAATTTTTCATTTTTAACAAGTTATACTAACATTCTATTTTATTATTTCTATTATTGGAAGTTTTGTAAGACATAAAATTTTGAAAGTTTATTCATACTTTTCTACCCAAAGTGTTCAAGTATGCGATTCCAAAGATTTTTTTTCATTTTCAACACTTATATAACAAGATTTATCTCATTTTTCAATTCCAAAAATATTTCCTCTTGTTCTTTTTTCCTTTTGTAACAACATTTTTATTTTTAAGGAACAATCTTTTCTAAAGGCAATATCTCCTCCATCCCGAGTTTCAGTGTCTTTTAATATTTTCAAATTACCTATTATATTTTATGAATAAAAAATACCAAGTATCCATTTTTTTCTCCTTTTAGTTTTTTAAGGTTGTTTCAATAAAAAATATATTTCCTTAACTTTCTTTTTTCCATATTCCATTTCTTTTTTTCAAAAAAACTTTTCCCAAAAATATGTTTCGTATATTCTTAGGCATAGTGGACAACATGGTCAAATATTAAAAATAATTATTACACACATTCAAATTTATATTCCATTGGATTTTTTCTAACATCTTGATGTCTCAATTTTCCAACATTATATATTTCTAGAAAATTACTCATTCTGGTTCCATAATTACTTAACCACTCTTTCTACCTTCTTCTAGGAAGTGAAAAATTATTCCAATAATTGTAATATCTATGACAATAAATTACATATCACTAAGAAAAACCATAAAATATTGGTTTTATATTGAAGTATGATATTTCAATATAGAAATATTTTTAAGGTTCATAATCTATTTTTTCCCTAACATTATTTAGGAGTGGACCCTATTTCCTACTAAGGTAATTTTTAAATTTTGTAGATGTGATAGGTTTCTCAAATACATTTTCATTTCAATCTCTCACAATATTTTTTGAAAACCTAAGTGGTTAGAAATTTCATATTAACTTTTTTTTGTTTAGGGGTTGTATACTTCACCTGATTCTTGAAGTGATATTATTTTTCATCTTTAGATGATTCTACTTTTATTTATGATGCTATTCTAAAATTTCCATTTCACTTTACTAAGGTAATTTCATCATCAATAAGTTTTTCTATGAGTTTTTTAACTTAATATTCCTTAGATTCCAACTTCTTACTAAGGTCCTCAATGATCTTTACATGTTCAAAAATTATCATTTTTTAACCTATGATATCCCATATGTATTCTTCTTCCTTATTGACAATATCATTTCCACTACCTTTCTTAATCATTCTAATTTATTTATTGAGAGTTTTGTTTTTATAAAGAAATGAAATAAATTCTAATATAAGAAAATAATATCTACAAAACTCTTCATATCGTTCTTCACATTTAAGGAATAATACATATTATCCATTTTTTCAATGAACGTTCTAAACTTTTTTGAACTTTAATATTATAAAGAATTATTGTTAGTTGAGTCAAATTAAGCTTTCCTACTCAGTAAAATTATTCTATTTCCAGTGAACTTCTTATTTTTAGAAATTTATTTATTTTCTTTCTTGGAATTTTTATCAAACTTATTTCACTGAGGTTCTTCCTCAAAATGATCTTTAAATTCACCAACTTTACTTTTAAGACAATTCATAAAAAAATGCTTGATTCCTCCACACTCAAAACATTTGAAAGAATGTTTTACTCCATACATTCCTCTTCCTATCTAATAGTTATTGGATATAAGAGACCTGGTTTTTTCATTAAACTCATCATCCTCCTTATCTTAGGAATCAAAAAAATCATCATCTTTAACACCTTGATTTTCATCTTTCACATAACTCTTAAATCAATTTTATATTTCATTTTCTTTTAAAAAACTGGAGATTTTCTCATTTCATAAGTAACAATAATTTTATTCATTTCATCAAGAGATTAATAATATTTATCTTATAAAGATGAAATTTTAGAATAAAATATATCTGGAAAGTTTCTCATGAGTTTCCTCACATTTGTAGAATCTTTGAAGATATCTCCAAAAACTCTGATGTTACCAAAAACTTCATTTACTCTTCTAAAGTACTTATCAATGTTTTCTTCACCTCTCATTCTTATATTTTAAAATTTTTTGAACCATATTTATATCTTTTCTTCCTTTAATTTAGTTTTACCTTGGAAAATAATTTTGATCTTGTATCATATAATCTTTACTATTTTGAAACCCATAACCTTCATATAAATATTTTATTATATAGTTATAAGAATATAATTTCTATATTATCTATAAAATTAAATATTTATCTTATCTTAAAATGTTATAGGAGAATCTTTCTCAACGGGTGGAAAACCAATTATAGCACCATCAAAAACTAATAGGCAAAGTGATATAAGATATAAAAATCATCCAGTTTTTAGAACAATGATATTTTTTCATAAAATATTGAAATTTATCTACTATTGATAGAATTTATATTTTTTATGGTAAGGAGTTAATAGAGAAACCTTTTCTTTAATACTAATTGAATTTCCAAAGGATTTTTGAACAATAGATAAGGGTGGGGGTTGAATTAGTTATTTCCTTTTTGAAAATTTCTACTTTTGTAAATTTAACACCTACAAAATTTTAGAGTTTGTTCATTATAAAATTTTAAAAAACTCAAGTGATTTCAGAAATAGAAAAGAAAATAAGGAACACATGATTTACAAGGTTCTACCTCACTGTGGGAACCCACACCCTTTCCATTACCACTCATGTGGGTCTATGGAAATTCATTATTATGAATAAGTGAATAAAAATTGTGTCATCTAATATTATAAAACTTTTATATCCTGAGAGGAATGATTATGATGACTCCCATCATTTTACAAAAAATTTGGTTATGAAATATGAGCCAGAAAAGAAAAAGAACATTGACTTTTTCGACTCCATAATGGTCCGTTTGAAAACCTGTGTCTGATTTTCCTATGCATGGTGGCCTTTATATGATGGATTCAGACTGATGAACCCTATCTGATGGACTCATTTTGATTGACCTTTTCCCAATATGCTCCTATACTAAATTTTTTGATCTTACTGATTAATAAATTTGTACTTCTCAAACTTCTGTTCAAATAAAATCTCAGTCTGATTCCCTCGGTATGATAAGAAAAACGTTCTACAAATTTATCTTTTAAACAAATAATATTTTTGAAAAAATATTTTAACACACAATATTCAACACTAAATCATTTTTTCTCAATTTTAATAGTAATTAAATATGATATATTGTGAAATTCTATTCATAGGTTCTCTTGTAGAGCCAAGGGAAGGAAACCAATTTCATTTTCTCACTCACTCAAATTTTATAACTCCAAGTTTCAAATTCATTCGATATTCATTTTTACTTATTATAATATATTGTCACATATTATTTATTCTTCTTTAATTCTTTAGATCTTATAAATTCTCAACAACTTATGAAAAAGAACTTTTCAAATGCACTATTTGGAAATTGAAATTTTGAAACATCTCAGATCATAACTCTATTCATCATTCTGGTTCTCTTGACTGAAATTAAATAACTCAAATATTTTGTTCTTGAACCATTGAATATAAATTAACAAATAAAATTGGATATTTCTCGGTCTGATATTACAAGCCAACTGAAAATGGTTGAGGAAATTATTCCAACTTCTAAATACTTCAGTTCCCAATAATTCCATTTGAGGAAACTTCTATATGTCATATTGTTTCATTTACTTTATACTTATAATCATAATATTGATTTTATATTTAGTTCAGTCAAACTTCATCTAATCAAACTATACATTCGATGACTTATCGGGGTTGAAATATCATTTGATGGATCAGTGTAAATATCTTTTATATTTTGAAAAACTACACTAACTCAACAACCCCAACTTCTAGCTTTCTAAAAATCACTTTGTTCAATGATCTTTATCTGATTCCTTGGATAAAAACATCCCTTTGTATAAAGTCCCAAAAAAAATTCAGTCTGATCATGCCTATCTAATAAAAAACTAAATCTTTTCTATCTTTCAAAAACTTATTCATTTGATCAACTTCTATGGTGATGTAACTTAAAACTTTCTCATATTTTTTTTGAATGAAAAATGATCTCCACCTTTTTATTTTCTCAGATATTCTAATTTAGCATATCAATAATATTTATATTTATTTCTCATTTACAATAGTGTAAAAAATCATAACTTAGAAACCTCAAAACCAGATTTTCTAATAAAACAAATGTCCATTGATTCACA
This sequence comes from Viscum album, assembly GCA_963277665.1. Classification (NCBI taxonomy): domain Eukaryota; kingdom Viridiplantae; phylum Streptophyta; class Magnoliopsida; order Santalales; family Viscaceae; genus Viscum; species Viscum album. Next base: position 235,830,290 of record OY728146.1, read on the forward strand.
TTCGATCAGGTGAGTCCGATTTGATGAACTACATCCAATAAAAAAAATTCATTTCTTCAAACTTCCTCAAGTTCATACTTCCTATCTTTTTACCACATCTTCATCTGGTACTTCTCAGTCTGATAACCTATATATGGAAAACTTTAAATTCATAGAAACATGAAGATTTAGAAATTTAACTTCTCTTTCGTTCTACAAACTCTATCTTGTATCATGAATTCTTCATGATGTTTTAGGAACTTGAAATAACAGAAAATAATATTTAGACTTATTTGGAAAGTTCTACAACTTCCCAACTCTATTAACTTCCACGATGCAACTTCAAACTTTACAAACAAAAGTTTTTCCAATGAACTATGTCCAATTGTACGTCCGATCATCAATTTTTTGCAACACGTTTTTTACAGATTTTAAGAAACTTCCCCAAAAACAAGTTAGGAGCTTCTAACAACACTTATTCACCTGATTTACATTAACATTCTTTATAAAAAGATAGTTTTCAAAAAAATCATTTAAAAATCCAAACACCTTAAAGGATCTCCAAAAACCAAGTTATTTTCAAACTCTTTACTTAAGGTCCCAAATGAGCCTTAAAAGCATGATTTTGAAACAAACCATTGAATTATCATTTGAAATTTATTTTTGAATTCCTGGGGATAATTTGTGAACAAAATCTTATAGTGGGAATCCTATGAAATTCTCTTTGCTTATATATATATCTGTATATGTTTGTGCACGCGCACGTGTGTTCATGTGTAAATCACACACACACATATATATAAATACATATATATCCTCCAAATATATACATATTTTCATTCATAAGGAATACCAAAGGAATAAATAAAGATATTAAATTCATGTAATTTATCAAAACAAAAGAACCTCCTTGAAAATTCACTAAAACTTCAATGGGGAACTAACCTAAGAAAACCACAATTAAATCTTAAGAATAAACTCATTTAAAATATTAAAGGCCAATTGTTAAATAAAAATATATAATTCTCTAAAAAGGTTTCTTAGGAATTTTAGAAAACATGTGGAATACATGTACTTTTTAACATAAAGTCATACATATTATGAAATCTTAGAAAACCATTTTCAATCAAACATTTAGCTCAAATAGCTTTCACAATCCATTTATATATTTAAAAGTATGAGAAATTTCATTTAAAATAAATTTATTAAACATTAAACATCTCATTATAAAGACCATGACTCTATTTTCCCAGAATTGGTGGTTACATTATTACATTTATACAAGATATAAGGAATCACACCCCGAAAGACCTAATAGTATAGTAGTATTAGAAATCTAGATACATAATTGAATTAAATATTTGATTTTAATAAATTAAATAAAAAATAGTATTTTCATTGATAAAACCATTTTTACCTTTAAAATATCCATTCATATCAATCATAATACACCTTTTGGATTCCTGGAGAAAGGAAACATAAGAAAGGGGGGCTCAGATGCTCAGTTAGGGTATGTGTATATCTAAATATACCATTAATACATTATTCATAATATATATGTAATGTTATATAACTAAAAACACGTGTCATTTAATCAATAAATTGAGTTTGAAGAATAATATGGTCGGAATAAATGATGTTCAAATAATTCCATATTAATAATCACATGAGATTGAAACTTATATATGAATATGATAACTAATTAAATAATAAAATGGACATGAATTAATTACCTCATAGTGATGTAATTCATAATACTAGACATCATAAACATATAATCAAGGCCTCAATCAAAGACATATTACATAAATGTGCAAGGCCCCAGAAAAATGCACAAACTAGTTTGTCTTATGAGACCTAATTATGCATCAAGGGGCTATAATGGGACCCATGCATCACTTACTAAGTCCAATTCGTTCCTTATATGAAATGGTATAGAAATAATAAATTTAAACATTTTTATTAAAAATATGTAACATAAAATGTTAATTATTTTCTTAATCAATAAACATAATCATAAGACATATAGAGTAATTAAGAGAATGGTATCAACATAGTACTTCTCCTATCAAACTGATCATAAAACATCTAGAGAAACAATAAGTACAGAATAAATAAAATATATCCCAATTGTATCATAATTAAAATAAGGGTTTATTTAATTTATGAATAGAAACAACATTTAAATTTCATTAAAAACGTTCTTGAGGAAAATTCCCATTTTGATTTGAAAATCACTTTAAAAAACTAAAAAATTACATAATTTTAGGAAAAGTATTTTCATTAAAAATAATCATGGGAACTTGTAATATATTATTCAAATGAATGATCTTCCATTATGAAATTAATATTTTGTACATGTTGAGTATCTTATGGGAAATATTCCATTCATATTTTCAGTAAAAAAGGAACCTTTTCCATAAATTGAAAAGAAGATTCATTTTAAATAATTTTATAAAATTAAAAAATGGGTAAAAATATATTTAATAAATCATTTGATAATATTAAAAATATTCATTAAAATATTTTAAGCAAAATATGGATATGGAAAAAAACATTTTAGACTGCAAAGAGAAATAATTTTGGATTTTCTCAAAACCATTTTATAAATTAATTTATGTACCAAAGAGAAGAAAATGGTAATGTTACTTGAATATTTTCTGAATAAATATATTAGAAGAAAATATTTGTATTTTGATATAGTAATACAAGATAATTCTCCTTGGGAGACTTAAACACAAACAATCCAAAATAATGATTAGATTTTGAAATAAACCCTTACGACTTCAGTAACTTTTGAATCATAAAACCTATGAAATAAATAAATTCAAATGAAAGTTTAAATAACATAAATATAAAATATTCATGATATAACATATCAAATATGAATTATATACACCAAAAAATAAAATAAGTGGTGAATATGGCATATGTCTAATGGTAGTAAAAGTGAGACGAGAAACCATTACCTCTAATATGATTTTCTTCATATGTGTCTGAAAATCCTATATAATAAATATAGATTTATCATAAATCTATTAAGTAACCATAATAATATATATAACATCTTATATTATTTAATTTTAATCTTTTGTAACCCAGTTATTAATAACACTATTAAAAGCATCGTTTTGGGTAATAATTGCTTCATTTTTCATGTATGTTTTGGTTGGGTAGTTTTGGTTCTTTTAATTTGATCAAAGTTCCATAATATATCGATTATTAAACATTATATATATATATATTATATATTTATTATATAAATATTTATATTATTTCCTAAAAATTATATACATAAAAACAAGTTACATCGTTCATGGAGATGGTAGGCAGTACATATGCATGAACATTGTTTTTATTTTTTGACGGATGTGGAAAAATAATGGTAAATAAAAATTATCTTATGTAGAATAATTATTATTATGCATCATATATATTCATAAAATCTATCCTTGTTACCTTCCATGTCCAACTAAAATGGAAAACAAATCACATTGCTTCGTAGAGGCGGTAGTCCACACGTACGCATGGGCAAAGATATCATTTTTAAACAGATTTTAGAATATGATAGTATATGATATATTATAATTTTAAAACTATAATTATTTAATAAATATATATATATATATACATTAAATCCATAATTATTTCCATATGTGAGAGTTTTTTTTTGGAAAATAAATTACATCAGTTCGTGAGCTAGTAGTATGTCGTACTCACGATTGATAGTTTCGTTACCCATTTGATAGAAGAGGGGATTGATATAGTTAATTACTTTAACAGAATAAAATATCATTATATGGGTGATAATAGTGTTATTATCTCATCACAATTGATGAATATTTTAATTATTTAGCATAAGAAATAAAATGAAAATTCATGGTTAATAACTATATGTTGTCTTTAGAAAACTTCTTTAGGTTTATATAAAAATACTTCTAAAAATAGTTTTCTGATAAAAAAGGTACTCCAATTCCTGTGTAGGGATTTAAGGAATATATTTGGTCGGGTACTAGCCTAAATAATTTCTCTTAAAGTACAGATAGGATAGAAGTGGGGTTTTCCTTTTTTAAGTAGAGAGAGGGAACAGTTGGTATTTTTGAAAAAAATAAAATGTACCTACGTTTTAATGGGTTAAGGTAAAAATATTTCTATAAAATAGGTATTATACAAGTTTTAGGCCATTTTAATCCTTATATTTTTAGTTTAACCCCTCAGTAAACCTATTTTGACCTTAACCACGGTAATTGATTGTTTACTTTTCTTAATATTAATTATGACCAGATATTAAGGTTAGATTATTAACTAATATTAAATTTTATTATTCCAAATATGAAATCAATTCTTCCAAATTCAATTCACATAAGATATATAATTTAATAAAAAATTATAATTGCAAGAAACTCGAAAAAACAGTTTTCCAATGAAATGTTTTCTTAAGTATAAAAAGCTTTTATATAAAATATTAACATGAAATTGATTGAAATGGCCCAAATTGGATTAATTAAAATATAATAGAACAAATTTTACTCATAAAATAGTTTTAAAATAAAATATATCTTTTTAAATTCTTTATATGAATAGGCGGTTTTCAATAAAAATCAGTAGTTTTTTCACTATTCACTGAAAATTTAATATTTTAATAAAATTATCAAAAAATCATTCTATGATAAACTTTTAATTAGGTTTTAAAAAATTAAGTTCATTTTTTTCAAATAAATTTTCTAAAATATGCAGAATTTAATTTTAAAATAATTGTGAAAAAAATAACAAAATCAATTTTTAGAAAAACACAGTTTTGAAGCATAAAACTTGGTTTATTCTTATCCCATGATTAGAAAATATATTAGATGAATGATAAAAAACTGATTATTTAATATATAAATTTCATTTAAATCATCAACAAATAGTGTTCAATTTAATTTATCAAGATAAACACACATCGCACACATTAAAATAATTTTTTTTAGAAATGACATTTCTCATACTTTCGAAAGATTTATATATTAATTTATAATCAATTGATATGTAATAAATTTATTTTAATACTTTTTAAACAATATAATTTTTACAAATTATATATTCTTATTCATACCCTCCACTTTATTGTCTAGGTTATAATGGTCATATTTAAATAATATATTTTTCTGGTCATTTCATCTTGGTGTTGCATGTCATATACGCTATTAGATATAATGTTCTTATTTTAAAATATCAGGATGTTAAATTTTTCACAACTTCAATAAATTGCATCCTCGCAATTTTAAGTTACTTGAAAAAATCATTGTTTTTAAATTTAAAATTACCTTTTTAAAAAACCTACATAATAAAAATGGTTAACAAAACTTCCTCTTGATAAGAGGGAAATATAAGTATGAAGGTTATTTCGAATAACACATAGTTAGGTTCCTAATTAGGAAACAATTAGTGGTATGTGAAATTATATACATAGAATAAGAGAGTAAATATTTTTGTAAAGTGATATAGATCATTGAACATAATAAAGTGAATGATCAAGGGAAAGTCAATGACCACAAATCTATAAATACATTATGGGTGAAAAGACCATTTATTCATAAAAAATGATGGTAAATATATAACTATTTATTTCCAAGATCCTTTTCCTTAATTTTATGTTTTTTTAATATCAAGATAAGGAAAACCGAAAACTATATTTATTTGATATCTTTTTATTTTATAAGAACAATTTCATCATTTCGTTGTTCTTTGATCATATTTCATTTTATTTTTTCACTACATGAAAACAGCTGTTTCGCGGTGGTTTTTTCGCGGCGGTTTTTAAAACCGCCGCGAAATAGCTTTCGGGCCGGTATTTTGCGGCGGTTTTAAAAACCGCCGTAAAATGTGTAAAAAAAATTAATTTTTTTTAAATTTTTATTTTATTTTTTCGAGGATTAGCGGCATTTTTTTAAAAAACCGCCACGAAATAGCGGCGGTTTGGGTAAAACTACCGCGAAATAGCGGTGGTTTGGGTAAAATAGTCACGAAATGAAAAGAAAAAAATAAAAAAACATAAGAAACCCCGAAATCACTAAAAGGACCATAACTTTTGATCCGGGCGTCCGTTGTAGTGCCACGACCAGTCAAATCGAAGCTCATGAAGAGATATAGAAGCACGTATAATAAAAAGCATGAGACGGTATAAGGTGAGGAAGATATGAGAGTTATAAGAAAGTTGAAAAAAGTTCTCCAGCTTCAAACGACCATAACTTTCGCTCTGGGTGTCCGTTTGGGCTCTACCACATATCAAATCGAAGACAGTGAAGAGAGATATGCACCAATTTGATAGAAAAACCCTTCTGTCATGTTTTTTGACCCCAAAAACCCATCTGAAGGCCTCCAAAACCTTGTTTCCGTTACCGGTATCCCGTTGAACTTGTCTTCAAACGAACCTAACTTTCGATCCGCTTGTCATTTCAGACTCCTCCACCTTTCAGATCGTAGGTCATTCCATAAGCTTCGGTTTGACTGGTCGCAACACCCACATGGACTCCTGGATCATAAGTTATGGCCTTTTAGTGGGTATCAGGTTTTTTATGTTTTTCGATGCCTCGTTTCTAGCACCCGTTCCCCGTCAGCTTTTTTTTAAACAGTCGTAACATCCGATCCGTCGGTCCATTCGGTCTCTTTCACCTATCAGCTCGAAGATTGTTTTAGGATCTTTGATTTGACTAGTCGCAGATCTAGAATGGACTTTCGAATCATAAGTTATCTCCGTTAATGTGAGTCCACTATTTTTGTCACTTTATGACCATTTTGACGGGTTTTAACAGTTGCTCCATTTATTACTGTTTATTTGGGTTTCCATGACTTGTTATCTTTATGAATGGGTTTCTGTGGGTTATTATGATGATTATGTTGAATTATTAAGGGGTTTTCCAGAGTTGTCATGAGTTTTCATGCGTTCTCATTCTTTCTAATGTCTCATTCTTCATATGCTTCTCCATTCGTTTTCATGCGTTTTCATGATTTTTCATCCCTTATCACATCTTTTCATACTTTTTCATGTGTTTCCTTTATTATTTATTATTTATTATTTATAATATACTTTAATTTATTTATTATCTATTATTTGTTACTGGTTATTTATTATTTATTATTTATATTTATTTATTATTTGTTATTTATATTTATTTATTATTTATTATTTATTATTTATTATTTATTATTTATTAATAATAATAATAAAATATTATTAATATTAATAATATATGTTACTGGTTATTTATAATTTTTTATTTATTTTTTATTTTTTATATTTATTTTTTATTTTTTATTTATTATTTATTATTTATTATTTATTATTTATTATTTATTATTTATTATTTATTATTTATTATTTATATTTGTTATTTGTTTATTATTATTTATTGTTTATTATTTATTATTATTTATTGTTTATTATTTATTATTATTTATTATTATTATTTATTATTTATTATTTATTATTTATTATTATTTATTTATTATTTATTATTTATTATTTATTATTTATTATTTATTATTTATTATTTATTATTTATTATTTCTTAATTCTTATTTCTTATTTATTATTTATTAATTATTATTTATTAATTATTATTTATTATTTATTATTTATTATTTATTATTTATTATGTATTATTTATTATTTATTATTTATTATTTATTATTTATTATTTATTATTTATTATTTATTATTGATTATTGATTATTGATTATTGATTATTTGTTTATTATAATTTATTGTTTATTATTATTTCATATTTATTATTATTTATTATTTATTATTTATTATTATTTATTTTTATTATTTATTATTTATTATTATTTTTTATTTATAATTTATTATTTATTATTTATTATTTATAATTTATTATTTATTATTTGTTTATTATTATTTAATATTTATTATTATTTATTATTATTTATTTTTATTAGTTATTATTATTTATTATTTATTATTATTTATTTATTTACTATTTATTAATTATTAATTATTAATTATTAATTATTAATTATTTATTATTTATTATTTATTATTTATTATTTATTATTTATTATTTATTATTTATTATTTATTATTTATTATTTATTATTTATTATTTATTATTTATTATTTATTATTTATTATTTATTATTTACTATTTATTATTTATTATTTATATTTATTATTTGTTTATTATTATTTATTATTTGTTTATTATTATTTATTGTCTATTATTTATTATTATTTATTGTTTATTATTTATTATTATTTATTTTTATTATTTATTATTTATTATTTATTATTTATTATTTATTATTTATTATTTATTATTATTTATTATTTATTATTATTTATTATTTATTATTTATTATTTATTATTTATTATTTATTATTTATTATTTATTATTTATTATTTATTATTTACTATTTATTATTTATTATTTACTATTTACTATTTATTATTTATTATTTATTATTTATTATTTGTTTATTATTATTTATTGTTTATTATTATTTAATATTTATTATTATTTATTATTTATTATTTATTATTTATTATTATTTATTTTTATTCTTTATTCTTTATTATTATTTATTATTTATTATTTATTATTATTTATTTATTATTTATTATTTATTTATTATTTATTATTTATTATTTATTATTTATTATTTCTTATTTCTTATTTCTTATTTCTTATTTCTTATTTCTTATTTCTTATTTATTATTTATTATTTATTATTTATTATTTATTATTATTTATTATTTATTGTTTATTATTTATTATTTATTATTTATTATTTATTATGTATTATGTATTATTTATTATTTATTTATTATTTATTATTTATTATTTATTATTTATTATTATTTATTATTATTTATTATTATTTATTATTTATTATTATTTATTATTGTTTGTTTATAATTATTTATTATTATTTATTATTATTGTTATTTCTTATATCTATTTGTTATGTATTATTTGTTTTTTCAATTAATATATATAAGTATATTAAATTCTGTTTATTAACCACATGGCGAGCTTGCTGGAGTGGTAAAGTCTTTGGAAAATATGCAAGAGGTTAGGGGTTCAAATCTCACCAAACGCAGTATTTTTTTATATTGCATGTGCATGGGCATGTGCTTGGGCATGGGCATGTGCATGCATGGATAAATAAAGTAAATAAAGTAAAATGAAATAAATAAAATAAATTTGAAATAAATAAAATAAATACAAAATAAATAAAATAAATATGAAATAAAATAAATAAAATAAATAAATAAAATAAATAAATACGAAATAAAATAAATAAAATAAATAAAATAAATAAAATAAATGAAATAAATAAAATAAATAAATAAATAATTTAAAAAAAATAATTAAAAAAATAAAAAAATAAAAAAAATAAAAAAAATCGTCGTTAAACGTTCTGCGACGGTTTTGAAAACCCCCGCGAATAGTTTCCCGACGCACGATTTCACGACGGTTTTTCAAAACCGACGCCAATCTATTTAGCGGTGGTTTAAACCACCGCGAAACATAAATCCAAACCGCCGCTAAATGCATTTTTTGTCGTAGTGTTTATTCTAAGAAATGAATATCCTAAATGATTTTTTATGCCTGACGCACTAAATATATATTTCAATGGACAATATAATTCATAATATAATAATCTATTTTTCTTATCTTTATTAAAACCTAAATGGTTTGCACAATTTATGACAATAACCAAAATTAATAAACCTTTATATGAAGGAATATCCAAAATTCGATAATAAAACCAAAGGTTTGACAAAGATAATTATATGAATAAATAAACATATGTCCCAATTAACGTCAATAACCCCAACATTAAATAATATCTTGACATAAAAGGTTATATCATACCCTTTTTCATACACCTAAAAATATGTAATAGCATTATTCCTATGTAATCCTTTATGTTAAACCTAAGGGTTATGTATATTGCAACCCCAAAAAACAAATCCTGAAATATCATTAATCACATAAAAATAAAAAGATTAGATCTTAAAATATTCTTTAAAAAAGAAACCTAAAATTTATCCATAAAAATTTTTGAGTAAAAACAATGTCATATTAACCTATACATAACGTAGGCTAGTGGTTATAATTACACCCTTATCTCTTTTCGGTTGTTGGTTCAATCCCTGCGGCCTTACCGGAAGTGAAATATTGTTACCAACTTGCTGGGTGTCATTTTTGTAAAATTATATTAATATAATTCATATAATTTTCTAAAAACATTATGAACTTCCATAAAAATTACATTAGCCATCAAATCTTTTTTTAACCACAAAGGTTTTCTATACTGCTTAATTTTTTCAGAAAATAAAATAATATTAATTGACTATTATTACCTTAACATAAATGATCATATTAACCTTAATGGTTACCAACACCTTTAAAATTATGAATAGATCATTCTTCCTCAATTATCACTTCATTTTGAACCTAAGGGTTACATATAACTCTAACATCTATTAAAACATAACAAAGTCTCCAAGATACTTCAATCACATAAAACCTCAGAAGGGGTGTCTAAGAAATTAAACACCTGATCAAACTTAAACTCATAAAACCATGTTGGTATCCATAACTCTTGTGTTAATCCTAAATGAATACATATATGTTTCATAAAATTAACACAATCCCTAAATGTTTCATGATTCTTATAACCAAAATACCAATGATAAAAATACTCATACAACATTATTCTTGAATCCAAATACATAAAAACTTCAATAATTTTTCTTTAAGGATTGGTATTACATAGGATACTCCTTTTTCTATGAGTTATTCTTTAGAAGAAGTAATTAACTTGGATAATTATTAGGTTCCCCACAAATATGATAACAAACTACAAATGGATACCTATTGTGACATTTATTTCCTCTGATCATACTCTTCATTTTTTCATGTAAATTCATTAATTTTTTCCATGTTTTTATAAACATAAAACATTGTCCTATTTATTTGATACATTATTCTAGGTGTATATTTTCATATTTATAACAATAAGGAAATTGATAATTCTTTTCTCCATGGTTTCCACCACCTGATCTGTCAATAAACTCCATTGTTCTCTTATTTAGTGATTCTAAGAGTTGGTTAAGGTGCAGGTTATTAATAATATGTCAAGATAACTTATTAAGAATAATATTAACATCTTTCACTCTATTCATCATCCCATTTTGTTCTCATAATCACCATATTGTCCATTACATTCAATGTTAATATGACTTCTTCAGGTTTTGACCATTGAATAAAACCAAAAATCATAGTGTGAAAAAAATAATCCTAGTATAAAACCATATAATTATTTATAGGATGTCTAAATCAAGAAACATTATTTTAAATCTAAGTAACCTTAGGGTTAACCTAGGTTGTTCATTTTCATTATCTATTCAAATACTTCATGATGGTTCATAATGGAAATTTGAATTAACCAAATCATATCCCCTAGAAGTGTAAAACCTGGTGTTCAACAAGGCCTATTGTCATGCACTGGGTGATGATCGAGTCAAATCCCAATGAGCTATTTTCAAAGTTATTACCCCTAGGAACAACTATTCTAGAGCCACATATACTTGTAGAATCCAAATAGAGATATATTTCTAGAAAATCCACATAATCTCTATCTTACCAAAACATTAGGATGTTATCTTATACGTAGACTTATCCTCAAATTCAGTCATAGGTTTATATTACCTAATATGTGTTTTCCAAAATTTATTTCCTAATGTTTCTATTAAACTTACTCAGATACAAACTCTAAAGGCCCCAAATCCAGTTTCTTAGAATCGGTGGGTACATTATTACATTGGCATAAGATATAAGTAATTGTATCCCAAAGGAAACAGTTGTTTAGTAGTATAGAAAAACTGGATATATACTTGAATTACATATTATATTTTAAAACATAAACTAAAATATAGTATTTTATTCAATAAGGCCATTATTACCTTTAGCATATCTCTACATATCAATCCTAATACACTTCCTATAATCCTCGAGAAGGAAGACATAAGAAAGGGGTGAGTTTAGATGCTCAGTAAGGGTATTCGTATAATGGAATATATAATAAATACATAGGGAATAATCAATATATCAAGGTAAATAAATAAAAACACAATCCATTTAATCAATAAATTGATCATGAGTAATATGTCAATAATAAATTATGATCATATAATGCCTTAAAAATAATCACATGAGCTTGAAAAATATCCATGAATATCATAACTAATAAAATAATCACATGGAAATCAATAACTAGTCTTATAATTAGGTAATGAAAAATACTAAAATTCATAAACATACCATCAAGGAATTGTACCAAGATATCTTATATAATTGGGAAAGGCCTCATCCAAATACCAAAACTATTATTTATCATTTTATATTCCAATGCATCGAGGGTCTATAGTGGTCCTTTCCTATCAGTTACTATATCTAATACATTCCCCACTTCAAATGGGAGAAACATAATCAAAATAAACATTCATATTGGAAAGTTTCCATTTGAAATGTTAATAATTTTCCCAATCAATATACATAATCATAAACCATACAGATTAATATGGAAAATGATAACAAAATAGTATATCCTCAATAAAACTAATCAAATTCCATCCCAAGAAATAATATGGATGGTATTATTATAACATATCCCCAAGGGAGCATAAGTAAATTCAGGGTTGATTTCATTAAAGAATCACTATTTCAAAATGGTTCTTTAACAACGCTAGTAAAAGGGCTTTATTAGTGCTATAGAAGCGCTGATAATGTAAGATATGTAAAAGGGTTATCCTTAATAGTTCTAAAAAAAGCAATGATAAAGGCCCCTTTTATCAGTGCAAATATAGGGGTCATTTTTCAGTGTTGATAAAGGGGGCCTTTATCAAGGATTTTTTAGCATTATTAAATGACCCATTTAATAGTTCTAAAAAAGCACTGATAAATCCCCCACTGATAAAGGTTATAAATTTTTTTCATGCACAAACTCTCTTTATCAGCATCCCCTACCTCATTATTAGTGCTCCCCCACCCCTTTACCAGCACTTACTCCACCCCTTTATTTTTGATTTAGTGTATGCCCCTGCATCCAGTACGTTTCGAATTTGGGACCTCTAGGTTATACACTAGAAAATATTCCACTCCCCTGTACTATTTTGTCTTAAATTTTATGATATATCTATATATTTATATATATTTCTTTATATTTTTTATCCATATATTTATATATATGATTATATATATGTTTATATATATGTTTATATATATGTTTATATATATGTATATGAATATGTTTATATATAATTTTTTAAATACATATATATGTGTGTGTATTTTTTGAAATGGATATTAACTCTAATAAGCCTTAAAACACATAAAAACTTTAAGAAACTCTGAAAACCCTAAAACGCCTAAAAACCATGAAATGATCATAAATTATGATATGGGAGTCCATTTAAGATCCAAAACCAATCAAATCGAATATCATGAAATGAGATTCAATATTACATGTGCTAAATGCCAAATGGAGACCTGGATTGGATGTTACAGTTGTTTGAATTTTAAAAAATCAGGGTATGTAACAAAAAACTCTATTTCGAAGGCATTCTGGGCCTTTTCAGGAATCAAAGAGGGAAAATGATCAAATATATGGTCCCAAACCTACACAAAAAAGAGCTCATCATAGTATTTGATTTGATATGTGGTAGATCCCAAACAGACACCCGGATCAAAATTTATGGTTGTTTGAAGTCTGTGTTTGATTTATGACTTTTTGAAATTGTGATAACATTTATTCCTTTAGTTTTCACACAATTTTTATTTATCTTGTTTTTAAATTATTTCATAATATTTTATTTAACTGGTTGTGGAGATAAAATGGACTTATAGATCGAAAGTTATGACTCTTTCAGGATTTCTAGGTTTTTAGGGGTTTTTCACATTCGATGGCCTTTCAAATGGACACAACTTCTGATATAGGTGTCCTTTTTTCCTCTAACACATATTAAATCAAATATTGTGATGTTTTATACACCTTGGTGACCCATGAGAACCCTATAGAACCTCTATTGGGTCCAAAAAATGCCCAAAAGTTCTCTAAACCACCATCACTTCTTCTACGAGTGTCCATTAATGAAATATATATATATTTTGAAATATACAATTTATCAGAGGTAGTAAAAAATCATTGATAAAGGTTGGGTTTTTATTAGAAATTAAAAAAAATTACTAATAAAGACCACTATTTTATTATTGTTTTTTAGAAGCGTTGATAAAGACCCCCCCCCCTTTATCAGCACCTTTTTAGAAGTGATGATAAAGGCTTACTTTATCAGCACTTTTTTACTAGCACTAATAGGGGGATTTATCACCACATTTTTACAAGTTCAATTAAAGGGCCCCCCTTTAAAATTTTATATTGTTTTTAAATACCCCTTTAATAGTGATTAAAAAGTGATGTTACATGCTGCGTTTAAAAATGTTTTTTCTAGCACTGAGAAAGGGGTTTTTAACCGTACTTTTAGCGAGCACTATTAAAACCCTAGATCAAACCTGGGTGGAGACATATTTTTTGGTTAATGTTGTAATACTGTAGCAGGAACTTTAGTAGGCATTGTAGAAGGTACTATTTTGTACTTTTGTAGTCAGAACTATTCATCCATTTGGGCATTTGGGCCACCAGTTTGGTCCTCGGTTCCTGTAAGGCTTTTGGGCCACCCAAGACCTTCGGGCCAGTTGTCTCTCATAGACTTCAGGCCACCTCAAGAGATTTAGGCCACCCCAAGGCCTTTAGGACAAATGAATATAAAGATATACCAGTCATAATACAAGGGACAAGGCTCCAGATTAAGATCAGAGCAGACACATTCACCAGAGCATAGCTAACCAGAATTGGAATAATGAGAGGGTATGGAATTGGAATCAGTACCGAGCTTGTGTAGCTCTGCATAGGATAGCTATCTAACCAGCCTCGTGAAGGGGGAGTGAAAATATCATGACATGTGATGGGGAGGAGAAGTTCCAAGTTGTCTTGTCTGGGTAATTTCCTATAATACCTAGAGGTCATGTAATTATCTCTAAGTGTAGAATCCCATGTTTTTGAACCGGACTAAAATGTGGATGTTTTTGAAAATTTTCATTTTATTAAACCGGTTAGATTTAAAATAGATCTTCAGAGCTTAATTCTGAGAGTTTTATCACTCTTAAGTGATATTTTGGGGTATGGGAAAAGGCTTGAGAATCTTCTTGAGTGGCTCAATAATTTTCAGGAGTGTTGGACCCGAAAAACTACAAGTGTTTGAAGAATCAGTAGAGGGATAATGGTTTGCGTACAGTTTACTAAACAGTTTTGCCCACAACAGGTAACCGTGGGGCCCTGTTTAAAAAAAGTTGTAGTGGATTTTCTCATGGGCTGCACATGGTTTCCTAAACCTTGCACCTAGCCCTTGCAAGGTGTGTCTTGAAGGTAGTGGGGTACCGCACGGTTGGTGCACAGTTTTCCAAACCATGTGGCTAAACTGTGCACGACACCCTATTTTGGGATTTTAATTATTTTAAATTTTAATTTAAATTAAAACCTAAACTAAACACTCTACTCACCCCCTCCTTGGCTCAACCTGCAGAGCACAACACCCCAATTGGGTTCTTCCTTCGACGCATCTCCCGACCTCCCTCCTCTTCGATCTCCGTCTGATTTCCTTCATTTTTCTTGGATGATCCGTCAAAGTGAGTCATATTATTCCTTATCTTTTCTTCTACCGGATTTTCTTTGACCTAATAAGCGCCCGATGAGGTTCTACCGAACCCTAGGGGTTTGGGGGTGATCCGATTTTCAGTTTTCTCTTGTTCAAGGTACGTGAAAATGGTTTCTCGGGCCTTGTTCTTGTGTGTTTCGGCAACCACTGCCAAAGGTGAGGCATTTCGAGTGATTTTAGTCTACATAAAAAATTTATAGGTAAAATTTATACCTTCTTCCTAGTTTCGAACCTCTTGAATTAAGATCTAAATGTGTCATTGAATCTGTTTTATTAAATTGGTAGGGCGTTGAGTTGTTTCGGGTGGTTTCACTTCATTTTGGTTCTTCACCGATGTGGAGAGATTGGTTCCACCTTGAGGTGTGGTCCCTTTCTAAGTCCTTAATATTTAAAAATTCATTAATAAATTTCTTACTACAATTTTATTATAAATTAATTCCACACAGTGAAGTATTTATATTGAATGCCTCTTAAATGTGAATTTATTAAGTTTAATTTAAAATTCTAAATGTAGTAAATGATTTGTGTGATAATAAATATCATGTTTTGATAATAAAACCCCTCCAATAGTGGTGCTCTAACTTGAAGCTAAAAATTAGTAGTTATACAATTAAATGAGTAATGTAAATTTGGATGTATACTAAGTATATTACTTGGCATTATTAAGAGTATTAAATAATGGTTGCAAGTCCGTAACACCCCTTTCCATGTTGACGGAAGGTAGTAGAGTGGACCTTAATTAATGAATATGCCTTAATGGATTTTTCTAATTGGTTGCAATGCTACTTGACCTTTCCACACTAATGGAAGGAAAGGTTTGAACCAATAAATAAACTGTTACAATGATACTTGACTTTTCCACACTAATGGATGGCAAGTGTTGGACCAAAATGAATCATTACATGACTTCTTTATTAAATAGGTATTTTTATACTCGAACTTGTCGTGGTATCTGATTGGAGAATACCATGAGCACTCGTTTACACCATTCCAAATTCATGGACGGGTTGCTAAGGTTTAGACCCTTCTAGATCTTGTTCCTTATATTATCTTTGGATGCCCGGTATACTTCTATTGGGTCTCTCATATAGTACTACATGATACCTAGGATACACTCCTTGGATCTAGCATTAACAAGCTCGTGCCTCGAATACACTCCTTATACCCAATGCTTGCTTAGTCCCATTTTACCTTGGATGCACTCCTTGGACTCGGTAGGTGCCTTATTGTGTAATGACTTGGATTACACTCCTTGAATTACACTCTTAAACCTTAGCTAGACGTAGATACTATTGAGTTAGCTTTATGTGAGTTTTACGTTACCTTGTTTTTTACCCTGGAACTCCCTCACCAGATATCTTTTCAGGTTTCCATTTTACATCTTGGAACCTTCAATACTTAAACTATCTAAAAGGTTGTTTCCTTGGTTATTACCTTGGGACTTTAATACTAAACACTATCATAGGATGCCTTGTATACAATCCTTGGGTCCAGCATTGACAAGTAGGTACCATGGTTAAAGCCCATCAAGCCCAGTCATTTCTTAGCCCCATTTCACATTGGAGGAAACTCCGTGGACTTGGTATGTGACTTAATCACATGTGACTTATGAATTAACTAGTAATACTCAATTAATGAACTGATTACATATCCAGAAACCAGCTGAGGGATGAAGTAGGTACTTGGTTATTTAGTTATAATATACTGCTCAATCTATTTACGCATTCTTACACCCTGGTTAATTTATATTACACTGTTGGGATTGGGTTAGACACCGGTGGTGCCGAACTACTGAGATTTATATCTCACACTCTACTCGGGCAGCCATTGCACTGGGGTACCCAAGTAGACCTTTCTAGTTTTCAGGGCCTTGGACCATGCTTGTTGGTGCTTTCTTGAACTTGGGAGATAAGAGAAAAGGATTGAGATAGAGCTTAGGATTCTCAAAGAGATCACCTTTGATATTATAGTTATTTTCTTTACTTGAGTCCTAAATTTTATTATATTGAAAATAATGTTGTACTATTTACCGCTTTTCATCATGTATGAATACCCTGTCATGCATTCATTTATTGTATACACTGGCGTTGGACTCTTTTGTTCACTTATATGAAATCTGTCTTCTACTGCTTTGTCAATTATGTATTACTTCTTCTTCTATTGATTTTTATTAACTCTATTATACCACTGTGAAACTCTAATAATAGGATATATTCTCTCCAATGACTATTATGACACCCTCTTAGCTAGTAGACAGACTCTGGCATTCAGGGAGGCACACTTGAGGTCATGTGGTAACCAGTCTGACCACTGTCTTAGTGGTGATTCGGGCCGGGATGTTACAAATTGGTATCCGAGGTGGTTTTTCCTTTTTTCTTACTATTTTGGGTTGGAATACAGGATACTAGGAAAGTTTCAGTGCTTGGAAAATAGCCGTACTTGGGACTGATCACCCCACATACAAAGAATGACCAAGTGGCCAGGATTGGGATTACTGTGTATGCTATTTGTTGTCACAATTGATATGATTTCACCTAGAGTGACTGGTGTACATTTTGTTGCTTATGATTTTTAGAATTTTAGAAACTTTACTTGGTCTGATATGGAAAGGAAGTTGAATTACTTGCATTATATTAGGCACTTAGAAATTAACATGCCATTCATATATTCCATGACATGTAGTTGCATTAGTTGGTGTTCTTCTATGTATGATTCGGTGCCTTATTAATATTTCATGATTATATTTTTACCTATTTAGGAAATACATTAGCATGCCTTCTATCATTACTACTCACTATAGCATGCTCCTATGATTACATTTCCACGTTTCTATGATTTTAGCTTATTTATCTGTGCAAGATGCTTGTAGTGACATGCTAGCTTACCTTGATATACGTAAATTGTTTCATGGGATAAGTTATTATTTGCGGTTATGACGTGAGCCAGTTTTCAGTTATAAGGTGTATGGGCGCCTTATAACTGGGAAAAGGTAACCCATGTAATTGAACCATTGTTAATTGGAACAATTATGATGATCCTGTTAATTTCTAAATTGACATTGGTACTGATTAATGGGAGCCAATTTTTAATACATGGAGTGTATAAACACTTTAGGAATTGGGAAATGGAAATCCAAATTAAATGAAATGGCACGATGCTTTGTAAAATGTTTATAAGTGTTAAATATGTTTAAGGTTGATCTGAAATCAAATGGTATGCTTTGAAAATGCAACTGGACCCAAGTAGGTTAGTTAGAGAATGTTTTTATGGGATGACCCGTTTGGGTGTTTAAATTTTACTATTTTGTGTCTTTGCTATTGGGTTGCTTTATAGAGATCCCAAGTTGGTTAAAATGGGACACTCGTAGACTGTCTTATCTTATTAAAAGGATTTTCTTTTGATAAGTTTCCTAGAAATGACGTGATGTCAACTAACGTAAAATGTTTAAAAAAAATGGGTTTTATAAAACATTCCTATTTTTCTATTGGGGTGTTGGTTAAAATAAAGTACCTTGTGATTTTTTTTTAAAATGGTAGTTTGATGTTTTGAAAAACTCTTTTTATGATTTAAAGATTAAATGTGATTAAATATAAGAGGCATGGAAATGGAACTTGTAGTAGTTTCCAATGTTAAAAACCCTCATGTAAAGGTAGTTCATACTTCTCTTATGTTTCCTTGGAAAGGAAGCGTGAGTACTTTCCATAGGAATTATTTTCCTTAGTGATGGATTTATGATTGGTTTTGAGTCTGGTAACTTTTTCTTGTTATGACCCAGTGTCAGGTTTGAATCTTTTTCTTTGTAAGGGGTTAACCCGTGGTAGGTAGTGCCCTCAGAACTTAAATGCCTTGATAGTGCTATTACCTTTCTCACTCTTGGTGTCGTTTGGGTGCCTTTATCGCAGTATGACTTTCAGTTTCCAATGGAATCCTTGTTTGGATGGGTGTTCATTTGTTTCTTGACTTTTATATGAGTTTAATCATCGATTAATGCTCATTTTCAGCTGGTTATATGTGTCTCGGGCATGGTCGGATACTTCGTAGATCGTTTGACCCTATCTTTTTCTTAAGTGATGGAAGAATTAGTATGGTGTCATAAAGGAATATGGTTGTTTGAGGCAAAATGACTTAGAATTAAATATTATTATACTGTTGAGTACGGTCTCGAGTCATCTCCATGTAGAGTGTCTTGAGCATTAAAGAATCAGTTCTTTTCCAATACATGGACTGTATTTTGAAAGAGTGAGTTGTTTTGACATGCTGGTCTCGTTGTTATACTGTATCACATGTATGATCAGTTAGTTTTCCTTCATTTTTGGCTAGGACACTCCTAAGATGGGTAGTGTTGTGCTGAACCTGAAAAATGTGTCCTTCCAGGTAGAAGGAAAACAACCTAAGGGGACCATTGTGAATTGGTCAGTTTTCTTGAATGACTTTATGTCTTGATAGTGCTGTTTATGTCAGTGCTTTCTTGGAAGCACGAACTTTTTTTGGTTTGACTATTTTATCTTCTAGTTTCTAGGTGTGTGTAACTGGAAATGCTGTCGTAAATCCTCTTAGTGTACTCTTCTTAAGATATGAGCATGTCCCCAATCTTGACATCATCCTCAATGCACTAAGAGATCGTCAATCTTATGCCACGCTAAATCTTTAAAAGTTGTTGATCTTGTTATATGATCTTGTTCAGTGTTACACATTACGCGTGGTTCTCATTGTGGCTTGGTAAGTCCTGAGTGATTCCTAGGTTCCCATGTAGGAATTCCTTGTTCGGACTCATGGACTCTAGCCATTTCTATTGAATTTCTTCGAATGCCTAAGCCAGACTTCTATGAGATACGTCATCTAAGTAGCTCAACTCATTCTCTTCTCTTCAGTTGATCTTTACGGTTGTAAGGGTCCATTTTAAAGCATGTTTATAGGTGAAGGCAAGTGTGGTTTCAAGGTCAGCAGTGTCTTATGAGAGATCTTTCATGACAAGTTCAGTTAGGTCGATCAGAATTTGACCATTCCGTTTTACAAAATCATGCCTTGAGTGTCGTAAGAACACTTAGAGTTGTTCCTTGTACAACAATTCCAACGGTGGAGGTACCATGACTTGGAATTGTCCCCTTCTTATGTTAAGACCTATGGTCGTGAGAACCATCGATAGAATGTCTATATAGATCATGGTGCGATCATGTATCTATCTAAAAGGGATCATATAAGCTCCGTTTATGTGTTTAATTTGAACTTTGAGCATTGGATTGGGTTGTAAAGGTTGAAGTGTTGAGTGTGTTGGAAATTCTTAAGGTTCATCGGTCATTGGTAACACATTGGAACCATCCGAATGAAACTTCATGACCCTTGTAGGTTGGGTGATGGTTACGTTGTTCCTGAAGGATTCTTGGGGAAAAATTTTTTTAAGGTGGGTAGATTGTAGAATCCCGTATTTTTGAACTGGACTAAAATGCGGATGTTCTTGAACCTTTTCATTTTATTAAAGCATTCAGATTTAAAACTGAGCTTTGAAACATAATTCTGAGAGTTGGATGACTCTGAAGTGATGTTTTGGGGTATGGGAGAAGGATTGAGACGTTTCTTTAGTGGATCAAGATGTTTCGGGAGTGTCAGACCTGAAAATATGCAAGTGTTTTAAGAAGCAGCAGAGGGTGCACGATTTGCACAAGGTTTGCTAAACCGTGTGGCCCACTGCAGGTAACCGTGTAACCATGTTTAAAAAAATTGGGTAGTGTCTTTATGCATGAGCTACACACAGTTTTCAAAATCGTGCACCTAGCCCATGTGGGGTGTATCTTGAAGGCAGTGGGGGTACCGCAGGGTTGACACATGGTTTTCCAAACCATGCGGCTTAACCGTGTGAGACACCCTGTTTTGGGATTTTAATTATTTTATATTTAATTAATATTAAAACCTAAACTAAAAACTCTCTTCACCCCTCCTTGGATCGAACTGCAATGCGCAGCACCCCCAAAGGGGTTCTCCCTTCAAAGCATCTCTCAGCCTCCTCTCCGCTTCGATCTCCATCCGGTTTCCTTCATTTTTCTTGGCTGATCCATCAAGGTGAGTCCTATTTTAACTTATATTTCCTTCTACTGGCTTCTATTCGACCTAATCAGTGCCTGGTGAGGTTTGACTAAACCTTAGGGCTTTGTTTGTGATCTAATTTTTGGTTTTCTCTTGTTCAAGGTACGTGCAAATGGTCTCTCGGGTGTTGTTCTTGTGTGTTCTGGAAACCACCGCCAAAGGAGAGGCGGTTCAGGTGGTTTCAGTCTACCGAAAAAGTTTCGTGGTAAGTTTTATACCAACTTCCTAGTTTCTCACCTCTTTAATTAATATCTTTATGGGCTCTTGAATCCCTTTTATTAAATCGGTAGGGCTTTGAGTTATTCAGGGTGGTTTCACTTCATTTTGGTTCATCGCCGAAGTGGATGGCCTGGTTCCCCCTTGAGGTAGGTTCCCTTTCCAAGTATTCAATTTTTATAAACATATTAATAAATTTATTATTGCACTTTAATTATAAATTAATACCATGTATTGAAGTATTTATATCAAATGCCTCTTAAATGTGAATTTATCATGTTTTGTATAAAATGATAAATGTTGTAAATGATTTGTGTAATAAGAAATATCATGTTTTTACCATAAAACCCCTCCAATGGAGGTGCGGTACCTTTAAGCTAAAAATTAGTGGTTAAACCTTACTTTCTTGACTTTTTGTGTTTATAATTCTTATGCCTTGATGATATGTTGAAATATGGTATGTTTAGGACATGGCCCTAATGGAATTATAAAGACAAAGTTACCTTTTTGAAATACTTAAAAGGGACAAGGCACCATCTAAGTGCATGGACCAGTTTTGAATTGGATTTAACCATGTGTGATGTTTTTCATATTTTTTTAGTGTTTTGACACATTTGGGCCACCGTTCGTGTGTGCCTTAGCTTTACATTTATAAAGGTAAGACTTTCTATATCAAATGGTTGAGTTATCGTATGAATTACATCATGGAAAGTACCATGTATTCTCATCACTTTACCTACCTAAGGTAAGGGATTTGTTTCTACAATTAAATGAGAAATGTAAATTGGAAAGTGTACTAAGTATATTAATTAGACTTATTAAGAGTATTGAATAATGGTTTCATCTTCGTAGCACCCCTTTCCATGTTGTTGGAAGGTAGCAGAGTTAACCATAATTAAGGAATATGCCTTTATGGATTTTTATAAATGGTTGCAATGTTAATTAAACTTTCCACACTAATGGAAGGCATGGCTTGAACCCATAAATAAACGGTTGCAATGCTACTTGACCTTTACAAACTAATGGATGGAAAGTCTTGGACCAAAATCATCCATTACATGACTTCTTTATTAAATAGGAATGGTTAGACTTAAGCTTGTCATGGTTTCTGATCAGAAAATACCATGATCACTTGTGTACCCCATTGCAAATTAAAGGATGGGTTACTATGGTTCAGACCCTCTTAGATCTCATTCCTTTTCTTATCATTAGATACCCAGTATGCTGCCATTGGGTCCCCCATGTTGTACTACCAGATACCTTTGATACACTCCTTGGATCCAGTATTCTCAAGTTGCTTCCTTGGATACACTCCTTGGACCCAGTCCTTTTTTATCCCCATTTTACCTTGGATGCATTCCTTGGACTTGGTAAGAGCCTTAATGTGTAATGACTTGGATTATGATCCTTGTATTTCAATCTTACCCCTTATCTAGACTCAGATACTACTGAGTTTGCTTTATGTGAGTTTTACATTACCTTAGTTTTTACCCTGGAACTCCCTAATCAGATATCTTGTTAGGTTGCCTTGTTACATCTTGGAACTTTCACTACTTATATTATCTAAAGGTTGTTGCCTTGATTATTACCTTGGTACTTTAATAATAAACACCATCATAGGATGCCTTAGATACACTCCTTGGGTCCAGTATTGACACGTAGGTTCCATGCTTAAAGCCCATCAGGCCCAGTCATTACTTATCCTCATTTTACCTTAGAGTAAACTCCTTGGACTCAGTAGGTGACTTACACACATGTGACTTATGAAGTTGTTGGTAATAATAAATTAATGAAATGATTACATGTCCAGAAACTAGCTGAGGGGTGAATCAGGCACTCAATTATTTTGTTATAATGTACTGCTTACTTATTTATGCATGCTTACACCATGTTTAATTTATACTACACTATTGGTATTGGGTTAGACACCGGTGGTGCTAGCCTACTGAGATTTATATCTCACGCCCTACTCGGGCGGCCATTGCACTAGGGTACTGAGTAGACCTTTCTTTTTCGCAAGGCTTTAGACCTTACTTTCTGTTGTTTACTTGTACTCAGAAGTTAGGAGCAAAGGACTGAGCTGGAGCTCAGGATGCTCGTAGAGATCACCTTTAGGCTTTTGGTTTTTTTCTTTACTTGAGTCCTACATTGTATTGTATTGAAAATAATGTTATACTATTTATTTCTTTTTGTCATATATCAATATCCTGTGATGCATTTATTTATTGTATACACTGATGTTGGCCACTTTTGTTCAATTAAATGAAATCTTTCTTCCACTTCTTTGTCAATTATGTATTACTGCTTTCGCTGTTGATTGTTATTTACTATTTTATACCATTATACAACTCTAATAAGAGGTTATATTTTTCTCAATTACTATCCTAACACCCTCTCTACTAGTTGGAAGCCTTTGGTGTATGGGGAGGCACGCTTGAGGTCATGAGGATACCGGTCTAGCCACCGTCTTAGTGGTGAGCTAGGTCGGGACGTTACACTAAGCCTTCGGGCTTTGTAAGGGTTACACCTCACCCCTTGAAAGGTGGATTATCACAATAAAAAATTCTTTGGTCCATTTATCCAACCTAGAACTAGATAAAATCAGTTTTTTAGTAGTCAATAGAAATACCCTAAAATTTTCATTAAAATTATTCTTGAGAAAGATTCCCTTTTCACTTTGAAAATTTCTTTTAAAAATTAAAAATTTCTAGAATATTAGGATTTTGTTCTTTGAATAGAATCATGGAAACTTTTAAACAAATATTCAACTGAATGATCAATAATGATGATAGTAATATTTTCTACATTCGAAGTATGTTTAAAGAAATATTCCTTTCACATTATCTATAAGAATTCAAAAGGCACCTTATCCAGAAAAGGACAAGAAGATTCCTTTTAATCAATTTTGTAAAAGTAAATAATAGGTACAAAATTATTTAATAAATAATTTTATAATATTAAACAAAATTGAATTTTTTAATTTAAAATATGGATATAGAGGAAAAATAATTTTCATTCGAAAAAAGAAGTATAGTTAGATTTTATCAAAATAATTTCCTCAAACATTCGCAGTTTGGAAGAGAGTAAAATGGTACTATTACTTTAGAATATCATAAATAAAGATAGGATAATAAAATATATTGAGTTTAATATTGAAATAACAAATAATTTCCCAAATTCATACTTAAATAGAAATAATCTTGAATAATGATGATATTGTCAAATAAACCCTTACCACTTTCATAATGTTTGAATAAAACTCCCATGAAAGGAATAAAATTAAATGGAAGATTAAATACCATTATTTTGAAGATATTAATGATATTAAGTTTCAGAGGGTTGGTTTATACACCACAAAAATAAAAAACTTGTGAATATGACATATGACTCATGGAAGTAAAAGTGAGACAAGAAACCCTTACCTCATGTCCAATTTACTTCATATGATTCTGAATGTACTATAAAATAAATATGAGTTTATTATAAATATATTATATAAACATACTCATATATATAACACCTTATATTATTCACTTATACTCTTTTATAACTTATTAATGAACAATTCTTTGTTAAAACCACCGTTTCGGGTAATGACTGCTTCATTTTTTCATTTTTGTTTTGGTTTTGTAGTTTTGGTCTAAGTAATTTGATCATGAATAAATTGTTTCTAGATTTTTAACCATGATATAAATATCATATATATTAATTAAATATGAATTTATAATTTTTCATAAATTATATATATATATAAATGTGTTCCACTATTTATGGAGACGGTAGATTGTACGTACCAACGAACGTTGTTTTCATTTTTTGATGGATGAAATAAAAAAATAGTAAATAATAAATCGCCTTTATACAATAATTATTATATCATATAAATCATATATATTTATAAAATACATCCTTATTAACATAAATTTGAAAATAAAATGAAAAAAATCACATTGCTTCGTGGAGGTGGTAGTCCACACGTACGCATGACCGATGATATTATTTTAAAAACGATCGGAAGGTATGAATGTAGATGTGATATTATAATTTAAGATATATAAGTATGTCATAAATATCGTATATATACATTAAATTCATCATTATATTCATCCGTGAGAGGTGGTTATGGAAAACGAATTATATCTGTTCGCGAGGCGATAGTCCGCCATACACACAATCGAAGAATTCATTTCCCATTAGAGGGAAGAGTAAATGGATATAAGTTATGCCATTTAAATAATAAAATAACAGTATATTAGAGATTCTAGTGTTATTATTTATCATAGATTCTAAATACTTGAAGTATTTAGAAGAATAAATAAAATGAAAATTCTTGGTTAAGAACTATACATATTCTCTGGAAAACATCTTTAGGTTTATACATAAAGCATTCCAAAAATTATTTCTAATAAAAAATGGACTCAAGGTCATGGGGAGGGAATTAAATAATTTATTTGTGTAATTAATGGCTGAAAAAAGGTCTATTTATGTGTGGATAAGAGAGGATATGGGGTGTCCTTTTATAAGTGGGGTAGAGGAAACACTATTTTTATAAAGAATAAAATATACCCATGTTTCACACATGAAAAAAGATCCAAAATGGATCATTATTGAACCTTATATGATATAAGGAATATTTGTTTCCATATAATAGATGTTTCAAAATATTTTATGTTATTTTAACCCTTATCTCTCTAGTTTAACCCTTGGTATACCCATTTTAACCTTAATCATTATAATTATTTTTTACTATTTTTACTATTCATTATGAAAAAAAATTAGAATAACTTATTAAATAATATTAATTATTATTGTTCCAAATGTGAAATCTATTTTACCAAATTAAATTCACATAAGTGGAAGAATTTAATTTGAAAATATACTAACAAGTGCATTGAAAAAAAGTTTTCCAATGAAAATGTTTCTTAATTATAAAAAAAAATCATATTAAAAATCAAAATTAAATTGATTCAAATGACTTAAATTGGATTATTTATAATATAATTGAACTAATTTTACTTTTAAAATAACTTTATAATAAAAAATAACTTTTTAACTTGTTTAAAAGAAATGGTATTTTTCAATAAAAATCTGAATCTTTTTCACTGTTCATCTAAAAATTAATGTTTACAGAAAATTATAAAAAATTGTCACTAATATAATATTTAAATGATTATTTAAAAAATTATGTTTAATTATTAAAATAAATTTTATAAATGTGGTAAAAATAAATTTTTAAATTAGTGTGCTAAATACGATGAAACCTCCTTTTAGAAAAACATAGTTTTGAAGCATAAAATTGGTATTATTTTCCCATTATTTGTAAAAATATTTGATGAATGATAAAACAATTATTGAGTATATAATATATAATTTTTTTTAAAATAATTCACCAATTAATTTATTAATATAAAAATACATCATGTCTATAAAAAAAAATTAGTAAAGACATTTCTTTTAATTTAATATAGTTTCTATATTAATTTTGAAAATATTAATAACCAATGAATTTATTTTACACCTATGTAAACCATAAAATTTCATAATTTATTTAGTCCCATTGATTCCTTTAATTTTAATGGTCATATTTAAATAATACATTTTAGTGGACATTTAATCTTAGTGTTGTGTTTTGTATGCACTATCAAACATAATGTTATTCTCTTAAAATCCTAGGGAGTTACACTTAGAGTGTGATTTGGGATGGAAAAGGATAAAAAAACCTACCTCAATAATGCATAGATGTGACTAAATACTCAAATATGAAATGAAAAAGTCCCAACAAACCAACTGTAAACCCTATCATCAATAGTAATAAAAAATTGTCTCAAAATCCCACTTAGTGTTCAGACAACATAGAATAAAGTCAAGAAAAAGGAAGAAAAAAAGTGATAAAGAGAGTGGAGGAGAGAAGAAGTAATAACCTCAGAAAATCATCTTGAAAATGGATAAGGAATAGCTAAATATCCAAGTATGAGAATGGTAGGAGGTGTTTTAAAGAACCTTCATGCTTCTAGTATAAGTGTGGAGGGGGGAGGGTGTTCATGTTGGATTTTATTTTTAGGAATGGTAGATTATGTAATTAAATTTTTAGGAAAACTTGTTAAGTTTCATGGTTTGGTCACATAGTTTTCCAAACCATATGTCCCTTAATGTATACACTTAGAGGGTTGTGCAATTTAGACACATGAGATAGAAAACCATGCACCAATTATTGAAAATATATTTTTGTTAAATTTGAACACCCAATAGCATGTTTTACACATGGTTTATACTAGTTATGTGGACTAATCATGCACCCTAAGTTGGATTCCTAAAACTTAAAAAATTCAATTTTGTTTAACCTGAAACAAGTGGAGAGAAACATAAACTCATAAAACAATGAAATTATATTAAAAACTAAGGTCTCGGTCAGACAATTCTCCCCACCATAAAACTTTATACCCCAAAAAAATCATCAAATTGTAAAGCATATGAACTAAATGTTTTCTCAAACTTGAAAGAAGAAACTTCCCAAATGATAACCACCCAAATAGTCCAAAACCAACCAAAACCACCACACAAAGAATTAATATTTTCTCTACCATCTACACCCCACAAGTATAAGGAGGATGTATAATTTCATGACTAGTAATGGATTTATCAACCATTTAAGGATTCTACTAGCATGGTTTTTAATAAAATTAATCATTAGAAAGAAAATAAACCAAACTTGACATAATCTACTAACAAAAATAACTAAAAATTATCACCCAACTAATACATAATTTATAATTCCACAATGAATCCATCTCTAAAAAAAATAACAAGATACAAAAATCACTGAAATCACAACTCACATGTCATTGATAAGAAAGGATATAAGAAATGACAACAATACATGAAATGGCCATTAATGGTTACCTCAAAATATTCTACCTGAAAGCTATCAGTATTCTAAAGTTATAAATGACTTGAAATTATTCTACCAATATCCTAAAAAATATTTTTTTTATAGTGATATAATTAACCACAATGTTGATGTGTCTTTACAAGACTATAATAAGAGGGATTGGAATACCCAAATTGTCCCCACCAGAAGCTTATGAGAGAACACTTCCTTTCGGATGAAGCATAAACAGAAGAATGAGAGTCTTATAAAATTGTTTATTCACGTTTACACACTTTATTGTATGGGGAAACTTTCTTATAACTAAAGGAAACAAGGCTTACACACCTTATGGGTTTCCCTCTAGAAAGTAATTCAGTTATAGATGCCTTATCCATAAATTAATTAAATAAAAACATCCTAGATGAGAGAATTCAATCATTGATGTTTGGATGAAGACCCATAACAATTATAAGAGATTTTGATGAATCAAATGAAACTATATATGAATAAAAAGTTTCATCTAATTAAATTGGTCAACATAATCTTTCACCGCTCATTGGTCATGATGAGTATCCGTAAGGCCCTTTATCCAATTCACTTTTACTTCCTTAGTAAGAGTCCACTAAAAAAGGTGGTCTTATTGAATTATCATACCATTAACTCTTGGAAAAAAAATTTAATTACAACCTTCCACTAGTCTAAACCCGGTCCCTCAAAAAATCCTAAATAGTTCTCACTCTCAAAGATTTAGTTATTCCTAGGGACATAAAGATTTACTCAATTTCCTCTAACTACAACAAAACCTCTAGAAGACCTAGATCACTATGAAATATAAGAAAAAATTGAGAATATTCCAATTTAATACTCTAATCAGAGTATGGCTAGTGTCAATTATTGAAATAAAGACATAAAACATTGAAATATAAAACTCTTATAAATTTTCCGGGCTTTTCAGTGTAGTATACTCTAAATAGAATAAAAAAATAAGTCTCAATAAATATCAAACCAATCCTAAAACTAGATCCAAAAAGAAATGAAATATTAGATCATGGAATTTATTTAGTAATTTAAATTATATTCCCAAATCTAAGAACTAAACATCCCAAAATATTAAATGATCTATCTATTTAAAACCATTTCAACACTATATATTTCAAATTTTAAAAATTCAAATCCCTGCTCAAAAAACATTTTAAAATTCCACATATTACCTTATAAAATAATTTATTCACCTTTAAATATAAAATCCCTTTTCATCCCATTTATAAAACTCTTCTCAAATATCAAATTTCACTTTTAAATAAATTTTCTTCAATAAAATCCCAGTATCAATTCCTAAAACTCAAATCACTTTTCTTTTTTAAAAAAAAATTCTCATAAAAAAACACAAACCATAACTAAATCAATAACATCACATGAAACCAAAATTTATTAGGAGGGACTAGTGGTTGTGCATGAATTTTCCACATGGTTTGTAAAACCTTTTCCCAATTGTGAAACTACTATTGGAATTTATGCCAAACTATGAACTTGGTATCCACTTGGTTTTCTAGGCTACATGAGCTCACTACGTGTCACCATTTCAACTCCCATTTTAACCCCTTAAACATATAAATAGTTAAAATGACATAAAATACCATTAAAATGAACCATAATATACAAGGAACCACAATTAAAAACTCAAAACCTAACTTTCCCTAGTTTCTCAAGTTCTAGTATGATCAAGAGTTGGAAGAGTCTTCTCGTACCGCCCACTCGAGTCCTGAAAGTCCTATATCTGATCTTCCAAACTCACCCAAATAATATATGGAGATAAATGAACCTAGTAACCTATTATGGAACCTTGGATATGATTCCATTTTTTCATGAATGAAATCCAAGTCACCCTTGAGCTGGGCACTCAAGTTGGCCTCGGACATACCCGTGGCACATTCCCGACTGGTCCGAGATGGAGACAAGTGAATGGGAATCATATAAGAGATCATGTGAATGAATTATACCAATAAATAAAAATAATATAGTAGAAAAATTATACCAGAAAATTAGCTTTAGGCATCTAGACATTGGAAATACATGTAATATAAATAAGTAGAAAAAAATTATGAAAACACCAAACAAGGCATATCAAAAGAAGAAATTCAAATGAACATAAATATATAACATGAGGGGAAGGACAACATCCAAATATAAGAGTATAACTAGTATGAAACAACTAAGTTAGAAAATAAACTAAAAAATCTAATATACCCAACATGATCTCCAAGTAACCACTTGGTCACTTCCCAACCATAATCCAACTTACTCTATAAGCGATCCCAAAACTAAACCTGAAACTAAAAAATAGATCAAGTCTATCAAATCCAAGTTAAAAAGTAGGGTGTTATCATAATGTTTCTCAGTAGTTAATCATCATAGCGCCCATACATTTCCTTCCCCAAGGAGAACATAAATTATTTTTTGAAAATAAATTATTGAAAATAGTGTTTTTAACATTTTCTAAAACAAAACTCACCTCTTTCTCAAAACCTCTTTAAAAACTATTTAAAAAATTACCTTTTAAATTAATCATTTTATGAATACCACCTTTTAAATAAAAAACCAAAAGATATATAAAATATCCAAAATTATAAACTACTAGGTAAATATATAAATGATAATAAAATATACATAAAGTAAGTAATAAATTAAAACATGCCAAAATCTAACACAAGTCCATGGAAAAAAAAGGTAGGAGAGGATTAAATAATCAAAAAAAAGAAGAGGATGTAAGTGAGAAGAAAAAAATGGAAAAAATAATAAGAATAAAATCGTAAAAATGGATATAGTGTGAGTAAATAGTGATAAGTACAACATTGGTATTCATGGGAGATTTGTACACATCCTTTGAAGAGACCCTATACGCACCTGGGTTGGAACCATCTTCTTGCTTATCGATGCATTCCAAAGTCTATAAAAAATTTGTAAATCTCAACTATCCTCATCGACAAAACTCCCATATATCCTTTGATACTATGAAGGATCTATTCCTTCTAATCGGGACTAGATAGTAATCAAATCCCATCCATACCTACAATACCAAGGATCACATAACAATAATAAATGATAGGTAAGGTATCCTTCACATAAAAAAAAAGAAATCCAATATCATCATAAGGAAAAAACAATTTGTCAACCTGCCTCCCTAAACTAATACATGGGATACCTATCTTTAAAATCAAACATTCAGGAGCTTTCAGGGAGGATTATTATTTTTCATGAAAACTATTTTGTGGTAAAAACTGAGATATTGAATTTAAAACAGGTAAAAATATTATAAGATAATTTCCTTCCTTTAAATGTATTAAAAACCAAGTGATTGTATAACTCTTTACATAAGGCATCAAACATAACCTTAAACCCTAATTTTGAAACACACCTTTGAATTATATTTTGAAAATTAGTTTTTAAATACAAGATAGAATTTGGGTACAAAAGTTTAGAATAATCATCCTAGGAAATTTTAAGTGTATATAATGATATATATATATATATATGTGTGTTTGTGTGTGTGTGTGTGTGTAAATCACATATACATATGTCTTCTTTCATTTATACATATATCCACTTGAATATATACATTTATTCATTTATAAGGAATACTAATGGAATATAGAACAGTATATCATTTAAGTATTTTATCAAAACACAATAATTTTCATGTAAAACCATAAAACCATCATGAGGGAACATACCCAGGAAAAACATAATTTAATCGCCATAATCAACTCATTTATAAAATTTAGGACCAATAATTATGTAAAACTCCATAGTTCTCTAAGAAGGACTATTATGAATTTTATAAAACACATGACATATATATACTTATAAACACAAAGGCATAGAAATTTATAAATATTAGAAAACCCATTTTCAACCAACCCTTTATCTCACATAGATTTCCAAATAAATTTAGAGATTTAATATAATAAGTAATTATATTTAAAATTAATTTAGAAAACATCAATCATATCATGGTGTGATTTACAGAGTAAAATGATGGAAATAACAACCTCAAATATGTGAAGATATAAAAAGGTGCTCAAATATGTAAGGAACAAGGTCCAATGAACTAGACATACACCATATCATCAATAAAAATAATACATTAGGATGAAATACCTTCTTAGTTTCCATCCAACGTGAAATAAAGCTAGGGAAAGGAAGGAAAAGACTAGATGAAGATAGGGTAAGAGATGAGAAGACCCAAACTCAGTATAACCACTTGAATAATGAAGGTGGATGCCTCAAAAATCACAGGAGGAGAAAGGGGGGAGGTTTATTAGAGACCCTTCATGATTATCAATTGAGTGAGGAGGTGTTGGTTGAGTTGAGATTTATTTTTAGAGGGGGTAGATTATGAAATTAAAATTTTGGTAAAACTAGGTAAGTCTCATAGTTTGGCCACACAATTTTTTCAAATCGTGTGCCCATCATTTGCTAAACTTGTAGAGATGAATGGGTTGGTTGAACAGTTTGGAAAACCATGTTCCAACCATAATTTTTTTTGTTAAAGTTATAGAAGAAATATTATTGCTTTCATATGGTGTGTAATAACTATATAGGATAACCATGTGCTCTACAATGGATTCCAAAAACATAAAAAAAATTAACTGGTTTGATGTGAAACTGGAGGTGAGGAACAAAAACTCATAAAAACAAATAAAATTATGTTGAAAATGAAGGTCAAGATGTGGTAGGTTTCTTGAAATAGTTTTCATGTGGGAGATTATTGGGACCTAAATTCTATTTTAGTTCACTAGAATAATTTTATTAGAAGATGTATTGGTATTATTTATAGAAAGAGGTAGTAGAACCTCTCTAAAAGGTAGTGAAATCATAAAAATCATGTATCATCTGATATAACTCTATAAGTATGGTAGTATAGATTACTGATGTCTCTGTAAAGGGTTCACTGAGTCAATTAGTAAAACATTAAAGGGATATTTAAGATCAATTATCACATTTCAAATTAGAAACATCTCCGGGAATGTTAGAGGTCTATGTAACTAGAAAAAAACAACTATAGGCTCCTATAAAAGGAACGGGGATCTTGTGAATAGTGTATCAGTGAACCAAACAATGATTATAATATATAAAGTGATTAGAATCCATTCAGATTATTAAGAGTTTTAATCCTTTTAAATCATTTATTATTAATGAGTTTATTTATTTAAAGTGAAATTCATGTAATTTTGGTGATAATGAATATATAGTGACGCTTAGATAGTCATAGGATACATTGTTTAAACCATGTAATCCTTTAATGTTCTTTTATTTGTTTTATTCCTTCATAGTTTCAAATTTTCCATTTACAATCCAATGAATTTTTTGAATTTTTGGGTTAGAGTTTACTTTGTGGAGTGAGTAGTGTATTTATAATTCCTATATTATGATACACTTATTCAAGGGATGTTTTATAGGTTTGTTTTTTATTGTAATGAAATTTTTATGTGTGATGTTCTGGTGGTCCAAGATCCTCCTTTTAAAGGTTTAAAGTTTGGTTCTTCCCAAAATAAATAGACACAACACATATGGGGACAAGGTATATGAATGGGGTGAGTACAAACATACCCTATAGGTTTCCCTAAAAACACAAAGTAAATATAAATGAATAATTCATATAAAATGCATTACTAGGGGAAGAATAGGAAGGAAAATCCGAAGGAAAATACAATTATGCTTTAATGTAAAGATAACCATGTAAAAGGGAGGATCCTAATTATCACAACTCATCTCCATGAAGGATCATATACCTGAACAACCAAATATACCTGAGTATGTAGTCCCATAAATCATGATGTAAAAATATAGCTATAATCCATCTCTATAAAGGTTGGAACAAAGACCCGTCATTTCATTAATAACCCAATGTCGTATGAAAATTCTAATACTTTATAAGACTTATATCACCCAAACTATCACACATCTATCAAATCAACATCTCCCTCTATAGTAGAAGTAATAGGAGAACCATTCCGTACAAAATACATTATTCGATAGGGTTATCAACCCTAATAGAGAGCCCAAAACCCATTGTGTGTAAAGTGAATTGGTCAAGAGGGTTTCATATTCCCGGATTTTAGTACCCCAACCTTGTCACTTTTCTAGGGTTATCTAATTTGAATATATATTAGACCCAAATCTCAGAGATAGTATTATACCAAGATGATTCCAACCCTTTTGTTACTCAATAATCATCTTCCCACATTCTTCATCATCTCTATAAAAATAAAAAATAAAAATAACTCAAACACATTAAATATAAACTCCAAAAAAATGCACTATCATGTTTTACATGGGAAAAAAGTGAATACAACTCATACAGCTAATTCTAACAACTGAGCAAGAAGACATAGAAAAAAATATAAGTTTTATAGTACACGATGCGTGCTTCATGGTTAAATGATGCGTAGAAATCAATGGTAGTTGAGAAGAATTCATGGTTTTCCAATTCATATTGATTCAAACTCTATGATATAGCCATTATGGTACATGAAATATTTTACTCACTACTCCACTCAATGTGTACTGTGGGTACATAGAGTTATACTGTTTAAAATTACACGACATGTAAGAAAAATTACAAAGCATGTTATATTATATGGATTCATATATGTGTATTCTTATAACATCCCTAACCTAGGATCCACTAAACTGGTGCCCTAAGCTAAGTTGTCACATGAACTCAAGCGCACCTCCCCACATGCCATAGGTTTCCGACTAGCAACGATGGTCTAATAAGTCATGTGGGGAGACTATACCCTCTTTAATAGAGTAATCCATAGCAGAACACAATATAAATAACATAAAAAATATGAATCAACTAATAAACATATAATCCAAATATCTATCAATAGGGAACAACCCATAATTTAACATTAATAATGTCATGATATACTAGAAGTGAAAAGTGGAAAAAAACCCAGAATAAGACAAACTAAAAAATTCCCAAATAGGTCTCAAATCTATATCCAGATCCTTCTCCTTATACATCTTGATCCCAACTCAACATGCTAGTGTAGGGAATTTTCCCTTGTCCTAACCTGCAACCAAGAAATATGCTCAGGTACCTGACGATGGACCGAACAGGGTGTGAGTACAAAACTCATTAGGCCACCACCAATAGTGTCTACCAAATATCTAGTCTAATAGATAGTGCATGCAAGTAAAAATTAAATGATAAGTAAAAAAGGGAAAATTCGGGTTCCATTGGTTAACAATGTTCATTTAATTTATGACTAGCATTTATCCCAATTCCATTTCTTATACCATTTTTACTACATAATTCGTTTTAACACATGTCCTTTGGGTTGGGAATATACATCATCTCAACATGGGTATAGGGAAATCAATCATTATGCATAGGGGATATAAGTCATTTCCCTATCTCACTAGGGCTACACATATCACATCAAAACATTGTCCTCACCTTGAATCCTCAGTCTAGGTGGAATGAAAATTCTAGGGGAATAGAGCCTCTATCCCCTTCCCTAACCCGTGCATTTATGGGTTGGAGTTTATAGCCTAAGTCTAACTCGACCCATGGGTGTAGAACCTCATGTCAATGCCACATGTTACCAATCCATGTGCACATGCTTATTTATCCAATCAACACAACCATACCATAACACAACCAAGCAAAAAAAATGGAATTAGAGATTAAAATTCATAACCAACAACATGGGAATTAATACTATACCATAAACCATTAATACATTTACCTTTTGATTTATATCCATTTAGCCAAATTACCATTATCATGCCTTAACCACTTAGGTGAATTAAAAAACCTCACACCTTAGCCATTATTCATCAATTTCCATATATTAACCCACTTAGTCCATTCATCATTTCACAAGAATTTACCCCCTTATGAACTAAAGTAAAATTATCATATCACATAACACAACAAATTTATTACATTCAATCATTTAGGTGTACCACATAATTCCCATGTATTAATCCATTCCTCATATCCATCCATTCACATGTTATATATAATTAACATATTCCCTATTTCTCATTCCATTACCCAATTAAAAGTTCATCAATTAATATGAACTAGTCCTCTTAGGCATTTCTACCAAAAAATTCATTGGACAATTGGTATAATCTAATTAGACCAATTTTCCCATTTTTCATGTCATGCCAAACTACCCCATTTTCCCTCATCACCCTAGGAATATATATCACCATTCCAATTACTACTTAACAAACCATTAAAAAATATTATATATAGGCTTCACACTTTACTCAGCAATCCCTCACTTAACCCTATCGTTCTATAGGTCTGAGATTTTCGACACACCCAACAGGTGGGCCTAGAATGGTCCAGTCCTCCTCCATACATCCCACGAGGATCGTGAGGGTTTAAATTGGTCACTTAGATACCCCTTTATTTTAAACACTCCAACGGAACTAAGAACACAATTTGGGAAAAATAAGAACAAAAGATTCCATGCACAAATCTAAAATAAAACTATGGGATAATACTTGTAGACGACCTACCTTGAATCCGATGATGAGAGAACTCTTAATCGTGGCCTTGGATCTAGATTCCAAAACCACTTTAATTCCCAACCCAGGTTTCATCGGAAAAGGATTGTTTTAGGTCTTCATAAGGGGATGGAAGAAACTACAAACCCTAATCCAAAAAAGAGAAGCAAGAGGAGTGTTAGAATTACCCAGGGGTTCGATCCATAAATAATGATGCTCCAAATAGACAAGAAATGAAGGAGAAACACCACTGGGAAGCTTTTTTGTCCAATATCAACATTAGGGTTGCATGGGGGTGGAATAGTGGAGAATCTTGAGTTGGGATTTAAAATCATGGGATGACATTTTTGTAATTTTCTCAATGTTTTTGGGCCTCACAGTTTACCTCATAGTTTTCCAAACCCTGCATAAACCTTGCGTGAGCCACTATCCAAAAACACTCCTTCACATGGTTTCTTGGGGATTCCACATGGGTTTCTTAACCATGCGCAAGACTCTATTCATGGCTTCATGTTTACCTGATATTCCCACACAGTTTTCACAAATCGTGCGCAAATCATTTAACATGCCCATTAACCCCCTGTCTTCCTCTTTCACGTCCCAAACCCCCAAAACACCCTCAATCCTTCACATAATTATGCGGAAACACTTTTCTAGACAAAAAAGATAAGTCCATACCAAAACTTAAACAAAATCATACCTTAAAAAAATCTAGGATCTTACAACCTCCCCACCTTATAACGGCTCGTCCTCAAGATGCTCTTCCCAATACCACTAGGCTTCTATAACAAGAGGTCATTCCACTAGGCCTGCGTATATTTTCCAATTTTCCAAGTTTCTGGTTGCATATCAAAAGGCCCACCAAACATGTATCAAGGACATAGACTTGTCCCGCAAGTCTTCCCCACCACAACCACAACATGAACCGAAAACTCCTCAAGAATGCATCAACTTCAACCATACCCTACCACTAAAACTTCACAGAGAAAACAAATACAATAGTTCCTAACTCACTACACATGGAAAATTCGTATATAACATCACATCATCATGAAGGTACCAATCGGCAGCCCTCAGTCCGATACTCAACACAACCTGAGACCCAAGTCACCTGACATCATTTTCCTCCATTTTACCCAACTCTAACAGTGACCAAACTCTATATCTCCCAAAGGAGAACACATGGTCCTTTCAACCCCATTTCCCAACTTATGTCGATTCACCACTATCAAGGAAAGATCACACGAATCTCAACTCAACATTTACATCACCTGAATTGTTCCAACTCACCATGCCTAAACATCCATATGGGTATTACCCTACATTGGCATCCAACCACACTGTCGAAAAAAATTTGAGAGGACAATATTACACTATCCATTAATGGTCTAAGATCAACTTGACCTCACTTAGGTTAAAATTCAACTCAAAAGGGCACTTACCACCACAACATGAACCCGGAGGTGGATCACTCTCACCAAACCCTTTAAAGTTTACCATCTTAGGTCAGACCGCCCCCGACTAGCTTTTCCCAGAATACCCACCTTCCACTATTGGAACACTGCCCTTTTCTCACCATCCCAAGGTGCTTATTGGCTTTATGTCCTTCATTATCATCCCACATAGCCACTAATGTTGTTCCCTGATATATATTATAATTCCATCATTGCGGCATTATCTCCCTCCAGACCATCATTGGGCTTCACCCTTGGCATGAAACCACATCACATGGATAAGGTCCCCTCTACTCCGAGATGATCTAAAACAAACCAAGGGGAAATTATCCAAGTCTAACCCCAATCTTTGTGGGAGTTATAGAACCCAACCTCTCTTACCAAAACCTCTTGTCATATCCAACCACACCCTTCCACGACTTCACCACATACATTTCAAGCTTCACATGGAACCACCCTGAGCTCAAAGGCAACACTTGGATCATTAGTCACCACATCCAAGTCCCACATTGACTCTATAAGGAACCTAACATGCACCTCACTGGATCCTCATTGACATCCCAGTTCCACTATATCAACTCGATGTTCTCCTCTCCACATCCAGGACTGACGTATGACTTCCCACCTTAGGAGTGTCATTACCATTGCACTCCATGATGGATTCCAACCACCACATATTACAATCGATCATAAGCCAAAACCCAAAACATAGACATGGCCATCTAGATTTTTCTAAAAATAAGAAAATAAACACCACCCATTACCCATTCCTAGCTTCCGTGAATGACACCCATGACATTTTTCGACATTCAGTCCATCATGAGGACCTCAACTCATGCCATAAAGGGTGTTAATCCCATCATCAATCTCCCCATATACCTTTTCCATGACCATAAACTCCATGATGTCCCTCACCCAACCAAACACCTTCAAGTATCTTGGCATAAAGCCAGAGCTTCTCAACTTACCAAGGATGATATCAATATATTTGGCAGGGTCGTCAATGACTGAGGTATGACATGAAGTTGTCAAAGAATACCAACACCAAATTTTCCATTTTTGATGTCGAACTCTGGGACACCATGAACTATCAAGGATATTAGGCTCCCCTTCTTAACACATGTCATCAACACTTAACCACCACTGCTCAGGTGTGATTTGAAAGCACACCTCACCATCGATCCATGACCAAATCACCAAGTAGTCGTGAACCAACATTTCAGGTGTCACTACTTCCACCACACTGCACGAGTTCTTTTAATGCATCATTAAAAGATAAAAATTGAATCACAATGGTCTTCCACACCAATAAAATGCATGATCTCTCACAATCAACTTTTACCTATGTATATCCCATTTAATGCTTACTAACCTAACTATGCATCTTGGTTAGTTAGCCTCCTCAACCGTAAGGCAGCCACTGCATCTCACCCAAAAACCAAACCACTCATAAAAACAAGTCCATCCATGTGACCACCCTCACCTCAGGTGTCACCATCAAGAAAAAGGATATGATCACACTTCAGTAACCCTTGCCTCTTTCACTCAAAAATGACTTCGAATCCTCTGTTAATCATCATCCAAACAGGCGAGTCAAGAATAAAAATGATACAATACTTAAAAACAAAACTTACCTCCCATCACAAAAACTAGGGTGCCCTTATGAAATATAAATGCACAACTATACCATTTACTAAAACTCGATGGTAGTAAGTATGCCTTAAAACCACCTCTGAAGAATATCCCATGTTTCATATTCCAAGTTACTTGCACCGTTAGGATAAACCCCATGAGTTCACTCATGATTTTCCCAAAACTATCATTGTGTAACAACAACTCGAGTGGCACCACCATACATCAACCTTCCAACTTAGCCCTCTAGGCCAAACCCTCACCATACCACACTCGAAGTTCTACTATCAAAGTCCAAAACATTTACATCTACGACACACACCCAAAAGCACTAGGAACCCTGTCCGACCTCTCTCATAGGTCACCTTGAAGGTTGAATGATACAAACTCCCTAGACGAGAGTCACAACCAAGAAAATTCATTAGTACCCTCTCCGAAACATACATATCATGAAACAAAAAAAGCAATGCTCATGAATGGAACTCACACACCAGTTTCTATGCACACCATGCCAAGTGACCCAAACAACCATTTACTCTAGATTCTATACCAAAGGTGTACACATTCATTGACACTAAGAGAAAAAAATCCCCTTCGGGATTCAAAATTCAACTCTCAAGGTCTCTACTGACAAGGTCACTAAGACCCAGACACCATCCTCAGGGTCCAACACACACTCTGTACAGCCACAAACCATGAGAGTTTCCACACTAACATTACCAAACAATGCTTCACAACCAAACAGACACAACCCTACCAAGGGTTAACTAAACACACCACCTAGTCCATATCATAACCAGAAATGCCTCACAAGCCAAATCTAAAGTCCCAAACTAGGTAACTCTCATTGCCCCAAACCACACATACAAGGGTGAAACTGATAACACAAGGAATACCCACTTTTGAACTCAATAATTATCATTTTAAACTTCTCATTCACCTAATGATTTGAAGAATGACCGATTAGATTTAATCACATATGGAAAAGATCTCACACTATCAACCTTAAACAAACCATTCTTCATACTCTATCCTAACGATCATCCTCACACTCATAAAAGTACCATATACCATACCTACCGCATGTCATGGTCAGCATGGGGTTGTTGAGTCAATATGGTTTTCCTTATAAATTTTCCATTCCTTCTTGTTTTGAAAATCACAAAAACATTATACTTAAGCAAACCTATATTTTACTTCTATAAGGAAAATTTTCTTCCTTAAGGTAATTTACCCTAACCTGGATTTCCTTATACATAGAAATATTTTTTCATAAGAATAAAAATCGGATTCATACCCAAAACCTCGGAATCATATAATCCTAAGATATGAAGAATTCTATTTTAGGATCTGAATTCTGGATATGAACACTAATAAAGTTCCATTCCAAATTCTGGATACGAACTCTCATATAGTTCCACTCTGAATTCTGGACTCTAAATATTTATGAGTTTGACTCCAAACTTTTATGAGTTCGACTCTGAACTTTTACTAGTTCGACTCTGAACTTCTACAAGTTCGACTCCGAACTATGTAAGTTCAGATTATGAACTCTGATGAAACTAGACTCCGGATTTTCTTATAAATTCAGACTCTGGATTTCTATAGAATTCAGGTTCAGAATTATTATAAATCAGAATCCTAATATCCTTTTATTATAGACTCTGAATTCCATTTTGGTTAGACTCTGAACTTTTGTTTTCTAACATTCTGAACTTCTGTTTTGCTTATGCTTACACATGTTTTGTTATAAAACGATGTCTTCCATTCTATTTCTAACTAACCATTAGTTTAGTGAAATGTGTACAGGTCCCTCAGAAATTCAAGGAAAATATGATCGTTGGTGGAGGGAGCTGACCGTTGGAGCTTCGCCTATAAATAGGAGCTCATTTGAAAAGAAGCAAAAACTTTGACAACTTTGACACTTGTGCTTAAATGTTGTTGAAGTGATT
Source organism: Viscum album (assembly GCA_963277665.1). NCBI lineage: Eukaryota > Viridiplantae > Streptophyta > Magnoliopsida > Santalales > Viscaceae > Viscum > Viscum album. The sequence goes on from OY728146.1 coordinate 235,872,792, forward strand.
TCTAGAGAGATAGGCTCTTATCAACTCTCAAGCTTTGGGCAGAAAGTTTGAACTACTTTTTCAAACTTTTCCTTGTGCAGACTTGCTTCATGCGACTCCGAGTGTTGGTGATTACATTCGAGGGCTTCCGGGGATAGGAAGACAGAGGTGCCGACTACCATGAAGTTGAGGGCTTCCTTGCCAAGGAATAAAGAGGTTATAACTACCTTGAAGTTGAGGGCTTGTGGGGATAGCAAGACAGATACTCTAATCTTTGTATCGAGGGATTACCCTGGTGTGGGTAAGACAAACTTTCTTGAAAGTATAAATCAAGGGACCTTTATCCAAGGTTGTTGGATACCCTTCTCTTTGGGTTAAAAGAATTATATTTTGTTACTTGTAGTTTTAGTACTTGTTTTTTCCGCTGTATTTTTTGTATTGTAAGGAAAGTATAACCTTCTTATATTTCCTTACACTTGTAATCTGATTCATTTAGATTCTATACGCTTTAAGGTAGAATCTCATTTTGTAAACTTTGGTTAAGTTTCAATTTCCGGATCCATATTTCCGAAAGCGATTTTTTGGAATAACTTTCCAGTTTTAAGAAAGTCTGTAGAACTTGAAGTTTATAACTTCATAACTTGTTCCAATTCTCCAATTGGTGTTAGAGGTGTTGTGAATTTTCTTAGTTTAACGTTTTTAAACTTATATCTTTTCTTGTTTAAGGAAATTTTTAAAGTGTACAATTCACCCCCTCTCTTATATATTGAGCATCTACATCATCATTTCGATCCTACAATTGGTATCAAACGAGGTCTCTGAAATACTTATACTCACATATAAGTTTTTCTTGCTCAGTTTTTCATTGTTCTATATTTTCCTTACTTGGTAATACTTTCCTTGAATCCGAACTTTTGTTATTAACAAGTTTTTGTGTAGAAAGATTTTCTTAAGGATGACAGGAATGAATGTTGGTTCCATCGACAAACTAAATCCTTCAAGACCACCAATTTTTAATGGCAATGATTATGAATATTGGAGAGATCTAATGAACACTTTGTTTATCAATACTGGGGTAGATAACTTTTTTATGCTTACTAGAGGTTATAAAATTCTTGATAAGGAAGTTAGTACTTTCACAAACCAAGAGAAGCATGATTATCAACTCAACTATAAGGTACGCAATACTTTACTATGTTCAATGACTAGGAACATATACAACTGAATTTCTTCATGTGAAACAGCTAACTATATATGGAAGAGACTCAAAGTTTCTCATTTTGGTACATCCAAAGTGATTGAGACAAGAAGAGCTATGCTGAGAGCAGAATACCATGGTTTTAAATTTCCTTATAGAGAACCTATTTGTAAGGTGGAGCAAAGATTTATGACTATCATAAATAGCTTACAATATATGGGAGAGAAAGGTCTAGATGATGAAGCTCTTGTTGATAAGATTATTGATATTATGCCCAATGAGTGGGAATCAAAGAGAACTGTTATTGATGAGAACAGGAAGGTTACTCAAATTTCCTTAGATGAGCTATTTGGAACTCCTTTCCAACATGTAACAAGAATGAAGAGGGATGCTGACAACATCAAAAAGAATAATGGGAATGGTACTGTTTCTTTTACTACAACATTGAATCAAATAAAAGCAAAGACTCCTGAGAGAGTAACTAGATCCAAGTCTAATAAGGTTACTATCTAATCCGAATCTAGTGAGAGTGAAGTCTCAGAGAATGAGTTAGCAAATCTTTCTCGAAGAATGAACAAGATAGCTGGACAAAGAAATTTCCAATCCAAGTATAAGAAGGAAAGGAAAGATAAGAAATATTCAGAGGTCACATGCTATGAATGCAATATAAGTGGACACATACGACCTGATTTCCCTATGCTTAAACAGAAAGAAAGAAAATAGAGGCATTCTGAAAGGAATAGGAAGAAGTTTTACAAAGTTAAAGCTAAGAAAATTCTAAAAGCTAATACAACTTGGAGTGCTAGCTATGGAGACTCTTTAGAAAGCGAATCTTCAGAATATGATTCATCATCTCATAAGAATATGGGATTCATTGCTAATACTTATTTTCCACATACATGTATTATGGATAAGGTACGCTTTGCCGAGGCTTTAACTAATTTATCTCTTGATAAGAATTACTATTTTGAAAATAGTACTTTTAAGGAAGATACTTCATCCTCAGAAAATAAAGAACCATCATATGAATAAGTATCTATATTTTCTAAGTTACTTGAAGCAAAAAATTGTAAAATTTCTAATAAATTAGACACTACAAATACTAGGGAAGAAATTCTTACAAAAGAGATTTCAGATCTTTCTATAGACCTTAAAGATAAAGAAGAGTTTTTAGAAAAACATTCTAAAGACCTTGAGAAAGAAAATTCTGATAAGGAATAACTTTCTAAATATCTCAAGAATGCTATTTCAAAAATAAAAATTTTTTAGGGAAAATCCAACTATAAGGAAATGATTCCTGAGGATAGGAATTTAGTAGTTAGACTAAAATCTGAAATTTTTTCTCTTAAAAAGCTTCGTGCAAAATTTACTTCTGGGAAGGAAAATTTTGACAAGATTTATTCTCAAATTAAACCTCATGGAAACACTACTGGAGTAGGTTATACTCACCAAAAACTAGTTTTCAAAAACAACTATTTTTGTTCCTTCTAAATCCCCTTTTTGCACTAAGTGTCAAAGTAGTGGGCATTGGAAGAAAAACTGTTCTTTGAATAAAGTTCAATCCCTTGGATTTCATAAATCTTATTTCTCTAAACAAATCTGGATACCCAAAATTTTGTTATCTGAAAATCTCAGATCCAAACAAGTTTGGATTCCGAAAGTCTAATTCTTTTCTCATTTTCAAGAAAATAGGGAGAGTGCCAACAATACATGGTACATGGATAGTAGATGCTCCCAGCATATGACTGGTAACAAAAACTATTTTTAAAATATTATCAAGACAAAAGGAGGAAAGGTAACTTTCAGAGATAATGTTCAGGGAGAAATTGTTGGTATAGGTAATATTGTTCTTCTTGGTAAAACTTTGATTTCAAATGTTTTGTTCGTAAAGGGTATTAAGCACAACCTCATTAGCATAATTCAATTATGTGATGAAGGATAACTTGTGAATTTTAGGAATGATAAATGCTTAGTACACAATTCCAAGGAAGAGTTTATTCTCTCTTCCAATAGGAAAGAGAATGTTTACACATTAAACATAGAAGACCTTAGGAGCCAAGATTTACCTTTCCTAAGTGCAATGGAAGATAATTCTTGGTTATGTCATAGAAGACTAGATCACTGCAACCTTATAAACTTATTCAAACTATCTAATAAGAAACTAGTTAAGGATCTACTAGATCTTAGATTTGATTCTTTTAAAGTTTGTGATCCTTATCAATATGGAAAGGAACATAAATCTAGTTTTAAATAAATCGGTGAAGTCTCAACAACTGGTGCATTACAGTTAGTGCACATGGATCTTTTTGGACCAACAAAAACTGGAAGCATTGGAGGAAAATACTATGTGTTTGTTCTAGTTGATGATTACATTAGATTTACACGGGTCTATTTTCTAGAAAAGAAGTCTAAAGCTTCTTCTTATTTCAAAAGTTTTAGAGCCCAAGTTAGAAATGATAAAAATTTTCCTTTGAAAAATATTCATAGTGATCGTGGAGGAGAATTCCAAAATTCTGATTTTTAAACTTTTTGTAGTAAAAAAGGTATTACTCACAACTTTCCAGCACCTAGAACTCCTCAACAAAATGGTGTAGTTAAAAGAAGAAATAGAATTCTTCAAGAGATAACTAGAACCATGTTGAGTGAATATTCTATAGCTAGACATTTCTGGGCTGAAGATGTAAGTACTGCTTGTTATACTATAAATCGAGTTTTGATTAGACCTTTTCTTAATAAAACTCCTTATGAGTTATGGAATGGTAGAAAACCTAGAATTTCTTACTTCAAGGTTTTTGGTTGCAAGGTATTAATCCTAAATACTAAATATAATCTACATAAATTTGCACCAAAATCTGATGAAGGAATATTCTTAGGCTAATCCACAACTTCTAAGGATTATAGAGTTTTATACAAAAACACTTGTACTATTGATGAAATAGTGAAAGTAAAATTTGATGAATCTGATCCTTTTGTTTTTAAACCATCCCAACCTATATCCTAGGATGTGTTTTCAAAAACTGATTGTCAACCTTTTTTAGAATATCCTTCTGATAAGGAAAATGTTCAAGAAGATTGCTCACCTATCTCCGAATAATAGGATTCTTCAGCTTTGGGTACAAGGATTCTTGGTTCCGAGAAAGGGTGATAAAGATAACATGAAGAAAAGTGACATATATTTATTATACTTCTTAGTGAATCTAAGAAAAATAAATCTAATGAGGCATGTCCTTGTGACGATCAAGAATATCAAGGAAGGAAACTTAAGAGCTCAAATCATCATGTACCCTGCCTTACTATCAAACATGATAGTTCGGTTTTTAGACTCTTTCAAGGTTTCATGTAAGTCTAAGGTTTGGAATTAAAAGATTATTCTTGTCAAGGATGACATGCTGAAAAGAATGAATATGGATTTTTCTAAGGAAAAAATAGATTTTTATAATTTACCAGAGGTAGAGGCTGAGACCATTCCAGAAAATTTGGAAAAAGCTGATCCAGTGAATAAAGTTACTAAGAAGAGGAAGCTTAAGGAAGTGGTTGCTGGAGATAAAACTCCTAAAGCTAAGGAACCCCAGTCCGCACCTCCAAAGCCAAAAAAATAGAAAGCATATCCAGATGAGGTGGCTGCTAATTGGAGAGAAGATAAAGAGAAAAGAAAATAAGGGGATCCATAGTTTGGATTAGACCCTGCTGAGGCTAAGGCCTTAAAAGAAAGAGCTGCAGATGAGTTAGAAAAACAAGAAAAATAGAAAAAGATGAAGAAAAAGACGTCTGAAGTTGAGCTTGTACAATCTTTATTGAGAGATACTGAAATAGCCTCTAAGAATATTCCCATTCCAGAAACCTTTGATGTCCAACCATCTTTACCAGAAACTCTAGCAAAGAACTATATCACTCCGGAAAAGTCAAAAGGAAAAGAGATTGTTGAATAAGTAGAGGAAGAGATTGCTGAATAAGAAGAAGAAGTGGAAGAAGGAAGTGAGGATCTATATGCATTGATTAAACAAGTAGAAGATTATCAAGAAAAGGCTGAATCTTCAAAGTTTATCACTCCGGAAAAGGTAGATGAGAAAGAAGGAAACAAAGATGACAAGGAACAAGAAGAAAAAGAGTATGAATTGTCTGAGGAAGAGATCTCTGAGAAGAATTTTCTTGAAGAAGGAGTAACCAGATGAAGACAAGATTGTTCAAGTATCTGAATCTGAGGAAGAATCTTCTAATGAGGAACCCATTCCAAAAACTGATAAAGGAAAGCAAGTTCTCATGGATACACCAACAAAAGATATCATCAGGAAGAAAGAAGTTGGTGGTTCTTCTAAAAGAAAGTAGGTACATATTGAAGAAGAACAATCCCCAATCAAGTTATTGGATTCAGAGTCATCGGTACATGGTTATGATTTTTTTGTTGAATCCTTGAAAAAATTGGTGGAAACCATTTCGATATTTCCCACTATAGATTCCAGATGCTAGATGATGCAACATAGTTTGAATTAGAAGTCAGAATCCTTATCCATGGTGATGGATAAGTGTGTGAAGATTGAATCCGACCATAAAAATTTCCTTATCAATTATGATGTGCATAGGAAATCATGTAGCAAAATCACTTTATGGTCTAAGAAAGTTGAAGAAGATATGGCTGAATTTGATCGTTTTCAGAATGAGGTAAAAGATGACTTTGACCCCGAGGATAACAAGATTAAGAATCTTCCGGATGAGCTGACCACTGAGAAAAATATTCGGAATCAACAAGCAAGGGATATGAATGGGAAGCTCAACTCAGTATCTCAAAACTGGAAAGGTGAAAGAGATTTCCGGCTTGAGTTTCAAGAAAAGCTGCAAAAGAAAGATGAGATATTAAAGATGCAGGAAGAAGTCATGAAGGCTCAGGCAGAGGTGTTGAAAGCTCAAGATGAAAGGATAAAAACTTTGGAGAGGTAAGGTGAGGAGGATCAAAGAGATTTGAAGAAACTGAAAACCTTGTTAAAGAAACTAATCCCAAAGGAAAAGGAAGACAAATAAACCCACTCCGATCTTTTTTTGTATTTTTCTTTCCTTGTAAAAATTTTATCAACTATAATGAAATTTTGGTTGTTTGTATATTGTGTTGTTATATACTAATGTTTCAGGTACTCTATTTCTTTTCCATTCCCTTAAATTCTTTTTGAAAATCACAAAGGGGGAGAATGAAAAAGAACTACTCAAAAGGGGAGAAGGAAATTTTAAAACGGAAAAGGAAAATTTTCTAAGTGAAGATATCCTTAAAGTAAGGGGGAGTTTCTCATTACGAAGTTTTTCATTCTCATGATAATAAAAACTCCACTCTTGAAATTCAGAATACAATCCTTAGAGTTTTAATGCCTAAGAGGGAGTTAGTTTTATTCACTATCATCCATGAACAAAGGGAGATAAGTTTTAATTTCAAAGTCTAATGAAATTTTTCAAAGCTCTTATTTTCTTTTTCGTAAGGATGTTTGTGCTTTCCAACAAGGGGGAGATTTTTGAGTCAATAAGGTTTTCCTTATGAATTCTCTATTCCTTCTTGTTTTGAAAATCACAAACACCTTATACTTAAGCAAACCTATATTTTACTTCTATAAGGAAAATTTCCTTCCTTAAGGAAATTTACCCTAACCTCGATTTCCTTATACATAGCAATATTTTTTATTAAGTATAAAAATTGGATTCATACCAAAATCCTCGGAATCATATAATGCTAAGATATGAATCATTATGTTTTAGGATCTGAATTCTGGATACGAAATCTAATAAAGTTCCATTCTGAATTCTGGATACAAAATCTCATATAGTTCCACTCCGAATTCTGGACTCCAAACTTTTATGAGTTCGACTCCGAACTTTTATGAGTTCGACTCTGAACTTTTACTAGTTCGACTCCAAAATTCTACAAGTTCGACTCCGAACTATGTAAGTTCATATTCTGAACTCTGATGAAACCAGACTCCGAATTTCCTCAGAAATTCAGACTCCAGATTTCTACAGAATTCAGGTTTAGAATTCCTATAAAGAAGAATCTGAATATCCTTTTATTATAGACTCCGAATTCCATTTTGGTTAGACTTTGAACTTTTGTTTTCTTACATTCCAAACTTTTGTTTTGCTTATTCTTACACATGTTTTGTTATAAAATGATGTCGTCTATTCTGTTTCTAACTAACCGTTGGTTTAGTGAAATGTGTACATGTCCCTCCTAAATTCAAGGAAAATATGACCATTGGAGGAGGGAGCCAACTGTTGGAGCTTCACCTATAAATAGGAGCTCATTTGAAAAGAAGCAACAACTTTGAAAACTTTGAAACTTGTGCTTACATGCTGTTGAAGTGATTTCTAGAGAGAAAGGCTCTTATCAATTATCAAGCTTCGTGCAGAAAGTTTGAACTACTTGTTCAAACTTTTCCTTGTGCATACTTGCTTTGTGTGACTCCGAATGTTGGTGATTACATTCGAGGGCTTCCGGGGATAGGAAGACAGAGGTGCCGACTACCTTGAAGTTGAGGGCTTCCATACTGAGGAAGATAGAGGTTCTAACTACCTTGAAGTTGAGGGATTTCGGGGATAGCAAGACAGAGACTCCGATCTCCGTATCGAGGTCTTACCCTGGTGTGGGTAAGATAGACTTGCTTGAAAGTATAAATCAAGGGACCTTTATCCAAGGTTGTTGGATACCCTTATCTTTGGGTTAAAAGAACTATATTTTGTTACTTGTAGTTTTACTACTTGTTTTTTCATTGTATTTTTCATATTGTAAGGAAAGTATAACCTTCTTATATTTCCTTACACTTGTACTCTGATTCATTTATATTATATACGCTTTAAGGTAGAATCTCATTTTGTAAACTTTGGTTAAGTTTCAATTTCTGGATCCATATTTCCGGAACCGATTTTTCGGAATTACTTTCCATTTTTAAGAAAGTGTGGAGAACTTGAAGTTTATAACTTCATACCTTGTTCCAATTCTCCAATTTGTGTTAGAGGTGTTGTGAATTTTCTTAGTTTAACTTTTTTAATCTTAGATCTTTTCTTGTTTAAGTAAATTTTTAAAGTGTACCATTCACCCCCCCTCTTGTATATTGAGCATCTACAACATCATTTTGATACTATAGGGGTAACCAATTTACTTAATCACAAGTCTTTTGTCAACACCTATTCGAACAAATTCTTATTTTACAACACGATCCTTTCCTCTTAGTCACGTTTCCCATTTCACAACATGCTACAATAATCATTTTAACTCATTTACACCTTTCATTAATGAAAATTCATTTACAATTTTACCTTCATTATACAATCATTTTATTTTAGACACCAAATCAACATTTATAATCTATCACAACCCAAAATGTTAACCTAGTCATAAAATTTCTTTATACATGATATTAACTAACTATTCATTTGTATTCATTTCATTTACCCACTTAAATTACCATTATTAAGTATCATTTTCTTTAGATTTAACAAGGAAGTAAAATTCATTCTACTCTCTATGTCCCACACACCCATCCCATGTGTGTTACTATAATGATGCATGCCACCTATATTATTAGGTGCTAAAAATGATGCATGAATAAACAACCTCATGCCATTATGAAAATGAGAAAAATATCATAAAATTAGTCAAATAACACAATATGTGCATCACTCAATAGTGAAATATCATTTAACTATAACGACACATGTCAAGAACAACAATTCCCACTCTGGGTGACTTTGATTTTCCCTCATACATGGGTTAGCTACTCCCAAGCACGATCTCATTACCCAGACCCGACACATCCTAACCTCATGAATAAAATCTCCAAATAGTAATATAGAGAAAATAACTCCTTATATACCACTTTGAAACATCCCTGACCCGATATCCACTAAAATGGTGCCCTGAGCCGAGTCATCACATGACCTTAAGCAGGCCTTCCCATACACTAGAGGTTGCCAACTAGTAGCGAGGGTCTAATGAGTCACATGGGAATACTATACCCTATTTAACAGAGTAATACATAGTAGAAAAGAATATATATTGTGGAAACAATATCAAAAAACTAATAAACATATAATCCTATCATCTCCCAACTGGGCACAACCCATAATTTAACATTTACAATGTGATGACATACTATTAGAGAAAATTGGACAAAACCAAGAATAAGAAAAATGGAAAAATTCCCAAATGGGTCCCGAATCTAAGCCTGGATCCTTCTCCATGTACATCCTAAGCCTAACTCAATGTCCTTGTGTAGATCCTTTTCCCTTGTCCAAACCTGAAACCAATAAATTTTCCTGGGTAACCAATGGAGGCCTGAGTAGGATGTGAGTACAAAACATAGTAGGTCACCACAAAAAATGTCTACAAAATATCTAGTCTAATAGATAGTGCATTCAAGTAAATAATAAATGATAAGTAAACATGGGATAGTTTGGGTGCCATTGGTTAACAAGGTTCATTTAATTCGTGACTAATATTTTTTCCAATTCCATTTCTTATACCATTTTTACTACATAATCCATTTTAACACATGTCATTTGGGTTTGGAATATAAATCATATCAACATGGGTCTAAGGCAATCAATAATTATAAATAGGGGATATAATTCAAGTACCTATCTCACTAGGGATACACATATCACATCAATAAATTTTCCTCACTTCTAAGCCTCAATACGGGTGGAATGCAACAGTTAGGGGAATAGAGCCTCTGTACCCTTCCCTATACCATGAATTTATGGGGTGGAGTTTAGAGCCTTAGTGTAACTCAACTTGTGGTTATAGAACCTCATGTCAATACCCTACTCTACCAAGCCATGCGCACACACTTATTTATCCAATCACCACAAAAATACCATAACACAACCAATCATAAAAAATTCCATTAGAGATCACAATTCATAACAAAACATGGGAATTAATACTATGAAATAATCCATTAATACATTTACCATTTGATTCATATCCATTTAGCCAAATTCCCATTCTCGTGCCTTAACCCATTTGGTGTATTCAACAACCCCACACCTTAGCCATTATTCATGAATTTCCATATATTAGCGCACTTAACCCATTCATCGTTTCACAAGAATTTACCCTCTTATGCACTCAAGTATAATTCTCATATCACCTAACATAACCACTTTATTAAATTAAATCATTTAGGTGTACCACATAATTCCCATGTATTAACCCATTCCACATATTCATCCATTCCCTTGTTACATATCATTAACATATTCCCTATTTCCCATTCCATTACCCAATTGAAAGTTCATCATTTAATATTCACTAGTCCTATTAAGAATTTCTTCCAAAATATTCATTGTACAATCGACCTAATCTCATTCGCCCCAATTTTCCCATTTTTCATGTCATGCCAAACAACCTCGTTTTCCCTTATCACCCTAGGAATATCTATCATCATTCCATCTACAACTTAATCTACCATGAAAACATTTTCTATATGGGATTCACACTTTACTCGGCAATCCCTCAATTAACCCTACCACTCTCTAGGTCTGGGATTGCCGGCGCACCCCACCGGTGGCCCTAGAATCACTGCTAGAAAACAAGGATATCCCAACAGTTTAAAACCATTAAGATAGGCATGAAAACCGTTGGTATATGTTATACTAACATTTTTCCAAACCGTTGGGTAGTAATGCAAGGGGAAAGCCCTATACCAATAGTTACAAAGTAACCATTAATATAGGGCCATAAAAAATACAATATTCCAACAGTTTATAGAAAACCGTTGCAATAGAGAATTACCAACTATTTGTAACCGTTGGTAAATATTAAATCTAGAACCTTTACTAACAGTTTATAAACCATTAGTATATAGCTTTACCAACGGTTTTATAATAACCATCAGTATACTTAATGTTTTAAATATATACCAATGGTTTGTGAAATGTTGGTATAGTGTTTTATGAACAGCTTAACTAAACCATTGGTATATATGAATTTTTCTAGCTCTATACTAATGGTTTATAAACCATTGGTATATAGTGATCCAAAATTTGACAGCAACCTACCCTCTTGCCTCCCCTATACAATGTAAATAATTTAATAGAAACTCCCCTCTTTCCTCCCCACTATAATATAAAAAATTCAACACCTGAAAATAAAAAAAATAACAATATAAAAATACAATATACAATGATTATAAAACACTTAAAAATACAGAATTCAAAAAAGCACTCATGCCCATAATACAATGTAAAAAATTTAAAAAACACTCATGGAGACAATATAAATAATAACACTGAAAGAAAAACACAATCACCTGAAAATACACAACACCCTAGAAAATATCTTCCTATGATTATGGGCTCTATCTCCTCCATCCATATCCTCTATATGAATTCTAGTCATGGTAAGTGAAATAAATACTATTTTTTATGAACCTAAATGATGTGGTTTGTAACTGCATCGAGCTCAACCTACCAAGTATGACTAATTTGTGTAATAATAATCTAGTACCTTCCATGGAAGTTCATCTTATTCCAATGTAATTTGTTGGTAGTGACACATTGGTTCATCTTAAAACCAGTAATGAAATTTGGTTATTGAAAATTAACTTGTTTATTTCTTTGATAACGTACGATGGAACTGAATAACACTAGACATGTCATTGGAGTTAAATATTCTTTTCCCATATAATGATTCCTATGTTGGGGAGATTCATGAATCTTCGGGAGGAATCAATTTAGGACACTATGATGTGTTAAGTTGGACAATTTTAATGATTTTGGTATCAAATATTGGTGATAGTGAGATTTTGGATCATCTTCTAGTGTTCATTCTTGGATTCATACTAGAAAGTGTGATGGGAATTTTGAAAAGAAATAGATTATGAGGTAGTGAATTTTTATTTGAGCATGGAATATAGATCACCCCTTATAAGTGATAAAGAGGTTGATTAGGAGACATGATTCATGTGACACAAAAACATCTCAAGGGAGGTAACCACTTTGGTGGGGAGATTGTAATAACCCACATCATTATTGGTTGGAATTTCCTAGGTAATATTGAACCTCACTTTTTATAAATAGTTAGTTTTTAGGACTAGAAATTAGAGTAATGTTTTGAGTGTTTCAGTATCCCAAAATGGAGTTTTGGGATAGGGATCAATGCTCAAGTGAAAACCTAGAGGTTCATGAGGTCATCAGATGAATGTACAGGGGACCATCATTATAGAGAAATGTTACCATATTTCACTAACATCATGAATAGTGTATTTACTACATAAAGTGGATTCTTATGGTGGTGTAAAAGGTTTTAGGATATAAAGATAGTGTTGGGGATTAGACCCTTAATTTTCATGGTGTAATGATAGAAGTAACATAATGTAATATGGAAAAACTCCTTGTTATTAATTTAATAGAGTGCATTGGCCCTCTATTGCAATTACCTGCATATATACACACACAAAATTCAGAAATTACCCACAAGTATAACAAAAAATTGAATTTTATAATTCAATTCAAGTATAACACATAATTCAGAAGGTAATTAAATACATATAGAATTGAATTCAGAATTCAGAATTAAATTCTGAATTGAATACATACAACCCCACCTGCACAACCCTACCTCTCCACCTGAACATCCCCCACCCACCTATACACCCACTTGCACAGCCCCCACCCACTTTCACACCCACTCCCCACCTGCACATCCCCACACCTACACAGCCCCCACCAACTTGCACAACCCTCCCCACCTATATAGATCCCACTCCCCACCTCACCCCCAGCAGCCTCCCCCTGCACAGCCCCCTTCCCCCTACACACCCCTCCCCCACTTTTCACAGCCCCACCCACCTGTACACCCCCTCCCCACCTGCACACCCCTACTCCCCACCTCACCCCTAGCAGCCTCCTGCTGCACAACCACCCTCTCCCTTGTACACTCCTCCCCCACCTACACAACCCCCCTGCACACCCCCTCCCCACCAGCACAACCCCCCACTCCCCACCTCACCCCCAACAACCTCCCCCTGCATATCCCCACTCCCCCTTGCACACCCCTCCCCAAACTACGCATCCCCACCCACATGTACACCCCCTACACACCTTCACACCCCTCACCCTTGTACAACACTCCCCCTTACACCCCTCCCCACCTGCACAACCCAACCCCCTCCCCCTCCCCACCTAGATAAGAAATTTTAAAAATCACAAACCCATTAAAATTATAAAAAACCATGTTCTTTTATTTAATAAAAATATCCATTTTAATAAAACTTTATACGTTTAATCCTCTTTAAATATAAACATGAATTTTGAAATACAAATATTAATATCACAGAAGAGTAATTGAATTCAAAAATCGTCTCCGAAACATTTTTATAAACTATTTTATAATGGAACCAAACGAAACACACATGTGTAAACCATAACAAATCTAGAACAAATATGTCATAAAGTATTAAACATATACACAAAATATAGGTGATCTCTAACAAAATAATAAACAGGGACAATGTGGAAGTCCATTTGGATAGATCCTCATATCTGTCTTTCTCCATTAAATCCTCCATGATTAAGGGTGATTTTAGTGGTGTGTATATGGAATTTTTAGGTATGATTCCTCCTCACCTAAATCAATTTCAATCTCCCCCAAATTTCCTTTAATTTAGTGGTTGTGGATTTAGGATCTATATGAAAATTAAACCACAACATAGTGCAATCAATAAAAGAGTTTGGGGATTATTTTATAGATTGATAGTGGAAGCATGATGATGATGAATACTCAAGGTTTATTAATTATTTAGATAGAGTAAATAACTCAAGTGACATATAGTTGGTTGATAGTGATGTTATCATTACTATATGGGTAGATTCAAAGGATTTTATAAGGTAATTTATAAACATATGGATCTATTTTCAAGTGAATAGACTAGGCCTTAAAGGCAAAGTGGTGAGTAAGGTTCCTAGTGTGACCTTCTAGACCTTGTGAATATTTTACCCTGAAGTAATATATGAGGTTATCTCGATGGATGTAATTTAATGATTCCAATGTAAAAATTTGATTTAAGAAAAACTTTGGGTTACAAAATCTAACCTAAAGGGGTCATAATTATTGTGAGGTGAAATGATATATATTTCAATCTATTGATATAATCATGGGTAAGGTATTTTGGTGATGTGACCTACATGAAGGTAACATATAAAAAATATAATTTATGAATAAAGTCTTAGAAAGACAATATATATTCATGTGGGATGGTTTTCCTTGAGGGAAATATGATAGTTAATAGGTTTCACTTTTAGGATTGATAAATCAGTGGCGGGGTTTTTTAGAGATTCCAAGAGTGGTTGGCTAAGAGATGAGGTTAAGATTCAAATAGAATCTGTTATAGTAGCAATGACTAGATCTAGTTTTATGATATATTTTGCTACATGAAATTCCTATATACTATAAATTATTATTTAAATATGGAAAATTACAGATTTCACTCAAATTAACTCATATACTCTCCATATGACTTCCAAACAACCTAAAAAACACCTTCTAGGATCATGAATAATTATACCATGATGTATTCATTCAAACCAGATAAAAAAGTTTCATAATTTATAAAAAAATAAAAACATTTTTGGTAAAAAATACAACAACAAAAAGTATCAAGTACAACATGATATGTGAATGAGATTAGATAAAATATGGTGTCCCATAATTTAAAGGATAAAAAAAATGAACCAGAGAAAGATGACTAAGAAGTGGTATAATGAAAATGAAAAATCTCAAGTTTTTTAGCCAATATTTGGAGTGTATGTTAAAAGTGAATTGTGAAATATCATTATTACCATGTAAAAAAGAGAATTAATGGAATCCATACCTCCATATCAAGTCATGTTTTATTATTTAAAGATAAAAAATAATGATAATGTGACCTACTTAATCACACATATATTTAGTCACGAAAAATCATCAAAAATCAAATGTTAGTAATATCAGTAAAAAATGTAACGGATCAATATGTCCCTCATCACCATCATTACCATCATTGTCATCATCACCCTCATCCTCATCCTCATCCCTGTCCCCATCATCGTCCCTGGACTCATCCCTACCCTCATCCTTTTCCTCCTCCTCTCCCTCCTCCATGCCCACGTCCTCCGTCTTGACCACCTTCTCTACCTTTTCCTCACCCCCATCCTCTACCTTGGCCTCCTCCTCACCCTCATCCTCGACATCATCCTCATCCTAAACCTCTTCCTTACAATCGTCATCACTAGGAATGGCATCATCTAAAGGACCACTAGAACTACCACCTAGTGTACTATATATTGAACACATCGATGACATATATTCATCACAAGCTGGGATGATCTCTGGTAGAAGTGCTGGATATAAAACTTTCATCAATTTCATAAATTTAGTTTCTTCCCTAGCAGTCTATTCTTGCACCTCTATGGCCCTTTTTTCAGCCACTTTTTCCTGTTCTTTAACATGTTCCAACTCGGTGGCACTACAACTAGTACCTAAAGAGAACCAATACTTCATCAAGACTGTACTCTTCTCAGTTCGTCAGTGTACTCTGCCAGGGTTCTCATCTCCCAACACCTGATGTAATTGATCATTTGGACCAGAATTGTCATGTTATTAGGCATCAAGGGCCTCTAAAGCAGCCTGTTACAAATATAAATAAATTATCAAGTTAAAAAATAGATATTAAAATTTTAAATCAACAAAGTAAAACTGACAATCTTCTACCATGTTGGTTCGTTAACCGCACTTCCATATTTTTTCATTCTACTCGAGCAAAACAGTTTTGTTCAAGGAAATTGTCCTTCAATATTCAATTCTAGCCTCTAAAATGACATTAAATGTATGAAAAAATAATTAAAAATATTTTAAAAATAATTATATTCATACAAAAATTATATGAAATCTTTAGAAATCGAATAAATTATTGAGGAAACAATTGAAAGTGCAAGTCCTAAAGAAAAATTCTAAACAACTGTCGTACCTAATTCTTCTCATGATCTGACATAATAGTATATCCCAATGTGTGGAGGTATTTTTTAGAATCAATATTGTTTTTTTTATTTTTTCTAGATTATTCCTAAATAAAATTCAATAATACAAAAGATAGTATTAATGAAAAACATGAAAATTTTTATTTAAATACTGCGAATGTGATTAATACCTTAAACTTAATAGTCGTCCAATGAGTAATCATTTGTTGATTCTATTCTCTCAGAAAATGATCCACGATTGGTACCGCCTATAACTCTATTCAAACTCTAGCACACCATCCAATATATAACTCATGACTATAGTCTCTCCAAAGATCACCCAACTCTTTTAGACATGCTGGTCGTACACCCTCACCATCGGTGAAATTAAACCAAAGTTGAAACCAAAATATTAATTCATATAAATTCAAAAATAATATATTACATTAAACACAATATAATTTTTTACTCATATCTATGCCTATGTATTATCCTTGACTTCGTTTGGCAACTGTCTCCACGAGAGGGGGATGTCGGTAATGATGTCGGAGTATTTGGAAAGCATCACAAAAAAACTACAAAATTGCGGGCCTTCTTTTCAATCTTTTGATTGTTTTCATTGTAGTCCACTATCAACTGCGTGTAGCTGTTCCACACCGCACACATGTGTGTACATCCCCGCCCCCACCTTCTTTCAGTATATGTATCTATTATGAACGAAAAACAAATATTATATCAATACATTTTATAATGATAATAAATAATGGTATAGAATTTTCTAGGATTCTATAAATATACCTATGATAGTATGATCAATGGGCACCATTGGATCCGCAAAAACTAAAGGAACACCCTGTATAGGTGGAGTGGGTCCCAGTATATGCTCCCCTGGCATAGACTATGGTGGATAAGGAGTCAATTAAGATGGAATATAGTGGATCAAAGAAAAGAAATTATTAGTAAAATAAGTGGGCATGGATGTCTATCCAAATGCATGATATGAATGAGGATTAGGAATTGTCATCAGATATGGTATAGAAGGATGAAGAGGCTCAAATAAAAAGGGTGGTGAAAACATTGGAGGACAAAATATCTCGTGTGTCCCTAATGACCCACCGATATTGGAATGTGGGATAGATGGTAAGTCAGTGGGAGGGACAAAGTCTAATAAGGTATGTTGAATAGATATTTTATCTCTCGTACCACCCTCCCTTGTACCGCTGACCTGAGTACTAGGACCTCTACTAGGTTTCTCATTAAACATCTATCGCCTCAGTGGTGGATATTAAAAAAATGTTTAAAACAAAATTAATCACATGAAATTATATGTTATTTAAATATATATATTTGAAATAAAATACTCAAAACATGCACTAGAGGAGGAACGACCATCTCATCTATGCGATGATTGTTGTCTTTCATCCTTTTTTGTCGCATCTCTTCAATAGGTTTAATTTCCTGTATTTTAAAAAAATATGTAAGTAATTATAAAAGGATAACTAATGTGTAACCCAAAAAAATATATGATAGGGGATAGGGGAATTCATGGGTTCCATAGGTTTGAATACATTTCAAGTTGGATAAAAAATATTTATAATCAATATTAAAGTAATTTTAATAGTACCAACCTTAACAACAAAGTTGAGATAAACCAAAAAATTGAGAACATTTATGGGTGATTCTATATATTTACTACAACAACTTCAGGTTCACAATCAACTCTAACAATTTGTCTATTATAGTTTTCCTAAGTAATAAATGAATTGGTTCCAATGGTAGTAGGGATGGTGTCAATTCCATCATCACCATCGTCAAAAACATGTCTTGGAATTACTTCAATAATGACACAAAATTTTGGTTGAATATGATATTTGACATAAAAAACTTGTTTCATCATTTATGTCAATACATATGGTTCATCGGTAGTAAGAGTGCGAGTCATGTCAATAACTCAAAATCTGCAATCAACTATAAAGGTGACCAACCTCGTCATCGAATCAATCCACTGGCATTTCATCATCATGACTTGACCATGAGAGTAATAATAAAATATTATTATTTTCTCAATGACTCCATAGTAAGTTTCATTTTCAAAACAAGGTCTAATATCTGATGCACTGTTATAATGGTCTGTTGTGGCAGTTAGAATAACATCATCATATTGTGTTCTCGTGTTCTTTTCTCGTCCAATGATAATAATTCTGTACCCGTTTATCACAATTTATTTAAATTCACAAACCATACTATTAGGACCAAAATCCAAAGCTCTTATTTCCTCATAAACAGATTCCATAGGAAGACATGATACCAGAAATATAAAAAAATATTAAATTAATTTAAATTTTGATTTTATTTATTTATTACAACAATATTTCTACCTTGAATTTCAATCAAGTAGAAAATTTTTACTACTAAAAGACTCTCCCTTTTAAAGATAAATAACTATGATTTCTATTTATAATTTCTTTATGTTCAATGTAGATAAAAATATAAATAGTTTAACAAATATTTAAAATTATAAGAGAGGAGATAAGATATACATGTTTAATTTACTTACTTGATGTAGTCATAGAACAAATGACAGTTGAAAAACACTATGCGATGTGCCATCTCCCGCTCTTCAAGGCTAAATTTCATCATGTATATGATCTAGCAATTCATCCTATTTGAGAAAGTGATGGAAAAATGGGTTTAATTTACTGATTCTGTTCTTCTTCATTTCTCATTGTTTTGTTCATTCTCATAGGAGGATTATACAAATACATTGATCAAGAATCAATACATTCTTGATCCAAGTAACCATTCAAGATTGAACCAATGAGAAGATTCCTATCCCAGACATAATAATTAAATGTTTACATATTTCTTTCATTTGGATACATCCAACAGAAAGCAACAAGTCCTCCAAGAAGTATTTTGGTTTGATGATGGAAAATAAGATGCAACATGCATGTGAAAAATGATAGAGGAAATATTTTCTCTAACTCACACAAAATTAATGGCGTCTTTTCCATCATTTTATATAAGAAATAATTGGACAACTTCTTAGCACAATTATCTCTAAACAAATGGCACAACTGAATATTTGACACCCTTACATTATTGGACAAAATATGATAGATTTCTATTGGAATCAAATCATACAGAAGGACAAGATAATCACGAGTCTTATAAGATATCAACTTCAACTCTCTTCTGTTGACCCATTTTGATATATTTCTTGAATAGACAACATGAACTTTAATAGTCTCTAGTACTTCCATAATTTTTTTTCTTTCTGCCGGTGTCATCATATAAGAAGTATATTGATCTTTCCATTTATTTTAACTGATACACACAAGATGAAATTATGGTCCAATGTGCCAATCCACCAAGTCATGCCAAGATCATAAATCATATTTTGTATTCCCTTTGACATTTAGAGGAATCTATAGAAACATTTAACCAATATTTTTTTCAATGTGCATTAAATCTAAGGAATGATGAAAAAAATTGGTTGACCAATACAACAACTCAAAAAGATGATCCTCTTCTTAAAATTGTAACAAGTATCACTGGAAACATTATTTCTCTTTATAGATTTCTTTTGATCCTTCTCGAAGGAAAAACTGAAATCTTTCAATTCATTAAGCATATCAGTTCCATACATACACTGAGGTGGATCATCAATCTCTATGGTATTGTCAAATCTTCAACGATTATTTCTATATGGATGGTTCATTGGAAAGAATCTTTGATATCCTATAAAACTAAAACTACAATGATATTTCAGTCTTCTGGACTGATTATTCTTCATAAAAATATGACTAGATAGTTTTCCCTTCGTGCTACATCCAAAAACTATTGCATAAGAAATAAAATCATCGATCGTCCACATAAGCAAAACAAACATATGAAACATGCCTTTTGAACATGCATCGTATGTGAGAACACCCACATCCCAAAGAAGTTTCAACTCTTTTATTAAAGGTTGCGTATATACATCTATATCACTTCTGGGATTAGAAGGGCCAAATATAAGTATACCCATGAAAGTGAAAGATTTTTTTATACAAAACCATGGGGGAAGATTATAAGTGTGTATGAAAAATGTCCATGTGTTTTGTGAAGTAATCATTTTCCCAAATTGATTAAAACCGTCACATAAAAGAATCAACCTCATATTACACATGTCACCTGCAAAATTAGGATATCGAGCATCAAATATCTACCATGAAAATTCATCTTCAGGGTGAACCAACTCATCATTATTCTTCTTTCTCTCAATATCATGCCATCACATTTTTATTGATATTTCATCAAACATAGAATGATTCTGGAGTCTAGGGATCAATGGAAGTTCCAAATTACTTTCTGTGGCACACGAGATGGTGTTCCATCAGATTTTGTCTTCCATCGGGATGTTCCACATTTAATACAATCATTTATTTCAATGGTTTCCTCCTAGAATAAGCTAAAATAATTCGGGCTAGCATGAATTTTGTGTTTGGAACATCCAAGTTCTTCAACTAATTTCCATGTTATATAGTTGTTTGAGGGAATATCTGCGTCATCTGGAAGTAAGTCCTTAAAAAAGGTAATAATGAAATTGATGACAGTATTATAAATCCTATACATGGTTTTCCCATGAAACAATCGAATTAAAAATTGCTACTTTTTTATTTTACCACATTGCCGATATACTAGAGTCATCGCAACCTCATTCAATTTTTTCACTATGTTAACATCATAATTTTCATTGGACACATCATGTGTGCCCGTATCAAAGTCCTCTTAGGTCAAAATGATTTCCTTCTCATTATGAAAAATAAATAGAAATAGTTCATATATCAAATTTTCCAATCTAGTCCCCTCATTTGGATCATCACCATTTTCAGGTTCCATTTTCTCCCCATTGCGATATAACAAATAATAGTTTATTTAAAAAACATATTTGGTTATATGGTAAATAACTTCTTCATGGATCAAAAAAGGTATTCCAATAAAATTATAACATGGACATTGTATGTGACCACTATCTGAAGCATTTCCAAATGAAAAATCTAAAAATCTCCCCAAATTGTTATAAAAATTTCTTGAGATCTGATCTCTTTCATACATCCAACTTCTATCCATTATATAAAAAAATTGTAATCAATCATTTCATGAAATCAATTCAATAAGATTGAATTTCAATCAAAAATATTTTTAAGTAAATGAGAAATGTTCACTTTATTTAA
The DNA here is from genome assembly GCA_963277665.1 of Viscum album. Lineage (NCBI taxonomy): Eukaryota > Viridiplantae > Streptophyta > Magnoliopsida > Santalales > Viscaceae > Viscum > Viscum album. The sequence goes on from OY728146.1 coordinate 235,894,158, forward strand.
AACCATAATCAACACAATATGTAAATACATGTTGAAACATAGAATTGGAAATTATAGTATTGTATCAACATCAATTTTAATTGTGTAAGAGAAAACAAAATGACACAAATCGGAATTAAAAAAACATGAGGTTTAGTGCCAATATAGAACATATTCCTATCCACATGATAGTAACCCACTACTAAGTAAATTTATTTAAAAACATAAAATGAACCATAACATAGATGAGGTTTTACATGCAATAAATATGCACTAGGAAGTTCAGGATATAGCTAGACTCTATTGTAGTTATTCTTGTGAAAAATATGTGAAAAAAGGAACAAGGAGTGTTGGAGTAAACCCTTTTAATGAAAAAGATAAGTCATAAGTAAATATACATTAAACATAGGCACAAATCAAATGAAAAATGAAACATAGAGGGTAAATAATTTCTAGAGTTTTTGATTCAACTCAGTATTAGATCTACTTTGGTTAATAAATAATATTTAAATAAATACCTCATATAAGATTTAATTATCCAATAAAGCTTTCTCTTAGGTATGGTAATAGATCTCACATATCAAAGTGTTATATTGAGATGTAAGTAACATAGTACCCTCATATGTTCCATACACACATTTCATTTGAGGCTTTATCGAACTTATACTCAACTACTAAAAAATTATCCACTAAGGAACAATCATAATAAATTAATCATATTGATAATATTTTTTGAAACTATTAAATGGTAAAATATTCATTAATCATATTTAAAATATATTTTTGTCGCATGCAATGCAAGCCACCTATGAATTTTAATTTATTCAAAAATAATAATAATTTATTAAAACTCAAGGTGTTACAAACCCAATGAGTGTACACTCCCATATCACCCGATCACACTGCTAGGATCATTCTCCAATGATTCACATTCAATAAAACCTATACTTATTCAACTAAAAAGTGACCATGATTCTCATTCCTGTCATGTTTATCTAGAAAAAACAACCCTTAGTGCTTCCTTCCCAACAATACTATGGAATCACTCTCATGTCATGGATTACTAAATGATCACTAGTCACTCAACTATTACTAAAAAACCACAAAGAGCATATTCATGCTCTATCCATCCTAGATCCTGCCATATCTGGTCATAATCAACTATCTCATCAAAAACCACACCCAAAACCAATAGGTCTAGGTATATAATAAATCATTCCCTCTTCATATAATCATGATTAATAAATTACTTAAAGTAATTTAAATTTAATGGATAGAAATAATTCTACATTTTTTTACTTTTACCATCACAAGGTTATCGAAATAATCAAGGTGAATATTTCCCATCATGAACAATCTTTTTATGATTACCTATAATACTTTAAACAATTAAAAATTCCTAAAATTAATAAATGAACCCCAAGTGTTGAAATACATCCATTGCACCGATTGAATTTATTTACATTGTCAGAGAACATCCCAAAATAAGATCCACATGTTATTTCCTCAAAAAACATTGTGGTGTGTGTGGGTATAATTCCACTAAGAAGTTATATAGGAAACCCATATAAAACTCATTATAGACACTTTATATAACTAAACCCTATGCCATTATAAAATTCATCCACACATAAGAATATAAATGTCATGTGAATACTATATTTCACATATGATGAATGTACACACTCCTCTTTCATATATGGTCCAAGTTCCAAAAAAAACAAATTACAATATCAAATCAGCACATCATACTTGAGTAAATATCTCAATTGTATCATTGATAATCAAGAAGTGCGATTTTATAACCCTATTAGCCTATAATTTCCATTACACATGGTTTTATAACTCACCTGTTTAGGACTATAACAAGTCCAACCTATGTTTACCACCATATAATTATCCACAAATAGTAAAAAAAATAAAAAACACTCTAATATTGATTTATAATGCTCAAAATAAAAGAAAAACAAAAGAATCCAAATAGCTGAACAACAAGACCTCACGTACACCTCCATAGACTTCAAATACTATCAAATAGAAGTGAGATAATAAATCATACATTGGGTATACCAAGTTATATTCATAAACTTGGGGTACTAGAAAGGAGGAGGAGAGATTATTTGGAATTAACAGGGAAGGAATAAGGGTAAATGATGAATGGCCAAGGAGAATCAGGAAACAGATGATAAATATAGATGTATCATATGCTTCCTTTCCAGAAGCGAGCATCCTATACCAATGATCATTCAGTTCTTCAGATAGTTCATATTATGTCATTGGTTTATAGCATTTGATTTATTTTTCAGGCATTTAATTTTTATATTTTAAACTTTCTATCATTTTTTGATCTTATCATGTGCCCGAATTTAGATATATTTTTGAACCCATATAGTTATTTTAATTATTCCTTGATTTCAACCATGTTCCACATTATGATATAATTATATAGGATCACACAATCCCATAATGGGTTTTCACATCACTCATGTACTTGTTAGACCATTATTATTTATGTTCATTATATTTATCTAATGGGGCCATTATTCGACATTTTCAGTGTGGTTTGGAGCCAAAATAATCCATTAAATTCATGCAGGATGTTTGAATGACCTATATATTAGATCATTGGGAATGGATTATGGAAGATTATTGGTTTAGGGTAATTAATTAAATGTATGATTCCCTAAAAAAAATTGTTGGCACGATGGATTGCTGATCATGTAATTAGAGATCCTATTTTTTCCAATGGAGGCTAGAAATAAATATTTCAAAATAACTACCCCCATTAGAATACAAATATTATTAGTGGTAAAATAGTAAATAAAGTGGTGAAAATAATATATATATATATATAATTTGTGTGGGGAAATACTTTAGGTTCTATAAAATCATTTAATACATTCCATGTATCATGAATGAACACGTTCCATGTAGTCTGGGATTTCAGGGATGAAAGTGTTTTGGTTGAGCTAATTACTACCCACCCTATAGTATGTCCAAAACATCATGTGATCATACCCATGAAACAAAGACATGTTTCAATAGACCTTTTACAACACCCCATTTGGCCAAACACACCTGGCACCATAAGGGATTGGCCAGTATATTAAATGGATCTCCAGGTCTTGTACTTTGTGTACATTCCCAGGACCCTAGATTATCGTAGACACCATGTGAACCCTTATACACACCATGTGATCCCTTATACCATGTTGTCACTATTATAACAATTAATAACAACTTAATAAACAACATCATTAGTCATAGATAATAAAAGTGAACATAAATCAATAATACTATTAGATATAGGAAGTTAAATTAAATCACACTATCTTACATCCCAAATGACCACCCACAAGGCTGATTAATGACCACACAAAGCTCTCCTTTCGGACAAATAAAAATAGAAAAAAATAGATGCAAAAAAACAAAACTTAGGTAGAACTTAAAGTTTTGTAGTTTAGAAGAAAAAAATTTCTTGATTAAAGATGGATCAATTGGTGGAAGAATTTTGGCAGGCTGGGGAAGAGGGAGCTTCGATTTAGGGAAGCAATCGAGCGGAGGGGGAACTGGAGGCCCGATCTGCATTTATAGAAAAACATTCCCAATGGGTTTTTAAAACTGTTGGGATATATATTGTATCCCAATAGTTTACTTAAACCATTGGGATAGGTTGTTTCTATACATACTATACAAATGGTTAGTACAAACCATTAGTATAGTTTCCCTATATGAACGATTTTTTAAACTGTCGGTATATACGTGTTGGTATAGAGCCCATTTCTAGAAGTGAATGGTCCATTCCTCCTACAATCATCCCACTGGGATTGTGAGGGTTTAAATTGGTGACTTAGTCACCCATTTATATCAAACACTCCAACAGAACTAATAAAAAAATTAGGGAAAAATAAAAACACATGCTTCAATGCACAAATCTAAGCTAACACTATGGGATAATACTTATAGACCACTTACCTTGACTCCAATGATGATAGAAATATTAATCATGGACTTGGATCCAAATTCGAACAACCCATGAATCTATAACCTAGGTTTCACCAAAAAAAGAGGGTTTTAGGTCTTCAGAAGGATATGGAAGAAACTAAAAACACTAATTCGAAAAATAGAAGAAAGAGGAGTGTTAGACTTACCCAGGGCTTCAATATGCAACCAACAACACACCAAACAACCATGAAATTAAGTAGAACCACACTTGGGAAATCTTGGTTCATCCAAGATCATCACTAGGGTTACAGGGGTGGAATGGAGGAGAATCTGGTGTTGGTGTTTAAAATCCTAGGATGGATTTTTTGAAATTTTCTCGAAGTTTATAGGCCAAATGGTTTACCTGTACTGTTTACAAAATCCTTTGTAAATCGTGCATGAGCCTATATCCAAAAAAAACCCTTCACATGATTTCTTTTGGATTCCACATGGTTTACATTACCATTAACTAACCATGTGTACGCCTCTATCTTTGGTTGTACGGTTCCCTGGGATTCCTGCATGGTTGGCACTAATAGTTCGCAAACTGTGCAACATGCCTAGGAACTCCATTTTCTTCCTCTTTTGTGTCTCGAAACCTCTAAACACCCCTAATACGTAACATAATTCTAGGGAAGCACTTATCTATCAAAAAATAAGAGGACAAATAAAAACCTAAACAAAAACATACCTTAAGAAAATCTGGTATCTTACATTATTCTAACTACATATTGATTTGAGGGGCCTGAAATACATGGTGTTTATCATATCATATATGATGTGTGTGGCTTCCTATTTTCCTCATTTTGTATAGTTGGTAAACACTCAAGCCTTTTGGTATAGAGTATAATACAGGTGACCTCGATTCACACTACCTATGATATTTATTAATCCACATAAACCAAGAAGAGTAAATCCTAGATTACACAGTATGAATTTTGAAGATATATTTCATATGGAATTTATTTCAATTTAGAAAATTATAGCTTCCATTATATATGGTGTGTGACCAGATACTACATGTTTTTAGTCAAAAAACTTATAGAACATTGTAAAAAATGGGTTTACACTAAAAAATCTATGGCAAGGATAATTCTAGAGCCATATTTTATTGGAATTCCATTGACATTTTGGGAGACTTTAATTGAGTTTATTAAGAGGTATTTTGTATTATAATTTTGGGATGGTTTTTATGGGGATAATTTATGGTGGAAATATTACTTTCCTCTAATATAATTCCACTCTCTTATAGAAATAATAACCCCTGTTACTTTTTCCCATGGGTGAGTGATTTTATAGTATTTGATTTCCCTTCATCTCCATATGTCTCCTTAAAAAACAAAGGTTATTTTTTAGAATATTCATATTCCATATAGTGGTGGTGATAATGAATGTGGGATTATATGGAATGATTAAAGAAACAATTGTAAATTGTGAGGCAGAACTTATTAATATTTTTAGTCTCCTCATTCTTTAATTTTTATGACTCCCATCTTATAACAATAAATAATATAGTCATAAAAATGTTTATTTCTGATAAAAATAATATTTGGTAAATTGAAAAATAATAATTTTTGAATAAATTATTCTTTTTCCTCTAAGTCATGTGTGAGGAAAATTATTTTTTGTCCAAAATATTTTTATTAAATGACTTATATTAGATAAAAAATTTATAACATCTGAAGGATTAATAAATAGAGGATATTAGATTAAATAGTTAAAGTCGATTATTTTTCCAATGAATAAAGAAAATATATTTTTTATTATTTAAATATAATTTCTTTTCCAAATAATCTAATTTTATTATTTTATTATTTAATTCCTATTATAAGATGAATATGGGGATAAATCCATTACATTTATAAATAATTATTTTTTCATGGGAAATATTTTATTAATATCGAACACATTTTATTCATAGTGTTGATTAATAATATAATTATTATTTATCTTTGATAAAAATTAATAATTTTCTAAATAAAATGATAATCAAATATTTATTTTACATGATATTTTTTTCACCACAAAGAACAATTTTATTCTTGTATTATTCTTGATTTATTTTAAAAATCTAAGCCTGAGTTTATTCTCATGTGGTTATATAGTACTTCAGCTACCACCTTCTGAAATAATATCCTCCTAATATTTTCACTTGAGTTCGAATATGTTTTCATGAAGCTGTAATGTAGGAAAATAAAATAATCATGGGTTGGGGTGCATAATAGTAATGGAATAATAATTTTCTCATGTAGTTCAAAGAACCGATGGCTAACAATGGGATTGATGGTGATGTGTGACTAAAAATAATTATAGTGAGGTATGATGGAGGTCCTAATGGAATTAGAGTTGGGTGAAATTTTTGGAGTTGTGGTGTCTAAGGAAGTGATGTATTTCATGAAGTTTGATGAGTAACTGGTTGATATTATTTGACCACACCCTTTGTGAACCTTAAGACTACATGTTGTGTAGTCCATGAGCTATGACATCAAGGTTTCACTATTTAATAAATATCACACACACTGTGACTTCATGTCACACATAATTTATCTTAAAATCACATATTTCAATGTGTAACTATGTACACAATGAGATAACGAGATGGAATAACATGAAATATACCTATATTTTATGTGGTATGTAAATCTGGTTGGTTGGATTGGTATATATAGGTAGTAAATACTAAGATCCTGTGATGACTACACACAAATTATTCCATTGAGGTGTTGTGTACAAGTTTTAAACATTGTGTACTTCATAAAGGTTTCACGTAAAGCTGATGAAGCTACATGGACTATACCCAAAGTTTACAACAATTATCCCAATGATTCTATATACCATGTACCAAAAGTATATTATTATAGCTAAATACATGACATGAACATGTGGTAGAATCACCTGACTAGGCCTATCTAAGTGCTTTAGATGCCATGTAACAAACTAGACACACTATGTTTTGAGGTATCTATAATACTCCTCATGATTTCTCACTAGGATTTCAGCTTTGGACATACGAGTAGTCTATGTTGAGTATATTTCCACATATAGAAAAATAATACAATCCATTTAGCCATAGTAGGTTGGTAATTTTTCTTCTTAGTAAGTTTAGGGATCTTATCTATAAAGTGCTAAAGATAGGTGGTGGGTGAGATATTTGGAGAAAGCATGGAGTTAGTCACCCCCTCATGTTTCTGGGAGAGATGCTCTATATATGGGGTTTAATTACTTCCTTGTATAAATATAAATTATAGGGAATGGTTCTCCATAAGATAAAAGAATTATTAGTACTTCCCAATATATTAGAGGAAGGGTAATCCATTACTAGAGTTAGTAATACCTTATATATTGGGGCATGGTCCCCTACTAGTGGAGTCAGTACTCACCTATAAGTTGGGGTGCACTCCTCTATCTGTGGATTAATTAATATTCTCCTATATGTTGGGCCAGGTTTCTCTACGGTGTTTATTTTCTCCCTCGATCGATATTTATACTCCATGCTGAGATGAGGTTCCCCACTATTGATTCTGAGAAGTGGATTTAAATTTTTTAAATTTATTATACTTGGGTTTTGATGCTCTTGGTTTTTTGGGTCCCTTTAGTAGATGAATCCTAGTGAATTGTTCTTTGAAAAAGTCTAAAAACATTATTTAGTATCTTTTTATTTTATTTTTATGCCTAGGTTAAACCCTACATTCCGTACCTAAAGGTGGAATCATATTTTTCATATGATACACCATTTAGTAGATACTTTATTTTATTATAAAAAATTATAAAATAAATATTAAATGAATTTCCACCCATGAAATTTTACTAGACAATTGATGCACACAAAAGTTATGTCACACATAGTGTAAATCCCACATCCTAGATCAAACGGTAGTATCAAATTTATCATATGATACACTATTTTGTAGATATTTCAATTTTTTGTAAAAAAAATTAAAAATATTAAAAATATTACCTTTTTTTCATTTTTACCAAACACCCAACTCGCACAAAAGTTATGTTACTCCAAGAGTAAAATAAACATCCTTAACCTAACAGTGGTCTCAAATTTCATATATGAAACACCATTAGCGATATATTTCAATTTTTTTGAAAAAAATTGTAATAAAAATATTAAATGAACTACCCTTGCATGTGAATTTTTTCCAAGAACCCAAACCACACAAATATTATGTCACGCCTATATTAAACCCACACCCTATACCTAACGGTGGTCTAGGATTTCCCATAGGGAGACACCATTTGGGATATATTTTATTATTTTGTGAAAATAACACTCATGTGTGATAATATATTTAATATTTTTATTCAATCTTCTCTAAACCTCTAGAAGACCCAGAATCCCATTCGAACTCAGTGCCACACTACAAAAAAATTTCATAAAATATTCCAAGGTGTTAAAATATAATAATAATTTTTGTTTTTTAAAAATGATTAATAACTATTTTTATTTATGTTGTAGTTTTTGATAACTATGGACTCAAGAAGTAGAAACTTGTTTCTATTATGTGATCATGACTGGATAAATCATCAAAAAAATCCCACTGGATATAAATCCAATCTACATTTGGGGTGTGGAAACATTTCTATCTTTTAAAACATCGAATTCATAATTTTATTTTGATGGAACAATTAAATTTCCATGTAAGAAAAGTGATCTTAGGAGATTTGAAACATTTCAAAATGTTGGACTTAATTTATAACATTTTGGTTTTTAGAAAGATTATATTTTTTTGGTATCAACAAGGTGAAAAGAATTTAGTAGAAAATAATATTTTTTGGCTTTAAATCCATTATTTCAAAATTTATTATATGAGGCTACTGGACCTTCTATTCATAAAAAAACTCACAATGATATTCCAAATCCCGAATCCAAACATTCAAAATTTTTAAATTTTTTGAAATTTTATAATGTGGCCTTATATCCTAAATGTAAGATGAAAAAACTTGAAGCTTTTAAAAAATAATGACTATTAAATAAGATTTCTGAATGACAAATAGTTACTTTGATAAAATGTAAACTTTGGTTAAATAATTGTTTCTTAATGAAAATACATTACCTGTAAGATTCTATTAAAGTAAGAGGTTTGTTGATAATTTTATTCTTATTAATCAAAATATCTATGAATGTTCAAAAGAATGTATCTTATATTATGGAAATTATGAATCATTAGTTAATTTACATGATATGGATAATGAAGGTATAAATACACATGCCAATTGAAGTTTAGATTTCTTATGAAACAGTTGAGGCACATTCCAATTATACCTCATTTAAAATGTTTATTTATGTATCATAACATAGATGCATTGATAACATGGAATAAATAAAATATTTACATCAATAAAATATTGAATCATCCATGCGATGGTGATTCATGGGAGCAATTTGATCAGATGCATCCTTCTTTTTTATTAGAACCAATTAACATCTGGTTGGGTTTTATATTGATGGTTTTCTCTATTTGGTGATTGTGGAAGTCAATATTCATATTCTCCTATTTTAATTAATCAATACAAATTACCTACTTAGATGTTAATTTGGATATATATATATATATAGTGATATTAATTCTATGATATTTGATGAATAATATCAATGCTTATTTGAATTCACTAATCAATGAGTTAATTTCATTATAGAATAGTGGTCTAAATAAATTTGATATAGTTATAGATTAGAATTTTACACTGATGGTTGCATTAATGTGAATGATCAGTGACTTCCTAATATATGAAATGTTATCTGGATGTATTACACATGGTATAAAATCATGTCCATACAACATGGCTGAGAAAAAATTTCTTATGATTGGTTATGGGAGAAAGACTAGTTATTTTGACTTTCATAGGATATTTCTTCTCACGGATCACCATTTTTAAAGAAACTAAAATAATTTTACAAAATATAGAATTGTAAGAGATGAACCTACAACATTTATATCAATTATTCTGGTAAATTATATGTTCTATACGATACCTTAAATTACTTTTGGACCAACCATAAATGAATAAAAAGTAAATGGTTTTCAAAGAGATCTTAATCGGATAAAACACATTATTTTTTTGGACCTTCCATATTGGATTGATTTGTTTGTTCATAACATGTTAGATGTTATGATTATTGATAAGAATTTTTTATAACCTATTTTATATTGTGTTGGACACACCAAGTAAAACTAAAGATAATGTTAAGGCACAATTGGAGCTTGCCAAAATTTACAGGCATCTGGAACTTGAATTAATTGAAGATTAAAGCTCACACATTTTAATGAATCCAAAAGAAAATTACACACTTTCTAGAGAAATTATTTTATTATTATTTCAATGGATTCAACATTTGAGGTTACTGTATGATTATTATTTTAAGTTTTCTCGTTTTATCAGAAATGGGTAGATTACCATGTAAAAAGTCCATGACTTCCATGTCATAATGGAAAGGTTTCTTCCTCACTACTAGAAAAACAGGTATTTGCGACGGGTCATTTGCGACGGGATCCCGTCGCAAATGGCTTTTTGCGACGGGCCCCCGTCGCAAATGGCCCGTTGCTGAAAACGGCGTCGCAACAACACTTATTTGTGACGGGCCCGTCGCTAAAGTTTTTTATTGCGACGGTTATTCTCCCCGTCGCAAATAGTACTCCATATATTTGTAAAAAACTTTTAAAATAGTTTTTGCGACAGGACCCGTCGCAAAAACTATTTTTTAAAAAAAATAAAAAACTATTAATAAATTATTTTAATGCATATAATAATATTAGTATTTGCGACGGGCATAGTATCCCGTCGCAAATACTATAAAAAAAATAAAAAAAATAAATTATTAATAAATTATTTTAATTAATATAATAATAGAATTATAATTCACAAATAAAAATAATAAATTAGTTTAATTAATATAATAATAATAGAATTATAATTCAAAAATAAAAAATAATAGAATATTAATAAATGATTTAATTAATATAATAATATTAGAATTATAATTCATAAATAAAAAAAATATTAATAAGTTATTTTAATTAATATAAAAATAATAGAATTATTTTACATTCAAATATTAAAATAATTCAAGTATTACAAAAAATATAATTAAATTATAATATTATAAAATTTTAATATATATATAAAATTTAATATTATAAAATATAAATAATATTATTATTCATATTAATATTGTTATTTAAAAATATAATATTATTAATATTTTATAATGAGACAGAAACTACGAATAGAAAAAAAAATATTTTGATTTCACAAATTTTATAACATAAATACAAACTCTAATCTGAAGGAGGGGGGAGGTGGGGGATCTGTAGATGGTGGTGGAGGAAACTCCATCCCTAAAGCATGAGTGAGTCGGCGCATGTACTCCATCTGCTCCTGATGCTGCTGCTGCCATCGACTCGTCTGCTCCTCGTACAGCTGCTGCTGGCGTCGACGCTCCTCCTCATGCTGCTGACGCATCTGCTCCTGCTCCTGTCGGAGACTCTCTATCTGTGCAGTCTGAGATCTCAACTGATCTTCATACTGTGTAGTAGAAGAAGATGCACGAGCTCCTCTCGAGCTGGACGCCGACATCGCAGCACTGCCATAATAATCTCTGGGAGTCAGTCGAGAGTCGATACCAACTACCCGGCCCTTCTCGAAGGCATACTGGGTGGCCTGCATCCATGCCGCCTCATCAAACTGACGGGCAGTGGTCTGATCTGATGACTCGGCCTGACTCTCAGGCCGGGCCTGTGATGCTGCGGCCTCATATGACTCCTATAGTTGCAATTTAAAATTAAAATTGTGAATATATTATATGTAGTTAATTTTTAAACTTGAAAACAAATAATACTGACCACGATGTGATGCTGACGATCACCTCCGAGCTCCCCAGTAGCAGGATCACTATACATCCTCCGATATACGTCGTACTCCGTAATATCGGGGTGCTCGATAGCCTATAAGAATAAAAAATAAACTGTTAATATTTATAGTTATATAAAATATTTATAAATAATGTACGTACCAGATGCTGTCTATGAGTACTGAAAGAACGACTCCCAGCTCGATGAGTCACCTCTTGTCTCCCCCGATTCTGCCTCCCCACCGATGATCTCCTCTGAAAGGCACCACTCAACCAGTGCGCACATAATCCATCCCATACATGGGATGAAATATACTCTGGTTGGTGTGCTCTACATGACTCCTCAAAATCTGACACTCCTGCTTTTTTCATCGCAGCTTTTCTTAAATTGTGCAAAAACTGACAAAGGTGATCACGCATGGCCACCTCTCATGCCTCGTGGATGGCGTCACGCATGGTATCCTCGATCGGATACCATAAACCCTACAAATAAATCAAAATATCAAGTTAGAAATGAAATAATTTTCAAAATAAAAATTATTTATTTACGTACGTACCAACCAATGGCCGAACATGGCCTGCTGCACATCAATGGGAATTTGCTCCCATGTGGTCCACGGCTGAGAGAAATAGTTGCGCAAAATAGCGCTGCCCTGTCCGACTGCTATATGCGGAAAACTGAAAAAATAATAAACATTTATTATGTGAATAGATTAATGAAATCTTAGTCACATCCACAGGTTATCACACCTCCGTGTGCGCGGATCAAACCCAAGACGTGGACGTCGCTCGGGGACAGGGTCAGGAATCATCAATCGTGCAAGACTGTGCCCCCTCCGCGTACTCCCTGGAGTGCCTGCAGGCTGAGGGTCATCTGCCAGCAACTCATCCGCATCGAAAGGCAGGTCAGTATCCACCAACTCACGAAATGTGGCGTCGTCCATCTGAAACAGAAAATGTTAATGTTAGCAAATAATTGATAATTACTATTATATATACATATATACATATTATGATTGTATATAAATACCATGGAATTCTATAAGTGTTCATCTTCATCATCATCTTTATATATGTCAATATCATCTTCATATTCCTCCTCAACATCATCGATATCCATTCGAGTTACAGTTGCTTCATCTCTTACCATTTTCAAATTCATGTGTGACATCATTAACATCATCGTCATCACCGACTCTTAAATGTGGGGTGTCGTCATCGATACTCATGTCTCTTTGTAAAAAAGATTGATTTTGAGTACTCTCTTGAAAAACTTCAATTCTTTTCACATCAGTGAAAGCACATTCAGTTTCACTAAACTGATTGTCTCGAATTTTGATTTTTATTACACTCCACCAATCAGTCAAGTCTCTTGATGTAGCACAGTACTTTGCGTAATAAACTTGATATGCCTGTTGAGCCAATAAGAATGGTTCATTTACTGCGAGAACACTTTTACATTTAATATCGATGATTCCATGAGTCGGATGAACACGCACGCCTCTCTCTGTATCCAACCACCGACATTTGAACATGGTTATGTAATGTTGTCCAAGATAACAGAGTTCAATGATTTCATCAAGTATGCCATAAAAGTCAACTTCATTTTCTCGATGATGAGATCCTCTCAAGCTAACTCCACTGTTCATTGTTTTTTTCGATTCCCCATATGCATGTGTGTGGAATCGAAATCCATTCACCACATATGCATTATAAGTTTTAACAAGTTTGGAAGGTGGGTTACTCAATACACACATCCGTTTGTCAATTTTATCAGGATATAATGCATCCTCAGCAGACTTCAACAACTCATAAAATCCAGACGGTGCCAACTCAGGATTTGAAGCTATATCAGCCGGAGTTTCTGTATGTTGAACAGATGAACCTGCAACATCATGTACTAAATCTTGAAACCGGGATGGATCCGGAATCAAGTTGGTATCACCTGCTCTGGAACTGCGTTCACCGTGTTGATACCAAAAAACATAATCTGATTGAAAACCAAAACGCAAGAGATGTTCTCCCACTTTGTCAAACGTGTCAAACGTTCTCAATGCACATTTTCTGCAAGGGCATTTTATTTTGCCTTCTGAAACAAATTCTGGATTTGATGCCGTAAATGATAAAAAAGTCTCCACACCCTCTACATATACTGGATTTAAACCAGAACCGTTTGGATTTCAATGTTGATTTATCCATATGCGGTCACCTAATAATGATTGTTGACGACCTCGTTGTTCCATATTTCTCTATAAAATATAAAAGCATTACTGGTTTTGAATAATTTGTTAGAAAAAACACTCAAGCTAGGATAATTATAGATTTTAGATCATACACGACTGACGCAAACTTTTTATTGAGATAGACCTAAAAATTGACCCTTTAAGAATTAAATATGTTGAGAATAAAGCAAAAAATGTTACAAATATTGATAATTTTAATGTTATATAAATTTTTTACTATTTTCATAGTACTAATATTATTGGTAATTATTACTAATTATTGGTAATTATTGGTAATTATTGGTAATTATTGGTAATTATTACTAATTATTGGTAATTATTGGTAATTATTGGTAATTATTACTAATTATTGGTAATTAATACTAATTATTGGTAATAAATACTAATTATTGGTAATTAATACTAATTATTACTAATTATTGGTAATTATTGGTAATTATTGCTAATTATTAATAATTATTACTAATTATTACTAATTATTACTAATTATTGGTAATTATTACTAATTATTGTTAATTATTACTAATTATTGGTAATTATTACTAATTATTGGTAATTATTACTAATTATTGGTAATTAATACTAATTATTGGTAATTAATACTAATTATTACTAATTATTACTAATTATTACTAAATATTGGTAATTATTGATAATTATTACTAATTATTGGTAATTATTACTAATTATTACTAATTATTGATAATTATTACTAATTATTGGTAATTATTATTAATTATTACTAATTATTAATAATTATTACTAATTATTGGTAATTATTACTAATTATTACTAATTATTACTAATTATTGGTAATTATTATTAATTATTACCAATTATTGGTAATTATTGGTAATTATTACGAATTATTGGTAATTATTACTAATTATTGGTAATTATTGGTAATTATTGGTAAGTATTGTTAATTATTACTAATTATTGGTAATTATTACTAATTATTACTAATTATTGGTAATTATTACTAATTATTACTAATTATTGGCAATTATTACTAATTATTACTAATTATTACTAATTATTGGTAATTAATACTAATTATTGGTAATTAATACTAATTATTGGTAATTAATACTAATTATTGTTAATTATTACTAATTATTGTTAATTCTTACTAATTATTGGTAATTATTACTAATTATTGGTAATTATTACTAATTATTGGTAATTATTACTAATTATTGGTAATTATTACTAATTATTGGTAATTATTACGAATTATTGGTAATTAATACTAATTATTGGTAATAAATACTAATTATTGGTAATTAATACTAATTATTACTAATTATTGGTAATTATTTGTAATTATTGTTAATTATTGGTAATTATTACTAATTATTACTAATTATTACTAATTATTGGTAATTATTACTAATTATTGGTAATTATTACTAATTATTGGTAATTATTACAAATTATTGGTAATTAATACTAATTATTGGTAATTAATACTAATTATTACTAATTATTACTAATTATTGGTAATTATTGTTAATTATTACTAATTATTGGTAATTATTACTAATTATTACTAATTATTGATAATTATTACTAATTATTACTAATTATTGGTAATTATTATTAATTATTACCAATTATTGGTAATTATTGGTAATTATTACTAATTATTGGTAATTATTACTAATTATCGGTAATTATTGGTAATTATTGGTAAGTATTGTTAATTATTACTAATTATTGGTAATTATTACTAATTATTACTAATTATTGGTAATTATTACTAATTATTGGTAATTATTGGTAATTATTACTAATTATTGGTAATTATTACTAATTATTGGTAATTATTACTAATTATTACTAATTATTACTAATTATTACTAATTATTACTAATTATTACTAATTATTACTAATTATTACTAATTATTACTAATTATTGGTAATTATTACTAATTATTACTAATTATTACTAATTATTGGTAATTATTACTAATTATTACTAATTATTGGTAATTATTAGTAATTATTACTAATTATTACTAATTATTACTAATTATTACTAATTATTACTAATTATTACTAATTATTACTAATTATTACTAATTATTACTAATTATTACTAATTATTACTAATTATTACTAATTATTACTAATTATTACTAATTATTGGTAATTATTACTAATTATTACTAATTATTACTAATTATTACTAATTATTGGTAATTATTACTAATTATTGGTAATTATTACTAATTATTGGTAATTATTACTAATTATTGGTAATTAATACTAATTATTGGTAATTAATACTAATTATTGGTAATTAATACTAATTATTACTAATTATTACTAATTATTACTAATTATTGTTAATTATTACTAATTATTGATAATTATTACTAATTATTACTAATTATTGGTAATTTTTATTAATTATTACCAATTATTGGTAATTATTGGTAATTATTACTAATTATTGTTAATTATTACTAATTATTGGTAATTATTACTAATTATTACTAATTATTGGTAATTATTACTAATTATTACTAATTATTGGTAATTATTACTAATTATTACTAATTATTGGTAATTATTACTAATTATTGGTAATTATTACTAATTATTGGTAATTGATACTAATTATTACTAATTATTGGTAATTATTACTAATTATTACTAATTATTGGTAATTATTGGTATTTATTCCTAATTATTCCTAATTATTACTAATTATTGGTAATTATTGGTAATTATTACTAATTATTACGAATTATTACTAATTATTCCTAATTATTCCTAATTATTCCTAATTATTCCTAATTATTCCTAATTATTCCTAATTATTCCTAATTATTACTAATTATTACTATTTTTTGATAATTATTAGTAATTATTGGTAATTATTGGTAATTATTGGTAATTATTACTAATTATTACTAATTATTACTAATTATTGTTAATTATTGGTAATTATTACAAATTATTGGTAAGTGTTACTAATTATTGGTAAGTATTACTGATTATTGATAATTATTACTACTTATTGATAATTATTACTACTTATTGATAATTATTACTAATTATTGTAATTATTACGAATTATTGACAATTATTACTAATTATTGGTAATTATTACTAATTATTACTAATTATTCTTAATTATTGATAATTATTGGTAATTGTTCCTAATTATTAGTAATTAAATGAATAATTACCAATAATTAGGAATAATTACCAATAATTACAAATAATAACATTATTAGTATATTTTATTATTAATATTAAAATAATATAATTTTCTAATTTATATACATTTCTCCTTTCATCTGTGCGTTTTCTATCTCCACATACAAATAATACATGTGAAGACAGCAAACACACAGATGAAAAGAGAACTGTATATATATAAAAAATTATATTATTTTAATATTAATAATAAAATATACTAATAATGTAATAATGTTATTATTTCTAATTATTGGTATTTATTACTAATTATTAATATTTATTCTTAATTATTAAAAATTATTACTAATTATTCCTAATTACCATTAACTATGAACAATACTAATAATTTAAATTTATTAAGTAACAAAACAATGTAAACATAATTAAATTACAACTAATTAAGAATAATTGAAACTAGTAAACAATTAAAAATAAATATTAAATTAAAATGAACATAAATACCTTGAAAATTAATCTACTCTGATCGTTCTTCAAAACTTTAATATCAACTCCGGAGAAAAAAATTTAAACTGGAGAAAAACTGAACTTTAGAAATACAAATTTGGGAGAAGAAGAAGATGGAGTTTGAGAATGATTTGAAAAAAACGGATGGGGGTATTTATAGGTTAGATTATTTGCGACGGGTCCATTTGCGACGGGATTCTCGTCGCAAATAGAGTTATTTGCGACGGTACCCGTCGCAAATACCTTAGCCAACATTTATTAAGGTCAACGGTTAAATAGTTATTTGCGACGGGTCCCGTCGCAAATAACTACCTGCCGACATACTATTTGCGACGGGGAAATATTCCCGTCGCAAATACCTTTTACCGCCCCGGTTATTTGCGACGAGAATATTTCCCCGTCGCAAATAGTTTTCCCGCGATTTGGCGCGCAACTCGCGCCAGTTCTTTTGCGACGGGGAAAGCAATCCCGTCGCAAAAGCCTACTTATTTGCGACGGGTAAATACCCCCGTCGCAAATAAGTTTTTAACGGGGCTATTTGCGACGGGAATCTGTCCCGTCGCAAATAACCCGTCGCAAATACCCATTTTTCCCGTAGTGCCTGTTGGTCTTAGAGTGCTATTGAATTCTCCAATGTGGGATTTGTTGACTGAAATATTATATTTATTATGAGATATTTGTGTAGGAATATAATATTATGATGCATTGATTATGCTAAAAAACAATGTTGTTTTAATTTTATGTAAATTGGGTAAAATATTTCCAGCAGGCTTCTTTGACTCAATGAAACATTTAATATTTCATTTTCAATATAAAGCTAATTGTGGTGGGCCAGTACAATTTTGTTAGTTTTAAACATTTGAGATATGTATAAAAAATTAAAGAATAAATTATGTAATAAAGTATCAGTTGAAGAGTCAATTGCAAATGCGTACTTGCAAAAGAAAAACGGAAATTTATGCTCTTATTATTTTCAATCGGAATATTCTTAAAACATAATTAGATGGGTCACAACGAGACAAATGTTGATGATTTCATAGGCCATCAATTTTATGTTTTTAATCTTACCATGATTAGTTTGGGTGGTTATCATAGAGGATGAATTTTAGATGAATAACTGCAGAGAGCTAATACATATATTCTGCTGAATGGTGAGGAAATGGCATGATTTCTATAGTAATTACTACTTTTTTTTTGTTTTTTTAAATTTTTATAATAGATAACTTTATTTATTTATTTTGTAGAATATATGATGACCATAAGATTTGTTTTAAAAAAATTACATATTTTTCTCTTTAGGAATGTTTTCATTGAAATTTTTCATATTGGTTTCAAAGACTGAAATGTTAAGTTGATTTTAATGGAAAATTAAATCAATTTTGTAATGATATCTACTGTTGATAATTTTTATTATTTACAAAAAATAAACCATGAAAATAAAATTGATATTTGATTATGTGTGTTCAGAGACCCTCCATTGAAACTGGTAAAATTTTATAATGAGTATGTGGTTAATGTATTTGAATTACATACTTGCATATATTGTAAATCAATGAAAGAAATGAATAGTGGTGTTTTTAAAACAATATCATCATAAAGAAAGTGATGTTAAATTTTATGATATGTTGGATGAAATAATTGAGTTATGTTATCTAGGAAATAATTATTTAAAAATGCTTAAATACCATTGGTTTGATACTAATCAAGGGTTTTAAGTTCATCCATGACATGGAGTCGTTGACATTAAATATAATTGTATTCTTATATCAAATGAATCATTTATATGGGCACATCAAGTTTAATATGAAAATTACTGTGATGTTTTAAGAGACCTGATTGAATAGTGGTGTGTAATAAAAATGAAATATCCAGAAAATCAGGTTATTGAAAATGAAAATGGTTCTATGGAAGTTTAACTGGCTGAAAATTATTTTTTTTATTGAGAATAACCCTCTTTTAAGGGCTGAGAGGAAACCCATAATGACAACATTGACTTGGACAATAAAAAATCCCCAACAGACCAAAGGCTCAAGATCACAAACAACCAACACTACAAGAAGGAAGCTCCACCCAGCAACAAAAAACATTAAGTCCACTTTCCATTGTCTTAGAGATGAATGGATAGTTGTCCCATGAAAAAGAGCTTGGGCCTGGTACCGATGACCGAAGTCATACCCTCTCAAACATCCAATTCCGAAAAGCTATGAAACAGCGAGAAGCCATTGACCTGCACCTCATCTAAAACAACTTCTTAAATACAATTAATTACTGAAACCCTTGAGAACCGGACCATCAAGGCCAAAACCAAATCAAATTCTGAAAATACAAGCCACAAAGGAGAACAAACATCATTAACCCAAACAATTCTTAAGATAAAGATCCTACCGAGCTTCAAGAAACACGCAAAAATACAAGCAAAAACCAAAATCCATAGTATGACCACCATTGAGAAAAATAGTTCATTCCCAATTCAATCTGCACAAACCAGGAGGAATCCACGCATCACCAACTGGCATCCCTCCTCTGCCTGTGCCAAAAAGAACCAAGCACATGGAACCAATATAGTCAAAATCAGATAGCAAACTGAGACTGCAAATCGCCGCTGGAACCGGAACCAAATACCCTACCGCATCCGCAAGACACCGTCTTACACCATAACGCAGCAAACCAGAGAGGAAGAAAAACCAGGGAGAATGAAGATGAGACTTCGTCACCCAGGACTGGAAGCCCCACCCGCACCTCGAGTTAGCATCGCCGTTGAGAGAAACCGAGCAGATCTGAAGCTGCAACGCCTCTCTGGGCTTGGAGCGGGATAGATCAAACCATGGAGGAACACTCGCTGGATTCCAAACTGGCCAGAACACGGGAAGAAGAATGTACCTACGGGGAAGGAACATGGCACTCCGATGACAACATCAGCGCAGGAACACCAACGGAGCATCCAACCCATACCTGTCAGACAAACCGCAAACATGCTGAAAAGAAACGCAAGGCCTCCAGACACAATAAATCCCCCCTCCCCTCTGCATCACTCTAGGGCCGACCCCATTTCCACCGGACAGGGCCAAAACACCTCTCCCAGCACGACGCTACGCCTTCTGATGCAGACCGGGATCCAACACCGAAAACACTTCGTCGGCCCGCACATCGCAGCCGTAATCCAGATCCAAGGCCATCCACCCAAGTCTCGGCCGTCGAGACCCTCCCCCATCGCGGACAAGCCCGAATCACACCAGCGCCTAGACAGAGCAAGATCCGAAGCCAAGCCGCAGAACCAGAAGAGGTGTCGTCACCAAGAAGAGCGCAACCCCGCGCTAATGAGAAAAACCAGAGGGGCGGAGGAGAGGAGAGGGAGAGATCCAGGGCGGAAACCGTAGTGCCGCGGAAGGGGTCTATGGATGTTCAAGATTCTAAAATTTTTCAAAAAAATCCCAAAGTAAATGTATTACTTGATGAGATGTAAATATCAATTATGAAACCCCAAGTTAAGTGATGATGATATTGATAATGTTTATGAAGTAATAAGGGATGATGAAACTAAAATTCATATAGAAGTTGATGATGCTGAATATGAGGTTGAAGACATTGTCCTCGATGAATACGAGGAAGATGATTATAATTAATTTATTATATTCATGATTTTTTTTTTATATTTTATGTTGATATTAACAATTATTTATTGATAAGATTGTTTCAATTAGCTAGACCCGATGATATATTATGTCCCTTTATTGATGCCTATAATTATTAGTTTTTTATATTTCATATCTATACTAACAATTATTGATAGGTAAGAATATTATATTCTGCTTGGTAATTATTAGTTTTTTATATATTAAATCTATATTGAAAAATATTTACAGGTAAAATTAATTTTTATGGTATTTATTTATATGTTATTATTATATTCTTGTATTTATTAGTTATATATATTTTTTAGAAGTGTTAAAAATTATTTAAATGTAAAATTATTATATTCTTGTATATTTTAATTTTTTATATTTGATATCAATATTAAAAAATTATTATAGGAAAAATTATTTGTTTCAAATATATGAATAAGATCTTGATAATTTATTTCATTCTCTCATTGATGCCAGACTTCCCAATGATGATGCTCAGTTGATGTGATCTGCAGGATGATGCCCGTATTAGGATGGGTGCAGTCTTGCTCGATTGATGATTCGAGACTCTATCACAGAGAGATTCACATCACTTGATTTTGATTCTCATTTATAGAGGTGTTTTAAAAAATTTAAGGTATTTGATT
This sequence comes from Viscum album, assembly GCA_963277665.1. NCBI lineage: Eukaryota > Viridiplantae > Streptophyta > Magnoliopsida > Santalales > Viscaceae > Viscum > Viscum album. Next base: position 235,916,171 of record OY728146.1, read on the forward strand.
TATATTAATTTTTATATCAATTTCTGTAAGAATATTCTATTTTTTTATTTGTATAGCTTTCTTCATTTACCTATTGGGAAGGCGGTGTGATTCTAAGAAATTATTTTTTCAAGCCATGGTTATCATGGGATCGGGTTCTCATTTCTATTAATTAGAATATTTTCAACCATAAGATAGTATGTTATTAAATAATATATTTTATTTTAAATTTATTTAATTGGTGATATGTTTTTTAATTGTCCCGAAGAATTTATAGTTTTCAATTTTTGATAGGCTGAGAGCGACTTTTCTGGAGGCATGAGAGATTAATATATGTAAGATCCTGATCTTTCACGAAGTAATTTCCTTGTTTAAATTTATGGTTAAACTCTCTTTTTTTGGTTAATTAATTGGTTATTGAGTGTATGAAATGTTTTGGGAGTGTTTTGGGGGTGAGAAATACTAAAGGAGGATAAAAGAGTCCAAACAGTGCATAAAGCATAGTTGGTGCAAAGTTAGTGTAAATCGGTCACTTGGCCCAAGAAACTGTGTGTCATAGGTCCCCTTTTAGAAATAGGTTGGAACATAGTTGCAATTTTTTTTTCCAAACCATGTTGCTTGGACCCCCTTGGGAATAGGGAGCTGCATGGTTAACACATAGTTTGGCTTACCATGCAACCCTTAAAAAGTAGGAATTTCTAGTTTTCCCCTTTAAGGCTTTAAGGTTCTTAACCCAAGTTTCTCCCCTCTTCCTCCTCGAACTACTTGATCAATGAACCTAACCCTCAATGAATTCCAAGGGGTGACCCTCCATTGATTCGTAGTTGTTTAGAGTGATTTTGTTTGAGAATCAAATATCCAGGTGAGTCTAACACTTATCCTTTCTATGTTTTCTTGATTAAGGATTGTATAATCTCTTCTCTCCTTCTAAACCCCTAAAACACTAACATTTCCATTAGATTATAAATTGGGGCTTTAAAGGGTGTTTAATTTCAAATTAAGGGATTTTTTTGGGAGTGTAATCATCTTTGATCATGAGTTAGGTGGTCTTTAATATTTCTTCGATAGTCTTGATGTATATGGGGTGATGCCAATGTGTTTTAATTGCTTATTTTCTTTGTCTTTGATTTTTGAAAATGATTTTCGCATAATATTGAGCTAAAAAACCCTTAATAGACCCCATTGGGTCCCTAGGTCAGTAAGACGAAACCTAGGTCTACCCATGGGGTAGGCAAAACCCTTGTAAACTATGAATAAAATTGAAAAAAATTGAGATAGGGATAATATGAGAGTGAATGGAAAATAAAAATGTAATTGGTATGTGGGTAGGGTTAATGGGTTATTTGAGACAAATATAAGTTGAATTTTGTAAATTCTTAAGAGGGTTTGAAATTTTTTTGATGGTATCTTTTGGGAATTTGACTTGATTAAAGATATATTGATGGAAATTGATGTTTGAATGTGAGAATTGTTCTGAAGGGAGGTGTTGACCTCAAAGACTTTCAAAAATATGTTTTCTAAAGATATTTCAAATGATGTTTGAAATATGGGAAAGGTTCCCCTTTTTTTGAAAATGGTTTAATGGTTGTTTTTATTGTTTCAACAGTGAAAATCCTTGGGGCAAGTTTTAATTTTCCAATAGGAATAACAGTGTTCTAAAAGGTGGCTTAAATATGATTTCAAATAGGTATTTTTAATTTTTTATACCATGATGTGTTATTAAAGCTTTTTTGGGACCATAGTCATTTAATTGATTTATGGGCTTGTGAGATAGGACCCATGATGATTATGTTGGCATGTTTATGTGGTTATAAAATGAAGTAATTGATTAATGTTCATAGTTGACGACATATCACAAGGGGGTATCAATCATAAGTATAGATATGTTTAATAGTTATAGATTATGTTGGTAAATGTTAAATGGGTTGTAAATGATATTAATGTCAATTGTGTTTAAGTGAAAACGTGGAATAAGGTTGTGTTTTGTATAGTGGTAATGAGTTAATCAGAAATTATTTACAAATGGTAACATGTTCATGGATTATCATATGAGAATGATTTATGTTTTGATGAATTATGAATTGTCATTGTTATGTTATTGTTAGACTACGGTTGTGAAATTTTATATGTGGTAAATGGTTACAGAAGCATGTGATCATGGTTTGGTGGTGTGGGATAAAGGAATTAAGATCCTCCCATGGGTTGGGTAGGATTGAGGCTCTAAACGCCACCCATTAATGCATCAGTTAGGGGGCCTGGCTAATTCTCTAGGCCCCTATGGTTTCATTGGAAGAGACTACTTGGACTGATGCTCCAAGGTAAGTGTGATGGACCACTTGGACTGATGATCCAAGGTAAGTGTGATGAACTTCCTGGACTAATGCTCCAAGGTAAGTGAGATATAATTATTGGTAAATTTTTTCCCTAGTGAGATTGGGAACATGAATTATCCCTATGAAAATTAGTTGACTGGAATAGGATGTAGTGTAATAGATGGAAATCCATAACTATGGAATAAATAGAGAAAATGATTAAAGTAAATATTGTTAACTAATGGATATGTGTTTTTTGTTATTAGTGAGCACCCCTTATAGTAAAAGTAGTTGTAATGCCTTGTGCCATGGATTATATTCCCAGTGTGACTGGAGTTTTTCATGCTTATTAGTTTCCTTTAGAAAATATAATGCATGAAATGGATAATAGATAATTACTTAAATGATTTCCTTGTTACTTTTTATTTATTTATTTCATTCTTACCTACATAAACCTTTATACAGACTGCTACTTGTTTTAGACACCATCGATGGTGGCCTACTGAGTTGTATTCACACCCTTATTGGGTTTCTATAGAACTTGGGTACCTAATAAGAAACTAATTTTCTTCTAATATAGGTTTAGGATAGGGACTCGGTGTTTGGTTGTGCATGGGATGATTTGTTAGAGAATAGAGGTCAGAACTGGGTTGGGACTCAGGTCCGAGTTCAATGTCTTTTGATTGTTTTGGTCATGGTCTATATAGTATGTCTGCCTATAATTTAGTGTTTTATATAGATTTTATTATATCATTCATACTTTTTTTTAAAGGTTAGAGCAGACGCCTCATTTATTATTAAGGCAAAGCAAATACCTCTTTTAACTGGGTAGAGGGCTACCCATTACATAGCCCGAAGGCCCAGTGGGAATTTAGCCCATTACATGGCTCGTAGGCCCTTATTTTTTTGGTCCAAAGCCCATTCTATGAATAGTACTGCTACAGTACCCGCACTGCTGCAGTACTGCACAATACCCACCGCTGCTACAGTACTCTACCACCGCTACAGTACCTGCCGCCGCTACAGTGCCCGTCGTTGCTACAGTGCCTTCGCTGCTATATTACACTACAGTACTACTACAGTACCTGTGCCCAATGGGTTTTGAACCCCCATTTTCATGTAGAATTAAGGGGTGCTTACATTTTTTTTAAATAAAGGTTGGGGCTGAAGCCTCATTTTATTATTAAAGCAAAGCAAATACCTCTTTTAACTGGGTAGAGGGAGACCCATTACATATCCCGAAGCCCTAGTGGGCTTGTAGCCCATTACATAGCCCATAGGCCAAATTTTTTGGCCTAAGGCCCATTCTGTGAATAGTAACCTGGCTGCTATAGTGCCCACCGCTGCTACAGTACCCTGCCGCCGCTACAGTACCCGCCGATCTGCAGTACCACCACTGCTACAGTGCTGTTACAGTACCCATTGATGTTACTTATGTTCTGGGTTCACTCTGATATATAGGTATAGTCTTGACATGTTTCTCTTTAGACCCGCACTCCCAGTTGGTAGCCTCTAGTGTATGGGGAGGTGTGCCCGAGGTCATGTGATGACCCAACTTAGGACACCAGTTATAGTGGCTTCCAGGATGGGGAAATTACAAAGTGGTATCAGTGTAGGTCATATTTTTTCTTACTATTTGGGAATGGTAGACAATAGACTGGGATTGTGTTAGGTCTTGGTAATGAGCTCGTTCCTCGATGCCTGTAACCCCACGTATAAGAGAGAACCCAAGTTTCTAGGGGTGGGAAATGATGTTATATTTTGTGCTTATACAGTTTGTTGATATTTCCACCTCAGGTGGTGTACTTAGATGTGATGTTGTTTATTTATGAGGTTTTAACTCTTGGCCCGATGCGACTAGAGAGGGTGATTTTGTTTATGCATTATTATAGGCACATAGGATAGATATGTCATCCATATATTTCCAGTGATTAACTTGTGAATGACATTATGATAAACCAAATGGTTATAAATGGTGAAATTAAATGAAACTATTGGTGTTAAAAAATGGGTTAAAAATGGTTTTGAGAAACCTAAATCCTTGGGTTGGAAAAGTGAAATGTTTTGAAATATGATTTTGAATAAAGTTGAAAATTTTGAGATTAGGGTTTAACAAAAATGTTTTGAAAGTTAAAATACCTGAGTATTGAAAATTAAAAGTTTTGAAAAGTGAAATCATGAGTTTAAATAGTAAGGATAATTAAGTAGAAAATGGGAAAATGATCAAACATAGGGACACTGATGATGGTTATCTCTTATCTTGGTTCTTGACCCTATGTATGGGTGATTTGGGAAGTGAGAGTTCCATAATTTTGAGACCTCAGGTTATGGGATGTGAGACCTTAATGATTTAGGTGTACTGGTTAAATAAATGTTTCTTATTGAGTCTTTGGATAGGTTATGACCTCTATGTTTTAAAATAGAGTCTGTTCAGGTGAATGTGGTGACACTTATGTATTTAGACCCTATGAGTTGTGTTTGGACCCTAGAGTGGGTGTTTTGTTCATAGATCCAGTGTACGTGTGGGAGTATCTTTAGTGTGGGACCTAGAGTAAGTGGTTGTTTAGTGAATTTGATGCAATGTGTCTTGAAAAGTGGTAGGATGAATACCGTGAGAAGCTAATTGTTAGAGGCTTGGTGTGTATGGCTTAGAGAGATCCAGTGGCCATTGCATGGTGTGGCTATAGTTTGAGGAGTCAATATCTTTTGACATTTGAGGATGACCTATGAGAGTGGTTGTTCGAGGTGTCAGTGCTTTTGGTTTCGATTGGAATAGGAAGATGTTTCAGACTTTGGAACTGAAACATAGATATTGTTTCCTACTGCAAGATTAACCTAAAGGGTTATATGAAGAATTTAATGATTTTTTGGATATGTGACATTAGTTATGGCTATGAGTTTACAATATTGATAAATTGAGGGTAGCCTCGTGGGAGGTCAACCCAGTGTTGTAGGTGACCTGGAATGTGAATAACATGTGGTTGCTTCAAAGGATAAGTCAACGATTGGTGGGTGACATTGTATTTTGAAAAAAATTCAAGGTTATGCCTTAGACTCTCCTTAGGTAAGCACTTAGGTACTTATGTTTGGTTCTAGTGGTGGTTTTAAGGTAATATTTATTTACATATTTGAATCTATGGTGTAAGGCCCTGACCAAACTTACCCAGAGTTAGTGCATTATTACATAACATTGGAATGATCCCAAGGGATCAAATCTCGAAAGACCGATCGGTTTAGTAGCCTTGAAATTACTAGATAAAAACCTAAGTTGTACATTACATCATGAGATAAACACAATAACAAAAATTTGTCCCCTTTGAACACACTTATATCCCTTATTCTATCCCAATAGGTCAACCATGAAATACTTCTTCACATCCTGGGAAAAATAAAACATAGAAAGGGGTGAGCTCAGGTGCTTATTAAGGATAACAATATAGCAGAATCTTTCATAAATAAGCATAAACATTTAAGGCAATGTATAAGACAAAACATAAGCTTTTTAAACTTAAACTTCATCGTAATATAGAAAATATAAATCAAATAATGTAATTTACTTATTCATATGGATATTCTACTAGTCAAATAATCACATGCAACATCAATAGCCAAATTCATAATGATGGAATGCATAATTCCAGACTTCATAACCACATAGTCAAGGCCTTATGCCAAGACTACAAATAAGATTTTGTCAAGGCCTTGTGTCAAGACACTAGTTTGTCTCCTGAGACCTACAGACGCATCTAGGAGCTATAGCGGGCTCCCCCCCACTTACTAAGTCCTAGACATTCCTCATATGAAAAGGTTTAAACATAACATAAACATTCATATTAAAACTAGCATATGAAATGTTAGTAGTTTATCCACAAAGCATGAATGGTGTAAAAATAACACGCCCACAGTCAGATATATTACAAAACCTTCAATACAATATGGAATATTTGTATCATAACAAATCAACTTCAAACAAGCTTAAAATCCATTAAACAATTTTGACAAAGAAGAAATCAAAACTTTTTTTAGAGAAATGTATCTTTATATTTTGAAATCATTTAAAAGTCATATAATTATAAAATAAAACATTTATTTTGAAAATATTCTTATAAAATTGTATGGGAAGCCTCAATGATGTTATAATGGCGGAAAATAGCCGCACCCACCGTATAAGTTAAAAAAACATTCTTACCTTAATTTTGTCGAAAATGTCATAAAGTACCTGGTTTAGAAAGTGACAGAAATATTTCATTAAAACCATTTTTTAAAAATTAAAACAAGGGTATAAATAACTTTAACCCATAGTCTAGTAAATAGTAAATATGTTTTGAAATACATTTTTAAGAAACATGGATGTGGATGATAAATAGGTCCCCATAGATATTTATGTAAAAACAACCTTGGATAATAAAGAGATTGTGAAATTAACCCTTACCTTGTACTTCTCTTTGGTAGGGGGTATGTTAACCTACAATATAATAGTTAAATCATAGTTATTAAATTATACAAGAACCATATACATAAATATAATATCATATATGGAATTCATAATTCCAGACTTTATAACCACATAGTCAAGGCCTTGTGCCAAGTCTACAAATAAGATTTTGTCAAGGAATTTTTCCAAGACACCAGTTTGTATCATGAGACCTACCGATGCATCGAGGAGAAATATCAAGCTCCACCCATCACTTACTAAGTCCAATGCATTCCTCATATAAAAAGGTATAAAGATGACATAAACATTCATATTAAAACTTTCACACAAAATGTCAATACATTATCCATAAACCATGAATGGTATAACAATAACACATCCAAATTCAAACATATCACAAAACCTTCAGTACAATATGGAATATTTGTATCATAATAAATCAACTTCAAACAAGTTTAAAATCTATCAAAATATTTCAACATAGATGAAATGAAAAATATTTGAAAGAAATACCTATTTCTATTTTGAAATCATTTAAAATTCACATAATTATAAAAGAAAAAATTTATTTTGAAAATATTATTATAATAATGTAATTTAAGCTTCGAAGGTGTTATAATAACAGAAAATAGCCACACCCGCCGTATAACTTAAAAAAAAAAGTCTTTCCTTAATTTTGTCGAACAGGTCGTAAAAGACCTTGTTTGGAAACCGACAAAAATTTTCCTTTATAAACATCTTATAAAAAGTTAAAAAAGGTTATAAATGACTTTAACTCATAGTCTTGGAAATAGTAAAAATGTTTTGAAATGCATTTTTAAGAAAAATGGATGTGGATGATAAAGAGGCTCCAGTAGATACTTACGTATAAACAACCTCGGATAATAAAGAGATTGTAGAATTAACACTTACCTTGTAATTTTCCTTGATCGAGGGTATAATAACCTCTTGTATAGTAGTTAAATAATTTTTATTAAATTATACATGAACCAAATTCATAAATATGATACCATATATGATTATCTAATATTTCTTTTTTAATAATATTTCAGTAGTATCGTTGTTTTGGATGTAAACTGATTCATTTTCCTTTATTTGTTTTGTTACGTAAGTAATGTTTGTTATGGATATGATGTATTTGATTCATATACAGAATGGTATTATGTTCTTAAACATTATTTTTAACCATAAAATAATAATTATTCTTGAATGGTTATGATGGGGAATGAATTTCATCGTGTTTATGGAGAGGGTAATCTGTACATACGCATGAGAGACAATATCAATAAATTAAAGATGAAATCGTATGTAATTGGATGGTATATCATATATACAGAATCCTTAACATTTTATATTTAATATTTAAATCATTTATACTCATTATTATACCCATCCAAATAATGAAGTGTTTGAATAACAAACTACACCATGCCTTGGAGATGGTAAACTTTACGTACGCGCTTATAGTGACTTGTCATTCATAGGATGGATAGAATAATGAATATGGTTGTACCATATTTATAATAACATCACAGTATGTATAACTTACAAGATTTATTATTTTGGTATGGAAACAAAAAAGAAAGAGTAAGTGGAAGAAGAAAAGAACTTTGAAAGAGGTGGTGAAATTATTACCTCTTCTTCGGGTGTGTCCTTTTGAGTTGATCAAACGGGATCCTTAGGTTGGATTTATGATCAATGTAAGTTCACTAGGTAGAATTTAGGGTTGTTTTTAGGATATTTTAGTAGGGTTTGGTTGATACAAATGGATTTGGGGGTGTGATTTGGAGAGAATTGGAAGTTCCCTTTTATAAGAGAGGTGAGGGTCACTTTAGGAAAAGCTTGAAATATTATTTTATTATACAATCATATTCAGTTTATAATGGCTCCAAAAATAATTTATTTAGAAAATAATGTGGGGATAGGTAAAAAAACTCTCAACCAATAGGTTTTATACTGGTTTAGGTCACCATATTAACCTTATCTTTTAGATTTAACTCTTAGTTAAATAATTTAACTTTTACAGTGTATTCTTGTATTATTATATAATATGGTTAATAAACATACTATAAAAATCCAAGAGAACCCCAAGTTGTTAATTATAGACATATCTAGCCTTATACAAGTCCTTTTTATGATCCTTATATTTTTATGAATATTATATCAATTAATAATATAGTATTTTTTTAAACACTTATTTATGTCAATTTTGACACTATTTGGTATTTTGTTTTTGTGAAAGTCATAATAACTTGATTAATTCAAATAAAATTCATCTAATAAACCCTAAAATGTCATATAAATCTATTAAATTAGTGGAATGTATCAAAAGTCTCCATTTATATTTATTTGGATATTTATAACATCAATTATTTTAACCATTCATTAAAAAGGTAATTATTACATCATCATTGTGTCATAAATAAACTTAATTATATAATGTCTAAAAATTATAAATAAATTATAATTATTCAGGAAATCATTTTATATTTCTAATGAATATTTATAGTCAAATTTATCTTATGTATAACCCTATATTAAAAATGTTTTAGTTATGAATATTTGAATTTAACACTTTTAACCCTTCTTTAAATAAAATGATAATAAATATCCTAATCTAATCCAAGTGGACCAAAAGGATAATATTTTTTCCTAAGGTTTATTTTGGTTAAAATAAACTTATCCAACAGAATTAGGTTATGTGTTAGTGTAGTTATAATATCATTTTTATCTTTAATTATCCTATTTACTTTTAACCGTGGTAAATAAAAGTCAAAATTTACTATTCACCAAAAATCATTTACATCATATTGAACCACAATTTACGTACTGATGTCAACCGTGTCTCTAAGATTTGTGAAATTTAATTCACATAAGTGGTAAAATTTTGTTTCATGCAAATTTGCTAACGTGCCTAGGAGGTGGGTAAAAGATGGTAAAAAGTTCAATAAAATTTTATATATCTAGTATTATTATAGAATGACTCAAATGAATTACATTGAACATATATTGGTATTATGTATCTATTTTTACCTAATATATATTTAAATAAAATAACTAATGATTTAAATAAAAATTCGGTTTTGAACAACAATGAAGTGTTTTTCACTATTAATAAAAAATTGAAAGTTTTCAAAAAAATACCAAAAAATTACCCAATGCTATTTTTGATATTATGAATCCAAAAATCAAGTCCATTTTGAAAAATAAAATTTATAAAATTTCCAAAAATGGGTATTACTATTCATAACAGCTAGTTTGATTGGTCGTGGTGTGTTAAAACTCCAAGTTGCATACAATGAAAGCTATTACATTATTCAAAAGGTAACACACTGTGGAAGCTTGGGGTGTTACATTATCCCCTCCTTCAAATAATTTCATCCTTGAATTTTTTAGAATATTTTTGTATAAAAAGATTCGTATGGGTTTTCATCATAAGTTACTCGGGTTCCCACATTACCTATTCCATCTTACAGTTTCTCCATAGAACTTTCACGAGACGAGTCGTCCATTTTCTCAACACTTGTTCTCTGGTATCAAGAATTCTGATAGGCTCTTCACAATAAGACTGGTCAGGTTCCAGTTCTATTTCTTCATAGGCGAGTACATGTTGGGGGTCATGTATGTATTTTATTAACAATGATACGTGGAACACATCATGAACTTTGGAGAGACTTGGCTGTATTTCCAAACAATAATCTAAAACACCAATTCATTCTAGAATTTTGAAAGGTCTGATGTATATGAGACTCAATTTACCCTTATTACCGAAATGTATAACACCCTTCCATAGAGATACAATCAAGAAAACATGATCTCCTACCTAAAATTACAAATCTTTCCTCCGGTTATTGACATAGCTCTTTTTCTTACTTTGAGATGCTTTGATGTGGGTTTGGATTACCTTCACCTTTTCCATTGTTTCCTCAACATGTTCTAGGCGTATGATTTTTATTTCACCAACATCATCCCAACAAGTTGGTGGGCGAAATTTATTTCCATATAGTGCTTCATATGGTGCCATCTGAATAATTGAATGGAAGTTATTATTTTAGGAAAATTCTACCAGAGGTAAATATTGATCCCACATACCCTGAAAGTTAACTGAGAAATATCTCAACATGTCTTATATGGTTTGAATTGTCCGTTATGATTGTCCATCAGTTTGAGGGTGGTCGGTAGTGCTCAAACGAAGTTCAGTATCCAGGGCCTTATGAAGACTTTTCTATAATATTGATGTAAAATGGGGATCATGATCAGAAAAAATCTATAGGGGTACTCCATGAAGTCTTAAAACTTCATTAATATATAGTCTTGCTAGATGTTCAAGTGGTAAATCATCTCTTATAGCAAGAAAATGTTCTGACTTGGTAAGATGATCAACAATGACCCATATTGCCTCATTCCTTCTAGAAGACTTTGGTAGTCCCATGAAAAATTCCATGATAATATCATCCCATTTCCACTCAGGTATGGAAAGAGGTTTCATGACTCGTCTATGATGTTGTCTTCCAGCTTTCACATATTGAAAAACCATACATCTTGACATATAATCAGAAATCTACCTCTTCATGTTGTACCACTAAAAATGTCCCTTCAAATATGTATACATCTTAGTGCTACCAGGGTTTATAGAAAATTTGGAGCTATGATCATCATCCAACAATTCCCTTTTTAGATCAGATATGTCAGTAACACAAAGTCTCTTCCAAAATTTCAAAATCCCATCTTCATATACAAAGTGGATCAATCTCCCATCTTTCACTATTTTAATTTTCTTTTGAAACTCCTCATCATTAGTGTGAGAACTTTTTATCCTTTCTAGTAAAGATTATTTAGAAACCATTTGAAAAAATTATAGATGTTTTACCATCCATGATTATTCCCATATCCATCTTTATTAGATCAATGAACATAGGATCCCTTTCAACTCTAATATTTTTCAAAACTCCATGATCCTTTCTGCTCAAAGCATCTTCCACCTTATTTTCCTTCTTTTGGTGGTAGTGTATAGTGAAATCATAATCCTTGAGTAGTTCAAGACATCTTCTTTGCCTCATGTTGAGTTATTTTTGTTAGAAAATATACTTAAAACTCTCACAATTAGTATATATCTCACATTTTTCAACAAAGATATAGTGTCTCCATATCTTCAAAGAAAAAATTATAGCTGATAACTAAGGATCATGAGTGAGATATTTTTGTTCATGAAGTTTTAGCTATCATGATGCATATGTAATAAGTCTATCATTCTACATAAGGACACAATGAAGCCCTTTTTTGAAACATCACTATAAATAAAAAACCCATCATTCCCTGATGGTAGAGTCAAGATAAGAGAATTTATTAATCTTCTCTTCAGTTCTTCAAAACATTCTTCACACTCTTGTGTCCAAAAAAATTTAACCTCTTTACGATTGAGCTTCATTAATGGGTTTTTGAAACAGGAAAAATTCTGGACAAAACGCTGATAATAACCTACTAAACCAAAAAAACTAAGTACATCAATTATATACGTCGGTGCTGGAAATTATTGTATTGCTCTTGTATTTTAAGGATCGACAGAGATTCCATCCTTAGATACAATATGGCCAAGAAAATAAATCTCCTAAAGCCATAATTTACACATGTTAAACTTCCCATATAATACATTTCTTCTAAGAGTCTTTAGAAAAGTGCGTAAGTGATTTTCACAATCTTCATTGATTTTGGAGTATACCTAGATATCATCAATAAATACCATTATAAATTCATCAAGATATTCCTTGAAAACTATATTATTTAGAACCATGAAAATAGAGGGTGCATTAGTCAGTCCAAAAGGCATTCCAATAAACTCATAATTCTCGTACCTGGATCAAAATGCTATTTTCAGAATGTCTTCCTTCTTCACACACAACTAATGATATCCAGATCGAAGGTCAATCTTTGAAAAATACTGAGCTCCATGAAGTTGGTCGAATAAATCATCAATGTGAGGTAGGGGATACTTTTTCTTTATTGTTATAACATTGATCTCCCTACAGTCAATGTACAACCACATAGATCCATCTTTTTTCTTATAAAAAAGAATAGGGGCTCCCCATAGAGAAACACTAGGGTTAATAAATCATTTATTACTCAATTCCTATAGTTGTTTCTTTAGTTCCACTAATTTCATAGTGGACATTCTATAAGGGTTCTTCAATATGAGACTTAAATTTGGAATTAAATTAATGGAAAACTAAATTTCTCATTCTAGAGGATGTCCAGGTAAATCCTCTGGAAACACATCAACATATTCTTGTACAATAGGTATGTACTCTCTTCGAACATTATTTTCCTCACCCGTAGTTATTTAATTATATTCCTCCCCAATAATTGAATTTATTAGAGCTATTGGGGGTGGATCTAGATAAAAATCTGGTGGTGATGTTTCTGCTTTAACGATAACGTACTCTTTATCATTATAAAAAATTGTAACCCCCTTTTTCTTACAATAAATTTTCACATCATGGTGTGAAATACAATCCATTCCGAGGATTATATCAAATTCAATCATGGGTATGATGGTGAGATCATCAGATGAAGAACACTTATATGCTCTAATGGGAACTGATTCACAAATATTTCTTTCAATTATACTTCCCTTAGGATTTTTGACTATCAACTCCCTTGTTAAATCAAATTGGAAATATATAATTTTCTTAGAAAAATATGAAGATATGAAACAATATGATGATCCAGAATCAAAAAAAGCATTGTATAAACTTGAGGAAAACATTAAATTACTTTCCACCATGTCTTTTGAAGCTTCAAACTCAGCAGTAGTGATCACATAATCTTGGCCTTTATCCCTTCACCTTTTTCTGGGGTAATTTTCATTAACTCTTAAGACATTCATTTTCTTAATGCCCCATTTATCTACAATTGTAGAATTCAACATTAATAGCCTCTTTCTTTCCCTAGCAATCCTGAGCTTGGTGGCCTTTTTCACTACACTTATAACAGACTCCCATTCCCCTTAGAAAAGTACCATGGTGTTTCTTCCCACATTTACTATAGGATGGATATTAAAATTTTCTATTCTTCCCCTTATTTCCATTCCTAGAGTGTTCAATAGATATCTTCTTCTCTTTGTTTTCTTTAAATCCGTAAGACTTATAGAATTACTTTTCTATCTTGATACCACATGAGTCAATATATTTGTATGATGATAATGATTGTGAGACTAATGATCGAGGAAGAAATGGTTTTAACCCATCAAAGAATCGATCAATATTACTCCTTGGGTTATATATATAATCTTCAGCATGCCTTCCTTGCCTTGTAATGTTAGCCTCATACTTTAGACATTATCATCCCCCTTTTGCCTCAAACATAGAAATTGTCTTTCCATATCCGGTTTATGGTCACGAGGAATGTATTATTCTAATAAAAGCTCTTTAAACTCCCTCAATTCCATATTTTATACTTCTTCATCCTTAATTTGTGTTTTGAATTCATGACCACCATTGATCTGCATCTCATGTGAGGTGATAAACTTCCATGACAACTTTTTCCCTTTCACTACTCCCAAAAGCATGAAATATTTTCTCTAATGAACTTATCCATTTCTCATCTACAAATGGATTTATAGTCCCATGGAATGTTTTTTGTTATTTCTTCATGAAGTGGACTAACATTGATCCTCCGTGTTGTGGATCAGGGTGCTCCATATGGGTGAGGTTATTATTCATAACCTATGTGAGTTATCCCAGTATGGTGATAAGATTATCAGCACCAGTTGCATCACCAACTCCACTAAAATTATCTTGATTAGTATGGAAATACCTGCATGAATTACATACATTGATACAGTTTCCATTTCTTCCACTAGGCGCCATTTACAAATAATGGCATACAATATATTAGTTTATTAATCACAATACATAATCCCAAACTTGTAAAACACTTAACATAAATTGAACAGTTTATGGATATAATCCATAATCATAAAAATGTTTTCTTTGAGGAGGTATAAACACATAAATCCTTCATAATGGTTTTTAAAGAAAATGTAAATTATCTTAAGCATATCCCCTTGGAGTGTTGTAACCAAGAGTGCAGCAAGGCCCGTTGTCATGTACCAGAATACCTCGAGTCAAGCCCGAAACTCCTTATCAGAGTTTTCACTCCTAGGTATATCTGTCCCAGAGCCACCTCTACCTTTTTGTATCCATAGAGGGATGTATTTCTGGGAAAATTCACAAAATATCCACATTACCAAAATTATAGGAAGTTCTTATATACTAATCTTCAAAGTCTATCTAAGGGAAATGTTCTCTAAACAGAGTTTTTCTAAATATAGATTCAAAGGATTGTACTAAACTTCCTCTTATACCAACTACAACGCCCCAAACCTAGTTACCCAGAGTTTGTGCATTATTACATAACATTTTCATGATCACAAGAGATCAAATCCCAAATAACCGATCTGTTTAGTTACCTTGTAATTACTAGATACAAACATAAATTTTACAATATATCATGAGATAAAAACAACAAATACATTTGGTACCCTATGAACACACTTATATCCCTTATCCTATCCCTACAGGTCAAGCATAAAATACTTCTTCACATCCTGGAAAAAATAAAACATTGAAAGAGGTGAGCTCAGATGCTCAGTAAGGATAACAATATAGCGGAAAATTTCATAAATAGGAATAAACATTTAAGGCAATGTATAAGACTAAAACATAAGTCTTTTAAACTTAAACTTCAGAATAATATGGAAAATATAAATAAAATAATTCCATTTAATTATTCACATGGATATTATACTAGTCGAATAATCACATGCAACATCAATAACCAAATTCATAATGATGGAATGCATAATGCTAGACTTCATAACTACATAGTCTAGGCCTCGTGCCAAGACTAAAAAAAAGATTTTTTCAAGGCCCTGTGCCAAGACACTAGTTTGTCTCATGAGACCTAAGGATGCATTGAGGAGCTATAGTGGGCTCCACCCATCACTTACTAAGTCCAATGCATTACTCATATGAAAAGGTTTAAACATAACATAAACATTCGTATTAAAACTAGCATAGGAAATGTCAATACTTTATCCATAAACCATTAATGTTTTAAAAATAAAACATTCATAGTCAAACATATCACAAAACCTTCAATAAAATATGGAAGATTTTTATCATAATAAATCAACATCAAAAAATTTTAAAATCCATCAAAGGATGTTGACATAGATGAAATGAAAACTATTTGAAAGAAATACCACTTTCTATTTTGAAATCATTTAAAATTACGATAATTATAGAAGAAAACATTTATTTTTATAATATTATTATAATCTTGTAAGTGAATCTTAAAAGGTGTTATAATTCCAGAAAATTTCCACACGTTCTATTTAAGTAAAAAAAACATTCTTTCCATAATTTTGTCGAAAAGGTCGTAAAGGACATTGTTTGGAAAACGACAGAAATTTTCCTTTATAAAAATCATATAATAAGTCAAAAAAGGGTATAAATGGCTTTAAATCATAGTCTAGGAAATAGTAAAAATGTTTTGAAATACATTTTTAAGAAACACGGATGTGGATGATAAAGAGGTCCCAGTAGATACTCACGTATAAACAACCTCAAATAATAAAGCGATTGTAGAATTAACCCTTACCTTTTACTTTTCCTTGATTGAGGGTATGATAAAATCCTATATAATAGTTAAATCATTGTTATTAAATTATACAAGAACCAAATACATAAATATGATATCATACGTGATCTTCTAATATTTCTTTGTTAATAATATTTCAGAAGTATGTTTTTTTTATGTTAACTGTTTCATTTTCCTTTATTTGTTTTTTTAAGTAAGTAATGTTTTTTATGGATAGGATGTATTTGATTCATATCCATAATGATATTATGTTCTTAAAAATTATTTTTAACCATAAAATGAAAATTATTCTTGAATGGTTACAATGGGGAATGAATTTCATCGCATTCGTGGAGACGGTAATCCGTACGTATTGACGAGACAAACTATCATTCAATTGAAGGTGAAATCGTATGTAATTGGATGTTATATCATATATAAAGAATCCTTAACATGTCATATTTATTATTTACATCAGTTATACTCATTATTATACCCATCCAAGTAATGAAGTGTTTGAATAACAAACTACACCACGGCGTGGAGACGGTAAGTCGTACGTACGCACGTATGGTGACTTGTCATTCATAGGATGGATAGAACAATGAATATGAGTGTAACATATTTATAATAACATAACAGTATGTATAAGGTATTGGAGTTATTATTTTGGTATGTATAACACAAACAAATAAGAAGTGGAAGAAGAAAAGGACTTTGCAAGAGGTGGTGAAATTATTACCTCATCTTCGGGTGTTTCCTTTCAAGTTGATCAAAAGGACTCCTTAGGTTGGATTTATGATCACAATAAGGCCTTTAGGTCAAAGTTAGGGTATTTGGGTGGATATTTGAGTAGGGTTTGGATGAGACAAATGGCTTTGGAGGTGTGATTTTGAGATAAGGGTATGTTCTCTTTTATAAGAGAGGTGAGGGTCACTTTAGGAAAATCTAGAAATATTATTTTATTATACAATCATATTCGGTTTATAATGGATCCAAAATGATTTATTTCAAATATAAGGTGGGTTTGAGTCTAAAAACTCTCAACCAATCGGTTTTACACAGGTTTAGGTCACTATATTAACCTTGTCTTTTAGATTTAACTATTAGTTAAATAGTTTAACTTTTACAATGTATTCTTGTATTATTATATTATATGGTTAATAAACTTACTATAAAAAGAAAATCGAACCCAAAGTGGATCATTATTGATATATATAACCTTATATAAGTATTTTGGCCAAAAATTAGAATTTTAGGAATATTATATCAATTAATAATATATTTTTTGTTTTAAAAGCTTATTTATGTCAATTTTGACACTATTCTATATTTTGTTTTTGTGAAAGTCATAACAACTTTATTAATTAGAATAAAATTAATTTAATCAACCCTAACATTTCATATTAATCTAGAAAATTAGTGCAATTCCTCCAAAGTATAATTTACATTATTTTGATATTAATAACATCAATTATTTTAACCTTTCATTAAAAAAATAATTACTGCATCATCATTATGTCATAAATTAATATAATTATTTAACGTATAAATATTATAAATAAAATATATTTATGTAGGAAATATTTTTATCTTTATAATGAATATTTATAGTCGAATTTATCTTATGTATAACCCTATATTAAAAATATTTTAGCTATGAAAATTTGAATTTAACACTTTTAACTCTTCTTTAAATAATATAAAAATAAATGTCCTAATATAATCCAAGTGGACCAAAAGGATCATATTTTATTCCTAAGGTATATTTTGGTAGAAATACACTTATCCAATGGAATTAGTACATGTGTTAGGGTAGTTATAATATCGGTTTTACCTTTAATTACCCTATTTACTTTTAACCTTTGTAAATAAAAGTCAAAAGCTACTATTCACCAAAAATTATTTTTTATTCTTATTGAACCATATTTTACTTAATGATGTCAACAGTGTCTCTTATATTTTTTAAATTCAATTCACATAAGAGGTAAAATTACGTTTTATGCAAATTTGCTAATGTGCCTAGTAGGTGGGTAAAAGATGGTAAAAAGTTCAATAAAATCTTATATATCTAATATTATTATAAAATGACTCTAATGAATTACATTGAAAATATATAGATATTATGTATCTATTTTTAACTAATATAAATTTAAATAAAATTATTAATTATTTAAATAAAATTTCGGTTTTAAACACTAACACGACGTTTTTCACTATTCATCAAAAATTGAAAGTTTTCAGAAAAATACCAAAAATTCACCCATTGATAATTTTGATAATACAAATCCAAAATTCAAGTACATTTTGAAAAATAAAATTTATAAAATTTCCAAAAGTTGGTATTACTATTCACAATGGCTGGTTTGATTGGTCGTGGTGTGTTAAAACTCCAAATTGCATACATCGAAACCTATTGAATTATTCATAGGGAAACGTACCGTGGAAGATTGGGGTGTTACATGTGGTTTTGATGGAGTTAGATATTGAAAGAAATGTTGGTTTGGGGTGATCAGGGAAAATAGTGATCAAATCATGGATGGACGCTTTTGTGCTGGAGGACACCCGAGGTGAGGTTGGTGACATAGTGGGGATGGTTACAGGAGTTGTTTGTTTTTTGGTTGATAGGTTGAGAAATCCTTGGGTCAAATGAATCTGGAAGATCATGTGGCATGATCAGTTGTGTGAGTGGACATTTCAGCCAATCTTGGGTGGTGTTTGGCTCATGTTATCTAGAGTTGGGTTTTGTGTATGATCATAGGAGAGTGAAAGACCTTGATAGTTTCAAAGAGTACCACATTATGGAAATGTGTTAGGGATACATGATTCCATTAAGATATGTCCCATATAATTTGGATGTAAGTTCAAATTATTTCCATAGAATAATATTGGAGAGGCCCAGGTCGTGTGAGAAACTGGTTGTTTTTTGAATGATGGAATAAATCTTTACATATCTATTGTTATCAGTGGGACCATTACAAAATGACACAAGTTGATTAATGATAATGAAACCATAAGGAATGATGGTTCACAACCACTTGATAGAGGTTCTTGAGGTGGTACTGGGTTTGGTTTGAAAATCCTCTTGCATTGTTGTGTTTTTAGTGGTGGAGAGACATTCATAGGAAGGGAAGTCTAAGACCTTCAGAAGGTTGAGGTGTCCTCATGGTAAGAGGTGACTGTGTTGGGGGATAGTTCATGGAGGTGTTTTCATCTCTCTTAGCATATTTATTTCTAGTTTTGATCATTACCAATACCTTAACATCATCCTAGGCATGCTAAGAGAGCGCTGGATTTATGCCTAGCATCCTAAATGTGTTTTGGATGGGAAATAAGCATCTTAAAGGATATGATCAAGGAGAGTTATGTGTGTGGGAGCCATACGGTGGGGGATTACACCATTCAATGGTTATGAAAGAGGTCCTCATAATGGACTAGAGGTTGAAAAATTCCATGTCTATCATTCTCATAAGCCAAGAATGAGTATTTGATGAGGTTTGTTTTGTTATTATAGTGGAAGATGGATGAATACATCCAATTTTGGGAAGTTCATCATGTTTTTGAGCATGAGTTGTGGATGCCAAAATTGCTTGAAGAAATTAGTTATATCCAAATTCCTAAGGTGGGGAGCATTATGTCAATCCATGGATATGTGGAGCTGGCTTATAAGTTGACATGGTGGCATCAATATGCCAATGAGGAACCTATGAGGTACATGTTTAGTATCCTTGGGGGGGAAATAGGTTAGCCTTGGATGTGATATTTTTGTTATTGAGGAATAAACAAGTTACCCTTAAAAGAGTTTATATAGAGGAGTTTTCCAATATAGGTGGTTTCGATAGAATGGATGAATGATAATGTTGGATGGTTCTATTGTGGAATTTTGGTCATGGTGAGATGGAAAATGTGTTGTGTGAGTTTTAAAAGTTTATTTGAGTTATTTTTGGTCTCTTTTTTATGGTGAAAGTTTTTGGACTCCTCATGTATTAATCATGTTTTAATGATCACAAATCTTATTTAATCACCTGCTAATGATTCCAAATCTTATTCAACCTAGTTAACTTCTATAAATTATATCCAATCATGTGTATTTATGTCTAAAGTTTTCTCATTCTTTAATTGTTCTATTTTTCAATTTACCTACTTTATACTATTGTCTATCTACTATCAAAATACCTTCTTTAACAAATGCTTAAGTCTATTTTGTTATATTATCATCTTTATTTAAGTCTGCACATAGTTACTTTGGAAAGTCTAAGACACCATGAGTCTGCCACTGGCTATGTATTTCTGGAACTATGAAGCAGACACCGTGAAGCAGACACCGTGAACAAGAAACCATGAACAAGACACCGTAACACCAGACCCCATGAACAAGACACTGTGAACAAGACACTATGAACAAGACACCGTAACACTAGACACTGTGAAGAAGACACCATGAACAAGACACCGTGAACAAGACACCATGAATAGGACACCGTGACACTAAGACACTGTGATCAACCTAGACACTGTGTGAAGGAGACACCGTTTCCATGACTTACTGTTACACCGTTTATTAAAATATTTTGTCATCTTTAAATTTAATTTCCAATGGTCATATTTTGTGCTTTTAATGAAACTACTATTAATTAATGTGGGTTGTTGGCATATCAGGGAACCGTACCTCGTACCTATAAAAGGTAATCATTCCCATTGACGAAACAAAGGAGAAATAAAAGGGATATCGAGATACTGCAAAATATAGAGATACACGGGGAGATACACCGAGACATATACATAAGGAAGAAGAAACAAGAAATACATACATGCAGAGGAGAACGCACAAAAAGAACTTGAAGAAAACTCATACACATCAAGAACAGATGTTCAAAGAGGAGGTTCAAGTGCCACTTGGAATACTCTTGCATTCATGCTGGACACCTGTACTGGAAGTGAAGAAACAGAACCACGACACTCTGTTTTCCAGAAAACTTCCTGAGAAGGACTCCAAGCTTCATCTGCTTCAATCTAATGGAGTCCAGAGCTGCATTGACATCACACAAGAGCATTATAAACTCATTTCTATTTTCTTGCTCTACTGTGATCATCCCTTTCTTTACATTACGAGTAGTGTGTGCTTATATCTATTTTGACACACACTAACTCCTAAGCTGAACTAGAGGATACTAAAATCCTCATAGTAAAATCTTTACACGATTGTTTATCCCACGTAGAACTATGGTAGAGGTCTGAGGAGCTGGACAACCTGTGTGCTGTTGCCGATGATTTCCCATGTAGAACTGTGGTAGAGGTCTGAGGACCTGGACTGTCTGAGTACTATTGTAACCCCGATCCTTGGTGTGGATCAAAGTTTTATATAAGCTGTTTGAGAGGACTAAGTCTCAGCTTGAGACTAAACCTCTTGGTTAACACTACTGTGTATCTTATTTTAGTTTAAACTATTTTTCAATATTCCACTGCTATTTACTTTGAAACTCAAATCTATTTTAAAGTAACTTTGATAGTTGAACTAGAAAGTGTTTGAAATAATGTAAACCAGTAAGTTAGTTTCAAAAGAAAACTTAATATTTAGATTAAGTTAACAGAGAAATAATAAATCTTTGAGAAACTAATTAAACATTTACTATCTTTATAAATTCACTACAGTTTAACTTGTTTTATGATGGGGGATTTTAATACAAAGCTTTTAAACAAAAATTTTTATTTGGAACTCAATTCACCCCCCTCTTGAGTATCCACTCCGACCAACATTTGGTATCAAAGGTGTTGATAAAAGGTTTTCAAAACTCTCTGTTTGTGAAAAGTTTTCATCTGTGATTTTAGTTGTATCGTAAAGATCTTAAAATTTCTGATAATTCTAAATTTTTATATCTTTATATAACTTAGGTATTATGGATAACAGATTATATTGTGTAGCTACCAACATGCCACCCTTCTTTGATTGTGAAAATTATGTCCAATGGAAAATCAAAATGAAAATTCATTTAGAAAGTATGGGATTTGACATTTTGACTGTCGTAGAGACTCAGTATAAGATTCCAGAAACTATTAGAACTACTTGGGATGAACCTACTAAAGTTGATTACAATAATAATTGTAAAGTAATGGAATCCATGTATTGTGCTTTATGCGATGAATAATTTAATCGAATATCTTCTTGTAAGACTGCTTATGAAATATGGTATACTCTGGCTGTTTCCCCTGAGGGAACAACCAATGTTAAAGAGATGAGATTAAAAACTTACACTATAAATATGATAATTTTCAAATGGGGCCTAATGAACTTATTTCTAACATGTATCTCAGTTTCAATGAAATTGTTAACACTATGGGATCGCTGGGAAAATCTGTTCTAACAAAAGAGAAAATCATGGGGATACTCAGATGTCTGTCAGAAAGATGGAGAGGCACATTAGTTTTGACAAGAGAATAATGTGACATTAGTTCACTACCTATTAAAGAGCTTATTGGTAAGTTGATTATGTATGAAGAAGATCTGAAGGTAATCAAAGAAGAATATGATTAACCAAGAAATAAATCAGTAGCCTTCAAGACCTCTGCTTCAAAAATCATGGACAAATAGAAAATTCAAGTTGCAAGTGATAGTTCAAGTAGTGAAGAGAGTGCATCTAACAGTGATGCTGAAATAGCTCAGATAGCCAGATGATTTAAGAAGTTTTATAGGAAAAAGAAGTTTTTCATAAAATCCAATTACAAGGGAAAGTATGAAAATAAAGGTCATTGGAAGAAGGATTGTAAAAGGACTGATGAAAGTGATGACATAGTCTGCTACGAATGCAAGAGGAAAGGACATGTGAAAGTTGACTTCCTGAAGTTAAAGTACAAGAAGAAATATGAGTACAAGGAAAAAAATATAAGAAAGCTATGAAAGAAACCTGGAGTGCTTCAGAAGATAGTTCGAGTGATTCAGATTCCACTCAGGATGAAATATCTCAAAAATCTAATATGTGTTTTTTGAAAAACACATCTGAGGTAACATTGGATACTCATAATTTAAACTCTTATTATTTTGGAGATGATTCTGATTTTTATGCTAAAAACATGTCTAGTGAAGAATTGTTTTAATACTATAACATGCTATAGGATATCTGCAATGAGCTGAAAGATAAGTATAAATCCTTAAAGAAATAGAATGCTTTAACTAGCACTGTCAAATCTGCACTAGATGTAGAAAAGGAAAATAATTCTCAACTACTCAAAGAGAATACTGAACTGAAATTTTCTAATGAGAAACTCAAGAAAGATTTAGAAAAATTTACTAATGGAAAGAATACTATAACTCAAATTCTTGTAAAACAAGTTGCACCAAGGTATACTATTGATTTAGGATACCAACCTGGACAAAGATATATTGTTAAGAATAAATTTATTACAAAATCTGGACAATATGCTGCTAGTTCAAGTTCTAGAAACTCTTATGATTTATCTAGTTATTAAAATTCTTATAGACCAAACAAAATTTACTTATCAAAATCATTTGAATCTATTAATTATTGGAAACCCATTATATAAATATGGGTACCTAAAGTTTTACTTGCTAACCTTTCTGGACCCAAGAAAATCTGGGTACCAAAATCATCTTCTGTCTAAATCTATTTTGTAGGAAACATGCTTGAAAATTTCCTGTAGGAAGTTATGGTATTTGGACAACAGATGTTCAAAACATATGACAAGAGACTACTCATTCTTTAAGAGATTAATCAAAGTTATTGGAGGACAAGTCAACTTTGGGGATAACTCAAAAGGGAAAATCATCGACTTAGGCCATATTGGTAACCCTGATTCAATTTTAATTTCTAAAGTTTTATTTGTTGATGGACTAAAGTATAATCTGTTAATCATTTCTTAATTTTGTGATGATGGATTTAATGTTAAGTTTGAAAATGATTCATGTAATGTATTTGATTCTAAAAATGTTTTGGTATTTACTACATTAAGAAATGAAAATATTTATGCTGTAGATTTCAATTCTTTAGATAAACAAAATGTTATTGGTTTAAATGCTTTTCATAAAGAATCTTGGCTATGGTACAGATGATTAAGACACTGAAATGTGTACTATCTCATGAAACTGACTAGGAAATTTTTAGTTAGACACTTTCCAAAACTATAATTCCCAACAGATAAAGTTTGTAATCCTTTTCAAAAGAGACAACAACATAAAGTTTCTGTCAAATCAATGAAAGAAGATTCTACTTCACAACCTCTTGAGTTGGTTCACATAGATTTATTTAGACCATCTAGAGTTTCTAGCTTAAATGGGAAGCACTATTTCTATGTCCTTGTAGATGAATTTTCTAGATATTCTTGGGAATACTTTCTAGCTCATAAAAGTGAAGCTTGTTACTATTTTTTTAAATATTCCAAGTCTGTAGAAAACCTTAGTGGACTTTGGATCAAGACCTTGAGAAGTGATCATGGTCATGAGTTTGAAAATCATGAGTCTGAAACCTATTTCTCACATATTGGCTATAGTCACAACTTCTCTTCCCCTAGGAAACCTCAGTAGAATGGTGTAGTAGAAAGAAGAAATAAGACTCTTCAAGAGATTGCTAGGACAATGCTCAATGAATATGACTTACCTATTTACTTTTGGGCTGAATCTGTCAATACAACTTGTTACATTATCGATAGAGTTTTGATTAGACCAATTATTAAAAAGACACCTTATGATATTTGGAACAATAGGAAGCCTAAAGTTAATTACTTTATAGTTTTTGGTTGCAAAGTTTTTATCCTTAAGACTAAAGATAATATTGACAAATTTGCTTCCAAAAGTTATGAAGGAATTTTTCTAGGTTACTCTACAACCAGTAAATCCTATATAGTATTCAATAAGAGAACCAAATGTGTGGAATAATCTATACACATCAAATTTGATGAAACTAATCCACAAGAACCTAAGACCCCTCTTGAAAATCTTGAAGAAGATATGTCCATTCAAGACCTTAATGACAAAAATAGTTAACTTGTTGTTAAGACAACCAGTTTTGAAATTTTTCTAAAACCTGCTTCTTTAGAACCCAAACCTGTAAATGAACCTTAAATTTAAAGTCCTATCTTTTCTAGACCAACTAGGTCACTTAAAAATCATCCTTTATATGTTGTAGTAGGAGATTTATATAGAGGGACACAAACTAAAGTTTTTCTAAGAAAACAGGTTGAGCATCAATCTTTTTTTCACAGCTTGAACCTAAAAGTATCAATGATGAAATCAATGATGAATTTTGGGTGATGGATATGCAAGAAGAATTGAATCAATATGAAAGAAATGTAGTTTTGAAACTTTTCGACATACCTAAGGAAATATAGACCATAGGCACCAAATGGGTTTTTAGGAATAAAGTTGATGAAGATGGTAACATAGTTAGAAACAAGGATAGACTAGTTGCACTAGGCTATAGTCAAGAAGAAGGAATTAACTATGAAGAGAACTTGGCACCAGTAGCCAGACTTGATGCCATCAGAATCCTGCTTGCCTATGCAGCACATTTAAATTTCAAACTATATCAAATGGATGTTAATAGTGTATTCCTAAATGGGTATATAGCTGAGAATTTTTTTGTTGAACAACCCCTGGATTTACAAACCCTCATTTTCCAAATCATATTTTTAATTTATCAAAAGATTTATATGGTTTAAAAGATGTTCCACAAGCATTGTATGACTGATTGAGTAATTTTCTTATTTCCAAAGGATTTACAAAAGAAATAACTGATCCTACTCTTTTTATAAAACGAATTTCCAATGATGTTTTAGTTGTTCAAATTTATATAGATGACATTATTTTTTGATCTTCTAAGAATTATTTATGTGTTTATTTTTCTAAAATGATGCAAAATGAATTTGAAATGAGTTTAATGGGAGAACTCAAATATTTTCTTGGATTTAAATTTTTTCAAAATGAAAATGGTATTATTTTAAATCAAAGTAAATATAAAAAGGATCTTCTAAAATGTTTTGGATTAGATAACACTAAAAGTAGTGACACTCCCATGAGTACCACTTGTAAGTTGGATCTTGATGAAGATGTAATATCTGTTGATCAAACCAATTATAGAGGAATGATTGGAAGTTTACTCTACTTAACTGCTAGTCATCCTGAAATTATGTTTTGTGTGTGTATGTGTGCTCATTTTCAAGAAAATCTTAAGGAATATCATTTAAATGTTGTAAATAGAATTTTCAAATACCTCAAAAACACCCGATCTAGGACTATTTTATCCTAAAGGAAAATAATTTGAATTAGCTAGTTATTTTGATGCTGACTTTGGTGGTTATAATTTAGATAAAAAATCACCTCTGGAATATGTCACCTTTTAGGCAAGTTAATAGTATCACGGTGTAGTAAGAAACAAAATTCTGTTGTATTATCTACTATAGAAGCTGAATACATAGCTGCTAGCAGTTGTTGTGCACACATTTTGTGGATGAAACACACATTACTAGATTATGGATATCAATTTAGACATGTACCAATAAATTGTAACAACACAAGTTCAATTAATATATTAATGAATCCAATTTCATATTCTAGGACAAAGCATATTGATCTAAGACATCACTTTTTGAGAGATCATTATAAAAAAGGTGATATCACTTTGGAATTCATTGATACTGAATATCAACTTGCAGATATATTCACTAAACCATTAAATTATGAAAGAATAGACTACATCATACATGAACTAGGCATGATAAATCTCAAATAGATATCTTACTAGTTACTATTTTAGGTCTTACTATTTGATATCTTACTGTGTTATGCTTTATTGTTTCATGATTACGATTTCTCATTTATTGTCTCTCATGTTCGCTATCTCACCTTAAAGCTTTATGTTTATGGTCTCACCGTTATCATTTTTTACTTACGGTCTGACATTTACTGTCTCATCATAATGCACACTTAAAAGTTCACTCATGGTCTCACCGTGAAACTCGTTTACTATCTCACCGCAATGACCACTCAAGGTCTCATCGTAAAAAATCATTATATTAAAAAAAACCCATATCTCAGTAATTATCCTTTTCACCTTTTTATCTTCTTGAATTTTTATTTTAGCAATGTTTGGTATTCCTAAATGATAAAACAATGTAAGTATCACTCGCTTCTTCACTCGGGGTTTCTTCTACCTACTCTTTTCAAACCATTCTTCATCCCTGAAACCCTTCACTCGCTAGAACCTTAAGTAAATGCTAATAAGGAAACATTCTTCATCATCAACACCCAAGAAGCGCAGCTCGAAGAAGAATAATATTGCACCTAAGCTGACACCCGAAGGACCTTTAAATCCAAATATGGTAAACAACATTGTTGTACCAGAGAAAGAGATTTTCCCCAAATGTCTTCGGTCTAGTAAGTCTCTGGTATTGAAAGTGTTAGAACAACAAGGCTGGTTAGAATGGTTATCTAAGGAGGATAGACCCATCTATCCTAGGTTAGTAGCTCATTTTTACCAATATGTATAGTTCTCATTTGATTCTGGTGAGATTTATGTTGTGAGGAGCTGGGTAAATGGCCAGAGATGCTCTTTCTCTTTGAGATTATGGGCTTCATGCCTTAGGATACCTCATGAAGGCATATGTGAGGATTATTAGAGATGAATTCCTCCTTCAATCGATTTATTTGATCTAGAAGATTCCCTGGAAACCCTAACTGGAAATGGAACCCAGAGGAGAGATATTGCTACTAAATTAGATGGAGAAACAAGGCTTATTTTTAAGTTTTTATAGAATTTGGTCAGTCCAAGGAAAGGTGATTTTGCTGTGATAAAATATCAAGATGTTTTTTTGATTCACCTCATGAAAAATGGGCATAAGATCAACCTGTGCAAGTATATCGTTCACCATATGTGTGAGTTGATCAAAGTAACATCCAAGTCAACTTCTTTGTTTTACTCTCGGATAATATCAGCCATGCTTCTTGAAAATGGTGTAGTTGGACCTAATGAGGACGTGATTATGGACAATGAGTACTGCCTCTCAAAAGCTACTATCAAAATAATGAAGATAAATTGGAATCCTTGGAACCATATGATATTGTTGAGTATCCTTAAGAAGAGGAAGAAGAGGGTGAAGTGCCACCTAGGGAAGCAGTTATTGTTGAAGAAGGCATGACTACTGTTCCTCATGCAGTTCTTGAAGAATAAGTCCCTACTCCAAAAGAAGCTGAAAGTTTGGAAATTCAACCCGAAACTGTAAAAGAATCAATTACCAAAGAATCTGAAAATCATGCCAGGGAAGAGCCTACACTAGAAGATCCTATAGTGGAAGAGCTACCTATTTTTCAAGAGTTCAATCTTGAAGAACTCCCTATGGAACAATCTGTCCCTAAAATAATACCTTATGCTGAAGAATGGATGGATCTATATTTTCATCTGGCTAGAAAAGAAATGAGTGACGAACATAGAGCTGAGTCTATGGATTTAGACCAAGATCCTAAGCCTCTCAGTCTTAATAAGTAGGCACCTCTTGAGTATTTTGAAGCCTCACATCCAACTGAGTCAAGTCCTATAGACACTCAATATAAATTTCCCAATTTATATGATGTGAATGATTCTTAGTAAGTTACTGAAACATGACTTGATGTTTTATTCCTATTTCAGTTGAAATCACTCTCCAATTTTGTACTTGAGAAGTTACCTGAGCCTGTCCAAGTCCCTACTCTTGAACCCTTATCTGAACAACATTCCTTTGTAAATAAGGATGATCTGAAGGAATTTGGTGATACTCTCTTATCCAGAGTTGAGAAACACATGAATACCCATCCTCTTCCTATGACAAATCTAAGTGAGAGATATTCCTCATTATTATTAGAGAAGATTATCTGGAAAATACAACCTAAGATGCTCCATAAAATTCAAGAAGTGAGAGTTGAAAATAAGCTGCTCAGTAATGAAGTAAAGAATCTAAGAAGTATAGTTGAAGACATGAAGAGAGAGCTGAATTCGAGATCTGAATTTATTGTTCCTCCCGTAGAACCTTCTGCTCCTCAAATCCCACAAGTTGGTGTGTCTCAGCATTGACCTTATCTAGCATCCATAGATGAAAATATCGCTGAAAGGAACAAAAAAATTATGAAGGAAATGAAAGAGCTTGTTTCCAATCTGAATAAACTCATTGATGAGTATACAGGGTGTTTTCAAAAGGTGTTGAATCAACTAAAATATCTATCCATCGCTGTCAAAGCATATAGTCAATCCTCTAAACCCT
The DNA here is from genome assembly GCA_963277665.1 of Viscum album. Classification (NCBI taxonomy): domain Eukaryota; kingdom Viridiplantae; phylum Streptophyta; class Magnoliopsida; order Santalales; family Viscaceae; genus Viscum; species Viscum album. The sequence continues at coordinate 235,945,775 of OY728146.1, forward strand.
ACTTGGATAATGATCTGCTCAGAACTGTAATCAAATAAGAGCTTCAGAATGTATTTAGTGGTTTAAATGCCACTTCTTTAACTGAAGTGGTCAAAAACAGTGATAGAGTTCTTGACCTAGTACAAATCTACTAAAAAATTTCTAATGATGTTCAGCAAGAGATTACCAAGAAAGTGGATTTCTACTTCAACAGAATCTTCTCCAAGACAGATATGACAAACCTTTTTAAGTACCTTGTAGAAAATTTGAGGATTCCTCCTGTGAATCAAGCTTTCAAGAACCATGTCCAGAAAGTCACAGAGTTTACTCGATTGTTGGATAAGTTTATGGAGAACAAGGATGATTTTGAGAAAGCCATGCAGTATGGTGGAGAGATTATTACAGATTTCATCAAACTCCTGAGGTCCTATCTTCATGTCCAGAGTACAACCATTGTTGCTCCTGCGACTACACCTCTTAGACCTGGCCTACCTACCTTCACCTCTGCTCTAGCCTCAACCACCATGTCTGTCAAACAAGCACTCAGTCAGATCAGGCCTGTGATTCTTGATCAATAACTTCCTAGATCTTCTACTGCTCCTACCTTGGCTCCCTCAGTCTTTGAAGGTATCCCTTTCCCCTATTTATCAAGCACCTCTCTTCAATCTTCTACCTCAGCCTCTACCCCTATGGCTTCCTCTTCTGCCACTGCTGCTAAAGGAAAAGATAAGGTCGGCCCATGAAGGAGAACATTCATTACTCTTTTTTATAGGGATTCTATTGTTTTTGTATTACTTTTTGTTGTACTGTCACTTATTTTCTATTAATGGACTGTGTACCTTTTTAACCTCCCTTATTTCATCTTTTTGATAATCCCAAAATGGGGAGAAGTTTCTATGTACCATGTTATAAATTTATCTTTACAGTTGAATCCAATATAAAACTTAATTGTATATGATTTATGATTATAAAAAAGGGGGAGATTGTTGGACTCCTCATGTATTAATCATGTTTTAATGATCACAAATATTATTTAATCACGTGTTAATGATTCCAAATCTTATTCAACCTAGTTAACTTCTATAAATTATATCCAATCATGTGTATTTATGTCTAAAGTTTTCTCATGCTTTAAATTGTTATATTTTTTAATTTACCTACTTTATACTATCGTTTATCTACTATCAAAATACCTTCTTTAACAAATGCTTAAGTCTAATCCTTTATATTATCATCTTTATTTAAGTCTGAACATAGTTACTTTGGAAAGTCTAAGACACCGTGAGTCTGCCACTGGCTATGTATTTCTGGCACCGTGAAGCCAGACACTGTGAAGCAGACACCGTGAAGCCAGACACCGTAACACCAGACATCGTGAAGCTAGACACCGTAACACCAGACACCGTGAGGCAGACACCATGAACAAGACACTGTAACACCAGACACAAAGAACAGGACACCATGAACAAGACATCGTAACACTAGACATCGTGAAGCAGACACCGTGACCAAGAAACAGTGAACAAGACACCGTGAACAAGACACTATGACACTCAGACACCGTGATCAACCTAGAAACCGTGTGAAGGAGACACCATTTCCATGACTTACTGTGACACCGATTCTTAAACTATTCTGTCATCTTTCAATTTAATTTACAATGGTTATATTTTGTTCTTTTAATGAAACTGCTTTTAGTTAATGTGGGTTGTTGGCATGTCAGGGAACTGTACCTCGTACCTGTAAAAGGTTATCATTCCCATTGCCGAAAAAGGAGAAATAAAAGGGATATTGAGCTACTGCAAAATATAGAGATACACGGAGAGATACATGGAGAAATATACGTAAGGAAGAAGAAACGAGACACACGTACATGCAAAGAAGAACACACAAAAAGAACTTGAACAACACTCATACACATCAAGAACAGAAGTTAAAAGAGGAGGTTCAAGCACCACTTGGAATACTCTTGCATTTATGCTGGACACCTATACTGGAAGTGAAGAAATAGAACCATGACACTCTATTTTCCAAAAAACTTTCTGAGAAGGACTCCAAGCTTCATCTGCTTCAATCCAAAGGAGTCCAGAGCTGCATTGACATCACACAAGAGAATTCTAAACTCATTTCTATATTCTTGCTCTACTGTGATCATCCTTTTCTTTACATTACAAGCAGTGTGTGCTTCTATCTGTTTTGACACACACTGACTCCTAAGATGAACTGGAGGATACTGAAGTCCTCACACAAAACTCTTTAAACCTTTGTGTATCCCACGTAGAACTGTGGTAGATGTCTAGAGACCTGGACAGCCTGTGTGCTGTTGTCGTTTCTTTCCCACATAGAACTGTGGTAGAGCTCTGAGGACCTGGACAGTCTGAGTACTGTTGTAACCCTGATCCAGGGTGTGGATCACAGTTTTATATAAATTATTTGAGAGGACTAAGTCTTATCTTGAGACTGAACCTCTTGGTTAACACTGATGTGTATCTTATTTTAGTTTAAACTATTTTTCAATATTCCTTTACTATTTAATTTGAAACTCAAATCTATTTTAAAGGAACTTTGATAGTTGAACTAGCAAGTGTTTTTAATTACTATGAACCAGTAAGTTATTTTCAAAAGCTAACTTAATCTTCATAATAAGTTAACTGAGAAATAATCAATCTTTGAGAAACTAATTGAACATTTACAATCTTTATAAATTCACTATAGTTTAACTTGTTTTATGTTTTGGGGGATTTTAATACAAATATTTTAAACAGAAATATTTAATTGGAACTCAATTCACCTCCCTCTTGAGTATCCACTCCGACCAACAGAAGTGATCAACATTGGAAAATGGTTGTGGAGAGATAAAGTGTATGGTGGGGGAGAACTGTAATGGGAAAGTAGTCATTCAATGACATAACCTGTAGTTTGAGTTAGATGGAATCAGGATGGATTCATCTTGGTGTATTAGTTTTGGTGGAAATTGTTTGATAAAATGTTGATTGATTGAGTACCTCAAGATGAAGAGTATGTTTGTGTTATGATTTTTTGATGTTTGATAGTGAACTGAGATGGTTGGGAATCATTTTTTGAATCGTGGTAAGTCGTGATTTGTGGTTAAAATTGGGATGTTTCCTCCTGTGTAATCTGACTTGGATCACCATTAGAGATTTGAAAGAATTCCGGAGAGATGCCGCCAAGTGATTTGGGACATGAATTTTGGAGAGGATTGGATCAAGAGTGTTCTAATTGGTTCTTCTTGGGTGATGTAGGTCCTTTTAGGTATCATTTTATGTGATGGTTCAGTGGAATTAACTAGACCTTTCTCTTATGCTTGGTGATGGTAATGATGGGTCGAGGTAAATGTGTCCTTTGGGAGCATCAGGTTGTGATAATAGATCACACTAGGAAATTTTTTTAGGTAGGAACGTTCCCTTGGTCCAAGCATTGTTACGACATCGTTGATTTTAGGGATAATCTCGATGGTTAGGGGGTGCGGAGGGGGGGTGAAAGTTAATTGGTTGGATGTGGTCTGACCCTTTTTGTTCTATGGGACTCTAGAATGCCCAGAGGTGCAGATCGAGGATGAACCATTATAAGGTGGGGAGTTTATAAGATCCCGATCTATTGTGAAGGTGCGTCCTTGAATAAATTTAAATTGAAAATATCTTTTTATTGTCAATGAAGTGGTTCTATAGTGTATGAGGAGTTTTGGGTGTGTTCGGGGGGGGGGGGGGGGTACTTGAAAGGAGGAGGAAAAATTCATAGCGTACGGTTGGCGCATGGTTAGTGTAAACTATGTGCCTATCCCAGGAAACCATGTGGCATAGGGAACATTTCAAGCAAAAGTAAGCAAACAGTTACTGAATGGTTATCCAAACCATGAAGATTCCCCCAGGGAGCCATGTAACCCTTAAAAAGTGGGAATTTCTTGTATTTCCCTCTTTGGTAGTTATGGTTATAACCCAATTTTATCACATATTACTTCTCTAATAGCTTTGGTGATGAACCAAACCCTCCAATACTTCCAATAGGTGATCCTCCTTTAATTATAAAGCGTTTGGAGTGAACTTGAGTGCGGATTGATGATCTGAGTAAGTCTAATAGTCCCTGTTTATCAATTTTATGGATTAGGGCTTGTAGAATCTCTTCTCTTCTTCTGAAGACCTAAAACCCTCACTTTTACCGGAGATTATAATTTCAGTATTTAAAGGTTGTTTAGGTTTTAATAAAGGGATGAATTTGGGATAGTAATCATCTTCAATCATGAGGTAGGTGTTATTTAATCATTTTCCCATAGTCTTGATGTACTATTTGTGAATATCATTTTTCCAATGTGTGTTCCTTGTTGCGTTTCTTTTTATTTTGTTGTGGAATGTGATTTTGGCATTATATTGAGGTGATAAACTCTTCATGAACATTATTGGGTGTTTAGGTGTGTGAGACCAAACCTAGGGCTACCCATGGGGCACACTAGACCCTTGTATATTGTGAATAAAATTGGTAACCATTGAGATGGAGATAATATGAGAGTGAATGGATAGTAACTATGTAATTGATATGTGGGTAGGGTTAATGAGTTAATTAATTTAATTATAATTTGGCTTTTTTAAACTATTTAGAGCTTTTGAAATGGTTTTTATGGTATGTTTTGGGACTTTGACCCGATTATAGATTTATTGATTGAAAATGATGATTAAAAGTGAGAAAATTTTTTAAGGGAGGTGTTGACCTCAAAGTGTTTCAAAAGGGTGTTTTATAAATATATTTCAAATGATGTTTGAAATGGGGAAATGTTACCTTTTTTATGAAAAAGGTTTAATGGTTGTTTTGGATGGTGGCAATAGAAATGAGAGCCTTGGGGAATGTTTTGGTTTTCAAATAGTAAGACCCATGTTTTAAAGTGTTACTTCATGATGATTTAAAATAAGTATTTTGAATTGTGTTTTATACCATGATGTGGTCTTAAAGGTTTGTTGGGACCATAATCATTGAATTGATCTATGGTCTAGTGAGATAAGGACCATGATGATTTTGTTGGCATATTTACATGGTTATGAAATTAATTATATGGTGAATGTGCAAAGTTGATGACATAACATAATTGGGTGTCATACATAATTTAATATCTGTTTAATAATTATGGGTTGTGTTAGTAAATGTTAAATGGTTTGTAAATGATATTAATGCTATTTTTTAATTGAAAACATGTAAATAATGAGTGTTTGGTATAATGTTAATGGATTAATGAGAAATTATTTTAAAATGGTAACATGTTCATGGTTTATGGAATGAGAATAATTTATTTTTTAATGAATTATGAATTATGAATTATGAATGTAAATTTATTTTTTTACAATGGTTATGAAATGGTATATGTGGTAAATAGTTAAATAAGCTTATGAACGTGGCTTGGTGGTGTGGCATAAATGAAGGAGTATCCTACCATGGGTTATGTTGGAATACAGCTCTAAACCCCACCCTTGAATACACAGGTTAGGGAGAGTGACTGCTGCTCTAGGACCCTATGGTTTCATTGGATGAGACTACATGGAATGATGCTCTAAGGAAATTGTGATAGACTACTTGGATTCATCCTCCAAGGTATGTGTGATGGACTACCTAAATTGATGCTCCAAGGTATGTGAGATATAATTGTTGCAGAATGTTTTCCATAGTGAGATATGGAACATGAATTATCCCTTATGCATAGTAGTTGACTGAAATAGGTCGTAGGGTAATGGATGAAAATTCCAAACTATAAATCAAATTAAAAAAATGAAAAAGTGAATATTGTTAACTAATGGGTATTTAATGGTTTGTGATTAGTGAACACCCCTTGTGGTAAAAGTATACCTAACCCCTTGTGTCTTGCCTTAGATTCCCAGTGTGACTTGAGTTAGTCGTGTATATTAGTATCCTTTAGAGAAATTAATAGATGTAATAGCTTATAGATAATTACATAAATGTCTTCCTTGTTTATCTATTTGTTTATTCCACTTTTCACTAGCATATAAATTTTTATATACTGGTTATTACTTTAGACACCATTGGTGGTTGCCTACTAAGTTGTATTCACACCTTGATCGGGATTCCATGACACTAGGGTACCAAAGAAGATACTACTTGTCTTCTGGTATAGGTTCAGGATAGGGACTTGGTTTTTGGTTGTGCTTGGGATGATAGGTTGGAGCATGGATGTCAAGACCGGGTTGGGACTTTGGTTTAGTTTCAGAGTATTTTGATTGTTTTGTTCTTGGTCTATATTGTATGACTTCCTGACATGTAGTTTTTTCAGTATATTTTTTATAACATGCATACTTCTTTACTTATTTTGTTTGTTTCATGATATCCATGTATTGTTCCTGTTGGTTATTTTATCTATTGATGTTACTTTTGTTGTGGCTTCACCTTAATATATAGGTATAATCTCCCCATGTTTCCCTTTACACCCACAGTTCTATTTAGCAACCTCTGGATTATCGGGAGGCACGCCTGAGGTTATGTGATGATCCAGCTCGGGTCACCAGTTATAGTGGCTTTCAAGTCGGGGGTGTTTTACTATACATGATTTTTTTCATCAGTTTTTACAAAACCTTAAAAGGAAAGATATAGATAGAGCTTCTGATACTATTTTTGACAAATCTTGCATCCCCCATTGACCTAACTATATATCAGCTCAGGTGTGCATTAGATTATACTCCTACCGACTAGGAGATACTTTTATGAGGAGGTCATATTACGGATGTCAGAATCGGGGGATGTAGAAGGTCACACACTGGGATTATAGTCATACATTTTGTCTAAAATGACAACGTATAGTAAGTAATATTATTTATTAATGTATATATACTTTAAATGTAAAATATTTTTTATATTATATAGTATTGAACTGACCTATCAATTATGTAGTTTGAATTTTATAAGAAGATGTATTCTGATCCCATATAAGGAAGCTTTTTGATGACAGACTACACAATATTACGGGTAATATTTTTAATTTTTTTTATTCATATTCTAATTTATAATTATATTTGAAGGAAATGTATGAGAATATGGTTTACCATTTAAAAGAGTGTCAATATGAGAGAAAATAATTTGAAACTTGTGAGTCAAGTTTCGATGGGGACACTTGGATACATAAAACTATTCATGGTGTTGAGAAAGGCTCGATGACCAGTATTGTTTCACAAATTACACCTATTAGTTATTATGGAAATTATGCGGTGTCGTTATTTAGCTCGAAGGAATCTCTTGTAGAGTCTTCATCATATAAAGCATGGTATGTGGAGATGTTGAGAGATCCTGATGAAACGATACACTCGATTGAGATAGAGTGAGAGGAGGAGCATGTGAAATAGATTCAAAGAGATGAGAATATATTAGAGTAAATGTGACAGCTTGATTGTGATGTGGGTATGGAGTTTCCCTACCTTGATCCTTTGAGTGATCCTCATCCACATAATACTAGTATATAATTAGTGTGGTTTTATGATTTTTTATATTTAGGTGATAAACATATTATGTGTGAACTGATATATTAATGTTATATTTTTTTCTTATATTTACTATTTTTTTAAATATTTTTTTCCAATTGTTTTTTCTTTTTTTTTATTTTTGTAAAATATTAGCAATTATGATGGATATCTATATCCTTTGAAATAGGGTTTGTAAAAAATGGTCGTATTAATTCCAATGGATGAAGTGACCATGGAAAATAATTTTATTTATGATTGGTCTATCAAAAATATTTATTTAAACTTTCTTTGTTTATTATTTGCAATGGGTGAACTGACCATCATAATACATTATTATTTTCAATGAATCGTAAAAAAACATAATTGTGATGTTGTCTTCTATGATGACTCATTTGTGATGGGGACCCTTCAAAAATGAATTTTTGTGATGTGACACTTCCAAAAATGATCCTTCACAACAATGTGAAACTCCTGTAGTGTGTGATGAGTTAGAAATTAATTGAAGCACAACCAAAGGATGAAATTGGGCTTATGAAATAGAATTATATCAAGTTAGTATATTTCCTTATATTCTTAAATTGGAAATGAATTACCAATTTTAGGAAAAGGATCTTGAATAAAAAGTGGTATACAATTACCTTCATATTTGTTGAATTAAATGGGTTTTCAAATCATAACAGATTTATGGTTTGTGGTCCTTAACTTTATATCTGTCATTCAATTTCTCGTGATCAATTACCTTTATCACTTTTTATAAATATTTATACTTTTCTTCTATGTACATATGATAATTTTTGTTAATTTTATTCTACTTAAAAACCTAGTTAATTATTATTCTATAATATGTTTTTAATAGTGTTTCTCTCTTTTTAAGGGACTATTTTATTTGATTTTTATGACGTGGGTTTTCAATAAAGGAATTTTCAAATACCAAAACATTGATTTCCATGCATAAGATCAAATTGGGAGGAAAAAACTTGTTGAAGGTGGGGATAATGTAGCAACCTGAGTATTCTAGAACAATAAAATTGTATTTGATAGCATATACAAAATGAAACAATGAGCTCAAACTACCTAAGAAATATATTTCATTAAATTTAATCTCTTCAATATCTTACATAACACACAACACCCAGTCTAATTGAGACGTAATATGGCCTACCATTATAACCTAGCCATTAAATTTTAATATATTAATACTAAAAAATAAATTATGAAAATTATGGTTGTCTATTTACTAAAAATAAAATAAGAATCATTTAAAATAAAAATAAATGTCTTCTGAAAAACTGTATATTTTATAAAATATGGTTTAGTCGCACTTTTCACTCATAAATTGAAATTAATTTTTACCACTTTAAGAAAATTTATTTTTTCAGATAAACTTTTATCTTTTAAATAATCATATAAAAACTATCTTAGGATGAATTTTTTTATTTTTTCTGAAATGTTTCATCATTTGATGAATAGTGAAAAATACTTATTTTTATTGAAAACAACCCTTTTTTTAAATAATTCACAAGGTTAAATTGCAATTTAAATTAGTTTTAAAGAAACCTTATTTCAATTATATTAATATTTAACTAGTTTAGGTCATAAAAATTAATTTAATATTAAATATTTATTTTAAAACCTTTTATATTTATGATATTTTTCTATTTTGAAAAATTGGATTTTTATCGCATCTACAAGTATAATTTTTAATTTAATTATGGTAATTCTATGAATTGAAATTGGTAAAACTGATTCCATATTTAGAATCATAATAATTTATGTTATCCAAAAAGTTAAACATGACAATTTTGAATTGTAAAATTAGTAAAAATTAATTACTGTGGTTAAGGTAAAAACTGATTTACCAGGGTGGTTAAACTTAGATGATACAGGTTAAAAATAACCTTCCAAATTTTCCAAAACCCATTATTTGTAAATATTTTGACCTTACCACCTAAATTGGTTAATAATGAACCATTTTTGAGTCTTTTGGAATTTTAAAAACATGTATGTAATTGTATCTTTTCATAAATTCAATGTGTGTCCTCTCAACCACTTATAATAGCCACCCACACTTATCCCATATTATCACTTCTAAATCCATTTGGTTCAGAAATTTACAACCCAAATAACTTCTTTACTCCACTAATATCATCCTAGATCCCATTCTTTTTATTCCATATCCAACCTGGGAAGGATTTTAAACAAAACTAAATAATTTTCCTAAAGAAGACGTAACATTCTTAAATGATCATTTTCATTTTATTTATTCTACCACCACACTTAAATATTATTTAATCCTGATAATATAATAACTCCAGTATATACCCTATTATTATATGTTATTATGTTTATTCCATAACCTAGATCAATCTTCTATTCTATCAAATGGGAAACGAGACCGTTGATTGTGTGTACGAAGGACTACCTCTTCACGAATTGATGTAATTCATTTTACATATTCACATTTGAATGATATATATAATTAAGGATTTAACATATTTTTTGTGATATTATTAAACTTATTTAATTATAATATATCATATAACTTCTTACTTTCCATGTCATTTAAAATATGATAACATCGCTCATGTGTACGGAGGACTACTGCCTCGCGAAGCAATGTGATTCGTCTTTCACTTGTTCTTTACATGGAAAGTAATAAGGAAAATTTAATGAATATATATTATATATATGAAATGATATTTTTTCTATAAAATGAATATATATCATACACTTACTTATCCTTTCACCTATTAAGGGAATGATATCGTTGCTCGTGCTTTTGTATGACCTATCTTCTCTATGAAGTGATGCGATTCGTTTTCAATGTACAACCTCAATGAATGATTTTAAAAATGTATATAATGATTAATTATTATATTAAAATCATTAATATAATTATGAAAATTAAGTATCTATATTATATACCAAAGAACCATAAATTTCATTACAAAACACACATGAGAAAACAAGGCTATTAATACCCAGAACAATGAAAATAATGAAATATTAACAATGGATGGACGATAAGATATTCTAATTGGATCATATATGATATTATAAATAAGAATATGGGTTTTTTATAAATTAATAACATTATTAAAATAATTATATATGAGGTTAAGTCATGGTCAACAAAAAGGAAGCATGAGGTAAGAGACTTCATCCTAATTTTCCTTCAATGAGGCATATTTTATTATTTTGTGCCTAATTTATTTTATATGGTGTACATACGACCAATTTTTCATATAAAATAATAAATCATAAATAATTCATTGTATTATAAGTTTCAATTTGAATTATTTCATCGTAGGGGTTTTTACATGAAAATTATCAAAATTTAAGAAACTCAATAACTCAATTTATTTTAATTGGGTTATATTACTTCTTCACTGAATTTGATATTATTATATTATGTGTGTAATGACTTTGGAATATCTAATATTCTATTTCCAAAAAAAATATGTGTATTTATATTTTATAAAAATAATCTATTTTTTGATTAATTCTCACTTCAATGTTATGGGCATTATAGATATTTCATCTCAAATTCCCTTCATTGAAGAATATTGTAATGTTATGCATCTAATTTATTTTATATGGTATATATAATAAAACTTTTACATGAAATATCCTGAATACTTAATAGTTTGTGGTATTTTGAGTTTCAATTTAAATTATTTCAACTAAGGGGATTTGAAAAGTAAATTACCAAGTGGTAAAGAAATTCACAACTCAAATTCTTTTCACTGGGTTATATGTCTTATTTATTGTCTTTGATATTTTTACATTATATGTTTAATAATTAAGGTGTTACTAGAATAGGATTTCACGATGCCTTAGATCATTACATATAATAATTAATCATTTCTTTCATTGAAAATTTAGTTATTATTATCCATGAGTTTTTTGCAATGATATTATATATGGATTCATTTAATTCCCAATTTATTGTTTAAAGGGAATGAGTTTTTAGTTATTTACCTTTACATGTTGATTCATGATAGCTTCCACTGTACTTATCCCCTTCTAATCATTTGAGTTCACAGTTATTTTTTTCCATTTACCAAGAATATAGGAAGTTTACTATGAATGATATTCAAGTATACACTAGAGGGAATAATTATATTCTTGAAAAAAACCTGTGTCATATTTTTTTGTATTAAAATGTAATATGGGAATCATGTATGTATCTAGTTTTTCGAAACTACTAAAATATTTGGTCCTTCAAGATAAAATTAATAACATCTCCTTCCAATTTAATAATTTAAGTCATCAAATTTGTGTTACTGAAGTCAAGGAAGTTACATGTAACCATGTTCATGATAGAGAAACAATCTCGGATGACACAATATGAATCTCATTTATACATCCTATATATATTGGGTTGAACATCTCAAAATGTAAATGTTATACACACTATGGGATTGTATGGAATATATTTTATAGTGTTATATAGAGACATCATGCACATGTACTACACTCTGTGTATAGTTTACAAGGATACTCCATGTACAGCTAGAGTACACATCATCATTTTTGAGAAAACTATGTTCCATGTACCATGGGTACATGATATATAACTAGATACATGAAAAAGAAAAGTGGTGGAAAAAATGAAAATCCTTATCCAAGAACATGATACATCGTGAAACACAATAGAAATATTTTTTATTTAGATATCTATAGTATTAATTGTGATTTCTCAGAGAGGTTCTTTTTTATACATACTAGTATTCTGTCCTAAATATCTCTCTATGTAAAGATCAATAGTACGATGCTTTTTTTCCAATAAGGGCAATTCATGTTGCGGTTTGGGTAGTTTTAGGATCTTGTCTCCATAGAGGCGATGATAGGTAGAAGGTGACATATTTATACCAGACATGGAGTTTAGTACTCCACAATGTGTTAGGGTGTATTCAATTATATATATGGTTCATGTAATCCCATGAAACATACACATGATAGGGCACAATCCCCCATATGATAGAGAGAGTTTAGGAACTCCATTGTACATCAGAGACAAGTCCTCCATCCCTGGAGCCAGTACTCCCATGCATGTTGTGGTATCACATTCTATCAGTTGAGTTAGTACTCCCCCATAATTAGTGGAATTCTCCTCTGTCAATGGAGTTTGTAATCACCTTTATGTTGTGAATCACTCATCCATAGGAGTTGAGTAATCTATTTACTGATATTCATACTCCATGATAAGGTGAAGTATCATACTATTTATTCACATAAGTAAATTTAAAGTTTGAAAATTTATTATACTTAGGATGAAATGCTATAGGTTTTTATGTCCATTTAGTAGATGAATCCTTGAGATATGAGCTATGTGGAGTGACACACTGCTTGTTATTTTTACTTGTTTTCTTTAAGCATGTAAAAATAATTCATGTTGAGATGAATTATTTTATAATTCACTTCTTTGTTTTTTGGGGAATCTTACTGGGTATAATTATACTCACCCCTATTCAAACTCTATGCCTATACATGTTGTGTTTGTGAAGATGATGTATTGTTCAGTATTAGACTTAGAGAGAAATGAGCTGGTGGAGTTGGTGGATCTAGATCATAAAGAACATGGGTGGTTCTTGATGAAATAGATCTCATTTCAATGTTGACATTATCTGGAGTTCATTTATTCTTTTTTTTGAGGTGGTTCTTAAATTGGGAATTTGGGTTTCATGATTTTACTTATTTATGAGTTTTGGTGTTTATCACATTTATGAGATATTTACCGGAGTGATATATTGTAATTGGTAATTTTATTCATGGTATTGCATTGTTATGTAATTTATCATAGATATGTGTTTATATTTTTAGTTTTATAGGTTAACGCCCCCCATTTATGTGATATTACTTCTTGTTGCTTATCTCTAGCCCTAGGATTATTTAATGCGATCTTGGGGATTCATTTTCAACTCATCACCAACTCAGTTGGGGTATTTATGGGCCAAGTCTTTTCATTTTCATGTTATCACCACCCTCCTAATTGAAGCTATGCTTAAAAATTTATCTTACCACTACTTCAAAATGCATGGAGCTATTTTTTTCATACCACCCTTCATTGAAAAATATTATAACTATGATCAAATTTAAGAAAGAATAAAGATGGAAATAATTGAGATTTTGGGGAAAAGTGAAATATTAAACCACCCAAAGAATTGGTCCATGTTCAGGATTTTTGAAGACCATGAGTATTAGGAAAGAATAGTTTTAATTATCATGTATAGATGCCATATAGAGGTGATAAAAATTTCAAAATTCTCGTTTTATCGATGATTAATTTATCAATGATAAATAATATAAATAAATAAAAAATAATAATAATAATATTTTTCCATGAACATACTTTCTTAGAAATATAAACTAAGTAAAATTATCAAAATAAAAATCTTGATAAACATAGAGGCTTCATCCTCATGTTAATATATTTCCAATATTAAATAATTATATATTATTTAAGTTTGAATAACCAAAGAAGAAATATTATTATATCATAAAAATAAATTCTTTATGAAATGAGTAAATTTCAAAAATTAAAAAATTAATTTAATATTCTTTAAGCCCCATTAATTTTGGTATCTTAATAAATCATCAAATAGTATGATATGTAAAACCAGAAAATTTGAAATAATAAATCATATTTATTGTGCCTCACATGATTGATAAATAATAATATATTCAATTATTATTGTCTTTGAATATTCAATTATTATCATACTGAATTTTAAGCCTGTTCATCATTGAGAAATTATTTAATAGAAAAGTAATTCTCAAAGATGAATAATTTATTTAATCCACAAAAAATAAAATTTTAGAAGGAAAACCATTAAATATGTTTACTGAATTTTCGAATTCTCGTGAATTATTCTAGATTATAATCATTTATTAAAGTACCATAAAGTATTTGGTAATTTTTTATATTTTATTAATTTCAAATTTTTAATCATTTCTTGACCTTATAAATTTATGTTATTTGATCATGACAAGAAGAATATTTAACAACACAATGTAATCAAGGGGTGATGTTTAGAAATAAAATTTTAATTAATGGCATAAATGTTCAATCTTAAAAATTTAATTACACTTATAAGAATAAAAAGTTCTTAGTTTAAAGAATATGTTGAATAATTTATTGAGATTTTTATTCCACTAAGTTTAAAAGAGGGAGAGATAAGGATAGTCCTTATTTTGTGAGGAATTACAGAATAATAAGAGATGAAATTCATATAATGGAATAATAAAAATCATCATATCAAATTACCCAATAATTTAATTTCTCCATCATTAAGTCCTTATGTAATACACAATAACTCTCATCAATTTTATATTTTAAACTATTCATAAATCCTCAGTCAACTTCTTTAAAATAATCACCCACCACGATATAATTTTCAAATTCATCCCCACATGTCCATGAAAATTTCGCATGTCTATAAAGAATAATATTATAACAAACCATGTATTTTTAATGTTGAAACAATTTTATGTCTTACTGATATTCATTGAGTAAATATACCTATATATTTTTCATAATGAAAATAATTTAATATATTAAATTGGATACTAGTTATACTTTTATAATTATTATGTTGACAAATGATGTTTTATTTTAATGTCAATATACTTTGAAATTTTCATATATTATATGAAAATTTACAAAGTGAAATTTATGTTAATTCAATAGATTGATATGGATATTTTTTATTATGACGATTTTAGTACTAGGTTTATCATGGTAGTTTTTTTATTTTAGAATCAACTATTTAAATTGAAGAGATAATTTAATAAAAGTTTTATTTAAATATTTATATTTTTTAATCTAGAAATGGGTTTTTTATTTTAAAATTTATATGCTAAGTTTTCTCCTATTTTATCTTTAAGAAACTTTTTTAAAGTAAAAAATTTTGTTAAAAATTCGTATGTATACTAAGAATTGGAAAATTTATAAATGAAATGACCTTTACATTAAATTAAATACCCTTACATATTGAGAATATTACTCTTACATATTCTGACTATTGGAAATTAAGTAAAGTTTTTTTGACTTTACATGCTATTGTTTTACCTAGAATTTACTCTTATGTTTTAGATGGTATAATGTTTTTGTATAGGAGTTAAAACATACATTGTCACTCTATTAAAATTTATGTATCTTGGTATAAATTCATAATTTTTCAAATGTTTATACTTAAAATCCAATAAATTTTCATTCCAAAATACTCATAAATCTATGTAATTTTTCATCAAAAAAATATTTATGATGCAATATAATTTTCATAGTGCGAGTAAAATATCTCCTTTCCCATGAACAAAGTAATTATTACACGAAATATATTTTCATATAAAGCTATATTTGTTAATCATGGTTAATGATATTCTATGTACCATAGTCCCTTTACTAGAAATATTATAAAATGTATTTTATGATTGATAATGACCAACCTTTATGTATTAACTTCATTACCATTACATATTCTCTAGAGTGTTTCCCTTTTAAAATTTTAGCACACACTTCTTAGCTTCCATCCTCCTTAATTTCAGATCATCCACTACTTTTTGTATCTGGTTCTATATCTTCTTAGTACTTTAACATTTGAATATACAATAGTTTTCATGTTTGAGTCATTTTTATCTTCCAAACTATTAGTTGGTCATTTCTAGTGTGTACCACTTTCAGAAATAGTTCTTGCAAAATTTATCTTTACGTTTTGTAATTAAACACAAAATAAGTAATTTTTATGTGTGTATACTTAAAAACAATGTAAAGATCTTAAAAAATAAGTATAAAAATGATGTTTCTAAATACTATGATGACATATTATAATGATTTTTTTTAAATATGATAAGATTAGTGTTGTATGAGTTTTTATATTATTATTAAATTTAAAAAGTGTTATATTATAAATCAATTTAAATGAGCTCTATTTTTATGGTCATAGTATATAATGGGTTTTCAAACCCACACTTATATGTTATTTATGATCATATTAAAAATAATAATATCTCAAGAAAATTTTTATAATAAAAACTTAAAAGTGTTACTAAATAAATATCTTATTAGGGTCTTGATCCTTAATAAAAATGGTTAGTTAAGGTTTATATGTATAAGGGTGAATCATGAGATAAGGTAGGAATTTTTTTTAGGAAATATGTGATAATCACATTAAATTTTAGTATATTTTTCAATCAATTGGAAATAAAGTGAAGAGAGTAGGGGATGATACATGAACTGTCCTGGAATGAAACGTTTTAATTTTAAAATATTATATAATATTTAATTTTAGATGTAACATTTAGATATTCCTATTAAAGTGGAATACCTATTCATGTTTACAAACATCTATATTCTGGATTTTTGTTTATACTATACCCATAATTTTTATCCTAAAAATATATTTATCATTCCTTATATTTCGGTAATAGTAATGTGTTATTAGTGTTTAATCACCAAGGTGATCCAATATGGAGTATTCAAATCTTCTAAGGATCTCATTCTATGGGGTTGTTTACCTTAAAATTTTTTACATTAATGTTTTAAGGAATTTCAGTTAAAAATATTTTTCAAGTATTTTCCTTCCCTTCTTATTGATGTTCTTAAATATTCTATTTTTTCACTTTCATTTTCTTCTAAGCAGGGATATGGAAAACACATTATTTTAATATCATTTTCATTTTATTTTTTAACTAAAAATGATTTTTTCTATGGTTTAAAATTTATGTTTTTATTTTATTTATTTATTCTATGAAGAAATGAAAGTCCTATGGGTTTTATTCAAGCTATGGTACATGGGAATTATAGATGATGATGGGTGGGACCATGATATATCCCCCCTTGATGCATTGGGTATTGTTTTATTATTTATAAAAATGATGGTGGAATTAACTAGATATAATTTATTCAGTTATAGTTTATTGGAAATAACAAATTATAAGTAATTCTATTGAAAGGGTGAAATGGTGATAATAAATATGATGTCCCAATATGCCTTTTATTTTTTTCTATACTTTTTATGTGTCTTAATGGAAACCATTAAATTTAATTAAATGATAATTTTATTAAAAAATGAATTAGAAGTTATGATCTTCTCAAGGTTAAATGTTTTTATTTGAAGAAACATTTATGATTTATAATGGGAATTTTTTTTCATTTTAATAAATAAAATTTTCATAAATTCTAATGTTTTCTAATGAAAATTTATAATTATTGAATTATTTTTAAAAAAACATTTTTTAATCATTTTGAAAAACTAAGTTTGTTTCATATTTGATAGTAAGTTTTAATGAGTTAAAAGGAAACAATTTTTGAAGAGTTTTAAATAATTTCAATGTTCTAGAGGATTATCGTTATTTCTCACCCCATACTGAGATTTTTATACTAATTTCATGTTTTTAAATTATTTTATAGGTCTTAAGGATGTGTAGAAAATATTTTGTAGAATAGTTTCTGGATTGTGATGTCTTAACCATTAACAAAGAAGATATATATTTTAAAGTGTTTGGTTTAGAAGGAAAATTCTCATTAGGTATGGATTTGGTTTTGTAAGATTTTTCCATAATTATCTAAAAGTATAAACATAAATGGTTTTTATTATTTACGTGATTCTATATTAAAAATATTCAAGTAATTAGGGATAGTTTTATTTGATGGATTTACAATTTTTATCATAGAAAGGTTTAGATAAATTTAGATGTTAGGATATTATCTGTTGAATTTAATTTTATAGTTGTAGATATCATTATGGGTTATTAAGTTTATGTGTGATTATATATTCAATATCATATAAATTATTTTTAGGTATTATAAGATAGTAATTTTAATTTTGTTAATGATATTTTTGGAGATAATTATTGGGTTTTAGGAAGAATACACTATTGATGTATAGATAAACTTTAGTGTTTGTATATAATTTAATGATGAGGGAATTATGGTTATTTATAAAAAAGTTTTAGTTTATTTTGAGAAGATAAGTTGGGTATTATTGATTGCCTTAGGGATTGAAAATTGATCCAGTGACAAGGTGATTTGAGATATTTTCGAATAAGTTTACTATATTTTTGAAAAAATGTTATATGATGGATTGTTTAGGATTTATTGTTAAAATGATTGATATTATTTGAGGGATATATATTGAGTTAATTTTTGGAAGCATATAAAATTTTAGTATTGTTTATGTTATGGTGATTCAAGTTATTTTGGAAATATATTAATAAATATTGGTTTTGGAGAATATTAAGGAATATTTTTTGGGATATTGGGATAAAGGTAAAATTTGGTTTTGAAGAATAGTAAGAATTGGACAAATTCTTAGCACAATGATCTCTAAAAAAATTGCACAATCGAATATTTGACACCCTTACATTATTGGAAAAAATATGATAGATTTATATTGGAATCAAATCATGAATAAGGACATGATAATCACGAGTATTTAAAGATTTAATATTCAACTATCTTCTGTTGACTCGTTTTGATACATTTCTTGAATAGACAACATGAACTTTAATAGTCTCTATTACTTACAGAAATTGATTTTTTATGAAGGTGTCATCATATAATAAGCATATTGAACTTTCCATTTATTTTAACTGTTACACACATGATGAAATTATTGTCCAAAGAGCCAATCCACTAAGTCATGCCAAGATCATAAATCATATTTTTTATTCCCTTTGACATTTAAATGATTCTAAAGAAACATTTCACCTATATTCTTTTCAATGTGCATTAAATCTAAGAAATGATGAAATGAATTGTTTGACCAATACGAAAACTAAAAGAATATGCTACTCTTCTTCCAATTGTAGCAAGTATCACTAGAAACATTCTTTCTCTTTATAGATTTCATTTGATCCTTCCCAAAGGAAAAACTGAAATCTTTCAATTCATTAATCATATCAATTCCAGATATAAGCTGAGGTGGATAATCAACCTACATGGTATTTTCAAATCTTCAATGATCGTTTCTATATGGATGTTTCATTGTAAAGAGTCTTTGATATCCCATTAAACTAACGCTACAAAAATATTTCAGTCTTCTGGATTGATTATTCTTTATATGAACATGACAAGATATTTTTCCATTCGTGCTCCATCCAAACACCATTTCATAAGCAATAAAATCATTAATCATCCACATAAGCACTACAAACATCTGAAATATGTCTTTCGAACATGAATCATATGTGAGAACACCCACATCCCAAAGAAGTTTTAAATCTTTTATTAAAGGTTTCATATATACGTCTATATCATTTATGGGATCAGAAGGGCCAAATATAAGTATACCCATGAAATTGAAAGTTTTTTTCATACAAAACCATGGGGGAAGGTTATAAATGTGTATGAAAACTGGCCATCTGTTATGTGAAGTAAGCATTTTCCCAAATGAATTAAAACCGTCACATGAAAGATTCAACCTCACATTATGCACATCAGCTGCAAAATTTGGATATCGAGCATCAAATCACTACCATGATAATTAATCTTCATGGTAAACCAACTCATCATTATTATTCTTTCTCTCAGTATCATGCCATCACATTTTTATTTATATTTCATCAAACATGAAATGATTTTGGAGTCTAGGGATCAGTGGAAAGTTCCAAATTACTTTATGTGGCACACGAGATGGTGTTCCATCATATTTTTTCTTCCATCGGGATGTCCCACATTTAATACAATCATTTATTTCAATGGTTTCCTCCTAGAATAAGTTGAAATCATTCGGTCCAGCATGAATTTTGTTTTTTGTAAATTCAAGTTATTCAACTAATTTCCATTCCATATAGTAATTTGAGGGAATATCTACATCATCTAGAAGTAAGTCCTTCAAGAAGGTAAGAATGTAATCGATGATAGTATTAGAAATCTTATACATGGTTTTCCCATGAAACAATCGAATAAAAGATTTCTACCTTTTCATTTTACCACACTGTCGATATACTGGAGTTGTCGCAACATCATTCAATTTTTTCACTATGTCAACATCATAAATCTCATTGGACACATCTTGTGTGCCTGTATCAAAGTCTTCTTGGGTTGAAATCCTTTCCTTCTCATTATGACGAATAAATAGAAGTAGTTCATATATCAAATTCTCTATTCGAGTCCTCTCATTTGGATCATCACCATTTTCACGTTCCATTTTCTCCCCATTATGATACAACACACAATAGTTTTTTTGAAAACCATATTTGTTTATATGGTAAATAACTTCTTCATGGATCAAAAAAGGTCTTTCAACATAATTATAAAATGGGCAGTGTATGTGATAACTATTTAAACCATTTCCAAATGCGAAATCTAAAAATCTCTCCAAATTGTTAAGGAAATTTCTTGAGATCTGATCAATTTCATACATCCAACTTCTATCCATTCTATAAAAAAATTGTAATCAATCATTTCGTGAAATCAATTCAATAAGATTAAATTCCAATCGAAAATATTTTTAAGTAAATGAGAAATGTTCACTTTATTTAAAACCATAACCAGCACAATATGTAGATACATGTTGAAACCTAGAATTGGATATTATATTATTGTATCAACATCAATTTGGGACTGTGTAAGAGAAAACAAAATGACACATAGTGGAATTAAAAAAAAACAGGAGGTTTAGTTCCAATATAGAACATATTCCTCTCCACATGATAGTAACCCACTACTAATCCCATTTATTTAAAAACATAAAATTAACCATAACATAGAGGAGGTTTTACATGCAATAAATACACTCTAGGAAGTCCGGGATATAATTGGAATCTATTGTAGTTATTCATGTGAATAATATGTAAAAACAAGGAACAAGGAGTGTCGGAGTAAACCCTATTAAGGAATAAGATAAGTGATAAGTAAATATACATTAAACATAGGCACAAATCAAATGAAAAATAAAACATAGAGGGTGAATTGTGTATTGAGTTTTTGATGCAACTCAGTATTAGATCTACTTTGGTTAATAAATAATATTTAAATATATACCTTATATAATATTTAATGATCCAAAGAATCTTTCTATTTGGTGTGGTAATAGATCTCACATATCAAAGTCTTATATTGAGAAGTAATTAACATAGTACCCTCATATGTTCCATACACACATTTCATTTGAGGATTTATCGAAATTATACTCAACTACTAAAAAATTATCCACTAAGGAACAATCATAATTAATTAATCATATTGATAATATTTTTTGAATCTATTAAATGGTAAGATATTCATAAAATGGTAAGATATTCATTAATCATATTTAAAATATTTTGGTGTAGCATGCAATGCAAGCCACCAATGAATTTGAATTTATTCAAAAATAATAATAATTTATTAATACTCAAGGTGTTACAAACACAATGAGTGTACACTCCCATATCACCCGATCACACCACTAGGCTCATTCTTCAATGATTAACATGCCATAAAACATACACTTATTCAACTAAAAAGAGACCATGATTCTCATCCCTGCCAAGTTTATCTAGAAAAAACCACCCTTAGTGCTTCCTTCCCAACAATACTATGGAATCACATTCATTTCATGGATTACTATATGATCACTAGTCACTCAACCATTACTAAAAAACCGTAAAGAACATACTCATGCTCTATAAATCCTAGATCCTACCATATCATATCACAATCAACTATCTCATCAAAAAAACTCACCCAAAACCAATATGTTTAGGTATATAACAAATCATTCCCTCTTCATATAATCATGATTCAGAAATTACTTAAAGTAATTTAAATTAAAAGGATATAAATAATTCTACATTTCTTTACTTTTACCATAACAAGGGTATCAAAATAATCAATGTGAATCTTTCCTTAATGAACCATCTTTTTATGATTACCTGTAATACTTTAAAAAATTACAAATCCATAAAATTAATAAATGAACCCCAAGTGTTAAAATACATCCATTGCACCGATTGAATTGACTTACATCATCAAAGAACATCCCAAAATAAGATCCACATGTTCTTTCTTCAAAAAACATTATGGTTTGTGTGGGTATAATTCCACTAACGAGTTATATAGGAAACCCATATAAAACTCATTATGGACACTTTATAGAACTAAAACCTATTCCATTTTAAAATTCATTCTCACATAAGAATATAAATGTCATGTGAATACTATATGCCACATATGACGAAAGTGTTTTGGCTGAGCTAATTACTACCCACCCTGTAGTATGGCCAACACATCATGTGATAATACCCATGAAACAAAGACATGTGCCAATAGACCTTTTACAACACCCCATTTGGCCAAACACACATTTCACCATAAGGTATGGGCCATGTATATTTACATGGATCTCCAAGTCATGTACTTTGTGTACATTCCCAGGACCCTAGATTATCATAGACACCATGTGAACCCTTATACAGACCATGTGAACCCTTTTACCATGTCGTCACTATTATAGCCATTAATAAAAACTTATTAAACAACATCATTAGTCATATATAATCAAAGTGAACATAAATCAATAATATTATTTGATATAGCAATTAAAATTAAATCACACTATCTTATATCCCAAATGACCACCCATAAGGCTAATTAATGACCACATAAAGCTCTCCTTTCGGCCAAATCAAAACAGAAAACAAAATAATAGATGTAGAACAAAAAAACTAAGGTATCACTTATAGATTTTAAGTGTAGAAGAAAAAAATTTCTTGATTAAAGATGGATAAATTGGTGGAAGAAGTTTGGCAGGATGGGTAAGAGGGATCTTCGATTTAGGGCAGTAATCAAGCGGAGGGGAAACTGGAGGCCCGATCTGCATTTATAGGAAAACTATCCCAACGGTTTTTTAAAACTATTGGGATATATAGTGTATCTTAATGGTTTACTTAAACCATAGGGATAGGTTTATTCTATACATACTATACCAATGGTTAGTACATACCATTGGTATAGTTTTCCTATACCCACGATTTTTTAAACTGTTGGTTTATAGCCCATTTCTAGAAGTGAATGGTCAAGTCCTCCTACACTCATCCCACATGGATTGTGAGGGTTTAAATTGGTGACTTAGACACCAATTTATATCAAACACTAAAATAGAACTAAGAACAAAATTAGGTAAAAATAAAAACACAAGCTTCCATGCAGAAATCTAAGATAACACCATGGGATAATACTTATAGACCACCTACCTTGAATCCGATGATGAGAGAAATCTTAATCATAGACTTGGATCCAAATTAGAACAACCCTTGAATCCCCAACCTAGGTTTCACCAGAAAAGGAGTGTTTTAGGACTTCAGAAGGAGATGGAAGAAACTAAAAACACTAATTCAAAAAATAGAAGAAAGAGGAGCGTTAGACTTACCTGGGGATTCTATATGCAACCAACAACACACCAAACCTCCATGAAATGAAGGAGAACCACACTTGGGAATCTTGGTTCATTGAACCTCATCACTAGGGTAGTAGGGGGTGGAATGGAGGATAATGTGGTGTTGGGGTTTAAAATCCTAGGATGTAATTTTTGTAATTTTCTCAAAGTTTATAGGCCGCACAGTTTACCCGCATGGTTTACAAAATCCTTTGCAAATCGTGCATGAGCCTCTGTCCAAAAAACACCCATTCACATGATTTCTTGGGGATTCCACACGGTTTACTTTACCATGAACTAACCGTGTGTAAGCCTCTATCTATGGTTGTACGGTTCCCTGGGATTCCCGCATGGTTTTCACTAATAGTTCGGAAATCGTGCAACATGCATAGGAACTCCATTTTCTTCCTCTTTCGTGTCCCGAAACCTTGAAACACCCATGAGACTTCACATAATCCTAGGGAGACACTTATCTATCCAAAAAGAAGAGGCCAAACCAAAACTTAAAAAAAACATACCTTAAGAAAATCTGGGATCTTACATTATTCTAGCTACATACTGATTTTAGAGGCCTAAAATACATGGTGTTTATCATATCATATATGACGTGTGCAGCTACCTATTTTCCTCATTCTGTATAGTTGGTAAACACTCAAGACTTTTGGTCTAGAGTATACAACAAGTGACCTAGATTCACACTACCTGTGATATTTATTAATCCACGTAAACCTAACACAGTAAATCCCATGTTACACAGTATGAATGTCGAGGATATATTTCATGTGGAATTGATTTCAATTTAGATAATTATGGATTCTATAATATATGGTGGGTTACCTGATACTACATGTTGTTTAGTTAAAAAACTTATAGAACATTGTAAAAAATGGGTTTGCACTACAAAATCTATGGCAAGGATAATTTTAGAGCCTTATATTATTAGAATTCCATTGACATTATGTGTAACTTTAATCTAGTTTATTAAGAGGTGTTTTTTATTTTCATTTTGGAATGGTTTTTATTGGGATAATTTATGGTGTAAATATTACTTTCCTCTAATATAATTCTACCCACTTATAGAAATAATAACCCCTATTACTTTATCCCATGGGTAGGAGATTTTATTGTATTTTATTTCCCTTCCTCTCCATATATGTCCTTATAAAACAAAGGTTATTTTTTAGAATATTCATATTCCATATAGTGGTGGTGATAAAGAATGTGGGATGATATGGAAGGATTAAAGAAACAATTATAAATAGTGAAGCAGAACTTATTAATATTTTTTAGTCTCCTCGTTCTTTACTTTTTATGACTCCCATATTATACAAATAAATAATACAGTCATAGACATGTTTATTTGTGATAAAAATAATATTTGGTAAATTTAAAAAGAATAATTTTTGAATAAATTATTCTTTTTCCTCTAATTCTTGTATGAGGAAAATTATTTTTTGTCCAAAATATATTTATTAAATGACTTATATTATATAAAATATTTATAACATCTGAAGGATTGATAAAGAGAGGATATTAGATTAAATATTTGAAGTCGATTATTTTTACAAGGAATGAAGAAAATATTTTTTTATTCTTTAAATATAATTTATTTTCCAAATAAGCTAATTTTTTTATTTTATTTTATAATTCCTATTATGGGATGAATATGGGGATAAATCCTCCACATTTATAAATAATTATTATTTCAAGGGAAATACTTTATTAATCTCTAACACAGTTTATTCATAGTGTTAATTAATAATATAATTATTATTTATCTTTGATAAAAACTAATTCTTTTCTAAATAAATTGATAATCAAATATTTATTTGACATGATATTTTTTTCACCCCAAAGAATAATTTTATTCTTGTATTATTCTTGATTTATTTGAAAAAACTATGCCTGAACTTATTCTCATGTGGTTATATAGTCCTTCAACTACCACATTCTCAAATAATATCCTCTAAATCTTTTCACATGAGTTAAAATATGTTTTCATGGATCTTCAATGTAGGAAAATAAGATAATCATGGGCTTGGGTTCATAGTAGTGATGGAATAAAAAGTTTCCAGTGTAGTTCAAATAACCGATGGCTAACAATGGGATTGATGGCGATATATGACTAAAAATAATTATAGTGAGGTATAATGGAGGTACCAAGGGAATTAGAGTTGGGTGAAATTGGTGGATTTGTTGGTGTCTAAGGAATTGATGTACTTCATGAAGTTTGATGAGCAACAAGTTGATATTATTTGACCACACCCTATGTAAACCTTCAAATTACATGTTGTGTAGTCCATGATCTATGACACCAGGGTTTCACTATTTAATAAATATCACACACAATGTGACTTCAGGTCACACATAATTTATCTTAAAATCACATATTTCAATGTGTAACTATGTACACAATGTGATAATGAGATGGACTATCAGGAAAGATACCTCTATTATATGTGGAATGTAAACCAGGTTGGTTTGATTAGTATATATAGGTAGTAAATACTAAGATCCCGTGATGACTACATACAAATTATTCCATTGAGGTGTTGTGTACATGTTTTACACATTGTGTACTTCCAAAAGGATTCATGAAAAACCGATTAAGTTACATGGACTATACCCAAAGTACACAGCAATTAGCATGAGAATTCTATATACTGTTTACCATAAGTATATTCTTATACATAGATACATGACATAAACATGTGGAAGAATCACCTAACTAGGCCTATCTAAGTGCCTTAGACACCATATACCCAACTAGACACACTATTTTTTGAGGTATCTATAATACTCTTCATGATTTCTCACTAGGAATCTAGCTTCAAACATACGAGTAGTCTATGTTGAGAATATTTACACATATAGAAAAATAATACAATCCATTTAGCCATAGTTGTTTGTTAATGTTTCTTCTTAGTAAGTTTTGGGATCTTATATATAAAGTGCTAAGGACAGGTGGCGGGTGACATATTTGGAGAAAGCATGGAGTTAGTCACCCCTCATGTTTCTGGGAGATATCCTCCATATATGGGGTTTAATTACTTCCTTGTATACATATACATTATAGGGAATTGTTCTCTATAAGATAAAAAAATATTAGTACTTCCCAATATATTAGGGGAAGGGTAATCCATTAATAGAGTTAGTAATACCTTATATGTTGGGGCATGGTCCTCTACTAGTAGAGTTAGTACTCACTTATAACTTTGGGTGCACTCCTCTATCTGTGGATTAATTAATATTCTCCCATATGTTGGGTCATGTTTCCCTACAGGGTTTAGGATCTCCCTCTATCGATATTTATACTCCACACTAAGATGAGGTTCCCCACTATTGATTCTGAGAAGTGGATTTAAATTTTTAAAATTTATTATACTTGTGTTTTGATGCTTTGGGTTTTCCGGGTCCCTATAGTAGATGAATCCAAGTGAATTGGGATTTGAAAAAGTATAAAAGCTTTATTTAGTGTCTATTTATTTTATTTTGTGCCTAGGTTAAACCCTACATTCCATACCTAAAGGTGGAATCATATTTTTCATATGATACACCATTCAGTAGATACTTTATTTTTTTATAAAAAATTATAATATAAATACTAAATGAATTTCAACCCATGCAATGTTACCAAAAACCTGATGCACACAAAAGTTATGTCACACATAGTGTAAACCCCACATCCCAGATCAAACGGTAGTATCAAATTTATCATATGATACAATATTTTGTAGATATTTTAATTTTTTGTAAAATAATAATAATAATATTAATATAATTACCTTTTTTTTCATTTTTACCAAACACCCAACTCACACAAAATTTATGTTACTCCAAGGGTAAAAGCCACATCCTTAACCTAACAGTGGTTTCAAATTTCACATATGATACACCATTAGCGATATATTTCAATTTTTTGAAAAACATTATAATAAAAATATTAAATAAACTACCCTTTCTTGTGTTTTTACCAATCACCCAAATCACACAATTACTATGTTGCGCCTATAGTAAACCCACATCTTAGACCTAACGGTAGTATAATATTTCCCATAGGGAGACACCATTTGTGATATATTTTATTATTTTTTTAAAATAACACTCATGTGTTATAGTATATTTAATATTTTTATTCAATCTTCTCCAAACCTCTATAAGCCTCAGAATCCCGTTCTACCTCAGTTCCACACTACAAAAAAATTTCATATAATATTCCAAGGTGTTAAAATATAATAATAATTTATTTTTTTTAAAAATATTAATAACTATTATTATTTATGTTTTAGTTTTTGATAACTGTGGACTCAAGAAGTAGACACTTGTTTCTATTATGTGATCATGACTGGATAAATCATCACAAAAATCCCAATGGATCCAAATCTAATCTACATTGAGGGTGTGGAAAGATTTCTATCATTTAAAACATCAAATTCATAATTTGGTTTTGATGGAACAATTAAATTTCTATATCAGAAAAGTGATCTTAGGAGATTTGAAACATTTTAAAATGTTGGAATTAATTTAAAACATTTTGGTTTTTAGAAATATTATATTTTTTGGTATCAACAAGGTGAAAAGAATTTAGTAGAAAATATTTTTTTGGGTTTCAAATCCATCATTTAAAAATTTATTATATGAGGCTACTGGAACTTCTATTCAGAAAAAACTCACAATGATATTCCAAATCCTGAATCCAAACATTCAAAATTTTTCAATTTTTTGAAATTTTATAAGGTGGCCTTATATCTTAAATTTAAGATGAAAAAACTTGAATCTTTTACAAAATTGTTTCTATTAAATAATACTTTGGAATGTCAAATATTTAATTTGATAAAATGTTATCTTTGGTTAAATTGTTGTTGCTTAATGAAAATAAATTACCTGTAAGTTTCTATTAAAGAAAGAGGTTGGTTGATAATTTGATTATTATTAATAAAAATATCCATGCATGTTCAAATGAATGTATTTTATATTATAGAAATTATGAATCATTATTTAATTTACATGATGTGGAGAATCAAGGTATAAAGACGCCTGAAAATTGAAGTTTAGATTTCTTATGAAACAGTTGAGGCACATTCCAATTATACCTCATTTATAGTGTTTATTTATGTATCAGAGCATAGATGCATTGATAACATGGAATAAATCAAATATTTTCATCAATAAAATATTGAATCATCCATGTGATGGTGATTCATGGGAGCAATTTGATTAGATGCATCTTTCCTTTATATAAGAACCTTCTAACATCTAGTTGGGTTTTTTACTGATGGTTTTCTATATTTGGTGCTTATGGAATTCAATATTATTATTCTCCTATTTTCATTACTCAATACAAATTACCTACTTAGATGTTAATGAAGGATATATATATATATATATATATGTGGTGATATTAATTCTATGAAATTTGAAGAATAATATCAATGTTTATTTGAATCCACTAATCGATGAGTTAATTTCATTATGGAATAGTGGTCTAACTAAATTTAATATAGTTACATATTAGAATTTTACACTGATGGTCGCATTAATGTGGATGATCAGTGACTTCCTAATATATAGTATGTTATCTTCATGTATTACACATGGTATAAAATCATGTCCATACTACATGGATGAGAAAAATGCTCTTATGATAGGTAATGGGAGAAAGACTAGTTATTTTGACATTCATAGGATATTTCTTCTCACGGATCACTATTTTTGAAGAAATTGAAATAATTTTACAAAATATATAATTGTAAGAGATGAACCTACAACATTGATATTAGGTATTCAGGTAAAATATATGTTCTATACGATAACTTATATTACTTTTAGACCAACCATAAATGAACAAAAAATTAATGTTTTTTAGAGAGATCTTAATCAAATAAAACATAGTATTTTTTGGGACCTTCCATATTGTATTTAGTTGTTGGTTCATAACATGTTAGATTTTATGATTATTGATAAGAATTTTTTTATAACATATTTTATATCGTGTTGGACACACCTAGTAAAACTAAAGATAATGTTAAGGTATAATTAGAGATTGCCCACATTTAAAGGTGTCTGGTACTTGAATTATTTAAAGATGAAAGGTCACACATTTTAATGAATCCAAACGAAGATTACACAATTTCTAGAGAAATTATTTTATTATTATATCAATGGATTCAAGATTTGAGGTTACTATATGATTATTATTCTAATATTTCTCGTTGTATCAGAAATGGGAATATTACTAGGTTAAAAGTCCATGACTTCCATGTCATAATGGAAAGGTTTCTTCCTGTTTGTCTTAAAGTGATATTGAATTCTCCAATATGGTATTTGTTGATAGAAATATTATATTTATTATGAGATATTTGTTTAGGAATATCAAATTATGATGCATTGATTATGCTACAAAACAATGTTGTTTTAATTTTATGTAAATTGGGTAAAATAATTCCAGAAGAATTTTTTCACTCAATGAAACATTTAATATTTCCTTTTCAATATGAAGCTAAATTTGGTGGTCCAGTACAATTCTATTGGTTGTAAACATTTGAGATATGTATGAAAAAAATAAAGAATAAAGTATGTAATGAAGTATCAGTTGAAGAGTCAATTTCAAATGCATACTTGCAAGAGAAAACTTAAAATTTGTGCTCTTATTATTTTTAATCGGAATATTCTTAAAAACATAATTAGATGGGTCACAACACGAAAAATGTTGATGATTTCATATACCATCAGTTTTATGGTTTTATTCTTACCATGATTAGTTTGGGTGGTTATCATGGAGGATGAATTTTAGATGAAGAACTACACAGAGCTCATACATATATTCTGTTAAATTGTGAAAAAATGGATTGATTTCTATAGTAATTACTACATTTTTTATTTTTTTATTTTTTATAATAGATAAATTTATTTAAATTATTTTTTTGTAGAATATATGAAGACCATAAGATTTTTTTAAAAAAAATTACATCTTTTTTTCTTGAAGAATGTTTTCAATGTAATTTTTTATATTGGTTTCAAAGAATCGAAAGGTAAGTTGATTTTAATGGAAAATTAAATCAATTTTGTAATGATAACTACTGTTAATAATTTTTATTATTTACAAAATATAAACCAAGAAAATAAAATTGATATTTTATTATGTGTGTTTAGAGACACTCAATTGAAACTGGTAAAATCTTATAATGATTATGTGGTTAATGGATTTCAATTACATACATGAATATTTGGTAAATCAAAGAAATAAATGAATAATGGTGTTTTTTTAAAAGAATATCATAATAAAGAAAGTGAAGTTGAGTTTTATGATATGTTGGATGAAATAATTGAGTTATGTTATCTTGGAAAAAATTATATAAAAATGATTAAATTCCATTGGTTTGATACTAATCAAGGGTTTTAGGTTCATCCATGACATGGAGTCATTGAAATTAAACATAATAGTATTCTTACATCAAACGAATCATTTATAATGGCACATCAAGAAGATCAAGTTTAATATAAATATTACTGTAATGTTTTAAGAGATCTGAATGAACAATGGTGTGTAATAAAAATGAAATATCCAGACAATGAGGTTATTCAATGAACAATGGTGTGTAATAAAAATGAAATATCCAGACAATCAAGTTATTGAAAATGAAAATGGTTCTATTGAAGTTCAATATTCTAAAAAGTTTCAATTAAATCTCAAAGTAAATGTATTACTTGATGAGATGTAAATATCAATTATGAAAACCCCAGTTAAGTGCTGATGATATTGATAATGTTAATAAAGTAATAATGGGTGATGAAACTAAAATTCATATAGAAGTTGATGATGATGAAGATGAGGTTGAATAAATTGTCCTCGAAGAAGACTAGGAAGATCATTACAATTAATGTATTATATTCAGGCATTTTTTTATATTTTATGTTTATATTAACAATTATTTATTGATAAGATTGTTTCAAATAACTAGACCCGATGATATATTCTTTCCCTTCTTTGATACCAATAATTATTTGTTTTTTATGTTTCATATCTATACTAACAGTTATCGACAGGTAAGAATATTATATTCTGTATGGTAATTACTATTATTTTTATATATTATATATATATTAAAAAATATTTACAGGTCAAATTAATTTTTATGGTATTTATTTATAGGTTATTATTATATTATAGTATTTATTAGTTTTTTATATTTTTTATAAGTGTTAAAAATTATTTAATTATAAAATTCTTATATTATGGTATTTTTTAATTTTTTATATTTGATATCAATATTAAAAAATAATTATAGGTAAAATTATTTGTTTCAAATATATGGAGATTCTCTTGATAATATATTTCATTCTCTCATTGATTCCAGACTTCCCGATGATGAGGACAATTGATGTGATCCACAGGATGCTGCCCATATTAGGAGGGGTGAAGTATTACTCAATTGATGATTTGAGACCCTATCATAGAGAGATTCCCATCACTTGATTTTGATTCTCATTTATGGAGGTGTTTTCAACCATTTAAGGTATTTATTTTATATTAATTTTTATATCAATTTCTATAATAATGTTCTATTTTTTTATTTGTATAGCTTTCTTCATTTACCTATTGGGAAGGCTGGTGTGATTCTAAGAAATTATTTTCCCAAGCCATGATTATCATGGGATCAGGTTCTCATTTCCATTCATTAGAATATTTTAAACCTTCAGATTGTATGTTATTAAATAATATATTTTATTTTAATTTTTTTTAATTGGTGGCATGTTTTTTTAATTGTCTTTTAGAATTTGTAGTCTTCAATTTTTGATAGGATGAAAGCTACTTTTCAGGAGGCATTAGATATTAATATATGTAAGATCCTGATCTTTCAAGAAGGCATTTACTTATTTAAATTTATGGTTAAACTCACTTTTTATGGTTAATTAATTGGTTATTGAGTGTTTGAAATGTTTTGGGAGTGTTTTGGGGGTGAGAAACACTAAAGGAGGAGAAAAGATTCCAAGCAGTGCTTAGCGCATAGTTTGTGAAAAGTTAGTGTAAATTGGTCACCTAGCCCAGGAAACTATGTGGCATAGGGAACCTTTCAGAAAGAGGTTGGCACACAGTTACATAATTTATTTCCAAACCGTGTGGTTTGGCCCCTCTTGTGAAGAGGTATCTTCATGGTTTGCGCACAATTTGGCTTACCATGTGGCCCTTAAAAAGTAGGAATTTCTAGTTTTCCTCTATCAGGATTTAAGGTTCCTAACCCGTGTTTCACCCCTCTTCCTCCTCGAACAACTTGAGCAATGAACCATACCCTCCAGGAATTCCAAGAGGTGACCTTCCTTTTAATCTTAGTTATTTGGAGTGATTTTGGTTGAGAATAAAAGATCCAGGTGAGTCTAACACTCATCCTTTCTCCGTTTTCTTGATTAAGGATTGTGTAATCTCTTATCTCCTTCTAAACCTCTAAAGCCCTCACATTTCTATTAGATTATAAATTGGGGCTTTAAAGGGTGTTTAATTTCAAATCAAGGGATTTTTTTGGGATAGTAATCATCTTTGATCATGAGGTATGTGGTTTTTAATATTTATTCTATAGTCTTGATGTGTATGGGGTGGTGCCAATGTGTTTTACTTATTGCGTTTCTCTGTATTTGATTTTTAAAAACGATTTGGGCTTAATTTTGAGCTAAAAAACCCTTCACGAACCCCATTGGGTCCCTAGGTCAGTGATACCAAACCTAGGGCTACCCATGGGGTAGGTTAGACCCTTGTAAACTATGAATAAAATTGGAAAAAATTGATATTGGGATAATATGAGAGAGAATGGATAATAAAAATTTAATTGGTATGTGGGTAGGGTTAATGTGTTATTTGAAACAAATATAAGTTGAATTTTTTAAATTCTTAAGAGGTTTTGAAATTTTTTTGAAGGTATATTTTGGGAATTTGACCTAATTAAAGATATATTGATGGAAAATTATGTTTGAATGTGAGAAATGTTTTGAAGGGAGGTGTTGACATCAAAGTATTTCAAATAGGTGTTTTCTAAATTTATTTCAAACGATGTTTGAAATATGGGAAATGTTCCCTTTTTTTGAAAATGGTTTAATAGTTGTTTTTTATTGTTTCAATAGGAAAAAAGCCTTGGGGAAATTTTTAATTTTCAAAGAGGAAGAACGATTTTCTAAAGGGTGGCTTAAATATGATTTCAAATAAGTATTTTTAATTTTTTATACAAAGATGTGTTATTAAAGGTTTTTTGGGACCATAGTCACTGAATTGATCTATTGGCTTATGAGATAAGACCCAAGATGATTATGATGGCATGCTTATATGGTTATGAAATGAAGTAATTGATGAATGTTCATAGCTGATGACATATCATAAAGAGGTGTTAATCATAATGATAGATATGTTTAATAGTTATAGATTGTGTTGGTAAATGTTAAATGGGTTGTAAATGATATTAATGTTAATTGTGTTTAAGTGAAAATGAGAAATAAGGTAGTGTTTGGTATAGTCATAAGGGGTTAATGAGAAATTATTTACAAATGGTAACGTGTTCATGGGTTATCACATGAGAGTGATTTATGTTTTGATGAATTATGAATTGTCAGTGTTATTTTATTATTAGACTATGGTTGTGAAATATTATATATGGTAAATGGTTACAGAAGCATGTGAGCATGGTTTGGTGGTGTGGGACAAAGGACTCAAGATCCTCCCATGGGTTGGGTGGGATTGAGGCTCTAAACACCACCCATTAATGCATCAGTTAGGGAGCCTGGATAATTCTCTAGGCCCCTATGGTTTCATTGGATTAGACTACTTGGACTAATGCTCCAAGGTAAGTGTGATTGACCACCTGGACTGATGATCCAAGGTTTGTTAAATGAACTACCTGGACTAATTCTCCAAGGTAAGTGAGATATAATTACTAGTAAATGTTTTCCCTTGTGATATTGGGAACTTGAATTATCCCTATGCTTAGTAGTTGACTGGAATAGGACGTAGTGTAATAGATGGAAATGCATAACTATTGAATAAATGAAGAAAATTATTAAATTAAATATTGTTAACTAATTTCTATGTGTTTTTTGTTATTAGTGAACACCCCTTAGGGTAAAAGTATTTGTAATACCTTGTGCCTCAAATTATATTCCCAGTGTGACCTGATTTTGTCATGCTGATTAGTTGCCTCTAGAGAATTTAATGGATGAAATGGATAATAGATAATTACTTAAATGATATCCATCTTACTTTTTATTTATTTATTGAATTATTACCTATATACACGTTTATACAGACTGGTAATTCTTTTAGACACCATCAGTGGTGGCCTACTGAGTTTTATTCACATCCTTATTGGGTTTCAATGGAACTTGGGTACCTAATAAGATGCTACCTTTCATCTAATATAGGTTTAAGATAAGGACTCGGTGTTTGGTTGTGCTTGAGATGATGTGTTGGAGTATAGAGGTCAGGACTAGGTTGGAACTTGGGTTGAGTTCAATGTCTTTTGATTGTTTTGGTCTATGTCTATATTGTATGTCTACCTATAATGTAGTGTTTTCTATTGATTTTATTATAGCATGCGTACTTTGTTACTTATTAGTTTTTTTCTTCATATTTTCCATTTACTATTCAAGTTGATTATTTTACCTATTGATGTTACGTATGTTGTGGGTTCACCCTAATATATAGGTATAGTCTCGACATGTTTCTCTTTAGACCCGCAATCCTAGTTGGTAGCCTCTAGTGTATGGGGAGGTGCGCCTGAGGTCATGTGATGACCCGACTTAGGACACCAGTTATAGTGGCTTCCAGGATGGGGACATTACAAAGTGGTATCAGTGTAGGTCATATTTCTTCTTACTATTTGGGAATGGTAGACAATAGATTGGGATTGCGTTAAGACGTGGTAACGAGCTCATTCCTGGGTTCCTGTATCCCCACATACAAGGAAAAATCCAAGTTTCTTGGGGTGGGAAATAATTTTATATTTTGTGCTTATATAGTTGGTTGATATTTCCACCTCGGGTGGTGTACTTATATGTGATGTTGTTTATTTATGAGGTTTTAACTCATGGACCAATGTGACCTGAGAGGGTGATTTAGTTTATGAATTGTGCTAGGCACATAGGATAGATATGTCATCCATATATTTCCAGTGATTGAACTGTGAATGACATTATGATAAACCAAATGGGTATAAATGGTGAAATTGAATGAAACTATGGGTGTTAAAAAATGGGTTAAAATGTTTTAGAGAAACCTAAATCCTTGGGTTGGAAAAGTTAAATGTTTTGAAATATGATTTTAAATAAAGTTGAAAATTTTGAAATTAGGGTCTAAAAAAAATGTTTTGAACGTTCAAATTCTTGAGTATTGAAAATGAAAAGTTTTGGAAAGTGAAATTGTGAGTTTAAATATTAAGGATAATTAAGTGGAAAATGGGAAGATAATGGAACATAGGGACACTAATGGTGGTTATCTCTTGTGTTGGTTCTTGAACCTATGTACGGGTGGTTTGGGAAGGGAGAGTTCCATAATTTTGAGAACTCTGGTTACAAGATGTGAGACCTTAATGATTTAGGTGTACTGGTTAAATGAATGTTTCTTATTGCGTCTTTGGATAGGTTGTGAACTTGATGTTGTGAAATAGTGTCTATTAAGGTGAATGTGGTGACACTTATGTATGAGACCCTATGAGTTGTGTTTAGACCCTAGAGAGTGGGTGTTTCTCTCGTGGATCCAGTGTACATGTGGGAGTATCTTTAGTGTGGGACCTAGAGTAAGTGGTTGTTTGCAGGATTTGGTGCAATGTGTCAAGAAAAGTGGTAGGATGAATACTGTGAGAAGCAGATTGTAAGAGTTTTGGTGTGTATGTCTTAGAGAGACCCAGTGGCCATTGCATAGTGTGGATCTAGTTTGAGGAGTCAGTATCGTTTGACATTTGAGGATGACCTATGAGAGTAGTTGTTCGGGGTGTCAGTGATTTTGGTTTTGATTGGAACAGGAAGACGTTTTAGACTTTGGAACTGAAGCATAGATATTTTTTCCTACTGGAAGAATAACCTAAAGGGTTATGTGAAGAATTTAATGATTTGTTGGATATGTGACATGAGTTATGGCTATGAGTTTACAATATTAAGAAATTGAGGGTAGCCTCGAGGGAGGTCAACCCAGTGTTATACGTGACCTGGAATGTGAAGAACATGTGGTTGATTCAGAGGATAAGTAAATGCATGGTGGGTGAAATCGTATTTTGATAAAAATTAAAGGTTATGCCTTGGACTATCCTTAGGGAAGCACTTAGGTACTTATGTTTTGTTCTAATGGTGGTTTTTAAGGGAAAAATTGTTGAGAAACCTGAACCTATGGTGTAAGGCCCCGACCCTAGTTACCCAGTGTCAGTGCATTATTACATAACATTGGAATGATTCTTAGGGATCAAATCCTGAAAGACCGATCAATTTAGTAGCCTTGGAATGACTAGATACAAACCTAAGTTTTACATTACATCACGAGATAAACACAATAACAACAATTTTTCCCCTTTGAACACACTTATATCCCTTATCCTATTCCTATAATTCAACCATAAAATACTTCTTCACATCCTGGGAAAAATAAAACATAGAAAGGTGTGAGATCAAATGCTCTGTAAGGATAACAATATAGCAGAATCTTTCATAAATAAGCATAAACATTTAAGGCAATTATAAGACTAAAATATAAGCCTTTTAAACTTAAACTTCAGCATAATATGGAAAATATAAATCAAATAATTTCATTTTCTTATTCACATGGATATTCTACTAGTCAAATAATCACATGAAATATCAATATCCAAATTCATAATGATGGAATGCATAATCCTATACTTCATAACCACATAGTCAGGGCCTTGTGCCAAGATTACAAATATGATTTTGTCAAGGCCTTGTGCCAAGACACTAGTTTGTCTCATGAGACATACCGATGTATTGAGGACCTATAGTGGGCTCCACCATCACTTAATAAGTCCAATGCATTCCTCATATGAAAAGGTTTAAACAAAACATAAACATTCATATTAAAACTAGCATACGAAATGTCAATAGTTTATCCATAAACTATGAATGTGGTAAAAATAACACACCCACAGTCAAATATATTACAAAACCTTCAATACAATATAGAAGATTTGTAACATAGTAAATCAACTTCAAACAATCATAAAATCCCTCAAAGGATGTTGACATAGATGAAATCAAATTTTTTTAGAGAAATATCTCTTTCTATTTTGAAATCAATTTAAAGTCATATAATTATAAAAGAAAACATTTATTTTGAAAATATTCTTATAATCTTTTATAGGAAGCTTCAAAGAAGTTATAACGGTGAAAAATAGCCACACCCACTGTATAAGTTAAAAAAACATTCTTACCTTAATTTTGTCGAAAATTTCATAAAGTACCTTGTTTGGAAAGCGACATAAAGATTCCTTTCAAACCATTTTATAAAAAGTAAAACAAGTGTATAAATGTCTTTAACCCATAGTGCAGTAAATAGTAAAAATGTTTTGAAATACATTTTTAAGAATCATGGATGTGGATTACAAAGAGGTCACAGTAGATACTTACGTAAAAACAACCTCAGATAATAAAGAGATTGTGAAATTAACCCTTACCTTGTACTTCTATTTTTTCGGGGGTATGTTAACCTCCTGTATAATAGTTAAGTCATTGTTATTGAATTATACAAGAACTATATACATAAATATGATATCATATATGGAATTCATAATGCCAGACTTCATAACCACATAGTCAAGCCCTCGTGCCAAGACTACAAATAAGATTTTGTCAAGTAATTGTTCCAAGAAACTATTCTGTCTCATGAGACCTACCGATGCATTGAGGAGATATAGCGAGATCCACCCATCACTTACTATGTCCAATTCATTCCTCATATGAAAAGGTGTATACATAACGTAAATATTCATATTAAAACTTGCATACGAAATGTCAATACTTTATCCATAAACCATGAATGGTAAAAAAATAACACATCCAAAGTCAAACTTATCACAAAACCTTCAATAAAATATGGAATATTTTTATCATAATAAATCAACTTCAAACAAGTTTAAAATCAATCAAAGGATTTCGACATAGATGAAATGAAAACTATTTGAAAGAAATACCTCTTTCTATTTTCAAATCATTTAAAAGTCACTTAATTATAAAAGAAAACATTTATTTTGAAAATATTCTTATAATCTAGTAAATTAAGCTTCAAAGGTTTTGTAATGGCAAAAAATAGCCGCACCTGTCATATAAGTTTTAAAAAAAAATCTTTCCTTAATTATTTTGAAAAGGTCGTAACAGACCTTGTTTGGAAAACGACAGAAATTTTCCTTCATAAAAATCTTATAAAAAGTTAAAAAAGGTTATAAATGACTTTAACCCATAGTCCAAGAAATATTAAAAATGTATTCAAATACATTTTTAAGAAAAACGGATGTGGATGATAAAGAGGTCCCAGTAGATACTCACGTATAAACAACCTCAAATAATAAAGAGATTGCAGAATTAACC
The DNA here is from genome assembly GCA_963277665.1 of Viscum album. Lineage (NCBI taxonomy): Eukaryota > Viridiplantae > Streptophyta > Magnoliopsida > Santalales > Viscaceae > Viscum > Viscum album. The sequence continues at coordinate 235,985,151 of OY728146.1, forward strand.
CTTACCTTGTACTTTTCCTTGATCGAGAGTATGTTAACCTTCTTTATAGTAGTTAAATCATTTTTATTAAATTATACATGAACCAAATACAAAAATATGATATCATATATTATTATCTAATATTTCTTTGTAAATAATATTTTAGTAGTATCATTGTTTTGGATGTTAACTGATTCATTATCATTTATAAGTTTTGTTACATAAGTAATGTTTGTTACAGATAGGATTTATTTTATTAATATCCATAATGATATTATGTTCTTAAATATTATTATTAACCATAACATGAAAATTATTCTTGAATGGTTACGATGGGGAATGAATTTCATCATGTTTGTGGAGATGATAATCCGCACGTACGCATGAGAGACAATAATATTTAATTAAAGGTGAAATAGTATGTAATTGGATGGTATATCATATATATATAATCCTTAACATGTTATATTTAATATTTAAATCAGTTATACTCATTATTATACCCATCCAAATAATGAAGTGTTTAAATAACAAACTACACCATGACATGGAGACGGTAAACCTTATGTACACACGTATGGTAACTTGTCATTCATAGGATGGATAGAATAATGAATTTGGTTGTACCATATATATAATAACATCACAATATCTATAAGGTACTAGATTTATTATTTTGGTATGGAAACAAAAAATAAAGAAGAAGTGGAAGAATAAAAGAACTTTGAAAGAGGTTGTGAAATTATTACCTCTTCTTCGGGTGTATCCTTTTGAGTTGATCAAAAGGGATCTATAGGATAGATTTATAATCAATTTAAGTTCTCTAGGTATAGGTGAGGGTAGTTGGGAGGATATTTGAGCAGGGGTTGGCCGTTCCAAAATGGCTTTGGAGGTGTGATTCGAAGAGAATGAGAAGTGCCCGTTTATAAGAGAGGTGAGGGTCAATTTTGGAAAAGCTTGAAATATTATTTTATTATACAATCATATTCGGTTTATAATGGCTCAAAAATGATTTATTTCTAGGATAAGGTGGGTATGGGTCGAAAACTTCGAAACAAATAGTTTTTAGACAGGTTTATGTCACCATATTAACCTTATATTTAAGATTTAACTCTTTGTTAAATAGTTTAACTTTTACGATGTATTCTTGTATTATTATATTATATGGTTAATTAACTTACTATAAAAATACAAGAGAACCCCAAGTGGTTAATTATTGATATATCTAGACTTATCTAAGTTCTTTGGATGAAACTTATATTTTTATGAATATTATATCAATTAATAATATAGTATTTGTTTTATAAACTTATTTATGTCAATTTTGACACTATTTGGTATTTTGTTTTTTTGAAAGTCATAACAACTTTATTACTTCAAATAAAACTCATTTAATAAACCCTAGAATGTCATATAAATCTATTAAATTATAGTAATGCATCAAAATTCTCAATTTATATTTATTTGGATATTTATAACATCAACTATTTCAACATTTCATTAAAAAGGTAATCACTCCATCGTCATTGTGTCATAAATAAATTTAATTATATAATGTATAAAAATTATAAATAAATTGTCATTATTCAGGAAATATTTTTAGCCTTATAATTAATATTTATAGTTGAATTTATCTTATGTATAAGCCAATATTAAAAATGTTTTAGTTATGAAAATTTGAATTTAACACTTTTAACTCTTGTTTAAATAAAATAATAATAAATGTCCTAATCTAATCCAAGTAGACCAAAAGGATAAAATTTTATTCCTAAGGATGATTTGGGTTGAAATATACTTATCCAATAGAATTTTGATATGTGATAGGGTAGTTATAATAAAATTTTTACATTTAATTACCCTAATTACTTTTAACCGTGGTAAATAAAAGTCAAAATCCACTATTCACCAAAAATTATTTTCATCTTATTAAACCAAAATTTACTTACTTATTTCAACTGTGTCTCTCAGATTTTTGAAATTCAATTCACATAATTGGTAAAATTGCATTTTATGCAAATTTTATAACGTGCCTAGGAGGTGGGTAAAAGACGGTAAAAAGTTCAATAAAAATTTTTATATCTAATATTATTATAAAATGACCCCAATGAATTTCATTGAACATATAAAGGTATTATGTATCTATTTTTACCTAATATAAATTTAAATAAAATAACTAATTATTTAAATAAAAAGTTTGTTTTGAACAACCTGAACTCTGGGGAGACTTGGCGGCATTACCAAATGATAATCTACAACTCTAATTCATTCTAGAATTTTGAAAGGTCTCATGTACTTGGGGATCAATTTACCCTTCTTACCGAAACGTATAACACCATTCCATGGAGATACTTTCAAGAAAACATGATCTCCTAATTGAAATTATGAATATTTCCTTCGGTTATCAACCTAGCTCTTTTGCCTACTTTGAGCTGCTTTGATGTGGGTTTGGATAACCTTTACCTTTTTCAATGTTTCCCCAAAATGTTCTAGGCCTATGATTTTTCATTCACCAACATCATCTCAACATGTTGGGGTGTGAAATTTCTTTCCATATAATGATTCGTATGGTGCCATATGAATACTTGAATGGAAGCTATTGTTATTGGAAAATTATACCAGAAATAGTTCATTCTGATTTTCCATCAGTTTGAGGGTGGTAGGCTGTGCTCAAACGAAGTTCAGTATCCAGGGCCTTATGAATAATTTTCTAGAATCTTGATGTAAAATGGGGATCACAATCAGAAAAAATTGATAGGGGTTCTCCATGAAGTCTTAAAACTTCATTAATATATAGTCTTGCTAGAAATTTAAGTGGTAAATCTTCTCTTATAACAAGAAAATGTGCTGACTTGGTAAGACGATCAACAATGACCCATATTGCATCATTCCTTCTAGGATTATTTGGTAGTCCCATGACAAAGTCCATCATAATATCATCCCATTTCCACTCAGTTATGGAAAGAGGTTTCATGACTCCTCTAGGATGTTGTCTTCCATCTTTCACTTATTGAAAAACCATACATCTTGACACATAATCAGCAATCTACCTCTTCATGTTATACCACCAAAAATGTTTCTTCAAATCTCTATACATTTTAGTGCTACCAGGGTGTATAGAGAATTTGGAGGTATCAGAATCATCGAACAATTCCCTTTTTAGATTAGGTATTTCAGGAATACAAAGTCTCTTCAAAAATTTCAAAATTCCATCTTCATTTACGAAGTGGATCAATCTCCCATCGTTCATAACTTTAATTTTCTTTTGAAACACCTCATCATCAGTCTAAGAAATTTTTATCCTTTCTAGTAAAGATTTTTTAGCAACCATTTGTATAAGTATTGATGTTTCACCTTCCATGATTATTCCCATATCCATCTTTATTAGATCCAAGAACATAGGATCCATTTCAACTCTAATATTGTTCAAAACTCCATGATCCTTTCTGCTCAAAGAATGCCACCTTATTTTCCATCCTCAGGTGGTAGTGTGTAGTGCAATCATAATCCTTGAGTTGTTCAAGACATTGTCTCTTCCTCATGTTGAGTTATTTTTGTGAGAAAATATACTTCAAACTCTCATGATTAGTATATATCTCACAATTTTCCCCATATATATAGTGTCTTTATATCTTCAAAGAAGAAATAACATCTACTAACTCAAGATCATGAGTGGGATAGTTATATTCATGAATTTTTAGCTATCGTGATGCATATGAAATAACTCTATCATTCTACAAAAGGACACAACAAAGTCTTTTTTTTGAAACATCACTATAAATAACAAACCCATCATTCCCTAATTGTAGATTTAAGATAGAATCATTTACTAATATTCTCTTCAGTTCTTCAAAAAAAAATCACACTCTTGTGTCCAAAAAAATTTAACCCCTTTACATGTGAGCTGGGTTAATGGGTTTGCCAATCGGGAAACATTCTGGAAAAAACACTGACAATAACCTGCTAAACCAATAAAACTGCGTACATCAATTATATACGTCGGTGCTGGACATTCTTGTTTTTCATTGGTATTTTAAGGATAGCTATAGATTCCATCCTTAAAGACAATATGGCCAAAAAAATAAATATCCTGAAGCCAGAATTCACACTTGCTAAACTTCCCATATAATTCATTTCTTCTAAGAGTCTTTAGAACAGTGTGTAATTGATTTTCATGATCTTCGTATATTTTGGAGTATACCAAGATATCATCAATAAATACCACTATAAATTCATCAAGATATTCCTTAAAAACTCTATTAATTAGATCCATGAAAACAGAGGGTGCATTAGTCAGTCCAAAAGGCATTACTGTAAACTCATAATTCCCGTACCTGGTTCGAAATTCTATTTTTGGAATGTCTTCCTTCTTCGCAAAAAACTAATGATATCCAGATCGAAGGTCAATCTTTGAAAAATATTGATCTCCCTAAAGTTGGTAGAATAAATCATCAATGTGAGGTAGAGAATACCTTTTCTTTATTTTTATATCATTGATCTCCTTGTAGTCAATGCACAACCTCATAGATCCAAATTTCTTCATAACAAAAAGAATAGGGGATCCCCCTAGAGAAACACTAGGGAGAATAAATACTTTATTACTCAATTCTTCTATTTTTTTCTCTAGTTCCATTAATTCCATAGTTTCCATTCTATAAGGGGCCTTCAATATGGGACTTAAACCAAGAATTAAATCAATGGAAAACTCAATTTCTCATTCTGTAGGATGTCCAGGTAAATCCTTTGGAAACACTTCAACATTTTATTGTACAATAGGTACATCCTATATTCGAACATTATTTTCCTCACCCATAGTTATTTCATTCTCTTCCTCCCCAATAATTGAATTTAGTAGAGCTATTGGTGGTGAATCTAGATAAGAATCAGGTGGTGACGTTTATACATTAATGATAAGGTGCTTTTTATCATCATCAAAAATTGTAACCTCCTTCTTCTTACAATAAATTTTCACATCATGGTCTGAAATCCAATCCTTTAGAAGGATTATACCAAATTAAATCATGGGTATGATGATGAGATCAGCAGATAAAGAACATTAATATGCTCTAATGGGAACAGATTCACAAATCTTTGTTGAAATGATACTTCCCTTATGAGTTTTGACTGAAAAATCCCTTGTTTAATCAAATTGGAAATATCTAATTTTCTTAGTAAACTGGGAAGATATGAAACAATGTGATGATCCAGAATAAAATAAATCATTGTATAAACTTTATGAAAACATTAAATTACCTGCCCCCATGTATTTTGAAGCTTCAACCTCAGCAGTAGTGATCGCATAAGCTTGGTCTTTCTCTCTTCACCTTTTCTGAGGTAATTTTTCTTGGCTATTAGGAAATTCAATTGCATAATTCCCCATTTATCTACAATTGTAGAATTCAACATTGACAACCTCTTTCATTCCCTTGCAATCATGAGATTGGTGGCCTTTTTCACCACACTTGTAATAGAATCCCGTTCCCTTTAAGAAAGTACAAGGGTGTTTCTTCCCACATTTCCCATAGGATGGATATTAAACATTTCTATTCTTCCCCTTATTTCCATTCCCAGAGTGTTCAATAGATCTCTTCTTCTCTTTCTTTTCTTTAACATCGTAAGACTTAAAGAATTTTTTTCTATCTTGATAGCACACGAGACAATATCTTCGTATAATGAGAAAGATTTTGAGACTAATGCTTGATGAAGAAATGGTTTTAACCCATAAAAGAATCAATCAATATTACTACTTGGGTTAAGTATATAATCTACAACATTCCTTGCTAACCTTGTAAAGTTAGCCTCATACTTTGGACATTCTCATCCTCCTTTTTCCTCAAACTCAGAAACTGTCTTTCCATACTTCATGGTCGTGAGTAAAGTATTTTTCTAAAAAAATCACTTTAAACGCCATCCATTACATATTTTATACTTCTTCATCTCATTTGTGTTTTTAATTAATGACCACCATTGATCTGCATCTCCTGTTAGGCGACAAACTGCCATGACAACTTTTTACATTTTGCTACTCCCAAAATCATGAAATATTTTTTCTAAGGATCTTATCCATTTACCATCTAAAAATGGATTTTTAGTCCCATTGAATGTTGGTGGTTGTTTCCTCATGAAGTGGTCTAACATTGATCCTCCGTGTTGTGGATCACGGTGCTCCATACGGGTAAGGTAATTATTCATAACCAGTGTGAGTTGTCCCAATATGGTGATAAGCTGATCAGCATCAGTTGCATCACCAACTCCACTATTATTATCTTTAGTAGGAGGGAAATACCTTCATGAATTAAGTGCGTTGATATGGTTTCCATTTCTTCCATTAGGCGCCATTTCTAAACAATAGAATACAATAGATTAGTTTATGAATCACAATACATAATCCCAAACTTGTAAAATATCTAACATAAATTGAACAGTTTATGGATATAATACATAATGATAAATTTTATTTCTTTGAGGAGGTATAAACTCATAAATCCTTCATAATTATTTGTAATAAAAATGTGAATTATCCTAAGCATATCCCTTAGGAGTGTTGAAACCAAGAGTGCACCAAGGCCCATTTTCATGTACTAGGATACCTCAGGTCAAGCCTGAAACTCCTTTTCGGAGTATTAATTCCTAGGTACATTTGTGCCAGAGCCACCTCTACCATTTCGTATCCAGAAAGGGATGTATTTTTTGGAAAATACACAAAATCTCTACATTACCAAAATTCCAGGAAGTTCTTCTATACTAATCCTCAAATTCTATCTTAGGGTAATGTTCTCTAATCAGAGTTTTTCTAAATCTAACTTCCAGAGATTGTACTAAACTTCCTCTGATACAAACTGTAATGCCCCGACCCTAGTTACCAAGAGTCGGTTCATTATTACATAATATTTTCATGATCACAAGGGATAAAATCCACAATGACCGCTCAGTTTAGTAGCCTTATTATTACAAGATACAAACATAAGTTTTACATTACATCATGAGATAAAAACAAAAACATTTTGTCCCCTACGAAAACACTTATATCCCTTAGCCTATCCCTATAGGCCAACCATAAAATACTTCTTCACATCCTGGAAAAAATAAAACATAGAAAGGGGTGATCTCATATGCTCAGTAAGGATAACAATATAGTGGAAACATTTATAAATAAGCATAAGAATTTAAGGCAATGTATAAAACTAAAACATAAGTCTTTTAAACATAAAATTCAGAATAATATGGAAAATATAAATCAAATAATTCCCTTTACTTATTCACATGGATATTTTACTAATCAAATAATCGCATGCAATATGAATAGCCAATTTGATAATGATGGAATGCATAATGCCAGACTTCATAACCACATAGTTAAGGCCTCGTGCCAAGAATACAAATAAGATTTTGTCAAAGCCCTGTGCCAAGAAACTAGTTTGTCTCATGAGACCTACCGATGCATTGAGGAGATATAGTGGGATCCACCCATCACTTACTAAGTCCAATGCATTCCTCATATGAAAAGGTTTAAACATAACGTAAACATTCGTATTAAAACTAGCATACCAAATGTCAATAATTTATCCATAAACCATGAATGCCATAAAAATATAACTTCCATAGTAAAACATACCACAAAACCTTCAATGCAATAGGGAATATTTTTATCAGAATAAATCAACTTCAAATAAGTTTAAAATCCATCAAAGTATTTGACATAGATGAAAAGAAAACTATTTGAAAGAAATACCTATTTCTATTTTTAAATCATTTCAAAGTACCATAATTATAAAAGAAATAATTTATATTGAAAATATTCTTGTAATCTTGTAATTTAAGCTTCTAAGGTTTTATAATGGATGAAAATATCCACACCCGCTGTATAAGTTAAAAAAACATTCTTTCCATATTTTGTTTCGAAAATGTTGTAAAGAACCTTGTGTAGAAAAAGACGGAATGTTTCCTTTATAAAAATCTTATAAAAAGTCAAAAAAGGGTATAGATTAATTTATACCATAGTCTCGGAAATAGTAAAAATGTTTTGAAAAACATTTTTAAGAAACACAGATGTGGATGATAAAGAGGTCCCAGTAGAGACTCACGTATAAACAACCTCAGATAATAAAGAGATTGTAGAATTTAGCCTTACCTTGTAATTTTACTTGATCAAGGGTATTCTAACCTATTTTATAGTAGTTAAATCATTGTTATTAAATTATACAATAACCAAATACACAAATATGATATCATATATGATCTTCTAAAATTGATTTGTTAATAATATTTTAGTAGTATCGTTGTTTTGGATATTAACTGATTCATTTTCCTTTATATGTTTTTTTATGTAAGTAATGTTTTTATGGATAGGATGTATTTGATTCATATATAGAATTATATTATGTTCTTAAACATTATTTTTAACCATAAAATGAAAATTATTCTTGAATGGTTACAATGGGGAATGAATTTCATCGCATTCGTGGAGACGGTATTCCGTACGTACGCACGAGCAAAAATAACATTCAATTGAAGGTGAAATCATAAGTAATTGGATGGTATATCATATATACAGAATCCTTAACATGTAATATTTATTATTTACATCTGTTATACTCATTATTATACACATCCAAATAATGAAGTGTTTGAATAACAAACTATACCACGATGTCGAGACGGTAAGTCGTACGTACGCACGTATGGTGACTTGTCATTCATTGGATGGATAGAATAATGAAAATGGTGTAACATATTTATAATAACATAACAGTATGTATAAGGTACTGGATTTATTATTTTGGTATATAAACAACAAAAAAATACGAAGTGGAAGAGGAAAAGAACTTTGAAAGATGTGGTGAAATTATTACCACATCTTTGGGTATTTCCTTTTGAGTTGATCAAAAGGGAACCATAGGTTGAATTTATGATCCAAGTAAGGCCTCTAGGTCGAATTTAGGGTAGTTGGGAGGATATTTGAGTAGGGGTTGGCCGAACCAAATGGATTTGGAGGTTTCATTTTGAGATAAGGGTAAGTTACCTTTTATGATAGAGGTGAGGGTCACTTTAGGGAAATCTTGAAATATTATTTTATTATACAATCATATTCGGTTTATAATATATCAAAAATGATTTATTTATAGGATAAGGTGGGGATGAGTCTAAAACCTCTCAACCAATCAGTTTTTGAAATGTTTAGGTCACCATATTAATCTTATCTTTTAGATTCGACTCTTAGTTAAATAGTTTAACTTTTACAATGTATTCTTGTATTATTATATTATATGGTTAATAAACTTAATATAAAAAGAAATTTTAACCCCAAGTGGTTAATTATTGATATATCTAAACTTATATAAGTCTATTGGCCGAACAATAGATTTTCAGGAATATTATATCAATTAATAATATATTTTTTGTTTTAAAAATTTATTTATGTCAATTTTGAAATTATTTTGTATTTTGTTTTTGTGAAAGTCATAACAACTTTATTACTTCGAATAAAATTCATTGAATCCACCCTAACATGTCATATTAATATAGAAAATTATTTTAATGCATCAATGTCTAAATTTACATTTATTTGGATATTTATAACATCAATTATTTTAACCTTTCATTAAAAAGGTAATTACAGCATCATAATTGTGTCATAAATTAATTTAATTATTTATGGTCTAAATATTATAAATAAAATATCATTATGTAGGAAATATTTTTTTATCTTTATAATGAATATTTATAGTGGAACTTATCTTATGTATAACCCTATATTAAAAATGTTTTAGTTATGAAAATCTGAATTTAACACTTTTAACTATTCTTTAAATAAAATAATAATAAATGTCCTAATCTAATACAAGTGGACTAAAATGATCATATTTTATTCCTAAGGTTTATTTTGGTCGAAATACACTTATCCAATAGAAATATGAAATGTGTTAGGGTAGTTATAATATCTTTTTTACCTTTAATTACCCTATTTACTTTTAACTGTTGTAAATAAAAGTCAAAAGTTACTATTAAAAAAAATATTTTCATCTTATTGAACCACATTTTACTTACTAATGTCAACCGTGTCTCTTGGATTTTTGAAATTCAATTCCCAGAAGCTGTAACATTACGTTTTATGAAAATTTGCTAACGTGCCTAGAAGGTGGGTAAAAGACGGTAAAAAGTTCAATAAAATTTTATATATCTAATATTATTATAAAATGAATCTAATGAATTACATTGAAAATATATAGGTATTATGTATATATTTTTACCTAATATAAATATAAATAAAATGATTAATTATTTAAATAAAAATTTGGTTTTAAACACTGACACAGAGTTTTTCACTATTCATTAAAAATTGAAAGTTTTCATAAAAATACCAAAAATTAACCCTAAGATAATTTTGATATTCCAAATCAAAAAATCATGTATATTTTGAAAAATAAAAATTTATAAAATTTCCCATAGTTGGTATTACTATTCATAATGGCTAGTTTGATTGGTCGTGGTGTGTTAAAACTCCATGTTGCGTACAACTCAAGCTATTGGATTATTCAAAGGGAAACGTACCATAGAAGCTTGGGGTGTTACATGTGGTTTTGATGGAGTTAGATATGGAAAGAACTGTTGGTTTGGGGTGATCAGGGAAAATGGTGATCAAAGCATGGATGGGCGCTTTTGTGTTGGAGGACACCTGGGGTGAGGGTGGTGACATAGTGGGCATGGTTACATGAGTGGTTAGTTTTTTGGTTGATATGTTTAGAAATCATTGGGTCCAATGAAGTTGGAATATCATGTGGCATGATCAGTTGTGTGAGTGGACATTTCGTCCAAGCTTTGGTGGTGTTTGTCTCATGTTAGCTAGAGTTGGGTTTTGTGTATGATCATAGGAGAGTGAAAGAGATTGATAATTTCGAAGATTTCCACATTATGGGAATTTTTTAGGGATACATGATTCCATTAGGATATTTCCAGGTAAATTGTATGTAAGTTCACATGATTTCCATAGAATAAAATTGGAGAGGCCCAGGTAGTGTGAGAAACAGGTTGTTTTTTGACTAATGGAATAAATCTTTACATATCTATTGTGATCAGTGGGACCATTCCAAAATAACACAAGTTGATTAATGATAATGAAACCACAAGGAATGATGTTACAAAACCACTTGATAGAGGTTTATGAGGAGGTACTGGGTTTGGTTTGAAAATCCTTTTGCATTGTGGTGTTTTTAGTGATGAAGATACATTCATGGGAATGAAGTATGAGACCTTCAGAAGGTTGAGGTGTCCTCATGGTAAGAGGTGACTGTTGTGGTGGATAGTTCATGGTGGTGTTTTTCAGATTCTCTTAGCATAATTCTTTCTATTTATGATCATTATCCATACCTTAACATCATCCTAGGCATGCTAAGAGAGCGCTAGATTTATGACTAGCATCATAAATGTGTTTTGGATGGGAAGGAAGCCTCTTGGAGGATATGATCAAGGAGCGGTTTGTGTGTGGGAGCCATACGGTGGGGGAGTACACCATTGAATGGTTATGAAAGAGGTCCTCATAATGGACTATAGGTTGAAAAATTCCATGGTTTTCATTCTCATATGCTCGGAACGAGTAGTTGATGATGTTTGTTTTGTTATTATAGTGAAATATGGATGGATTCATCCAATTTTTGGGGGTTCGTCTTGTGTTTGATCATGAGTTATGGAGGTCAAAATTTCTTGAGGAAAGTAGTTATAACAAAATTCCTAAGGTGGGAAGAATTATGTTAATCCATGGATATGTGGAGCTAGCTCTGAAGTTGACATGGTGGTATCAATATGCCAATGAGGAACCTGTGAGGTACGTGTTTAGGTTCATTGGGGGAAAATGGGTCAGCCTATGATGTGATGTTTGGGTTCTTGAGGAATAAACAAGTTACCCTAAAATGAGTTTAGATATAGGAGATTTCCAATATAGTTGGTTTCGATAGAATGGATGAATGCTAACATTTGATGGTTCTATTGTGGACTTTTGGTCATGGTGAGATGGAAAATGTGTTTTGTGAGATTTGAAAGATGATTTGAGTTATTTTTGGTCTTTTTTAGATGGTGGAAGTGATCAACATTGGAAAATGGTTGTGGAGAGATAAAGTGTATAGTGGGGGAGCACTGTAATGGGAACGTAGTCAGCCAATGACGTAGCCTGTAGTTTGAGTTGGATGGAATCAGGAAGGAGACATCTTTGTGTATTAGTTTTGGTGGCGTGTGTTGGATCAAATGTTGACTGATTGAGTACCTCAAGATGAAGAGTATGTTTGGGTTATGCTTTTTGGATATTCAAAAGTGAACTGAGACAGTTGGGATTTTTTTTTTGAATCATGGTAAGTTATGATTTGTGGTTAAAATTGGGATGTTTCCCCTTGTGTTATCAGGCTTGGATCACCATTTGAGCTTTGAAAGAATTCGGGATAGATGTCACCAAGTGATTTGGGATATGAATTTTGGAGAGGATCGAACCAAGAGTGTTTTGGTTGGTTATTCTTGGGGGATATTGTTCCTTGTAGTTATCCTTTCATGTGATGGTTCAGTGGAATTAACTAGACCCTTCACTTATGCTTGGTGCTGGTAATGAAGGGTCGAGTTAAATATGTCCTCCGAGAGCATCAGGTTGTTACTGTAGATCACAATGAGGAATTTGTTTTTGGTTGGAATGTTCCCTGGGTCAAAGAATTGTTACGACATGGCTGAGTTTAGGGATAATATCTAGGGTTGGGGGTGCGCAGGGGGGGGGGGGTGGAGGTTAATTGGTTGGATGTGGTCTGAACCTTTTTGTTCTATGGGACTCTAAAATGCTAGGAGGTGCAGATTGAGGATGAACCATTATAAGGTGGGGAGTTTATAAGATCTTAATCTACTCTGAGGGTGCGTCCTTGTTTAAATTTATAGTTAAAATATCTTTTTATTTTCAATGAAGTTTTGTTAGAGTGTATGAGGGGTTTTGGGAGTGTTCGGGGGGGGGGGGGGTATGATAGGAGGAGGAAAAATTCGAAGTGCATGGTTGGCACATGGTTAGTGTAAACTGTGTGCCTATCCCAAGGAACCATGTGGAATAGGGACCATTTCAAGAAAAATCTAGCACATTATTACTGTATGGTTGCCTAAATCATGAATATTCCCCCAAGGATCCATGTGACCCATAAAAAGTAGGAATTTATTGTATTTATCTATTGGGATTTAATGGTTCTAATCCCATTTTATCACATATTACTCCTCTAATAACTTTGGTGATGAACAAAACCCTTCAATACTTCCAACATGTGATCCTCCTTTAATTATAAAGCATTTGGAGTGAACTCGAGTGCGGATTGATGATCTGGGTGATTCTAACACTCCCTACTTAACAATTTTATGGATTAGGGCTTGTAGAATCTCTTCTCTACTTCCGAAGACCTAATACCCTCACTTTTATAGGAGATTATAATTTGAGAATTTAAAGGGTGTTTATGTTTGAATAAAAGGATGAATTTGGGCTAGTAATAATCTTCAATCATGAGGCAGGTGGTCATTAAGCATTTTCCCATAGTCTTGATGTACTATATGTGTATATCATTTTTCCAATGTGTGTTCCTTGTTGCGTTTATTTTTATTTGGTAGTGGAATGTGATTTTGGCCTTATATTGAGGTGATAAACTCTTCATGAACCTTGTTGGGTGTTTAGGTGTGTGAGACCAAACCTAGGGCTACCCATGGGGCACACCAGACCCCTGTACATTATGAATAAAATTGGTAACCATTGAGATGGAGATAATATGAGAGAAAATGGATAATAACTATGTAATTTATATGTGGGTAGGTTTAATGGGTTAATTTAATTAATTATAATTTGTATTTTGTAAATTCTTAAGATATTTTGAAATTGTTTTTATGGTATGTTTTGTGTTTTTAACTCGATTATAGATTTATTGATTGAAAATGATGATTAAAAGTGAGAAACATTTTTAAGGGAGGTGTTGACCTCAAAGTGTTTTAAAAGGCTGTTTTATAAAGACATTTCAAATGATGTTTTAAATGGGGAAATGTTACCTTTTTTATGAAAATGGTTTAATGGTTGTTTTCGATGGTTTCAATAGAAATGAGAGCCTTGGGGAATGTTCTGGTTTTCAAATAGGAAGACCCATGTTTTAAAGGGTTTCTTCATGATGATTTCAAATAAGTATTTTGAATTGTGTTTTATACCATGATGTGGTCTTACAGGTTCGTTGGGACCATAATCGTTGAATTGATCTACGGTCTAGTAAGATAAGAAGCATGATGATTTTTTTTTTCATATTTACATGGTTATGAAATTAATTATGTGGTGAATCTGCATAGTTGATTACATAGCATAAGGGGGTGTCATGCATAATGTTATATGTGTTTAGTAATTATGGTTTGTGTTAGTAAATGTGAAATGGTTTGTGAATTATATTAATGCTATTTTTTTAATTTAAAACATGTAAATAAAGAGTGTTTGATATAAGTTTAATGGATTAATGAGAAATGATTTGAAAAGGGTAATGTGTTCATGGTTTATGGAATGAGAATGATTTAATTTTTTGATGAATTATGAATTATGAATTGTGAATGTAAATTTATTTTTTTACAAAGGTTATGAAATGGTATATGTGGTAAATAGTTAAATAAGCTTGTGAACATGGCTTAGTGGTGTGGCATAAAGGAAGGAGTATCCTACCATGGGTTAGGTTGGAATGTAGCTCTAAACCCCACCCTTGAATACACGGGTTAGGGAGAGGGACTGCTGCTATAGGACCCTATGGTTTCATTGGATGAGACTACATGGAATTATGCTCTAAGGAAAGTGTGATAGACTACTTGGATTCATGCTCCAAGGTATGTGTGATGGACTACCTAAACTAATGCTCCAAGGTACATGAGATATAATTGTTGAGAAATGTTTTCCATAGTGAGATAGGGAACATGAATTATCCCTTATGCATAGTAGTTGACTGACATAGGTCATAGGGTAATGGATGGAAATTTCTAACTATATATCAAATTAAAAAAATTAAAAAAGTGAATATTGTTAACTAATGGGTATTTAATGGTTTGTGATTAGTGAACACCCCTTGTGGTAAAAGTATACCTAACCCGTTGTGTCTTGACTTAGATTCCCAGTGTGACCTGAGTTAGTAATGTATATTAGTATCCTCTAGAGAAATTAGTAGAAGTAATAGATAATAGATAATTACTTAAATGTCTTCCTTTTTTATCTATTTGTTTATTCCACTTTTCACCAGCATACAAATTTTTATATACTGGTTATTATTTTCGACATCGTTGGTGGTGGCCTACTAAGTTGTATTCACACATTGATTGAGATTCCATGACACTAGGGAACATAAGAAGATAATACTTGTCATCTGGTATAGGTTCAGGATAGGGACTTGGTTTTTGGTTGTGCTTGGGATGACAGGTTGGAGCATGGATTTCAAGACCGGGTTGGGACTTTGGTC
The DNA here is from genome assembly GCA_963277665.1 of Viscum album. Classification (NCBI taxonomy): domain Eukaryota; kingdom Viridiplantae; phylum Streptophyta; class Magnoliopsida; order Santalales; family Viscaceae; genus Viscum; species Viscum album. The sequence goes on from OY728146.1 coordinate 236,000,600, forward strand.
CAGTTTCAGAGTCTTTTGATTTTTTTGGTCTTGGTCTATATTGTATGACTGCTTGACATGTAGTGTTTTCAGTATATTTTTTTATAACATGCATACTTCTTTACTTATTTTGTTTGTTTCATGATATCCATGTATTGTTCCAGTTGGTTATTTTATCTATTGATGTTACTTTTGTTGTGGCTTCACCTTAATATATAGGTATAATCTCCCCATGTTTCTCTTTACACCCACAGTGCTATTTAGAAACCTCTGGCTTATCGGGAGGAACGCTTGAGGTTATGTGATAATCTAGCTTGGGGCACCAGTTATAGTGGCTTTAAAGTTGGGGGTGTTTCACTATACATGAATGTTTTCATCAGTTTTTACAAAACCATATAAGGAGAGCTATGGATAAATATTATGATACTATTTTTGACCAATACTGCATCCCCCATTGACCTGACTATATCTTAGCTCAGGTATGAATTATATTTTACTCCTACTGAGTAGGAGATAATTTTATGAGGAGGTCATATTATGGATGTCAGAATCGAGGGAGGTAAAAGGTCACACATTGGGATGATAGTCATACATTTTTTCTAAAATGACAACGTATAGTAAGTAGTATTATTTATTAATGTATAAATACTTTAAATGTAAAATATTCTTTATATTATATAGGATTGAACTGACCCATCAATCATGGAGTTTGAATTTTATAAGAAGATGTATTCTGGTCCCATATAAGGAAGCTTTTTGACGACAGACAACACAAGATTATGGGTAATATTTTTAAATTTTTTATTCATATTCTAATTTCTAATTATATTTAAAGGAAATTTATTAATATATGGTTTCCCATTTAAAAGAGTTTCAAGATGAGAGAAAATCATTTGAAACTTGTGATTCAGGTTTCGATGGGGACACTTGGATACAAACAACTATTCATGGTGTCGAGAAAGGCAAGGTGACTAGTATTGTTTCAAAAATTACACCTATTAGTTATTTTGGTAGTTATGTGATGTCATCATTAATCTCTAAGGAATCTCTTGGAGAGTCTTCAACTACAACATGGTATGTGGTGATGTTTAGAGCTGCTGATGAGACGATACAGCCGATTCAGAAAGAGTGGGAGGAGGGGAATGTAAAATAGATTCAAAGAGATGAGAATATATTAGAGTATATGTGATGGCTTGCATGTGATGTGGGTATGAAGTTTCTTTCCCTTTATCCTTTGAGTGATCCTCATCCACATAATACTAGTATATACTAATTGGGGTTTTATGATTTTTCTATAACTATGTGATAAATATATTATGTGTGAACTGATATATTAATGTTATATTTTTTGTCTTATATTTAGTATTCTTTTTAAATATTGTTTTCCAATTTTTTTTTATTTTTGGAAAATATTAGCAATTGTGATGGATATCTATATCCGTTGAAATTGGGTTTTCAAAAAAATGGTCTTATTAGTTGAAATGGATGAAGTGACCATAGAAAAGTAATTTTATTTATGATTGGTCTATCACAAATATTTATTTAAACTTTCTTTGTTTATTATTTTCAATGTTTGAACTGACTGTCGCAATAAATTATTATTTTTGATGACTCATAAAAAAACATAATTTTGATGTTGTTTTCTATGATGGCTCATTTGTGATGGGGACCCTTTAAAAATGAATGTTTGTGATGTGACACTTCCAAAAATGATCCTTCACAACAATGTGAAACTCCAGTAGTGTGTGATGAGTTAGAAATTAATTGAAGCACAACCAAAGGATGAAATTGTGCTTATGAAATAGAATTATATCAAGTAAGTATATTTACTTATATTATTAGATTGGAAATGAATTACCAATTTTAGGAAAAGCATCTTGAATAAAAAGTGGTATCCAATTACCTTCATATTTGTTGAATTAAATGGGTTTTTAAATCATAACTGATTTATGGTTTGTGGTCCTTAACTTTCTACATATCATTCACTTTCTCGTGGTCAATTACCTATATCGCTTTTTATAAATATTTACACTTTTCTTCTATATATATATGATAATTTTTGTTAATTTTATTCTACTTAGAAACCTAGTTATTTATTATTCTATATTATCTTTTTAATAGTGTTTCTGTCTTATTAAGGGACTGTTTTATTTGATTTTTATGATGTGGGTTTTCAACAAAGTAATTTTCAAATACCAAACCATTGATTTCTAAGAAGAAGCTAAAATTGGGAGGAAACAACTTGTTGAAGGTGGGGATAATGTAGCAACCCAATTATTCTAGAACAATAAAATTGTATTTAATAGCGTATTCAAAATGAAACAATGAGCTCAAACTAGCTAAGAAATATATTTCATTAAATTTAATCTCTTCAATATCTTACAGAACACACAACCCCCAGTATAAATGAGACGTAATATGGCCTGCCATTATAAACTAGCCCTTAAATTTTAATATATTAATACTATAATATAAATTATGAAAATTATGGTTGTCTATTTACTAAAAATAAAATAAGAATCATTTAAAATAAAAATAAATGTTTTCTGAAAAACTAATTTTTTATAAAAGATGGTTTAGTCGCACTTTTCACTCATAAATTTAAATTAATTTTTACCACTTTAAGAAAATTTATTTTTTCAGATAAACATTTATCTTTTAAATCATCATATAAAAACTATCTTAGGATGATTTTTTTTATTTTTTCTGAAATGTTTCATCATTTGATGAATAGTGAAAAATACTTATTTTTATTGAAAACAACCCTTTTGTTTAAATAATTCACAAAGTTAAATTTCAATTTAAATTTGTTTTAAAGAAACTTTATTTCAATTATATTAATATTTAACTATTTTAGGTCATAAAAATCAATTTAATATTAAATATTTATTTTAAAACCTTCTATATTTATGATATTTTTCTATTTGAAAAATTGGATTTTATCGCATTTACAAGTATAATTTTTAATTTAATTGTGGTACTTCTATGAATTGAAATTGGTAATCCTGATTCCATGTTTAGAATCATAATAATTTATATTATCCAAAAAGTTCAACTTGACCATTTTGAATTGTAAAATTAGTAAAAATTAATTACTGTGGTTAAGGTAAAAACTGATTTACCAGGGTGGTTAAAATAAGAAGATAAAGGTTAAAAATAACCTTAAAAATTTTCCAACACCCATTATTTGTACATATTTTGACCTTACCACCTAAATGGGTTGATAATGACCCATTTTTGAGTCTTTTGGATTTTTAAAAACATGTATGTATTTGTATCTTTTCAAAAATTCAATGTGTGTCCTATAGACCACTTATAATAGACACCCACACTTATCCCATATTATCACTTCCAAATACATTTGGTTCAGAAATTTCCAACCCAAATAACTTCTTTACTCTGCTAATATCATCCTAGATCCCTTTCTTTTTATTTGATATCCAACCTGGGAAGGATTTTTGTACAAAACAAAATAATTTTCTTAAAGAAGAGGTAACGTTCTTAAACGATCATTTTCATTTTATTTATTCTACCCCCCCACTTAAATATTATTTAATCCTAATAATATAATAACTCTAGTATATACCCTATTATTATATATTATTATATTTATTCCATAACCTAGATCAATCTTCTATTCTATCAAATGGGAAACGAGACCGTCGATCGTGTGTACGAAGGACTACCTCTTCACGAATTGATGTAATTCATTTTCCATCTTCACATTTGAATGATATATATAATGATGGATTTAACATATTTTTTGTGATATTATTAAACTTATTTAATTATAATATATCATATAACTTCTTACTTTCCATGTCATTTAAAATATGATAACATCGCTCATGTGTACGGAGGACTACTGCCTCGCGAAGCGATGTGATTCGTCTTTCACTTTTTCTTTACATGGAAAGTAATAAGTAAAATTTAATGAATATATATGATATACATGAAATGATATTTTTTCTATAAAATTAATATATATCATACACTTACTTACCCTTTCACCTATTAAGGGAATGATATCGTTGCTCGTGCTTTTGTATGACCTATCTTCTCTATAAAGTGATGCGATTCGTTTTCAATGTACAACCTCAATAAATGATTTTAAAATTGTATATAATGATTAATTATTATATTTAAATCATTAATATCATTATGGAAATTAGGTATTTATATTATATACCAAATAACCATAAATTTCATGACAAAACACACATGAGAAAGCAAGGCAATTAATACCCAGAACAATGAAAATAATGAAATATTAATAATAGATGGGTGATAAGATATTCTAATAGGATCATATATGATATTATAAATAAGAATATGGGTTTTTTATAAATTAATAACATTATTAAAATAATTATATATGAGGTTAAGTCATGTTCAACAAAAATGAAGCATGAGGTAAGAGACTTCATCTCAATTTTCCTTCATTGAGGCATATTTTATTATTTTGCACCTAATTTATTTTATATGGTGTACATACTACCAATTTACCATATAAAATAATAAATAATAAATAATTCATTGTATTTTATCTTTCAATTTTAATTATTTCTTCCCATGGGTTTTTATATGGAAATTAGAAAATTTTAAGGAACTCAATAACTCAATTTCTTTTAATTGGGCTATATTACTTATTCACTGAATTTGATATTTTTATATTATTTGTGTAATGAATTTTGAATATCTAATATTCTATTTCCACAAATTTTATTTGTATTTAAATTTTATAAACATAATCTATTTTTTGATTAATTCTCACTTCAATGTTATGATCATTATAGATATTTCATCTCAAATTCCCTTTGTTGAAGCATATTGTAATGTTATGCATCTAATTTCTTTTATATGGTGTATATACTACCCCTTTTACATGAAATATCATGAATCCATAATACTTCATGGTATTTTGAGTTTCAATTTGAATTATTTTAACTAAGGGGATTTGACAAGAAAATTACCAAGTGGTAAAGAAATTCACAACTCAATTTATTTTCATTAGGTTATATGTATAATTTATTGTCATTGATATTATTACATTATATGTTTAATAATTAAAGTGTTAACAGTATTGGATTTATGTATGCCTTAGATCATGACATACAGTAATTAATAATTTCTTTCATTAACAATTTATTTATTATTATCCATGAGTTTTTTGTAATGATATTATATATGGATTCATTCAATTCTAAATTTATTGATTAAAGGGAATTCATTTTTAGTTATTTACCTTTACATGTTTATTATGACATATCCTGTTATGATGGTCTTGTTTTTGATTAAATGGAATGTGTTTTCTGTTATTTACCTTTCTATATTGATTATACTAGTCAAATTAGTTAAATTTCATGTATGTTTAGTTATTTTCTTTTCAATTATTATGCTTATTGATTCATGATAGCTTCCACTGTACTTATCCTATTATAATAATTTGAGTTCAATGTTAATTTTTTTCCATTTATCAAGAAAATAGACAGTTTTCTATGAATTATATTCAAGTATATACTAGAGGGAATAATTGTATTCTTGAAAAAACTGTGCCATATTTTTTTTGTATTAAAATGTAAGATGGGAATCATGTATGTATCTTGTTTTTTGAAACTAGTAAAATATTCGGCCCTTCATGATAAAATTATTAACATATCATCCTAATTTAATAATTTAAGACATAAACTTTGTGTTACTGAAGTCAAGGTAGTTACATGTAACCATGTTTATGACCGGGAAACAAGCTCGGACGACACAATATGAATCTCCTTTATACATCCAATATATATTGGGTTAAACATCTCAAAATGTAAACGTTATACACACTATGGGATTTCATGGAATATATTTTATAGTGTTATATGGAGACATCATGCACATGTACTACACTCTATTTATATTTTACAAGGATACTCTGTGTGCAGCTAGAGTACACATCATCCAGCTTGGGAAAACTAAGATTCATGTACCACAGGTACATGATGTATACCTAGATACATGAAAAAGAAAAGTGGTGGAAACAAATGACAATCCTTATCCAAGAACACGATACATCGTGAAACCCACTGGAAATATTTTGTATTGATATATCTATAGTATTAATTGTGATTTCTCAGAAAGGTTCTTTTTTGGACATACTAGTATTCCATCCCAAGTATCACTTCATGTAAAGATAAATAGTATGATCCTTTTTTCCATTAAGGGTTATTCATGTTGTGGTTTGGGTAGTTTTAGGATCTTGTCTCCATAGAGGCGATGATAGGTAGAAGGTGACATATTTATACCAGACATGGAGTTTAGTACTCCACAATGTGTTAGTGGGCATTCAACTATATATATGGTTCATATACTCCTCTGGAAACATACATATGATAGGCCAAAATCCCTCATATGATAGATAGAGTTTAGGAACTCCATTTTATATTAGGGATGGGTCCTCCATCCATGGTGCCAGTATTCCCATGTATGTTGGGCTCTAACATTCTATCATTTGAGTTTGTACTCCCTCATAATTAGAGGAATTCTCCACCATCAATGGAGTTGGTAATAACATTTATGTTGGGAATCACCCATCCATAGGGGTTGAGTAATCCCTTGATTGATATTCATACTCCACGATAAGGTGAAGTGTCATACTTTTTATTCTTGGAGAAAAATTTATTTTTTGAAAATTTACTATACTCAGGATGAAATGATATAGGTTTTTAAGTCCATTTAGTAGATGAATCCTAGAGATATGAGCTATGTGGAGTGACACACTACTTTATTTTTTACTTGTTTCCTTTAATCATGTACAAATAATTCATGTTGAGATGAATTCATTTATACTTCACTTCTTTGTTTTTGGGGAATCTTACTAGGTATAATTACACTCACCCCTATACAAACTCCATGCCTATATAAGTTGTGTTTGTGCAGATGATGCATTGTTCGGTATTAGACTTGGAGGGAAATGAGTTGGTGGATCTTGAGCATAATGGACATGTGTGGTTCTTGATGAAATAGATCTCATTTCAATGCGGACATTATCTGGAGTTCATTTATTCTTTTTTTGAGGTGGTTCTTAAATTGGGAATTTGGGTTTCATGCTTTTACTTATTTATGAATTTTGGTGTTTATCACATTTTTGAGATATTTTCATGCATGATATATTGTAATTGGTTATTTTATTCATGTTATTGCATTGTTATGTAATTTATCATAGACATGTGTTTATATTTTTATGTTTATAGGTTAAGGCCCCCTATTTATGCGATATTACTTCTTGGTGATTGTCTCTAGCCCCTGGCTTATTTAAAGTGATCTTGGGGAGGCATTTTCAACTCATCAACAACTCAGTTGGGGTATTTATGGGCCAAGTCTTTTCATTTTCATGTTATCACCACCCTCCTAATTGAATCTTTGCTTAAAAATTTATCTTACCACTGCTTCCAAATGTATGGAGCTATTTTTTTTATACTGCCCTTCACTGAAAAATATTAGAACTATTATCAAATTAAAGCAATAATAAAGATGGAAATAATTGAGCTTTTGGGGAAAATCGAAATATTAAAACACCCCAAGAATTGGTCCATGTTTAGGATATTTTAAGACTGTGAGTATTAGGGAAGAATAGTTTTAATTATCATCGTATATATGTCATATAGAGATGATAAAAATTTCGAAATTCTCAATTTATCGATGATTAATTTATCAATGATAAATAATATAAATAAATAATAATAATAATAATAATATTTTTCCATGAACATACTTTCTTACAAAAATAAACTAAGTAAAATTATCAAAATAAAAATGTTGATAAACATAGAGGCTTCATCCTCATGTTAATATCATTCCAAGATTAAATAATTATATATTATTGAAGTTTGAATGAATAAAGAAGAAATATTATTATATCATAAAAATAAATTCTTCATTAAATGAGAAGATTTTATAAATTAAAAAAATAATTAAATATTATTTAAGCCCCTTTCATTTTGGGGTCTTAATAAATCATCAAAGAGTAAGATATATACGACCAAAAAATTTGAAATAATAAATCATATTTATTGTTCCTGACATGGTAGATAAATAATAATATATTCAAATATTATTGTCTTTGAATATTCAATTGTTATCATGCTGAATTTTAAGCTTGTTCATCATTGAGAAATTATTTAATAGAAAAGTAATTTTCAAATAAGAGTAATTTATTTAATTTACAAAAAACAATTTTAGAAGTAAAACCATTAAATATGTTTAATGAATTTTCTAATTCTCGTGAATTATTCTAGATAATAATCATTTATTAAAATACAATAAAGTATTTTGAAATGTTTTATATTTTATTATTTTCAAAATTTTAAATATTTCTTGACCTTATCATTTGATGTTATTAGATCATGACCAGAAGAATATTTAATAACATAATGTAATCAAGGTGTGATGTTTTGAAATAAAATCCTAATTAATGGCATAAATGTTCTCTCTTAAAAATATAATTACTCTTATAAAAAGAAAAAATCTTTATTTTAAAGAATATGTTGAATACTTTATTGAGATTTTTATTCCACTAATATTAAAAGAGGTAGATATAAGGATACTCCTTATTTTGTGAGGATTTACAAAATAATAAGAGAATAAATTCATATTATGGAATAATAAAAATCATCCTATAAAATTACCCAATCATTTAATTTCTCCCCCCTTAAGTCGTTATGTAAGCAACAATAACTCTCATCAATTTTCATTTTTGAACTATTCATAAATCCTCAGTCAACTTTCTTAAAATACTCACCCACCACGATATAATTTTCAAATTCAACCCTACATGTCCATGCAAATTATGCATGTCTTTAAAAAATAATATTATAACAAACCATGTATTTTTAATAATGAAACAATTTTATGTCTTACTGATATTCATTAAGTAATTATTTATTTTAAACATATATATATTTTTCATAATAAAAAGGATTTAATATATCAAATTGGATGTTATTTATACTTTTATAATAATTATGTTGAAAAAAGATGTTTTATTTTAAGGTCAATATACATTGAAATTTTGATATATTATATGCTAATTTACAAAGTGAAATTTATATTAATTCAATAGATTGATATGGATATTTATGATTATGATGATTTTAGTACTAGGTTTATCATGGTAGTTTTTTTATTTTATAATAAATTATTTAAATTTAAGATTGAATTTAATAAAAGTGTTATTTAAATATTTATATTTTTTAATCTAGTAAAGGGTTTTTTGTTTTAAAATTTTTATGCTAAGTTTCCTCATATTTTATCTTGAAGAGTTTTTTAAAGTAAAAAATCTTGGTAAAAATTCATATGTATACTAAGAGTTGGAAAATTTAAAAAGGAAATGAACTTTAGATTTAATGAAATTCCCCTAAAAATTTAGAATAGTACTCTTACATATACCGACTATTGGAAATTTAGTAAAGTGTTTTCACTTTACATGATATAGTATTACCTTGAATTTACTCTTATATTTTAGATGGTATAATTTTTTTGTAGAGGAGTTAAAACATACATGTCACTCTATTAACCTTTATGTATCTTAGTATAAATTCATAATTTTGAAAATTATTTGTTTGAATGACTATTATTTATGTGATATTTTACTCTTACGTATCAGAATGAGTCCATTACTTCTCTAATTTTTCCTCTTTTAGTACCCTTAAATTTTCAGTGATTAACCCTAATTATATAAGGACATTATATCCTTGTTTTCTAATATTTACCTAACTAATTACTGTTACATAGTGGGGAACTTACTTGTATGTATTGGGAAAAACTTTCCTTCATATACTATAGTGTGATTCGAGGCTTTTCCAAATTCTAGTATTCAAGATTGGGGAAAACTTTATGCATTGACTCTCCTGATTCATCATGTTATAAAAGAGACTCCTACATAAACAGGGAATGTTTCACCTTTGTGATTTTTTGTTATCAAAACTTATGGAATGATTTTTTTTTTCACATAGTGGGTTCTTTTTATAACATCAAATTCTCTCTTCAACTCTTCCTTAGGGTGACTTCACAATTTTTTTGAAGTGTTGAACCTCTATGCCAAGTGAAATAATAAAATAATATTACACATAAAATTTTTTACTATTAAATATCACAATATACCTTAATCATTTTACATTTTTTAACCTCAACATTTTCAAATGATTTCAAATGTTTATACTTAAAATCCAAAGAATTTTCATTCCAAAATACTAAAAAATATAGGTAATTTTTCATCAAAAATATCTTTCTGAAGCAATATAATTTTCATAGTGTGAGTAAAATATCACCTTTCCCATGAACAATGTAATTATTAAATGTAATAAATAATCATAGAAATCTATATTTATTAATTATTTTTAATGATATTATATGTATCATAGTCCCATTACTAGACATATTATCAAATGTATTTTATGATTGATAATGAATAACCTTTATGTATCAGCTTCATTACCATTATATATTATCTATAGTGTTTCCCTTTTAAAATTTTATCACACACTTCTTAGCTTCCATCCTCCTTAATTTCAGATCATCCACTACTTTTTGTATCTGGTAATATATCTTCTTAGTACTTTAACATCTTAATATATAATAGTTTTCATGTTTGAGTCATTTTTATCTTCCAAACTATTTTTTGGTCATTTCTAGTGTGTACCACTTTCAGAAATAGTTCTTGAAAAATTTATTTGTACCTTTAGTAATTAAACACACAATAAGTAATTTTTATGTGTGTATACTTATAAAAAATGTAAATATCTTAAAAAATAATTATAAAAAATGATGTTTTTAAATACTATGATGACATATTCAAATGAAAATAAATTTTAAATATGATAATATTAGTGTTGTATGAGTTTTTAGATTATTATTAAATTTAAAGTGTTATATTATAAATCAATTTAAATGAGCTCTATTTTTATTGAAATAGTAGATAATGGGTTTTTAGACCCACACTTATATGTTATTTATGATCATATTAAAAATTATAATATCTCAAGAAATTTTTTATAATAAATACTTAAAAGTGTTACTAAATAAATATCTTATTAGGGTCTTGAGCCTTAATAAAAATGGTTTGTTAAGGTTTATATGTATAAGGGTAAATAATGAGATAAGGGGGGATAATTTTTTAAGAAATATGTGACAATCACATTAAATTGAGTATATTTTGTGATCAATTGGAAATAAAGTGATGAGAGTAGGTGATGATACATGAACTGTCCTGGAATGAAACTTTTTAATTTTAAAATATCATATAATATTTAATTTTCGATATACCATTTAAATATTCCTATTAAAGGGGAATACCTATTCATGTTTACAAACTTCTATATTCTAGATTTTATTCTATACTCTACCCATAATTTTTATCTTAAAAATATCTTCATTGTTATTTATCATTCGGTAATAGGAATGTGTTATTCGCGTTTCATCCCCAAGGTGATCAATTATGGAGTATTCAGACATTCTAAGGATCTCATAGTATGGGGTTGTTTACCTTAAAAAAATTTACATTAATGTTATAAGGAATTTCAGTTAAAGATATTTTCCAAGTATTTTCCTTCTCTTCTCATTGATCTTCTCAAATAATCTATTTTCACTTTCATTTTCTTCTAAACAGGGATATGGAAAACCCATTCTTTTAATATCATTTTCATTTTATGGGTTAACTAAAAATGATTTTTTCTATGGTTTAAAATTTATGTTTTTATTTTATTTATTTTTTCTATAAAAAATGAAAGTCCTATGTGTTTTATTCAAGCTATGGTACATGGGAATTATAGATGATGATGGGTGGGACCATGATATATCCCCCCTTGATGCATTGGGTATTGTTTTATTATTTATAAAAATGATGTTGGAATTAACTAGATATAATTTATTCAGTTATAGTTTATTGGAAATAACTAGTTATAAGTAATTATATTAAAAGATTAAAAGGGTGACAATGAATATGATGTCCCAATATGCCTTCTAGGTTTTTCTATAATTTTTATGTGTCTAAATGGAAACCATTAAATTTCATTAAATGATAATTTAATTACAAAAATAAATTAGAAGTTATGATCTTCTCAAGGTTAAATATTTTTATTTGAAGAAACATTTATGATTTATAGTGGGAAAAACTTTGCATTTTAAGAAATAAATTTTTCATAAATTCTAATGTTTTTCTAATGAACCTTTATAATTATTAAATTCATATTTTAAAACATTTTTTTGAATCATTTGGAGAAACTAAGTTGGTTCCATATTTGATAGTAAGTTTTATATTAGTTAAAGGAAACAATTTTTGAATAAGTTTAAATAATTTCAATGTTCTGGAGGATTATAATTATTTGACCCCCTATAATGAGATTTTTATACTAATTTCGTAATTTTAAATGATTTTTACAGGGCTTGAGGATGTGTAGAAAATATTTTGGAGTATAATTTCTGGATTTTGAGGTTTTAACCATTAACAAAGAAGATATATATTTTAAAGTGTTTGGTTTAGTAGGAAAATTCTCATTATGTATGGATTTGGTTTTGTAAGATTTTTCTCTAATTATCTAAAAGTCTAAACGTAAATGGTTTTTATTTTTTAATTGATTAAATTTTAAAAATATTCAAGTAGTTATGGATAGTTTTGTTTGATGGATTTACAATTTTTATCATTGAAAGGTTTAGAGAAATTTAGATGTTAGGATATTATCTGTTGAAGATAATTTTAGAGTTGTAGATATCATTATTGTTTATTAATTTTATGTGTGATTATATATTAAAAATCATATAAATTATATTGAGGTATTATATGATAGTAATTTTAATTTTATTAATGATATTTTTGGAGATACTTATTGGGTTTTAGGAAGAATACACTATCTAGGTATAGATACCCTTTAGTGTTTGTATATAATTTAATGATGAGGCAATTAAGGTTATTTATAAAAAAAGTTTAGTTTATTTTGAGAACATAAGTTGGGTAGTATTGATATCCTAAGGGATTGAAAAGTGATCCAGTGACAAGGTGATTCAAGATATTTTGGAAGAAGTATACTATATTTTTTAAAAAATGTTATATGTTGGATTGTTTACGATTTAATGTTAAAATGATTGATATTATTTGAGGGATATATATTCAGTTAATTTTTGGAAGCATATATAATTTTATTTTTGTTTATGTCTTGGTGATTCAAGTTATTTTTGGAATATATTAATAAATATTTGTTTTGGAGAATATTAAGGAATATTTTTGGGGATATTTTAACTTTAATAATTATTGGGATAAAGGTAAAATTTATTTTTGGAGAGAACATATGATATAGGTTTTAATTATTTTTATGTTTTTAATTTGGTTAGGATAATTTTAAATAATTTCTAAGGTTCAGTTACTTTAGGGAATTAATGTTGAAATTTTTTTAATGTAACCTAGGTTGGACTTGTGGGGTTACTATATTACTTATTCACATTATTATTTTTTATTGTTTTCTTATGTAGTTATCTTTATTAAACATTTTCTCTTAAATTTTTTGTTGAAAAAATGGAGAAAACTACTAGAAAAGGCACATATACCCCTGGTTTTAAACTGTGGTTATAGCCCCCAAAACCGTGGTTATAGGCTACACCCCAATTTTTGAGAATCGTGACCAGTTAAGGAATTGTTATAGACATATACCAACGATTTCATTAGAAACCATGGGTATATGTGAAATGTATTTTCTTATACCCACTATTTCAAGGAACCGTGGGTATAACACTATACCCATGATTTGAAAACTGTGGGTATATGTAATCCATCAAAGAACCTATACCCACAGTTTGAAAACTGTGGGTATAGGTTGCTTCTTGTATTTTGTAGGAGCCCTACTGCCTTCTTCCCCAAATTCCTAAACCTCTAATTGAAATAAACCAAATAATATACATTCAATACAATAGAAATTTTCTACATTTATCATCAAACCAACTAGTTGTAAAAATTTTCAAACCATATAAAATACTAAAATATACTTATTAATCTATAAAATAAATAAATTTAATTTATTACAAAACTGCACAAGTATCCTTACTACTATTTCAAAAATGATTGGGATAATTATCTTCCCTATCACCAACATCCTCCTCCTCAGCATCAATAACATAATCATCATTAGCTATAACATCCTCAAAAACAGCATCATCAATAGTATCATTGCCACCACCTTCAGCTTGATCGCTACTAGGACCGTCATTGGCATCACTTGGGGAATTATTTAAATAATTCATCAATTTCATATATGAACTAATAAAAGTATCATCCTATGATGTATGTGGTTGACTAATAATCCACATAGATTTCAGGAATTTCATGGAGATCATCTTACTTATTTCATGCTCCTGTTTACTTTTTTTACACTCCTATAAATTTTTTTTTGCTTCAGCTTCTGCTGATTTTGCTCCCATTATTTTTCCTTGAGGTCTTTACCGAGATGTCTCCATGAGACTGGTTCCACCTAAATGATATCATGGTAGCAGGATAAAGTGGCCATAAAACTTCTACAGTACCTTGAATTCTCACATACCATCTGAATTTTCTCATTATATTCTGCCATTATCTATGTCTGGTGATTCTAGGATTTCTGTATACGAGTACACCTCGGTCCCATAGTAGAAAATACTAGGACGAAAAGAAGAAAAATTAAGTCATGGTACAATATGAAAAAAAGTTATATAATTTGACATAGTTATAATAAAAAGAACCTGCTACAGGCTGCTCAATAGACTATGATGGATCTGTGGGCTTTCTGGGATTAGTAGCCTATGAATGAAGTGTCTATACCAATGCATGGTTTGGGTTGTTTTCATGAACCGAAGTAGGAGATTAAGGATTAGACTCATCATATGTTGGATGGATGGTAGGAATTGGAGGTAGCGTAGGCTTGGTAGAAAATGGGTAGTAGGTCTAGGAACAACCCCACTCAGACCCATGATAGTAGGATGAGGTGTACACTCTAGTAGAACTAAATGTCCCTAAAACAAATTTCATTAATATTATTAACATTAAAAAATTTATAATGGATAAGAAAAACATTAACATTATTATACTCACTAATGGAAGAAAAGGGGAAAGAAACTCTCACTCACCTATCAATCATGATCAAATTGTTACTTCCTTCAAATTTTGTAAGTATTTTTCATAATCTGCATAAGAATGAAGTGTTCATTTTTTATAAAAAGTTTTTATAAATCATGCATGCATCTTAGAATTAATATAAGTCCTATGCAATGCCATAACATATTTTTTTAACTATAATTTAAAACAAAGTTATACATTTTTAAAAAAATTATTTTAAACCCAATATTATAAATTGAAATAAATCTAATTAAATTAAATGAAACTAGATAATAATAATAAAAAATTATAATTCCAAACTGAAACTAAATTAAAGTAATTACAGTAATATTAACTCGAGAAACTTATGTCATGGTAAACTGAATGAACAAGGAACACATATGGATACTTCTAAATTTTACACACCACTACTTTAGGTTCAACATCAACTCTCGCAATGGGAAAATTGAATCATCAAATGAAATATTTTGGTCAAAACCAATGGGGGAATAAATGGTGGAAATATCACCACAAGCATAATGAAAAATATGTCTTTTTATTACATCATTAATGACACCATAATCAGGTCTGAGAAGATCTTTCACATAATTTTTTTCCATTGATGCCAAAATGTATGGTTCATATGTATGTAGGAATCGACTCATGTCAATAACTCTGAATACAAAGTCATTAATCAATATACCCTATCACATCATCAAATCAAACCTCTTATATTTCATCATAGTGACTTGACCTTGAGAGTAGTAATCCAATAATAATATTTTCTCAACAAGTCCATAATAATACACATCTTCATATCGATGTTGACTATCAAATGCACTGAAATAACAATCAGTTCTAGAAGTTAACATAATGCCAAAATGCTTTGTTCTCATTTTCTCCACCTGATCAGTTTAAAAAAAAACCCATTGATGATTAAAGATTTTCATTCACGAACCAAAGAATTGGCACCACAATCCAATGCTATTAATTCTTGAGAAATGAAGTCAATAGGTAAACTGAAGACATAAAATATTTATAAATAATACAATTAAATGGATATATATATTTTATGATAATTAATGTAATGTTTATACCATTGATTTCAACCAAAAAAAGAAACTTTAGGCTATAAAAAGCCTCTCTCTATATCAAAGGAAAAGATCCATGAAATCTACTTATATTTTTCTTATGTACCTACATAAAATGATAATAAAAGTCTAAGGTCTATGTGAAATGTCATAATATGAGATGACATGAAAATATACAAATTACATCCTTGATATAGTATTTGAACATACCATAGCTAAACAAGACTATGCGATATGCCATATCACGCTCTTCAAGGATCAATGTAGACAATGTATAAGACCCAAAAATTCCTCCTATTTGGCGAATAAATGGAAATAAAGGATCAATTTTCCCATACTGGTCATATTCATTTCTCATTGGCCTGTTATATCTTGTTCTCACCTCAGAGAAATACATTGTCCAAACATATATGTATTCTTGAGCTAGATAACCTCTCACAATCAAAATTTTTGGATAATTATTGTTTTGGAGATATGATTTCATTGTGCGCGTATTTATTTCAGTAGGATACATCTATAAAAAAAATGGTCCCCTAAGAATTGTTTCAGTTGAAATATGTACTGTTAAATACATCATGTAGTTAAAAAAGGAAGTGGAATAAATTTTCCATCTCACACAAAATTAAGGGTGCCTCATGCATCATTTTAATCAACAATGGCTTGGATAACATTTTAGTGCCAAGATATATAAAAAATAGATCAAGAACACCACTATCACACTTATATTGTTGGATATAAAATTATTAATTTCTATTGGAATCAATTCATGATGAAAATGTGATAATCATGAGTTTTTAGAGATTTTAGTTTCAAATCCCTTCTGTTGACTCGTTTAGATATACTGCTAGAATAGGAATTAAGATCCTTGATATTCTCCAATATTTCTAGAAATTAATCTTTCTATGATGGTGTCATTGTTGAAATAGTGGGTTCCCTAGATCCAACTATTCTGTGCTTTTGATTACCATATCATGTATACAGTTATCTATGCATGATGTCATCTTACCATTATAGTGTAGACTGTTCTGCATCCACTATTGAAATAGTAATGTCCAAAGATTAATTGTCTTATTGAAAGGTTATAGCAGTTCCCAGGCTATAATGAGAACCACTAGATACTATGACATTATTCTTAAATATATGTTCTATGGTCTAGATACGTATTACTGGTTGGACACAGTAGATGTTTGACCATCAGGTGCTGGGGGATCATAAGCATTGAGACTTCTTCTCATGAAGTTCGCACTTGGTGATCTCTAGTAGTGAGATCATGAGGACTGACCTGCCAATAGGGACACCACATGTTTCAGGTGTCATTGGATGTTCCTATCCATGATCATGTGTAATGGTCTCCTGACTTGAGACCATTACCATTGTATGTCATTTGATTGCGTACTTTGATGCAAGAAAAAAACCATGGCAATGAAGTCATGGTGAGGTAGTTTGTGTTTGATGCATCATTAATGGCATGACATTGGTTTAATGGTCAAGAAAGGATTTTCCGCTTTCTGGTCATGGAAGTAATATATCTTAAGCCATGTTGATATGGATGGTAGTACCTTTATAAGACCATGGGCATGGAAGTCAAGGGTAAATCCATCCAGTTACATCAACAAACAATAAAACAAGAAAAGGAAGATGACACGAGAGTGCATCATTATTTTTGAGATATTACAAACAAAGAGATTATATTACACAGTTCATGTTAATAGGTTGGTTGTCGCTGCTGTGACAATCCTTATTTCTTCAGGGGCCATGATGGGTTGCTAGATCTCACTCTTTGTAGAGACCCGGAGCCTGACGTACATTGACATTACATTAGATTTGCGGAATACTTAGTACATAACAAAAACACACACACAAGGATCGTAATAGTTTAGTGTCTTTGGAAACTCGGAACGTAATCTTCTAATCGTGGTTAAAGATCATCAATATCTCCCATAAAGATCTTCCCCTTTTTTTAACCTAAAACCTTTCTTTATATCCTGGGTAAAAGAAAACATAAAAGGGTGAGCTCAAATGATCAGTAAGGGTAAACAAAATAAAATCAATCACATCATATTCATAAGAACATAACTTTTGGAAATCTTAACCTGCAAAAGAGAGCATAATTTCATAACATGGGATAAATCATAGTAGTGAAATGAAATCCCAATAATCATAACTTAAAACATGAAACATTGTGGCATACACACATAATCATAGAGAATCATTTCTTGTTAGTCAAGACTCATTGCCAAGACTATCTTAGTGGACAAAGTCCCTTTCTGAATCGAGTAACCCTCGTTTCAGTCCTGTTTCACTGAACCGGTATAACCTACCATTTCAGCCATGTCTATCTCATGAGATATAAAATCTTTACCCAATGCATTGGAGGGAGATATAGGTCCCACCCATCTCATAATTATACCATTCTTATGTGTGCCACAAAATCATAAATCATACATCATTGCATAAACCATGTAATAAAAATGGGAATCTTAAACATCATGTCATCATAAAAAAATTCATATACGATAAAGGAGTTCATAAAAATAATTCCATCACAACATAATCAAATCAATGAAATAATAGGGATAAAAACAGAACCCTTTATTATCTTAGATGGAAAATAATTTTGATAAAACACTTGAACTTCATTCTTGAGGAAAATATCCTTTCTACTTCAAAAACATTTTCCTTTCTTAACATGTCATACAATTTTAAACTAAAAGAATTTGATTAAAAATAAACTTGAAAACTTGTAAAGGAAGCTTCTTGGAAATAATGTTTTAAAAATCCATTCATGTCGTATAAGTTAAAAAAAACATTCTTCGTACTTTTGTCGGAAAAGTCAAAAAATCACCTCGTATGAAAAACGCCAAAAGATTCCTTTCATATTTTTTACTAAAAACTCACCGAAGGGTAAAATTGGATTTAAACAATTGTAGTTGGATGGAAATAATATTACATATTGAGGAAACATGGATGTGGATGATAAAATACACCCCAGTAAATACTTACGAATAAACAATCTCGGATAAAAATGAGATTGTGATATTTCCCTTACCTTAGGTCCGAATTGCTTTGTAAGTGTCCGAACCTCCTGTATAATGATTTAAATCATGTTATTGACTTATTCCAGAATCATATTCATTGTTATTATATCACATATGGTCCTCTTATGACTTTATATTACCCGTTCTTTTGTAAATTCATGTTAAAGTAGCGTTTTGGGTAAAATCGTCTCATTTGTCGTTCGTGTTTTTAACATGTAATTATTCATATGATTACTT
The DNA here is from genome assembly GCA_963277665.1 of Viscum album. Classification (NCBI taxonomy): domain Eukaryota; kingdom Viridiplantae; phylum Streptophyta; class Magnoliopsida; order Santalales; family Viscaceae; genus Viscum; species Viscum album. Next base: position 236,020,039 of record OY728146.1, read on the forward strand.
AGATCATTATTACTTAATTACAGAATATAAAAAATTATTTATATATATATATTCAGAATATACATATATAATAAATCAGTAAATGGAAAGAAATACACCGTTCATGGAGACGGTAGTCCGTACGTACGCATGAACGCTGTTTTCGTTTCCTTATTGAATTGAATGGAATTAAGTAGATGACATACATATAAATAATTCCAGTATCATTATTAGGTCATATATTTCATTAGTACTTACTATATATACTTTATAATCATTCATGAATGGTTAATCATTGAGAATGAATCTCATCGCGTCATGGAGACGGTATTCCGTACGTACGCACGAGCGATGATATCGTTCCCATGGTCGTGGAATTGTGTTGAAGTGTATGTATAATAATTCAGTATCAATATCACTTTATAATAATCATATATAGTTACTCATTACACCTTTATACCCATCCAATTAAGGTGGTGGCGGAAAATAGATTACACCACGACGTGGAGACGGTATTCCGTACGTACGCACGCGCGGTGATTTAATTTTTCCGTAGGATGGATAGAAGGTGAATTAGGGTTGTTTCATATTTATAATAACATATCAGTATGTAATTAATACTGATGTTATTACTTTATCATGAAACAACTAAAGAATAAGAAGTTGAAGAAGAAAGAAATTGAAAAGATCGGTAATGGATATTACCTCTTCTTTGGAACGCTTCTTTGAATCCTCCACTTAGGGAACTAAGATTGGTCTTTGAAGAAGACCAAGACCTCTAGGATTATTCTAGGGAAGTGGAGAGGAGAACATGTCAGGGGTTTGCCGAGATTGAGTGCTCAATTTGGTGTGAGGAGGAGGGGGAGGAGGTACCCTTTTATAAGGGAGGAGAGGGGCACCTTAGGAATTCTTAAAAATATTAATTTATAATAAATCTAACCCCACTTAAAAACCTCAAAAAACGACTCATATTCGAATATTAGATGATATAGGGTTGTAATCTCATCAACCAATCAAATTTAGACATGTTTGGATCTTATTTTAAACCTTATCATTTTGATTTATCCTTATTTAATCTATTTAAGTTTATTTGTGGTAATAAAATTCTAAATTTTAAATTATAACAAATAATTACTTATTTGTTGTGAATTTTCCATAATTGTTTACTTTATAACATTATAGACCATATAAATATAAATTTATAATTTTTAAATAATTTTGTGATTTTTAAACAATTTTATAATATGTTATTTTTGTAAAATAACAATAGTGTAAATTTTGACACTATTCATTTATTTGAATTTAAATAAAATATATACAGAAGATATGTTCGAAATAAAATCTTTAATATATTAATAAAAGGTCATATGTATCTATAAAATTAGTGTATCACATTAAATAGTTCATATAATATTTATTTTATTATTTTTAAAACCATTTATTTGGTTTATCTCTTAATAAAATAATTACTACATCATTTTTGTATAATTATTTAATATACTTATTTGTTGTATAAAAATTTAAAATAAAATTCTATGATGAAGATAAATATATTACCTTTCACAATAATACTTTTACTCGAATTTATCATCTTAAAATCACAATATTTAAATTGTTATATTTATTAAATTATGAAGGTGACAACTTTGGCATCATTTAAAATAAAATAATATAAGTGTCATAATCGCTTTTATATGGCTCCAAATGGTCAAATATTCTACCATTGTATGCTTATGGTTTACATTTACATGTACAATAAGTTTTTGTTAGGTATTTGTGCATTTTATGGTCACTATTAGTTTTAAAAAAACAATATTCTTGATTTTTCACTAGATAAACAATTTCTGCATCACTATTGTGTCATAATTAATGATAATTATTTAATCCCTAAAAATTATAAATAAACTTATATGATGTATATAATTTCATTAGCTTTCTGGAGACTATTCATGTTCGAAGTTTCATGAAGTTTATCACTAAAGTAAAATTAATATACTTATAAAATTTAAGAGAGTGACATGTTGTCACTTTCTTTGGTTTTAATAATAATTAAGTTATTTTCATGGACAAATGTCCATTAAATGATTCTAATCCGACCCTTAGGTGATATGGGTCGACTTTTAGTCATCCAATAGGATTTTGACATTTGTTAGGGTAATTTTAAAATATTATATTTACCCTTAATTACCCGATTTACCTTTAACTATGGTAAATAAAATTTACCGTAGTTACTATTCATAATTCCCAAAAATAAAAAGTAGCTTATTAACATAATTTGGACCCACTGATTCCAAATATGGAATCCATTTTTCCAAATTCAATACACAAAAGATGCAGAAATTAAATTAAAATTAATCCCGTTGTCGAAAGAAAACGGGTTTTTCTTTAAAACATTGCAAAAGATTGAATTGATTTAACCTACGAATTCAAGGTAAAATCAATGCTAATGACATACATTATATTAAATGGTAAAAATATATTATATTTATACTTTAAAACCATTCAATATTATAATTTAACCACATAATATATTACGATGAAAAAAGTTGTTTTTAATTAAAATATAGCGTGTTTTTACTATTCATTAAAATATGAAAGTTATCGGAAAAATATAAAAACTTTATGTAATGTAAATTTTTATATCCTGATTCAAAATAAGAATATTATTTTGTCAAATTGAACATATAAACATGTCAAAAACCAGATTTAAAGTGGGTGCGCCATCCAAAGGCGGCAAAACTGCATTTTTTGAAAAATACTTATTTTACCCGAAGAAGTTATTTTGTTCTTATACCATGTTCTAGAAATGTGTAAGATGAATAATAATGTTATAAAATTCAAAATTTAGTTAATACTATTCATAACGGCTAGTTCATGACAATATTATAATAATATAACATTGTTTATTAAAACCCGGTATTGCGTACAACACACGCTATCGAGGAAGGTCGCGATTGCGTGTAATGCAAGACAAGTCAGGGTTGCGTGTTGTGAAAGAATCCTTCATTGTTTCGTATAACAGAATCCAACCATATTTCATTTATAAATTTAATATATATATATATATATACTCAATGTTGCGTAGAATAACTATTATCAAAATTATGTGTAACACGGTCCAAGAATAGTGTTGCGTATACTGCAAGCTAATACGGTGTTGCGTATAGCGCAGGGTAATCTTGGTGTAGAATACAACATAAGACATTAATGAAATTAAAATAATATTTTTCATAAAATCTCGGGGTGTTACACTCTTGGTCTATGAATAATATTCACTGCTATTGAAATATGGGCCTAAAGGGTCACACACAATAGTGTATTCAAGAATCATACCTATTCATTTGAATAAGATTTTTGGACATAGTGGGCCCCACCACAGGGGTCCAGGATTTTTCCAAAGTTAAACGATCACCAATGAAATAAATAAATTCATATTATTCAAGTTTAGAATAATGAGTATTGAATTTATTTATTAAATGTATTTATGAGTTTTAAGTAAATACATGAAAAATATTAATTGACGAATATTAAATTATTCAAGGCTCAATTAATATTTCTGGGAGCGACGAGTCGAGTTAATGACTTAATTATTATTATGTAATATATTTTAATATATTACAGGTGAATGATAATAATATTTATGACATAGTTTAGTAGTCATAAAATTTCTTTAATAGTGCGTTAAGTATTTGGGGCAGGCAAGGTGATACAATGTATTTTGATTAACCACTATAAATAGAAGAGGAGGGGATTTTCCCAAGAACTATTCATGGAGATTCTCTCTCCTATCCTCTCTCCCACACTCTAGAGAGAGATGCTCTAGATCCAAGGAGCTCCGATGGAGCTCTCCCTCAGGCATCGCTAGCTAAGTGATGCGGTGATCGTTGGAACATTGAAGGCATCGTTGATAATCCGCGATAGCATCCAAACGACGATGAACGACGCTCCTACAGATTCCTTAAAGCACATGTGGATGATCTAGAGGAATTCGGCTTTAGATTCTTCGAGTAGTGATTGCCAATGATGAGCAGACATCGTGTGCATCTTTTGAATTAAACTAGGTATTTTATGGTTTATTTTGTGCTTAAAACCCAACACGGGTGGTCCTTGGCTTTGACCGGGCTGCTCTTCACCGATGTCGAAAAGTTCACGTCAATTTTCGATGGAAATGTTTTAAAAAACACACCTATTTGGGGCTTGTGCTACATGCCCGATTCCAACAAGTGGTATCAGAGGGAGCATGTGTCGATTTTAAGCCAGGAAAAAAAATAAATTTTCATTAAGTTATGAAGAGTGGGTCAATACAGTCCCAACACCGCATACCGCATTTTAATCCAATACCAAATGACCATTTTGCGTTCATTCGAAATTTTATGTTCGGATTAAAAATGGTCTTTAACACAGATCAAAATTGATGAACTATTTTTTATCTAAATAAATTCTACTGGAATAGAATTTTTGGTGAGAACTATTAATTATTATTGTTATAATAATTTTTTTGTAACAATAATTTTTTTTATTATAATATTATATTATAATAATATCTTATTATTATAATGTTAAATCCTATATATTAGGTTAGATAAAAAAACGAGGGGATGGGAAACACTCTCAAAGAATGAGTTTGGTTAAAAAAATTTAAAGGGAGGGGAGACCAACTTTGCAGGTCCCCATTTTTTATAAAAAAATAAAAAAAATAAAAAAATCCAAAAACAAAAATAAAGGGTGGTGAAGGTCGTGAGATTTTTTTTAAAGGAAAGGGGGCAGACAGTAGGTTAAGCTTAATGGTTTTTTAAAAAGGTTTTCTACCTTTGGGGAAAGAGTGGCCAACCCCCCTCTCTCCTGTCAGACTTCCCTATGAGTGCAGGCCGCACCCATGCCGCATGGGCAGAGCCGCATCTCCCTCTTCCCTATAGTGCTGCGATGCCCCGGATGCCGCTTTTTTTTCTTCCCACTCTAGGTGCCCAAACTGCAGACTGCCTCCTCATCCCAAACCAGCGCTTCTCAGCAGCACACACCGGTGGCAAGGCGCACACCAGGCAACGACGAGTCTGAGCAGGCCAGCTCTACCTTTGCACATGCACAGTCGGCTCCGCGTACACCCCGCACTCCCCGACCTTACTCTTCCCTCGCAGGCGCCGGCCGCTCCTCCCTATGGAGATCCAGCGCATAAGGCCAGTAGACAGCCTACTGTGGTGCACCATGCCAGGCTCACCTCGACACCCTGTCCGCATCCCATGCCCTGCATCCTTGCCGGAACCGGTTGGAACCGACGTCGGACGAGCCTGCCTCCTCCTACACCTCGCCGGATAGGGAATTCCCACTAGATAGGCCCTCCACTTCCGTCGAAACCTACTTTTGGACAACAGCGTCCACCCACCCCTTGGCCGCCGCAAGGTACCCCAGGCCGCTCAGACTCTGATCGGTGCTCTGGACCGGCTTCCTCCCACTAGCCACCTACGGACTGACGCCCCGCCGAGCCACCCCTTTTCGGACAACTGTGCCCACCTCTTTACCCGACCGTGCAACACCCCTATGACTCTAGCACATCTCGTCGCAAGGTTGTAAACCCCTCCATAGCATGGGTTCACCCTAAAATGGGCATGTGCGTGTCTTCCTAGTTCGGAATGGGCTTGGGCGGACCTGCGCGCCCCAGCTCACCCATGCATGGTTTTGACAAGGCCTGAGATGGGCCTATGCCGGTCTGGTCCGACGTGTATAGGCCTACCTAAGGATTCAGGGGCTCGAGTAATTTTATTTTAATAAAAAACTAATTAAATATTGATTTTTGATTATTAAAATTTAATGCGGCGTAATTAATTCAATTGGGAGATTAATTAAATTAATTAATTAAATTATTTTTTAGTTTAAAACAAAATTAATTAAATGGGACCAAACAACGTATTTATTGAATTAAAAATTAGAGTGAAATTTTTAATTCAATTTTAATTCCCTCATGTTTTTTTAATGCAAGTTTAATTTTATTCTCCATTTAGTTTTTATATACATGAGTTAATGCGTATACTGGTCATGAGCTGTAGACCTACCAATGCATGTCTGGTGTTTGATTGTGTATTTTATTAGTTTATTTAATTATTTCATCATATTTTAATAATTAGTTTAATTAATTTAACGGTGATCTGCGTGTCGTCTCAAAGTCATTATATGTATAAGGGTATGTGCACCCATTCTAAGAGTTGTAATTTTACTCCCTGAGATTCCCTTGCCTGCGTGCGAGTAATGTTGTATAATGACGAGATGAAAAATGACGCACTTCACACTAAGTGATGATGATACACCAGACATGAGTTTTATGCCTTGGATGAGCAGACGATGCTATTCAAGTTGTAAGCCACGCGACTAAAGGTACTTAACCCTAGGGTTTCAATTGGTCCAATACTCACTCAACGGATCAACCAATAGTACTAGATCATGATCAGGTGTTCATTTTATTTTTTCATGGTTTATTATTTTTGTACATGTTTAATTTATTGTGCGATCACATAGTATAATAATAAACAAGCATGAAAGATAAAATGAACATGTGACGCGATGAAATTTCTATTTTTGGCAAGGTCAGTTGTGAGTGAGATCACAAAGTACATGGTTATAAAAATAGAAAATGATTTTATTCGTCACATTAAAAATAATAAAACCCTCAAAATATATATTAAGTTATAACTGGCTTCCGTCATTCAAGATTTGACAAAACCAGCTATTTGAGGTGTCGATCATGCCATAGCTGAGGGTGCCTCTTACTACCAGGGAGTCCTTATAAGAATTATAGGTTGACATAACTAAAATTGCAACAAAAAAATAGCCATGTTGGCTTTTTGTAATTTTAGAGGCAAGCATTGAGTAAATCATGTTCTGATTTTAAGAAGCTGGGACTTCACTCAACAGATCGAGGAGCCGCAAGTTAAAGCAGTCAGCTAACCAAAAGCCTACCTTTAACCCTCCAAGTAGTGGCATAGCCATAGCTTGTAGACTATGAGGGGTGGTTCTTGGATCCTTTCCACTAGAATACTCAAGATATAGAGTATTCCAATTCTAGCACAGAGGGTTCCTAGAATCCGATAAAATAGTGGGATACATTAAATAATTTAAATCAAAATTTCTAAACTGATAATCCAGGCACTAATCTGCTAAAATTCATTTATTTAGAAAATAGAAAGATATACCACAAGTTTAAACTACGATAAATAGTGGATAAAGTAAATGTCCACACTGACATGAGTATCCATGAGTAGTACAGGCACGTGCTCATAGTATTATGATATAGGAAACTCAAGGTTCCAGTATCCCCAATACTATTAAACTACCTCAAAAAGCGAGGGTGAAACTTCTTATAGTTGACTAATGTACGAAGCATATAATGGTTATGATATCATCAATGTCCGATGTCAGTTGTTGTTGCTACATCAGAACATGGATGATATAACATTATGTCTCATCTCTGAGATGTTTTCAAGGAGAGAGCGGATGAAATATATGAATAAGGTGATGGTTACACCGACATGTGTAAATTGAAAGATTGATCATGATCTTTAATGAATCTCTTTCTCATATAATTTTCACAACTTTACTAATGTTTTGTTTTAAGTTATAAAATGAACAAGTAATGTGTAAACACCCCATTACCAATTAAGGTAATGTTCGCCAAGTTAACAAGAATAAAAGAAAAAATAAGCTTTAACTCTTATGGAAGATAAATTGAAAGACAATGTGTAAAGGTAAAAGGCATTTAATGCCAATGACACATTCACAATGTCCTTCAATTAATGAGGTATTAACAATGGTTATTTTCATTGCATATTATAAAGTAATACTATAGAAGTTTAAAAAACTGATTTAAAGAAGAAAGTTTCCACTTCTACATCAAGCATATTCATCAATGTAATGTCTCCTTTTACTACATGGGTATTTAATACTATATGATTTTTTACATATGTGTATTTAAATACAATAAGAAAGTACGTATAGAAACATTACTAGAAGTCAGGTGTATTGCCCAAGTGGCTGTGAAAGGGTGATACCTAGGCCAGTGGTGAGAAGTACACGACTTCATTAATATCCAAGTGAAAGATTCGTGTTGAACTATTTTTTAGTATAACCACAAACATTAATTTCATGTGTCCTTGGATGCACAGCTACATTTTTTTAGGTTCTAGAATTAATTTTGTTTTTGGTAAACTCAATAGCTAGTTCAGTAATACATGAATCATAGGCAATTGATGATGAATATAAATGTAAGACTTATACCCAATTGTGAAAGGATAAATCTTTGTAAAATAATACTAAAAGTGAAAATCATCAATATAAAAAGTATGGTATTTAGGCTCAGCACAGCTAAATACTTTTGGTATTATTGATGTCTATAGTTTCAAAAAAGGAGCCTTTAGAAATAAAGGTATGTCACAAAGCATTTGGAAGTAGTTCAAGTAGTAAGCATGAATGATTCTAAGTATAATCTAGAGGTATATATACTTCATAAGATTCCTTTAAGTAATTAAGGAATAACAAAGTGATGTATATTCATGGTCAGGAGATATGAGTTGCTTTGGGTTTGGATAATGAATAATATCTCGACTAAGCATTCACCAATCATGATAATGTTGCATGGAGCAATTACAAAATACACATTACCTTATCGACATAATGACATTCATGTTAATGAGGAGGATTAATGATGAAGTCTTTCATATCCACATTAATCAATAAAATGTAGTGTGGAGTAATTCCTAAACACACATTTTATACATCAAAGTATTGATGTAAGTAATATCAATGTTGCAACTAGCAGAAACTTCCATTATATTTCATGAAATTATTTGCAAATAACAGTGATATACCACAACCATATGCCAACTATAATGAAAAATGGATATCATATGAGTCGTAGTAGGATATAAACCCATTATGTCATAAGAACATGTGTTTGTATGTATAGAGTTTGTTAGGACATAAACAAACTTGCGTCAAGACAAACACATTGTGCATTTAGTGTAACAATCCTAGAAGTTGTTTAGGATGTTACATAAATCCCTAAGATAGAAGAGTATGTATTCAAGATATACTACACTTTTATATAAGGGTGAAAATCTCTATTCGAGATAGTGGGTATTCAAGTGAGTTGATACATGGATGGTACAAGCTTGGTACTAATAAGGCTTGACTGATTTGACCAAGTCGTTATGCCTAAATCCGTTGGAATTTTACTTATCATAGCTAATATCTATAATCAATTTATTTAGCGCTGGATGTCATGACCACCAATCGTGAATGGTGTCTATACGACATAACCAGAAAGGGATGGTCACATCACTGAATGCTAATAAAGGTTTCAAGTTACTAAAATCCGATTTAGGATTAAAGTAAGCAACATGATCATAGAAAATGCATTTGCAAAAAATGTTTGCCATGTGTCTACGTGAGGTTAGTGGGAGCATCAATGTTTTCAAAATAAAATATATTCGAAAACATATAGAAAACAGACATTGGTCTCATGGTTAGTTAAGAACAAAACTAAATATACTCTCTAATGGTTGACTTAAAGTAGCAACCTATGTTCAAGGGAACAGGATCTTCTGAGGTAGATCTATAGGTTGCTTGGTCCTAGTCAATTGTACATATAGTGACATTGTATTGAGAAATATAATCTGGAACAATTCAAGAGATGAATTCTTGCCTATGTCACAGGGCATAATCTCCCCATGTTGACCTATCCATGACATGGGAAGAGATAAACATGGTGAGTTACAATCCATACGTCGAAACGATGGATCAATCACACATGCCATAATATGTACAAGAACCGATATTTCCATGGTACATTTTACAGTAGGAAAATATCAATTATATCCAGGAGCACTTCAAGGTATGTAGTCAGAACTATCTAATTATACTTCCCTAAGTACAAAAGATATGTACCTAGTAAGTGGAGAAGAAAGAATACTAGTTTTTTGGGGATATGAACTAGTCTTCCAAAGATCAATGTGCTCTATTATTATAGTTAGGCTAAAGACAATGAGTGAGTCAAACTCATATAATCCAATGGTAGCCATACCTACAAAGACCGAGTACATTGAAGCTTCTAAGATATCTAAGAAGTAGTTAAATTTAACAATTTGTTCAAGTTCTTAGAATCGCACCTCGTAAGAAAAGTATTATCATATTATAAATTATGATATTATTACTAGACAATATGTTAAGTTATGGTAGTGGAAAAAATATATATACTCGGGATACCATATCTTGAGAAGTTTTACTCAATGAGATAAGGTCACAATAGTAGAATAACCATGCGGGGGAAATGTGGCAGACCCAGTAGCTAAAGCCGTTACTCAGTGGAAACATGATGTTCATCATGTGAGTAGCTAAAATGTTTGGTTAGAATGATGGCTCTAGTTAAAGTGGGAGTGTTGAAATAGTGGGTGCCCTAGACCCAACTGTTCATTGATTTTGATTACCATATCATGTATACAGTTAGCTATGCATGATGTCATCTTATGATTATAGTGTAGACTGTTCTGCATCCACTATTGAAATGGTAATGTCCAAAGATTTATTGTCATATCAAAAGGTTATAGAAGTTCCCAGGCTATAAAGAGAACCTCTAGATACTATGACATTAATGTTAAATATATGTTCTATGGTCTAGATACATCTTATTGATTGGACACATTTGATGTTTGTCCATCAGGTGCTGGGGGCTCATAAGCATTGAGACTTCTCCTCCTGAAGATCACACTTGGTGATCTCAAGTAGTGAGATCAGGAGGACTAACCCGCCAATAAGAGCACCACATTTTTTGGGTGTCATTGGATGTTCCAATCTACGATCATGTATAATGGTCTCCTAATTTGATATCATTAGCACTGTATGTCATTTGATTTCATAATTTGATGAAAGATGAAAACTGTGACAATTAAGTTGTAGAGAATTAGTTTGTGTGGGGTGCCTCATTGGTGGCATGACATTGGTTGAATGGTCAAGAAAGGATTTGTCCCTTCCGGGTCATGAAATTAATATATCTCAGGCCATGTGGATATGGATGGTAGTACCTTTATAATACCATGCCCATGACTATCGATGGTAAATCTGTCCAGTTACATCAAAAAACAATAAAGCAAGAAAAGGGAGATGGCATGAGAGTGCATCATGCTTTATGAGATATTACATACAATGAGATTATATTACACAGTGCATGTTCATAGGTTGGTTGTTGCTACTGTGACAATCCTAATTTCTTCATGGTCCATGATGGGTTGCTAGATCACGCTCTTGGTCTGTGAATACTATTCACTACTATCGAAATAAGGGCCTAGAGGGTCACACACAATAGCGTATTCAAGAATATTCCATATTCATTTGAATAGGATTTTTGGATCTACTGGGCCCCGCCACGGGAATCTGGGATTTGTCAAATTTAAACGACCACCAATGCAATAAAAAAATTCATATAATTCATGTTTAGAATAATGAGTATTGAATTTATTTATTAAATGTATTTACGAGTTTTAGGTAAATACATGAAAAATATTAATTGACGAATATTAAATTATTAAGGGTTTAATTAATATTTATGGGAGCGACGAGTCATGTTGATGACTTAATTATTATCATGTAATAAATTTTAATATATTACAAGTGAATGATAATAATATTTATGAAATAGTTTAGTAGTCGTAAAATGTTATTGATAGTGCATTATGTATTTAGGGCCGGAAAGGAGATACCAGGTATTTTAATTAACCACTATAAATAGAAGGAGAAAGGGATTTTGCCAAGTAATATTCATGGAGCCTCTCTCTCCTCTCCTCTCTCTGACACTCTAGAGAGATACACCCTGGATCCAAAGAGCTCAGATGGAGCTCTCTCTCGGGAATCACTAGTGAAGCACTGCAGTGATTGCTGGAACGTCGAAAGAATTGTCGATATTCCATGCTAGCACCCGGACTACGACGAACAATGTTCCCATAGATTACTTGAAGAGTGTGTGGATGAGTAGACATCGTGCGTAGCTTCAGAATTAAACTAGGTATTTTTACGGTTTATTTTGTGCTTAAAACCCTTCATGCGTGTTCCTAGACTTTGATAGGGCTGCTCTTCACTAAGGTTGACAAGTTCACGTCAAACGTCGGTGGAAATGTTTTTAAAAAAACACCTGTTGGGGGCTTCTGCTGCACACCTGGTTCCAACAGTAATCACATGGGAAGCATAAATAAAATTCTATTTGTTTTCACCGATACACAAAGATGTATTTTTGGTCGAATAACCCAATCCAACAAGCCTTGATGAGATCACAAGTCATATTTTCTATTCCTATTGATAATTATAATAATTGAAAGCAACATTTCACATATATTTTTCTCAATGTGAATTATGTCTAAAAATTGACGTAACAAATTGGCAGACCAAGATGGATAGTCAAAAAAGATAATTCTCGTTTTCCAATTGTAAGTTGATTCAACATTAAAATTATTCCTCTTTTTAGATTTCTTCTGACCTTTACCTAATTAAAATTGAAATATTTCAATTTACAAATCACATCACTACCTTACATACATTGATTTAGTTTTTCAGTTTCAATAATATTATCAAACCTCTGATGATTCTTCCTATATTGATGATCCATTGGAAATAATCATCGATGCCCCATGAAGCTAAAACTACAATGATATTTAAGCCTTCTTGATTAGGTGTTCTTCATAAATACAAGACATGATATTTTTCTCATTATTCTCAACCCAAACATCATTGAATAAGGAAATAAATTATAGTCCTTAGAAGGGAAGCAGGCATCTGAAATATATTTTTTGAATAAGCATCAAATATCGACACACCCATATCCCAAATTTTCTTAAGCTCCCTTATTAATGGCTGTAAGTATATGTCTATATCATTACTAGGATTAGAAAGTCTAGATATCAGTATACTCAAGAAATTGAAAGGTTTTTTCAAACACATCCATGAAAAAAGTTTATAAACATGAATTAAAACTATCCACATTCTGTGAGTAGTAAGAATATTACCAAATAGATTAAAACCAACTTAGGATAGACCAAATCTAACATTACACACCTCAGCAAAAAAATCAAGATGTTGTGAATCAAATTGCCACTATTCCAATACATCTCTATGATGAACCAAATCATCATTATATTTAATTTTTTCATCATCATTCCATCACATATTGGCTAACACTTCTACAGATATGAATAGATTTTGACGTATGGGATTCAATGGAAAGTACCACATGAATTTTTGTGGCACAAGAGATAGTGTTCCATATGCATTTTTCATCCATAGATATGTACCAAATTATTTATATAAATTATAGTTAGCTATTTCCTTACAAAATAAACTACATTCTTTCAGACAAGCATTGAATTTATTAGTAGAAAATCCAAGCTACTTAATTAACTTTCATTCCTTGTAATGATTTGACGGAATATTTGCACCATCAAGGAGGAAGTCCTTAAAAAATGTAATAATATAATCAATGGAAATATTATAAATTACATTCATGGTTTTTCAACGATATAACTACATTAAAAATTTCAACTTTTTCATTTTAGTACATTCCTGATATACTTGAATTCTGGAATCATCCATTAAAATTTTCATTCTCTCAACATTTTCATGTTTAGTCTTTTCCTCCTGTGTATTGAAATCATTATCTTCTTTCACTGGCATACTATCTCTCTCACAATTTTGAAAAAATGGAATCCAATCAAATATCAAATTCTCCATAACAGTTCTTTGTTTTTGTTCATGAACAGTAGAAGATTTTTCCCTCTCTCCATGGTGATAAAAAATAGAATAGTTTGTTTGAAATATAGATTTCTTTATATGATATATTACTTATTCATGGATTAACCATAGTATTCCAACAAAATAATATAATATAAACTTTATAGAACCTCAATCTGAAGAATTGTGAAGTGAAGAATCTATTTTTTTTAAATTTATTTGAAACTCTGTTGAAATCCAATTGGTATGATACATCCATCTTCTATCCATTCTATTACATGGGAAAAATGTTATCTTCTAATCAACAATGTAAACCATAATTAAAAAAATCATTACAACCAATTTTAATATTATTTTAATTAAAACATACTAGTATCTATAAAAATAATGAATTTGATAAATAACATATGTTATAAACGATGACTACAAATAACAAAACAAGGTGGGCATTCTTGAAATTTATGAATTCACTATCATGGACACTATCTAAATATCTCCTCAGGAAAATCAAGAGGTGAAAAAACTGGACATAAATGAAAAAATAATCAATTTTCATAATGTTTTATGAAATGAAATGAAAAAACATCAAAAGCGTGTTAAAACCTAGAAATTTTCCTATTAGGCATAATGGACAAATGTATAAATGAATGATCTATAGCATAAATAAATAAATTTTCCTATAGTCCAAGTGGCCAATTGTCATATAGACTTAATGGTAAATTGGCCATTAGGCCTAATGGAAAATTGACCTATTAGGAATATTGGCCAATTAGCCTATAAGCCTAATAGCCAATTGGGAGGGATAAGGCCGAAGGAGGTTTCTTATGGGGAGGGGCGATGCGTGGATGAATAGAAGAAGTATCACTTGATTGAGGAGGAGGGGAGGAGGAACCTGAGACGACTTGAAATAATTCAAATCCTATACCAATGGTTTAAAAAACTATTTGTATAGACCAACCTATACCAACAGTTTCTTAAAAACCAATAGTATAGAATTGGTTAGGGGCCTCTATACCTACTATTCTTCTAAACCATCGGTATAGATCCACTAGTATAGGTCCCTTTTCTAGTATTGAAACCAAATATGCATAATTAAGAAATTGTTTTTGTATTATGTGAATACTAAAGATAGGTGGTAAATGGACATGTATTAATTTTGTAGTTTATAATTCCAATCATGTTATATTGTATCAATATATTAAATATTAGTTATCAATATATAAGTAAGAAAATTTCTCAAAACATTCTTATCTATCCTAAATGATTAACTTGTATTTATTATTACAAAATCAGGCTCAAGTGATTTTAAAAACTTTTCTGACATTCAATCCACATGTAAATGGTTATATGAAAGAATTATTGTTTAATAAGACCACAAATCTTGGTAAATGTTTAAGAAGAAGTTATATTCTTGGATAATATGTATATAAGTTTTATGTTCTAGAGGGTAGTGATCTTTTCTTTTCTTTTTTTCAAGGAATTAAAAACTCTGTGGATACAAGTTCGTAAAGTGGGATTATATACAGACGAAATTAATTTTGTAATGAATCAATTTTTTTCATTTTTTATATTCATTGAAGATATATTTATTTTAAATGTATATATGTTTAATTAATAAACTAAAATATCTAATATATTTAATTATATACATGTTATACTTTTAAAATTAATTTGATGATAAAATATGTTTTTAAGGACAACATGATTTATAATATTTATATATTATAATATATTTATGTTAATTCTATATATTTATATGTATATTTATTTTTATGATAATTTTGGGAATATTTTATCATAGAAATTATGGGTTTTTATTCATAATTTATTATTTACTTTGAATATTAGTCTTAAAAAAGTTTTTTTAATATATTTTTTTTAATCATGTTAAAGGAATTTTATTTTGAAATTTATATTTCAGGTTTCTACATTTTTAATGTGGAATAAATTTGGATAATTTATAAAATATTACTAGGTTCTCTTATATATATATTGAAATTTGGGAAATTTTTTTAAGAAATAAACTTTATATATGAAGTAAATACCCTTATATATTAAAAATATCACGCTTACATATATTATCTTTTGGAAATTCAATAAATCATTTTACCTTTATGCATTATAGTATTACCTAGAATTTACTCATACACATTGTAAGGTATGGGTTTTTCCAAAAGGAGTTGACCCATATATATCAATCTATTTTTATTTTTTATATCTCAGTAAATTCGCATACTTTGCTAAATAATTTTTTTGAATAAATCTTACATATCCAATATTTAACTTTTACATATCACAATGAATCAATTCCTCATCCAATTTTTCCAGTACGAGTACACAAATGTTTTCTGGTGATAAACCCTTATGATATAGGGATATAGTATCCTTAGATTTCTAGTAATATCATATTTTCCTAATTAATAAACTAATATATTGATAAAATCATCCTTACATATTATTGAAACATGCCTTTATGTATTACAATTTTATTCAGGAATTTTTTTAATTTATGTATTCCAGGTTTTGGTAACCTTTATGCAATGCCTTTTCTGATTTATCAGGTTATAAAAGTAACTCTTATATATAAAGGGAATATTTTTACCTTTTTGTTTTTTTGTGATATTCATGCATGAAAAAAATCGTTATATTCATGTCATGGTTTATTCCTATAACTTATGAAACTCCCCCTTTTACTTTTTTAGTGTGATTTCACCAAATCAAGAATTTTTTTGAATATTTTTGTCGTGAGAAATGTTGAAATTATCCAACATATTTTGAGTTTTTATGTAGAAACATGTGCCCCAATCATTTTGAAAATTTTATCTTCAAACTACATAAATGATTTCAAAATTTTTATACATTAAATGCCATAAATTTTCATTCCATAATCTTTATAAATCTCTGGGGATTTCATAAAAAGAACTTTGTGGTGCATTATAATTTTCATAGTGTGAGAAAACTATCACCATTATCATGAACAACATTGTCACAATGTGGAATATCTTTTAATTGTGTGGTCAATTTATCAATAATTCCTTATAAAATACCATGTATCAAAATATCTTGGATTTATAGTTTATCAATAATAATTTATTATTTTTAATGAGTAATTTTTATGTATCAAGTTCACAACCATTATATATTCTTTAAAGTGATTTTCCACTTTCCAATTATGGAATGTACTTTACATCTTATGATATCCTATAAAGTTAATTATAATTTTAATCTAGTATTTATTACTTTACATTATTAGTTATTCAACTTATGGATATATAATAACATTCATTTATGTATCATATTTTAACTTCTGAGTAATTTCAATGTCATTTCCAATGTTCCCCGCTTCCAAAAATTTTTCTCCTAGAATTTATATTTACCTTGTATATTCAATTGTTCATAAGTATGTTTTATATTTGGATAAATATAAATAAACATGAATATATTAAAAAATAATCATAGAAAAGGATGCGTTTAAATGTTAGGATATCATAGTCAAATAAAATTTATTTTAAAATAAGATAAGATCAACACTGTATAAATTTTTGAATTATTATAAAATAAAAATGAATTGTATTAGAAATAAAATTAAATAAGGTATATATTGTCGGTTTTAGTAGATAAGGGGTTGAAAATCCCATTCATATATGTTTTTATGATCATATTAATAATTCTAAATCTATTATGTGTTGGGTAAAAATACTTCATTATACTCTATTTTTGAAAATCACAATACACATCTTTGTTGTTTTTTATTTTTCTTGAGATTTATTTTCAACTTAAAGTTTTGTAGTGTTAATTTCCTTGAATATTCATTCCAATTTCCTTTATCATAATCATAATCACATTACCAAGAGTAAATCTTCAATACATAGGGTGTAATTTATTTTTTATTATTTTCGTAACATAATTTTTTTGAAAGAAGTTTCATGTATACTTTGTTATATAGATGGAGTGCTATAACAAAGTTGTAAAAAATCACCCTTTAAAGAAATTTGTCATGTGAATCCATTAGAAGGTGTAGAGGATCCTACCAATGTAGTTGTAAATGAACCTAGGAAACATGGAATTTAAAAATTGGATTTATTTATAACCTTAATCTATAAATACTATTATAAGCTCAAGTTGAAGTAGTAGAGAATGAAAATTTATCTAAAGGTTCCATATGTTTTAAAGGATGCATCATTTAAATTCATTGAGTGATTATATTTGAAGAAAATTTATATAGTTTGTTCTTAAGATCATCCATGTGTGAGGATATATGGTAAATGATAGTAAAATACTTTTTTTTGATCTATGATATTGCGGGATCCTGATGCTATGGTGATAGAATTTATTCTGATCTTGTGTGATCAATGGATTTTAGAAGGAATAGAAATGATTTTTTGATCAATATGATGAGAGATTATTGTGTTTTATAAGATAGAACTGTGAATAGGTTTGTTACCATGGATACGATAATTCAGGTCTTAAGACATCCTTTCCACATTTAGTTAAAGTGAATATGTCACTTAGTCGAGGTGTTGTGAGTTGTTATTTTTGTTTCCATTAACAATTTTCTTTTTTAAAATATTTTTTTCCACTTTGCACAAGTTTTTATTTATATATAGTTTCTTAGTTACACTATTTTTAAATACAGTCACTTAGTTACTTGTTCAAAATAATATGAATCCAATTATTTTATTATTCTTTTTAGAATTTTTTTCTATATTTCTTAATGATCCTATTTATCAGTTTGTAAAAGATAGTGAATTTTAAAATAGTTCATTCAATTGTGACCACTCTCTCATAGTATTTATATCATAAAATAAGGTGTAACATTTTTTATCAAATAATATTTTTTGTATATATCTTGTTTGGGTTTTATCTTGGGATGATTTTGGGTGAAATTTGACATTTTGGGAGGGGTTTTGGGTAGTACACTATTGGAACACATTTTTCCAAAATCGTGTTCCCTGCCCTAGAAAACCATGAATTCCTAGATAGTGGGGGATTACATCGTTGGTGAATGGTTTGAACAAACCATGTGCCCCTGCAATGGAAACTACACATGTGGAATTAATTCCCCCAAAAAATTGTTTCAAAATTATGGAACCCCCAACCATCACCCTCATTCAAACTAAATAAAATATTACGGTTTTATTTAAATTTTATAAGATCCCATATGGATTAAAAGGCCTTTCAAACACCTTTCTTGGTAAATCAATGATCAATTTGATAGATCTACACCTATAATAATAAGAGATCCCATCCCAATTGGTTTCCTCCCTCCATACCATGTTTTTCTCATCCATTGGGAGGATTATTTTCTCCTATGGTTGATGTATTAGATCTAGGTTATGATTAATCTGACTACATTTTACCTTGATTCTAGGATTTGGTATTATATCTCATTCTTCATTATGTTTTTGATCATTTCGCTTCAATTGGGGATTTTTGTTGGCGAGCTTCCATCAACGATCTTGAGGTTGGTGGTATAAATTGAAAATCCTATAGTGTTGATTATAATTACATGTTAAAAATTTTGAAATATCAATTTCTATATTTGGTAATATCATAATTAATTATATTAATTAATTATTTAATTAATTAATGGAATGATGTTATTATAGAATTGATGAGATATTTGGATTGTGTAATTGGTTAATTAATGGATTGTGTAATTGGTGAATTAATTGGGATCATGTAATTTGTTAATTATTGAGATATATAATTGGTTGATAATGTGAATAAAGGGATGTTTGGATTATACTTGAAGGGTAAATGGGTTATGTGAATAAATGTTGATAAATGGTTTAATGGTGAATTGTTCATATTATTCCATGTGATTAAAGTGAAAATTTATGTTTGAATTGACATTATAAAAGGTATATCATGATGTGAAATTTTGATTATAGAGTTAATGTTTATTAACCTTTATTAAATGTGATATGTGTGATATAAGTAATTAATTGAGAAATGGAGTCTAGGACACAAACTGATAATCCAAATACCCACGGGGTTCTAGCCATGACGTTCTAGACACAAATTCATTCATGTGAATATTATTTTATAGTATAGGGAAAGATTCTCCAAATACCCATGATGTGTGAGACACAAAATAATGCTTAAAATACCCATGGTGTGCTATACATAACGTTCTATTCCCATGATATTGGCATTGGAATGTGGTTCCAAGAGGTCATGATATGAATTGAAATGAGATAGATAACGAAAGAACATGGGATAATGAATTTTTATTTTCACTTCATGATATTGTTTAAATTCTGTCACAGACTAAAGTGGGTATTGATGGTTCAGGTTCCATCAGGATCCTAGAGATTTTATGTGGTTAAATAAAGAATAATAAATTTTCTAAACTGTTTACATTATTGCTTGTAATTTATTCTTTATACAATAATATACAATAATTTTGATTGTGTATTGTTTTAGATATTGTTGGTGGTATTATAATGAGTTATAATCACACCCTACTCATTCTTCCTGATCGGTACATGAATATACTTCATGTTTATAAGACAAGATATGGGAAAGAGCCCTATGTTAGATGGCAGAGTTGGGATATAGCATGGATGAGGGGACTAGACCTAGTGTCGAGGCCCAATGTGAGTTTAGAGTGTATATTTATTTTGTTTTTTTATTAGAAACATGAAATTTATTAGGACATTACAATCTATTGTATTGGTTTGGATATTGTATTCCTGTTTTGGTTCAACATGTGATACTGGTCAGTTTTAGTTATTGAATTGCATTAGGTTATTTAATTGGATATTGTTTATTTATTTCCATTGTTGTAATCCCTGGATAAAGAGGGTCTAATCTACCAATGATCAAAATAATACCCTCCCTTCTAGTCAGCAGCCTCTAGTGTATAGGGAGGCATGCATAAGGTGATGTTCCCAACAAGATTAGGGCACTAACTTGTGAAACCCGTGCCGGGATGTCACTAAGTTTTATCAATTTTTTTTCTTGCCTTCTGTATTAATATTTTTTAATGGTAGATATGATATTAGTATGAGTTAGGCCTTATTTAGGAGATCTTTAATATGATAATCTACCCCATGTACAGGGGTAAAGACAAGTACCCAGGGTGGTATCATTGTTATTTATGTATCTTGTTACAATTGGATGTTATTTAAACAACAACCCTCCTCTTTATTTGATACATAAAAATAATTTATTAAATAAAATCTTCATTTGACACAACATAGAATATAGAGAGGTCTATTATCTTTTGGTATTAGGAACATTACATAACAACTTAAAACATGAAATAAACATCTTTATTAAAATTTTTTTTTACATTACCACACACATTCCTTTTTACTTAGCATTGCATGAGATAACTTGGGGACATGCATAAGAAATGGGTGAGATATAAATCCTAGTATGGGAGTAAAAAATGAATAACATGAAGAATATAGTAAATAATATGAAATAGGAATATCAATGTAGCATAAGAGAAACATGAACATAAAGGTATGATATAGCATGATTATCATCACATGGAAATGTGGCAACAACATTTAACATGATATTATCATGAGCCAAGGGTAATTGAAAATTGAGCATAAGTAAAACCCAGTTGAACTTGAATTATCATGATTAAACCATCATTTCACTTAAAGTATCCATATACTAATCTTTACTCAATGTATTGGAGTGCTATCAGGGCCTACCCTTTATAAACATTTCATTTCATGCATAAGTGTGTCACATAGATCATACAACATGGAATCTTTAAAAAACATCATTTATTCCATGATAAAGGATTTTAAAATAAATACATGAAAATATATAATCAATAAGTAAATGTGAATAAAGTTTAATACCCTTGATAGAGAAATGAGCTTGGTTTTCACTACACAATGACTTTGGCTTGGAAAATCGCGGTGCAATTTTGGCAGCATAACGGCGTGAAATAAGAATTCAAAAAAATGGTTGATGGGAGAGAAATGGATACATAATAATATTTAAATGAAATTTATATTAATGGAGTTATATAGTTACATGTACCAACATAGGTAATGGAATTTATATTGTAATAAAAAATAAGTGCTTGAATGTAAATGAGGGGAGAGAAATCCCTTATGGAATTTCGACATAGTAACAGGTGTGCATGGGAGGAATAAATGAGAGAGAAATGGGTCTATCATAATTAAAAAATAAGGATGAAATTATAGGGGAGGTTATAAATCATACCCCCAACTTCTTAATTGAAATTAAAAGGGTATGACAATATAAAGAAACATGGAAAAAAGGAGAAAGGAAGAAAACCCTTACTGAATTGTGGCATGGTAACAAGTGTTCACGGGAGGAATTAATGAGAGATAAAGTGGTCCATCATTATTAAAAAATAAGGAGGGTGGTATAGGGGAGGATCTAAATCATACCCCAAAATTTTTAATTGAAAATAAAAGGGCATAACAACATAATGAGATTTGAAAAAAAATGAGAAAGGAATAAATACCTTACTTGGAGGTGTGGCCCCAAAGGATTGGGAGGGGATTGAGAGAGGCTTCTTGGGGGATTTAGGAACCCTGGGTGGATTCTAGAGAGAGGATGTAAGAGTTTGTGTGAGCTCCAAAGGCTTTGAGTGAAGAGGAAGTGGGAGCTTGGGTGAGTTTATATAGGAAAAGAAAGGGAATTCTTTATTATTTAGGTTTTGAACATTACACATTAAACTAATCAAAACCACAAACCAAACCATGGTTTTTGCCCATGGTTTTTGAAAAGGTGGAGTGTAAAACATTATTTTATAAGGAAAATGGCCTAACTTATGAATATATTAGGCTTTCTTGTGTGGAGGTGGGTTATACTCTCATGGAAATCATTTTAAAATGATAAAATATTTTATAGGTCTTGGAGGGTCCACTAAGGATTTGTAAAATAAATAAAATAAACCTAAAATAATATTATGTTAAAGGTAAAATATATAGTGTCTGAACATACCATTTATTGTATTTTATTACATCACTATCGAGTCATTATGATTTCATAAAACACATTATATAATTAATAAGTATTTAATTTTTACCCAAACATTCTACTCTCTCAGAAAATATTTAAAAATTCACTGTTAGATAATTTCGACATCCTGAATCCAAAAATGATATTCATTTTATCTAAATAATTTTATAAATATGTGAATTTTTAATTTTAAAATAAAAACTGATATTTATCGAAAATTCATGGGTTTTGACAAAAAAAGATTTCAAACCTTAATAAAAATTACAATTGTTTTCAAAAAAATTACACGATCATTTATTTTAATAAAAATTAATTTAGTAATAATATTTTAATAAAATATTATTTAATTAAAAAATCCATTAATTGATCAAAATAGATTTCTTAATTGAATATTAACTAAAAATACTATTTATTCTTCAAAAACTATTTACAAAGTTACAATAATAAAATGAATTTATATTATTTATTCCATAAAAAATAATGTACATAATCATAGTGCTAGGGTCTTGTTACACAACCCATTATAACACCCATATATGACCTAATGGTAAGGTGTACGATGTTGCAGACTCTTGGGGAGGCTCAGATAACATCATTCAGGTGGTAATGTCTATTAACATACACTTCTCCTGTAGGTGGTTTCGTTCAAGCTTAACATGTTGAATATTGGCTTAGGCTTGGTCAAAGGAGAATCCCAATTGTTCCACCTCCTTTCCAAGCTCCAAAAAATGGGCTTCATATGAAGTAGTTCTACTGGATGAGGCCATCACTTCCTTTATCTGAGTAAATCGGATTTGTTAAAGCCCTATATTCATACTAATCATGTGATAACTGTTCAAGGGATATATTAGAAATGATAATAATTATTAATGGTATTTTTAAATCCAAAATCATAAAACAAAAGAAGTTATTATGTTATATAACTATTTTACTTAATAAAAAATCAATTAGATCAAGAGGAATTTTCGTTGATAAAAGTTTGGGTCATTATAATATCCCCCCCCTAAGAAAATTTTCCCTTGAAATTTACTTTTCCTACACTAAAATAGATGTGGTTAACTCATCCTCATCACTTCCTCTAGTTCACACATTTCTTCTTCAAAAATTTGGTTTCTACACAACACTTTCATGATGGGAATTGCATTATTTCATAGAAATATTTCCCTATGATCTAAGATCTTCACTGGATTATCTTAATAGGAGAGGTCATTCTATAATGGTACCACCTCTAGATTGAGTACATGCAATGGGCCAGGCATGTACTTCCTCAAGAGTGATACATGTAATAACTCATGTACTCGAGATAGGTTTGGTGGGAGTGCCAGTTGATAGGCCACTGCTCCATTGTGTTCAAGGATCTCAAAAGGGATGATGTACCTTGGAATAAGCTTTACCTTCTTCCCAAATCTCATAAATCTCTTTAATAGTTATATGGGAAGGAATACCATGTCTCCGACATCAAAATCTTGGTCTCTTCAATGATTATTAGCACAACTCTTTTGTCGACTCTAAGAAGATTTAATGTGTTGTTGGATGGTCTCAACCTTCTCCACCATTTCTTCGACCATTTCTGGGCCAAGGATTTTTTGCTCCCCAACTTCCTCCCAACATGCTAGTGTTCTGTACCTATTTCCATAGATGGATTCATAAGGAGCCATTTGGATTCCTGAATAGAAACGATTTTTGTAAGAGAATTCAACTAGAGGAATATTTTGATCCCATACTCCTTTGAAGTCCGTTGGGAAGTCTCTCAACATGTATTCATGTATTTGGATAGTCCACTAAGATTGACCAACATTTTGAGGATGATAAGCCGTACTAATGTTTAACTCAGTATCCAGAGAATGTTGAAGACCCTTCCAAAACTTAGAGGTGAATCTTGGATCTCGATAGGATACAATCGATAGTGGAACTCCATGAAACCTTACCATTTCTCTGATATATATCCATGATAGTTAATCTAATTATAAAACATCTCAAATTTCAATGAAGTGTGGATTCTTTTGTAAGATGATCCACAACAACCCAGATATCATTTTTTTCTTTGGTTGTCTTCAGAAGTTTGGTAACAAAGTCCATGGTGATGTTATCCCATTTCCATGATAGTATGGGTAATGGTTACATCATATCCTTCGACTTCTGCCTCTCTACCTTCACTTTCTTACATTCCAAGAAATTTGATGTATACTCAAAAATCTCTATCTTCATGTTATCCCACCAATAATACTCTCAAAGATCTTGATACATCTTTGGGTTTCCTGGGTTAATGGAGAAATTTGAACTATGTGCATCATCCAAAAGTTATTTCTTAAACTCCAAAATTGATGGAACACATAGTCTTTTACCAAATCTCACAATTCATTCTTCATTAGCATTTACCTCCAAGGATATTCCTTTTCTGATAGTTTCCACTTTATTCTGATTTCCCACATCATTATTTTGAGATTCCTTTAATCTTTCTAAAAGAGGCGGTTGAGAAATCAATTTTGAAAGGATTTATGATGTTCCCTTCTTTATGATTCCCATATACATCTTTATCAAATCTAAGAAGATTGGATCATTTTCAATTCTCATCAATGATATGATCAATGGTTCTTTTCTACTTAGAGCATCTTCCACCTTGTTTTCTTTCCCAGGGTGGTAATGGATTGAGCTATAATAGTCTTTGATCAGCTCTAACCATATTTGTTGGCGCATATTTAACTCTTTCGGTGTGAATATATACTTGAGGATTTTGTGATCTGTGTCTATTTCACACTTATCCCCAAATAGGAAATGTCTCCAAATTTTCAAAGAGAAGATTACTACTACAAAATCCAGAACATGTTTTGGATAGTTTTTGTCATGAACTTTTAACTTCCATGAAGCATAGGCAATGAATTATTAATTTTTCATCAACACACAACCCATGACCTTCTTCGAAGCATCACTAAATACAACAAAAATTTCTCCACCTATGGGTATTGTGAGCATGGCCACAATGATAATACACCTTTTCAACTCCTTGAATCTCTCTTAGAATTCATCACTCAAAGAAAACTTTACTCCCTTACGAGTTAGATTTGTAAGAGGGTTTGGCAATCATGAGAAATTTCTCACAAATCGGCAATAATATAGCTAACCTTAGGAAGCTATGGATATCCGTCATAGATATTAGACTTGTTTGTCCCTCAATTAGAGCTATCTTGCAGGGATCCATAGATATCCCATTGCATGTGATGATATGACCCAATAATGAGACCTCCTTTAAATAGAACTCACACTTACTATACTTTTCATATTTCTTCTCCTTTCGAATGGTCTCTAGTACATTTCTTAGATGCTCCTCAAGCTCCTCCATGGTTTTGGAGTATATTAGAATATCATCTATAAAGACTGCCACAAATTTTACTAAGTAATATCTAAAGACTCTATTCATCAAGTCCATGAAGACTTCTTGAGCATTAGCGAGTCTAAAAGGCATTAATATGAATTGATACTTCCCGTATATTATTAGAAAAGCAGTCTTGGGGATATATGCCTTCTTCACCCTTACTTGATAATATCCCGAACGTGGATCCACCTTGGAGAAGTATTGTGCTCCACGTAGCTGATCGAACAATTCATCAATTCATGGAAGAGGATACTTGTTCTTTATCGTGATTTTTTGAGCTCAATATAATCAATGAAAAGGCGCACTGACCCATCCTTCTTAACAAAGAGGACTGGTGCACCCCCTGGTGAAGCACTTGTGTGTATAAACCCTTTATCTAGATTCTCCTGTAGTTGTTTTTTCAACTCCTCAAGCTTCACAACATCCATTCTATATATAGTCATGGATATTTGAAATTCCCCATGTATAAGATCAACTGAGAATTCAACATCTCTTCTAGGAGGAAGACCAGAAAATTCCCCAGGAAACACTTCAGCAAATTCCCTGACAATAGGCATGTCTTCTAGGATGGTTTCTCCCTTGTACTCAATCAACTAAGACAGATATGTTTTCTCATATAGAATTAATATCCACTCTTGAGATACTGGTGCTAAAGAAGGTTCATCCTCCTCCTTGCACTTGTACAAAATCGGGGGTCGATTCACCATATAGAGAGTGATTTCCCTCTCACGGAAATTTAGGTTTACTTTATGTAAGGAAAGCCAATCCATGCATATAATTGCATCAAATTATACCAAAGGGTGTATTAATAGATTCTCCAAGACGTTCAATCCACAAATTATGATAGGGGAGGAGTTATATTCATGGGATGCAATGATTTCCCCATTTTATGTTCTCACCGACATATTTACTTCCATGATTTGTGGTGGTGTTGGGATTGTTCTACTAAAATTTCAGTATATAAAAGAATTTTTAGAACCAGAATCAAAAATTAAAATCAATATTCTTTAATTAATAACTAGATTACATGTCACCACTTCATTTTCGGGGTTCACTTCGGCAGTAGTGATGGAAAAAGCTCACCCTTACTGCCTCAGAGGTTATTGGTTGCTTCCGCATATCCTTGGATTATGGAATTGGTTTGAAAAGTGCCCTAGTTATTTGAAGTTGAAGAAATGAACAATGTGTTGAGGGTAAAACAGAGCGTTCCTCCCCTCTTTTGAAACCACTAGTTTTTCTTGTCGACAGTTAATGGCCAGGTGGCCTTCACTTCCACACCTAAAGCATTTCCTTATCCCCTCCAAGAAATTTCTAGGGTGCTTCTTTCGATACCTTTGGAAAGTGGGGTGTTTTATTTTCTTAGTACCACTGGATTTATCCATTAGAAAACTAGAATTGAATTCAACATTATTCTTCTTATCCCCATGATACCCCTGAGATTCACCAATCTCCATTTTTAATTTAAGGGCTCATCGAACAATTTTCTCATAGCTCTCTAGGTCATGGATCGCTTGGGATTTCTGTAGGCTTGGTTTTAGTCCACCAAAGAAGTGGTAAACCTTGCATTTGGGAGTAATGACAAATCCAGAGGCATATCATGAAATCCTTATAAAGTTTTTCTAGTACACTCTGATATATTTATCTTCTTTTTTCTTGAGGTCAAGGAAGTCCCTTTCCATCTTATGTCGGAGGGTGCATGGAAAATATTTATCGAAAAACATTTTTCGGAAATCCTTTCCTTCCAATGCCCTGATCTCCTCCTCAAGCATCATATTTTTGATCAATTTCCACCATTTATCAGCTTCACCCTCCATACGATAAGAATATAGAAGAACCTTCTCTTGTTCAGAACATTGAAGGATGTAGAAGATCTTTTCATTGGAGTTGATCAATTGTTTGACGATTGAGGGATCAAATAATTCATTAAAAGTAGGAGGCATTTGTCTCATGAATCTCTCAATTTTGACTTGTTAATTCTTAGGGGGGTTGAATGTTCCTCTTGACACATTTTTCTGTTCAAAATTTGAGTTAAATGAGATAGTATCATGACAAAGTTTGCGATTACCGCTCCCATCGGAAATGACATCTCATTAGAACAATCGCCACATTGATCATCACATCAGTTGTCAGCCTGAGTCCTCCTATTACCAGCCATTGGATAGAATAAAAGGAACTTTAGAGGCAACACATAAAGGGAAATCCAAACAAAAAAATCTTATGATTTATACATTAATTTTATTTCCTTAACATATGAATATATAGGCTTCAATCTATGTTATCCACAATCTATTTTTCAACATTTATTCTTAGGGGAATTTTTTTATTTCCTTAATAATGGTTCATACTAAGCTTATGAATTTACCAAAGCATATCCCCCAGGAGTGTCATAACCAAGAGTGCAGTAAGACCTATGGTCATGCACTAGTTCCCATTCGAGTATAGCTCAAAGTGAGGTTTTCAGGTTTTACCCCTAGATACATCTGTGCCAGATCCCCTCTATATACTCGTATCCAAACAAGGTTGTATTTTCTTGATAAAACACTTACTCAATACTCACCAAAATTTAGGGATGATTTTATTAAACGTAGTCTTATCTCTTAGGATTTCACTAGGGTTTTCTAATTATAATCCCATAAAAACTAATCCTCGCTCTGATACCAACTATGGAAACCATGCTCTTTATTTCACACGTAAACATAATTTATTACATAAAATATTCACTTGATACAACATAGAAGATCAATAGGTCTAGTTTTTTGTGGCTCAGTAACATTACATAATAAATTAAAACATTAAATACACATCTTTATTGAAGACTTGTTTTAAATGGCCACACACATTCCTTCATACTTAGCATTGCATGGGATAACCTGGGGACTTGAATAAGAAAAGGGTGATATATAAAGCCCAATAAGGGAGTAAAAAAGGAATAAAATTAAGAATATATTACATGATAAGAAATAGGCATATCAATGGAGCACAATAGAAACATGAACATAAAGTCATGATATAGCAAGATTATCATAACATGGAAATGTTGCAACAAAATTTAACATGATATTAGCATGAGACAAGGATAATTGCACAAGGATCATGAGTAAACCATCATTGCACTTGAATTATCATGATTAAACCCTCATTTAAACTGAATTATAATGATACTAATATTTACCAAATGCATTTGAGCCCTATCAGGGCACACCCTTTATAAACATTTCATTTCAGGCATAAGTGTGCCACATGGATCTTACAAGATGGAAACAGACAACATCATTATTTATTCCACAATAAAGTAATGTGGAATACATACATGAAACTATATAATCAATAAGTAAATCTATGTAAAGGCGAATACCCTTGATAGATAAATGGGAATGGTATTCACTACACAATGACTTTGGCTTGGAAAATCACGGTGTAATTTCAGCAGCATAACGGCGTGACATAAGAATTCAAAAAATGGTCGATGGGAGAGAAAGGGATATCTCATCATACATACATGGAATTTATAGTAAATGTGGTCATATAGATATATCTCCCAACATATGTAATGGAATTTAGATGCATAATAAAAAAGAAGTGCTAGAATGTAAATGAGGGGAGAGAAATCTCTTACGGAATTTTGGCATAGTAATGGGTGTACAAGGGAGGCATTAATAAAAGAGAAATTGTTCTATAATCCTTGAAACATAAAGGGGTAAGTATAGGGGAGCTTCAGAATCATAACCCAACATTTTTAATTGAAATTAAAAGGGTATAAAAACATAACGAAACTTGGACAAAAAAATGAGAAAGGAAGAAATCCCTCACAGAATTTTGGCATGGTAACAGGTGTTCCTTGAAGGCATTATTGAGAGATAAAGGGGTATTTCATCATTCCAAAATAATAAGGGTAGTATAGGGTAGGTTAAATATCATACCCCAATATTTTTAATTTAAAATAAAATGGTATAACATCATAATGAAATTTGAACAAAATGAGAAAGGAAGAAATCCATTACTTGGATGTGTGATCCCAAAGGCTTGGGACGGGCATGAGAGAGGATTATTGGGAGATTGGGGAGCCTTGGGAGGATTATAGAGATATGATTTAAGAGGTTGGTAGATCTCCAAAGGCTTTGAGTGAAGATTAAGTGGGTGATTGGGTGGGTTTATATAGGAAAAGAGAGGGAATTCTTTATTATTTATGTTTTTGACACTACAAATTAAACTAATAAAAACCAAAAACCAAAACATGGTTTTTTCCCATGGTTTTTGAAAACGGGGAGTGTAAATAATTATTTTATAATTCAAATGGACTAAAAATTTAAAATATTAGGCTTTCTTATGTGGAGGTGAGTCATAATCTCAAGGAAATCATTTTAAAATGATAAAATGTTTTATAAGACTTGGAGGGTCCAATAAGGAATTGTATAATAAATAAAATAATCCTAAAATCACATTATTTTAATGGTAAAACATATATTAGATGAAAATCCCATTTACAGTATTCTATTACATCACTATTGGGTCATTATGATGTCATAAAACACATTATATAATAAAATGGTATTTATTTTTTACCTAAAAATTTGACTAGCTCAAACAATTATGAAAAATTCAATGTTAGATAATTTCGACATACTTAATTAAAAAATGATATTCATTTTATCTAAATAATTTTCTAAATATGTGAATTTTTTTACTTTTAAAATAAAAACCGACATTTATAGAAAATTCATGGGTTTTGACAAAAACAACTTTCAAACCGTAATAAAAATTACAATTGTATTCATAGAAATTACAAAATAATTTATTTCAATAAAAATTAATTTAGTAATATTATTTTATTAAAATATTATTTAATTAAAAAACCCATTAATTCATCAAAATAAATTTCTTAATTGAATAATAAATAAAAATACTATTTGTGCTTTAAAAACTATTTACAAAGTAACAATAATAAAATGAATGTATATTCTTTATTCTTTAAAAAAATAATGAACAAAATCATAGTGCTCGGGTATTGTAACATAACCCCTTTTAACACCCACTTATGACCTAAGGGTAAGGTGTGCGATGGTGACTGACTCTTGGGGAGTTTCAGATAACATCACTCGGGTGGTCGTCTCTATTAACTTCCACTTCTCCCGTAGGCGATTCTGTTCGAGCTTAACATGTTAAATCCCGACTTGGGCTTGGTCAAGAGTGAAGCCCAATGAATCCACCTCCTTTCTGATCTCCAAAAAATGGGCTTCTTATGAAGAAATTCTACTAGATGAGGCCATCACTTCCTTTTTCTAAGTAAATTGGATTTGTTAAAGCCTTATATTTATACAAATCATGTGATCACTGTTCAATGGCTATATTATCAGTGGTAAAAATTCATAACAGTATTCTGAAATCCAAAATCATAAAACCAAAAAAGTGCATATGTTATATAACTATTTTACATAATAATACATTTAATTAGATCAAGAATAATTTTCATTGATAAATGTTTAGATCGTTACAATTTCTCCTTGAGTGATGCACTTGTTCTATAATGTGATTATTGATTTTGATATTTTATCAATTTAACTCATGGCTTGGTATGACACAAGAGTTGAGTATGAATGCTTCATTTTAAGAACACAAGAATTATTTTGAAATGCATCATTTTAGGAACTCATGGGAAATTAGGTTTTGGGAATGTTATTTAAATGAAGATTATTTTCTTTACTAGTGTAATTTTAATGAAAATGGTGCCCAATAAGAAATTGAAAAATAAAAAATGATGCTAAATTTGGCAAATGAATTGGATAAATAGTTGTTTAAATATAACTCTAATTTGTGATAGTGTTTACCCTATGTTATCTATGAAATATATGAGGGATGGTTAAGGGTAGTGATGTGCCTTGGTTTAGAACATGTTGTGGGGAATGTAGGATAATTTTTTATGACTTGATGTAGATCCCTCCAACATAAATGTGATAATGCTGTGTGATGTGTCCTAATATGTGTGTTTGGAATTGTAGAGTTAGGTCGCCATGAAGATTCTGGTTAATAGGATGACAAGTGGACACAGATGGCAATGTGCCTCTAGTAGTGGAACATAAGGATCCGATAGTTAAGTGCGAGGAAGTAGATGTGAAGTTTCTTAGTAACATTTTTCACTTTATGAAGTTTGTAGAAAGAGACCCAGGGTGGGTTATGAAGAGTATTTCAGACCTAAAAAAGGGATTTTATATTGTAGCACCCTCTAACGATTACCGGAGTGTGTGGACTCGAGGGAGTTGAGTTCTATATTGAGTCTATATGGATGATTCTTGACCATTTAGAAACTTCTCCTGATAACAGATTCAAACTGTATTCTTTCATTATATGTGATCATGAAAAGTATTGGTGGGAAATCGATACTCGATGTGGAACGATGAAGAATATGGATTGGAAGAACTTTCTGGAGAATATTTTGTATAAAATTTACCCTGGGACACTCAGGACGGAGCAAGTAATTGAGTTTATAAGGTTGACTTAGTATAGTATATCTATCATGGAATATACTAGTCACTTTATAGATATATAGTTCTTTTCTCTAGCATTGTTAGAAGATAAGGCTATGTCATTGAAACAGTTTCAGTGTGGGATTACATATAAAATTATGCCCCGGATTAAAAATCATTAGGATAAGTAATTTTTCAAAAGTGGTAAATCATGATATCATATCTAAGGGGAACCTGAAGGAGGCTTATAGTGGTGGACCTGTGGTTTTGGCTAGATGAATCAGAGGTATATCTTTTGATAATAGGAAGTGTCTTTATGAAAATTTCATCCAAAGTGACAGAAAGAAGAGTGGTCAGGGTGAAGTGTCAGTTACATAGGACCTTACTAAAGTACTATGTCACTGATGCGGTAGGTTAGGTCACTTTCATAAACATTATCCCTGACCATAAGTAGAGTGCCAAGCTTATGGCAGGATTGGAAATCTACAACGGTTCTGCAAGAA
This sequence comes from Viscum album, assembly GCA_963277665.1. Lineage (NCBI taxonomy): Eukaryota > Viridiplantae > Streptophyta > Magnoliopsida > Santalales > Viscaceae > Viscum > Viscum album. The sequence goes on from OY728146.1 coordinate 236,053,077, forward strand.
TCCATGATAGATGGGTAATGATGGACCAGATTGGAAGAACCAGCATGTGGGAAGGGGATGTTATCCATCATAATAGTATGGTATATGGAGTTCTAATTGCTGTGGTGGTCACGGTAGTGTATGTGGTACTTTTGGGGAAGATCAACTCTATCAGAAAAGTGGAGTAGCTTAGAGGACTCAGACTATATCATAGGGAAGAGGGGAAGGACTATTGCATGTAGTTCATCCAACAATTGTGGATAGAGAGGCTGTACAATTGATACTTAGAGGAACTATTATTGTATCTTCTATTATATCTAGTTTTTTATGCTAAATCCTCTCATTATTTTATATCTTTCCAACTTGTGAATGATTTTAGTCTGGTTGTGTAGTTTTTCAGTGGGGATATAATGACCGATATAACTTTGAGGATACGGTTGAGAGACATCTATTTATTAAAGGGGTGTTCTCTCACAGTTGGGGAGTATTGTTTCTCTAGGATCTCTACATAATTGATATTTTAGGCTTTGACTTGATTTTTGGCATGGAAAAGTTAGTATCACACAATGCCTGCCTAGATTTTTTATAATAGTAATGAGACTTTTACATCTCACAAGGGTGAAAATTATGTTCACCTTGGAGAGTGGGATACCATGAAATGTCGTACATGGATAATTCATTAAAAACTAAGGGAGATCACCACCCAGATTGCAAGTCCTATGATTGATTATGGGGGTATGAAACATTGTGATTTAAACCTATAGTGGACAAGTTCCAAGATGTGTTTCCAGAGGACATATTAGGGATTCCACCTAAGAGATATGTAGAATTTATAATTTATCACATGTCATGGGATGAACCAATTTCTATTCCGTCATATATAATGTCACCAACAAGGATTGAAGAGATGAAGACTGAAAATGAAGAATTTATGGATTAGGGGTTCATCCATCTGAGTACGTCGCCTTGGGGTTCCCCAGTCCTGTTTTACAAGAAGGATGATGGGATGTTGAGTTTATGTGTCAATTAATGTAAGTTGAACCATATTAAAGTGAAGAACTAGTATCCTATTTTGTGTATCAATGATCTATTTGACTAGTTATGGGGATATTTCAGCTTCTTAAATGTTTACTTGAGATCATACTATCATCATTTGAGAGTTAGACCTTATGATATACCATAGACATCTTTGATAAATATGTATGAACTTTATGAGGTTTTCATGATGCCATTTGGGATGATTAGTGCACCTTATGTGTTTAATGACATGATCAATAGAATCTTCCACACATAACTAGATTAGTTTTTAGTAGCTTTTGTGGGTGATATCTTGTTGCACTATAAGATTCATGATGATCATGCCCAAAATCTTCACATTATCTTGGGTACACTAATAGATCATCAGCTATTCTCCAAGCTATCTAATTTTTAATTCAATATTGTTAAGGTACATATATTGGGTCATATCATCTCAAAGGAAGGTGTTTCAATGGACCTATAGAAAATTATATTAGTGGTTTTTTGGGATTATCCCAATAATTCCTTTGATGTATGTAGTTTTCAGTGATTGGAGTGATATTATCAAAGGTTTATCTAGGACTTTTCTCTCTTTGTTGTATGTCTCTAGAGCTTGACCAAGAAGGGAGTTAAGTTTGAATGTTCGGGATCATGTGGGAATTCCTTCCAGAAGTTTAAGAAGTGTTTGAATACTTCATTGATCATGATTCTACCGAAGCCATGGGATAAGTATAAAATGTTTTGTGATGAATCTGGTATAGGAATTAGAGTAGTGTTTATGTAGGGAGATTGAGATATTGAATATGGGTCATGTTATTTGTGGTCACATGAATTAAATTACCCTAAACATGACCTTGAGCAGGTTGTAGTGGTTTATTCCTTGATGTGTTGGTGGAATTATCTGTTGGGACAAAAAATTTCTATGTATACCAACCACAAGAGATTAAAGTATATCTTTTCCGAACAATATTTGAATCTTCAGTAGTGGAGGTGGGTCAAGTATATACAGTTATTTGATTTTGAGCTACATATATGCTCGGGATGGGAAATAGTGTTGTTGATTCTATGAGAAGGAAAATATAGACTCAAGTGGTGCATCTAGGTTTTAAAAAATTTACTGTGAACTATATCTTCCATATTGGTGGAATATCATGAAAAAGGAGATTCCAATGTTTGTGACATGATGCTACACCTGTCAACTAGTGAAGGTTGAGATTAAATGACCTGGTGTTTTAATACACCTGTTCACCATTCTGGAATGGAAGTGGTATGATGTTACCATGGAATTTGTGGTGGGTATCCGGAGGAACCACCGAATAATTATTCTATTTGGATAATTTTAGACCGGATAATTAAAGTAGCACATTTATTTCTTATACGAGATACTTTCTCAGTAGAATGATTAAGAGAATTGTATGTTTGATAGATAGTATATCCTCACAGGGTACCTCATAGTATATTTTTAGATAGTGAATCTTGTTTTACTTCATGCTTTTGGAAAGGTCTACAGAAGGTGCTTGGTACACATGTATTACTGAGTATGAAATTACACCCATAGATATATGAGTAGTCAGAAAGTACTATATAGGTTTTAGAGGACATTCTATGAACATGCATTCTTGAATTTGGAGGGTCTTGAGAGAAGCACTTGGTTCTAATTTAGTTGTCCTATAAGAACATTTTTCTGGAAACTATTCAGATGACACTATATTGGGATCTTTATAGTAGGCTATGCAGATCCACTCTATGTTGGATAAAGGTAGGTGAGTTAGATCCATTGTAACTGAGTGTAATGTAGGAGATATCAGAGTAGGTCTACTAATTTAGAAACGTATAACGATGGGTCAAATTAGATAGAAGTATGTTGATAGACCCCGATGACCCCTAAGGTCTATAGATGGGAATCATGAATTCTATGGGGTGTTGTCTAGATTGGGACACTATAGGATTTAGAGATAGGGAATGTTGGTGCTCTGGTTTCTTTTACCTTTTTAGATTTTAAAGAGAATTGGGCTGGTGGTGTAATGACCCAAACTATTATAAAAAACTTCCCATTTTTATACAATTAAATATCTTGTTATATAATATGGTTATAGAAAACACATCCAGTTATTTTGTTTTATTTTATACATTTGGTTTTAATGACTATTAAGCATCTTTACCATTGATAATATTGTTTTTTAATAGTGATCCGATGATTGGTATAAATATTGTGTTTTAACAAATCCAATTGACACAGACTAAGGAAGTGATAACGTCTACCATTAGGAATATACCCTACGAATCCCATTTATTGGGAATTCCTAGGGCGATAAAATTTATGGGATTTTCCACAGTCCATTCCCAAGCTGTGATCCAACAACTTAAGAATGAGTGAAACCATTTCCGTGAGAAGTTCAATCTCATCGAGATCACAACCCAAACCATGTTCCCCGAACGACCCCATGGAAGCCCCATAATTGCAATCCTTAGTCTTAGGGTGTATGCTGGTGTATTAAAGGGATATGTATCAAGACCCTATAAATAGGAATATGTACATTTTTTAGTACAAAATAATGAATATATTTTCATCCAATTATTGTTTATTTTTAAATGATTTTTTAAAAACAAATAGAATTTTTGTTAATATTAAAATTCCATTAAGAAATATATTTTTAGGAATTAATGAATTTTTAAAATAAATAATACTATAATGAAATATTATTATTAATTAAATTTTATTAAATATAAATGATCATATAATTTTTTTGAAGTCAAATGTAATTAATATTGGTTTTCAAAAACTGTTTTTGTAAAAACCCTGTCATTTTCCATAAAAGTATATTTGTATTTTCAAAGTGAAAATTAAAATATTTATAAAATTATTTAGATAAAATGAATATTATTTTTGAAAAAGGATTTATATATTATCCAATGGTGAATTTTTCATAAATTTCATAGGCAGTCGATTTTTTGGGTAAAAATTAAGTATTGTATAATTATACTTTGTGTTTTATGACACCAAAATGACACAAAAGTGATATAATAAGTAATATAAATAAGATACACAACCAAATATATATTTTTCATTTAAAATAATGTGATTTTAATGTGATTTTATTTATTTTTTAAAGCCATTATGAATCCTACAAGACTCATAATATATTTTAAAATTTGAATATAATTTCTTTAAGAGTGTGGCTCACCTGCACATCACTAAGTGTAGTATTTTAATATGTTCAGACATTTTACTCATAAAATAATGTAAAAAATCCTATATGGTAGAAACCAATGGGAAAAACCATGGAATTGATTGTGGTTTTGAATATTTTATTATATAGAGTCCAAAACCTAAATAATAAAGAAACCCCCTCCTTTCCAATATAAACCCACCCAATCTCCCATTTTTCTTCACTAAAATTCTTTTGAGAATGATCAAACTCTTCCCTATACTCTATTGAATCATCCCAAGGATCCCCCATATTTCAGGAAGCTCCTACCATGTCTTTGGTGTCACTCACTCAAGTAAGGGATTATCACCTTCCTCTCCTCCTTTCAAATTGAAGCAACCTATTTGAAATTAGTTATTGTAATAATGGTTATATTTTTATTCATTTATAATAATTCCATTACTATCGATTTTATATTACTTTAATGAGGTATCATTTTTACTTCCCCTTTTGGACCCTTACCTAAGTTGTTACTATGCTAAAATCCAGTAAGGGATCCTCACCTTCTATCTTTTATTCAAGTTTATTTATGAACTTATGTATTCTGTTTCCATTTTAAAATGTTGGGACAAGTCCTTATATTCACAAATTAATTAAAATATGATGTTTAAATTATTATAGACCCCTTTTTCTCTCATCAAACATTTTCATGAATTTTTTATTTAGCATGTAATGCTGCCAAAATTTCACCGTAATTTTCCATGCCTAAATAATTGTGTAGTGAATACCATACCCATTTTTCTCTCAAGGGTATTAAAATTTATACACATATACTTATTTATTGGGGAATTAAATTTATGTAGTCCAAATTTCCTAATTGTGGAATAAATTATGACGTCTAATGAATCCATATTGTATGATCTATGAGGAACACTTAAACATGAGAATGAAATGATTATGACGGTGGCACCCAGATAGCACTCCAATGCATTGGGGAATGTTTAGTATCATGATACATCATGTTGGGATAATGGTGTAACTGATTACTTTAAGGGACTTTTTCCACCATTATGTCTTGGTGAATTTAGCCTTGACTTATGTTTGTGATGCAATGTTTTAAGTTGTTTCCACATTTCCCATGTTATGATTATCATGCCATATATTGCCTTATTATTTATGTTCTTTTTATGCTCCATTGATCTGCCTATTGTCTAACATGTGTTATCTTATTCATGTTATGACTTTTTATTCCCTTAAATGGGATTTATATGTCACCCATTTCTTATGTTTGTCACTTGGATATCACATATAGTTTTCAGTTCGTTGGAATATTATGATCATGTCAAGTAAGTGTTTGATAATGTTTTGTATCCCATGTTATAAGTTGTTATATAATTTAACTAATTCAAAAATACACTAGACTTATAAATATATTTTGTTTTAATAAATGAAATTTTATGTAATAAATCATGTATTAATATGAAATAAATAGAAGGATAGTCATAGATAGTATCAGAGCAAGAATTTATTTATTTTTGGTATTAGGGCTAGAAAAATCTAGAAAAAGACTTAGGAATAAGAAAAATTATAAGAACACTTTCATAAATTTTATTTAGTATAGAATATGTGGTTTATTTGGAAAATATATCCCTGTTTGGATACTATAAGTGGACATGGTTTATCGTAGAGTTACCAAATAGAACAACTCAGAAAAGATGTTTTGGGCCTGAATTAGGGTAATTTGGTACACACCAATAAGCCTTACTATGAACCTTGTTTGATACTTCTAGGGGATATTCTTTGGTATATAAATAATCTCATTATGAATAATTAGTAAGGGTGAAAAATGCTTGTAAGATTTTTTGTTAGTAAATAGACCATGGATAACATTGATTGAATCCTTGGAACTCATAAGTTAAGAATATATATGTAATTTAAAATTTATCCGTTTAATGACATTGGATTCTCTTTTATGAGTTTAGTTGTTTAGGATATTAATCCCAGAATTTCCTTTTATTCTATCTAATGGATGATAATAGGAGGAATTAGGTTAATAAATGATGAGAAGTGCAATGTGATGACTACCCTAATGAATGACCAACCCGATAGGAGCAGGAATCACTAACTTTGTCTGGATACACTCTCAACATACTCAAGTTCTAAATAAAACCATGATCAAGAGGAGCACCAAAGCCCCCCTAAGAGAGAAAAATCTATAGTAGAGATCTTAATATGACAAAAGCATCCAATGTTAAATGGATCATTCGATCCCTTAAAACAGTGGATCAACTCCTTTGAGAATATATTTTCTATCCTTTAATGTTCTGAACAAGAGAAGGTTCTTCTGGCTGTTTATCGTAAGGAGGGAAAAACTGATTATTGGTGGACATTGATCAAGAATATGAAGCCCAAGGAAGAGATCGAAGAAATGAAGTAGAATTAATTTTGAAAAATATTTTTCAATAAATATTTTCCTCACACTCTCTATTTTAAAATGGAAAGTGATTTCCTTGACCTAATTCCAACAGACGATGAATATATTGCGGCGTATGAGTCAAAATTCAAAATACTTGCATGATATGCCTCTAGTTTTTTTATTACCCTCAGATGAATGGTTGACCACTTCTTTGGTGGGAAAAAACCTAGTCTAAGAAAATCTCTAAAGATATGTGACCTTGATAGATGTGAAGAAATTATCCAATGCGCCTTCAAAGTTGAAATGAATATTGATGAATCTCAAGGGTATCATGGGGATAAAAAGTGGAAAGTAGATCTTAATTTTGTTAGTCTGATAGCATGACCTAATGGTGCCAAGAAATTTCAACATCCCACTTGTCAAGGGTGTATGAAGAATCACCCCAAAAAGTGCCTAAAGGGAACAAGGAAATGATTTAGGTGTGGGAAGGAAGAACATATATCTTGTAACTTCTAGAAGAAGAAACCTACTATTGAGACAAAGGAAATGAACACTGAAGTATAAACTCAAATAATTATTCATTGTTTTAACTACAAGTAACCATGGGACTTTATGAATCAATTCTCTAAGACAAGTGTTTTCGGAGGAAACAAATAATCTCCAAGGTAGTAAGGGTGAGCTTTTTCCATCACTAACACTATAGTGAATCCAAAAAATGAAGTGGGGATAGGTACTCTAGTAATTAATTGAAGAATAGCAAACTTACTTTTTGAATATGGTTCAACACATTCCTTTATATCATGAATGTTTAGTAGAACTATCCAAACATAGCTATGAAGCATAGAAGTAGAGATGTTAGTGAAAACAAAAAATGAGAAAATTATTGCATCCTAATTATATAACTCCTCGCCTATCACAATTTTTGGGATGAGATTCCCATATGACCTTGACATACTACCTTTGGTGGAATTTGATGCAATTATAGGCATGGATTGGCTTTCCCTATATGCCAACCAAAATTTCCACGATAAGGAAACCAATCTCTATTTTAAGAATCGACCCCCATTCTTTACATGTGCAATGAGGATGATGAATCTTCTTTAGAAACATCCTCTCAGTCATGGATATTATTTTCCTATGATCAAGAGTATCAAGATCAGATGAATCAGTCTAAGGAAAGGATCATCCTCTAAGACATTACTATTGTTTGAGAATTCACTGATGTGTTACCCCAGGAATTTAACGGCCTTCCTCTTAGAAGGGAGGTTTAATTTTTAATTGATCATATACCTGGGGCATTTCCTATATCCCAGAATCCAAGTAGGATTGATTTTGTGGAAATTTTGGAGCGAAAGAAAAAACTATAAGAGAATATGGATAAAGTGTTCATTCACCCAAGTGCTTCACTGTGAGGTTCACCGGTCCTCTTTATCAAGAAGAATGATAGGTAAATGCACCTTTTCATTGATTATCATGTGCTCAACAAGATCATGATAAAGAAGAAGAATCCTTTGCAACAAATTTATGACTTATTCTATCAACTATGTGGAGAACAATACTTGTCCAGGGTGGATCTGTATTTGGGATATTAATAATCTATGGTAAAGAAGGAGGATATCCCCAAGAATGGTTTTTGTATAAGGTATTGTCACTACAAGTTCAAATGAATTTCATTCAGACTCACTAATTCTTCAACAATATTTAGGGACATAATGAATGGAGTATTTAGAGATTACTTCAACAAATTTTTGGTAGTATTTATAAATGGTATTCTAATATTCTCCAAAACTAAGGAGGATCATGAGGAGCATCTGAGCATTATGCTAAAGATGTTGCGAAAGGATAAGATCTATGAAAAGTACAACAAGTGTGAGTAATATATGAAGGAAATATCCTGCTTGGGGAATATCATCACATGAAATGGGATATCTACAGATTCTTCAAAGGCAAAAAAAATTGAAGGATGGTTGAGTCTGACATCCATGATAAATATATGTATCTTCCTTATGTTAGATGGATATTATCACCAATTTGTGAGAAATTTATCATGATTGTAAAACCATATTACCAAGAAAACATGGAAGGGATTCACATTTTATTAGAATAAGGAATGTGAAAAAATATCAATGGAGTTGAAAAGAAGGCTCATCACTACCATTTTTCTTACACTACCCACAAGTGGGTAACTTTTCATAAATTTCAGTTATGCTTCAAAGAAGAGATTGAGATGTGCTTTGAGGTAAAATGAAAAATTCATTGCATACACCTCAAGGTAGCTCTAAATTCATGAGAAAAACTATCCCACACATGATTGATAGTTGGAAGCTATGATATTTGAATTTAAAATTTGGAGGCATTATCTCTATGGGTAGAAGTGTGAGCTATATACTAATCACAAGAGCCTCAAATATTAATTCATAAAGAAAGAGCTTAATATGGACCAATAAAGATGGTTATAGCTCATAAAGGATTATAACTTCTCAATACACTACCATCCTATTAGGAAAATAAGGTGGTAGATGCTCTAAGTTGAAAGAACCCATAAATTCTATCATTGATGATAATTAAAAAGGATATGATATTATTGGATTTTAAGGGGATGGAAATAAGAATCATAAAGAAAGAAAAATTATCAATCCTTTGACAAATGATTTCTCAACTGTCTATTTTGGAATGGTTTAAGAAATCTCAAAAATATGATATGGGAATTTAGAAGAGGATGAAAACTATAAGGAATGGAAATCCTTAGAGTTCAATGTTAACGAATAAGGAATTGTGAGATTTGGTTCAAGAATATGTATTATATAAAATCCTTATTCAATGAAAGAAATATTGAATTATGAACATAGTATGACTTTCTCCCTTCACCCAGAAGGCATAACGATTTATCGATATCTTTGAGAACATTTTTCATGGGACAACATGAAGAAGGAGATCATTGAATATACATCAAAATGCCTAGTATGTCATCAAGTGAAAGATGAAAGGAATAATTTTAATGGGATGATGTAACCATTACCCATACCAACATGAAAATGGGAAAAACATCTCAATGGAATTTTTCAGCAGACTGCTGAAGAAACCCAAAAGAAACAATGCTATCTAGGTTATTATGGATCATCTCACAATGACCACACACTTCATTTCTATTAAATTGTATTGATATATGGATCAAAGGGAATTAATATAAATCATATAAGTGATAAGGATTCACAGAGTAACACTATCAATGGTATCCAATCAAGATCCAAGATTCACCTCAATGTTTTGGAAAAGTATCCTATATGCTCTAATTAGTGAACTGAACTTCAGTATGTCTTATAACCCTAAATATAATTTCAAATTTGAATAAACTATCCAAAAACTTGAGGACATATAGAGAAAATGATCAATTTAATTTAAAGGAGGATGGGATAAATTTCTTTATCTGGTTGAGTTATCTTACAACAACATCATCCACTCAAGCATCCAAATGAATCCCTATGAAGCCCTTTATGGGAAGGTGTTTAGAACACTAAAATTTTTATATTCAATTGGGGAATAAAAAATTCTAGGTCCTAAAATGGTTGATGAAATGGTGGAGAAGCATAAGACCATTCATCATCACATCAAGGATGCTCAGAGTTGAAAAAAGAGAAATGCTGACAATAAATGAAGAGACCTATAGTTTGATGTTGTAGAAATGATATTCCCCCACATATCTCTATAGAAGAAAGTGATGAGATTTGGGATGAGTATAAGGATTAGTCTAAGGTACATCGACCCTTTTGATATCCCTGATTGAATCAGAGTAGTGACCTGTTGACTACCACTTTTACCGAATCTGTCTCAAGTACAAGATGTATTCCATGTATCCCTCCTGGGAAAGCACATACCAGACCCCTCATATGTACTCATCCATAGGTGGTACCATTGGATAAGAATATTTTTTATGATGATCATCCGATAAAGATCTTAGATCATAGAGAAAAATTTCTACGAAATAAGACAATTCCCCTCGTAAAAGGGTTGTTGAGAAACCACAAGTTTGAAAAAGCAATGTGGGAACCTGAGGAGTTGATGAAGTAGAGTTACCCTCATCTGTTTTAGTATGGGGAAAAAAATTCATGGGTAAAATTTATTAATGATAGAATATTGTAATGACCCAAACTGTTATAAATAAAATTCCTATTTTTATTCAATTAAATGTATTTTTATATAAAATGGTTATAGAAAACACATGAAGTTTTTATTATTATTATCCAATTGGGTTGTAATGAACGTTAAGTATATTTACTATTGATAATATATATGTTGAACTGTGATCAAATGATCTATATAAATATAGGATTTTAAAAATCCAATTGACACAAAAAAGGATGTGATGGCCTCCAATAGTAGGATCGTACCCTATAAATCCCATTTATGAGAGCTTTCAAGGGATATAAAATATCTAGAATGTTTCATAGACCACGACCAAGTAGATATCCAAAAACATAAGAATGAGAGAAACTATTTATGTTATAATTTCAAGATCATCAAGAACCCAGACCAAAACATGGTTGCTGAATGACCCCATGAAAGCACCACCATCGCCCACCTCACTCTTAGACTGTATGCCGGTGTATTAAAGGAATGTGTATACATACCCTATCAATATGAATTTATACTTTATTTTTTATAAAATAATGAATATATTTTCATCTTGTTATTGTTACATTGTAAATTATTTTTAAAGCACAAATAATATTTTTGGGTTAATATTCAAATTCAATAAAGAAATATATTTTTATGAATAATATATTTTTAAAATAAATAATATTTTAATAAAATAATTTTTTAAATAATTTTTTTTAAAATATAAATCATCATATAATTTTTATGAAGTCAAATGTAATATTTATTAGGGTTCAAAAAATGTTTTTGTCAAAAACCCCTCATTCTCAATAAATGTGTGTTTTTATTTTAAAAGTGAAAATTAACATATTTAGAAAATTATTTAGGTAGAATGAATATTTTTTTTCAATCCAAATGTCAAAATTTTCCAATAGTGAATTGTTTTATAATTTTCTAAGACAGTTGAATTTTTGGGTAAAAATTAAATACTATATAAATATACATTATGTTTCATGACACCACAATGACCCAAAAGTGATGTAATATGTAAAATAAATATGATACATGACCAGATATATGTATTACCTTTAAAATAATATGATTTTATCTTTATTTAATTTATTTTGTAAAGCCATTATGAATCCTTCAAGACTTATAATATATTTTAGGATTTTAAAATCTTATCTTTAAGAGTATGGATCATCTCCACATCACTAAGGGTAATGTTTTAATATGTTAATCATTTGTATTATAAAATAATGTAAGCCACTACCATTTGATAAAAACCATGGGAATATCCTTGGTATAATTTATGGTTTTGAATATTTTATTATATAGAGTCCCAAACCTAAATAATAAAGAAATCCCCCTCCTTTCCTATATAAACCCACACAAGATCCCATTTATATTTACTCAAACTTCTTAGAGAAAGATAGAAATATTCATTATAATCCCTATAAGCCTTCTAATTCTCTCCCAAGATTTCAAGAAGACCCACCCAAGCCTTTGGAGTCATACACTCATGTAATGGATTCTCACCTCCCTCTCCTCCTTACAAATTCAAGAAACCTCTTTGTAATTAGTTCATGCAATTTCAAATGGTTATACTTTAGTTGATTTATAATCAATCCATTACTATCCATTTTATGTTATTTTAATGGGGGATCATTCTTACTTCCCCATTTATACCCTAACATAAGACATTATAATGCCAAATTTCTATATGGGAACCTCACCTTCTATTATTTTTCAAGTTTATTTATGAACTTATGAATTATATTTTCATTTTCTAATGTTGGAACTTGTCCTTCCATGTCCATATTACTTCACATTATATTTTTAAATTATGATAGACCCATTTATATCTCATCAACCATTTTTATGGATTTTTATGTAAAGCCATTATGCTGCCAAAATTTCACCATGATTTTCCAAGACAAAATAATTGTGTGGTGAATACCATAACCATTTTTCCACCAAGGGTATTCTAATTGATAAACATACACTTATTTAATGGGGATTTAAATATATTTATTCAACATTTATTGAATATGGAATAAATTTATATGTCAAATTAATTCTTGTTGTATGATCTATGTGTCACACTTAAGCATGAGAATGAAATGATTATGATGGGTGCACCCAGATAGGGATCTAATGCATTGGGTAATGTTTAGTATCATGATACGCCATGTAGAGATATGGTTTTACCAGATTCCTTTACGGGACTTTGTCCACCATGAAGTCTTGGTGGATTTACCCTTGACTTATGTTTATGATGCAGAGTTTTATGTTTTTTCCACATTTTCCATGTTATGATTATCATGCTATATCGCGCCTTATTATTCTTGTTACTTTTATGATCTATTGATATTCCTATTGTCTAACATGTATTATCTTCTTCATGTTATTCCTTTTTTATTCCCTTAGTGGGATTTATAGCTCACCCCTTGCTTATATTTTTTCCCAGGATACCCCTTGCATTTTTATGTTCATTGGAATATTATGATCCTGTCAGGGAAGTTCTTAGTAATGTTTTGTGTCCCATTTTATAAGTTGTTATGTAATTTACGTAATTTCTAAATATACTCGAATTATTGATATTTTAAGTTTTATTAAGTGAAATTTTATGTAAAAAAACATGTATCAATGTGTAATAAAGAGAAGGTTTGTCATATGTGGCATACTGATTAGATATTCCTCAGAGGTAAAGTTCTATGCATGATGTTTTTCATGTGTCAAAACTTCAACGGTATCACCCTGACCCTTCTATTGTGATCGATGTGGATGATGTTGAGCGTGAGTATGATGCGTCCTTTAAGGAGCATATGATACATGTTCTAGGTTACTGGGAGAAGTTATTATAGAAAAGACCATTCCAATAGTTCATGTATTATGGAAACATGTTTGTGTTCAAAAGGAAACAATGGATAGAGAATAATATATATTGGCTATATGGACTTATCATTTTACCTTAGGATATTAGAGATTCTTGGGAGTACAGGTCGAGGATGAGATATTATAAGATGGTGTGATTGTAAAATCGTTACCTTTTATGAAGCCGAGTCATTCCCATTTTTCAAGTACACATTAAAAGATTTGAGTATATCTTTTTTGGGTTATAATTTAGTGATATTTTGGGAGAAATTGGATATTTTTATAGGAGTTTTGGTTAGTGCACGGTGGGTGAATTTTTTTTCCAAACCATGAAGCTTAACCTAGAAAATCATGCAACCCAATATAGAGGGGGATTACGGGGGTGATACACAGTTTGAAAAAACCATACAACTTTTTAGTAGTAACCATACAATTCCCCCAGAGGGGTGCATAGTTAACACACACATTTTATCAAACTGTTCACCCCTACTAAAGAAACAATGCACATGGAATTAATTCCCCTGAAAATTTGTTTTGAAATTAAACATCACCCTCATTCTACCCAACTTTTCCCTAAAATTTTTCCCTATATTTTTCACATCTATTAGAAGGATGAAATTACTTTTCCGTAGATGGATTATATATAGGATATGATAGATCTAAATCAATTAGATCTTGATTCTAGGATTTGGTCCAAGATCTCGTTCTTCATCATGTTCTTGATCATTTCAAATTAATTGTGGATTTTTGTTGGTGAGTTTCGATAAAAAATCTTGATATAGGTGGTCTGAATTGAAAATCCAATATTATTGATTATAATTATGTGTATATAATTGTGGAATATAAATTTCAATGTTTGGAATTCACATCTTGAATTTGATTAATTAAATTTTTAATTAATTGATGGAATGATGTGATTATGGTATTGTTTGGATATTTGGATTGTGTAATAGGTCAATTAATGGATTGTGTAATTTCTTAATTAGATGGGATTGTGTTATTTATTAAAAATGGAGATACGGAATTCATTGATAATGGGAATAAATGTATGTTTGGTATAAACTTGAAGTGTTAACGGGTTATGTGAATAAATTTTGATAAATGGTTTATCGATGAATTGTTCATATTAGTCCATGTGATAAAATTGAAGATTTATGTTTTAATTGATAGTTGAAAAGGTATATCATGATGTGAAATGTTGATTAGAGGGTTAATATTGATTAACCTTGTTAAATGTGATATGCATTAAATAAGTGATTATTTGATAAATGGGGTGTGGGACACAGACCAATTCTCCAAATACCCAGAAGGTGCCAGCCATGATATTATAGACCCAAATTCATGAATGAGAATATTATTGTATAGGATAGGTAATGATGCTCCAAATACCTATGAGGTGTGGGAATGGTATTGATGCTCTAAATACCCATGGAGTGATAGACATGACGTTTTATTCTCATGAGATTTTAATTGGACTATGGTTTCAAGTGGACATTCTATGAATTGAAATAAGATGGATAATGAAAGGCTATGTGATTATAAATTGTGATTTTTCCTTCATAATATTGTTGAGACTCCGACCTAGGCCAAAGTAGTTATTGATGGTTCAAGTGTCCTTAGGAACCTGAGGATTTTATGTGGTAAAATAAAGAATAATTTATTATGTAAAATGTTTACCCTGTTTCTTGTACATTATTATTTATACAAATTCATACACTATTATTGACTGGATATTGTTTTAGACATCATTTCTTATGGCCTACCAAGTTTTACTCACACCCTAATCTAGATTCTTGATGGGTACTTGAATTGATATCATTTTTGCATGATTGGATAAGAGAAAATTCCCTATGTTAGATGGTTGCATTGCGATAGAGCATGGATGAGGGAACCAGACATGGTGTTAGGACCCGATGGGGGTTGTCAGTGTTTCTTTGTTTTGGGTTTCCATTTAAAAATTTCCACTTATTATGTCATGAAATATCTACTATTTTGGTTTAGATATTGTATTCTTGTTTTGGTTCACCATGTGATACTGGTCTTTTTAAGTTATTACATTCAGTTTGGTTATTTAGTTGTATATTTTTTATTTATTTCTATTATTGTGATTCTTTGGTAAAAAGATTATAGTCTACCCATGATCGATATTATACCCTCACTGTTGGTTGGTATCTACTAGTTCATGATGAGGTGCGCTTAAGGTCAAGTGACCAACCGGCTTGGGGAACCAACATCTGGAACCTAAGTCGGGATGTCACAAAGTGGTAACGAAGTTTTTTTATTTTATTCTATTTTTATTTACTATTTGGTAAAGGAAGATAGGATATTAGTAATATTTAGGACATTAAGAGATCATACATGATAAAATCTACCCCTTGTACAAGGGTAATAGCCAAGTACCCAGGCTGGGATCATTTCTATTGTTGTATGTTGTTACAGTTGGATGTTATTTTACCTCTAGTGATGCACTTATTATGTGATGTGATTTTTTATTTTTATATTTTTTGATATTTGACTCATGGATCAGTATAAAATGAGTATTGAGTATGGATGCATCATTTTAGGTACTCATAAATTATTGTGGCATGCATCATTTTAGGCATACAGAGAAAATAAGGTTAAGGGTAAGTTATTAAAATGAAAATGCTTTTTTACTAGTTTAATTTAAATGAAAATGATTTTTTACTAGTGTAATTTTAATTAAAATAGTTACTAATATGAAATTTAAAATGAGAAATTATACTAAATATGGTAAATGAATTGGATAAATGGGTTTCTAAAAAGAACTCTGATTTGGGAAAGTGTTTACCCTATGTTAGACCTGACCAAGATAAGGGATGGTTGAGGGTAGTGATTTGACTTGGTTTTGACCATGTGGATGGGTATGTTGGATGACTTGATATGACTTGATGTCGATAACTCTTATGTAGATGTGATAATGTTGTGTAATGTGTCCTAAGACTTGTGTTTAGAATTTTAGAGTTATACCTCCATGAAAATGTTTATTGATTGGATTAATAGTGGGAATGGCTAGAAATGTGCCTCATGTAGTGAATAATGAGGATCTTGTAGTTCTAGGAATGGAAGCCAGATAGCAGTTCCGTGAGAAATTTTCCCACTTTATGTAGTTTGTGGAAAGAAACTTAGGGTGGATTGTGAAGAGTATGGAAGACCTACAAAGGGAGTTTCGATTGTAACATCCTATGACAATTATCAGAGAGGGTATACCATAGGTTGATGTGTTATGGATTGGGTCTATCCAAATTAATATTGACCAATTGGAGACTCATTCTAAGAAGAGATTAAAAAAATCTTTTTACATGTTACGTGGTCAAGAAAAGCATTGGTGGGGCATCTAGAATTGGTATGTATATCTGAATAATATGAAGTAGAATGAAATTCAAGAGGAGTTTTGGGAGAACTTTTACCCTGAGGCACTTAGATAGGAGTGATCTATAGAGTTTTTGGGGTTGAATGGGGAGAGTATATCCGTTATGGACTATGTTTGTTGCTTTATAGATATGTAACGTTTTTATATAGTGTTTATATGATATGGGGCTATAGAAGTGAAAGAGTTTATAGATATGATTAAATGTGAAATTAATCCCCATGTTAACATCTTCAGGATGAATAAGTTTTTAGAAGTGGTAAATATGTCTCTCACATATATGTGGAGCTTTAAGGAGGCTTCGAGTGGTTGAAAGATGGTTTTGGTTGGGCTGATAGGAGGTAAGTCTTCTAAGAGTAGGAATAATAACTTTGAGAATATCAATTATAATGATAGTAGGAAGAGTGGTCATGGGTAATTGTTAGTAAAAAATGAACTTAATAGATCACTCTTTCATAGTGTGGTAGGCCGAGTCACTTTCATAGTCATTTTCACCAACCACCAGTAGAGTACCGAGCTTGTAGTAGAAGGGGTTATCTATAATGGTTCTATAAGAACCCATGACATATGGATAGTGATGGAATATCTAAGAAGAACCGTAGTGTGGTAAGGGGATATTCTACACTGCAACGGTATAGTTTTTGAATTTATACTATCCATGGTGGTTTTGGTAGTGGATTTGGTACTTCTGGGTAAGATCACCCATATCGCCAAAGTGGAGTAGCTTAGGAAACTCCGTCTATATCACAAATAAGGGGGGAAAGATATTTGCCTACAGTTAATCCTACACTTGTGGATAATGAGTCTAGACCATTGACAATTAGGGGTACTACTCTTACAGATTCTATTCTTTATAGTTCCTTATTTGATAATGGGGAATCTAATTGTTCTATATATACATAAGGTTTTAACATGTTTATTATGTTATTGGAGTTTTTGAGTGGGGCTATTATGATTGATAAACCTATGGGTTTATGGTCAAGAGACATCTTTTTGTGGAGGGGGTGTTCTCTCATGGTTAGGGAGTATCATTTTCATTGGGATCACTACAACATTGATATTAAGTCTTTGAATTGAATTTGAGTATTGAATGGTTAGTATAACACTGATCCCATAAATATTATTACCCCAAGAGAGTGGATTTCATGTCTCCAAAGGGTGATGATTATGTTCACTATAGAGAGTGAGATACCAAGGCCAACGATGAATGGAAAATTTATCAGCAACTAGGGGATCTCACCACCCATTTTTCAAGTTTGATGTTGGATGATGGGGGTGTAAAGCTTGGTTACTTTCCCCCAATAGTGGAAAAGTTCCTTGATGCGTTTCTTGAGGACTCTCAGGGATGCCGCTTGATATAGATGTAAAATTTACAAATGAGCTCATGTAGAGGGCTGAGCCAGTTTATATTCCACCAAATAAAATCACACCAATTTTGATTCATGATATCAAGACTAACCTAGATTAATTGATGGATAAAGGGTTCATCCATCCAATTTTTTCACCTTGGAGATCCACATTCTTGTTTTCCAAGAAGTATGAGAGAACATTGCATGTATCGATTAACAAAAGTTAAACCAGATGAAAATGAAAAACCAGTATCCACTTCCACATATCAATGAAATATTTAACTAGTTGAAGGGAAATTGCATCTTATCAAAGGTTCAATTGAGATTAGGGTATCATCAGCTACGATTTAGAGCTTATGATATTCCACATACATATTTTAGAAGCGGGTTTGGCCTTTATGAGTTTGTTGTGATGTTGTTTGGGCTAAAAAATTCACCTGGGATATTTATATCCTTGACGGATAAGATCTTCCACCCATACCTGTATCAGTTTATATTAGTGTTTTTAGATGAAATATTAGTGTACTCTAAGACTCATGGAGATCATTACCAACATCTTGACATCATCTTGAGTACACTAAGAGAGAATTAGCTATATACCAAGATATATGAGTGTCAATTATTGATTGATTAGGTACATTTTTTAGGTCATATCATGTTGTAGGAAGATGTGTTAGTGGACACAAAGAAAGTTTAGTTAGCGGTTTCTCAAGAACATGCCAATAATGTCTTTGATATTCATAGTTTTCTAGGATTGGATGGATATTATTGGAGGTTCATCTAGTACTTTTCCTACTTGGAAGCACCTCTCTCAGGATTGAACTAGAAGTGAGTTAAGTTTGAATGGTCTAGAGAATGTGAGAAGTCCTTCTAGGAGTTGAATAATCATTTGACTAACACACTGAACTTGATACTTCTCAAGGAAGAGGAGGAATATACATTGTTTCTTGATGCATCTGGGATAGGAATTAGAGCAGTGATGATATAGAGTGATTGTTTTTGTGGAATATGGGTCATTGAATTTGAGGCCACATGAAGGGAATTACCCTACCCATAACCTCAACCTGGATAGAGTATTATATTCCTTAAAAGTGTTGGTGGAATTTTCTATAGGGTGAATTTTTTTACTTTGTATACTAAACTCAAGAGCTTAAAGAACATATTTTCGCAAAAATATTTGAATCTTTGGAAGTGGATGTGGGTCAAGTATAATCAGTCATTTTATTTTGGGAAGGAATATATAATTGGGAAGGGAAATTTTTTTATAGATTCTTTAAGTAGGAAAACATAAATTTATAAAGTTCATGAGTCTAGATCTGAGTGGAAGATGATGAATTTTCTAGTTGTGATGCATGTTGTAGTTTAGTAGATCTAAGAGTAGATGAATATTTTATTTTTATCAGTGGAGTATAAACTCTTGATATGTATTAGGGATAAACAATATGAGTATTCAGAGTGTTTATCCTTAATGGAAATCCTTGATGGAGGGGAGTTACCTTTCGATTAGACCATATATGAGGATGAGATCATATATGTCAGAAATTGGGTTGTAGTGCCTCCATGTATACTAGAGGAGATGATGTGTGAGTTTCATACCTTGAAGTGGGTGGTGCATCCACATTCAAAAAAAATGTATCATAACCTACATCGATGATATTGGTAGTTCGGAAAGAAAAATGATATTGGAGGGTTTTTTATACGATTTTACACCTGTCAATAGGTGAAGGCCAAGCATTAATGACCTAGTGGTTTTCTACAGCTATTTCCCATTGCATAATGATAGTGGGATATAGTTTTCATGGAATTTTTGGAGGGTCGCTTAAGGATTCCTCAGAGGAATGAAACTATTTGGGTGGTTGTAGACCGACTGATAAAAGTACCACATTTCTTGCCTATATAAGATGCTTTCTCAGTAGAACTGTTGAGAGACTTATATGTTTGGAAGATTTTTCATATTCACGAGGTGCCTTCGAGCATATTTTTAGACCATGACTACCATTTTACTTCATGATTTTTACTTTGGTTGCATGAGGCTCTTGGTACATTGGTATCATTGAGTACGACAGTACACCCATTGATAGATGGTCATTAAGAACCTACTATAAATGTTTTAGAGGGTATTCTATGAGCATAAATTATTGACTATTTTTGGGTCTTGGGAGAATAATTTGATGCTAGTTGAGTTAAACTATAACAATAGTTATCAGAAAACTATTCTAATGGAACCATATGAGGATCTTAATGGTAGGTCATGTAAATCACCTCTATATTGGATGTAGGTAGGTGAGTCGGAGCTGTTGGGATTGAGTATCATGTAGGTGACATCAACGTAGGTACAAATATTCAGAACTCATGGATACAACTCAGAGTAAACAAAATTTATATGAGGATAGATGTTGGATACCCCTAGAGTTTAAATAGTGTGATTGTGTATTCCTTTGGGTGTTACCAAAATTAGGTCACCATTAGATTAGAAGATAGGGGAAGTTGGATCCCAGGTTTGTTGGAACTTTTCAGATTGTGGATAGATTCGGACTCGTGGTGTACCGATTATATCTTCCACAGAGGTAGAGTGTTAATTTTGTTTTTTTTCATGAGTCATAACTTCAGCGGTATCACCTTGACCCCTCTCAGGTGGTCAGTATGGATGATGTTGAGGTTGAGGCCAATGTTTCCTTTGAGGAGCATTTGACACATGTGTTTCATCATGGTGATAAGGGGTTGTGGGGAATGAACGTGCCAATATTTTGTGTATTGTGACAAAATAGTCATGTTTAGGAGGAAATATGGTAGAAAAAAAAAGATATGTGGGCTCAATATCCTGATCATTTTTACCTCAAAATCTTAGAGATGCTTGGGAGTACAACATGAGGATGAGATGTTATAAGGTGAAAATATTGTAATATCAAGAACTTTTATAGAGATAAGTCATGAAATTTTTTTAATTACTCATGAATTGTTTTGTGTATATATATTTTTTGTTTTACTTTGTGGAGATTTTGAGTGAAATTGGATATTTTTTGAGGGGTTTGGGGGAGGGGGTGCCTGGTTGGTGTATGGTCTGCGCAAACTATGTGTCGTACCCCAAAAAATCACGCAACCCCATAAATAAGGGGATTTCATGGTTGTAACACAGTTTTAAAAAACTCTAAGCATTTTTAGTATTAACCATTTGACCGCCCCCATGAGAGGAACATGGTTAGGGAAAATGGTTTGGAAAATCGTGTGCCCATACCCAAAAAACTGTGAGTAAAAAATTTATTCCCCCAAAATTTGTTTTAAAATTCCAAAACCTCATAGAATTTACCCTGACTCAACCCAAATCAACCCTAAAATATTTCATTCGATTTTTGAGGATATTGGATGTATTATAAGGCCTTTAAATCACCGTTCATGAAAAATCAAAGATCTATTTGATTGGTCAGCACTGCTCCTAGTAAGAGATCTCATCCTAATATGTTTCGTTTTTGGCCTTATCTTTTTGTAATCTGTTGGAAGGATCATTTTCCTACATTGGTGATTTATTATATCAATGTTAGGATAAATATAACTTCTTTTGATCTTTATTCTAATATTTGGTGATAGAAATCATTCGTCATCATGTTCTTGATCGTCTTACTTCAGTTGGGGATTTCTTTTGGTGAGTGTTCATCAAACATCTTGAAGTAGGTGTTATAAATTGAAAATACCATAGTCTTGATTATAATTATCTATATGGAATTATGAATTAGTAGTTTCCATGTTTTGAAATCAAATTTGAATTGGATTAATTAAATGGTTAATTAATTAATGGAATGATGTGATTATAGAAATGATGGGATATTTAGATTGTTTAATTTTTTAATTAATGGATTATGTAATTGTTCAATTAAAAGGGATCGTGTAATTTGAAAACATTTTAGATATGGAATTGATTGATAATGGAAAAATGGTATGTTTGGATTAACTTTGAAGGGTTATGGGTTATATGAAGAAATGTTGATAAATGGTTTAATGATGAATTATTCATATTATTCCATCTGACCAAAGTGAATAATTATGTTTGAATTGATAATTTAAAAGGTATATCATGATGTGAATTGTTGATTATAGGGTTAATATTGATTAACCATGTTAAATGTGATATGCATGATATAATTTATTTATTGAGAAATGGGTTGTGGGACACAAACTGATTCTCCAAATATACATAGGGTGATATCCATGAAATTATAGACCCAAATATATGCATGTGAATATTATTTTATGGGACATGGACTGATGCTCTAAATACCCATGGGTTGTGGGATAGGGACTAATGCTCACAATACCAATGGGGTGCTAGACATGATGTTCTAAGCCCATGATATTAGCATTAGACCATGGTTCCAAGTGGCCATGATATGAATTGAAGTGAGACGCATAATGAAAGACCTTGTGATAATGAATTGTGAATTTCCCTTCATGATATTGTTCAGAATATGACTCAGGATGAAGAAGGTATTGATGGTTCATGTGTCCTTGTGAATTCAGGGATTTTATGTGGTTAATTAGAGAATAATTTATTATGTAAATTTTTTACTATATTTCTCATACTTTATTCTTTATACAAATTTGTACACTGTTATTGAATGAATTTTGTTTTAGATTCCATTGGTGGTTTCCAACTGAGTTGTAATCACACCCTACTCATGCTTCTTTATTGGTACTTGAATAGACTTAATATTTGTAGGACATGATAAGGTAATGATCCATATGTTAGATGGATGAGTCCTAATAGAGCGTAGATTACAGAACCAAACTTGGTGTTGGGACCCACTTGGAGTTGTCAGTGTGTCATATTTTGGGTTTTCATTAGAATCTTGAAACTTATTATGTTATGGAATATCTAATCTTTTGGTTGGGATATTGTATTTCTATTTTGGTCTAACATGTGATATTGGACTATGTTATTTACATATTTCAATTTGGTTATTCATTAGTGTTGCTTTGGTAAATAGGGTATAGTCTCCCCATGATCGATATAAGACCCTAACTGCTGGTCGACAACCTCTAGCATATGGGAAGGCTTGCCTAAGGTCATGTGGAAAGCTGGCTCAAGGCACCAACATGTGGTACACAGTTCGGGATTTCACGTAGGGAGAAGAGTTTTTTATGGAAGGTTTATCTGTTGGCACATTAAAAAATATAAATCATAGAATACCCCCCAATATTTGATGGGATAACTATGAGTATTGGAGAGGATGTATGATGAATATTGTGATCAATACTGGAGTGGATAACTTTTTTATGATAACTAGAAACTTTATTATTCAATATAATAAAGTTATCACTTTTACGATAGATGAGAAAACTGAGTATCTTTTGAAAAATAGAGTTCAGAAAACCCTTTTGTGCATAATAATAAGAAGTATAAATAGTAAAATATCTTCTTATGACATTGTTAATTATATATAGAAAAAGTTTTAATTAATTAATTTTGTAACATATAAGGTTTTAGAAACCAGAATAACTATGCACCTTATTGATTATCAAGTTATTGATTTCTTACTTTGTTAGTATATTTCACATATGAATCAAAGGTTTATGAACATTGTTAATAGATTGTAGTCTCTTGGAGAGATGGATTTATCAGATTAATAAGTTATTTAGAAGATCATAGATATAATTACTAAATAATGATAATCAAATAGAACCATGATATATGGAATGAAACATACAACAAGGATGAGTCTTGATGATCTTATTGAAACTGTTTTGCAATATGAATGATGGTTGAAGAGCTATGCTGAGAATAAGAAAATAAATAGTGTGGAAGCTTGATAGAGAAATAGTTTTTAATGATTATTTTAAGGTAAAAAAATATTTTTATATTTTTAATGACTACTTTGGTCAATATTTAACTATTTTTTTTGATTTTTTGAATGATACAGAGTTTGATTTAAAATGATCAAAATGGCACTGAATTGAATGTGGAAATATTTAATTATGATAAAGGATAAGTCATGTACCAAGTCTAATTATTGAAAATAAAGATATGGTATTAAATAGAAAAAATATACCCAAAAACATCAATCCATATCATTAATCATGAATTAAGTACATGAAATTTAATGAATTGCGTATTTAAATCAAAGTGTGAAGAGTAAATGAAAAATCATATAATGAAATCACATGACATGATGTGAAATATATATTAGCACGGTGTGACACATATTTTCATGCTAGGACACACCCAAAATAATCACTTAGAGGGATTCATAGTGTTGAATAAGTCCTGAAATCCTTAACCTCCAAGAGTTCATTATTAATGATGTGAAATATATATTAGCACGGTGTGACACATATTTTCATGCTAGGACACACCCAAAATAATCACTTAGAGGGATTCATAGTGTTGAATAAGTCCTGAAATCCTTAACCTCCAAGAGTTCATTATTAATGATGTGAAATTCTCAGATGGGACTTAGAAATGGTGATTTTGATGAAATAAATGTTGGAGAGTGCTTTTATGACCCCATAATGACTTGGGGTACATTATGATAAATTTATGACACATTTAATGGTGTCTGGGGTTTGATTTTGGCCTATAAATAGATGGCCAAGGGGATTTAGAAACCAAATCAGAAAATCTTGGGAATCAACTTATGCGTTGAGGAAGAAGGGATACTGCCTTTTAGGTTTTCTATTTTATTTTTATTTTTTTCATTGTAATTCCAATTTCATTTTTTAATTAATGTGTTTACCTATTTTCCATTCCAATATCCATTTTTTTATTATCCCTCCAATATTACCACCATGTTCTTTTACACTTGCTATGACGAGTGACTAACCAGAGGATTGTCCTTGGGAGAGATTTTGAGATGTTCTTAAATTCCCTTACTTTAATTTTTTTAATGTTTTAATTATTTTTATTGTGTATAAGAGATAAGTCCATAAGTATGGTGTCCTTTCACCACAACATGGTTCTCAGATTGATACCCATTCTTTAATTTGGAATTTTCCCTCTATTTCCTATGGAAAAATCATTATATAATTGAGTGGAGGTTTCTCAAAGAGATTAAATTGTCTGATAGTGGATTCGGGTATTTTAGGATATTACATTTTTAATCAAGGTGTTTTATCTTATTTGGATATTAAAGGATGTAGGATTTTGTTTGCTAAAGAGTAAAGTTAAAATTTCACACCCAATAAATTAAGGATTAGTAATTCATAAGTTAGAATTAATAAATGAATTAGAAAATTGAATTTAAATAATAATAAATTAATAATAAAGAAACTCATGTAACCAAACCCTAAGGGCCAAGAACTCTCTTCCTAACATCATCCAATCTGCATCAGCATGTTATCTTTTCAAATTGTAAATTTATTTTCTAAAACTCACATATAATTGTTATTATAATTAATTAAAACAAAAAAATAAGTAGTATTTGTGAATTATAATTAGTGATTGAACCACTCTAAGGATTCTTAAGTGAGATGATACTGGCCAGCCACTATACAACACTAATGAAATAAATTTTATTGTTTACTACTATATGATAGGAATGTCAAAACAAGAACTGTTATTGTGGATCCAATCCGCCTTTCAATAATTATTTCTATTTTCAAATTTTTTTAAGTAATTTTCTTTGTTTTTATAAATAAAAAAATTAAAAATATTTTTCAAGATGTATTTGAACTAATATAATTTTTCACGAGGAGATAACTCATAGGTGAAATATCAAGAACAATAACTTACTAACATAAATTTAAATGATTGATTGAAAATTCATGAATAAAATAAGGAGTTAATAAGGATACAAATTGAGAAAATATCTCCTAAGTATCTAGAGACGAAAAAACCCAAAATAGATAAAGAACCAAAGGTAGTGGTTCAGGAAATTTCTCCACTCATTATCTAAGTTGAATAACCTGAGTTGGTAAATGAAGAGGTGCCTAAAGATTCATTTTTCCTCACTCAACCATTGATAGAGGAGATAGATTAAGGAGTATTTATTTCCAATTTTAAAAAGTGAGATAAATAAAATTTGGATAAATTTTAGAGTGATTGGGTAGAAATTATACTATATTAAGATCCCATAATCATTGGAAAGAGTTGAATCATTTTAACCACTATACCTCACTATATCCTAATAAAAACAATAAATCACCCAAATGGTGGAATTATAATAAATAATTGAGGATCTTGAATGCATGGCACCACCAACTACCATTAAACTTCGTGATGATCTTTCCATTGAAGAAATGATTGAAGATGAATCAAATTAGGGAGTTGATCCTTTCATGAAATCTATCTCATTTAATTTCATGTAATAATATTTGAATATAACCACCTACTACTTTGAATTTTCAAATTCATCTAACACATAGACTATCTCAGATAAATATGAAGAAAAATATTATGCACATATTTAGGAACACATGGAACTCCCCAAACTTATAGAACATTTAATGAAGGTAACCCATGAGGAGATAGAAGTGGCATTACCTATAATACTAGAGACACAAGTTTTATATATAAAAGGGAATACTTTACTATTTATTCATTATGTTTAAATTTCTTTAAGATTAAATTAAATTACAACTATACCTTAAATTTTTCTATTGATGTAGTACATATGAAGTTACCATTGAATAGTGAAGAAAAGGATGGACATGTAAAAAAAAGTGGAGGATCCATGCTGAATTAATTACCTTCAATGTTAGTTTTATCTTATTGAATAGTGGGTGGATCAAGTGTACTCTATCCTTGAAATCCTCTACAACCAAGAAGAATAAGTGCATGGTGGATAGAAGAAGTGTTAGTGTTTTAAATATAAGAAAATCTCCCCACTATCAGACTTTGGATAAAAACTGAACTTCCCATCTAGAGGTAGAAAAAACCTAGTGCCCACTTAGGGGATTAAATCTAGAATTATCCATCTCAACTTTTTATTTTAATTCTAGGTTTTTTTATTTAAGTTATTCATTTTCTTATTAGGATGAATCCCTATTTCCATATATTTTTTAGCTAACATTGAATTGGTGATTGTGCATTAATAAATAATTTCTCTTTATACGTCCATGATGTAAAAATAATTAGGTATTAAAATTGAAGGGGCTATCAATAGTTGATTCATACTGTGAAAAGGTAATTAATAAGGGTAAAATAGAATTCAATCCATAAAAAATATTCAAACTATCAAATGTTATAGAATACAACATTAGAAATGAAATCTATATAGTGAAAGGGATTCATGTCATGAAATTGATACAGATATATCTTTCAAAAACAGAAACTCTTCAATCCAAATTGAGGATTCATAAAAAGGTTATTATGAGTTTAAATACTTATATTTGTTTTACTCATATAATCTAAATCAGTTTTAGATATTTCTTAGAAATTTTCATTCCCTACTTGAACTCTTACACTCTCATATCAGTTTAAGAGACATAAGTTTCTTAGGATAATCATTCCTCTATGTTTTAATTTTTTTTGACATGATTAGATGAGTGAAATAGGAAAATTAATGAGTAAATTTAAGAACAAGAAAAGGAATTTGAAAAATCATGTTTTTTGGGAATTAGCTGATTATTGTAGATGAAATTCTTATAAGCTTTGTCTTGTTTGGAATTTTTAAAATTGATATTGAATGGTTTATTATTTTTATTTTATTCTATGATTAATTTTCCCAACCCATTTGTTCTTATCCTTGATAAATTTTATAACCCAATATTTCAAATTCTATCTATAGTAAATTTCTTGAGAGACTTAGGAAAGTTCTGATTTAAAATATTATTTTAATATAAATTACATTGTTTTTATAATTTGTATAACTAAATTTTCCAATATTTTACTATTTTTTGATTCATGTAAGGATACCAGTTTTGATTTAAAATTATCATAAAAGTGAGAAATTCAGCATGAAAATAGTGATTGAAGAAAAAGGAAGAGTCAAGGACCAGGTCCAAGGCTCCAAAATGAAGATTCAGGATAAAATGGAGAAAGATCTGTTAGAAAAAATAAAAACTTAATTTATAGTGAATTAATTATGTGAAATTTGAGTAATTTTTTATGTGAATCAATGTGTGATGAAAAACGACCTGGAGTATGACATCTCCTATCATGGACTGAAACATATTGTTTGGACATAAAACACATAAAAAAGTTCTAGAGTAAAATTTAGAGCAAGAAACAATACATTAAGTCGTTGGAATAAAATAATTCACATCATGGAAACACTTTTCATGATTCTAAATTCTCTTATAGGACCTAGAAATGGTGATTTCGACCTAATAAATATTAGATCATGCTTTTATGATCCAATTACGACATAAGGTCCATTATCTCATATTTATAACACATTTAATGGCACTGATGGTGCAATTGAGGCCTATAAATAGATGGATAGGGGGATTGGGAAACCAGATCAGTGAATATAGGAAATTATCTAATGCACTGAGGAAGAATTATTTTTTCTTTTTGGTATTTTGTTTTATTTTAATTTATTTTTTCATGTATTTAAAATTTCATATTTTATTAAATTGATTTATTATTTTCTATTCCAATATATATTTTTCTCTTATTATATCCCTCTTTATATTATGATCTCTTAGGATCTCAATGATGATAGAATTAACCAAGGATTGGCCTTGGGGGAGGTTTTGTGGTGTTCATAAATTCTTTTACTTAAATTTTTTAAATGCTTCAGTTCTTTTTTTAGTGTATAAGAAGGAAGTGTACAAATGAGGCAATCATACACCATGGAATGGATTTAATATTCATCCCTATTCTTTGATTTAAATTATTTCCTTACCTTTATGTAGTTAAAATATTCATATGGTGGAGTTGAAGTTTCTTGAAGGGATGAAAAAATATATGGTATAGCCATGTATTCTAAGATATTAAATACTCGATTGATGTGTTTTATCTTATTTTTATATTGAAGGTAATGGTATTTAATGTTCTGAAAATGTTTATTAGGAATGATAAAATGTCATTATCAATAAATTTAAGATAAGTAATTCATTAATGAGGTTCCATAAATGAATTATCAAACTATTTTTTGATAAGAACAAATGAATAATAAAAGAACCCGCATAACCAAACCCTAAGGACTAAGTAATTTCTTTCCAGATTCAACCAGTATATATTTTGATTTTGTCATTTCATGTTCTAAATTTATTTTACAAAACACATATTTCATTGTTTTAACAAATCATCGTGTTAATAAAACAAGTATTTTAGGTGAATTATAATTAGTTATTGAACCACTGCAAGTATAGTAATGTGAGATGAACCGTGTTAGCGGTTGTGTGGAACTTGAAAAATAAATTAGATTTTATACCATTTTATGATAGGAAAGTCATATATTTTTATTAAATTTTGGAGAATATATAACTAGAAAATAATATTTTGGTGAAATTTGTAATGCCCTGGACCCGGGTGCCACGCAACGGGTGCCCCGAGCCCGGTTCACCACGTGACCTCAAGCGCATTTCCCCAAACGCCAGAGGCTGTTGACTAGCAGCGAGGGCCCATGTCCGATAGTGGGGAAACTATGCCCTCATTTGTCAAAGTGCAGCACAACTGAATATAAAATAAAACATACTACTATAGCGGAAGCAGTAAACCATACACAACTGGAATAAACAACTGTAAATGATATGACCAACAGTATATAAAAGATGCAACATGTCACAAGTTCTAAGAATATAGCCAGAACATGTTATACATCGATACAGTACAACAAAATACAGAGTACAGCAAAATAAGCAAAACAGCTGGCAGCGGCATCCCGAGCCTAGGCTCGGTCCCATGCCCTCCTAATCCTCAGCAACAGTCAAGTACCTATTTATGGACTCTTTCCCCTATCTACACCTGTAGAAACATAATCTGTTTGGGCTGAAAAGTGTGACCCAAACATGGTGGGAGAAATATATCTCAGTAGGCACCCACCAAAGGCCCGTGCCCAACTGCGTGCTAACATGCAACAATAGTGTGTAGTGGTAAAATGAAATAAAGTAAGCAGTACTACAAAGTAACTAACTTAATAGTTAAATTTCCATTTTTTTATTCATTTAATCCATTTTATATAAGAAATCAACACAATACATTTCTAAGTAAACAACTAGTTTCCTCAGACACGTAAACTCCTACCCTTGGGTAACGAGTATCCAACACAAGAATCTTCCCTCAGGCATAACAGAGTTTTCCATCAGGCATAGGTAGTGTCGCCCACAGGCACAGAATCAGCTTCCCATAGGCACGGAAGAAGTTTCCCTCAGGTCGAAATAACTACAGCCTACAGGCTAAATAGTGCAGTGCCCACAGGCTAATCACAACAACACCCTCAAGATAAACAGGTAACCGGGACATGCCCAATATGTCAAATGTAGTAAATAAGCAATTCCTCTCAATGCAATTCTACAATTACTACATTAAAGGCATACCCTCTGGTATCCTAGCCAAATGGATAAACAGTGGAACACACCCCCGGGGTGGTTCCAGATCCAAGAAACAATCCCAACAAGCATTTTTTTATCACAATTTAATCACCTATGAAATTCTAGGCATTAAATATAGAAAAGGCCTCAGTCACATGACACCCCAACATGGGTTCGTGGCATGAAAACGCACAAAAATGCAAGACAGTTGGAAATTTATACCAAGCCACCTACCTTATACGCCAATGAACGTTATACCCGAATGCCGACTCCAGAAATGCCCAAGAACGACATAGATCTGACGAGGAACAAAACCCATTCAAACGTAAATAACATTCCCTCAGGAAAGAATTGGTGAGAACGACTTAAGGAGGAGAAACAACTTACTTGTGCGGTTCCAACGAGATTTTCTGAAGCCGAAACGGATTCCAGATGAACACCTGGCGGATCTTCAAAGGTTTAGCCATCCTCCTTGGCTCCAAAATGGCTCAAATGCCTCCTCTTACAAATGAGGAGGCTACTGCATGTTTTAAGCTGAAAAACAAAGTACACGGCATATAATTCTGAGTACACAGAGTGTACTTCCTTCATTTAACTATTCCTCTGGCGGCACCGCTACACTGTTCATCCGTCGACATGGGTAAACAACATGTACTCCCGAGTACACGGCGTGTACTATTGCCCAGCTGGTGGCTACTCCAACGCCTTACTGTTTAGGCCTACCGACTGACTACACGGCATGTAAAGGACCACTACATGGTGTGTAGTCGGTTCCTACACTCATCATCGCCGACATGGCTACACACCCTGTGTACCCATCCCACACGGCCAACAGTACACGATGTGTAGTTCTAAAATTTAGGATTTTTCCCCATTTTCCATATTTTCTAAAAAACACTTAAGGAAAAGGAAAAAGAAGAAGCCCATACCTCAAAAATAAGAACCGGGTTCTTACAAACTTCCCCTCTTATAACAATTCGTCCCCGAATTTCCCTTCCCAGGGTGGTGAAGATAAAGCTCAGAACAGCTCTGGCCACTAAGCACGTACGTCGGCCTCCCACTCCCAGGTCTCGTCCTGTACTCTCCCATGCTGCTATAGCACCCGTACGAGAGGAACTAACCGGCCTTGGAGAACCTTCGTGCTCCTGTCAACGATACAAAATGGATGCTCCTCAAAGGACGCATCTACCTCTAGCTCAACCTCCTCCAGCTGAAATACGTGAGACGAGTCTAAATGATAGCGGCACTACTGAGACATGTGGAAGAAGTCATGCATGGATTGATATCGCTGCAGTAACTGCAACCGATAGGCAACCAGCACAACTCTCTCCAGAATCGCGAATGGCCCCACATACCTCAGTGAAAGCTTACCCTATCTCCTGATCCGCTTGTGTCCTAGCCTCGGAGAAACACACTAGAAAACATGATCCCTGGCCATGAACTCCAAAGGTCATCTACGACGATCAGCATAAGACTTTTGACGATACTGTGAGGTAGCCATCCGCTTCCGAATCAATTTGACCTGCTCAGATGTCTCCTGCACGAGCTGTGGTCCCAGTAAAGCTGCATCACCTGCCTCTAACCAGCACAAAGGTGATCGGAATGGCCTACCATATAAAGCCTCGTATGGTGCCATCTCAATAGTTGCCTGAAAACTATTGTTATAGGCAAACTCGACTAAGGGTATATTCCTCTCCCAAGAGCCCCCAAATTATAGGACGCATGCACGCAACATATTATCAAGCACCTGTATCATACGCTCCGACTGGCCATCGGTCTGAGGGTGGTATGCTATGCTCAGAAGCACCTGTGTACCCATTGCCCTCTGAAAACTCTGCCAGAAACGATACGTAAAGCGGGCATCCCTATCTGAAACGATAAAACAGGGGACCCCATGAAGACGTACGATATCTCGGATATACAACTTTTTGAGCTCATCAACTCTGAAGGTCTCCTTGATTGGAAAAAAGTGAGCTACCTTCGTGAGTCTATCCACAACGACCCACACGACGTCATTGCCACGAGGTGACCTCGGCAATCCAGTCACGAAATC
Source organism: Viscum album (assembly GCA_963277665.1). Taxonomy (NCBI): domain Eukaryota; kingdom Viridiplantae; phylum Streptophyta; class Magnoliopsida; order Santalales; family Viscaceae; genus Viscum; species Viscum album. Next base: position 236,085,808 of record OY728146.1, read on the forward strand.
CATCACGACATCATCCCATTTCCACTCTAGAATGGGTAACTGCTGTAATAGCCCAACTGGTCTCTGGTGCTCCACCTTCACCTACTGACAGGTGGAACACCTTGTAACAAAACCAGCTACATCTCTCTTTATACCCGGCCACCAGTACTGACACCTCAAGTCACGGTACTTCTTGGTAACCCCGGGATGAACTGCCCAAGATGAAGCATGAAAATCCCACATCAGCTCCTCATGTATATCCCCTGGAACCCATACTCATCCATGGAAATGAAAAACCTCATCATCACCTATCGTCCAATCGGGAGGAGGGTCCTCAGTTGCCACCGACTCCCGTAGAACAAGGCCTTCTGAATCAGATAGCTATCTCACCCTCACTCTATCCAAGAGGGTATATGTCACAACTAAAGATGAAAGATAAGTCTTCCCCTGACTTTCGTGCACCTCCTGATTCATCTCATAGAACAAGGCCATGAGCTCCCACTCACCACTGGCCTCCTGCACTGCCTGTATCTGAGTCTTCCTGATCAGTGCATCAGCTACTGCATTACCTTTACCAGGTGTATAGGAAAGTTCAAAATCGAAGGACTGTAGGTACTTGACCCACCTCTTCTGCCTAAGATTCAGGTCACGCTGAGTAAATATATACTTGAGGATTTTGTGGTCAGTGAAAACCAAAAAATTATCTCCCAATAGATAATGTCTCCAACAGCGCAACACATGCACAACTGCAGCCAACTCGAGGTCATGCGTTGGGTAATTCTGCTCATGTGGCCTCAACTGCTGAGACCCGTACGCAACGACTCGATCACCCTGCATCAACACCGCTCCCAGTCCAATTCCTAATGCATCACAGTAAACTTTATAGCTCTCCCCCTGCTCTGGGAGCATCAGGATTGGCACTGATGTCAGCCTTCCCTTCAGGTCCTGAAAAGCTGCCTCACAAGATTTTGACCAAACGAACGTCACACCTTTCTTAGTCAGTCCCGTCAACGGTGCTGCTAAGTGGGAGAAGTCATGTATGAAGCGTCTATAGTAACCATCCAGCCCTAAGAAACTCCGTATCTCAAACACGATCTTAGGCGGCTCCCAGGAAACTACTTCTCTCACCTTCTCTGGGTCTACTGCAACTCCCGCCTCTGAGATGATATGACCCAGGAAGTGAATCTGGTCCATCCAAAAGTGGCACTTCGAGAGCTTAGAATATAGCCAATGATCTCTCAGTGTACTCAATATGATCTCAAGATGGGTGGCATGGTTGTGTCAAGTGTGAGATTATACCAAGATGTCATCCACGAATACAACCACAAAAGAATCAAGATATGGATGGAACACACGAGTCATCAGAGCCATGAAAACAGCTGGCACGTTCGTGAGTCCGAACGACATAACCAAGTACTCGTACAGACCATATCTACTCCGAAAAGATGTAAGCAGTATATCTGATGGTCTCATGCGCAGCTGATGATATCCTTACCTCAAGTCAATATTCGAGAACACGCGTGCTCCATGAAGCTGATAAAAAAGATCATAAATCATTGGAAAAGGATATCGGTTCTTAACCGTCAACTGGTTTAGTTTTCGATAATCCACACAGAGTTTAAGGGTACCGTCTGCCTTCTTCGCAAAAATGACAAGAGAACCCCAAGGATAAGTACTGGGTCGGATGAAACCCTTCGCCTGTAACTCCTCTAACTGCCTCTTGAGCCCCTGAAGCTCAGGTGTAGCCATCCTATATAGAGGAATGGACACCGGTGATGCTCCTGGCACAAGATCGATAGAGAAATCCACCTCACGCTCTAGAGGGAGACCTGAAAAGTCATCCAGGAAGGCATCCCTGAAACGATCAACCACTGGAGGGAAATCCATCTGACCAGTCCCCTGATCGTCTAGATACAAGCTCGTAATCTGGGCCGTGACTCCACCTCTCCCATGATTCTCTGGTCCAGCTCGACTTTCCAAAACAACCCATTCGCCCTTGTATAGAAACTCTCCGCCCTCTAGTGACGTGAAACTCACCCTACGACGATAGCAGTCTACAAAGGCTTGAAAGGGAACCAACTAGTCCATCTCGAGAATGACATCATAGCTCATCATCTCCAAGAAATAGAGGTCCCAAAGGAAGTGACACCCTCCAACCTCAAGGGGGAACTCCTTGCACTGACACACACCAGCCGTTCTAGTCCCCAACGGAGTGTCCATCGTCATGATATCAGAAGAAGTAGAAACACAGATCCCAATGCTCTCCACAATAGGTACAGATATGAAACTATGTGTAGCACCCACATCAAAAATCACTGAAGATATGACAGAAGCTACTAGAATAGTACCTCTGACTGTAGAAGGTCTGGGATCCTGCTCCTGCTGGGTCTATTGCACTGTATATGCCTGCCCAGTGCTGAGGCCCTACGACACAGCCTGGCTACCCTGAGCTTTCCTTCCATGCTGCCTCTGATATCCTGGTGTCTGGCTACCACGGCCACAACCCCCATCTTTGCCTGCATGCCCTGACGTATTCTAGTTCCCTGAATGGTAAGAAGCCACTGGTCCTGCTCCCACACACGGAGTCTACACAGAACCCCTCTCTCTAGAAGCTAGTGGAAGTGCCCTGCAAAAGCGTTGTAGAAGACCCAACTTGTCACAAGCTTGGCACTCCACTGGGTCTCATGGACACTGTGGCCTCTTGTGCCCCTCTCTACCACACTGGTAGCACATAACCTGGCCACCTGAAGAATTCTTCTGACTGGTACTGCCGCCCTGAGAGAAGTCCATCTGTCTCTTCCTATTGCCAACAGAAATAATACCAGTAACTAGTGTTTAACCGCCCTAGCCCACACCACTGGATTCCCACAGGTTCCTCTCAGTAATCAGCACCTAGTTCATAATAGCGTGTACTGAAGGCAACCTGAAAACAATCACCAGTGCTCAGATGTCATACTGAAGACCATCCTCAAAAGGTCTGGCTCTCAACGTCTCATCGCCCACCAGCACGCGTGCAAAATGCTGAAGCTCTGTAAAATGACCAGAATAGTCCATCATTGACATAGCGACCTACTGCCGATTCATGAACTCTCGAGCTCTATCTGCCCGCAGCATCTCGGGAAAGAAGAAGTCATAGAAGACTACCTGAAAATCATCCCACGCCATATCTCTGTGATGCTCTGACTGGGTGGTAACATCCCACCACCTCTTGGTGGAATCACACAGCATATACGTCGCGAGCTTGACCCTCTGCCCTAGAGGCGTCTCAAGATGCTCAAAAAATAGTCTGCATCAATCCTAGCCAAGACTCCGCAGCCTGTGGTCCTCAATCCTCTGAAAACGTAGGAGGATGCTGCTGCTGGAAGATACACGTCAGCTCATCCATAGATGTGGAAGCCCGCAGTGCTCCCTGAAAGGTCTGCATGAACTACATAAAGCCTTCATGGAACTGCGCCTCCGTGCCTTTGTCCAGTATAATAACCGGCGCCGCATATGGCTCTGCTGGAGGATCCACTGGTAGCCCATGGCCCACCATTTCTAGAGTATAGTCGCCTCCACTCTCCTGGAGAACAACGCGCGGTCGTCTAGGTGGCATGACACAACAATGTCAAAAGTACGCCTCAGATTCAAGATTATTAAGACCGAAAAGCAAAGGAACCACAAAGGAAACAAGATGAAGGAGGAATTTCAAAATTTGTAAAACAAGACTAAACAGCGTGTACTTGACTTCTCCTCCTCTATCGGGGTCCTTCTACACAGCTAAGCCACACGGCTTCCGTTGAACAAAAACTACACAGCGTGTATAAAATCTACACAGCGTGTATGGTGTTATTTTCCAACTGCACGTGTCACTTGTGACATAGCCGAATACTCGGCTTGACACTAAACGGCGTGTTACACCCGCACACGGTGTGTACACCTTCCCGTTTCCCAGCTACATGGCTAACTCCACACGGTCTGTCCTTGGACAATACTACACGGTGTGTCCCACAGGTACACGGCGTGTTTAAGGAGAGGTGACACCGGCCCGTGTTGTTCGTTACATGTCCGAGTTCCCAGGTCACACTACAAGGCGTTTTCATCATTGACACGGCGTGTTCTGTATAGGAGTTCACCGACCCGTGTTGTTAGTTACACAGCTGGACTCCAGGTCAACACTACATGGAGTGTACTAAAGCTACATGACGTGTTCGCTCCAACCTCTTCCTTTCCCCGTGTCGCCACCAACACGGTTTGTGACACGTGAAGAGACTACACGGTGTGTACTCAGGGTACACGACATGTACACAAAAAGTTTATTTTTCTTACAGAACAGAAGAACATACACGACGTGTATAAAAATACTACACGGCGTGTATACTGGGTTTCCGGATAGTATGACTCAGAAACTTCCCCGGAACCCAGAAAAATGCCGTAAAACAACACCTAAGTGTCCAATTCCGAACCGTGGGGGACCATACTCCCCACGAATCAAAGTTTGACATCTCATATGTGTTATAACCAATAAACAGTAAATGATCCACCAAATTCCGGTCAATGGGGGCCCATACTCCCCAAAAACCAAAGTTTGGCATCCATTCTATAAACAAGATCACATAAAATTACCCTATCAAATAGTAGGTATTTTATCAGAGCAGCTATCAGAACAACATGCTTTTCTAGCACAACAATTATCACAACAACATGGGAATTCTAATGCACCTACATGGCATGGAAACTATGCATGGAATGTGATATCTAGCATGTGCCTATATGATGCATGAGACGGCATACCCTCATCCATCGGGTTGCAAATAAATAGAACCCATAAATAAAATATAAAATGCACAATCTCAAAGTGCGTCACCCAATGGTGAAAACATATCAACTGTAAAATTTGAAAAATCTAAAGAATTGAAAAATATGAGGTAGACTGGCTTTTCCCTGTACACAGGTTGGCTATGCCCGGGCATAGCTTATTACCAACTACCGTTCGTCCTATCCCTGACTACGGCTCCAAATAGTAAGTCAAAGAAAAGAACCCCTCTGATACCACTTTGTAACGCCCCGGACCTGGGAGCCATGCAACGGGTGCCCCGAGCCCGGTTCGTCACATGACCTTAAGCGCATTTCCCTAAACGCCAGAGGCTTCCGACTAGCAGCGAGGGCCCAGGTCTGATAGTGGGGAAACTATGCCCTCATTTGTCAAAGTGTAGTGCAGTAGAATATAAAATAAAACATATTACAATAGAGAAAGAAGTAAACCATACACAATTGGAATAAACAACTACAGATGATATAACCAACCGTATATAAAAGATTCAACATCTCACAAGTTCTAAGAAAACAGCCAGAACATGTTATAAATCGATACAGTACAACAAAATACAGAGTACATCAAAACAAGAAAAACAGCTGGCAGCGGCATCGCGAGCCTAGGCTCGGTCCCATGCCCTCCTACTCCTCAGAAACAGTCAAGTACTTGTATAGGGACTCTTGCTCCTATCTACACTTGCAAAAACGTAATCTGTTTAGGCCGAAAAGGCCCATGCCCAACTACGTGATAGCATGCAACAATAGTGTGCAGTGGTAAAATGTAATAAAGTAAACAGTACTACAAAGTAACTAAATTAACAGTTAAATTTCCCTTTAATTATTCATTTAATCCATTTTATATAAGAAATCACCACAGTGAATTTCTAAGAAAAAAAATAGTGTCCTCAGACACATAAACTCCTACCCTCATGTAATGAGTATCCAACACAAGAATCTGCCCTCAGGCATAAAATAGTTTGCCCTAAGGCATAGGTAGTGTCTCCCACAAGCACAGAATTAGCTACCCACATGCCCAAAAGAAGTTTCCCTCATGCCGAAATAACTACAGCCCACAGGCTAAATAGTGTAGTGCCTACAGGCTAATCACAACAACGCCCTCAGGCTAAACAGGTAACCAGGCCATGCCCAACATTTCAAATGCAGTAAATAAGCAATTCCTCTCAAGGAAATTCTACAATTACTACATTAAAGGCATACCCTCGGGTATCCCGGCCAAATGGCTAAACAGTAGAACACACCCCCGGGGTGGTTCCGGATCTAAGAAACGATCCCAACCAGTATTTTATTATAAAAAATTAATCACCTATGCTATTCTAGCAATTAAATATAGTAAAGGCCTCAGCCACATGACACCCCAACATGGGTTCATGGCACGAAAATGCACAAAAATGCACGACAGTTGGAAATTTACACCAAGCCACCTACCTTATACTCCAACGAACATTATACCCAAATGCCGACTCCAGAAACGCACAAGAACGGCGTAGATCTGATGAGGAAGAAAACCCATTCAAATGTAAATAACTTTCCCTCGGGAAAGAATTGGTGAGAACGGCTTAAGGAGGAGAAAGGGCTTACCCGTGTGGTTCCAACAAGATCGTCTGAAGCCGAAACGGATTCCAGACAAACACCTGGAAGATCTTTAAAGGTTCGGCCGTCCTCCTTGGCTCCAAAATGGCTCAAATTCCTCCTCTGCCAAATGAGGAGGCCACTGCCTGTTTTAAGCCGAAAAAACAAAGTACACAGCGTGTACTTCTAAGTACACGATGTGTACTTCCTTCATTTAACTGTTCATCTGGCGGCACTGCCACACTGTTTATCTGTCGACATGAGTACACGACATGTACTCCCGAGTACACGGCGTGTACTATCGCCCAGCTGGAGGCTACTCCACCACCTTACTTTTTAGGCCCGTCGACTAACTACACAACGTGTAAAGGACCACTACACGGCGTGTAGTCGGTTCCTACACCCCTCGTCGCCGACATGGCTACACGCCCCGTGTACCCATCCCACACAGCCAACAGTACACGGCGTGTGGAAAAGTACACGGCGTGTAGTTCCAAAATTTAGGATTTTTCCCCATTTTCCATATTTTCTCAAAAACACTTAAGGAAAAGGAAAAAGAAGAAGCCCATACCTCAAAAATAAGAACTGGGTTCTTAGAAAATTGTTTCTAAATATTGAAATTATAAAAAATAATTTAAAAATGAGTTGGGTTCATGTGCTCTTAAGGAATGTAGGAATAAAATTTATCATCTTTCTAAGAAGATGAATATGTTTGTTGTAAATAAGTATTTTTTAGAAGTATATAAATAATTATAAAGATAAAAATGATAATAAAGGTACTTGTGAATTTATTTTTTCTGAATGTATGGAATCGGGGAAGATCAGGTATGATTTTATGAGGTTGAAAAACAATGGAGGAAGATCAATGATATATTTTAAAATTAAAGGAAATAAATGTTTTAAGGCGATGGAAACCTAGTGTTTAGGTGGTGGAGATATATAATTAGATAGTTATTCTGATGAGAGCTGTGATAGTAATTTTTTGGTTTCTATACTAATATTGCAAAGACCAATTAGTTCTATATGTTCTTGGTATCCACTGAATCCATTACAAATTTGAAATTAAATACAAATTTCCCTAATACTTCAAATAATGATTTTAGTTTAACTTCTTTTTAAGGATAAAAAGTTATTACACCAGAAGATGTGGATAGAGTACCTTCATTTGATGAAATGAATATATTTGTGACTCTTCCTATGAAAATTATTTCTAAATTTATCAAATACTATGATTTTGATAAGGTAGATATTATAGAATCCAATAGTAGAATTTTAAAACTTACATTATAAATTTATAAACATAACCCAGAGTTATATATGTAGTCTATTTCTATTCCAAATCATGAAGATAGGAATTTGGTTGTGAAAAATTATTATTATATTATTTGTCTTATTAAACTTCTCTCAAATTTTATTTATGGGAAGGAAAATTTTTATAAACATTATAGATAGTTGAAACTATCCAAAATAAATTTTGGAATAATATTCACTTTATAAAACTCACTTTTACAGTAAAATTAATTTCTTTCTAAAAGTGTACATTTTTGTAACAAAAAATTGGATAGGTGGGAACTGGAAGATAAAATGTCGCTTCATCCATATTAATTCTTTTGTTTTTAATAAAACATATATTTCTATTGAATTAGTAGCGATACAATATAAATGAGTAAGAGTGATGTGGATCCCTAATGTTTTTCTTGATATTACATATGGATCTAAGAATTTATGGGTACCAAAACTAGAGTTTTGTTATTTCTAGGAAGCAAGGTTGAGTACCAGAAGCAGAAACATTAGTTACATGAATATTGGATTTTATAGACACATGAATGTAAATAAGAACTCTATGAAGTTTTATAATTTTTAAAGTTGGAAGTTTTCATGTTGACTAAAAGCATCCAATTGGAAGTGATAGAAAATTATATAGAATTCAAAGATCTAAAGGATATTTTGATGAAATAAGATGGAGATAAAAATGATTTTATAAAGAATAAAGTGTTTAATGATACTATGTCTGATAAAATGGATAAGGAACCGAAAATGATGAATTATGCTATCAATAAACTTTATAAAGAAGATTAATTGCTTCGGTAATTTGAAATGTTTAGAACATTAAATAATTTTTTTACATGAGAATGAATGTTTCTTCTGGGTTCTTTATATGACTATATTTTTTTTATCTTCTTTAAAAGTTTTTTAAATAATTTATTATAGGTTTTCAAAGTTTCACAATCAACCACTCTTGTATTATTTTTGAAAGATAAAAATAGGGATAAAATTAGAGCAGAAAATCTATTTAAAAAGTATATGTTTTTTAAACATGTATTAGTATGTTTTTGAACACTGTATTTCATGTTTTATCATTGTTATTATGTATTTTAATTTTAAAAAAGTGTAATATTTTTGTGATGAAAGACTTAATACTTTTGAAAATAAAAATCCATATCCTTGTTGTTTTTTATTTCTCTTACGATTTATTTTAAAGTTTAATTTCTCTAGTGTTTTAAGTACCTTGGAAAGTAATTCCAATTTCATTTATCCTAATAATAAATTACTAATATTATGTTTACTGGGAAGAATTTTTTAATAAGTTTCAATTATTTTCTTTTCAAAAATGTATTCAAAGATGTTTCATTGTGTTATTTTTTTGTGGGAGTCCTATAGGAATATTTTACAAAATCATTGATAAAAGTAGTACAAAGAGTGAATCCTTTAGAAGGTGTAACTCATACTTATAATGCATTTATATCTAAAACTAATAAACATAGAATTTGAATTTTGGGGTTATTTTAATCCTTTATCTATAAATAACACCACAAATTGAGGTAAATAAGTATAGAATGAAAATATATATGAAGTTTTCATATGTTTTGAAGGATATAACTTCTCATTTCCTTAAGTGATTCAGTTTTTAATATTTCAAGTGAGTTTTTTCTTAAGATAATATATGTGTGAGGATATATTTTAAATACTATTAAGTGATTTATTTTTGGTTTTTTCTAAGATATGTGATATCCAGGGATCCTGAGGCCAATGATACAAATTTTTTCTGATCTTGTGTTATTGAGGGATTATAGAATAGATAAAGAAGTTTTTTGACCAGGAAGATTGAGGGATTCTAGTTTTCAAGAAGATAGAACCATTGATAGGGTTTTAATCAGGTATACCTAACCTCGGGTCTACAAATAGTGAGTTAAATAGAATACCTCACTTACTGGATTTGTTTTAAGTTGTTCATTTAGTTTTAGTTTACATACGTCTTTTTTACAAGATTTTTTTGATGTACATACATTTCTATTTATATATAGTTTCTTAGTTACAGTTTTTTATATACACTATCTTAGTTACTCTACTTAGAATAAAATCATTTAAATTGTTTTCTTATTATTTTTATCCAAATAATCTCATTTTGAAAGTTTTTATATATTACTAAATTCTCCTAATTATTTGTTTTTACAAGAGAGTGTACTTTTTAATAGTTTTTGAAACTAAAAATGACCCCAAACTTTAGTATTTATTCATATATTCTTGAGAAAAATTATGAAATATTTTATTATGAAAACTTAAAATTCAGAGCAAATTTTGACCTTAGTCAGGTCTTGAACCATCACAATGAGAGGTTAGTTAATGGTTTTATGAATAAGGGTGAAACATGAGATAAGAATAGAGTATTTTATAAGAAATTGTTGATAATTTCCTCAAATTGGAGTCTATTTTGGAGACAGTAAGATGTAAAGTGATGAGAGTAGTTAAGGATACGTAAAACACCCCAACATGAAACTTTATAATTTTAAAATCTCATACGATATTTTATTATGGAACTTCCATTTAGATATGTCTATAAAATTGGACTACCTTATCACCTTTCTAAACATTTAGAGTTTGTTTTTCTATCCATACTCTACCCATACCTTGTATATTATAACCATTATACATGGTGTTCAACTTTCAGTAATAAGAAAGAGTTAATAGGGTTTCATTCCCAAGGAGATCCTTAAGGGAGGATTAAATTATTCCAAGTAACTATAACTAAAGGGTTATTTTTCTTTTAAAATTCTTCTTTAATGTTTATGATTATTTATCTTAGTTTTTTTCATTGTATTTTCCCTATATTTTTGTAGATCTTTTTTAATTTTCTATATTTAATTTTTATTTTCTTCTCATCAAGGTGTCTATTAACCCATTATTTTGAGTTCATTTTCATTTTACAGATTAACTAAATATACTTGGTAGTTTGGTTTAAAATGTATGGTTTGGTGATATTTATTTATGCTTTGAAAAATTCTAGTTCAACAAGTTTTATTAATGTTATAGTACTTTAGAATTATAGATTATAATAGGTGTGACCTAGAAATAAACTCCAAATACATTAGGTAATGATTTTTCCCTAGATAAATTATATTTGAATTATCTATATATAAGTTATTTCATTAAGGGTTATTGGATATAACACGTAATAATTTATTCCATTGATAGGGTGATTAAAAAGGTTGAAAATGAATATGATGTACTAAGATGACTTTTTGGTTTTTATATACTTTATATGATTTTAAATGAATATTTTTGAATTTACTGAAATAATAAGTTGGTTTAAAAAATGAAGTAATATTTCAGGGACTTTTCATTATTAAAAGTATCTATTTGAAGGAAAAAATATGATATTTAAAATTTTAAAAGTTTGCATTGGAAGAAATATCATTTTCTAAAATTCTCACGCTTTTTCAAGTAAGATTTACTATTATTAAATATATTTTATAAATTTTTTTATGAAAACCAATTACTCAATGTCTACCAACATAGGTGCCAGAGAAATTCCAAAACCTAAATCTCACACAACTCCACCTCCCCCAAGACATCCACCAGGCCATCAGTTATCGTGGGACCACACCCTATCTCAGACTCTAAAATAATCTAGATGAGGGTGATGGATTCCCTCATAAAACTGTAGGAGTAGGAGGTGTTCATTCACACAAGGGATTTGGCTCACTAGGACCTAGAGGCTTTTATGCCTCATTGACACCACTACCCGCAAGGGCCGTGATGGGATTTGTTGCTCCCCACTTCAAAAATGAACCTCTTTGGGAGCCTTTCCCTGAACTGATTCTACGACTTGATCCTTTTTATCGAGGAGGTAGGGGATGCCTAAGTCTACCCAGCTCTGACTACTACCTGAAAGCTGCCATGGAGGGCCCGCACAAGGCCCCATCAGCACTAACAATGACTAGTCCTATAGACCGAGGAATCTAGTGGACTATAACCATACTCTATAGGCCCCATATTGGATTTCCTGACGCCAATATCTAACACAAGATTAAGATGATTCATGAAAAGGGGAGTCTTCTTCCATAGCTCCGGTGGATCCTTCCACCACTACTGCCTTCCGCCAAATCCCTCTCACTATAGAGAAGGGACCCATCAATGCCCGATTGGGGTTGAGACCCCAACTGCCCTATAGGCAGGTTGGATTGACTCTGTCAATCACTAGCATAATCAGCTACCATTACAGACCGATCTGTGATGATGAGGTTCAGTATGGATGTCCTCTACATATATTCACCAACCAAAGTGGAGGTCCTTCCTACTCTGACACTCAACAAGGAGGCTCTCCCCCTATTCCCAACATCGATCAAAATGGAGTTCCTCCCCATTTCAATAAAATCCAGTACAAAGTTCCTCCCCATACATTTATTTACCGATATGGAGGTCCACTCAGGGTAAAAAAACCATCATCATGAAGGTCCTCCTCACACCATTCCCAACTCAAGTGGAGGAATTCCCCGCTCTAGTACTAATTGATGTAGAGATCCTCCCCACTTTATGAATGATCAATACAGAATTCCTTCTCATACAATTATTGTCGGCCAACATAAAGTTCCTCTCCATGCCACATCCCACCAGAGTGGAGGTCCTATCTAATCATTCAATGGTAAAAATTATGGCCCTACCCATGTTTCTACTATCCATAGAATGGGTATTTCCAGTGTCCATTTCGATCAGTGTGAAGGTCCTCCTCGCACTTAAACCCAATAAAGTGGATGCCCTCCCAACTCTCACAATAATCATGGATGTCCTCCCCATGTTCGTAGAGACCAAATAAGATGTTCTCCTTGCTATTTTAATAGCTAGAGTGGAGGTATTCCCTACCCCTATGGTAGCATAAGTCCTCCCCTCTCTGAAAACAAATGATATGAAGGGCCTCACAATTTCCCAATCGATTAAGGAAGAGGTCATCCCCATGACATCAACCAACATCAAGAAGGTCATCCTCATGTTGAAGAACTTTCCTTCTCTGAAGAACTATCCAAGGGTAGAGGGGAGAATCTCCATTGTCAGAGGAAAAATTTCGGGAATCACCAAGTGATTTTCCATCCCATTATGTTCCCATATTCTGTGGTAGAATGTGATTCAATAATAGAACCTTCACCCCTTTCATATTCATTATAGTATTGGACAGGAGCTTGAAAGATGAATTTAGTTATCCCAGAATGTGAGATCTATAAAATTCATATATGACTTCATAGGTACATGTAGGTGAAGGAATATTTTGATCCCTTCCAGGGTATTATAGTGCAATCATCCCAATCATCACCACTTTAATTCTCTACCTCTACCAAAGTTCATGAGGAGTTATTATAGAATTTGATAACCGACCAGAATATAGTAGACCCATTGATGGATTCCACTACCCACACACACGAGACAGTGGTAAGAACCCAGTATTATAGGGATGTAATGATGTGTCTAGTACCACCCTAGATAGACTACACATTGTGTAGAGAACAATCATCTTGGGAAGACACTCCCCCATCAACCATCAGACTGCTACATAGATCCACATCAGTGCCACTGATAGTTTCTCAAATAACACTAATAAAATCTTGGTCCAACCAAGATCTAGTAACTACTTCTAAACAAGAAATCATGTGGGACACTTTGGATTACGATCAGTTGTCAGCAGAGTTCTATCTGAAAACCACTCCAAACTATCCAAGAGTCCCGCACTAAGGTCTAGGTCAGGTTCTTCTACCATACTATTTGGATGATGAATTATCACATCTGTGACCATTATCTGTCCTATCTAGACAGATGAAAACATTTTGACGAAATTGATCAGTAGTTCCACATGGTTGAGTTGGAAGAACTCATAGTGGTTGAGGACCCTATGTCTCCTGGCTACCATAAGAACCTCTAAGAAAGTTGTGTCAAGATATTCACAGTGCTCCTAGAATCACGGAAGAAGTGTTTCTTCATGTGAAGATCTAAGGATGTGGGAAATACATTGATCTACATTTCATCCATATCTTAATTCATCATGGGTTTCCTGTTGATATTGAGGATATAACTTTGTATATTTTTACGATTAATATGGTTGATCGTAGGTTGTATATGGATGGGGACACTGGTGTAGGGTTTGATAGAGAGAATCCTCCACCTAAGAAAGCACAATATCAAGTAGACCCTCATATAGATGTTCTCACTCTCCTATAAAGGTAGAAACATGACCTCATAGAACCCTCAACATCATTTCTCATTGGTTGAAACTTCTAAAAGTGAAAGGAATAACTTGATCCCTCTGATCATTATGATATTACACAGAATAAAATGGTTGATCTTGCTATCATTTCCCTTCTTCAGTAGGTCATAGATCAAAATAGTAGAATCTATGAACTTCTTTGTGAGAGGTACTTGGATTATGGTTCTCCTCGATAGAATGTTATCCCTCCTCCACTAAGGAAGCATGGGAAACCACATGATCTCCTGGACAAGTTTCCCCTAATTGATCTAGGTGATCTCACACATCCCAAAAGAGAAAAGACTATAGTGTATGGAAATAAAACATTTTACGCATTGCCTAATCCACTCAAGTATGTGATAATATTCCTCAAGACCTAGATCGAGACGCTCTAGACGCCTCTCCACATGTCACTCCATGAGTCATTAAGACTTATTACTGTGTTTATGAGCCTATCAGTGAATTGGTGGCATTAATCCTCATCAATTTAAGAACCGCTGACATGATGAAATAACTGATCTCATCACTCACCTCAAATCCCTAGAGATACAACAGGTATAAATCCCACCTGATGACAAGCTATATCTAACATGAATAGATGACATGGAAGAACCCCCAAATTTCAAGAATCCTATATTTCCCCCCTTCAATGGGATTGGAAACCCACTACATCATCTGACCCACATCACTCAATATGTGAGCCCATGTTAGGAACCACAAACCAGAAGTAGTCCGCCAAGATCTAATGTTTTTTTAGACATTAGAATTGAGTACTTTGATTTGGTACTACCAGTTACCCATAAGGTCCATCACCAGTTAGGAAGACCTCTATAGATAGTTTCTCTACCATTTCATCTCCAAAACAAGAAAGACAAGCAATGAATACTTCTTCAAGTGAAATAAACTATCATATGAGCACATTGTTGAGTTTGTTTCCTGGTGGAAGTTACTCATATATTCAATTGATATGCCACATACCCAATATCCACTACTGATGATGTGCATGGGGAACATCAAGAATAATCTAATACATACCCTCATCACTCAGAAATTCCTTGGTGGATTTCAAGAATTTACTGAAAAAGACCATCTCCTGGAGGAATCCTTTCCATAAGCCAAGCAGGCATGCCCATTGCCTCTTCCAACTTCTGTAAGAAGAACCACCAAGGGAGAGACTGCCTCTTCAGAATACGTGTAGGCCCTTGAGCTTCTAGAGCTATTTCCAGATGAGCCTCAGCATGTGTATCCTCACTGAGTAAAGTAGCCTCATCAAGATCAACCTCAAAAAATGTAGAATTGGTAGGATCCACCTATCCAAGAACAACCACCTTGGCAAGATAATGTTTCTACATCCCCACTTTAGGCTCCAATCCTTCATCCGGCCCAAACTCCCATAGATCCCTTCCCAGACAAGAGAAAATAGAACTACTCCTTCAAGGATTCACAAGTTTTTAGATATGTAAATAGTGCCTTAGAGAAGGGGGTTCTAAAGCTGCCAGAGTGTAAGAAGCCCAATGAGGTCGAGCTCACTAATCACCCTGACCACTTTACTACAAGATCCTTGAGAATACTATCAAACAATTCTATGTGTTCCATTATTAGATTTAGAACCAAGTGGACATTGGTGTGTAAAATTTGGATTACTTACTAACATAGGTGGAACATATCTCAGCCGACCAACATCAACTATGAGGGTTTCAGTGAATATAAACAGGTTTCCAATCATGGGGTAGAGAAGTATGATGATTGGTTTTATCACAGTGTAGTTTCTCACACCAATGGTGTCATCCACACTCGCTTAGTCCAGCTCAAACCTCCTAAAGTCGCTACACCTACTCTGACTACCACTTCTTAATCCACATCACTATTTGAAACGTCAATGTAGAGTAGTCAATGATGGCGTATGAGAAAGAAAATCCCCCCTCTGGTGTAGAAAAATATAATACTCTCAGCAGCTTCATACCTCAGGAGATGGGAATCACACCCAGTGTCCATACAACATTGGAGGACTACTTTGAAAATGATCAAGAGTATGCCTCCATGAATACCATTGAATTGGTAGACCCCTACATGGTCTATGATGATGAGGAATATCATACAAGACCTTTGATCACCTTCGGCCAATGCTGCCGAAGAAACAATTGAAGGCATGAAATATGAAAGAGTTCTTTAAGATATGTCATACATGATATCAAGACAAGACATAAAGTGTGGAACCGAGCTCAGTAGGCACAGTCCTCCCATCCTGCTCCATCAAGAACACATCTATAGATGACTATGATACTTGAATAGAATAATAACTACATTGAATTCGTGATCAGCTATATCCTAATAGAGCTAGGCCTCAAACAGCTGACAATCGACCAATAGTGGTTTTGGGTGAGTTTTTGGAAGAGCTACTGGACATTTCTAGCATCAGCCGGAGTCCAGTGGTTCAGTCAGCAGTCCTCTTCACACATCCCACCTAAGATAAACACTCTAAAGGTTTTAATGTGCATTTGAAATGGATATATGGCATGATTATTCACCTTTCTAGCATTCCTATGAAACTCTCAATCCTCGAGGCCCTCCATCTATCATCAGAGATGTACGAAGCCCTCACAGAAGCCTTGAAAAGACCCCTCTAGTATGAATTAGAGGTCGGTCCTATAGAGACCTTTTATGATGAGGAAGTTTAGTGAGCATAATACCAATCCATCATCTCTTTCTATGGAAAATATGAGGAATCCCCCATGCTTGGAACATTCGCCTAATATATATTACTAGAAAGTTCAATGGTAGGGAGATCCATCATTACCTAGTTTCCATAGGATCTATGATCAATGTCATCTAGTTAAAGACACTCCACAATTTAGGACTCACTAAATAAAACATCAGTCTCTATGACCTAAAGATTCAGGGTTACAACATGACCGAGCAGATACCATGTGGAAGAATCCATTTGAAGACCCAATTCAGCAGTTTGGTAGAAAATATTGAATTCATGGTTATCTCATAGGATAAAGACTACAACGTGTTAATGGGTGGTTCCTTTATCCATTTATATATAGTAGACCCATCCTTGTATCACCAATTCCACATGTACCCCTTCAATGGTTGAGTAGGAATGCCTCAAGGTGATGCATCTCCCTATGAATCCCATGAAACCTACAATATGGATGTTGGCTATTACAAGGACAAAGAAAACCATGTTCTTTCCAATGAGGTTAAGCACCCCACCATCGTAAACTTCCCATGGATATATTTGAAAGATATCTTCATCCTCCCAATTAACCGGTTGGAGGATATGATACCTTACTAGGGAAACTGATTTTTCATTTTCATGAGGAAAGGGCATTGTATCCCTAAGTACAAGGAATATTGGAATATTACCTCATACTCCTACATAGGTCATGTATAAGTGGTACCAGAAACCCCTACCCCTAAGAGGTATCATGATGATTTCCCCATGGATATAACTATATGTCATACCTTCTTGTTCCGCCTAGCCGAGTTAAACCAACCCATGCCGAGCCCCCACCATTTCTTTGACATTAATAATGAACCCCGTAGTCAAAGGCTTGATGAAATTGGAATGAAAGTCTCTATCACCATGGTTTCAGTAGAGCAAGAGTCTCTCTATGAGGATTCCACGTCTACCTAGGCATGCACTAGTGTTCCCCTAGAATCAGCCAACCTGGATGAACCATCTCCTCTTGCTGATTCACATGCCTTAGAAAATAAAGAGGATTTGGAATATTCTCATCCCACATTTAAAGATGGAATATCCACCAATATCGATGGGTTGATTCAGGTGAATCTTGGTACTGGGTATGATACAAGACTAACACTGATAAATGCAACCATTCCTATAAAGGAACACTAGTAATAGATGGAATTCTTAAAGCAACATCAAAATGTATTTTCCTTGAGTTTCTATGAGATGAAAGGACAAGACCCTCAGGTCTCCATCCACCCCGTTGGTCTCTCAGTGTGTAATTTAAGGTTTGTGAAGACTTTAAGTAAATTGAACCCCAATATGTTTTCCATGATCAAGGCCAATGTTGATAAGCTTATCAAAGCCTACTTTTTCAAGGAGGTTTACAACCCCAAGTGGATGTAGAACATCATTATAGTTAGGAAGAATAATAGGTAGAAAAAAGTCCTTATCGACATCTAGGACCACAATTTCCATTGTCTAAAGGATTATTTTCCCCTTTTGGTGACATATCTATTTATCGATGACACATATGGGTTTTAGGCCTCCTAATTCATGGATGGGTACTTTAGATATAATTAGATTTGAATGGTCCCTAAAGATGAGGTGTCTACCACCTTTAGAGCACCTCAACAGAACATATTCTATTAGGTAGTTCCCTTCATTTTAAATAATACACGATCCATTAATTAGTGTTTCATGATCCACATCTTTGTACTGATCCTAGTGATCCTATTGGAATGACACATTGACAATTTGGTAGTTAAATATCAATAGTGATGGGAGCATCTAAGAGATCTTGAGAAAGAGTCTAGATTATTCCCCTCCCATGATATATATATAAACCCCTTGAAGTGTTCCTTTGGGGGTTTCCTCTAGGAAATTTATTGGTTTCATCATTAGATACAAAGGCATTGAGATGGACCTAGAGAAGGTCAAGGACATCAGTTAGATTCCTCTTTTGAGCAACCTATAGGAGCTCCAAGGACATTAAGTCCACTTAGACTATATAAACCAATTCATCTAAAATCTTTCCAAAATTTTTTATTCCTTTTCTAGGTTCCTAAAGAAAGGAACTTTTTACCAGTGGGATGAAGAGTGCCAGAATGATTTTGAAGAAATCAAGCAGTATCTGCTATAGCCTTAAGTTCTGATGCCACTCATATTAGGGAAACCTCTATTAATCTATGTGACCTTCTTGGAATGGTCCCTCAGTTTACCTCTCACCTAAAATAACAATTAAGGGGTGAAGGAAAGTTTATACTATCTTAGTTTCCTACTCCTCAACAGATAGTTCATATATTCTTCTATCAGGAAGAGCAACATCATTATAGTTTTCACAGTGCAGAAGTTTCCGTACTATTTAAAACATCACGAGATACCACTTGTGTTCCATGTGTGTTAGATGAAGTATATACTTAATTGATTGATGTTGACATGATTTCTAGTGTACTGGGTAGTGATGCTTTATAATTTTAACATCAGGTTCATTTTTCAGAGAGCCTTCAAGGTTAAGGCACTAGAAGAATTTTCAGCCACCCATACGGAACCCAAAGAATCACCCCTAGAAGTCAATTTCCTAAATGAGGCCAACCTTTTAGTGGATCAGTCTATTCAATGATGGAAGAGGCATTTCAATGGTGCCTCCCAATGGCTAACTTGTAAAAGGATCAATGATACCATGCTCAATAGGGTAGGCATGGGGATCATTTTCATTACCCCACTGCATGATATTCTCTCTGACTCATCCATGCTATTAGAAGGATGAGACAACAACAAAGAATAGTTTTGGGATCTAATTATTGATCTTGATCTAGACCTAAAGATTGACATTACTTATGTTAATGTGAAGGGAGACTTTGAGTTAATCATCAAGAAAATAATTGGTGATTATATCTTCTATAAGATAGATTCCATACCCAGACTAGAGCATACTCATAAGCTAATGGACCAGTTCCCTTCTCATCTAGAATTTAATCAAGATCCTTGGTCATAGAATGGTAGAGAATATTATCTAGCTAGTATGGTCATCTATATTATAGACCCTGAACTAAATTACCTATTCATTTATGTGTCACTTAGAAGGGTTAGAGCTCCAATCATTGTAGATGATGATGATATCTAGTAGGTGAACCACTTGAATTTTGGTTCTTCCACATCAAGACCTCCACATCCCCCCATAGTTGAATTAACATTTTATTGGAAAAATCCTTTTATTTATTATCTCCATTAGGTAACTATCCCCCTAAATCGAGTAGAACGTGAGAGATTCCATCGACGTATCATGCATTTCACCCTATAGAGTGGGACCAACCTCAAGAAGACTCTATAAATATGTGGTTTTGAGGGAATAATCCTCCATTTTTTAAAATGAGATTAGGTTCCCTAGGTCATGCATGAAATTTATTCTAGGTCTTGTGGTTCTCACCAGGCAAGTTTGGATCTCTCCCACCATATTTGAATGTTGGTATACTTTTGGCCCACCATGGACTATTACAATATCAAGTTCACTAAAAGGTGTCCCACATGTCAGATCTATAACAAAATTGTGCATCTATTTCTGGATCCCATTCATACCACCATGTATTCTTGGTCCATAGCATTCTGAGGACTCGATATCATGGGAAACTATCCATCGGGGAAATATAGCTAGTGCTGGTTCATTATAACCACTACATATTGATTTTACAATTGGGTATAGGTAACCCCTCTTAATAAATTCATTCTTTAATCAGTGGATTAATTTGTGATATCCAATATCATCCATCAATTCAGAGTTACTCATACCATTCTCACCAACAAAGACAACTACTTCTGAGATGCTCAGTTGAAGAAACTATACGCCAAGTACAACATTCATTCCAACCATAATTCTCACTAACATGCACATGAAAATGGATATATTGATGAATTTAATAAAACCTTCTCCAACATTTTTTAAAATATTGTGTTTCATAATAAGAAGAGTTGGCCGAAAAATCTCCCCATTGCCCTCTGGGCTTATCGGATGATAACTCGCTATTCCAACCTGATAACTCCATATTCCCTAGTGTACATAATAGAGGCAGTACTTCCCATTGAGATTATATTTTCACCACTCTAAATAGATTTATATTATTAAAATACTCTAGATATAATTTAATAAGTCCATCTGGATGAGATGGAATCCCTCGAAGAGAATAGGTTCAGAGCATTGAAAAATCTATAGAGGAACCAGAATAATATGGCAGTATATTTCAACAAGAAGTTTTTTCTTCACTCTTTCCACCAAGGTGACAAAGTTATGGATCTTAGGACATCGATGATACTTGGAAGTAATTCTATAAATATGTATCCCATGTTGTAAGGACCTTTTATTATTCATAAGTTTTGTACTAATGGTTTGTACTCTTTGATCACTATGGACAGAGAGCACATCATTCCTTCAACCAACTCTATGTTCCTCAAGATATAGTTTATATGAAAGAATAACTTTACAGTCTTAATTATATAACCTTAAACTAATAACCTGATTGTATGAATTATATAACCATAAACTAAGAACCATATGGTCCGAACTTGAAGAACTTAAACTAAGTGACAATAGTCCAAAAATCATGACTTTAAACTATGTGCAAATCTCCCCAGGAATGTGTCATGTGGCACGAGCCTCTTAGGCCCCACTTCATATCAAGTTATACCTATAATTTTTACATGTCCCTTATATTTTATATTTCCCTCTTGAGTCCGACTCTATGACCTTAAACTGAGATCTAAAGTCTAAATTCCCTAAATTTAAACTGTGTGTGGGTTTTTACCTAGAAAAGTGTTGTGCAGCATGGGCCTCCTCAGCCCTCATTCATGTTTGGTTGTCCCTATTTTACCATTCATATCCCATATTATAAAATTACTCATGATCTAAACTCTATATACTTAATCTAATAACCTATTTTTTCTTTTCTACATAACCATAAACTATTGTAAATAGTTCGAAGTGTTGTGTCCTTAAACCATTTTTAGCTCCTACAGTCTTCGCTGCATGATTTTAAACTGTATGTCGCTAGCATCCCAAGCACACGACATTATGACAAGCATTTGTTCCGAGATATATGTCCTTAAAAAACATTTAAAACCATGAATCGAAAATTTAAATAGTGTCCAAGTATTCCTTGGGCATATTTTTTTGTGGTGTTGGTCCTCCTAGGTCCTCATTTACATCTGGTTTTGGCTATCGGGCCTTGAAAATACCCCTTGGAACACTTTTCCACCATATTCCCTTTAACATGATGTTAAATAATGATAATGAAGTTCTAGAAACCTAACAATGAACTACATAGCACCTGCATCCTAGGTTCATGACATTAATTTACTTAATAGACATCATTCTGGTCGTATGATGATAAATTGCACAACACCAAAATGTTCACAGTTAAGAGGGAACCGCCCTTTTCATCGGTAATTATCCATGAAATATTCATAACTATATACAACTTGATTCACATCCTCATATTATACATATTGATGCATGAATTTGGAATCATGGTCTGACCAGCCCCGAAAAAATCCCCCCTTCTTTACAAGTTATAGTTATGTAGGGAGATCTCCCTCAAGAACTAAATATGGATTGATTCCCATCCTTAAGGGATACATGGTATTTCCCATCATTTTTTCTTCCGGCGGAACCAAAAATTCATTAACCTTATTTTTCCCTTGGTCCTCATTCACCACATGCGTTTCTTCTATTTTTTCAATATAATTGTCTGTGGGGAAATCTGAAAAGTCTATGTGGTGTAGCGCTGGGGATTTCTGGGCTCTCATAGACATTGGGTCTTTCAGGATGCCACACAACACATACCCACTTGATAAATTTACTCATTATGTTCCAAATTATATTAACATAAACTAGGATTTGATTTCTTCAATGTACGAAATTAATCTACAAATTTACCCAGAAAAAGTTCAGGATTCCTCACTATAATCATGGGCTTCATTAGTTCACTCACCAAAGAGGATGTTCCCACCAGTGTTAGTCTTTCACCATAATGTGTTTTATAAATCTATGTGAATATTGATAAAAATCCTTATGGGATATGTAGTGATTCCCATAAACCTTTTCTTTGTGTCTAGTTGCAAGATTTTTAAACATTCCCTAGTCCAAACATCAAGACTTTAAACTGCATGTGAGTCACCTGTTTAATGTGTTGTGTGGTGTTGGGACCCCTTGGACCCTCATTCATGTTGGATTTTTTAACACCACATTACACATATCCATTTAGACAATCCTTACTATCATCTGAACTCTATGAAATTAAACTAAGAGCCTATATTCCAAGTGACATGACTCTAAACTAGATGGCATGGTCCATGCAATATGACCTTAAACTATTCACAAAATTTAAGGTTGAACCACACTTCCTGATATCTACACATAAAGTCTTTCTCATTTTGGATTACCATCATCATTCAAATCCAGAATGTTCCCTTAGTGGTGAAGGTCTCATTCCACATTTCCTCACCTCCTATCATAGGACAACACCCTAATCTATCTATAGAATAAAAAAAATGATCCTATATTCTGAATTTTGTCAACATTCAGTCTTTTTTTTCCTCACCCAATTCAGAACTGATGTGGTTGAGGTCCCTCTATTTTGAATATGGTCAATATTCAGTCCCTAATCACCAGTCACCTTTTTATCTTGACCTTGAGATTCTCGATCTACCTCCTTTCCACTACCCTGTATCATTGTGGAATTTCATACCCATGGTTTCACCACTAATATGTACTTCCACTTGTCAGGAGAACCACACTGTATTGTTCCTTGTTTCCCATAGTAAGTATAGATCATGTTGGATTATGTGTTCTAGTAGGGTGTTTACCATTGTAATTAAGACATATAAGGGAATCTTTTTCCAAACTCTATGACCTTAAAATAAGATCCCCCAGTCCAAGAATCATGAATCTAAACAGTATGTGGTCCTTTTTGGAAATTTCTAGTGTGGCATTAGGCCCCTTTATAACCCCATCCACATTGGTTTTGTTACTCTGTTACACCACATATGCCCATTTTGGGAAGCCTCCTTCATGTGGTCCAAACTCTAGGACCTTAAACTAAGATCCCATGGTCTAGGAAGTATGACCTTAAACTATGTACAATGTCCCAGTACATGAAACAAAAATGTGAGATTCATACTAGTAACATGATGTTAAACTGTGAAATTATTCTTCTTTACCATTTGACATTAAATTAGATTTTCAAATTCCTCACCTTATTATATAAAATTTCTTTTCTATCATCCTCACTTTTATGATGTAAAATTTTAAAATATGTCAGGCCCTTAACTGAGAGTTCCTCTTACCCAGTGCTGGTAACCTACCGCAATGTTCACATTACCAGCTGTCACTTGACATCTGAGATGGCACTTCCCAAGAAGGTTGGTTTGATCTTTTTTCATACCAATATTCTTAAACCAATGTCTTCTAATACATAGTGGCATAATTATACGAATGATGGAATCTATTTGAACATTCCATCACTCCCATTTCCTTGCTTTATATACCGCTCATTTTGTATCATAACCCTATTCCATGTCTGAATGTACCCCCAATTGTTTTGTCCTCATTCCAATTTGGTTGACCTACCATCTTGGGACAATATCTTGGAAGACTTCAGATGGAATTCTGAGATATGTTTCATCTTTTGAACATGGTTAATGGTCGAAATCCTCTTGTTTGTCCCCATTAAAGGCTAACAGTATGAATTTTTTGTTTTAAACAAGGTCAATAGTTATCTCGTATCTCCATGAAACTCTAATTTTGTTCCAAATTTTGGGCATCATGATTCAAATTTCTCATTCCCCTTTGATCGTATAGATTCAAACACCCCTATAGTTATCCCATTTGTGCATTATCACAAGTTGAAAAAGGAAGTAGGCTATTTTATGGACCCTTTTTTTGTCACAGATGCTTCCCTAGCTTGAAACATCTCAGTAGTCAGTCTAAAATAGAATACCCCTAGTGTTAAATGATTATATAACACTCTTATACAAATGTGTAGTCATATGATCGTCCCTTGTTTCTCACACCAGGCATGACCCACATGATCTTAGGGATTGGTCTTTGGTTTTCTCACAAGTATAATAAAATTGAAATAATTAAAGTGAAAAAAGAAATGTCTCTATGCACCCAATTTTTTTCAAAAATTAAGGAATCATTTTGTGTTGGTAACAGGGTACATCCACATGTTAGAGCCTCTCACGAGTCTTGGAAAAATTCCCCCTAAGGCTCTGACCCTATGATCGAGTGATTTAGCTCTGTCGACCTCTATAATGTGGCCTCCAATGTTTGTTTCCACTTTTTGAGATCTATTTCCCCCTCAATAGTTTTTGAATTAATCTTTTCAGCTATGATATATGCTTGATCTTGCTCATCTCGGAGATTGGTTACCTGAAGTATTGCTTGCCTCATCATCCTCTCAGCATCCTCTAGATCATCCCTCAGTATACTAATGTTTTATGATTTGGTGTCAATGAAATAAGTATGGTTTTCTATTTTCTCAAAAAAATTAGATATATTGAGTGACTTCATTGAAATTTCATATTTTTTCAGACTCCTACTTATGATAAGAGATGTCTAGATGTTGGATTCCTTCATACATTTGTTAGGTAAGAATGTTGTGGAATAGGGTGTGTGGACCATGAGTGTCCGCCCCTCAGAAACATAGGTTGTACAAAAAATGGTTATGTAACCCCATCTTCCCCACTTACCATAGTTCCAGAGTTTTTTGGATAATGATTTGAATATACTTCCACTCCCTACATCATATGATATAGTTCTCTTCATCCACGTTAGGATAAAAATATTCTATCTCTTCTGATAGTGAAATCTCATACTCAAGAAAGGCCACAAGTAGTTCGACAACATGATCCTCATTAAGAAACCTATGAGATGGATTGGGATATATATTTTGAGGTTTTTTATCTTCACTTGAACCCACCTCAAAAAAATAATCACTGCCAGCCTCGATTTTTTCCCCACCAGTGGCATCATTCATGGTCGCAGTAAACTATTCAACTTGGACCACGGTCAGATCATATTAGATGACCAACACCTTGATAAATGTTGTGGATATAATTAATGTACCCCCAGACACTCTAGACTCATCTACCTTTTTAGTTTTCTGTACCATAAGAAATATTCAAAAAATTAACATGTCAGTTAGTCTGATCAATAAATGAGATGTTTGACTTTGTAAAAGTAATAGAATTACGAGTGTTGAACATCGATAAATTGAGCTACTAGGTCAGAGAGGGGACTTTCACTATTGGATACAGGTAATAAATGGGTATTTTGAGGACTATTACTGGCTTCACTTTTTTTAATTGAGAAGAAGATTCATGAAACTAGAAGACACATTGATGCAAAGGATCTATAAAGTCTGGTTGTGGTTTGATGATTTGAGATTTTCTCTTACCTCGAGGAGGAGGAATTTCAACGAAGATCCATATTTGGAAAACCACATATCCAATAGTGGGTTAAATAATTTGAATCCCAGGGTGTGACCCCATGTAAATAACATGGAGTACATGAGGCTCTAGAGATTTCACCTTGATCTCCTTGACCTCCTCAGTTGGCCCACCTACCACTTCAGTTCTGGGAAAAGGCCCCAGGATGTGCTCATTCACACATGTTAGTGCACCTCAATTACCACTGGTTGGAAGTCATTTTACATTATAAATACTATACTATACAATAATTATTTCAGTTATAGAATAAAAATAATTAAAAAAGGAATGGTTTAGAAAGAGCTTGTGATTTAATACTTAACTTGAGGAATTCAGCGAGTTCTTCTAAGGAGACTACAATTTCACCACTCTTTAAGAGAATCCCTTGATGAGAAGCTATTACCTAGGATTCTTTATAATCATGATTATGTTCTTATTCATCGGTTGAAACCGCCTTTCTTGAATCATCTACTAGTGGTGTCTATATAGGCCCTAAATCACCACCAGAAATCACCTGCATTGGGGTGGAAGGTAGAATGGATACCCTTCATTGGAATGAGAATCCATACTTGGTATCTAGGTTTATATGACTCTCATGAAAGTACACCCTAGATATGACAAGAACAAGCCCAACCTCTAGAAGATCAACCTCTTTCTAGGTGAACTTCTTCCCGAGGTCCTCTAGCATTAGAAATATTTGCAACATCCTCCAGGTAGACCAAAGAGAAGGATGGATGACATCAGTAGCTGGTTGTAGAAGATTCTTCAACTTATTCCAAAATCCTACCTTGTTTTCCCCTAAGTCTACTTTTGAGAAACTTATTATCTTGGGGGAGGGGGTGAAACTAAATTATCTAACATCCCCGCTGCATTTGTGGCTCGAGCATAAGCCACCCCAGATTCCTGACTGACCCCTTGGGAAGTAGCCTTCCTGCTTCCTTGTAGATATGGATCCCCACTTGTTGCTTCAATCACCCAAATATGCTTCTGTAAGAGTTACTCTAGATATTTTTTCACCCAATTTCAAGCATATTTTTCAATAGGTGAATATCAACATTAGATAGAGGCAGCATGATGGTTTCATTGGAGCCCAAGGTCCCCAACATGCACCATATGTGGAGAAGGATACAGGGGTACCTCTCTTGATGGACCCCTATGTAGACACTCTCTAATACTCATTTAAGGGACACCCAAAAATTCCTAGAGAAATGTTACGATGTGGAAAACTCACTGAAAACGTTTCCATTGATTTTGGACACCAGTACCCCACCCCTAAAATTTTCTATGTACTCTATTTTCTCCCATAATTCTTTCAGGTTGTCTACTGTCAGACCTACTGGGGTTACAAGGGGGTGAAAGTTGAAGTTTTTTTAGTTTATGATCAAAACCATGATCCAAAACTCATAAAGTTTCACTAGTTATAATGTATTGATTTTATTCAGAGATAAACCTAGAACTATATTTATAGGACTAAAGGAATTTAGGAATTCGTGACCCCTGAGATGTGCAGTGACCCATCCATGCAGAAATTGGAATGGTCCATAGATCCTTATGGGAATGTTTCTCCTTCTAACACAACCTAATATACTATAAATCACATCAAACATAGGTACCCCTATTTTGACCTTGTTACAAACGTCTAGTATCTCCAACATCACTATGATCCCCGGAGGTATCCCATCAGTGTATCCCCCATCGGTAGTGGCCACCCACTTAGAAACCTAGAAAGTAAAGAAATATGGAAAACCAACGGGTCCCAGCCTCCCACCTTGTTGTTCCCCCGCTTTTGATAGTTTCATTCTTCTAGGATGAACTAGAATGATCCTTCCTCAATCCTCTACTATGCGACTAGACAATGTTTTCATTGATATGAAATTCTCACCCTCATGTCCTTCTTGAGGAAAAGTTTGTACCATGCTTTGAACATGATATCCTTCTAGAAAATGGTCATGGATTTCAGATCCTCCTTTACCACCTCCAAATGATGTTGCACCATGAGAGGAGTCCGTTCACTTTTCCTCCATGTATTCTCCGAAAGGGGGAACTCATCGTACTAGAATCCCTCTAGTGGAATGATACAAATTATGTGGATGTCCCATAAGCTGATGCCAATTTCTCTGTGGTGGAGTCAGAATGTGTTCGTATCTTGGGGCGTTTAGTTGAGGAGCTCTTGCACCAACTCCTATTGATGGTAAAAATGGAATTGTGATATCCATACTTCTTCACATATCCCAATGTTATGCAACTCTACCATGTATTCTTAGAACATGTTGGACTCCCAATGCACCATACCCACTTGCTGGTGAAGTTACCTTCAGACCTCAAGTCCCAATACTTCTTCCAACCCAAGTTGTTGTTCCTCATACTACATTGGAATGTAGTGGCGTAGTGGGAAAGGAACTCTTTTGCCTATGGGTAGTCCCCTATGACCATCATGGTCCACCCATTTAGTTCATAGACAACAATTTCCCAATGATATCTTGTAGGAAGACTATGGATAGTAATTTTAGAGTATTGGAGATTGTATTCTGCTACGAACCATGTTCATGGCGAGTCATCCCTGAAGCCTAGTATGATCACTTCATCTGATAGCCTGAAATTCCATAGTGGGAGATAGTCACTCAGAGGATATTTTTTATGTGATTGTGTCAGTATACCAAAAATAATTTGGTCATCCAATACAACCCTCCTGGCTTGAAGGATTTGAGGGTTTCTAATAATTTTAGCTCTCTGAGTAGTGGTGGCATATTTAATATCAGTAGTTATTTATTGGTCAACCATCTTGAAAGAGGGTTTAAAATTCCAAGGACAGAGCATACATGATTTAAGGATCAGTATGTAAGAGGTGATTTTGCACGCAAGATCAAGAAATGTTCACATAAAATGAATATTTCTTACAAATTCAAATTCATACCATAAGTAGAATTGCGCAAAAGAAGTGGATGAAGGTTGGTTGTTTATGTAGAAGAAGAGAATTACGCACACCAGATTGAAAGTTCATATCAGATAGAAAGTCAAGGTACCATACCCAGGGCCACCCATTTTCAATTTATAACCATGGACCTAGCCTTCCACATGTGCATAATTTTCTTAAACACGTAGCACTATGTTTTTCATTCACCCATGAAAATCGACCCCTAATCTTCGGTGTTTCCCTTAGAACCCAACCCTCTTGTCCCCTTTCAATTTTTCTTCCATGGGGAATTTTTTGGAACTGAATTCTAGAGAAAACATAAAATGGACATATTTTAGTAAACCAAATCAATTATTCTACTCAATATAAAATTTATCGAAAGAAATGGAAGATGCACACAAGTTTTAAGATGTACATGGAAAATTGAAATCAGTGTTCAAGACTCTTGCGCACTCGATACAACGTATCACATAGATCATTGAGAGAGGATATTCTAATAGAGAATGTAGCCATTTTAAATAGGTTTATGGAATGAAAAATAAACCCCATGAATGTGCAAGACCCTTCCATTATAGAGACAATTCCAATCCAACCCCTTCCATAGAGGTAGTTCTGGCAGCTAAGTCATCTGTGTGGAAGAATCTTACGCACCAAATGTGTCATCAAACCACAATTTTTGTAGCCATAAACCATGTTAAAATATCGTAGATGTATAAAAGACATATATTTCAACTAAAATATCCCATGAAATTGATAGAGATTTTGGCTATAAGTTGAAAGTTCAACCCCTTCATTAGGGTGATCTTCCGAAATTCGAACTGCTGCTCTACTGTGCATAAGACCGATCTTCCATGACATTTTAAAAGTAGGGATCCCTCATAGTAGAGATATTTCTAAAATGGTTCCCTATAGGTCCTCCCCCTAGTGGGCCCATAGTTTTTTAATCCTCACTCAACCTCTTTGAACCCATGTCGGGTGTGTGAAAACCCTCCTCTTGCACGAAACCCATACCTTGTGGGGAAACCCTGATCTTTTTCATACCTCTTCCATTGCGTGCAAACCCAGATCTTTCATGTACCTCTTCTCAATCACCCAACCCACATACTTTTCATGTACCTCTTGCATGAAAATATTTCATGTCCTCACAAGACATCACCTATTCCTCTAGTTCTTGTGTTGACATACCTTTTTCTTCTCAGCATAGGCATCCTAATTCCTTTTTCTCCTCATCATAGTAATGATAACATAGAACTCATGATTGACCACTCCTCCACATTGTTACTCCTTGGAAATTATAATAACATGCCCCTCCATTAAGAGCATTATTAGTAGTAATGTAAGCCCAAGGGGTGGAGAGTGAGTCCCCCATGTCTTCATTTTATGACGTAAAATTACCTTGAACGAGTGTCTTCAATGCGTGAAGTAAAACTATAGTATTTACCTATTAAATGTACATGGGATTACCCATGTATAATAATCATGGGATGATACCTCCAACAACTACAAGACACATACCATCCATACCAAGAAACTTCCATGTGTAATCCCCATCCACCTTGTACCGCAAGCAAAGAATGGTCTATATACAACTCACAAGGAATGAGATCTTACTCACATGGAATGAGATCCTACTCACATGCAATGAAATCCTCAATAGATATCTTATATGTTTAATCTCCAAATCATATATCTTTGGTGAATCTCTCATGACATGAGTGTCAGGTCTACTAATTCATCTTGTTTGTCACACCAAGCATGAATCACGTGAGGTTAGAGGTTAGTGGTTACCATGAAACCCATCCACCTCCCTATAGGAATCTTCTAGAGTGTGATCCCCAAAAGTCATCCACAATACCCACTTGGGACACTCATACTCATAATTTTTAACCATGTCACCCTAAATGGGAAGCTTCTATGACTAATCCCCAACCAAATAGGCCTCCTCCTCAGCTGTAAGCCCCATATCCCCTTACTGAACTAAATTAGATTTGATTCCAAACTATCTGAGATATGTAGAAAACCTATCTAAGGTCCAAACCCAACACGCTATCCACTCTATCCATTCCACCCAAAACAAAACACTCCATCCACATCCACCTTGATTTCCCCCAGCCGTAACATCCAGGTAAGATCATGCCACCCACTCGAGCAGCTCCCATGCATATGTGCCAGAGCATCCAACCGAGAGAAATACTCTTTCTGAGGGAATATTTCATGTGTAATTCCCATTCCATTCCTCACTGATACTCCTTTTTCAGCGTGAGCATCATTACCAATTGATGTTAAACTGTATTGACAAGTCCAATCACATGACCTTAAATTTTGGCATTGAACTACATGGTTTTTGAACTCTATATTATAAATTGGGTATGTGGGATGCCTCTCCAAGGTTCCATCCCAACCAATAGTAATCCTTGGTTCCCCCTTTTAGGGGTTCACCTCCTTGATCTACCTTAGTGGTTTTTCCCATTGGTCTTCATGATCTGACATCTTACCTTCATGAGACACATCTTATGTGTCTACTTTCATAGGGTGTTCTAATCCATCCATCAGTAAACCTTAAGATGAAACTTCATAGGGACACACCTCCTTGATCCGCCATCATTTGGAATCCTGATCAGTCACATTTTATCTCTACAAGACATTAATCGCATGACCTATCTCATAATTATACCTCATGCTAGACATGGGATGCATGAGCTAAAATCCCAGGAAGATATTCCCCTATGGATTCAGCTACATATTACTAAACATGGGGTTCTTGAGGTGAGAGAACTAGAAGATATTCCTTTTGAGTTAAATACCTCATGATTGAAACTGTATCCCTTGGGTATCGCACTGGAAGTTGCCTCCATGAGATGCCCCCCTATGAGGAAGATTACATGTGACCAATTTTACTAGTGTCAGTACCTACCAAAAATTCCCAACATGAAAATTAACCTGACCCAATGTTTGTGCCCTATCAATACCCTTTGGAATGTCCAGACAGAAGTAGTGTAACTAACTGACATCCAAAAAGATATGACACTGAGAATGGGTTCCACAAACATGAATTAACTATATGATGGAGAACTGGACTAGGTGATGAGTTCCATGGAGGAATCCTTAGAAGGAGGATCCGAAATATCATAATCCTTTTTTGATCAAGGATTATACATCATTTATGAAAGTTATTAAATCTTCATACCTTTGAAAAAAGGGAATGTGGGGAAATAATTGTGATGCCCATAATGTTTTTAGATGCATGAGGTTTCCACACCCCGGTTAGAGCGTTGAAAATTGTGACCTTGTACCAACATAAGGAGCTCAACACCATGTGTTTATGAACTACATGTTGATTACTTTCCACCCATTTTAGGAGAGTAACTTAATATAACCAAGAGAATCTAAACACATAAATCACATGGCATACCACACACATCATCGCAACCCATATAAGAAGAGAAACCAAATACAAAGGCATGGATACATATCAATATATATAATATCCATAAAAATAAACCTAAAAATGAGAGAAATGGGATCTACATATCATATATTAGATCAATAAGAAGATTCACCAATAGATCCAAAATTCCATCAACAATGCCCATCATCTCACAGGTCTGCTCAGAAGTAACCATCCTAGTCAAGCCATGCCTCGTCACTGTGTCGAACAGTCAAGGTGACATAATAAATAGGTAGAGGAAACATGGCCTAGTATAATAGTATGTTTACTCATAGTGTTCATAGACCCATTTCTATCCTAGATGGAGGGTTCCACCCTATAATTATGTAAGGATCCATACTAAGCTGAGTAGGACGGTTCCACTCGAGAGTCGAAAGAGGACTTGTGACTTACCCCGCTTGAGGGTTCCAGTCTTGGAGTCAGTATAAGACCCTTTTCCATACCAATTGGAGGGTTACAATCTAAGAGTCTACTGATGACCCATGATCTACCCTACATTTGGGTTCTAAATTTGTGGTAGAGGAACCATGCTAAACCCAACTGGAGGGTTTCACTCTAGTCATTGAGGACCCATGAGCATCCCAAATAGAGGGTTCCCTTGGAAGTTTGTAGAGGACCCATTATCTTTGAAAACATGAGGTTTCTACTCCAAGAGTGTGTAGAGGACCCATTACTATCCTAGCTATATGGTTCCACTATAGTCATCGAGGATCCATGCATTTCCCAATAAGAAGGTTCTACTCAGGATACCTCTAGTGATCCTACATGATCACTATGATTGTTGAGTGTTACCTAACCAAGAATGATGCTTGAAACATTCCAAATCATAACCCAAAATCCAAAACTATGGGAAAAATCATTTTATACAATAATAGACACTTAGGATTGGCTACTCACAGGGCCAAAACCCATGTTCAAACGGAGGAGATATAGAAGATTGAAGTTTCCTCAAAAGGAGCCAAGGGGCACACATCATGTGAGGGGACCCAATTGGAATTTAATCTCATTAATTCACCTGGATGTGTACCTATAGTTACATAGATCACCAACCATGTATTAGTACATGAAATTCAATGGACATACATGTCATGACCATTCCACTCGGGGTCCCGACCGTGTGCTTGGTTATGTCCGTGTATCCATGTCATGTCCATGTACATTAATACATGGCATGCCATTCACATGGGGCGAAATCCATGTGCTCTGATCATGTTCGTGCACTCTGAAACATGGAATGTTCTTTTCTGTGTGCTCCATCACATGGCTCACCCACATGGGGAAGGTGGTACATGGAGTTTAGGGAGTCTACAAAACATTTCGTCCTTATGATTTACCAAAAACCTAGTTAATATAGAAAAGGGGATACATGACATGTTTTCATCATGTTACAAAGTTTGTAGTAGGGGTTTTTACATATTCCCAGATCCACTCTACGAATGAAAAAACTTTTCTTTTTTCCTTTAATATCAATCGTGTTTCCACTAATTTTTTTTTATCAAATATCAGCCGACAGTTTCTGACCCTTCGGTGGCTAGAAACCAAATTACCTGAAGCCCTACATGCATCACAACATACTATGTATTCTTTGAATTCTTCCATCAATGATGATTCAAACATTAATCATTGAAAATATCTCCCATATCCTATAACCCTCATAGATCTTTCACTGATTCATCGATCCATTCCTCTTTTGTTATTTCGTCATGACTTTGGATGTATGATCAGGCTTAGTACCACCCAACAATGTCGAAATGGTACTATAGGGGTAGAAAAGAAAAATAATAGATGTTTATCCATCATTATCTAAGAGTTCTTTTCCATTGATCAATAACATGGATAAATGGGTTTGAAAACAACTGTTTATCAATTTAATCGGTACTCAAGAACATGATTAGGATTCAATTTGCCTAGATTAGTAGAAGTGGATCTATTCACTCAATAAATTTTATCAAAAAGGGAACACAAATCAAATTTAAGAGTCTTACATGGATATTGGATATTTCATTGTTGAATAATGTTCTCACCAATGATTGAAGTATGTCTTCGGGTTAGTATGTCCTGATCTACTTTGATCCAGAGTTTCATCATTGTTTGAGGTGATTCGCCAATAGAAGGAGGGGAATAGTATTGATTGGAAATTTCTGGGTTATGAGGATAACCCTAGTAATATTTCCATAAAATTTATTTTTAGTAAATTCAATTAGGTTAATTGAATGAATGATTGAATGAATGAATTAGCGAATCCACTGAATGTACCGATGGTGGGAAAGATATCTAAACACCCCCACACTAACCTATTTTAGGTTCCACCTAGTGTAAAAACAACATTCCAGACTCAATTGTGGTTTTAGATATCAGATCCGAGATTTGGATTAAGAGTTATCCCAGTTTATTTAATAACATAATGTGTGTAATATAAAATATATTTTATATTTTTATAAAATTAATTTCAGGATCACTGGGCCTTGGAGTTTCACACTGCCTCAGGGTTTGGCTCGAAAAATTTATATAGAAATATTTTAATGTCTTAGAAAGAAAAACCAGGTCTCTATATCATTCACTCCTTTATATTTTCATCTCTGAAAAGTAAAAATAAAAAATCAACTCAGGATACTAAGCCAATAGATGACTCTCCCTCTCCAGGAGCTCTCCTGCACATTCTCGTGCTGCCAAAATAAGTGAACCAAGAGGATTGTTTTTCTGTGTAGGGTTCTCTTCTAGTGGTCCTTGACTGCCACGGGGAGATCCATATAGGTGGATCCATTCATTATGTCCCACTCACCATAGTCAATGATGTTCCTTGGGTCATGAACGTATCTCCTCAACTATGAAACGTGGCAGATGTCGTGCACCCGCTCTAGCTGTGGGGGTATGTCTAGATGGTGAAAAACCTCACAAACCATTTGTATGATCTCAAATGGATAGATGAACCCTAGGTATAGCTTCCATCCTCTGTCAAACCACTAAAATCCTCATTTTGGGGTGACCCTCAAGAAAATATGGTCTCCCAGCTCAAAATCCCAGGACATATGACGATGATCTTTATAAGATTTCTACCAGTTCTGGGAAATCCTCATCTTCTCATAGATGACCTAGACCTTCTTCGTCATCACCTGAACTATATCTTGGCCCACAATGTAAGAACCCAGTTTTTTCTGTGAAAGAATTTCAAATATTCTTGATGATATTCCAGAGCAGCACCTTCATACGGCGTGTGATTCCGAGCCCCAGTGTGGCCGGAATTAAATTTTCAGTGCGTTCACACTAAAAACGCCAAATAAATGGGATAACTCCTAAACGGTGATCCAGAACAGGGATCCGAGTGTACGGATGGGTCCGGAATGGGGTGTTTACCCTAGGAACGACATAAAGTATGTCGGCGCGGGATGTTTGGACCCCTCGCTCACTTTCGGAACGTTAAATGGATAAATTAATTAATTAATTAATTCGTTTAATGATGAAACTCAAGTATCTCTTAAACGGTGGCTCGGATTGGAAAACTGAGGGCACCGTTGAGTTCGGAGCATTCCGTTTACCCTTGGAGGGGTGTAAGTTTCGCGGGCATGGCCCGTTTGTGAAAAATGGCCCCAGGGGAGTTTTCGTAATTTGGAAGCCTCGGACGTTCAGTTTTATAACTATCGAACGGGGTCTCTGATTGAAATTCTGAGACCGCCTTTGTGCTCGGGAGGTGGTTTTTACCTTAGGGGAGGCTTAATCCTGACCCCGTTGGGAGTTCGGGTTCGGGCCGACGGACGGGTGGTTAAGTGTTTTCTATTTAAACACTTAACCCACCCCTCTCCTATCCTCTTCCTCCCCATTGAACCCACTGGAGAAACCCTCTCCCCTCTCCTCCTCCAGCCCCAGCAAAGCAGCTCTAGTGAGGTGCGGCGCAGTGGAGGACTCCCCGTGAAGCTCCGGGCATCGCCCAAGAGGTAGGAGTTCGTGGTTTTCTTCATTTTCATATCCGCAACTCCCTTGGATTGTTTTATTTGCATTGAATCTCTGTTTTTCCTATCGAGATGATCCTGTAGTTGCGTAGGATTTGATCTGGGGTTTCCGTCACACTTTTCGGATCAAATTTCTGAGTCCGGGGGTGATCGCAGGGATCCGGCGAAGTTCCTGGAGGTTTTTGGTGTTTTCCGGCGGGTTCCAGCGGCGGTCCGGCGAGCTTCAGTGGCGGCGGCGGCTTCCCAGCGGCGGCGGTCCAGCGGCTTTCCAGGCGATGGTAGTGGGGTCACGGGTGTCAGTGGCGCGACTCTTAGGTGGAGGGCGCAGCAGGTCGGCTGAGCAGGACTGTCGGTCGGGTGAACCAGGGTCGCGGCGCGCGACCCCGCGGAGGGAACCGAAACCCGCCATCGGCGGGTCTCCGCGTGGACCGAAGACCAGCCACCTAGGGCCCGTCGCCAGGTCGTTGGACCGCGGGACCATGGCCGTTCCACGCGGATGAACCGTAGAACGGCGCTGCAAGCCGGGCCAGCTAGCGCGGCGCAGCCCGGACCAGCCGGCCCCGGCCGGTTCGGCTGAAGGGGCTTCGCCCCCTTCGATTTTGGACGCCTGTAACTTTTACTACGGGCGTCTTTTTTGTGCGCCGTCCACGGCGGCGTAGACCTGACGCAGAGGTGGACCTTTTGAGATGGTCCCGGGAAATTATAATTCTTGAGACGAGGGCCTCGGTGGCACGACACGTGCGTAAGGCAGCTAAGCAGAACTTCCCAAGAATTCTTGTTTTGGACGGCGCGGATGCGTCTGACGTCCGTTTTGAGCACCGTCAGTGGAGTTGGAACCCTGGAACCGGGGAAAAGATTTCCATGGTGGTTTCGAGCATTGCAGCCGAAGTTGAGGAGCGGGCCCCACGGCCCGTCTTTTGAGCTGTGTGCAGCGTTTCACGACTTTTTCATCGGATGTCCGTTCGGGGCGTGCGAGCAGTTGTTTTTGGATGTTTTTCCGAGAGGATTGCAATGGTGCAATCCGCCTGCTCTAATTCGAAATGAGGGGGCGGGGCCCTCGAGGGCCGTTTGGGCGTCGACGGTGATTTTCCATCTTTATCACCGGGAACCATTTTGGACAAGTGAGTAGTCCACCTTGTGTGCTTTTACGAGAGGATCACAATGGTACGATCCGTTGGTAGCACTTCGGGACCGGGATGTGGGTCCCACGTAGCACCGCTCGTGTGCGGTGCACCAGAATGCACCTTTTTCTCCGGATATCCATTGCACTCATGTGATTAGTGCTCTTGACATGTTTTCCTGAGGGGATCGCAATGGTGCGATGCGCCCGACTATTTTTGGGGCCGGGGCTCGGGATCACGGGATGTCGTTCTGGAGTGAGGCGGTGTTGGCGACTTTTCCGTCAGATATCTGTTTGAGGTGAGTGAGTAGTCTATATCGCATGTTTTTCCGAGAGTATTACAACAGTGCGATCCGTTTGGTTGTGTGGAGCCTCTCGCGTGATCTTGTTAAATGTGAAAGGTGCTCTGATGGCAGTTCTTCTCGCTGTGTTTGCAGAGAACCCTTGGCGTATGATCGCATGCACTCCCGTGTGAGTGAAGAGATGTGGTTGGTTGTGCCTTAGCGGATGAGGTGGTAGGTTGGAGTTGTTACGTCACGCCTTCGTGTTGACGTTGGGTGCCATGTGCACAATAGCCTATGGGCTGGAATGAGGTATACTCTGGGAGTATGCGGGAGCACTTGGAGGTACATGTGGTTTGTACATGAGATGTTTGTGCGCTTGTTTTGGGTTGACTTGGGGCCACATGTCGTGTGGGCCCCATATGTGCGTCGTGTTCTTCCATACGTACTTTGACCTCTCGCGAAGTAGAGGGTCCCTCTGTGTGTTTGTTTGACCAGTAGGGTGGAGTTATTCCCCTGGCTCTGTGCTTTTTTGTTGACCAGAAGGGTTGAGTGGTCTCCCCCTGGTTTCGTTCTCGATGGATCGGCCAGTAGCGGTGCTAGTGGCACCCTGTGATGGAACATGCTCTGAACCTATTTTGGGAGAGTTGTTCTGGTGTTGGGTGGTTGCGCGATACCCACTCCGTTTTTGGTTGGCCAGTGTTGTACCCTCCAGTGGAGATGGCCAGAGCAGTTCTGAGTTTTACCCTCCAGCGGGGCTGGGCAGTGGGTTACTCATCGACTTCTAGGGTCTACCCTCTAGCAGAGACTGGGCAGTGGGTCACCCGACGCTCTTAGGGTCTACCCTCCAGCAGAGACTGGGTAGTGGGTCACCCGAAGACCTCTTAGGGTCTACCCTCTGGCAGGGCTGGGCAGTGGGTCACCCGTCGTCTAGTTCTAGGTCTACCCTCCTACAAGGCTGGGCAGTGGGTCGCCTGTCGACTTATTCTAGGTCTACTCTCTAGCGGAGCTGGGCAGTGGGTCGCCTGATGATGTATTGAGGTCTACCCTCCGGCGGGGCTGGGCATTGGGTCGCCTAATGATGTATTGGGGTCTACCCTCCAGAGGAGCTGGGAAGGGGGTCGCCTCATGATGTATTATGGTTTACCCTCCAGTAGGGCTTGGCAGTGGGACACCCGTTGATATTCCAGACTCAGTCCATTCTACTAGGCAAGTCTGTGGCTTTTCCTCCATGATTACCGGAGTGGGACCCTTGGTTGTATGGGTCAGTGTTGGAACGACTTTGACTTTGAGAAGACCTCTCGACTGCGGGGCAGTGATGAGTTGTGGTTGATGTTCCCCCAGAACTCTCAAGTACGAGGGGCACTTTTCCCCACCGAGACGCGTCCTTGTGATGCGACCTAAAACAGTATAGGCGAGTCAGTGTTGCCCAAAGTGGATAGTGTCAAGGTGCGGTGGTTTGAGCCCCTTGACTTTCAATTCGGGGCAGATGTGCGGGATGCTGGGCATCGATGATGGTGTTACTTTTGGGACTGTTGGCTACTTTTTCTTGGGCTGAGCTATGGGATGAATATCCCCTTACGAGCTTTTTTGGGTTTCTTGTTGAGCATACAGATATGTATATACCTTGTTTCCGGTACCCACTTCTTGGGTTTGGTTACTCTTCTTCCAGGAGAGGCGAAGATGCGCAGGGTATGCCACATGCTTTCCGTGTCTAGCTTCTTGTGGTTGGACGAGTCCACTCTCCTGCTATAGGTAGCGAAGACTCGACGGGAAGTTCATCTTCTCACCGTTTCCAGCTCCTTGTGGCTGGACGAGTCTACCTTCTTTCCTCTTTTTGGGTTGAACTGGACTCTTTACTGCACTCTCTCTTGTACTTATGTTCTACTCTCTGTTCGCTCTACTGTCCACCCTTCGGTACCTCCTTTGTTGCTCCCTCGAGCCTTTGGGGTATCCTACTGAGTATTTTTATACTCACCCCTGCTTGGGCTTTGCCCGCACTTGGTGTGCCCTTGCAGACGACAGACAGGTTGGTCGTGACATCAGAGGAGCTTAAGAGCTTGGGAGCTTGGATTGCATGCGGTGGTCGGAGTCGGGTTCCGGGTGGGGGACCCTACCTGCTATTTAATTTTGTTTACCTGTTGCTGGGTTGTGGCACTTTTCTGGTTGGGCGCGTGTTTTTCCCCTTTTTCCCTTTTTCACTTTACTTGTACTGTTTAGAAGTCGATGCACATTTGTGGTATATATATATAGCAGTT
This sequence comes from Viscum album, assembly GCA_963277665.1. NCBI lineage: Eukaryota > Viridiplantae > Streptophyta > Magnoliopsida > Santalales > Viscaceae > Viscum > Viscum album. The sequence goes on from OY728146.1 coordinate 236,125,827, forward strand.
TCCCTTTTCTTTTCTTGTCTTTTATTTTACTCTGCACTGTTGCATTGAGTGTGTTGTATGTGTGTGTACAGGTACTTAGGCAAAGGCCTCCCCGAGTTGTTGTGCCTTCGGTGCTGGTCGCCAGCCCCTGGCCTATGGAGGCGGGCTTCTGGTAGTTGCGGCTCGAGACCGGGTAGGTTCGGGTTGTGAAAAAGTGGTATCAGAGGTGGTTCATTCCTTGGGACGTTGTGCGGACGTCTCTAAAAGAGGAATTGGTTGGGATTTAGGGCAACAGTGTTAACGTGTCTCGAGAGCGGCTCTCGGGCCAGGGAGTCCAGTGTTGGTGCGGAGGCCGACATATCCATTCACTAGGACCTTGATAACCCTCTTGTCGACTCGGTATGCTGAGACACTTGTTGTAGGGAAAATTGGTTTGTGCATCACATAGGACTGAGTCTTGACTGTCCTTCTTAAGTCAGCTCCCCATCGTTGTTGTTGTTGGTATATACATTATGCTCATCTGACCGCGACACTCCTTGATAATATTCAGGATGTCTCCGCGAAAATAGACAGCCAAGATAATAGCTTTGGTTCGTGATGACGACCTTGTGATCTACGAGGCCACAGTCCAGGACTCATCATGCGAGCCCCTTTTCTACGGGTGGGTCGGTAGCAACACCCCCACCTATTGAGTAGCAGACAGCTTCAGTAGAGCAGACGGGGCTTGAGCGCAGGTAGAGCGCGCTCCGTGAGTTCCAGCAGAAGAGACTGCTGAGGTTCAGTGGTGAGCCATACCCTCAGGCACCAGAGGGTTGGCTAGAGACAGTGGTTAGCCTCTTCAGGCTTACGTGGACGCTGACAGATCAGAGAGTATCTTTGGCAGCCAACCTTTTCTGTGGATCATCTTGGCGTTGTTGGAGTCTGGTGACTCAGCTTCTTGACGAGTCGTCACTTTCGTGGGGTGACGTTTAGTTGTTGTTCCGTGAGGATTTTTTCCACTCCTGCTTACGCTCTGTTTGGATTCAGGATCTCCTGCAATTTCAGCAGGGAGGGATGATGGTGGCTGAGTACGCGGCTAGTTTTGCAGACCGTGCACGCTTTTACCTGGACTTGGTCCATGACGACAACATCCGAGCGCGGAAGTTTGAGCAGGGTCTCCGCCGAGATATTCGTGCTATCATAGTACCCTTGGGAGTTTCCACATATGTCGGGGTGATAGAGCAGGCGTTGGTGACAGAGAGCTTCCTGTCACGTTTTGCGGTTGGTAGTGGAAGAGGGCATGACGGAGTCGAGACGTCTTCCGTAGTTAGCAGGCGCTGGAGGACAGGACCTCGATGTAGGTGGCCTTCCCACTGCCGGTTTCGGAGACGTGGTAATATACCACTATGGAGAAAAGGCACAGGGCCTCAGCCGAGGATTCCCTTATGTGAGTGGATCTCGGGCAGTGGTCGTACACTACAGTGGCGCCGGAGGGCACCAGGGCAGCCCAGAGAGCACCAGTGTTATGCTTGTGATGGGAGAGATCACTTGGCACGAGACTACCCGACCCGAGTTACTGAGAGCTTCGGGCAGGCAGCAGGCGCACCACCACGGCAGAGGCAGCAACGTGATCGGAGTAGTACCCAGAGAGGTGGTTCTAGCAGAGGAGTGGGAGGAGATGGTGGTGGGGGATGACTTTATGAGATCTTCCCATCACCATTTGGGGTCCACATCAGGCTCCGGGAGCTGACAGTTGGGACCACGGACAACTGCGAGCCTTGGATGTCTACGATCCTGCAGAGCAGGGTATGATGAGAGGTACCCCTTGCGGCCCTTCTACTTTTTTTAATAGAATTGTTAGGCTCTACGTGTGAAAGGCTTTTCTCCCTGCTCCTTGTTTGAGGTGTTACCAGGGTGACGCAGGGCGTCGGGTGTAACCCTGTGTTGGTAAGGAAAAATGTGTGAGACCTTTTCCTTTAGTCGATGGTGTTGACTCCTTCTCCTTTTGAGCGTGTAAGAGAGCATCGACTGTGGAACCTTGCGTGACCAGATATCCTTGGGTGTTTCACCACATGGATATTCTGAAGGAGGGAATCACCGGGCCTTGTTTCAGGTGCGGGTGGTGATTCCAGTCGCGTCGTGTGACGTAGAGGTTTGTTCGGGGAGGTGAGCTACCCCCGAGAGCCTTCGGGTCGTTTGAGACCGTGCAAAGGGATGGCGAGGTTCCCTACCGCCTTGCCCTAACCCCAAAGTCTGGAGTGGGTGCACGACATCGGCAAGGGCCGACCTCGCATCAATGGATCAATCCTTTGGTCTGTGTGCAGTGACGCAGAGCTGTGCGTGGGTTCTTCCGGGTATGGGAAAGCCAGGTGTGGGCTTAGTACCCTATGTTTCTCCCTAGTTTTTCTTTTCGGGGACGCAATGCTTGAAGGAGGGAATGATGTATGAACCCGGTTTTTGCTGTGAAAGACTTTGGAATATTCTTGATGATATTCCAGAGCAGCGCCTTCAGACGGCGTGCGATTCCGAGCCCCGGTGTGGCCGGAATTAAATTTTTAGTGCCTTCACACTGGAAACGCCAAATAAATGGGATAAATCCTAAACGGTGATCCGGATCAGGGATCCGAGTGTACGTATGGGTCCGTAATGGGGTGTTTACCCTAGGAACGACATAAAGTCTGTCAGCTCGGGATGTTTGGACCCCTCACCCGCTTTCAGAACGTTAAACGAATAAATAAATAAATTAATTAATTCTTTTAATGATGAAACTCAAGTATCTCTTAAACGGTGGCTCGAATTGGAAAACCGATGGAACCTTTGAGTTCGGAGCATTCCGTTTACCCTAGGAGGGGTGTAAGTTTCACGGGCGCGGCCTTTTTGTGAAAAATGGTCCCAAGGGCGTTTTCGTAATTTGGAAGCCTCAGACGTTCAGTTTTATAACTTTTGAACAGGGTCTCAGATTGACATTCTGAGACCGCCTTTGTGCTCGGGAGGTGGTGTTTACCTTAGGGGAGGCTTAATCCTGACCCCGTCGGGAGTTCAGGTTCGGGCCGACGGATGAGTGGTTAAGTGTTTTCTATTTAAACACTTAACCCACCCCTCTCCCATCCCCTTCCTCCCCATTGAACCCCCTGGAGAAACCCTCTCCCCTCTCCTCCGCCGGCCCCAGCGAAGCAGCTCCGGCGAGGCACGGCGCGGCGGCGGACTCCCCATGAAGCTCCGGGCATCGCCCAAGAGGTAGGAGTTCGTGGTTTTCTTCGTTTTCATATCCGAAACTCCCTTGGATTGTTTTATTTGCATCGAATCGCTGTTTTTCCTATCGAGAGAAGCCCATAGTTTCATAGGATTCGATATGGGGTTTCCGTCACACTTTTCGGATCAAATTTCTGAGTCTGGGGGTGATCGCAGGGATCCGACGAAGTTCTGGGAGGTTTTTGGTGTTTTCCGGCGGGATCCAGCGGCGGTCCGGCGAGCTTTAGTGGCGGCGGCGGCTTCCCAGCGGCGGTCCGACGACTTTCCAGGTGGTGGCATTGGGGTCTCGGGCATCGGCGGAGCAACTCGTAGGTGGCGGGCACAGCAGGTCGGTTGAGCGGGACTGCCGGTCGGGTGAACCGGGGTCGCGGCGCGCGACCCCACGGAGGGAACCGAGACCCGCCATCGGCGGGTCTCCGCGTGGACCGAAGACCAGCCACCTAGGGCCGGTCGCTAGGTCGGTGGACCGCGGGACCGCGGCCGGTCCGTGCGGCCGAACCGCGGACTGGCGCTGCAAGCCGGACCAGCTAGTGCGCCCCGGCCCGGACCGGCCGAACCAGCCGGCCCCGGCCGGTTCCGCCGAAGGGGCTTCGCCCCTTTCGATTTTGGACGCCCGTAACGTTTACTACGGGCGTCCGTTTTGCACTCTGTCTATGGAGGGGCAGACCTGACACAGAGAAGGACCTTTTGAGATGGTCCCGGGAAATTATAATTCTCGATACGGGGGCCTCGGTGACACGACACGTGCGTAAGGCAGCTAAGCACGACTTCCCGAGAATTCTTGTTTTGGACGGCGCGGACGCATCCGACATCCGTTTTGAGCGCCGTGAGTGGCGTTTTCACCCTGGCACCGGGGTGAAGCTTTCTAGGGTGGTTTCGGGCATTGCAGCCAAAGTTGAGGTGCAGGCCCCACGGCCCGTCTTTCGAGCTGTGTGCAGCATTTCATGACTTTTTCATCGAACGTCCGTTCGGGGCGTGAGAGCAGTGGTTTTTGGATGTTTTTCCAAGAGGATTGCAATGGTGCAATCCGCCCGCTCTAATTCGGCACGAGGGTGTGGGGCCCTCGAGGGCCGTTTGGGCATCGACGGTCATTTTCCATCTTTATCACCGGGCGACCATTTTGGATAAGTGAGTAGTCCACCTTGTGTGCTTTTATAAGAGGATTGCAACGGTGCGATGCGTTGGTAGCACTGCAGGACCGGGATGCGGGTCCCACGCAGCACCGCTCGTGTGCGGTGCGCTGGAATGCACCTTTTCTCTGGATATCCATTACACTCATGTGAGTAGTGCTTTTGACATGTTTTCCCAAGGGGATCGCAATGGTGCGATGCGCCCGACTGTTTGGGGGCCGGGGCTCGAGATCACGGGACGCCGTTTGGGCGTGAGGCGATGTTGGCGACTTTTCCGTCGGATATCTGTTTTAGGCGAGTGAGTAGTCTATCTCGCATGTTTTTTAGAGAAGATTACAACGGTACGATCCATTTGGTTGTGCGGATCCTCTTGCGCGATCTTGTTAAATGTGAAAGGCGGTCTGATGGCAGTTCTTCTCACCGTGTTTGCAGATAACCCTTGGCGTGTGATTACATGCACTCCGGTGTCAGTGAAGAGATGTGGTTGGCTATGCCTCAGCCGATGAGGTGGAAGGTTGGAGTTGTTACATCACGCCTTCGCGTTGACGTTGGGTGCCGTGTGAACAATAGCCTATGGGCTGGAACAAGGTATACTATGGGAGTATACGTGAGAACTTGGAGGTACGTGTGGTTTGTACTTGAGATGTTCGTGCGCTTGGTTGGGGTTGACTAGGGGCCACACGTCATGTGGGCCCCATGTGTGTGTCGTGTTCTACCTTACGTACTTTGACCTCTTGCGACGTAGAGGGTCCCTCTGTGTGTTTGTTTGACCAGCAGGGTGGAGTTATTCCCATGGATCTCTGCTCGTTTTTTGACCAGCAAGGTTGAGTGGTCTCCCCCTGGTTTTGTTCTCGATGGATCGGCCAGTAGTGGTACTAGTGGCACCCCGTGATGGAATAGGCTCTGAACCTCTTTTGGTAGAGTTTTTCTGGAGTTGGGTGGTTGCGCGATACCCACTCCGTGTTCGGTTGGCCAGTGTTTTACCCTCCAGTGGAGATGGCCAGAGCAGTTCTGAGTTTTACCCTCCAACGGGGCTGGCCAGTGGGTTACTCATCGGCTTCTTGGGTCTACCCTCCAGCAGAGACGGGGCAGTGGGTCACCCTACTCTCTTACGGTCTACCCTCCAGTAGAGACTGGGCAGTGGGTCACCCGGCGACCTCTTAGGGTCTACCCTCCGGCAGGGCTGGGCAGTGGGTCGCCTGTCGTCTAGTTCTAGGTCTACCCTGCAGCAAGGCTGGGTAGTGGGTCGCCTGTCGACTTATTCTAGGTCTACCCTCCAGCGGGGCTAGGCAGTGGGTCGCCTGATGATGTATTGAGGTCTATCCTCCAGCGGGGCTAGGCAGTGGGTCGCCTGATGATGTATTGGGGTCTACCCTCTAGTGGGGCTGGGCAGTGGGTCGCCTGATGATGTATTATGGTTTACCCTCCAGCAGGGCTGGGCTGTGGGTCACCCGATATCATATTATGAATTACCCTCCAGCAGGGCTGGGCAGTTGGACACTCGTTGATATTCCAGACTCAGTCCTTTCTACTAGGCTAGTCTGTGGTTTTTCCTCCATGATTACCGGAGCGAGACCCTTGGTTGTACGGGTCAGTGTTGGAACGACTTTGACTTTGAGAAGACCTCTCAACTGCGGGGCAGTGACGAGTTGTGGTTGATGTTCCCCCAGAACTCTCAAGTATGAGGGGCACTTTCCCCCACTGAGACACGTCCTTGGGATGTGACCTAAAACCATGCGGGCGAGTCAGTGCCACCCAAAGCGGATAGTGTCGAGGTGCGGTGGTTTGAGCCCCTTGACTTGCAATTCGGGGCAGACGTGCGAGATGCTGGGCATCGATGATGGTGTTACTTTTAGGAATATTGGATACATTTTCTTGGGCTGAGCTATGGGCTGAATATCCCCTTACGAGCTTGTTTTGGTTTCTTGTTGAGCATATAGATATGTATATACCTTGTTTCCGGTACCCACTTCTTGGGTTTGGTTACTCTCCTTCCAGGAGAGGCGAAGACGCACGGGGTATGCCATGTGCTTTCCGTGTCTAGCTTCTCGTGGTTGGACGGTTCTACTCTCCTGCTATAGGTAGCGAAGACTCGACGGGAAGTTCATCTTCTCACCGTTTCCAGCTCCTTGTGCCTGGACGGGTCTACCTTCTTTCCTCTTGTTGGGTTGAGCTGGACTCTTTACTGCACTCTCTATTGTACTTTTGTTCTACTCCCTGTTCACTCTACTTCTCATCCTTCGGTACCTCCTTTGTTGCTCCCTCAAGCCTTCGGGGTATCCTACTGAGTATTTTTATACTCACCCCTGCATGGGCTTTGCCCGCACTTGGTGTGCCCTTGCAGACGACGTACAGGTTGTTCGTGACATCAGAGGAGCTTAGGAGCTTGGGATCTTGGAGCACGTGCGGTGGTCGGAGTCGGGTTTCGGGTGGGGGACCCTACCAGCTGTTTACTTTTGTTTACATGTTGCTGGGTTGTGGCACCTTTCTGGTTGGGTGCATGTTTTTCCCCTTTTTCCTTTTTAGCATGTTACTTGTACTGTTTAGAGGTCGATGCACATTTGTGGTATATATATATAGCAGTTGCCCTTTTCTTTGCTTGTCTTTTCTTTTACTATGCACTGTTTCATTGAGTGTTCTGCGTGTGTGTGTACAGGTACTTAGGCAAAGACCTCCCCGAGTTGTTGTGCCTTCGACACTGGTCGCCAGCCCCTGGCCTATGGAGGCGGGCTTGGGGTAGTTGCGGCTCGAGCCCGGGTAGGGTCGGGTCGTGACACACAAGATATGTATCACCAATCTATGTCCATTACAATGGTGGCCTAAAGGGTCTCCCATAGAGGTCTTAAAATGGTTCCATGAAAATGGAATAGTGGAAGTTGTTGTTTTACACAATCTATAATAATAGAATGTGATCCTCCAAGCTCTAGCCGAAGTCCAACACGCAAGCCCTCAATATATCCTCCAACACCTAGATTCTGTGCTCAATCTACCCATATTTATGGGGGTGAAATGTTGTAGTCATCAACATTTGGTTCACTAATTCCTTCTATAGTCCTATCCACTACCTTGGTGTAATCTACACACCATGATTGGAGACACTTGTTGAGTACACTACATATAGGAGAATAGTTACTCGTACGAGCAACTTCCTCAAACACTCTACTAGTATCTTCCTTTTGATATCAAATAAGTGTGTCGACTCCATGAGACAGTTAGCTGTCACCCATATGGGGTCAGGATCCTTCACTATACATGTAATCCCTATCATCATGTAGATGGATATGTCATCCCAGTTCAACTCTAGGATCTCAAGGGGCTGCCTCAAACCTATCAGAACTGGTGCTCAACCTTCACCTACTGATACGAAAGGAACCGAGAGATGAACTCAGCTATTATCTATCTCATTCCATACCACTAAAGCTACCACTAAAGGTCTTTGAACATCTTCCCCACAATGAGATGTACAACTAAAGGAGAAGTTTGGAAATCTCACATCACCTCCTCCCGTATTGTGACTGGGACCATCGTCTATCCCTAGGAAATGATGACATGATTCCCTCCTTCATAATATATAAATTTTGAATACCCAATGGATATATGGTCATGAAATACCTCATAATAATTTTCTCCATGATGGGGCTCTCTCACACAATGAAGAAGTGTAGGATTCAACACCATCAACTGATGAAAATATATATGCTCCTACTCCACCAAGGTCAACTATAAGGAAGAAAACTGCACAAAATCTTCCTACACCAAGTGAGCTTGAGACTTAATACTAAGGGAATTTTCTACTGTGTTTCCCTTCCATAGAGTATAGACTATCTGTAAATCATAGTTCCATAAGAATTCCAACTAGCACTGTTGTCTCTGGTTCAAGTCACTATGCCTGAAGACGTACCTGAGACTCTGATGGTATATGTATACCATAAAGATCTCCCCTGAAGATAGTTCCTTGATATATTCATGGAATAAATTATCACTTCCATCTCTAGGTTATGATTCACATAGTTCCCCTTGTGGGGTATCAACTTCCTTGACCCGTATGTGATAACTGACTTCCCCTACATTAACATGTGGCCAAGCCCCGATCTTGAGGCATCTCAATACACTAAGTACTCCATTCCCTCATCCGGTAAAATAAAAACATGATCACTCTTCATCATCATCCCCCACTCCTCAAAGGCCCTCTGGTAATTCATAGACAAGGAAAAAACTACCCTTTTATTTTCGGGTGGCCAAAGGGGCTTCAATTCGGGATAAGTCTACCACAAATCTTCTATATTTCCCCACCAAACTAAGAAAGATCCTCACCTATGAAATTATCTTTATTGGATCCCAGGAAAGAACTCCATTGATCTTCACTGAGTCCATGGATAAACCATTCTCAGAAATTTCATGGACTAGAAAGTGAACCTCGTGAATCCAGAACTAGCACTTAGAGAGATTCTCCTAAAGATGGTTCTCTTGAAGAAAATATAGTACCATCCTTAAGTTCTCTACATGATCCTCATTTTATGCATAGGATATCAGTATGTCATTGATAAATATGAATAAACACTGGTCCATGTATGGCTAGAATATCTAGTTCACCAAATCCATAAACATGATGGGGGAATTCATCACATCAATGGGGATCACTAGGAACTCATATTGACTATAGAGAAATAAGAATGCCATATTTGGAATATCAGTTTTACAAACCCTCAAACGGTGGCTTCCAGACCTGATATCGATATTTTAGAACCATATTACACCTCATAATTGGTCAAAGAGGATGTCAATCTTTGTAATTGGGTATATGTTCTTTATCATTTCATGATTTAGGTGATGATAATATATGAAAATCGATAAGATATTATCTAGGTTTTTCGTGAACAACGCTAGAGATACCCAGTGGACACACTAGACCTGAAAAAACCCTTATCTTGAAGTTCCTACAGCTTCAACTGAAAATCTTGAAGCTTGTTAGGGTCCATAAGATATTTCATAGAGTATATCGAAGATGGTCTGAGATTCAACTCGATGATAAACTCCATCTCCCTCCTTAGTGGTAGTCATGGAACATCCAAGGGAATGACATCCATATAATCCTCCACAACTGAAGGAATCCTGATTTCTGATGATCCTCCTGCACCAAGGGCTATACTCATTAACTATTTGGTGATGGGCATCAACCTCTTACTCGTAGAAGGCACTCATCCTACCATGAGATCTCTCTCACACATAAAGGTGAGTCTCATCCCATCAGTGTGAAGGAATATGAATTCTCTATGGTGACAGTCAACATGGGATCATAAAATGGAAAAAATACAAAACCAATATTACATCATAGGATTCCATCATGATGAACAAAATATCCCATGTGAACCTCTCTCCACTAAGCAATAGCTCGCACTATCGGAAGATAAAAGATACAGAAGAAGTGTTCCCTATAGGAACCTCAAGATGAAGCTTTTGGGATAGAACCTCTACTAGGATATATATCTCTCACACCAGAAGAATACAGTTTAAGTAATGACTAAAAATATGTCTTCTAAATTTTTTCCAATATTATAATAACCACAGATTGTACCACTAATCATCTCATGCACTGCTGGGTCATAAGCCTCCAAAGCCTGCAACTATCTGTGACCCCGACTTCCAGATAACTAAGAATGATGTGAACCACCTTGTGGTGGTGGTGGAAGGATCTCATAGTATTTTACACCACCCATTGGTCCTCATATTACTCTTCCAACTTCTCCTCTATAGGGACCACACTACCCTCTATTTGGAAGTCACTTATCGTGATGCTAGCTCTACTGTGGTGGTCTTCCATCTACGTGCCTTTGCTCCTCAGTACATATGACTGGGAAGTCACGAATAATGTGACCTCTCCCATCACAAGCACATAACCAACCCTCTCCAAGATTCCTTGGTCCTGTACATTGTCCCTGTAATACATGAACACATGCCTGAGTCTGATTTTGATAAGATATCATGAAAAAATACCACTGATTGGATCTTCCTCACTACTGCAAATGAATCAGATCAATGATGGACACTTCCAACTCTATTTTTTTTGTAATCCCACTTAAAAAAATCTCTCAACCACTAGTTTCCTCTCTAGAAACCATACATAGGTGGGGTTATACAAGGAAACCACACTGGCACATATATCTCTATGGAGTCCCTTCTCAAACTTCCATTATCACGAAAATCCAACAAGGATCATGTCAAGGGAGTACCATGTATGATTTGTGTACCTTGTGGCATACTCAGCCACTATCATGCCTCCATCCCAAAGCTCTAGAAGATCCTGAGTCCCAACTGATCATAAACAGAAGTTTTAATACTCCTCATGAAACAGTTGTTGTATGTCGGCCCATGAGAGTGTCCAATCATCATGAATCTGTGTAACAAGGATCCACCAGCGCCCATATTGTACATGAAAAAGTCAATATATTAGTGAATACCCCTGATTTATTGGTGTCTATATGATCATGAAGATACAAACCACTGACTCTGGCCAATCCTCTACTACCTGAGGATCTAGCTTTACATAGAACCGTAACACCCTCTAGTGCTTGAACTCATGGAGCACGCTAAGACCGTTTGCATCCTCAGCCTTCTCTACTAGTAAAATATACATCTCAAAAGGTGGAGGAGCAAATACCTTCCCATATAGAGGGAGAATCTCATGGGATGGACTCTGAACTGAGTCCTCATCACTCATCAGACCACTGTCCAGAAGAGGAACTGATATCCCTATTGGCTATCGTCACTGAGGTATCCTAGAATTTATCAAGATGTACCAAAATAAGATGATCATATATATATATATAACAAAAAATGGGGATATGATTTAGGATGGAAAACAAACTTTCAATCCTAAAGGATGCATGAACCATTGATCCCTATAACCAATGTCTCAGAATTTTGAGTCGACAAGAAGGCAGTCAAGGTCTTGGTGAATGGATATTTCAACCGCCCATACTGTCATTGGATTCCTTGGATTGAGAGACACACCTAAAACACTTTAACATTGTTTCCATAAATCCCAACTAAAATACTCATAAGGGGACTACTCTAGATAAACTCACAAGGAATGAACTACTATGATACCAATCTATCATGATCCAACCCGAGTCGGGGCTTAAGCCACAACTATCACATGCCCACCTCCATAGGCTAGGGGGTAGCAACAAGCACCAAAAGTAATTAACTAAATGGGATACCTTTTCCTATGTATCTATATGCACACACTTGACCATATAAATGAATATGTGTAGAGGAACGATAATTAAAGGGTGCAACACTAGAAAGTAAACTGAGCACGCATAACCTCTAGGGTGTATAAGAGTATGATAGTGAAAACTAAATAGTAAAGGGAAAAAATACACACCCAAATAGAAATATATCCCAAACTAAAAAAATCAGAAAATAATTTTTTTGAAAGAGATCAGCTTATGACCTCCAAGCTACGACCACTATACGAGGTCCAAAGTACCAAGTATATCGAAGATCCTTAAAAGTCACCACTGACCCATCTATCATCTTCATAAGACATGACACGTTTGGGAAAATACCATGTATGGGTGAGTATCTACTAACCAAGAAGGATTCCCCAAAATCTAACGGGGGATTTGTAAGAGAAACAAAATGTATAAAAAAGACAATAGATAGTACATATGATGCAAGATATAGTGAAAGAGAACAGATCAACCCAAACTAAGAGCGAGTGACCTTGTACAAACACACAGAGTTCAAAATAGTGCATATATGAACTAAACATCAACTATTTTCCACTTATATCTAGATAATAGACTCATCTAACCATGATGATCTAAAAATAGAAAGCAAGTGTAATACCTCGCAAATCCTTTCAACACATGGAAGAAGAGTAACCAAATCCAAAATGTGGTCAAAAATGAATATATATATGATTAGTAAAAAAACCCAAACTTGAGAGAATGGAGAACTCCATATCATAGCACAACCCAAAAATAAACTCATCCAACAGTTAGAAAAGTCTATCAAGGAATCCTAGTAACTCACATGTTGGCTCAAAAGTAATTGTCCAAGTCAAACCATGTCTCTTCACTAGGCTGCATAATCAAGGGGCCAAAATCTCTAAGTAGAGGACCCATTCCTAGGTACAACATGACTGTTCCAATTAGATGTATATGAACCATTCCCATCCTAATTTGAGGTTTCCACTCTTGAAGTTGTCAAGGATCCATGCCCACCCTAGCTAGAGAGTTCCCCTTAAGAGTCAGTATAGGAACCGTGCATAAACCAACTAGAGGGTTCCACTCAAGGAGTCAGTAGAGGAACCGTGCCTAGCCCACCTGGAGGGTTCCTCTCTAAGAGGGTATGGGGGAATGGGCCCTTTCTAGTTGGAGGGTTCTCCTACAGTAATAGAGGACCCATGCCTATCCCAACTGGAGGGTTCCACTCTAGTCATTGAGGACCCATTCCCATCCTAGATAGAGGGTTCCACTAGGAAGTAGATAGAGGAACCATGCCCTTTACCAATAAAAAGCTTCCATTCTAAGATTCCTTAGAGAACCCATGCCCATCCCAACTGGAGGATTTCACTCTAGAAGTGATTGTGGTCCCAAGAACAGCCCAACTGGTGGGTTCCACTCAGGATGCCTCTAGTGATCCTGCATGATCACTTCCATTATGGAGAATCACCTAACCAAGATTCATTCCTGAGATATTAAACATTATATATCAAAATAAAAAACTGAGGGAACCATCATTTTCAACATGAAAAAACCTCAAAATATGAAACTCATGAGAAAAAATATGAGTTCAAATTGAAGAGATACAGAAGATTGATGTTTCCTAAAAAGGATCCATGGTGTACACGATATGTGAGGGAACCCACATGGTGTGTGGTACCTCTCCTTCACCTATATGTGCCTCTAGAGGTACATAGAAAACATTTAGTGTAAGATTAAATGGATTATAGGGGATATAAATGTCATCACCAAGCCAATCAGGGTCCAAACCGTGTGATTGTCTATGTCCATGTCTCCATGCCATGTTATGTACTATAGTATACAAAATGCATCTTTACACATGGTGCTGATTATGTGCTCTGGCTATGTTCGTGTACTTGGGAACATGGCATGTTCCTAGCCATGTGTTCTTTCACACGGTTCACCCACACGAGGAAGGGGACATGGCATATACAGATTCTACACAACATGCGATACTTATGATTTCACCAATTCTTAGCCGCCATAGCTGAGGGGCTACATGCCATGTTTTATTCAAGGTACATAGTGTGTTGTCTATATTTTCACAGTATCTTAGATACACACTATTAATTCCAAAATTTATCTTCCACATTATATCTTGTCCATGAGTCCATCCCAAATTTCTGGACATACCGTCAGCCGACGCTTTCTGACCATCCATTGGTGGGAAACCAAATTTTTTAAAATGTTGCATGCATTGCCTCACATTGTGCACACCCAGATTTTTCTTTAGATGATGATTTACCCATCTATTGTTGAAACAATATCCCAGATATAAAAAACATCAAAATCTATCCCCGATTCATGGATCCATTCCATGTTCATTGTTTCGTCACAATTCTGGGGGACCGATCAGGCTCAGTACTGCCTGAAAATGTTGAACGAGGTTGTGGTGTCCTTCTAGTGAAGAATGTGAAGCAATTGAGGGAGAAAAGAACAAGAACTAAAGTTTAATCATTGTTTTCCAAGAATTCTTGGAAACAAATTTAGAAGAGGGAAAACAGGGTATGAAAACCAAGATTTATCAATTTAATTGATAATAGGACACATGTTTTGGCCATAGTTGGAACAAATTAGTAGAAGAGGATTGATCTGCTCAATCAATTTAATCAAAAAATTTCATAAAACACAAATTTTTGATTCCAACCTAGATATTGAATGGTTCATAATCAAATAACACAGTCTCCAATTATTGAAGGAAGTGGTTCCACTTGCTGCATCCTGATGTGCTCTGATCCGTAGTTTCATCTTTATCCGAGGTGATTTAGCAATGAAAGGAGGGTAAGAGCTTTGCTGGGAAATTCTAGGGTTATGAGGCTTACATTTAGTAGATATCCATAACAATGTATTTATTGGCATTTATGTTATGTTAAAGGAATTAAATAATTAATTAATGCAACAAACATACCTCCAGTGGGTGAGGTATCTGAAAACCACACACTAATATATTATAGGTTGATCTTAGAGTAAACCACATGTTCCAGACACAACTCTGGTTTCATATTTTTTATACAACTTTTGTTTAATAGTTTTACAATTTTTTAAGAACAACACATGCGTAATATATAACATATTTAATACTTTAATAAAATTAATTATGGGCACATCGGGGCCCAGAATACTATGCTATCTCAGCGCCTAGATCTCAATATATATAGAAATATTTGAAAGTCATACAAAGAAAAAACCAGTTCTCTGTATTTTTATTAATGGTAAAATTCCATTTAGTATTGGTTTGGTTATGTAAGGTATTTTCTTAATTTTTAAAAACTCTAAACCTAAAAGGTATTGGATATGTAAGTTATGAAATATTATCTATAATCATGTAATTATAGATGGTTATGTTTGGTGCATTTATTAATATTTTATTATTTTACCAATTTTGTGGAGGATTAATAGAGTTTTAGGTAAAAACCTAAAAATTGTATATCTATTTGTTGAACCTTGAGCACATAATTAATACCTCACCATAGAAAAACAACTCATTATAAATACAACCAAAGTGCATGATTTTTCATCTGAACTTTCTTTTAGTAGATATTAAAATCCACACTCCTAAGAAAAATATTAATTATCCTTTAAAATTAAACTAGATCAAAATTTCACCAAAATATAGACCAAGGGTAAATACCACATTCTGAGTTTAAAATATTGTTCATTTTTTTTTCAAGTTTATCCAATAGTGATAATTTACTATTTTACCCTGTTTATAAGATTCATCCTTCAAAAATATAAAATAAATTAAGCCTTACTAAATAAAATATTGGTTGTTGCATGAATTAGTTAAAAAAATATACAGGGGAGAACTAGAAGGATATCAGGTTGTAGTATCTAATCTTGAAAAACTTCAGTGGATCCGTGTAATGGAGAATTTTATTTATTCATTAGTGAAGAACTATGAATAGGATTTTTTGAACTACCTAAATATAAGAAGATAATGAGTGTTCTAGTATAATAAGGATGAGAGTGGAAAGGAGGTCAAATAAAATATTTTATTAGTTCTAAAGGGATTAATTTAGAATAATTGAAATTACTTTTATGAGATTTTTTACCTTGGTAAATATGACTTTAATTCGTGTTATTTTGAATTTGGTGGCCATTTTGGTCCTGGAGTTTGAGAAAATGGATGTGAAGATATATTTTCCCCCCTAAGAATCCACTTTAGATATTAATATGATGTACCCCAAAGGATTTGACATTCTTTATTAAGAAAACCTCATGTAAAAATTTAATAAGAACTTATATAGACACAACCAAGATCCCAAATTGCATTACAAGAAGATTTTATCATTCATGGTGATTCATGGATATAGGTGGACATAGGTGGATAGCATGTACTATAATATATATTTTAGGATAGTTAATTCATTTATCTATTTGATTTATTGATGATATGTTGATCATTGAAAAGGATGTAATGAATATCCACCTATTCAAGATAAACTTATTTATGTATTTTCATATGAAATACTTGGGTGAAGCTCAATTAATTTTGGGGTTATAAATCATTCATGATAAGAAGAGGTGGATTTCGTGGAAGAACTATCAAATTAGTTTTATAGGAAAATTGGGAAACACAAACCTTTCTAGGACCCACTTGTAAGATATCCCATGATGAATTCCAAATATAGAATGCCAATCACATTTGGGGTGCGGGTTCCCTCTCTCCTAAATAATAAAGTAAATAGAGATATTTGAATGATGAAATAAATAATTTCACATATATAATTATGTAACTAATTATTTGAATCACATTGATATCTTATTTAAGGGTAATTGTCATAATTTTATTTTTATTTAAATTTTTTGATTAATTATGAAAATGGAATTTTTTTTGGAATTTAAATATATTTTTAACAAATTGGTATTTCAGCCATAAATTCTTCTAAACTAATCCAAATTGTTAAATTTAGTTTTTTTGGATTCAAAACAGTATGGGATTCATTTTATTTACCTGGAATCAGAGTTGAGCCCAACATTATGAATCATAATTAAATCTTACATGTTGGGCCATGGGATCTGTTCCAAATATGAATGAATTTTTTATATGGGATGATATATAAAAAATAGTATAACTTAATGATTTTAAAATTCATACAGAGATAAAAAAATATAGTGGTATATCTTTTTAACTATGAAATCCCTAGATTTAGCCTCCTTTATTGTTATAAATTTATGGGAAGATGGAATATTGGAATTCATAAAGTCTCCATGATAGAAAAGTTTTATAAAGAAAAACTATCTTAACTAATTATACACATGGACAATAGATCTCACATTTTTTGGGTGGAGAGAGGATACATATACTAAACACTTTAATGAATTCACAATTTTGATATTCCTCCATTAAATGGGCCAAAACTAAGTTAACATTTGATGGACAATTTGGTGGTAAATATGGCCACACGTTTTCTAATAAATGTACACCTCCACATCCATTTAATAGGGTTGGAAACTTTGGTTATCCATTTTGAGTATAAACATAAGAGTTATACTAATGTAACATAGTTATATATTTTCAATACAATTCGATTGTTTTTCCTCCAAAGTGGCCATTCTATTTTCATTTTTTTTGTTTTCCCCTACAATGTTCCTTCCAATCCCCCTGAAAATGGAGAACTGACCCACGTAGTTTTTTAGAGAGTGGGGATCAATGATGTTTTGAGTTATCTATGATTCAATGTATTCTATTTATTTTATTATGATAATTTCTGTAGTATTGGAACCAATTTTTGTAATTTTTACCCCGCTTTCTCTAATATTGTGTTTTTCTTGCCGTTAAATTTTTATTCCTCTCCTCTGTTATCATAATGCATCATATGTGGTTGAGTATCATTGTGGTGATGATGTGAGGGAGTATTTTCCAACACTTAGAGGGTTAGTGTGGGATATTTACAATTAAATTAAATGGTGTTTAGTGATAGGGTTTATTTAAACACTGAGTAGAATATTAAGGATTGATTTTTTAAAGAACAATGATAGCATTATCCTGAACTCATGAGAATAATGAATTATTTCTTCTCACATAACATATTTTTATTTTAACTTTCTTGTGTTTTTTTCAATTTTAATTTATATATTTTTATATCCAATTTATATTTTCAAACCCACATTATATTAGTAGTTTATTATTGTAGTATATTATTGTTTTAAATATATAAAATATAAAATTAGTGTGTGTGAGTATCCCCCTTGAGATATTGACCATTAGTGGGCTCAATATTTCATGATTACGTATTAAGAATTTATTGTTGTGGGTTTAATGGAAAATATACCTCATAAATTTTGAACTGCTGATGGGGATACCATGAGTTTCTATACACTATTTTTAAAAGAATTAACCAATATATCATAAATTTTTAAAATTTTAAATTTGGGATTCATTGATGATGAACCCTCCACTTCATTGGGTGGAATGGTTGGATTTTGTTTCTAAAAAGTTTGAAGGGTTTTTATTTTTAACAGAGAGGCATTCAAGGAGCTAATAGATGACCGAAAGGAAGACCTTGAGAAAACAAATTAGAAGCCTTATCCAAGGAGATAAAAGAATTATCACACTAATTTCTATAGATCCTTCAATAGTAGGCTGAGGTATAAAAAGATCTTATATTTCCAAAAATTAAAGAAGATAAACGTTTTGATAAAAACATTAGCAGTGTACCTATATGAGGAAACCACATTCCATGATGACATACTTAAATGAGATGATTTATTTATTTATAATTTATTATTTAATCATATTAAAGTTGAATTATTTTATGAATTATCCTTTACTAAAAATTCTAAAACAATATTTCATGATGAGGACCAAGACGTTAATGTTGAATAGGAAAAAGAATATGTAGCCAAAGAAATGGAGGTCCCATTATTTTGACTTCCCCTTCCTGGGAAGATGTACTAAATTTAAAATGGGATAGATCCATTATACTTTATCCATGGGTTCTTCCTTAGCTAACTTGATGGAATGAATTTTGCATGGAAAATAATGTGGTGGTTAAAATAACATAAACCACACCAACTATTGGATTGATGATAAATTGTTGCAACTACCTAAATAGGAAAATTAAAAACCTAGAACAAACTTCTAGGGTGAAACCATGTTATATCTTTCTTCTATCTATTTCTATTTATCATTAATTTCTTTGTTCTTTATTTATAGGTAAAATTGGTTGTAGATAAGATCTTAACTCAAAGATATCACTGGAAAATAGAATTTTAATATATATTTCCTTCTCTTTGCCTTTCTCTACCCATATATTTTTATTTTATTTATCTCAAATGAGGGGTAGTGAAATTTAATTGTGGAGGGAGTGTCATCTTTTTTAGGTTCCTTTGTGTGTTTTTAAGGAACTATGAGCTTTAATTAATATCTATTTTAATGTTTCTCACTTGATATTTATTAAAATATATTTCTTAATTTTTGAAAAAAATGGATTTTAAAAGATTATTGATGCTGATTTTTTTTTGTGGATTATGATTTTGAAACATTTTTATGAGTTTTTTTTGAAATACATAGCCATGAAACAATGAATAAATTTTTTCCCCATCCTGCAAGGTATTATGAACCCCCTTGATATATTCTTCCGAATACCCACACTTTCATGAGAGAAATATGGATTTTGTGTTCAAAACAGAAGTTTTGATAATTCTATTTCAATGATTTGGAGTTCATAATTATTTTTTGATGTGATTGAATTATTTTTTCAGCAAGAAATATTTTAACTTGTGACCCACCATTAAAGTTACAAATATTTATCCCTTATAATCTCAGAATTAACTTATAGGTTTAATCCACATTATAAGACAATTTTTCATTACCTACCGCCTCTCCCAATATTGTTTCATGAATATTTCATGTTTAACTATAGAGGAAATTATTTTAATGCATGTTCTTTAGGATGAAACAAATTATTTTCTTTTTGAGGTGTTTTTTATAATTATTACCACTTGAATTATGAGTGTGAGTTAATTTCATTAATTTTCATTCATTATGAATATATGGTCCGTATAAAAACCTATATCTTCTAGAAACCTTATTTAATGACTTATTACATAAATATGCACATAATAAAATCCTAAAATATCAAAATTCCAAGTGTATTTTTTTAATAAGATACATAACATAATAACTAGAAATATGGATACAACAAAATTATTTACAACTCTTTAACATGCTCTCAAAATTCTATCTCTATTCTAAAACTGCAGAGAATAACCTAAGGATGTACATAAAAAGGGTGATATATAAAGCATAGTAAAGAAATAATAAATTCATATCTTGATAAAATCAATACATGTGATTCAAGTGGAAATTAAATGTGACATAAAAGGGTTTAAAATCGTTATCAGGAATATCAAAACATGATATAAGACGATAACATCAAGGTAATATTGGAATGTGGAAACAATATAAAACATGGAATCATAATCATAAGTTATATATAACTGCTGAGACATCATAAAGTAACATGATTAGAATAACCTACTATTCACCATAAATTTCATTTCACGAGATAAAAACATTACCCAATGCATTGGAAGTCTATATAATTCTGATCCCATCCATCACATTCATATCATGTACATGCATTAGTGTGCCACATAGATCACACAAAATAAAAATTCCATTAAAAATATTTAATACCATGATTTAGGAATTTTAGTTTAATAAATTTAAGTACTATATAAATGAAGTATAGGTATATCTAGTCGATTACCATTGAGTGGAAATGGGTATGGGAATTCACAACACAATTTTTTTGCATGGGACGATACATTATAATATTGGAAGCATAAAAGGTGTATATAAAGGTTCATGAAAGGGTTTAATGAGATTGAAATATGGTATATCATTACTTGGAAACTATAATTATAGTAAATTAATGTTTAAAATGTTATTCCAATATGAAAAATTGGAAAAAATGGAATAATACAAAGAAAGTTCTTGAATAAAGAGGAGGAGGGAGAAAATCCCCTTACCATGAGAGAATGTTTATAAAAGATAGGGAGGAGATTATTATTATCTTGTGAAAAATTTGGGTGGGTGGGAATTAGAGTTTAATATGTAGATTAAATTAATTCTTAGTTGGTTTTAATGAATAAGAGTGAAATTTTCAGTTTGTATTTATAGCTAAAGAGATTGAAATTATTTATTAATGTTTAAACTTAGGTTTTGGACTCTTAATAATAAAACAATCATAACTGTAAAAACTCCAAAGTTTTTTCCCATGTTTTCTACTATAGAGGAGTTTTTTTTAATATTTTATATGTATTGGTACTAAAAATATTAATATAATACAATGTTTTATCTGTATGTGAGTGATGTTTTAAAGAATTTATTTTAGAACCTTAGAATATAATATAGGTTTTTGAGGATTCATTAAGGGTATATAAAATTTATCAAATAATTTAAAAAACACATTATATTAAAGGAGAGATCTATTTTTTTAATTTATTAGTTTTTTATAATTTATTACATTATTTATTGGCTATTATAATGTCATAATGTGAACATTATATATATATATATATTATTTAATTTTTACCTAAAAATTAATCTGTCATAGAAAGTTTTGAAAAATTCACCATTGGATAATTCCATTGTATTTGTTTTGAAAAATAATATTTATTTTAACCTAGTAATTTTGTACATATAATAAA
The DNA here is from genome assembly GCA_963277665.1 of Viscum album. Lineage (NCBI taxonomy): Eukaryota > Viridiplantae > Streptophyta > Magnoliopsida > Santalales > Viscaceae > Viscum > Viscum album. The sequence continues at coordinate 236,147,080 of OY728146.1, forward strand.
TTAAAAATTTAAATAAAAACTCAATTTATTGGAAATGCTTGTTTTTACAATATTCACTAGTTTTTGAACCTTATTAAAATTATATTGCACTTCATTAAATTATATTATAATTTATATTAAAATAAATAATATATAAAAAGAATATTTTATTAATATAAAAATATTTTCGAATTTTTTTAATTTATTACAATAGTGTCTTAATTGAAACTATATGTTTCCAAAAGATAAAATTTTGATTTCATGGTATCAAAATATAATTATTATCATACTCATTATATAATCATATGTAAATTAATAGTAAAAAGGAAAATATAATAGTTATTTTATTAAAAATAATATATAAAAATTCATATTACTAATGTGTAGATACACAACCCCTTATTACACTATCTTATGCCCTAAGGTTAAGGTGTGAGATGGTAGGGCTTTCTTAGGGTGGATCAATAAAAATGGTTTGGTCAGAGATATTGAAAAGTTTGATTTTGTCTTATAAATGGTTTTGTTTGAAATTTAATTTTTTGAATCTAGGCTTGGTCTTAGTCAAGGTAAAATCCCAGTGACATGTCTCCCTCAAAATATTTGATAAATGGGCTTCATATGGTATGATTTTACTAGTCAAGGCCATCACTTCCTTTGCCTACATTAATTAAACTTTATCATAAACCTTAATATACTAATCTTAATGGTATTTATACAAAGTCTATATTATAAATGGTTAATTTTCTCAATAATATTTTAAATAATATCTTATATATTTTATAATGGTCTAAAATATGAAAAAGGTTGTATGTTTTTTCTCTAACTAAATTACTTAATACTAAATTTATTCATTCAGAAAGTAAATTTAATTTTTTAAAGTTTAGGATATTACATTATTAATCCCTTTATAAATTTCACCCTCATAATTTCATTTCATATTGTAAAATATATGATGGAATGTTTGATTTATCACCTGTTCCAGTTTTCATATTACTTCCTCAAGCCTATGGTTTCATGACAACACTTTTATTAGGTGAGTTGTCTTATTTTGCTGAACTTTTTCCCTATAATCTACGTTCTTAACTAGATTATACATGTATGAAAGATAATTATCCAAGTTTACAAACTTCAGATTTAGTACATGTGAGGGGTATGATATGTACATCCTTAAGAGGGGTAGATGGTACGTATCATGTACTTAGGATATGTTATGTTGTAGTGCTAGTCGATAGGCCACTACTTTGATGTGATGAAGGATTTCAATAGGGATGATGTATCTTGGAATATTATTTCCCTTATTTCCAAACCACATTAAATTATTCCATGGTGATAAATGAAGGAATTTTTTTATCTTAGATGGAAACTCAAGGTCATGTTGGCATTTATAAACATAGATTTTTAGTTAAATTTTTGTGGATTTGATATAATTTTGAATGTTTTGAACCATATATATCATATATTTGATAATATGTGGCCCCATAAGATTTTTATCACTTATTCTATCCCAACATATTGGATCCGGACATGTCTTCCTATACAGAGGCTCATAAGGTGCCATTTGAATGCCAGTATGGATACTATTGTTAAATGAGAACTTTACTAGGCTAAGGAGTTGATCAAAATATCCTTATAAATCTATTAAACGTGATCTCATAATACAATCTAGATATTGAATGGTTCTATTAGACTAAACATATGTTTGATGGTGATAAGAAGTATTAAAACTCATCTCTATATCCAATAAATTCTGATTAATTAAATAGAAACACGAGGAAAACTAAGGATCTCAGTCATATATAATCAAGGGAGGTACTATATGAAGTCTTACCACTTCACTAATGTATATATTAGTGATTTGGTCAAGATAAAAATCTTCCTTTATAGTAATGAACTGTTTTGAATTTTTAAGGAGATCTCCTACAACCGTGATGGAATTGTCACCTTTAGATGTCTTGGAGGGTCTTGCGATGAAATCCATAGTTTTGTTTTCCATTTTCCATACTGGAAAGGGAATTAATTGCATCATAAACTTATACTTCTCTCATTCACCCTTTAATTTTTTTTTCATAAAAAGCATCAACCTAAAAATTATACAATATTCCTCTATACGTTATCCTACTAAGATGTTTTTCATAATATCTACATAAATCAACGTGCTTCCTAGATGAATAGAGAGGATTGAGCTACGTTCATAATCCATAATTTCTCTCTTCATCTCTTGTGTTTATGGGACCCATATATGGGTATCAAGAATTATAACTCCTTCTTTATCAATGTTATACATTCAAATATTCACTACCATTCCACGTATCCCCTTATCATATTTCTAGGCCTCCTTGATAAAATCAATAATGAATGGATGAGTAGTTATTAGGGAATTTTAGGAAAAATTTTCTTTTATTATTCCTATGTCTACCCATTTCATGTTTAAAAATATTTGATCGATTAAATCCTCATCATGTATAGGGTTACAAGATCCTTTTTATGCAGATAATTTCCCACTTCGTTCACCTTAATTGGATAGTAATGGATTAAATAATCATAATCCTGTATCTACTTTAACCTCTATCATAGGTTCATATTGAGATACTTTTGTGAGAATATATACTTGTGGATTTTATGATCCTTATATTTTTCACACATAATTAAATATTTAAAATGTCACCAAATATTCAATGTGACGATAATTATATCCAATTCTATATCATCCATCAGGTTTTTCAACTTACAGATATTTAATTGGAAGGAGGCTAAGATATCCATTTTTCATATTTCATGAGTACACAACCCAATAATTTTTTGGATACATAGTTGTTGATAAAAAATCCTTCCCCACTAATGGATAATGTGAGAACTGGTGCAGTGATTAGCCTCATCTTTAACTCTTTATGTCTCCCTTCATATTAATCAGTATAGAAGAACATTACCCCCATATAACTTATATTGGTTAGTGGTATTGGAAATCAGGATAATTTTCTAACAATTTAAAAATTGTACCCAATTAATCCAAGGAAACTATGGATCTCTATTACAGATGTTGTTTTGATCCATCCTTCAATTTCCTCCCTATTTTATGGATCTATAAATATTTCTTCTCTGGTGAGAAAATTCCCCACGAATGTTTCTTGATCCATCCAAAACTCACATTTACTATAGTTCACATAAAATTTTCCCTTTCTAAAGTTCTTCATTACAATATTAAAATACTCCTCATGCTCCTAATTTATTCTTTTATAGATAAGAATATTGTCTATAAACACAACCACAAATTATTTAAGGTAATACCTAAAGACTCTAGTCATTAACTCCATAAAGATATATGGAGAATTAGTGAGTCCTAATGAAATCACTATGAAATCATATTGCATATACCTTCTTGAAAACTATTATTAGGGATATCCTAATTCTTCACTTTTACTTGATAAAATCCTGATTACAAATCCACCTTAGAGAATTACAGGGATCCACATGGGTGATCATACAAGGAATCAATCCATGGAAGATGATCCTTGTTCATTATAGTGATCTTGATGAGCTCATGATAATTAATGCATAGGAACATTGACCCATCCATCTTCTTGAAAAATACAACTGAAACACCCCATGGTTATAAACTTGGTCATATAAACCATTTTCCAAATTCTAATTTAGTTTATCCTTTAGCTATTCATGTAAAACTATAGAAATTATATATGGACTCTTGGATATTGGAAAATATCTGTACATAAGATCAATTAAGAAATCAATCTATCAGTTAGGGGGAGGGATAATAAAATATTCAGGAAACAAATCATCATATTTACTAATAATGGGAATGAAATCATTAGTGATCTTTTCCCTAGTATCAATCATTTGGGATAAATACAATCTCTCGTAAGTCAATAATATCGATTATTGATATGATGATTGCAAAAGATATTCATCATCCTCTATACACTTGTATATATCTAGAGGGAGATTTATGATACATAGAGTGATTTCCTTATCTCAATAATTTATGTTCGCTATATAGAATAAATTCCAATCCATACCCATAATTTCATTGAATTATACTAAAGGTAGTATCATGAGGTTCACAAATAAGTTTAGCCTAAAAATAGATATGGGAGGAGTTATATACCATGGAAGTAATAACTACCCAATTTTTAATTCTCACTGATAGCTCTAAATCCATATATTATAGTGGTGTTTGAATAGACCTACTAAAATTGAATTATATAAAATAAGTCATATAAACAAAATCAAATAGTACATTCACTATATTTAATGAATAAATAGAGTTTCTATCATAGAGTAATTTTCAAGATTCACCACAACCATTGTGATGGCATAAGTTCTCCATTGATATATTAGCATTGGAAGTTACTATCATTAGTTATCATCAAAAACCATTATCTTAGATCATTGATTCACATAGATTCCTTTCTATTTTTATTGAAACATTATATAGTAGGTAGAAGTTTGATTGGGAGCATTACTTTCTTCCATTAAATTTGTGGGTTTCTCTTGTATGCATTCACATGATAGGTGATCTCCCATACAACACCTGAAGCATTTATTTTTCTTGTTTAGAAAATCTATTTGATGATTCTTCCCACACATTTGATAATTTGGATATTGTAATTTTTTTCTAATCTGAGATTTCTCCATCACCACCATTTTTATACTCTATTCTTTTCCTCTTATCTCTATACCTATGAGACCCTTGAGATTTTTTGATCTCCACTTCAACTTTGAGGACACATAAAACTATTTATTTATAGCTATCAAAGTCATGAATCACCAAATATTTCCATTGAATCAGTTGTATCCCTACAAAGAAGTGGAAAACTTTACTTTCAAGGTTAATGACAAAGCAAGAAGCATTTCATTGATGTATTGTGATGTTCACCTCATACATATTGATGGATGTGTTATCCTTTTTCTTGAGGCTATCAAATTACATATCCATTTTCAATTGATAGTGTGAAGAAAATATTTATCAATTTTTTATATATATTTATTTCCTATCTATGTCATTGATCATATCCTCAGTCTTCGTATTTTTGATCAACATCCACCATTGATCAGCTTCTACTTCCATACGATAAACATCTAACACAACCTTATTTATCACAGAACATTTAAGGATGAAGAATATATTTTAAATAGATATGATCCATTATTCCATGATCAAGGGATTGGAAGATCCACTGAAGGATAGAGGCCTTTATCATATAATTGTCTCAATTGTACTCTCCCCCTTCTTAGGGGGATGTGAGTTTCCCTGTATTTAAGTTTATTATAAAAACACAAGATAATTGATCAAGAATTATGATAAAGTTACTAAATCCTGCTCCTATTATGTTGTTCATCTCATTTTGGTGGCCATCACATTTTCCACCACATTATTAATTGACTCGATTCGTCAAATTTCCAACCATTGACTAAAATAAATGGAAAATTAGTGATGATAATTTTCAAACTATTAAACACATAAAATGGAACTATTTACATTTAAGGGATTAATCATAGATAACGTACATTCTTTAAATTATTAATTTATAGGTTTCAATCTAGTTATCCAAGGTTTATTTCCTAAAACCATTTCTTGGCATTTTTCCTCCCTTAATTAGGGTTTGTAAAGAGCTTTTGAATTTTCAAAATCATATCAACCATGAGTTTTGAACCAGGTGTGTAACAAGAACACTTTTTCGTACACCGAGTAATAATATATTTAATACCTGTTATGTCCTTTTTGGGGTTATTACCCCTTGGTAGAATTTTGCTAGATAAAAATCTACTTGTAGAATCCAAATAGATATTTGGTTGCTTGGAAACCTCTTAATATATATGTTACCATAATTTAGGGATGTTTTCTATGTTTAGTATTATCCCTAAGAATTTTAGTAAATTTTCCAAATCCAAATCCTCATAAATAACTAGAATTTGTTTTTATATAAACTATGAAATACTATTTATTTTAATACCTTTTTTCATGATTTATGACATAAAGATGCTCACAATGTATTTTCAAGCAATATAATCATGGGACAACATGTTACATTCATATATATGCATTAGTGTGCCACATTGATAATGCAAAATAAAAATACCTTTAATAACTTTTAATTCAAAGATTAAAGAGAATGAGTTACATAAATGGAAGTCCCCAATCAATGAAGGATATGTATATCTAGGTTAATACAGCAGATTGGAAATGGGGATGGGTATTTACACAATAATATTTGTCATTGAAAATCATGGGATAATAACAGTAAGATAATTAGTTCACATAAAAATCATTTAATGAGAGTGAAAGGAAGTGTATCATTACTATGATGTTATAAAGACAATAAATTAATGTGTATAAATGTATAATAACACAATCAAATGGAAATAAAAAGGCCTAATATAAAGAAGGTGGTTGATAAATATGAGGGAGAGAATCCCCTTACCTTGGGAGGGAACTTATAAAAGATTAGGTGCAGCTTGTTAAGAGCATGAAAACACCATGTGATGGATTTATATATGTAAAGGGAGAATAAATTTATTATAAATGGTTTTGAGTTAATATGGGTGGTCGTTTGGGTGGGTATTTAGAGAAAAAGAGAGGATGATTCTTTATTAATTTCTAAACTTATGTTTTGGAAAATATATAATAAAACAGTCAATATCATAAACCCTCCCATGGTTTTTCCCATTGTTTATTCCAAATAAGAGTGGATTTAAATATTTATAAGGATAATATCCAATCATATTAAAATAATCCCATTGCTGATGTAAAATTCGGACATGTTCATAAAGAATTGATTTTAAAACCATAAAATATAATATACGTTTTGGTTGATTCATTAATGGTTTATAAATTTAAAAAATTACTAAAAATCAAATTATTGTAAATGTTAAATAAATATTTGATATTAATGCCATTTATAGAATTTATTACATTAATTTTGGGCTAATATGATGTTATAATATGAACCATATATTTATAATGTATTTAATATTTACCCAAAGATTTGAATGTCTCATAAAATTATAAAAATTTAACCGTTGAGAAATTTTGATGTGTTTATTTCATTAATAATTTTAATTATATATAAAATAAATTTCTAAATTTATTGAATTCAAATTTTAAATAAAAAATTATATTTACAAAAAAATACTAGTTTTTATAGTATTAACTATTTTCTAACCTTATAGAAATTACATTAAACTTAAATAAATTATATTATCATTTATATTTATAAAAAAATTATTTTATAAGAAAATTTTATTAAGATAAAATTTATGTCATTTTTTTTAATTTATACAAAGAGTGACTTATTTGAAAATATATGTTTACCAAAAATATAATTTAGATTTCCTTGTATCAAAATCAAATTTTTATTAAACACATTATATGATCATTTATAAAGTATTAATAAAAAGTGATAAATATAATAATTATTTTATTAAAAACAAAATATAAAAATTCATATTACTGGGGTCTAGATACAAAACCTATTATTACACTAGCATACGTTGTAAGGTCAATTTGTGAGATCCTGATGCGTTCTTGGGATTGTTTGAAAACATGTTTTTGGTCATGATCTCAGTAAGCATGAACTTCTCTTGTAAAAGGTTACAATAAAGCTTTAATTGTTAAATAACATATTTGGTTTGGTCAAGGTAATATCTTAGTGATTCTATCTCACTTAGAAACTCTGATAAATGGGCTTCATAGGGTACGATCCTACTACTTTAAGCCACTGCTTCTTTTATATGTGTTAATGAGACTTTATCATAACCCTTAATATACTAATCTTAATGGTTACTGTACAATGGATATATTATCAATGGTTAATATTCTTTATGGTATTCTAAATTCGACCGAATATACTTTATAAAGCTTCAAAATAACGAAAGTAGGGATTTTTTTGTCCATAAATACTTTACCTTAAAATGATTTTATTCATTCAAAAATGGAATTTAATTTATAAATTTTTTGTTCCTTACTATTCTCCCCTAAAAAATAAAAAAACTATAATTTGTTTTTGAAAAAATGGAAGTGAAATTGAATTATTAATTATGATTATATTTTTTACTATTTTCCCTCTCAAAAAATGAAGGCATGCATTGTTTTTCATTAATTTTATATGATTTTAATCTCATACTTCATGATAAGAATGAAAAATTTCAATACTTTTTTTAAAAAAAGAAAAAAATAAATAGACAGAATCATGATGAAATCATTTATTTTATTCAATTTTTGACTCAGGGACTATTTCAAAAAATGGGTGTTCTATTTCACATGTAAGGGGAACTGAGTGAGGTGTCTTTCTTATGTTTAAAAAGAATATTAACGAATTGAAATTTACGAGTTCAACCTCCTCTTTACATCCATGTATTTTTAAATATTTTACCCACCACACCATATCCAAAAAATTATCCTTGAAAAACTCATCATGATTAATAACTTTTTTATGACTCATAATGTAGATATATGAGAATTTTCAAATGCTTATAGTGACACATGCACTTTCCAAGTATAAGAATAACTCCATATTTAATTTCTCTTGAGTGAAGAGTAAAATTAAATTTGATGTGTGGTAGGTGTGATTGGGTCTTGGATGTATTTTTGATTTTGAATGAATTTAAATATGAGAGGTGAAGATGAAAGGGCTTTATTTGTAAAGGATGCATGATGGAATTTCATTCTGGAAAAGAACTTTCAAATTTTCTCACTTCTAGATTTGGTATAGATTTTGATTCAAATATTTTATGATTTATTTGGTGTGCAATGCTTATGTTTTGGGGATTTATAAATCTTATAATTTCACATGAATAATTTTATAATTAAATGTTTTAGAACAAAAAATGTTATACTTTAGAGAAAATTTTTACATTTTCCGGTTTATTAATAATTCAATATTTTTTGTGAAAATGTTCTAATTTGGGAATTTAACTTTTTTATATCATTGTGGTATTTAATCTATATTTTCTTATAAAAAACCAAAAAAAATTAAATTTCTTATTATTAGGCTTCAAAATATTATGGGATGCATTTCATTCAAATAGGTCCAAATCTAAATCCAACATTATGAAGCCTAGATAGTGAACACATGTCAAGACTTGTAATATGTGCCCATACAGAATGTATTTTGAATATGGGCACATTTCTCACAAATGGGTAGCCCCAACGCATTGAAAATTTACATAGAAAAAAAAATTAGAGATATTTCATTTAACTATGAAATCTTTATATTTATCCTCTTTCATGTTCATAAATTCTTGGGACATTTGATCATTTAAATTCATATTTTATCCATGTTAAAAAAGGTATCTTGAATAAAATTATCATTAATAATTCAAGAAATGGCCAATAGAGCATAAATATTTATGGCTAGATGGAGGATTCATATACCAATAACTTCAATGAATATAAAAATTTTACATTCATCCATTAAGTGGGAAAACAAACGTGGCCATTGAAAATAAATTTGTATGAGTGGCCTACTCAAGAGATTGACCCAGGATGTGCAATATATTATATGAATAGAATATAAGAAATTATTTGTGAGGTATTAGTGAAAAATCACTCTCATTTATTAGCTCCGTGAGTCTACTGATCCATATCAAAAGCTTCTCTTGAAATTTTCTTTATCATAATATATATAATTTGACATTGAGTAGACATATTATCTAATCCCACCAAAACTTACTTGGTTATATCCTTCATAAAGTGATATTTGATCTTGATATACTTTGACCATAAATTATGGGAAATATTTTTTCTATGATCAATAAAATCATGTTACCACACTTAATTACAATAGAATAATTCAATTTAACTCTAATAACTTCCAGATGTTTCTTTATCAATATGAGTTGTGTTCAAGTATAAGTCCCCAGCTTTATACATTACATAATCTCGAGTTTTAGTCAAGAATTTACTTTCTTTCACATTGAGGATCTTTTCAGGTTTCGAGTTTTAGATAATTAGTCTATAAATACTACATAACATCTCAAATATTACAAATTAGACACTTCTACTCACTATTCATTTTTTCACAAAATAAAACTCATTAAAATAAAACATTATTTTTTTATAGATAAAAATCATTGTAATATTTATCTTGATTTCTTAGTTCCTATCACCCATCCTTATAGCATGTGGAAAACATTTCAAAAACATGGGATGATCATAAAAATATTATTAAGGGATATAAAAGAAGGAATGAAACCATTTTTATGTAAATATTTTAAAATCATGAAATTTTTTTCCAAAAATCATACATTTCACCCATAAAAAATAAACTCTTTATATTACTTCATTAAATCACAAGATTACTATAAATATTAATATAAGTCATAAAACATGAAGGTAAATTGTGTTGTCCATATCATACTTACGTTATATCTTTCACAATAATATAGGGAGTATCCTTCATAGTTACATTTGGAATACCCATAATAGTATACTCCCTAAATCTCATAGAAAAAACCTTATATTTTAACTCCATATCATTACCTAATTCCATGGAGATATATCATTGGCTCAACCAACCTTGGTTCTTCACATAATCATCCGTATATATAAAAATGGCCAAGAACCATAACATAATCAAAATATATAAAACAAGCATAAATGAAAAATAACATTTCCACATTGTAATAAAAAAAATATAATTTATAGATATTGACATAATAAATACCTTCCCAAACCATTTTCAATACCAAAATACATGAAAAGGGAATATGGTATTTATTTATTTTTAAAACATTACTACTTGTAAAGGAATCCAAATATCAAATAATAGTCAAAGTGATGAAACATTAATTCTTGTTGCATACATTAAATAAATATTCCTTCTTTCATTTAGTAAAACACTATATATAAAAATATTCATTTTCAAAACCATTGGATGAATTTAAAAGTCAAAGGGGTGTATTATAAACTATATAAAATAAGGTGGTGTATATTATCAAAATATGCCTCAATAAAAGGAGATTGAGACAAAGTCCCTCACCTTGATTCTGACTCATCACGTACAAAAATTATATTATTGAATAATAAACATAGGTTAATTTAAAATTTCTTGAGAACCTTTTTCAAGTATATTATTATTTTTCATCAGTTATTACCATGTTATGAAACTTACATAATTATTTAAGTTCATATCAAACATTTTGTCGATAATCGGTACTTGAGTCGAAAATGAACATGTTATGATGTAAATTGTCCATGTGGTCATAAATAAATCATATATAGAATAAAATTAATGAAATAATAATCAATTTTATACATAAATTATTATTTTTATGTCAAACTATTCATTTATGGTATGAAAAATCAGCAATGTTATAATCACGGAGACAGTAGGTTGTACGTACACATGATTAATGTTTCTATTTTTCATTGATCATTATGGAAATAAGGTAAATATTATTTTATATCTATATAATTATAATAATATAATTAAAATAATAATAATAATTTAAACAAACTTATATATATCATACAAGTGATATTATGAATAAAAACGAGTCATATCGCTTCGTGGAGGTGATAGTTCTCACGTACGCATGAACGACCTTATCATTTTTATGTTCATGGAAAGTAAGAATGAAATTAATATATTATTATCTTATAATTATTAATTTTTCATTAATATCATGTATAAAAATTAATACCATTATTATAACCATTCATGATAGATGGCTATGGAAAACGAATTAGATCGGTTCGTGGAGGTGATAGTTCACATGAATGCACAAATGATTAATTATTTTCCTATTTAATAGAAGTCCAGATGGATTTAGGTGATGAAATTTACTTAATAACATATCAGAAAATTAAGGATATTGTAGTTATTATTTCATCTTAGATGAATAATATTTGAAGGAATTTTAACAAAAAATAAAATAGAACTTATTAAAGAAAAAGATACCTCTCCTTTGATTGATCACTTTTGAAGAGCTCCTTACCACCTCTAAGAAGGGATTTCTGCCTACAATAAGGCCTCAACAATGTGGGGAGGGATTATAGTAAAGGGTTTGGATAGATATATCATGAACTAAATGGTTCCTAAAGTGTAATTATTATAGAATAGTGGGTACCTTTTTATAGGAGAGGGGAGGGGAACCTTTGGAAATACATAAAATATTAAATAAATTTAAATAAATTTTTTTAATCCAAATGATTAATAATTGAGTTATGTTCAATAAAATATTATTATAGTTTGAAATTATCTCATCTAATAATATTTATACATGCATTTATTTATATTTAAACCATATCTTTTTAGTTTACACTTAATTTTTCTTTTTTAATTTTAATTTTGGTAACAAAATTTTAAATATTAAGAGGATATAAATTTTACTTATATGGATTCAATTCCCTATAATTAGAAAATTAATGAACATTTAGACCTAATTATATCCAATTTTTAATTTTAATTTTTTTTTTGTAATTTTAAATAATTAAATAATTTAGTATTTTTATAAAATATCAATTATGTGAATTTTGACACTATTCATATTATTGAATTAAATAATATCCCAACTGAGAGATAACTTTGAACAAAATAATTTAATAGACTTATAACATGTCATATTCACATATAATATCAAATTATGGCATAAAATATTTCAATTTTTATTTTTATTAATATTATTTGTATCATTTATTTGATTATTTCTTTAATAAATCTATTATTGCATCATCATTATGTCATTATTAAATTTAATTATTTATTTCCTAAAAATTATAAATAAATTACCACGATATATGTAATCTTTTTAGATTTCTAATTACTATTTATAGTTGAAGATATCACTTATATAACACCATATTGAAATTATTTTTAGTAATAAGAAACTTGTTTTTTATATTTTTATTTTTACTTTAAATAAAATGTTATTAATGTCATAATCACACCTAAGTGACTTCCAAAGGGAACTATTTCAATCCATGGATTCTCTTGGTTAGAAAAAAAATCATCCTTTATGAACAGGACAACTATTAGCAGAGTTTTATATTTTTTTAATAATATTTTTACATTTAATTACCCAATTTACCATTAAACCCGATAAATAAAATACTAAAGTTAATATTCATAAAAAATTATTTCGATACTATTAGATTAGATTTTTCAAACATATTACAACCAGGTATGTCTATTTTTAAAAATTCAATTCACAAAATTGACAAAAATTATTTTAATGTTAATCTCGTTGATGGGTTGAGGAAACGAGTTTTTAAAAAGTAAAAACCATCAAAAGAATAACATGTGTTTATATCCAACTTAAAAGTGAAATTACTTCCTATGGAAAAAATTGTATCAAAGGATAAAAAATTTCATCTAATTATAGCTTGAAACATAAAAAAGGACAATCTAATAATATAATTAATTTAGACAAAAATGCAGTTTTGAATTAAAATGCAGTATTTTTTCACAATTCATTAAAAATGAATTTTATCAGAAAAATACCACGAATTAAACCAAAGTGAATTTTCATATCCCAATTCTAAATAAAAAGTTTATTTTTTCAAATAGAACATATTAAAGTGAATAAACTATATTTAAAAAGGGTTTTCCATTAAAAGGTGGTAAAACTACCATTAAATAATATTAGGGTGTTTTATGCTTAAAATTAGATTTATTCTCATTCTAAGCCTCTATTTTAAAAAAAAATTGAAATCATTTAATAAACATCTTTAAAACAATAATATTAATAATTGTTGGACTCCTCATGTATTAATCATGTTTTAATGATCACAAATCCTATTACTGTTAATTAATCTAAATCTTAATTGCACATCTTGCTAATGCTCTTCAGTCTCAATAATAACTACACAACATGTTTTAATTATAACAAATATTATTGATGTTAATTACTCTCTTTATTATTTACAATGTCTTATGCATGATCACAAATCTCACTTTTATTATCAAGCCTTTATATTTATGTTTCTACTTCTCTTACTCTCTAATGATTAAGCTTAATCCATATTCTGTATATTACTGTTTAACTATAAATACATATATTTGTCTAAGTATAGACACACCGTGACCCAGACACCGTGAAGGACACACCGTGACCCATAAACTGTGAAGGACACACCGTGACCCAAACACTATGAGCTACACACCGTGACATGGAGACACCATGAAGCACATACCGTGAACCACATACCGTGAAGACCATACCATGAAGAAGACACCGTTTACATAATCATTGTGACACTGTTTCTTAACTTTTTGTCAATATTAATTAAATAATGCTAACGGACATATTTGATGTTTTTAATGCAATTAATGTTATTTAATGATAGTTGTTGGCATGTTAGGAAACCGTATCTCATACCTATGAAAAGGGAATCATTCCTACTGCCAAAACTCGTGGAATATAAGGAAGATTGAGATGCAGTACACGTGCGCAAGTGTGACAATACAACAAGAAGAACTTATATACACCCGAGAACACTATACTGAACAAAAAGAACAATCTTGAGAAAGAAGGAGATTTTCAAGACTTTCAAAGAACTCTATTGAGTGCAATCCAACACCACAGAAGAACACACGACGAATCAAGAGATATTTTTCACTCTTGTAGAACACAAGCTAGACTACAACACTCTGTTTTTCATCAGAAAAACCCGAGAAGGACTCAGAAGCTTTTCTGCTGAATCCAACGAGTCCAGAGCTGCATTGATAATCACTAGAGCTTTCTAAACTCTTATCTGTTCTATATAAGTGACTTGTTTATTTACATTCATGCAGTGTGGTGTACTCTGTATATCTTACACATACACACTGTATCTTGCACTAAACTGTAGGATATCAAAATCCTCACTCCAAAACTCTTAACTCTTGTTTACCCACGTCAACTGTGGAAGAGGTCCTTGTGTGGCCTGGTCTTTGTTTTGTTTCCCATGAATAACTGTGGTAGAGGTCCTTGCATGGACTGGAATGTTTTGTAAACTGTTTTTAACACCGATTGAGGGTTTGGATCAAATTTATATAAATTCGAGAGGACTAAGTCTCAGCTTTAGACTGAACCTCTTGTTATATCTGTTGTGCATCTTTAGTTTAAGTTTAAAGTATACTACATATATCTTTTATATTCCGCTATTGTTACTTTTAAATATAAAACCATTTTAAAGTTACTTTGATAGTTAAATTAGAAAGTGTTTACACTTATTGTAAATCAGTAGGTTAGTTTCAAAAGATAGTTTAATCTTGTGGTTAAATTAACTGAGACCTAATAAATATTTGAGAAGCTAAGTGAACATTTACAATCTGTATAAATTCACTACAATTTAACTTGTTTTATAAATTGGGGGATTTTAATAGACAATATTTTAATAGAAATTTTAATTGGAACTCAATTCACCCCCCTCTTGAGTATTCACTCCGACCAACATTTGGTATCATAGGTTGTTTTTGTTTAATGATTTTAGAAATACTCTGTTTTTCAACTGTGATTTTTGTTTCATCTTTAAAGATCTTAAATTTCTGTTAGTTCTAAATTTTATCTCTTTAATTATACTTTCTAAAATCTAGCTATGGAAAATAGAATATAGGGTTCTGCTACTAACTGGCCACCTTTCTTTAATGGTACGAAGTATTCTCAGTGGAAAATGAAAATGAAAATTCATTTGTAAAGTATGGGTTTTGATATCTAGACTGCTATAGAATCTCAATATAAAATTCTAGAAACTGAAAGAACAACTTGGGATGAACCTATAAAGACTGCTTACAATAAAAATTGTAAATCTCTAAATTCTTTGTACTGTGCTCTAAGAGATGAAGAATTTAACAGAATATCTTCTTGCAAAACTACTTATGAAATTTGGGATACTTTAGGGGTTTCTCATGAAGGAACAACTAATGTTAAAGAAATGAGATTGAATACTTATACTATTAAATATGATAATTTTAAAATGAAAACTGATGAACCCATTTCTGATATGTATCTCAAGTCCAATGAGATAGTCAATACAATGAATTCACTCAGAAAGGTTGTTCCAACAAAGGAACAAATTATGAGGATATTGAGGTGTCTACCAAACCGATGGAGAGGCATATCTGTTTCAATGAGAGAGTCATGTGACATTAGAGCTCTACCTGTCAAAGAACTCATTGGGAAGCTTATGATGTATGAGGAAGAACTCAAGATGAATAAAGAGGAAGAGGATGAACCAAAAAGAAAATCAGTGGCTTTCAAGACTACTACTTCAAAGAACAAAGACAATGAAAAAACTCAAATACAAACTGACAGTTCAACAAGTGAAATTTCAGACTCTGATAGTGATGCTGAAATGGCTCAAATAGCGAGAAGGTTTAAGAAATTTTATAGGAAGAATAATTTTTTCAGAAAAAAAATTACAAGGGTAAGTATGAAAATAAGAGACATTGGAAGGACTGAAAAAATCCAAATAAAAGTGGCGAAGTTGTTTTTTATGAGTGAAAAAGAAAATGACACATTAAAGAAGACTTCCCAAAGGTAAAATTCAAGAATAAATATGATTACAAGGACAGTAAGTACAAGAAAGATATGAAGTCAACCTGGAGTGCTTCTGAAGACAGCACAAGTGAATTTGAAATGTCTGATTCTGAAAAGAATCGTGCCAACATGTGTTTCATGACAAACACATCTATGGTAACCTTAGATACTCATGTATTAAATTCTTATTATTCTGGAGATGATGCAGAATCTGATTCGGATTATGAAAACATGACTAGTGTGGAATTATTTGAATATTGTAATATGCTGGAAGAAACATGCAATGAACATAAGGATAAATACAAATCATTTAAGAAACAACATTCTCTCACTACAACTGTTAAAACCGAACTTACTATCGAAAAAGAGAAGAATGCTCAACTGTTAAAGGAAATTATAGAACTGAAAATGTCAAATGAGAAACTTAGAAAAGACTTAGAGAAGTTCAAAATGGAAATGATACACTAACTCAAATGCCAGGAAAGAATGTGGCACCAAAATACACTACTGGAATAGGCTACAAACCTGGACAAAGATAGATTACCAAGAATAGATTTATTCCTAAATCTGGATAGAATACTACTAGTTCTAGTTCTGGACATTCATACGCTTCAACTAGTTATTCACATAGTTATAAATCAATTAGAGTTTATCTCTCAAAATCATTTGATTCTGTAAATTATATGAGACCCATAAGACAAATTTGGGTATCAAAATCATTGATTGCTAACCTGTCTGGACCCAAGAAGATCTGGGTACCAAAATCATATTCTATCTAAAACTGTTTTGTAGGAAAGCTGCTTGAAAAGTTCCCATAAGAAGACATGGTATTTGGACAGTGGATGTTCAAGACATATGTCTGGGGATTACTCATTCTTCAAGAGTTTAATAAAGGTTGATAGAGGCTATGTCACCTTTGGTGATAATTCTAAAGGAAAGATCATCGGCCTAGGCCAAATTGGCAACACTGATTCAGTTTTAATTTCTAAAGTTTTATTTGTTGATGGATTGAAATATAATCTGTTAAGTATTTCTCAATTGTGTGATGATGGTTTTAATGTCAAGTTTGAAAATGATTCCTGTAATGTTTTTAACTCTAAAAATGTTTTATTATTTTCTGATTTAAGAAATGAAAATGTTTAGGCAGTTGATTTAAATTCTCTAGCTAAACAAAATGTTACTTACCTAAATGCTTTTCATAAAGAGTCTTGGTTGAGGAATAGGAGATTAAGACACTGAAATATACATTCACTTAGAAAAAAAACTAGGAAGAACTTGGTTAGAGACCTACCTAAACTTGAGTTTCCAAATAACAAAGTATGGAATCCCTGTCAAAAGGGAAAGCAACATAAAGTTTTTTAAAATCAAAGAAAGAAGTTTCAACTTCTCAACCACTCGAGTTGGTTCACATGGATTTTTTTGGACCATCTAGAGTTTCTAGTTTAAATGGGAATCACTATGTCTATATCTTAGTAGATGACTTTTCTAGATATACTTGGGTATAATTCTTAGCTCATAAAAGTAAATCTTGTTCCTACTTTGTTAAATACTCCAAATCTGTTGAAAATCTTAGTGGACTTAAGATTAAAACTTTAAGAAGTGATCACGGTCATGAGGTTAAAACTCAAGAGTTTAAATCTAATTGCTCACACAATGGCTATAATCATAACTTTTTTGATCCTAGGACACCTCAGCAGAATGGTGTAGTAGAAAGAAGAAATTGAACCCTGCAAGAAATTGCTAGAACTATGCTTAATGAGTATGACCTGCCTATTTACTTTTGGGATGAAGTTTTGAACACAGATTGTTATATCATTAATAGAGTCTTAGTTAGACATGTTCTTAAGAAGACCCCTTATGAACTTTGGAATAATAGAAAACCTAAAGTCAATTTCTTTAGAGTCTTTGGTTGCAAAGTATTTATTCTTAATACTAAGGATAATCTTGATAAGTTTGCTTCTAAAAGTGATGAGGGAATCTTTCTTGGTTATTCTCTAACTAGCAAAGCCTATAGAGTATTCAATAAGAGAACCAAGTGTGTGGAAGAATCGGTTCACATCAAGTTTAATGAAACTGATCCACATGAGCCTAAAACCTCTCTTGAAAATCTTGAAGAAGATTTGAGTGTTCTGGACCTTAATGACAAATCTAAAGAACCTACTATAAAGACAACCAGTTCTGGACTTATTCCAGAATCTATTTCTAATGAACCCGAACCTAGAGAAGAGCCTAAAATTTCTAGTCCTACCTTTACTAGATCAACTAGAATTCTAAAGAATCATCCTTTAGATGCTGTTGTAGGAAATCTGGATAGGGGGACAGAGACTAGAGCTTCTCTTAGAAATCAGGTTGAACATCAAGACTTCTTGTCATATCTTGAACTTGAAAACATTGATGATGCTATTAATGATGAATTTTGGGTGATTTCCATGCAAGAAGAACTCAATCAGTTTGAAAGAAATAATGTTTGGAATCTTGTAGAAAGACATAAGGACACTTTCACCATAGGCACTAAATGGGTGTTTAGAAATAAAGTAGATGAATTTGGAAACATAGTTAGAAACAAAGATAGGCTAGTTGCACAAGGTTATAATCAAGAGGAAGGTATTTAATATGAGGAGACTTTTGCTCCAGTAGCCAGATTAGAAGCTATTAGGATTTTACTTGCTTATGCTGCACATCTAAATTTCAAACTATATCAAATAGATGTTAAGAGTGTTTTCTTAGCTGAGGATGTTTTTGTTGAACAACCACCTGGATTTACAAACCCTCATTTTCCAAATCACATTTTTAAATTATCAAAGGCTTTATATGGTTTAAAGAAAGCTCCAAGAGCTTGGTATGATAGGTTAAGTACTTTTCTAATTTCCAAAGGTTTTACAAAAGGTATAGCTGACCCTAATATTTTTATAAAACATATTTATAATGATTTTTTAGTTGTAAAAATTTATGTAGATGATATTATTTTTGGATCTTCAAAAACTACATTATGTACTGATTTTTCTAAAATGATGCAAAATGAATTTGAAATGAGTTTAATTGGTGAACTTAAATTCTTTCTTGGATTTCAAATATTTCAAAATGATGATGGAATTATTTTAACTCAAAGTAAATATACTAGAGATCTTTTAAAATGTTTTGGATTGGATAGCACAAAAATTAGTGACACTCCCATGAGTACCACCTGTAAGTTGGATCTTGATGAGGATGGTAAATCTGTTGATCAAACCACTTATAGAGGAATGATTGGAAGTCTACTTTACCTTAATTCTAGTCGACCAGATATTATGTTTAGTGTGTGTATGTGTGCTCGTTTTCAATCAAACCCTAAAGAGTCACATTTAAATGCTGTAAAAAGGATTTTCAAATACCTCAAGCATACTCCCAATTTAGGACTGTTCTATACCAAAGGACAATCATTTGAATTAGTTAGTTATTCTGATGCTGATTTTGTTGGATGTAAGTTAGATAGAAAAAGAACCTCTGGAACATGTCACCTTTTAGGCAAGTCACTAGTATCATGGTGTAGTAAGAAACAAAATTATGTTGCATTATCTACTGCAGAAGCTGAATACATAACTGCTGGCAGTTGTTGTGCACAAATTTTGTGGATGAAACACACATTACTAGACATTGGATATCAATTCAGACATGTCCCAATAAATTGTGATAACACAAGTGCTGTTAATATTTCTAAGAATCCTTTTTCTCATTCTAGGACAAAATATATTGATGTAAGACATCACTTTTTGAGGGATCGTTATCAAAAAGGTGATATCACTTTGGAATTCATTGGTACTGAATATCAACTTGCTGATATATTCACTAAACCATTAAATTCTGAAATATTAGAATACATCATACATGATATTGGTATTATTAATCATAAATATATATCTTACTGATCTTAATGTTTAATACTTTACTGTATTTTACTTTATGGTTTCATGCTCACTGTTTTACAGTTACTGATTCATGCATACGGTCTCACCATTAAGACCTTGTGCTCACGGTCTGTCAACTCACTGTCTCATCATGATGACCACCAACTCTCTCACCGTGATGACTGGTTTTCATCACACCGTAATGCCTACTCACGGTCTCACCGTGAAGATTATTTATACTCTTATTTTAACCCGTATTGCGGTAATTTTTATTTCACCACTATTTGATTTCCCTCGTTTTTGTTGTTATGACGTTTGACATTCCCAAATGATAAAACTTAAGGGTTTCATTCGATTCCTTACCTGAACTCTCTCTTGAATCTTCTCACTCTTGAAAACCTTATCCTCTCTCGCCTGAACCTTTAGTGGATTCCTAGGATGAAGCATCCGTCTTCACCCTCTTCTGAGAAGCGCTGCTCTAAGAAACAGAAGAGAATACTGAGGATAGCTCCCAAAGTACCTCTAAACCCAAACCTGGTAAACCGTACCGTAGTTCCTAAAAAAGATATTTTCCCAGAGTGGCTGCTGTCTAGAAAGTCATTAGTCTTGAAAGTCTTAAAAGAACAAGGATGGCTTGAATGGTTCTCTAGACAAGATAGACCAATTTACCCGAGATTGGTATCTCAATTCTACCAATATGTGAAGTTTCCCATTGATTTCGAAGAAAACTTTCTGGTGACTAGCTGGATCAATGGTCAGAAGTGTTCTTTCACTTCGAGGTTGTGGGCTGCATGTATAAGAATTCCACATGAAGAAGTTTGTCAAGACTATAAGAGAGATCCTCCTCCTTCATCTGCCATCTTCGATCTGGAAAATGATTTGGGAACCTTAACTGGTAATGGCACCAAGTGAAGGGATATAGATGCAGAGCTAGATAGAGAAACTAGACTACTATTCAAATTTGTTCAGAATTTGATCAGTCCAAGAAAAAGGGATTTTGCTGTAATGAAGTATCAGGATGTGTTCCTGATTCACCTGTTGAAGAATGGTCCTAAGATCAACCTATGAAAGTATGTTATTAACCATATCTGTGAGCTGATTAAAGTCACTTCCAAATCCACCTCCTTGTTTTACTCAAGGATGATTTCATCCATGCTAATTTCCAAAGGAATGGTTGGACCGAATGATGAAAAGTTAGAGGACTTTGATTTTTGATTATCTAAGCCTATCATAAGAAGGATGAAGATTAGTTGGAACCCCCGGAAGAAGCAATGGGTTGAGGATAATGATCAGTTTTATAAGAAGTTTAATCCTGTTGATTATCCAAGAAGACCTAAGAACCTAGATGATCTTGGTTTGGAACCAAATGAAGTGGCTGAGTTTTCAGAAGAAGAAGAAGAAGAAGAGGAAGTGGTAGATGAAGTAGCACCTAGAGAAGTGGCTGAAATACCACAAGTGGAAGTAGCTCCTATTGAGAAAGAAAGGACCGTTGTCCCTGCTGATGATCCTATTGAAATACCTCAAAGAGAGGAAGTTTTTATTGAAAAGGAAAGGACTATGGATCTTTCAGTTGTTGTTAGTGAGGAAGAAGATCCTACTTCTAGAGAAGTTGTAAATCTGGATATCCAATATGAGGATGTAAGAGATTCTGTAGTAATAGAATCAGAGCAAAAATCCATGGAAGAGTCTACTGGTGTAGAAGGACTCCCTGTTGAAAAGCAATCCAATCTGGAAGCACTGCCTGTGGAACAGTCGGTTCCTGAGATTATTCCCTCTGCTGAAGATAGGATGGAAATTTTCATTCAGTTGGCAAGGAAAGAGTTTGCTGAAGAGATTAGAGATGATCCTGTGGATCTTGACCACGTTGCAGAGCCTATAGTCTCTGAAATGGAAGAACAATTTGAGGGGGAGGAACCTCAAAACCTTGAGACCAGTCCAGCCAGGTCTGTTGAATCTGAATCTGAACCTGGTGATGAGTCATACTATGTGTACACTCGATATGTTTTCCCAAGCTTTTATGATGTAAATTAGTCACAACAAGTGACTACAACTGGAATGGATCTCTCTTCTGTGTTTCAACTAAAGTCTGTAGCTCATCCAGAACCAGAACCAGAGCCCCATTCTCAATCTGAATCAGAATATGAGTCTGAAGATGACTCTGAACCGCAACCAAAAACTAATCCACTGCCTTTACCTACACTCTTACCCAAGCAACACTCCTTTGTAACTAAAGATGATATGAAAGTATTTGGAGAGACTCTTTTATCTGGAGTTGAGAAGATCTTATCCACTCAACCTTGTCCAGTAACTCAACTGAGTCAAAAAGATGCATCAATTCTCTTGGAAAATATTATATTGCATATTAAATCAAGGATGATCTGAGAAATTCAAGAAGTCAGAGTAGAAAATAATATGATGAGTGCTGATGTTGGAAACCTGAAAAGTATGGTAGCAAACTTGTAGAATGAGTTGTCTTTGAGATCAGAGCCTCCTCATGTTTCTTCCCCTGCACCTGTTGCTTCTTCTCTTGATCCATTTGATTCCACCCTTTCTGGAGAGATTGTGTCTCAAGTGAATCCATATATACTATATTTTGATTAGATGATTGGAAAAAGACACACAAAAATTCTGGAACACATGAGGGATCTTGTATAAAATCTAAATAAGCTCACAGATGAGTACACTGGATGCCTGCAAAAGTTGTAAAAAAGCTCAATGTTCTAACCAAAGCTGTCAAGGCTTCTCCTGATTCTGATCAACCTTCTGTTTCTCCTATGGATGATTCTCTGTTGAGATCCACAATCAAGGAAGAACTTCAGAATGCCTTCAGTGGTTTGGATATGTCTTCTTTGTCATAAGTGGTTAAGAACATCGATCGAGCATTGGACTTGGTTAGAGTTCATTCTAAGATAGCCAATGATGCTCAATAGGAGATCACCAAGAAAATAGATTTTTATCTAACCCGGATTTTCTCCAAAAGTGACATGTCAAATCACTTTAAGTATCCTGTGGAAAATCTGAAAATCCCTCCGGTAACTCAAGCTTTTAAAGCTCAATTTCAGAAGCTTACAGAGTTCACCAGATTGTTGGACAAATTCATAGAGAATAAGGATGATTTTGAAAAAGCTATGAAATATGGTGGTGAAATCATTACTGATTTCATAAATCTTTTGAAGCCGTATATTCATGTGTAGAGTACTGCTATTGTTTCTCTAGCTGCTGCACCCCTTAGACCTGGTCTACCTGCCTTAGCCTCAACTACCATGTCAGTCAGCCAAGCTCTTTCTCAGATCCGGCCAGTCATTCTTGACCAACCACAGCCTAGATCTTCTATTGATCCTACTTTGGCTCCATCCGTTTTTGAAGGTCTAACCTTACCCTCTTTGTCTACCACATTTATGCCTTCTTCTACATCAGCCCTAGCTCTTACTGCTGATAAAGGAAAGGAAAAGGCGGCTCCCTGAAGAGTCTAGGGACTGTTTTCTTTTTTGATGGGATGTCATTTGTTGTATTTCTCCTGTATATTTTCTTCTGAACCTTTTCAATGACAAATGCAGTGTTTCACTTCATTTTCTCTACTTTTTGATAATCCCAAAGGGGGATAAAAACTACAAGTATCAGTACTATAATAAGATATGTTATTATCGAATCTATTATTCTCTAATTTTTTTCTATTCTAATATGCTAGTTTCTTTAATGTTGCATTTCATTTATATTTTGACTATACATGATTTGTGATCATCAAAAAGGGGGAGATTGTTGGACTCCTCATGTATTAATCATGTTTTAATGATCACAAATCCTATTACTGTTAATTAATATCAATCTTAATTGCACATCTTGATAATTCTCTTCAGTCTCAATAATAACTACACATCATGTTTTAATGATAACAAATCTTATTGATGTTAATTACTTTGTTTATTATTTACAAAGTCTTATGCATGATCACAAATCTCACTTATATTATCAAGCCTTTATATTTATGTTTCAACTTCTCTTAATCTCTAATGATTAACCTTAATCCATATTCTACATATTACTGTTTAAGTATAAATACAGATATTTGTCTAAGTATAGACACACTGTGACCCAGACACCGTGAAGGACACACCATGACCCAAACACCGTGAAGGACACACCGTGACCCAGACACCATGAGCTACACACCATGACATGGAGACACCATGAAGCACATATCGTGAAGCACATACCGTGAAGCACATACCGTGAAGACCATACCATGAAGAAGACACCGTTTACGTAATCACTGTGACACCATTTCTTAACTTTTTTTCAATATTAATTAAATAATGCTAATGGTCAAATTTGATGTTTTTAATGCAATTAATGTTATTTAATGATAGTTGTTGGCATATTAGGAAACCGTATTTCGTACTTATGAAAATGGAATCATTCCTACTTCCAAAACTCGTGGAATATAAGGAAGATTGAGATGCAGTACACATGCGCAAGTGTGACCATACAACAAGATTAACTTACATACGCCCCAGAGCACTGTGCTGAACAAAAAGAACAATCCTGAGCAAGAAGGAGATTTTCAATACTTTCAAAGAACTCTCATGAGTGAAATCCAACACCACTGAAGAACACACGACAAATCAAGAGATCTTTTTCACTCCTATAGAACACAAGCTAGACTACGACACTCTGTTTTTCATTAGAAAAACCAGATAAGGACTCAGAAGTTTTTCTACTGAATCCAACGAGTCCAGAGCTGCATTGATAATCACTAGTTCTTTCTAAAATCTTATTGGTTCTCTCTAAGTGAATTGTTTATTTACTTTCGAGGAGTGTGGTGTACTCTGTATATCTTACAAATACACACTGTCTCTTGCACTTAACTGGAGGATATCAAAATCCTCACTCCAAAACTCCTAACTCCTGTTTACCCACATCAACTGTGTAAGAGGTCCTTGTGTGGCCTAGTCTTTGTTTTTTTCCCACGAAGAACTGTGGTAGAGATCCCTGTGTGGCATGGATAGTTTTGTAAACTATTGTTAACCCCAATCCAGGGTGTGGATAAAATTTATATAAATTTGAGAGGACTAGGTCTCAGCTTGATACTGAACCTCTTGTTATATCTCTTGTGCATATTTAGATTAAGTTTAAAGTATACTACATATATCTTTTATATTCCGCTACTGTTACTTTGAAATATAAAATCATTTTAAAGTTACTTTGATCGTTAAATTAGCAAGTGTTTACACTTATTGTAAATCAGTAGGTTAGTTTCAAAAGTTAGTTTAGTCTTGTGGTTAAATTAACTGAGACCTAATCAATCTTTGAGAAGCTAAGTGAAAATTTAAAATCTGTATAAATTCACTACAGTTTAACTTGTTTTATAAATTGGTAGATTTTAATAGACAATATTTTAACAGAAATTGTAACACCCCAAGCTTCCAAGATACGCTTCTCCTTCAATAATGCAACAGCTTGCATTGTACACAAGTTCGAGATTCTAACAAACCGCGACCAATCAAAATAGCCATTATGAATAGTAATACCCACTTTTTGAAATTATATATATTTATATTTCAAAATGGACTTCATTTTTGGATTCAGAATATCAAAATTAGCCAATGTTGAATTATTGGTATTTTTCTGAGAACTTCCAATTTTTTATGAATAGTGAAAAATACTTAAAAACAACTTTTTTAATCAAAATAATTTATAGTGATAAATTATACTATTGAGTGGTTTTAGAGTATAATTAGAATATATTTTTACCATTTCATCTAATGATGTTCATTAGAATTAATTTCACTTTGAAATTGGACATAAACAATTGTCAATCTTTTGATATATACTGTTTCTTAAAAACATGCTATTTGTTGTGATAGTGTGAATTAATTATAAAATTAATTAATTCAATTTATATATTTGTAATTTTTTAAAATATAAATCAATTTTGAATTCGGAATATCAATTATAGCTTAGGGTGAAATTTTGGCATTGTTCTGAAAAACTTCAATTTTTGATGAATAGTGAAACCAGTAAGTGGTAGTTAAAAAACTGATTTTTTGTTTAAATGAAACATTACCACTTCTGTGATTTTATTTTCAAAAATCCTACATACATGGTTGTAATTAGGAAGTAAAATGTGGTTCAATGGGATTAAAATAATTTTTTGGTGAATAGTAACTTTTAAGTTTAATTAATCACGATTAAAGGTAATTAGTGAAATTTAAGATAAAAATGGTATTATAAAAATATGAAATGACCTTTACACTTTTCCTACCCCTATTGGATGAGTCATGGACGACCAAGAAAAACCATGGGTCAACTTGGGGACCCCATGGAGCCACTTTGGAAGGAAAATGACATTAAAAACATTTTATTTAATGTTAAAATAAAAATGTCACAAACATGAGTTATTTTACTAAAACAATTTTTAAATGGGGTTATACAAGTCATATTTTTGACTATAAATATTCATTAGAAAGATAAAAATATTTAATACATCATAATATTTTATTTATAATTTTTAGACATTAAATAAATTAAATTATTTATGACACCATGATGATGTAGTGATTACCTCATTAATTAACGATTTAAATAAAATGAAAAGATATTGTAAAATCTGAGGCATATACTTGTAAAAAACCTATTGGATGAGTATATTTCGAACATTTATCACCTTATCCTAGAAATATATCATTGTGGGACCTTTATAATCCGAAAATCATTTTATAATAAAGTAACATTTCAATCTTTCCAAGAGTGCCCCTTCTCTCCTCTTATAAAAGGCCCCCACCACTACCACTTTATTCACACCTTCAATCCATTTTTCGCGGACAACCTCTACCCAAATACTCTCCCAACATCCCTCTATTACTCATAGAAGCTTAACTTTGGGCATAATTCTTCCCAATGAAGCCTTTGTCTCAAATCAAAAAAGAGTTACTCGATTTTAAGGTAATGTCTTCTCTTATGTTATTTTTTATTATTTTGCTTCTCCAACCCCCTAAAAACTTTTTATCCATTTCTTTTGTAACAACACCAGTATCCTCAATATACTAGGATGTTTTTATAAGAATTATTAAAGCTACACTTACACACACCTACATCTAATGGTTAAAGAACATACTGTTTCTGTGGATGGAGAATTTCTGCCTCACGAAACGATGATTGTTCAACACTCATATAACACCTTCAATGGTGGCCATTAAGATGTAACTATATTTATATATGATATATAATATGTTTATGTTTTACTTAAGCTTCTGTATTTTTCATTTATTGCATACCTTTATGGTTTCCATTATGGGTAAACACGATATTTTCATTTTAGGAAGTGCGGACTACCGCCCCCTCAAAGTGATTTGAATCGTTAATACCATATGTGGGATGTATAAAGGATGGAGTAAATGGTATTATACATTATATTATACTGGAATTATATTATACCTTTATATAATTATGTTTCATTCCATTAAAATATGAAATATAAATGAAAGTAGCGTTCATGCGTACGTACGGCTTACTGTCTCCATGAACGGTGCATTTCATTTCTTACCTCTAAATGTTATGTAATATTATAAATGCATGTATATAATGGATATATATATTATATATGATATCTACATCATGAATATAAATCTGGATATAATGGATATTTCACCACATGAACAACTTGTAATTATAAGAAGTATATTTTTGACTCAAGTACCAAAGATCGACAAAACGACTATTATTAACATAAATAATTACATAATGTTCATAACATGGTAATAAGTTATATAAAAGGAATAATGAAAATGAAAAAGGTTCTTAATCAAATAGAAATTAACTCTAGTTTATTATTCAGGAGATTAAAGAACGATCGAGTCAAGTCAGACACGAGGTAAGAGAACTTCTTAACCCAATTTCCATTCTTTGGGTTAATCTCCTACTTTCAAATTATGTCAAGATATTATTATGTCCTATCTTGTATTTTTACTTTATTATGTGTAATTATAGTGAATACACATAATAGATCTATTTTATAAAAAAAATTGATCTTTTTAAGGGACTTCGTCTCAATCACCATTCATTGAGGCATATTTTGTTTTATACACAAATTTATTTTATACGGTGTATAAATACCTTTGACTTTTACGTTTATTCAAAAGGAATATTTTTATACGAAGCATTTTAATAAACAACAAAAAGGAATGTTTTTCTTGTTTTACGTATGCGGCGACAACGACTTCTCCGCCGCCGTGACCATTATTTGAGTTTCAGTTTCCTCTACAAGCCATAACTTTTTTTAAAATGAAAAATAAATTCAAAGTTTTAATTTTCTTTTATTTTGGTATTGAAAATGGTTTTGAAAGTTTTTTTATTATATCAATGTGTTGTATTGATATCTTGTGATTGAAATGTGGACATTTTATGTTTCCTTTATGCATTTTTTATGTGATACGATTCTGTTATGGTTTATGATATGTTTAAAACTATTTATATGAGGAATGCATTGGAATTAATAAGTGACAGGAGGAGCCCGCTATAGCTCCTCGATACATCGTCAGGTCTCATGAGACAAACTAGTGTCTTGGAACAAGGCCTTGACAAAATCTTATTTGTGGTCTTGGCACGAGGCATTGACTACGTGGTTATGATAGTCTGGCATTATGCATTCCATCATTATGAAAGTGGTTATTGATATTGCATGTGATTATTCGACTAATAGAATATCCATGTGAGTAAGTAAATGGAATTATTTAATTTTATTTTTTTCCATATTATGCTGAAGTTCAAGTTTAAAAAGGATTTTGTTTTAGTTATACATTTCCTTAAATGTTAATGTTTATTTATAAAAGCTTCTACAATATTGTTATCCTTACTGAGCATCTGAGCTCACCCCTTTCAATGTTTTAATATTTTCCAGGATGTGAAGAAGTATTTTATGAATGACCTGTAGGGATAGTCAGAAGAGGATATGAGTGTAGACTTTGGAGACTTTGTTATTGTAGTTTTTCACTTTATGATGTAATGTAACATCTATGAATATATCTAGTGTTTCTAAGGCTACTAATCTAATCGGTCTTTCGAGACTTCATCTTTTGTGATCATGCCAATGTTACGCAATAATGCACCGAATCTGGGTAACTGGGGTCGAGGCGTTACAGTTGGTATCAGAGGCAGTTTAGTACTATCCTTGGAAGCTAGATTTAGATAAAATCTGATTAGAGCACATAGCCGTAAGATATAATTTGAGGATTAGTATAGAAGAACTTCCTAGAATTTTGTTATTGTAGAGATTTTGTGAGTTTTCGGAGCAATAAATCCCTTTCTGGATACGAGAAAATGGAGGTGGCTCTGGCACAGATGTATCTAGGGGTAAAACCCGAAAACACCGCTTTGAGCTAGACTCGAACGGGAACTGGTGCATGACAATGGGCCTTGCTGCACTCTTGGTTATGACACTCTCGGGGGATATGCTGAGGATAATTCTCATTTTCTTTACAAACCACTATGAAGGGTTATGAGTATATACTTCCTCAAAGAAAACATTTTTATGATTATGGATTATATCCATAAATATTTCAATTTATGTTAAGTGTTTTACAATTATGGAATTATGTATTTTAATTCATAAACTAATCTAGTTTGTGCCATTGTTTAGAAATGGCGCCTAGTGGGAGGAATGGAAACCGTATCAATGCACGAACTCCGTGTAGGGATTGCCCTCCTGCTCAAGATAATTATTATGGATCTGGAGATACAACTGGTATTGATCAAATTATTACCATATTGGGACAAATCACTCAGGTTATGAATAATAACCTTACTCGTATGGAGCACCTTGATCCGCAACATGGAGGATCAATGTTAGACAGCTTCATGAGGCAACAACCACCAACATTTATTGGGGGTACAAATCCATTAGTAGCTGAGGAATGGATAAACTCCTTAGAGAAAATATTCCACGCCTTAGGGAGTAGAGAAAGGAAGAAGGTTTTCATGGCAGTATACCGCCTCACTGGAGATGCCGATCAATGGTGGTCGCTGATTCAAAACACAAAGGAAGATGAAGAAGTATCAAGTATGGAATGAAGGGAGTTTAAGGAAATTTTCTTAGAAAAATACTTTCCACATGACCATCGAGCAGATATGGAAAGGCAATTTCTGAGTCTGAGGCAGAAGGAGGATGGGAATGTCACAAAGTATGAGGATAACTTTACAAGGTTAGCGAGGCATGCTGCAGATTATGTATGTAACCCAAGAAGTAAAATCGATCATTTCTTTGATGGGTTAAAACTGTTTCTCCGTCGAGCATTAGTATCACAATCTTTCTCAACATACGAAGATATAGTCTCGTGTGCTATCAAGACAGAAAAGGAATTCTATAAATCTTATGACAACAAAGTAAAGCAAGAGAAGAAGATAATAGTGGAACAAGAGACAGATAAAGGGAAAAAGGGAAAGAAGGATTTTCCATTATGCTGTAATTGTGGGAAAAATCACCCCGGTACTTGCCTAAAAGGAACAGGAGTTTGTTATAAATGTGGAGAAAAAGGTCACCAGGCTCGTGATTGCAAGGGAAAAAAAGAGGCTATCAATGTTGAATGATACAATTGTAGGGAAATGGGGCATTGTGAAAATGAATGTCCTAAGTGTCAGAAAAAACATACCTCTGAAAAGGCCAAGGGATCAAGGACAATCTTATTCTATTACTACAGATGAAGTGGAATAATTAATTGGTGCTTTTGGACTCAAGGATTATATTCTAGTTATAAGCATAATGTGATATATATAAGGATTGTACTGCAGTACTTGTTTTTTCAGTAAGGTTTTAATATGATGAAGGTAATGATATTTTTAGTATGTGACAAAAAGAGAAACTTTAATTTTTTTGGGGAATCTGATGTTACAATTGATTTTGGAATTTAGAGACCTTTTAGAGAAAGTCTAGACATAGGTATTTTGGATAACTATAAAGGTTGGAATGGATTAAGTTCATCTTTGTATAGTATTGTTTAAGGCTAAAACATTTCTGAAGATTATTTTTGGAATATTATAATACTATATTTTTAGGAAAAGGACAACCTGCAGGGTGGGGCATAACCCGTCGCGTCAAACAAAGCTGCAGGAATCGAACCCACAACCATAGTGTGACTGGACTTTATTACCTACCACTAGCCTACAGGAAGTCCCTGGTTATTACAAAATAGTTTTCCTAATCTAAATGGTATGTGGTAATATTTATAACCTTATACAATTAGGATAAATAAAATATTTTTGAGTTCTGTTACCATTTGGAGTGAAAGACGGGTTTGTGGTAAAAATTTATTAAAGAATGAAAGTCTACACGACAAGTAAGTATATTTCCTTACATTCTTAGTAAATATATTAAATAAATTCCTCAACTTTATGAAAGGTAACTTAAAACAAAAACGTTGCCGGTTAACTTTTCCAACTGAGGATTCAATGATCATTTAACCAATCACAAGTTTGTGATTTTCTTATAGTTAAACTTTCTCCTACTCCTGTTTTCTACAAATCTCCGTCAGACCTTGATGGTTTTTTTCTCCTCCATATCCATATTTTTATATAATCCTAGTATGGGCTATCTCGGGTGACCTTTATACTTCTCTTTCTTTCTTTTAAAGTTATATTTTTATTAACCTTATTTCTGATGTGGGTTTTCCAAAAAGGTATTTTTTATTTTCAACCTTTTATTTTCAAAGAAAAAATTCAAATTGCGAGGATGAAATTTATTGAAGGAGGGGAGAATGTAACACCCCAAGCTTCCAAGATACGCTTCTCCTTCAATAATGCAATAGCTTGCATTGTACACAAGTTCGAGATTCTAACACACCGCGACCAATCAAAATAGCCATTATGAATAGTAATACCCACTTTTTGAAATTATATATATTTTATATTTCAAAATGGACTTCATTTTTAGATTTATAATATCAAAATTAGCCTATGTTGAATTATTGGTATTTTTCTGAGAACTTCCAATTTTTTATGAATAGTGAAAAATACTTAAAAACAACTTATTTAATCAAAATAATTTATAGTGATAAATTATACTATTGAGTGGTTTTAGAGTATAATTAGAATATATTTTTACCATTTCATCCAATGGTGTTCATTAGAATTAATTTCACTTTGAAATTGGACATAAACAATTGTCAATCTTTTGATATATATTGTTTCTTAAAAACACGCTATTTGTTGTGACAACGGGAATTAATTATAAAATTAATTAATGAAACTTATATGTTTGGAATTTCGTAAAATATACATCAATTTTGAATTCGGAATATCAATTATAGCTTAGGGTGAAATTTTGGCATCGTTCTGAAAAACTTCAATTTTTGATGAATAGTGAAACCACTAAGTGGTAGTTAAAAAACTGATTTTTCGTTTAAATGAAACATTACCACTTCTGTGATTTGATTTTCAAAAATCCGACATACATGGTTTTCATTATAAAGTAATATGTGGTTCAATGGGATTAAAATAATTTTTTGGTGAATAGTAACTTTTAAGTTTAATTAATCGCGATTAAAGGTAATTAGTGAAATTTACGGTAAAAATGGTATTATAAAAATATGAAATGACCTTTACACTTGTCCTACCCCTATTGGATGAGTCATGGCCGATCGAGACAAACCATGGGTCAACTTGGGGACCCCATGGAGCCACTTTTGTAGGAAAATGACATTACAAACTTTTTATTTAATGTTAAAATAAAAATGCCACAAACATGAGTTGTTTTAATAAAACAATTTTTAAATGGGATTATACAAGTCATAGTTTTTACTATAAATATTCATTAGAAATATAAAAAGATTTCCTACATCTTGATAGTTTTTTTATAATTTTTAGACATTAAATAAATTAAATTATTTATGACACCATGATGATGCAGCGATTACCTCATTAATTAACGATTTAAATAAAATGAAAAGATAATGTAAAATCCAAGGCTTAAACTTGTCAAAAACCTATTGGATGAGTAGATTTCGAACCCTTATCACCTTATCCTCGAAATATATCATTTTTGGACCTTTATAATCCGAAAATCATTTCTTAATAAATTAAAATTTCAATCTTTCCAAGAGTGCCCCTTCTCTCCTCTTATAAAAGGCCCCCACCACTACCACCTTATTCACACCATCAAGCCATTTGGATCGGAAAACCTATGCCCAAATACTCTACCAACTTCACTCTCTTACTACTAGAAGCCTCACTTTGGGCATAATGCTTCCCAAGGAAGCCTTTGGCACAAATCAAAAAAGAGTTACCCGATTTTAAGGTAATGTCTTGTCTTATGTTATTTTGTTTTATTTTGCTTCTCCAACCCCCTAAACTCTTTTTATCCATTTCTTTTGTAACCAAACCAGTATCCTCAATATACTAGGACGTTGTTATAAGAATTATTCAAGATACACTTACACACACCTACATCTAATGGTTAAAGAACATACTATTTCTGTGGATGGCGAATTTCTGCCTCACGAAACGATGATTGTTCAACACTCATATAACACCTTCAAAGGTGGAAATTAAGATGTAACTATATTTATATATGATATATAATATGTTTATGTTTTACTTAAGCTTCTGTATTTTTCATTTATGGAATACATTTATGGTTTCCATTATGGGTAAACACAATATTTTCATTTTAGGAAGTGCGGACTACCGCCCCCTGAAAGTGATTTGAATCGTTAATACCATATGTGGGATGTATAAAGGATGGAGTAAATGGTATTATAAATTATGTTTATACTGGAATTATATTATACCTTTATATCATTATGTTTCATTCCATTAAAATATGAAATAGAAATGAAAGTAGCGTTCATGCGTACGTACGACTTACCGTCTCCATGAATGGTGCATTTCATTTCTTACCTCTAAATATTATGTAATATTATAAATGAATGTATATACTGAATATATATGTTATATATGATATCTACATCATGAATATAATCTTGGATATAATGGATATTTCACCACATGAACAACTTGTAATTATAAGAAGTATATTTTTGACTCAAGTACCAAAGATCGACAAAACGACTGTTATTAACATAAATAATTACATAATGTTCATAGCATGGTAATAAGTGATATAAAAGGAATAATGAACATGAAAAAGGTTCTTCAGAAAATAGAAATTAACTCTAGTTTATTATTCAGGAGATTAAAGAACGATCGAGTCAAGTCGGATACGAGGTAAGGGAACTTCTTAACCCAATTTTCATTCTTTGGGTTAATCTATTACTTTCAAATTATTTCAACATATTATTATGTCCTATCTTGTATTTTTACTTTCTTATGTGTAATTATAGTGAATACACATAATAGATCTATTTTATAAAAAAAATTGATCTTTTTAAGGGACTTCATCTCAATCACCATTCATTGAGGCATATTTTGTTTTATACACAAATTTATTTTATATGGTGTATAAATCCCTTTGACTTTTACGTTTATTCAAAAGGAATCTTTTTATATGAAGCATTTTACTAAATGAAAAAAAGGAATGTTTTTCTTGTTGTACGTATGTGGACACAACGACTTCTCCGCCGCCGTGACCATTATTTGAGTTTCGACTTCCTCTACAAGCCATAACTTTTTTTTAAATGAAAAACAAATACAAAGTTTTAAATTTCTTTTATTTTGGTATTGAAAATGGTTTTGAATGTGTTTTTATTATATCAATGTGTTGTATTGATATCTTGTGATTGAAATGTGGACATTTTATGTTTCCTTTATGCATGTTTTATGTGATACGATTATGTTATGGTTTATGATATGTTTAAACCTGTTCATATGAGGAATGCATTGGACTTAATAAGTAACGGGTGGAGCCCAGTATAGCTCCTCGATGCATCGGAAGGTCTCATGAGACAAACTAGTGTCTTGGCATGAGGCCTTGACAAAATCTTATTTGTGGTCTTGGCACGAGGCCTTGGCTACATGGTTATGATAGTCTGGAATTATGCATTCCATCATTATGAAAGTGGTTATTGATATTGCATGTGATTATTCGACTAGTAGAATATCCATGTGAGTAAGTAAATGGAATTATTTAATTTTATTTTTTCCATATTATGCTTAATTTCACGTTTAAAAAGGATTTTGTTTTAGTTATACATTTCCTTAAATGTTAATGTTTATTTATGAAAGCTTCCGCAAGATTGTTATCCTTACTGAGCATCTGAGCTCACCCCTTTCAATGTTTTAATATTTTCCAGGATGTGAAGAAGTATTTTATGAATGACCTGCAGGGATAGTCAGAAGAGGATATGAGTGTAGACTTTGGAGACTTTGTTATTGTAGTTTTTCACTTTATGATGTAATGTAACATCTATGAATGTATCTAGTGTTTCCAAGGATACTAAACTAATCGGTCTTTCGAGACTTGATCTTTTGTGATCATTCCAATGTTACACAATAATGCACCGACTCTGGGTAA
This sequence comes from Viscum album, assembly GCA_963277665.1. Taxonomy (NCBI): domain Eukaryota; kingdom Viridiplantae; phylum Streptophyta; class Magnoliopsida; order Santalales; family Viscaceae; genus Viscum; species Viscum album. The sequence continues at coordinate 236,182,876 of OY728146.1, forward strand.
CTGGGGTCGGGGCTTTACAGAAATTTTAATTGGAACTAAATTAACCCCCCTCTTGAGTATCCACTCCGACCAACAATAATATATTATTTTTCAGTATAACTCAGTCTTGTGTGCAACATAATATTTCGGAGAAACCCATTGTTGTGTGTTGGGTATGGTATTAGACATTGTATCCCATTTAAAGTAAAATTAATATCTAATTCATAAATATTAATATATATGAAAAGGTAATATTATATAATTACATGGGATGTTACATCAAGATTTAGTTTGCTCTATATATTAAATTTTTGAAGTGAAAAATCAGATAAAAGATTACTTCTTGTTGAGTATAAAGATACATAAATCTTCAAGATAAATTTTTTTCCATAGAATAAAATTTTATTAGTTTATAAACTAGTCCAATATGTATCCATATATCACAATAATTCATACCATGATGTTTTATTATAAAATAGTTTGAAATACACCATAAATTTGATATAATAATGTATTATTTTCAATGCTAGTATGTGGATTTCATTTGGATACATTTTTTTTGTATGTGGATTGAGAAGTATCAAACAAAATATTTTTATTGAATGTGTTAAATTAAATAGGCTTTGAATTATCTTCCTATACTCTATCACATCAAACTCATTTCCATTGGAATATCTTGAAAGCTTCATCTAGGTAGTATCCGATATTTATAAAGATTTAAAAATATTCATTATAATAAATTAAATAACCTCTTTCCATATCTTGGTTAAAAAATTATAGTCTAATATTTTCCTTATATAACATAAAAATAGAGTAAAAACATCAACTAACTAATCAATGAAATTTTATACTCCTCTTAAATTTTGAAAAATAATTTTCATTAAGATTCATTATATCATAAAATGACTTTTTTCATCAAAATATACAAGAACCATTATCTTTTTAACATATTTTTTTAAATATACACAACTGAAAAATTTTATATAACCCTAGTTTCAAATCATTTGTATAAGTTTTAAAATATTTGGTATAACATATACAAATAGTTTGATAAAACATTGAATATTATTATATATGAGAAGGTTTATACTAACCATTTCATATAATCATTGGTACTTATGTCTATAACAACATTTAATTAGTTTAGATATAAACCCATGATTCACATGGGTTGTGGGAATAAGATCCTAAATAGTGAAGCAAAAACAAACTGACACTAACTCCTCCTAATAGTGAAAATAAAATAGTTAGTGCAAATACTGGCCAATATATCAAAATCTTCAACAACAAAAATTAAAATAAGATTTTATTTATTTATTTTACATTCAAATAGTTAATAACTTGGAAATAATATGATAATTTATATATAATTTAACTTTTAATAATTCAAAATACAGTAGTCAGAAGACCTATGGTGTCATAAAAGTATAGACATATTTGTAAAGATTCACTTCCTCATTCCAAAACTTCAACCTTATGGTCACTAAATATATCATTATGATCATAAACATCATCAAAAGGTTCATCATCTCTAACAAATTCATTACTACCAGTACTAGGAAATTCATCACCCGGATCAGTCTTAGGACCATTATTACTAGGAGGACCATACGATGAGTCTACCATTGACACATACACACACACACACACACACACATATATATATCAATAACCACAACAATATATGGTGTATGTGAAGACAACATTATAAAAAATATATTTCATTAATTCCTCGTTGTTTGTTAATTTATTTTATGCTCTTTGACTACCAATTGTTTCCCACTTTTACTTCTGATTGAGCCTCTAAAAGCGTTTTCCAAACACTAGTAGAGGTGTTTGAAATACTTGAGGTAATTTCATAATTAGAATTTTATTAATATATGGTATTTTTATTTTAAATTTTAAAAGTTTATTACTTATCTTTTACATGTTTTTTGGTAATAAATTTTAAAACAATTCTACGTATGAGATATTATATTGAGACAACCATCTTCATTAACCTTTAAATATATTTTTTATAATAATTTTTTAATTTTTATTTCTACATAATGTAGTTATATTTTTAACTTCACTTATTTTTATGTTATAGAATGGGTGTTATAATTATTAAAAGTATCGAGTATAAAATCGAACATGTTCTGCTCTAGAGATTAAATTCTACTTCTAATTATACAAACTAATTACATAATATATTTATTTAAATTAAAAATAATATATCCGAATATAAATTGACTTGAAAAAATAAATTACTTAAGATTTATAACTCATAACATAACTTTGGATCAACAAAGAACATTTTCATTAAAGATTCACAAATATGTTTCTATTTAACTTTCCCCTTTGAAGGCTCATAATTTCAAATTCAAGGACTATTTCAAAAAACTAATAGGAAAAAAGAATTATATATTAAATAGATTATATTATAATATATATTAGTGTGAAATAGTAATTTTCTAAAATAAAATTTCCAATAAAATTGTTCGTTACACAGAAAATTTCATACTTTGAAAATTTTACAACACAGATATAGAGTATGTTTTATTTTGATCAATAAAATTTGGATTATAAAAAATAATTTAAAGTAAATTATTTTAAAAAATATAATATATATTAATATAAATAGAAAATATTTAAATAAAATTTTATGTGTTAGAGAATAATAAATAGGCTAAATAATATTCAACTCAAGACATTGATGGATCACAAAAACTGAATGTATATTGCAGAACATAGACCATTTTTTGTACCGTTTATATATTATTAATGGATTATAACTAAAAATTTATAATTCAAATAATATTATTTTTTAAAAAATTAAATAATGTATTTAGTTGTAAATAAAAAATATAATGAATTTTATAAAAGGAATGAATTTAAAATATTTTATAATCCATAAAATATGGTTGTTTCATTAAAAACTTTACAATGGAAATATCCCAAATTGATGTAAAACTCTAGAAATAGAAATCCAATCATATTTAAATGACTAAATCTTACAAACTATAAATTCAATAATAATGATATTATTAATATTAATGAACTATATAATAAATAAATAATAAAAAATATAACTATATAAAAATAATAGGTAAGACCTAAAAAAAATAATAGAACATTAACAATTTTCCTTAACACTTACCATAAATCCACACAAAACCTTTTTCAAGGACAAAAAGATAAATTTTGATATAAAATATAATTCTAAAGTTATGTTATTAATAAACATAAAAAATAAAATAAACCTATAACATATTACATGAAATAAAAAATTACAAAAAAAAAGTACATAAGATATTTTAAATTAAAAAAACATAGAGAATTACAAAGAAATTTTTTTTTCGGTAAAACTTTTATGTACTAAAAACATTACCATATTATATGAAAGATACTTTGAACCTAAATAAATTTAATTCTATTAATCTAATTAAGATTAAATTTATAATATAAATTTAATTCAAGATAATAAGATAACAATAATAAAAATAATCTATTAAAAATAATAATAATAAAATATCTTTAAAATTATAGAAGACGAGAGTTTCAATAAAATATTACGTAAATTAATTTTTTTTTCAAAGCGATTGAAAAAACACATGAAATGTTTGAAGAAGTATCTTCTAATGTTTAAAATATAAATATTATAACTTTAATATTACTCAAATTTTAAACATAATAAATAAAACTTTATTAATAAAGAGTAAAACATCTATAGTTTATACAGAACACATCCCATTTGGATACATAGAAAATTTATAAACATTAAGAAGGAATATTTGGATATTAATAACATAAAACTATACTGATTTTCTGTATCAAAATTATAAAATTAATGAAACATATAAAATTTTATATGAAATAGTTTTTTTATGAAATTAATTTTTTGAAAATTCTTTATGTTGGAAAAAAACTTGAGGGTTAGAATGTTTTTTCTGTATTTGGGAAAAAATACTATACTCAGAATAATTTTGCAATGATTCGAGTCTTGAGGATTGTCTTTAAATTAATTTTATTGTATTTAGATTAATTTTGAGTTTATTTTAGAGTTGGGTTGGGTTCTTTTATTTAATTTAGGATAATAAAAGGTGGTTTATGTGTGGAATTTATTTGTAATTACCAATCAATGGACTCCAGGAACTCGTTGGTTGGGTGGTGGGTACTTGTTGAAGGCTATGGGGGTTTGAGTCCACTAAATCAATAACCAGGTGTCCTATGGCCAATAACTAGATGGTTTGTTGGAAAATAGTTATTAGTGATGTGTGATAAAGTACCTAATGTGTCCTATAATGGTTTTTTTAAGTGGGAAAAATTCATCTTTATATTATTGTGGGTTTAACATTTAATCCATGATTCCTCTTGTTGTGACTTATTTTTTATTAACTGTATAGACACTCATCTCTCTATTTCTCTACCAAATTTAATGTATTAATTTCTAATTAAATTTATGATAGATTTTAAATATGTTGGTGGTGCCAGCTTCAGTTTAATAAGAGTTTAAATATTCCTACCCTTTTGTGAGAAGGTGATGAGGTTTAATAATTATCAAATTGTAATTACCGTTCTTTACTATTATCTTGGTATTTCTGATATTTCTATGTGTTCTTAGAGGATTTTAGTCTCCATTATTTGTGTTGATTGTGTAAAAGTGTAAGGTAGGTGAACTTTTTTATTAATTTAGAAATTAACTTGTGTTAATATATTATTTGTGTACAATTTTCTAATTTAAGGGGTTTTTTATTTTCTTAACTATGAAAATTGATATTATTGTTGTAGATTTTTTTTAATTTTTAAGTGAAAGTTGTGTCCACATAATTTTCTAGAGATGGAATTAAGGAATTATAGGATTAAAAAGGTCAATAAAATAGTAAATTTTTTAATTTAAATTCAGAATTATTGTAAACATTAATGGAAATATTAATGATAAAAGAATAAGGAATGAAAATTATTTTTATGTTATATTTTATGAGTAAGATATGATTTTATGAAATATTAATTATATTATGGTTATATAAATTTTAATGATTTTTTATGAAGTTAATAATTAATGTTATTTATATTTTTCATTGATATTATTGTGGTAAAAAAGTTAATTGGGTGCTAATACCTATATAATGGGTGCAATCATACCAATTAAACTAAATAATTTGTTTTTGTGTTTCGATAATTTTACTTTGAAATTTATGGGGTATGAAGATATGGATTCATGCTAGAAATTACTTTCAAAATGGTGAAAATTTTCATGAAAATTGGAAAATGGTTTCTTAATGTTGTTTGATTAAGTAATAGGTTAATTGATTAAAAAGGATATTTTCTCATGAAAATTCCTTACTATGTTTTTTATAATTAACAACGAAAGTTTATTTGAGTTTATTGGTGTTTGCATGTTATTTTGTAATGTGATTGCGTTACTCGGGTTGAATAAGTTGGGTTTCAACAATGATGTGTTATGATGAAAATGAAGTGATATGTGAGATCCATTTATATTTCTATTTATTTTGTGAATGTTCCATGAAGTTGGTCGCTTATATAGAGCCTTGGGTTAAGTTAGGACATGATATTGTGTTGTGAAAGCTATGTGTTTGGATTTTACTTGAGTTAGGAATATGAACTTATGTGATTCCATTTTTTTGTGATATTATATGACATGATGACATGAAATTGGTATATGTGATGCTTCTGGGACATGTGTTAGGATACAATATTCAGTGGTTACTGACATTAGATAAAGCATGTATGAATTTATTTGGGTGTCTTGGTATATAAATAATACTTTATTCATATACAAAATATTATATTACTAAATCATTTAAATATTTACACAGTTTAAATATTTTCAAAATTAAATCCATTGGATTCTATGGGTTGTAGTGAGTTTTACTAAGGATTTTATTCAGACTACCTATATGTACACACCCCATGTGAAATAGATTATATGCATGAAATTTATGGTAATGTAAAGAGGCACTTGTAGTAGGGTGATAATGTATAGAAACATTTTGGAGATTTTTTTATGTGGTTTTGGAGTAGGGTGCAATTGGTTATCTAGAGTTAGTTCTATTTTGAATTTTCACATGTATCTTTTATAATTTTTGTAATTGAGTCTTATTCTTTATTAATGTTTGGATGTTTGACATATATGGGAATTTATCTGATATTGTTATGACATATTGATCTTTTTTATATATTTTTTATAATTATTTTCTTTGTTATGTCATTCATTTTCATATTTTTATGCCATGAAACATTAAAGGGTCAATCACTCCACAAGTGATTTCTAAAATCCCTCAGTTCCCATTTCTAACCTCAAGTGTTTGGGGAGTGAACATATGGACATAGGTCATTTCATCTCAATGTTAAGGGAATTCTAGAGTGTGACATTAAAAAATTGTATTAAATAGGTACCTCATTTTTGGTTTTGATATTTGGGATTTTGTAGGTTGGCGATTAGGAGTGAGGACTTTGTATGAAATCCATGTTTTTCTTGCTAGACAGTATAACAATGGTATAAGTCTAAGTTACCAAGGAAGTAATGGATTGTATTTGGTGATTTTTACAAAGATATTTTTTTTATTTTGGCTACCTATTTGAGAGTGAATGGTGGGTGAATTCATCTATCATTTTTTCACATGGGTAAATGACATGTGTGTGTGTGTCTGTGATTCTGATTACTTTTTGAACTAAATGTAAGTAAAATAACTTAATTATTTATAAACTAATTAATAATTTCTAAACAACATATTCATAAGGTATTAGTTAACTAGAATTCATAAGATGAACATATAATATAGTGTGATTAGTTTTGGGTGAGTTATTAGCTTTTTAACTAGTGTAGGTATTGATTCATGATGCAATGGTTGTATGAATTTTTATTATTATTGCATATTAATATGTGTGTTGGGTTTTTTGAGTTATGGAACTCAATATGGAATTTGATGAGTCTCATTTGATAGAAATTGCGAAGGAGAATTCTATTGAGGGGTTTATAGAAGGATAAGGTGAGAGTGCTCCTTTGGTGGGTGATCTTGGGACACTATTGGAAAATAATATCATCTAGATTTTGTTGAACATGGTTTATAACATGAAGGAATGATCACATCAAGAAGTGGTGGTGGTGTTTGTTGGGATTAATGATTTTTGAGTGTAACAACCTCCTATCTTTACAGGAGATTATAGGACTCACTATGCTAAGGAGTATCTAGAGAGAATTGATAGTACCACTGAGTAAATTGATTCTCCTATGGGAAAAGGGTTATGATTTCTATTTTCATGCTTAGGGGAAAAACCCGATGTTGGTGGGATGTCTTGGTCCAAGTGAAGTGCCCCGTAGGGTTTTTATGGGAGGATTTTCAGGTTCTCTTCTTTAGGTAGTTATGTCCACAGATGATGAGGATCGATATAAGACAAGATTTTATAGTTCCAAAGTAGAGTTATATATATATTGTTATTTATGCCTCTCAATTTATAGACCTGGTCCATTTTTCATTAAAATTGGGAATGAGGTTTCTAAATCCTATCAGTTCGGGTATTGGTTGAAGTTACAAATTTGGTTAAAGAATCATCTGTTTTGTTTACCTAATTTTTTAGAAGTAATGAAAAAGGATCTTATGGTAGATAATGATATTTAGGGATAGAAGTGGGAATCGGTTAGACTATGTTAATCGTGTAGTAACAATAAGTTGAAATGAGATGATTACAACATGGTTGGAGAGTGATCAACTTTTTTGGGGAAGACATTTTCATCTCCTTTGTTTAGAGACAAGGCACTGTAAAATTTTTATCAGTGTGGTCTAGAAGAAAATATCTGATCTTTCTGTCCTAGTGAGCCTAATGAGTTACACTCTTTTTGTCCCAATAAGCCTAATGAGTTCCATTTTCATGCAAGATGTTCTTATTTACCTGATTAATAGGATAATCGTGAGAGGAAACATGTTCCCCAATATACGTCGGTTGCATCACAACCACCTATCACATCTTATGTATGCAGACGATGAAATTTTATTCTTAAATTACATCAAAAGATCAATCTAGGGCATTCTTAAGTTACTTGAAGATTAGAGAAAATGGGGCGGCCAATTTATCGACCACTCAAATAGTAGTATTTGTATCTATAGAATATGCTCAGAAAACTGTGCAAGCTCTATATTGAATAGATTAAATATGAAAATCAGTCACTTTTCCATGGATTATCTAGGTTCCCCCATCTCCCCAAGGAGGCTCCAAATCAATCACTTTGATTAGCTTATGATAAAAACCTTAACCAGAGTTTTAAACTGAAAGAAAATGCTTCTTTAATTCTATGGAAGAATAACTCTCATCAACAAATTTCTCTCATCAATCCCAGTTCATGTGATATCTTCCATAAGGGTCTCCAAGAATGTTATATTAAACATTAAAGGAATCCTCGCCTCTTTCTTATAGGACACACAATCTGAAGGAAAGCATCACTGGGCCTGCTGGGATCCACTGGCCAAACCTACAAGTGAGGGAGGTATTAATGTGAAAAATATCAACGAAACCCTGTATTTCATTCATGACATGTTCTCTTGGTAATTCAAAGAGTATTATACCCATTGGGGAAAACAAATTAAAGAAAAACATAATGGTTTTATGGGTTACTTGACAGGAATCTCGACCTCTATTTGGCCCTCTGTCTCCCCTCACATATAGGTTTTTCTCCATCACTCATACTAGATTTTAGGGTGGGGTGAAATATCCTTTTGGTTTCACAACATGACTGGATCCTTTCTTGGGACCCTCAGTTTTTTGGTCCCATGCTTAATGTTTAAAGAGGCATGCAACAACCCAAGTTTCATCAATACCGTACTTAACTCATCCTAGCGTAACATTTTTGATACTATTGAAAGTGTAAAATTTTTAAACTATTGAAGTAAATTTGGATAAAGAAAAACTATTCTTTATGGCATCGGTATCTGGTGCCTTTTTTGCAAAGAAATTGATGTCCATTGTCTTGTTTGCAGAATGTTGGTTGTTTTGGAGGGCTCACAACTATTCTCTCTTTAAATGGGTTAATAGTCGGGGTGAGGTTATGATTATTTTCACTAAAAACCATCTTCTTTATATGGTCAATCTATTGAAAAATGGGAAGATTCTCCCACTCTCATGCCTCTCTGATCCTTGCTTCCCCTATTCTCTGCAATCATGGAAATCTACAGGGGCATTGGGTATGATGGGAACCTCACCCACTAGGATTCAAGCTAAATACGAACAGCTCATGAAAATAGAGTATTTTTAGTAGAGGTGGTGTGTTTCATGACTTTAAGGGATCTATTACTCTTTATTTTAGTACTTTAGTTGGCCAAGGCCAATCCCTTCAGGCTGAAGCCTTGGCGCTCCTTACTTTCCTTCAGCTTTTCCACCAACATCATATCACCTTGGCAGCATTCGAAATGGATTCTCTCATTCCATTTGAGTCACTAAAAGGAATTTTATGGCCACCTTGGTCAATCATTCACATCATCTGAAAATTTCATGGGATTATTAATATTCAAATGAGTGTCCTTCACACCTGGCAGGAAGGCAACAAGGTAGTATACTTTCAGGCATCATCGTCTGTTTTTTCAACACCTTTAACTTTATTTTATTCTTTTAATTATTTTGAGGATGGATTTTGTTGGGTGGTGGGATACCTTTAGATTTCACTACATTAGACCCCCAAAATTTGGCCTTGTGTCATCTTCCCTATTTTCATGTACCACTTATTTTTAATAAAATTTTAGGTTGATGATGATGATTGAAGGCTATAATTTAGCATCCACATAGGCATCACATGGATAGGATAGTGAACCGAAGTAGAGTGATATCCATATATCATATTAGAGTTCTGATGGTGGATGAAATATTTGTTCTCAATGAAAGGTTTAGAGAGGAGTTTCTTTGTTGGGAAGTCAAGTGACCTAGGGGTTGGGTTGAGGTGTATATTTTTGTTATTTGTTTTCTATTGAGATAGAAATTATGGATCTTGGTGATGGTTCTTACATGATATGAGTACAATGATGGTTACCACTACCTTGGATAATGTTTTTTTTGGATTGTGGTGATTTTTATTACTTTATGTATTCTTATATGTTTTTTTACAAATTTTAGTTTTTAATTTCTTTCCTAGAGTTTTATCTTTTAATATCCCATTTTAAATAAGAGAGGAACTCAATAGAACATGTCAATCTTGGGCTATTTATATATCTATTTATGAACATATTTGAAAATTATTTAGCCTAGAGATGAAGTTTTTTGATGTGATCATTGGTATACTATTGTTTTCAAATTTATTAGTGTATATTGATTACTATCAAAGATTCATTCCATTATTTCTTTTTGAAGATGAATCATATTCACTTATATGAGAATGAACTTATAATTACTGTAGTTCCAAGTGTGATTTGGGGAAGCTAAGGAGGTTTACCTCACAACTACATTGGATTTATCTTAGGTCATTTGAGGGTGATTTATATTTTTTTATTACTCAAATGGTTGATAAATATTTGGATCTGTTTCTTGAAGACTTGATTGGGTTTCCTCAAGATAGGTTGGTGGAGTTTGTAATTAAATTGGTACTCGATACTAAGACTATAACTTTTCCCCCAAATCGCATGGATCCAGATGATCTTAGAGGGTTAAAGAATCATGCATAATATCTTGAATCAAAAGGATTCACATGGAAGAGTGTGTCTATATCTAATAAAATATTAATTTTTTTAAGAAATAAGAATAGAGTTTGTGGTTTTTTATTGAATACTATTGGCTAAATAATATTTCCCTTAAGAATAGATATCGTTTTTGAAATATAGATAATTTATTAATTTTTTTGAGAGGATACCATGGGGTTTCAAAGACCATTCATTGATTAAGTTTTCATTAGTTAAAAGTGTGAGTAGAGGATGTCTATAAGAACGCCTTTTAGACAGGGTATGGTCATTATGAATTTTTAGTGATTCTTTTTATAATGAAAAATATACTATCTATATTTACATACTTGATAAATTATTTTTTCTATCCTTTTTTTAATTCATTTGTGATTGTGTTTATCAAGGGTATATTAATATACTTATGATCCTATAATGAAAATTTTTATCATTAGGATATTATCTTGGATACATTGAAATCTTATCTCTTATATTCCATGATGCAAAGTGTCAACTATAGACCTGAGAGGTGAATATTCATGGGCATATTTTCTTAAAATATAGGATATTTGTGGATCTAGAGTTGGTTGATACTATTATATCTCTAGTGGTTCCCAAGAATATATTTTAGACATGGATTATCTGGGGTCTTGTAGGATTTTATTTCATATACATCCAAGACATTCATTACCTAGATACATAGATTATAAGACAAACTAGAAAGGGGGGAAGTTTTATTGTGATGATAAATGCGATGATATATTGTAGGAGTTGAGGAAGAGGTTGACATTAGAACCTATTCTCATCTTTCCAGTGTTTGGGTTGGGTTATGAGGTATATTATAATGCCTTTGGTATCAGATTGTGGTGTATGTTGATATAGGATCTAGATTAGTGGATTATAATTAGCAACTTATTATATTACTTGAGAAGAATTATCTTACTCATGATGTTGAGTTGACTGTAGTTGTGTATGATCTTAAAATTTGGTAGTATTATTTTTTATTGAGAATTTTATGGTTCACACCAACCATGAGAGATTAAGGTATATATTTTCTTAAATATATTTAAACCTTTGATATAGAAAATGGGTCAAATATTTTTATTCCTTTGATTTTTAGATGATATGTACTCCTAGGAAAGGGAAAATCATTGTAGATTTTTTTACCAAGAAGTCCTAAATGGATGTTAATCACAATTCGATAGAGAAGTGGTCTATTATGTTTCTTTTCATAGATTTATATCTTAATATATCCAAGGTGGAGGGTTGTGTTGTATTAATACATCTATCTTTCACTTTATTATTGATGGAGTGGGTGAAAGAATTCCTGAGATAAAATTCAGAATGTCAATGTTTTCAAGAAAGATTATATGTTGGGGGGAAGATGCCCATATTGACGATTAGATCAAATTATCACTTGTAATTTCATAGAAGTAATTTTTTGGTGGTTCTATGGGAATAAGTGATCATATATTTTCATATCTCTCATTAAGAAATTCATCCTTGTCTGACCAAGATACACCATGTTCTTCAACAACACCTTTTGTGTCCAAGTTTAAAATGGGGCACGGTTAGATTTATTTTTAGATGTTTCACCTAACAATGTGTGAAATATAAACAAAAAAATATAGTTGTAATGATTTGAACATTATCCATTCTAATGTAAAAATGGGGTGTTGTCACCATATATTTTTAAAAGGCTTATCAATGTCATAGAAAAGCAAGGATGTAGTTTAGGTTGTCATTGTATAGTTAACTAAGGTTTTTTTATTTCTTTATGAGTAGGAAGACTCAGAACATTGAGGATCTTGGTAAGAACTATATTAGAGAAACTAGTAGACTTCCTGGGATACTAAATAGTGTTATATTATATTGTGATGTGATATTCATTCCATGAATCCTAAAAGGCTTACAAAAAAAATTGGGTTATCATGTGAATATGAGTACAGCTTATCATCACTAAAAGGATTTTCAATCTGAGAGTACTATTTATATTCGTGAGGATATGAACTTTACATGTATTATTATTGTTGGGGTTAATGGGAATATCATGTTTCCTTGGTAGAGTTTCTTTATAAACATTGTTACCACCCATCTATCCTGATATATCGATTCTAAGAGTTTCATTAAATCTTTGTCAATTTAATTTTTATTATATAAAAGCTAGTGAGGTGTATTTCTTTGGCCATAAATTGGGGTAATAGACTTTTGATCTTTTGGGGATAATCAGAAAGAGGTTTTCTATAAGTCAAAGAAGGTATTATTATTATTCAAATCAAAGGTGTCATCCTCTCTTGTTTGATGTTAGAGATTATTTCTTTCTCCATGTTTGACATTAGTTAAGACATTATAGAATTAAAAGAACGAAAATATGAATCTATATTTTATTGGATTTTCTGAGATATTATAGAGGATTGTGGAGGATTCACATCTCTTCTCATTTCCTTCAAAGTATAACACCATGCATGTTTTTTTCTATGCCTCAACTAAGTAAATGTAAACCTAATCAATATTATATACTTTAGTGTGATGATATAGAGCATGTGGAGAAAAAATTATTTTCCAGAGTGATTGGTTCATATTGTTGATTGAAATAAGTAGTGGTTTTAGGGAGGGGTTGTCTCACTTGCATGTGTTATATGGTAGTATGAACATGTTCAAGAGGGGTCGTAATAATGAAAAGTGTAAATAAGGTACCAATGGATGGATTAATTCATTGAGGATACCTGATAACACTTCTCTAGGGTGAGGAGGCCTCTAGTTGGGAGTTTATAATGACACTGATCATTTAGGTATGTATTTGATTGAATTTTAATGTATTTGGAATAATTTTTAGATCCATATTACATGTTTATTTTTTTTTAAAAGAGATATGAATGTAGTTTAGGGGATTAATTTTTTGGGAGTTTTCTAGTAGAAACCATCACATACCTGGTCGTTGAGTATTCAGTATGTGGTGAGGGTAGAAGGGGTACAAGTCCACCAAAGTAGTCCCAGGGTGGTCGGTGTGCACCAGGTGTCTGATGATGGGTGACCAGTTTCCCAGTGTATCTAACAATGGTTTTTAAATATGGGGAAAATTTTATTTTATAATATGATATATTTTAGACTTTAATATAATATAAAAAATTCTTGGGCTCATTTTTTATGATATTTGGTGGATATAGTCACTCTATTTCTCTATTAAATGTAAAAGATTGATTTATTTTTTGTTTCATGTTAGGGTTTCCATTAATTGGTGTTGTTAGCTATATCTTGTTATGAGAATCATGGACATTAACCATTTTTGTTTTGATAATGAGTATTAGTTTTTGTACAATTATAATTAACTCTCTTCCCTTCTAGTTAGTAAGTCTTGAGACTTCCTTAATTTCTTAGAGTAGTTGAGGATCCATTCCTTGTATATATTTCCTAAAAAAATTGTAGGTGTCCTCCTTCTCTACTTATATGTTTAACATGTTTTTATATGTAATTTTTGTACAATTTTTTTATTTTATAGTTTATTATGAGTTGTTTAACAAGGGAACTCGGTTATATTATAGAATACTAATTTTCTACGAATTATTGAGTGATGTTTTTGTTATAATAATGTTTTAAAGAGATATAGTCAATGAATTACATGCTTAAAAAGGAAATTTAATGAGGATTTGGAAATGGGAAATGTATAGTTAGTTTAAATGATCATGGAAAGTTTATTGATAATATAAAAAGGGTATAAAATGATTTTTAATTGACGTTTTAGTGTGTTAAGTGTGATTAAAAACTATATAAATTCATATTGTCCTTATATTAATTTTAATTAATTGTTATATGGAAAAAACTTGATCTTATGTGTAATTAATTAGTAAATAATTCTGTAAAAAAGTGTAATCAGGTGATAATGTTTTTGTAAGTGGGATATACACACTAATTAAACTAAATATGTTTTTACTGTGTTTTGTAATTTTGGTCTAAAATTCGTGAGTTGAAAAGGAAGAGATGCATATGCTATAAATTAATTTCAAAGTGGTGAAAAGTTACATGATAATAGGAAAATTATTACATAATTTGTTTTGAAAAAGTAATTCATTAAAATGATTGAAATGGTGATTTTTCTATAAAATTTTCTTTTTAGAAGTTGTGTATTAAACTATGAAAGTGTTCTTGGGATTTTAGTTTTTAAATGTTTTTTTGAAATTTGGTTGAGTTATTCAAGTTAAATGCCATAGGGATATACATTGATGTGTCATGATGAAAATAAATTGATTTATGATATGTATTTTTCTAACTATCTTGGATATGATTGTTTCAAGAAGTTTGTCTCTTTAAGGGAGACGTGGATTTGGTTGGGACATGAGATTTTTATGTGAGTGACATGTATTTGGATTGGAATTAAAATAAGACAATGAAATTATGTTATTATATGTGTTGGGAATATGTGATAATGTGATCTCATGATCCTGGAATATGAGATGATGGGGAGCCATGTGTTAAGATACCACATTAAATGGTTACAGACATCGATTGAAGGTTGTATGAATTTATTTGGATGCATTGTTTTTCACCTAATACATTATTTTGATTGTGAAAATGAATTTTTAAGTTAATTAAAAGATTATATTATTTTTATATGAATAAAATTAACACCATATGATACTAGGGGTTGTTTTGGTTTCTACTGTGGATATTATTCTCAGTCCTCATACATACACATCTCTTGTATGACAGATTTCGTGCATGAAATTATAGGTAAAAAAGGGCCTTTTTAGAAGGGAGATAATGTATGAAGACATAATGCAGTTAAGTTTTTTTTCTTTTAGGGTCACGTGTAAGGGGAATTAGACACTTGGTTCTATTTGAAATTCCACCTATATCATTCATACTTTTGGTTCCTGAGTTTTTTTAGTCATGTTTGAATGTATGACATACATGGGTATTTATAGGATATTTTTATGACTTATTGAGCATGTTAATATTGTTTTCTATTTATTGTTTTTGTAATATTTTTTTCATTGGATTTGATAGAATATTAAATAGTAAATCATTCCCAGAGTGATATTCTTAAAACATTATAACTAGTTACTAGCATTTGGAGATCATGGAGCTCACTTGAGGATAGGTAGCATTTTGCCTCAGTGGGATGGTTGTGTATGGTTGGGACATTACAATTTCTATATTTTTTCAACGATCCTTCAAATATTTATGGGTTTAATTATATAAGTCCAATTAACATTAAATTTTAAACATAAACTTTCCTCATTTTAATAGACATCTAATATAGATAATTTTATAAAATTTTTAAATGGAGAATAAATTAAACAGTGTAACGAGACCTTGTTTCTTTGGAAGACTGTATTGGGCCGATATTAACTTGGATAGCTGAAATAAAAATATTATAAAAAAAATTAATATAGTGTAAAATAGATACTTAATGTAGGATGATCAGTGGCATTTAAATGATTAGTCTGTTGTGAAGAATGGGTATCCTTTAAACTGTTAGTAGGATCCAAATAATGAAATGGATGATTTGTAATCACTTAATGATTATAATTATTGAGATAGGTATGTAAGTATCACATTTTTAATATCTTGGATATTTGATCGGTACTATATGGCCATAAAAAGGGATGTTAATAAGACCTTTAGTGAAAGCATTATTAAAAATACAATCAACAAATTAATCTAATTTTTTTATAAAAATCAGTTGAGATTTTATTAGTGATATACATCCAAATTCAATCCATTATAGTATAAAAAATGATCACAAAAACTTATTTTAATATTTTAATTATATATATATATATTATAACAATGTTTATAGGTTTTTAGTTCACTTTAGGAATTGAAGACACTACCAAGTAACAAATTTTTTTAACATGATAAATTATAGAATATGATACAAACAAAGGAGAATGTGAGATTAAAAGTTTTTGATTTTTAATATTATATAAAATTTACCATATTTTATTGATAATATATTCTTATAAATACTTTGAAGGAGGAAAAACTACAAGTGTAATAATTTGAATACATTTGCATGAAATATTTCGAATCTATTGGTGATTCTTTAGTCATGTGTAATTTTTTTTAACTTATGAGTGTCTTAGGAGAAACCATCAAAGATATAAGAATTATAAATAGAATATTATAAATAATTTTATCTTACTTTAATGGTGAAGTGTATGGGATTGATGTATGAGAGTACTTGTGTTGAATTTTTAATTACATGTTCAACATAGGAAATACATACTAAAATTTTTTATATGAAACACATACCTAAAAGTTTCAATAAAATGGACAAGGGAATAGATATATAGACTAACAAGGTGTTCTCAAACACTCATAGGATTGTGTATAACTAATTTCAAAAATAGAAAATAATTCAATAGAATCATATGATTTTATAAAAATATAGCTGTTTTCATCATCCTCCCAAAATATGATCCATACTTTTGAAATGATTCACAATCTAGTGAACTTGAGATAAATTGTATGGAATATTTAATTTTAAATCATATTTTGTATCTGATTGGACCAAATTATTTGTCATAAAAGGTAATAGTAATTATTTTTTAACTTAGAAATTTTTTTATATATTTAACTTATTTTCTAGAAGGAAATATATATTACAAAATTTAATTCCATAGATTTTTTTTTAAAATTAATTGAATAAAAATATATCATTTCTTAAATGATATTATTTAAGAAAATTATAATTTCACTTAACATCAATACATCATCATTAATATGATCCCTATAAATTATATTATTGGTTAATATTTAAAATTAATAAATTAAACTTTTATTTTTAAATAAATATATATATGGAAACATATTTATAATATGGATGATATGTATTAATTGTTTTGGTCTAAAAATATTCCCTTCAAATAATAAACAATCATATATAATGTATTAATATTTATAAAATTTTTATATATTGACATATATATTATCTTTGTTAGTTGTACTATATTTATATATAAATACACATTTATTTAAAATTTAATTCAAAAAAATCATAAAATTCAAATGTATTATAGAAAATTTATTCAATTTTTTAACCATTATAAACAGTATTATTCTAATGGATATTTTAATTTAACTAAGTTTTGAAAAATATTTCACCATTATGTAATATATAATTTTTTCACTAAGAATATTCATTAAAAATTTCTATATCCTTCATTCCTTTTATTTCATTAGATTGTATGTTATAATTTTTTCTCATTTCATGTATATATTACTTTTGAAAAGAAATTATATTAGTTTAATTAAACTAATGCCACTATTCATTCATAAGTTATAGGTAGTGAGTAACTAAAACTAAAAAATATATTAACTTTGATCAAATTTATGATACATTACTATAAAATAATAATCTAATTTTACTTTATTTTGATGAATTAGAACAAGTTTACAACCTAATATGATTATAACAATCATCTTATATGTTGAAAAAACTAAAATTGATGCTTGACTAAATAGATTATGGATTTAGACTATCTAATTTTATGATGGATATAAGCCTAATGACAATATTAATCCACATGTAATGGATTTTATGGGTGGGGAAATGAAAGTGAAGGTTTTAGGGGGTGTATATTAGAGAGAATATAGGATCTTAGAAAGGGGAGGGTTTGAATCATTCCAAAATTTCAAATCGCATTCTAATGATTTTCAAAATTTTCTCGTATAAAACATCTATTTCAATGGTTTCAAGAACTATTATAATAGACAATGGTATACTTTTTTTAAAAATCCACTTTTATATACTAATCTACACCAACCATTTTAGAAAATAGAGCAAATAAAACTATGGTAATACCCCATATTTCTATTAGTAATATATTATGATCAACTCCATCACATTGGAATCCAAGTTTTCACATGTATTTACCAAGCCTAGAATACCATTATTTTGGTTCTTGATTCAGCCCATAAAATGCCTACTTTAACCCATACACTTTTTTTTCATCTTCACGAATTAGAAATCCACATGGTAATTCAATGTACACTAATTATTTTGGGTCTTTATTAAGAAAATATTATTTGAAATCATTTGAAAAAAATTGAGTTTAATTTTCATCATTATGCCCAAGAAAAATATAATTATTTCTAATATATACATGAGCACAAACATCTTATCCATTTATATCCCCTAATTTTTGGGTTCAATGCTTCATAAATGACATTATTTTCTTCGAATCAAATTTTTTCCATCTGAATTCTCCCTATTATATAAAATCCTCTTTGTTCCAACAACATTCTTATCATCCAACCTAAAAAAACATCCTAAGTCTAATTGTTCTCATATTTTCCAATCCCATTATTCATATCATAGATCCACACCACTTTATTAGAATCCTAATTATTTATTTTCTTTAATTATGATAAGAGTGATACATAATTAATATATATCATTTTTCTTATTTTTTCTTGAGCATTATAGTCACTAACAACATTTTCTCATCAAATTCAACTTGTATTATTGATTTCCTTCATACTAAAGACATTGTTTTCCACTAAAAAAACACCTTATTTGTTTAAATTATCACTAGACCTTTTTTCTCCTTATATTCTGCTTAAATAGTCCAGTATTGTCTCCAAAATTTTATTGTTTACAAAATATTGTTTTATTTTCTATTATCATAAGACCTTGAATTTCACCAATTTTATCAATCCATTTATTCAATTATTTTACTTCCAATCTCTTTGAATAGTATTCAAGGAATATTGAATCATCTCCATGAGATTATAAATCTTTGTATTTATTTAGTTTTTTGAGTATAATGAATACACATCTGAATATTTTAAAGTACCATATAGGATTTTTCATGTACCATATCTTGAATGGGGGATTTTACTCACCATACATAATATGGATATATTAATGATATAAACCAATTAAATGTATAATTACATCCAAAAAATATCTAATAGGTCCTTTTTTACATGAATCAATTAATCCATGTAGCTGATTATCTGGTTCCTCCTTTCAACCACATCATTTTGTTGAGGAGTCCTTACGACTGATGTTTTGCATTTTATCCTATGATTTTTGAGATAATCCCCTACTAGAAATTCAATAAACTCTATCCCATTATTAGTTTGTAACATTAATATTTTCTATAAAAACATATTTTCTACCAATATTTGATAACATGTTATTAAATTAAATACTTAAAACTTGTGATTGATTTTTTTCGACAAAGATATTATATTATATTCATTACTAAGTAATTTTTAGTACCACATTACATTAATGTATTATGATGATATTATCCCACAAATATTAATATGAACTAATTACAACAACCATGTTGACTTCTTTAATTCTATATTATAATACATTTTAACAACATTTACCTTTTGTAAAACACCATTCAAATATGAACATTCACATTCAATATTAGGGACATCATCTATGTAATCCCCCACCCAGGTAACTCAAAGAATATACAAGCTAGCGGAATCACATGAACTTAGGTGGGCCTCTCCATAAGCTAGAGGCTTCCAACCATATATGGGAGCCTCTGATCAACATTGGGGAGAATATACTATCAATATAATATGAAACGATAATAATAATTAACCAAAACATTATCTACAACCACAATTTTGAGTATTCATATGAACTTATAGTAGAAATAAAACTATAAAGGAATCAACATAAACCAATGATATAATAAATGATTATGAAGGTCATAAATCTCACAAAACATTAAGGTATCACCAAATTTGTTGATCTAGTACAAGTCATTAAATAAAAAATTACCTAAGGAGTCTTCACTACAAACCCTAATCCTCAAATCCATACAAGTTTCCAAGCCTTGTCAAGTTACCCTAGCTTAGTCCCCAATAAAACCAATTAATAGAATTTTATATCATACATAAGGTCTATATATCCACTAGGGTGAACATATAATGTGTGAGAGAAAAACCTCAATAGTGAATCACCAATGGGTCTTCTAATATACACCATGTTATACCAATGTATGTATGAGAAAATGGATACACAATGTTGAAACACACACTGTATACAAGAATAAATGTGGGTAATCGTTTTCTTAATAGAAAACCACCACAGATGACCTTACTTGGTATTTTAAATCTATTTAATGATATCCATTTTAACAAAAAAGATAAAAAAGTGAAATATTATATCTTAGAATAAATTTCAGTTTTACCATAGATTGTAATGAGTTCTATATGGAATCTTAAACTCTCCGCCAGTCTAACCATGGGTATTAAATATTATATGGAATCCAAAACACTCTAATGGACTTACTATGGATTCCAAATACTTTATTGTAACCCAAAATCTCTATTGGTCTTACCATGGGTGGTAAAGAGATGATTTCTTATGGAAATCTCTACTAGTATCACCATGGGTGATTAATGTTTAATAGTGTCCCAAATACTTTACTAGTTTGACCATGGGTAAAAAATTCCATAATAAATTATAGGATCTCTACCAGTTTGATAA
Source organism: Viscum album (assembly GCA_963277665.1). Taxonomy (NCBI): domain Eukaryota; kingdom Viridiplantae; phylum Streptophyta; class Magnoliopsida; order Santalales; family Viscaceae; genus Viscum; species Viscum album. The sequence continues at coordinate 236,203,960 of OY728146.1, forward strand.
TTGGTACTAAATGGAATATATTATCCCATAATATCTATAAGATTGAATATAGGTTCTAAATTCTAGATGGTGTCTCACACACTCTTTTGGTCTGACAATGGTTTCTAAATAAACATATCCCAGGAGACAAGCACTTGTGTGATGCATCTCTATACCTTGGTTCTTATGGATCCATGCCATCATACCTAATATACTTGTATTCACATTTCAATTTGTATTAAATAAATATGGATATAGATCCCCATGTCCTAGAACTCAACTTGTAGGTTCCACATACAATAGGTATGATACCCTAACACATAGCCTAGATGATAGTCCCCATGAAATATATCTATTACCCTTATTAAAAATCTTCATAAATCTATCATAAAAGGATAAATTCCTCATGCTTGTCCTTATAACCAATTGGATAGTAAGGTAAACCAATTAGCATACACATATTTCTAATGGAAGGTAACCACTTAGTTCCTAAGACCCAACCTGGTCTTTAACTGTTGATATATCTTATATTAAACACCCTATTGATGATCCCATAATTCATAAGCATTACATTACCCTAATATCAATTAGTTAATGAAATTTTCCTTCCAATTTCCTATATCACCATACTTTTCAAGATACCTAATACCTATCACAATCCAAACACACTTGAGGACTAGTGGAAGAAAATTTATAGGGCATAAGATCACATTCCCAATATCCTACACTTGGTCGCCATTAAATTCCTCTCAAGGAAAGCTCACAATTAATCATGTAGGGTAGTACCAACTCACCACACTCCACCTATCCTTAATGGACTTATCATTATACGTGAAATAACCATGAATATTTCTCACCCTTAAGATGGTTATCCCAACTATTCATGAGATAAAATACCTCCTCACCTTCACTTATAGGCCTTAGAACACCATTATTTCCATAAAATCCTTAGAGAGAGAAACCTATGGTATAAAAAACTCATCCCAAGAGGAAAGAAAAATCATGGGACCCTTGTATACTCATTTTAAATTTTTTACCTCTTATTTATAGAGTCTAAAAGTGGATATTAATCACTATAAATGTTTTTGGGAAACCATTCTAGGGATATGATGTTCTGTGAAATATAATTATCCACTTTAGGAACTCTCAGAACCAATCTAAATTTCTGGAACCCAAACCCCCATGAAAGAATTCAAAATCGCACATATAATTATATAGTTAAGCATTATAGAGACCCCATATCTCAATATGGATTTATGTTCCTCAAAAAAAAATCATCCATTCTTATCTAATAGGGTGCCAAAATCCATCAAGTCCATGAGCCCATATATCATACAATAATATGAAAATAATTAATTAAAAAATTTTATAATTATTTAAAAAATTAAATTCAAAGGGTAATAACCTCTAAAATATCACCAGGTAATATGGAAATCATTAAATTATGACCAATAGTGTGAAGAAGGTCCATAGTGTACCCCTAAAGCCTATACAATAAAAAGAAAAATTAATCAATACTCCATCAATTTTACTTAGAAAAATCATTAGTGAAATCTGTATTAAAACATTATGATCAACCTTTACCAGACAAAATGATGAGTGATGATTCATGTTTATCATCTATTGACATCCTCTAGCCACTATACATAGAATCAACATCATTTTGAGATGATTCCCCCACGACCCTGTGTAATCATTATCAAATCCATAATTCCACCATCATTAAAATAAAGTTTAATTAAGTAGAGATATAAAATTGGAATAATATGAGGGATCATAACTCATTTAAAAAATTTCATATATCTTTGATTAAAATTGGATTAAAGTAGGGAATCAAGGAAGAATATGGGGAGGGATAGGGAAGCTAAGATGGCCTCATCCTGGTTCCTTATCTATTAAAAATAAGGGTGTAGATAAATGTGAAAATATAACTATACCCCTAATCTTTTTAAAAGGAAACCAATCCTATTGGTTACTTGATATGAAACATCGAATGATTCTAGATTATAATCCTTGATTAAATTGTCATCAAATATTTGGTAATTTTTCATATTTTAAAATTTTCAAAATTTTATTCATTTCTTCGCCATAGAAATATAAGTTATTTGATCATGAGAAGAAGAATATTTAATCACACAATATAAGAATGGTGTGATATTTGGTTAGAAAATCCTGATTCAAGGATTAAATATTTTCTCTTAAAAATTTAATTATCATTATAATATGAACAATTCATTATTTTCAAGAACATGTTGAATACTTTCTTGAGATTTTTATTCCACTAAGATTAAAAGAGGTAGAGAGAAAGATAGTACCCATTTTGTGATGAATTAAATAATAATTAGAGAAGAAATTCAAGTTATGGAATAATAATAATAATCCTATCAAATTACCCAATAATTTAATTTCTCCACCATTAACACCTTCGGTATGTAACCATAACTCCCACTGATTTTCTATTTTGAACTATTTATAAAGCCTCAGTCAACTTTCTTAAAATACACACCCACCATGATATAATTTTCTATATCATCCCAACATGACCATGAAAATTCCAAATGCCTAATAAAGAATAATATTATCACAAACCATTAATTTTAATATTGACTCAATTTTATGTCTTATTAATATTCATTGGGTAAATTTCTATTTTAAACATATATATATTTTTCATAACGAAAAGGATTTAAAATAGTCAATTGGATAGTATTTATAATTTTATAATTATTATGTTGATAAAAATGTTTTATTTTAAAGTTAATATGCTTTAGATTTTGATATATTCAATGATAGTTTACAAAGGAAAATTATGTTTATTTTATACATTGATATGAATATTTATCATTATGATTATTTTAGTATAAGGTTGTTCAAGGTAGTTAATGTTTTTTTATTTTAAAATAGATTATTTAAAATATATATTTATTTTAATAAAAAAAATTAAATATACATATTTTTTAATCTTGTAAAGTGTTTTTTATTTTAAAATTTATATTATAAGTTTCCTCATATTTTATGTTTATGAAAATTTTATAAAGTAAACAATCTGACTAAAAACTCTTATATATACTAAGTGTTGGAAAATATATAAAAGAAATGAACTTTACATATAATGCCATGAACTTTACCTATTGAGAATATTACTCATATGTATGCTGAATGTTTGAAATTCAGTAAAGTGTTATAACTTTACATACTATAGTATTAACTAGAATTTAATCTTATGTATTAGATGGTATGCATGTTTTTATAGAGAAGTTAAACCTTAAATATTAATATATTAACATTTATTTATCTTGGTATATATTCATAATTTTAAAAATTGTTTTTTTGAATGACACTTATTTATTTGATATTTAAAACGTATGTATCGTGGTGAGTCCATGCCTTCTCCAATTTTAACACTCCGAGTACCCTTATGTTTTCAATTAGTAACCCTTATGATATAGCGGCACAATATCCTAGTTTTCTAATATTTTCCTAACTAATTACCATTACATAGTGGGAGACTTACTCTTATGTATTGTGTAAGACATACCATCATATATTATAGTGTGATTCAAGGATTTTACATATTCCAGTCTTTAAGGATTGGGTAACCTTTATGCATTGCCTTTCCAGATTCATAATGTTTTAAAATAGACTCTTATATATTCAAGTATTGTTTCACCTTTATGTTTGTTTTTTATGAACACTTATGGCATGACCCTTATATTTATATAGTGGGTTCCTTTTATAACTTCCAATTCTCTCTCCAACTCTTCATTAGGGTGACTTAACTATATTTGGTTAATTGTTGAACCTCAATGAACTTTGACATATTGAAATAATCCTACACATTAAATGTTTTACTATTACATATCACATTATAACCCAATAATTTTCCAAAATTTAGCATCAAACTCATCAAATGCTTTTAAATGTTTATACATAAAATCCATGTAATTATAATTCCAAAATATTCATAAATATATGTGAGTTTTCATGAAAAAATATTTATGAGGCAATATAATTTTCATAGTGTGAGTAAAATATCACCTTTCCCATGAACAAAATAATTATGAAAAATAATATTTTACCCTGAATATCTCAATTTAGTTATCATTCTTAATGATATTCTATGTATCATAATCCCATGACTAGACATATTATCAATTGTATTTTATTATTGATATTTACCAATATTTATGTATCATCTTTATTACCATTACATATTATGTAGAGTGTTTTTCCAATTTCAAATTTTAGCATACACTTATCATATTTCATTATCGTTAATTTCAGATCATCCACTACTTTTGGTATCTGGTACTACATCTTCGTAGTGATTTTACTTCTGAATATACAATATTTTTCAAATTTGAGTCATTTTAATCTTCCAAAATATTTGTGGTTAATTTCTAGTATGGACCACTTTTTAAAATAGTGGATCCAAAATTTATCAATAGATTTTGGAATTCAACAAACCATAAGTAATTTTTATGTGTGTATATATAAAAAACATAAAGATCTTAAAAATAAGCAGATAAAAAGATGTTTTTAAATTCTATGATTACATATTCAAATTAAAAGAATTTTTAAATATGATAATATTACCGTTTCTCAATTTTTCAAATAATTATGAAATTTAAAATTTTTAATATTATAAATGACATTAAATGAGCTCCATGTTGAGATTAATAGTGGAGAAGTGGTTTATGCACCCACTCTTATATTTTATTTTTGAACATATTGAAAATTATAATCTATCATGAAATTTTTTATAAGAAAAACATAAATGTGTTACTAAATAAATATCTTAATAGGGTCTTCATACTTTAAAACTAAAGTTTAGTTAATGTTTATATGTATAAGGGTTTATCATGAGATAAGGGAAGAGTATTTTGTATGAAATATTTGATAATCAAAATAAGTGGGAATATATTTAGTGATGAATTGGAAATCAAGAGATGAGAGTAGGTGAGGATACATGAACTATTCTTGAATAAAAATTTATAATTTAAAAATCTCATATAATATTTTATTTTAGATGTACCATTTAAATAAGATTATAAAAGGGGAATACATATTCATGTTTACAAACATCTATACTCTAGATTTCCAGCTATACTCTACCCATAACTTTTCTCCAAGAACTATTAAGATCATTCTTTACATTTAGGTCCTAAGAAAGTGTTCTTAGGGTTTAATCACCAAGGTGATACTTTATGGAGTATTAAACTCTTATAAGGATATCAAATTATGGGGTTGTATACCTTCAAAAATTTTACATTAATGTTTTAAATAATTTCTCTTAAAAAAATCCTAGTATTCTCCATCTCTTTTCATTGATCATTTTCAATGTTCTATTTTTCACTTTCATTTTCATCTCAATAGGGAATTGGAAAACACAATATTTTAATATCATTTTCATTTTATGTGTTAACTGGAAATACTTAGGTCTATTTTTTGAAATGTATGTTTTTATTTGATTTATTTATTCTATGAATACATGAAATTTATATGTGTTTTATTCAAGTTACGGAACATATTAATTATATATGATGATGGGTGGGCTCATGATATAAACCCTTTATGCATTGTATATTGTTTTATTCTCTATAAATATGATGTTTTAATTAACTAAATATAATTTATTCTGTTATAGTTTATTAGAAATAACTATTTATAAGTAATTCTATTAAAAGGGTGATAATGAGTAGGATGTCATAATAATTCTTTTAGGTTTTTCTATACTTTCTATGTGTTTTTATATAAATAATTAAATTTCATGAAATGATAAGTTGATTATAAAAATGAATAAAAAGTTATTATTTTTTCAAGGTTAAATGTTTTTATTTGAAAGAACATTTATGATTTATATGTGAAAAAAACCATTCATTTTAAGAAAGATTTTTTTTACAAATTTTTATTCTTTTATAACGAACCTTTATAATTATTAAATTTAATTTATAAAAAATTATTTTCTAAAACTTTTTGGGAAAATAATTTAGTTTCATATTTGAAATTAATTTTTATATTTGTTAAAAAATAAAGAGTTTTACATAGTTTCAATGTCCTATAGAATTATCTTTATCTAACACTCTTTACTGATATTTTTATACTAATATCATGTTTTTAAATTATTTTGATAGGGATAAAGGATGTGTAAAAAATATTATGAAGTCTAATTTTTGGGTTGTGAGGTTTTCAACATTAACAAAGAAGATGTTTGTTTTAAAGTGTTTAGTTTAGTGGGAAATGTTCATTAAGTATTTATTTGGTTCTATAAGTTTTTCCCTAATTATCTAAAAGTCTAAACCAAAATGTTCTTAGTTATGTAAGTGATGAAATATTTCCCAAAATCAGGTATTTATGAATAGTTTTGTTTTATGGATTTACAATTCATATCAGTGAATGGTTTAGATAAATGTAGATATCAGGATATTATCAGTTGATGATTATTTAAGAGTTGCAGATATCATCATGGGTTATTAAGTTTATGGGTGATCATATATTCAAAAGCATATAAATTATTTTCAGGTATTATATGATTGTAATTTTAAGTTGATTAATGATATTTTTAGATATATTTATTGGGTTTTATGAAGAATACACTATTTAGGTATAAATAAACCTTAGGGTTTATATATAATTTAATTATGAGGTAATTAAGTTTATTTATAAAAAAAATGTTAATTTATTTTGAGAAAATAGGTTGTGTAGTATAGATATCCTTTGATATTGAAATGTGATTCCGTGAAAAGGTAATTCAATATATTTTGGAATAAGTTTACTATATTTTTGGGAATTTGTTATATGTTACCATGCTTTAATGTTAAAATGATTGATATTATTTGAGGGATTTTTATTGAATTATTTTTTAGAAGAATATATAATTTTATTATTTTCTATATCCAAGTGAATCAAGTTATTTTGAGAATAGATGAATAAATTATGGGATTATATAATAGTAAGAAATATGTATGGGGATATTTTTGGTTTAATAATTATTGGGATAAAGGTAAAATTAATTTTTGGAGGGAAAATATGATATAGGATTCCATTATTTTTATATTTTGAATTTGGATAAGATAATTTTAATGAATTTATAAGGTTTAGTTTCTTTGGGGACTAAATGTTGAGAAATTAGTAAAGTAACGTAGTTTTAACTTGGGGTGTTACTATTTGACATACTCATAGGATGGTTTATAATGGTTTTCTTAAGTTGTTATCTTTATTAGTCCCTTTTTTAATTTGTAGTTGAAAAAATGGATAACCAAATATGAATAATTAAGAAATGTTTCATATATTTAGTTATTACTAAAGTAAGGTGGTAATTGGAAAAGTTATAATTTGGTTGTTTATAATTCAAATAATGTTATGTTGTAATATAATATTAAAGATCAGTTATCAATATAGAAGGAATAATATTTCTCAAAACATTCTTATATATCATAAATGATTTAATTATAGTTATTATTACAAAATCATGAACATGTGATTTCAAAAACTATTAGAATATTCATACGACTTGTAAATGGTAATATAAAATATAAAAAACCTCCTCCATAACTTGAAATTTTCTTTGATCCCGAATTGTTAATGATAAAATTTTAAAACCTCAAGTTTCTTATTTTTATTGATTTAAAAGGAATATTCAATGTATTTACAAATAGGTTACCCTATCCAAAAATTATAATCCATATAATTATTCCAAAAAACATACAAATGAAGGAGATATTCGAGGATCCTATAGGTACTTAGTTTTAATTTTTTGACTTTTTTGGAAATACATCAAATTTGTTTGGAAAAGATGTAAATCTAAAATTACATATCTGAGTATATCTGAATATATTATAAAAATTAGGCTTATTAGTACATTTTAAAATTATATATATGAAAAAAACATGTCAAAATTATATAGTTGTTTTCATAATTTTAGAGATAAATTTAAAAATTGTATTTGTACAAAATAAAAGGAATATTTTGAAATTTCTTTAAAATATTATTTCAATGCATAGATTGTTGCACATTGGGAATGAAAAGACTTTGAAAATTAGGGATTCTATTAAAGGTATGAATTATTTTATTGTAAAAATTTCTTATATTTAAAATATTATTAGATAAAGGATATTATGATATTTTTATTAATCATAGGAAATATGTATTATTGAATAAGAATAGAAATATTGGTAAAAGTTTATGAAGAAGTTATTTTCTTGGATAGTCTATTTTTAAGTTTTAGGTTCTAGAGGGTAGTGATATTTTTAATTTTTTCCAAGAAATAAATTTTTTTAGGTTGATCTTTCTTTAAGCTGGATTATATAAAAACAAAATTATTTTTTGTAATGAATCAACTTTTTTATTTTCAATATTCATTGAAGAAATATTTATTTTAAATGTATATATGTTTAATTAATGAACCATAATATCTAATATATTCAATTAGTTACCAGTAATACTTTTAAAATTATTTTGATGTCAAAATATGTTTTCAAGGTCAACATGATTTATAATTTTGATATATTATAAGATATTTCTGTTAGTTATATATATTTATATGGAATTTATTTTTATGATAATTTTGGGAATAATAATTTCATGGAAATTATGTTTTTTTATTTTCAAATTTATTATTTACATTGAATATTCTACTTAATAAATGTTTTTTAATATATATGTTTTTAATCATGTTATATGTATTTTATTTTAAAATTTATATTTTGAGTTTCTATATTTTGATCGTGAATAAATTTTGATAAAGTACAAAATATTACTAGGAGTACTAATGTATATTGACATTCTGGTATTTGTTTTAGAAAATGAACTTTACTTATGAAGTGAATACCCTTACATGTATAAAATACTACTCTCACATATACTAACTATTTGAAATTAAATAAATCATTATACCTTTATTCATTATAGTATTACCTAGAATTTACTCTTACATATTGTAAGGTATGGGTTTTTACTAAAGGAGTTGTCCCTTATATATCACTCTATTTTTATTTATATATCTCAATACATTTTCATAATTTCCCAAAATCATTTGTTTGAATAAATATTATATATGAAATATTTGACTCTTTTATATTATAATTATTGAATTACTTTTCCAATTTTTCCACTATGAGTACACTTATGATTCTAGTGAGAAACCCTTATGATATAGGTATATCATATCCTATTATTTGTAGTAATATCACATTTTCATAATTAATAAACTTATATATTTGTAACCTCATCCTTACATATTGTGGAAACACACCTTTATATATTATAGTGTTATTAGGAAATTTTAAAAATTTATGTATTCTAGGGTTGTGACACCTTTATGCATTGCCTTTACTAATTCCTTAGGTAATAAAAGTGACTCTTACATATAAAGGGAATTTTTTTACCTTTGTGTTTTTTTAATCTTCACACATGACATAACCCTTGTATTCCTTCCATGGTTTGTTCCTATAAATTCTGAAACCACCTCTTTTACTTTTTTAGCATGATTTAACCTAATCTGAAAAGGTTTTGAATATTTATATAGTGATAAATTCTGAAAGTCTACCACATATTTAGATTTTTTCGATTATCCAGAAAAGTTTGCACCATTAATTTCAAATATTTTATCTTTAACCTCTATAAATGATTTCAAATGTTTATACATGAAATCCCAGAAAGTTTCATGCCGACATCCACTTAAATCTATGAGTATTTTATGAAAAGGACTTTGTGGTGAAATATACCTTTCATAGTGTGAGAAAACTATCACTTTTATGATGAAAAACATGGTCACAATGTGACATATATTTTCATGGTGGGGTCAAGTCATCAATAATTACATATAATATTACATGAATCAATATACCATGGATGTCTAGATTATCAACAATAATTTATAATTTTTAATGTGTAACTTTTATGTATCAACTTCACTACCTTTACACCTTCTCTGAAGTGATTTTACCTTTTCCAATTATGGAATGAACTTCTCATATTCTGATATCCTTAACTTTTAATAATCCTTTCTTCTATTATTTATTACTTTATATTATTAGTACTTATGCTTATGGATATAGAAAAACATGAATTTGTGTCTCATATTTTAACTTCAAAACAATTTCATTGTCATTTTTAATGTGTTCCACTTCTAGAAATTATGCTCCTATAATTTATATTTACCTTTATAAATTACATTGTTCATAAGTAATCATTATATTTGGATAAATATATAATAACATGAAGATCTAAAAAAATAATCAGTGAAAATTATGGATTTAAATGTTTGTATGGTATAGTTAAATAAAATTTATTTTAAAATATGACAAGATCATCACTGTATGACTTTTTTAATTATTATCAAAGGAAAAAAAGAATTGTATTAGAAATAACATTAAATAAGGTATATACTGGGGTTGTGATAGATAATGGGTTCACAAACCCATTCCAATATGTTATTTATGATTATATTTATAATTCTGAATATCTTATGTGTGGGGTCAAAATACGTTTTTATACTCTAGTTTTGAAAATCACAATATACATTGTTTGTTGTTTTTAATTTTTATTGAGATTTATTTTCAAGTTGAAGCTTTATAATGTTTTAAGTTCCTTGAATTGTCATTCTAATTTAATTTTTTCCTAATTATTAGAACACTAACAAGAGTATGTTTTTTTAAGGTATAATATATTATTAATTATATTACTAACAAAAAAATTTCAGAAGAAGTTTCTTGTATTATTTGTTGTAAAGAAGGTGCGCTATAAAATAGTTGTAAAACCTCATCTATTGAAGAATAATGGAGTGTTAATCCATCAAAAGGTGTACATAATGCTACCAATGTAGTTGTAAATATACCTAGTAAACATAGAATTCAAAAAATAGGTTTAGTTATATCCTTCATATATAAATATCACTGTAAGGTTAAGTTGAAAGAGTAGAGAATGAAAATATATCTGAAGTTTTTACATGTTTTGTGGGATAAGACACTTAAATTACATGACTTCTTCTGTAAGAAATATTTTTAGATAATATTCTATTAAGATCATCAATGTGTGAGGATATATTTAAAATGATATTAAACTATTTCTCTTGATTTTTGTGTGTTATGTTCTATGATATTGTGGGAACCTGATACAATGGTGATAGAAGTTGTTCTGATCTGGTGTGATCAAGTGATTTGAGAAAGAAGAGATATGTTATTTCGATCAAAATGATGAGGGAATATAGGGTTTTGAAAGGGATGAATAACAATATTTTTGTAACCACGGATACCTAAATTTGGGTATAAGGAAATCCTTATCACATTGGGTTTAAGTAAATATGTCTCTTTGTTGTGGTGTTACAAGTTGGTCTTTTTGTTTCTGTTAACAATTTTCTTTTTTAAAATATTTTGTATCCAATGTAAATAAGTTTTATATTTATATAGTTTCTTAGTTACTATATTTTAAAATATGATCACTTAGATACTTTTTCAAAATAATATCTATCCAGTTTTTTCTTATTATTTTTATAAGAAGAAACTCATTCAGAATTTTTTTTCATGACCTGTCCCCTGGAGCTCGTGTCGTGACTACCCTAATCCTACCTCCCAATGGAAAGGGGCTAGAGACAAGAGAGGAAGGCATTATTCTATAACTGGGTGGAATTTTCTTAAGTACCTGTATGCATGCACGCACACACATCCAAAACACAATGATGAAAAGTAAACAAGCATGACACTAAGAGAACCAATGAGAGTAAAAGTAAAAAACTAAAAGTAAAGGGGCCAGAATTGAATCCCAAAAAAGAAAAGAAAAGTACAAGATACTAAATTCCATCTATGGTAAATCTTACCTAAAGGGTAGGTGAAGGGGGTCCCACCTAAAGTCATAGAAGTATGCCTCGTCTGTCGGATCTTACAAGGCACCACCTCATGCTGGACTAACAAGGTCTTGGTCGAACTGTATGTCGTTTGTATAGGACACAAAACATGTGGGCATAGCCTGTGTAGGGGTGAGTAACACAATAATCATTAAGGACCCCAAAACATAAAGTAAATTCCACAATGGAATGTATGCACAAAGTAGACTAACAAAGAGTTACATGAAGTATAGCCTCTAAGAAGTATAGTTGAGAGAGATAGTCACTAGAGTCCACACACACAGGTATAACCAAAAGTATAGAAAGTAAGACTATCTGTCTTAATGTTGAACATATTTTACTACTGAGGGACTCATCCCCGATGAGTCACCATGGTCTGTTGGGCCACTGAATCCCGCTTGTCTGTTGGGCCACTAAGGTCCACTTGTCTGCTGGTCCACTGAGGTTTTCTTGTCCGCCGGGCCACTGAGGTCTGCTCATCTTCTGGGACACTCCAATCTTATCATCTACTAGGCCACTAGGGTCCACACATCTGTTGGGCCATCAGGGTTTCTTTTCTGATGGGCCTCTATGGTCTACTCATCTATTGGGCCACTGAGGTATGCTCTTCTACTGGGCCACTGAGGTCCGCTCATTTGGTGGTCCACTGAGGTCTACTCTTCTATTGGGACACTGAGGTCAATTGTTCTACCAGGCCACATAGGTCCCCTAGTCTTCTAGGCCACTTGGGTCTTCTCTTATGCTGGGATACATAGGTCTGCTCGTCTTTTGGACCACTCAGGTCAGCTCATCTGCTGGTCCATTAAGGTCTACTCGATTCCCACTCATAACACCCTTTATTCTGAGAGAATCTAGTCCTCAATCTATTGGTCTTATTTCAAATTCCATTAAAACATACATCGAGAATGTAAAAATTACCTTCTCGTTATGAGGTTCCCAATGCCTCAAACGACTAGTCAATAAGATACACGGTTTGGAAGTTATGCTTGTTTTACTGAAATGGGGCCGGTGGGGTCAAGGTCCAGTCTGACCTGACGCAGCCCAGGGTCCACCGACCATAGCTAACTCTTACCCAACCTAGATCTGACCCAGACCGGTTGTGCCCAGTCCGAACCTCTGGGCCATGGGTCTGGCCCATTGGGCCACCAGGGTCGGCCTATCTTCTCCAGCCCTACCGACCACTATGGGCTGGTTTGGTCATCACCAAATGTGGTGATGTCCGTGTCCCCTCTGCGTCACATAGCTGGCAGCTTGCTGGCCGTCTACCTTGAACGTGGTCCTATGGATCGCAGGTCATCGGTCCTGATCCAGCGCCCCTTAGGTGCCGCAGTTTTACACTGTCGCGGCCCTCTGATCATGACCTCAGCCGCTTCGGTAAACCGCCTCACCCACACAGCCCCCAGAACTCCACCTCTTGCATATAGCCATCACCGGACTTCGCGGGTGCCTCCGCCAATGATGGCGCGCTAGTAGTTTCTTCCATGGGCCATCAAATGTGCTTCAGTGGTCCCTTTATCGATCCAGAGGGCGTTTTAGAGTCCTCAAATCATCGGATAACCTACAGTGGGCTAAAAATCATCTTTTTGTTGATATGGGGGTCCGATCATGCTCAAAATCTCCCAGAAAAGTCTGACGTGACCACATGGGACTGTCGGCAAAGAACGCAAGGAGGAGTATAGATCACAGTGAACACCAAAAGCGACGAATGTTGTCCCTGTTCGTCTGGGCATCATTCATAATGTTTTAAAAAGTGATGAAATTAAACAATTATTAATTCATATCCTCCTTTCTTTAATCCATGCAAAAAGAGTTCCCAAATCCACAGGAATGATCGACCTATGGATCAATATGTTTGTGGGTTGATCTGCAATCGTCATTTATAAAGAAAGTACAGGGAAGGGTAAATCACTTAGACAAGAACCCCTTACTTCGTGGTAGGATCGTTAGATAGAAAATATTAAAGTAACATCATCATCACCTATTGTTCCTAGATCCTAGATCTGTCGTTCGTGGTGATTCTTCATTCTTCGCTCACCAACAAAGTCATTCAAAGGTTCGGAGAAAACCTGGATCTTTTTCCCATGACCCTTTATTTTATTAATCGACTAAAAATAGGAAATACATTTCTGCATTCCTATTACATTAAGTCACAGCGTCGTTACACTGTTTCATTTATGAAACAATGTTTCTGTTATTCTTCATATTCATATTTTTTACACTATTTCATTTATGAAATGAAACAACCGACATGACATTGTGTCACAGTGGGAAAATTTCTAATAAAATAAAAATTTTTAAGTTTATTTTATTCTTCCTTAAAACACCTGAAAATATACCTTTTCCATCAAAATGCACTGGATGATTTTTGGTCCTTTCTTAGGTAATTTCTTCCTTCCAAATGCAATGGTTCCCACAGATATTAAATATGGGCACCCGTTTAGAAGTTTCCAAAATTGTTTATGCACACTATTTCAAATAAACATAAAAAAACTTCAAACACTTCTTACAGGCTCATTGGGCCTGAAAATCAAGTAATTTCTGAGCTCCTAGTCTTAATATAATCCCATATAATAAAAAAATACATGTAATTTTAAGGACATTGCATTCTCCCTACCTTAAGTCTCTACGCACTCGTAAGAAAAAACAAGGGCTAAACAAACAAATGGGGTACTAAGCATAGATTGGAGCCTCCCGCTCAAATGTTCTCTCTTGTAGATTCCTATACTACCACCAAACGTGCACTAGAGAAATTATCCATCCATAAAAGACAAGATCCTTTCAATCCTCAATCTTCACTAGGAACTCCTCAAACATCACCCCATCATCCGTTTCTAACTCGCCGGAGTCGATGAAGTGGAATGGATCTTGTACGTACCACCTCAGTTTTGATACATGAATGCAATTATACACCCGGGGAATATATAGGAAAGAGTTAGGCAGTAATCCACCTCACCAACTCTTATCGAAACATTAAAAGGTCTAATGAATCTTAGAGACAACATGCCGCCTCGACCGAATCTCCGTAATCCCCATTAAGGCGAGACCTGGAGAAACACATGGTCCCCTTCCACAATTTCCAGGGGCCTCAGTATCCAATTATAAAAGTAATTATGCCCGCTCCGTTCAGTCTTTATCCACTCTGGGATGATCTTCACCTTCTTAGTGGTAGTCCATACCAAATTGTCACCCATTAGTGTTGACACCACTAGGTCCATTCAGCATAACGATGATCTACAAGGTCACCCATATAGTGCCTCGAACAGTGCCATACCAATGGTGGAGTATTAACTGTTTTTGTTTGTGAACTCCACAAATGGTAGGTGATCCTACCAACTATGACCAAATTCCATGATATGAGCATGAATAATGTAATCTAAAACCTAAATAGTCTTCTCCATCTGACCATCTATCTGGAGATGAAATTTCATGCTCAAATGCAGATGAGTCTCGAATGCCTCCCACAATCGCTTCCATAGTTGGGATGTGAAGCGAGCATCATGGTCTGACACGATCGTCTAAGGAATCCCATGAAGCTGCACTACCTCTTAAACGTAGAGGTGTCACAAGCTCTCTACTAAAACCTGTTCCTGAATGGGTAGTAATTAGGCTGACATGGTATGTCGGTCATCAATTATGAATATAATATTGTTCCCTATAAATGTGTAGGGTAAACCCATCAAGAAGTCCATTGAGATATCATCCCACTTCCACTCTGGTACCTTAAGTGGCCGAGTCGAGCCTGCAAAAACCTAATTATTTCCCTACACTTGTTGAAAAGTGAGGCACCATGAAATGAACACTGCCACCACATTCTTCATCTCCAGCCACTAGTACTAACATCAGAGATCCTAGTACATCTTTGTCACTCATGGATGTACCACCAAAGGGGAGGTGTGTAAATCCCTCTAAATCTCCTCTCACAATGCCGTTGGTACAATGGTGCACCCTCTAAAATGGACAACACGATCCCAACATATATAATATCCATTGGAAGATTTCCTTGAGAATAACTAAGAATGTCAGTCCTCAAAGTCAACATACACAAGTGTTTTCTCCCTAACTCGTTGTAAGAGTGAGGGTGTGATTTCCATCGACTGTAGATAATCTGCTTCATATCCATCCACAAAGTATATCTACATAATAGCTAACTACTCCAATGCCTCACTCAGTAACTACAACCTGGTTCTCCTACTGAGCATGCCTGCCACCATGTTCCCCTTCTTAAGAGTATAGACTATCTCGAAGTCATAATCCCAGAGGAAATTTAGAAATAACTACTATCTCAAGTTTATATCCTTATGGTAGAAGTCATACCTAAGACTTTTGTGGTCGGAGTAGATGGTAAACTACTCTCCCATCAAGTAGTACCACCACATCTTCAAAGTAAAGACCATTTCTGCTATCTCTAGTTCAAGGATCGTGTAATTATACTCATGCTGCCGAAAATGCCATGAACATTAAGGGATCACTACCTTTTCCTATACCAGGACACAACCATGTCTGGTACCTGATTCGTCGCAGAATGCTATATACACAATGCCCTCCTCTGGTAGCTTCAAGATGGGGGAACTCATCAGTCTCTACTTCAGCTCATGAAAACTCTACTTGCACTTCTCCTTCCACATGAAGGGTTTTACCTTCTATGTCAAAGATGATAAGGGTGATTCTACCATGGAAACTTCTGGAATGAACCAATGGTAGTATTCATTTAAACCTAAGAAACTCTACACCTCAGTCATTCTCCTGGGTTGATTCCAAGCAAGAACCACCTCTATATTTTCCAGATCCACTTCTACTCCAGCCTCTGAAATGGCGTGTCCTAGAAAGTGGACCTCTCGAATCCAGAACTAACACTTATAGATATTCCCTATAAATCTGAGGCTCTCATAGTGTATCCAGGACTATCTGCAGGTCTGTCGCGTGCTCTTCATCGAACGTCGAGTACACCAGGATGTCATCAATGAAGACCAAGAAGAACCGGTCAAGGTAAGGGTAGAATATCATGTTCATGAGTCCCATGAAAACTACTAGGTAATTGGTCATGCCAAAAGAAATCACAAATAACTAATAGTTTCTATATCAATAACTTAAGGTTGTCTTTAGTACATTCTCACCCCATACACAAAGTTGATGATAGCTAGAACTGAGGTCTATCTTTGAGAACCATCTTGCTCCCTTCATCTGAGCGCAGAGGTCATCAATCCATGGTAGTGGATACTTTTTCTTCACGGTCACATGATTTAGGCTCTAGAAGTCCACACAAAACCCAAAACTCCCATGTTTTTTCTTGAAAAACAAAACTAGAGCTTCCTATAATGAAACACTAGACCTCACAAAACCCTTCCTCTATAGACCCGTCAGTTATACCCTAAACTCATGAAGCTCCACAAGAGCCATTTGATATGATAGTGTGCAGATCGGTTTCATCCCATGGGTATAGGTAAATGAATAATTCAAACTCTCTATGAGGGGGTAATCCTAGAACATCCTTAGGAAAGATGTCTTCATACTCATCCAACACTATAAGAAAGTGAGGACTCTTCTCGTCCACCGTACCGAGGGTGAGGCTTGCCAGCTGGTGATTGATTGGCTTAATGCTTCTCTAAGAAAGTACATTCTGTTCTGAAAATTTTCCCCCTTCATGAGTAAAGGAAAACCTTGTCCCATCTCCATGAACATGCCACACTCTATACCTAAAGCAGTTTTTTTTAGCATGGACTGTGGATAACCAGTCCATACCCCAAATGACATCATAAGCTCAAGACACCACTACTAGAATATCTAAGATGAATCTTTCAACACCAATAGTAATATCACATTATCGACAACAATGTGTGATCATCAAATTCCCTACCATAATAGTATCTAATTGTAAGGATCAAGCCAATGAATCCACCAGAATCTTCGAGCTCCGAAAAAGGTTCAAGGAATGGAAAGAGTAACTAGTACCTATGTCTATAAGAATTGTAGATAAAGTAGAGTAGACATATATTGTACCTCTAATCATCTCTGGTGAACTGGGGTCACAGGACTCCATCACCGAAAGATGGACTCTCCCCTGCCCGCCGACTCCCAGAGCCCGTGGTGGACCACATGAGGGCGGTGGTGGTAGCACCTCAAACCACTGTCCATGGACTGATGCTCTCCCTACTCCCCTTTCATGTCTTCCTCACTGAAGACCACCCTATATGACCTTAAACCTCTTCCTTGGTGGTTCCTCGATCATCTGTAAATCATCTGAACGATGATTCGGGTAGTCAGAATCCATGTGTCCCTACCTTCTACATGAGTAGCCCACCATACTCTTATGATGAATCCCTCTACCCTGGGAGCCTTGTACCATTGATCTGATATCCTGGGTTCATCCTAAGAAAATTTTTACCCTCTTAGGTCCCTTTTTTTACTGCCTGCTACCCATGTCTAAAGACTCCACTGCACGGTGTCTACTGGTAGCTCTGGCTACTGGCACCTGCTCCTCCCGGAAGCTCTTTACAAGTAGGGCTCTATCCATCACCCCATCCTTAGTGTGGTTGTTAAGCGATACCATGGATTCCCAAGTCTCTTGGAGTAGTCCCTTCTCAAATTATTGAGCCATGAAGAACTGGGCTCACACCATGAATGTGGAGTAATGAGATATCTCTGTGAATCCCACAGAGTATTCCACTACTATCATTCTACCCTACTGTAGGTGAAGTAGATCATGTATGTATACTGAGCACAAAGTCATTGGAAAGAACACCTCCCTGAAGAGGTGATCAAATTTTGTCTAGGAGAGGGTCATCCCATCATGTGTCTGGATCGTCAAGCTCCACCATATCCCTGCCGATCCCTGAAGAAGTCTCACTACTAAGAGAGAAATCTAGCCGATAGGTGTCCTCACTAGGATGAAGACTTGAATAACCACATGGAGCCAATCCATGGCTACCTAGGGGTCAATCTCACCCCTAAACCTGGGATGTCTCTGCCTCTAGAACTCGGGTACGGCACTGAGCCTACATGCATCCTCTATGGGTAGCACTGGTAGTAATAGATGATTAAAAGGTGGGGCAATGCTAGTGCACCGTATGATGGGGTTATCTCTATTAATGGTCCATGTACTGATGCCTCATCGCTAGGCATACCATCCCCATGGTCACATACCATAATCTTTACTATTTGTCTGCATGGTTGCATCCTGAAACAAATCAAGATGAACAATGGTCAATATATTACACCATGTGAGATGACTCTGACTCGAGAAGGACATGAAAACATCCTCAATTCATATATGATGCATGTAACCATTGTTTTATTTTATTGAGTCAAAAAGTAGGATTTAGGGTCCCGGCGTATGGATACGTCGACCCCCACACCAACACTGGAATCCCCGAGCCTAGAAGTTGAACATGAAGAATTTAACACTGTTTCCCAAAAACAAAGTAACAGACTCTCAGAATTTAAGGTAGAACCAACCTCCTCTGATAACACTTTTTCAAAACCCATCCACAGGGGTCCGTGCTGTGACTACCCCATGACCACCTCCCGATGGCCAGGGGATGGAATGTATGGCCGAAGGCATTATCCCATAAGTGGGAGTAATTTTCCTAAGTACCTATATGCACACACACATACACACACACCCAACACCAAATGATGAATAGTAAATAAGCATGACACTAAGACAACCAATGAGATTTAAATTACAAAACTGGATGTAAAGGGGCCAGAATACAAGACCAACAAAGAGAAAAGTGAAAGCTCCTGAATTCTGTCTGCAGTAAACCCCGCATAAAGGGTAGGTGAAGGGGTTTCTACCTAAAGTTGTAAAATGATGCCTCATCTGTCGAATCTCACTGGGCACTGCCTGGTGCTGGACTATCAAGGTCTCTGATGAAGCATCTGTCGTCAGCACAAGAGACAACACGTGCAGGCGGAGGCTATGCATGGGTGAGTAACCCAATACTCAGTAAGGACCCAGAAAAACAAAGGTAATACCACAAAATAAGGTATGAAAAAATTATACTAACAAAGAGGTAAATGATGTGAAGCCTCTAAGAATTACAATAGAGAGAGAGATTCACTAGAGTCATCTCACACATGTATAACATAATTTATAGAAACAATGAATATTAGTCATAATGATGAACATCTTGTACTACTGAGGGACTCATGACTGATGAGTCGCTATATTTGTTTGGGCCAGTAAGGTATTCTCGTCTGCGGGGCCACTAAGGTCTGGTCGTTTTCAGGGCCACTAAGGTTCCCTCATCTGTTGGGCCACTGAGGTCTACTCGACTGATGGGCCACTGAGGTTGGATCGTCTGCTGGTCCAGTGAGGTAGGCTCATCTGTCAGGCCACTTAGGTCCGCTCGTCTTCTATACCACTAAGGTTATCTCATCTTCTAGGCCACTAAGGTCTGCTCGTATGTTGATATACTATTGTATTCTCATATACTGGCACACTACGATCCAATCAATTCTTGCTCGTAGCACTTTTGATTCTAGGAGAATATATTCCTCAATCCATCAGTCATATTTCAACTTCCATGTAAACTCACAAATAGTATGTCAAAAGGAATGTATTGTCATGAGGTTCCCAACACCATAAACAGATCGTCAATCAGATGCACAGTTTGAATGTTATGACCATTTTACTAAAAATGGGCCGGTGGGGTCCGGTTCCGATCCAACCCACGTCTGATCAGGATCTGACCCAACCTGCTAGGCCATGGGTCTAACCTGTAGGGCCACTTGGGGCATCCTTGGGTAGCCTAGGGAAAACCCACTTCTCCATCTCGACCCAAAACTGTGGGCCAATTTGGTCCCCACCAGATGCGGTGATGGTTGCATACCCTCCACATCATGTGGCCGACGGCTGTCTGGTCACCTCCCCCACATGCGTTCCCATATACAGTGTGCCATCACAGACCTGCAACCCAGCCATGGGCCATCCATCTTAATGCAGTGCCCCGTTGGCACAATGGTTTCACACCACTAGCGCCACAATTTTGCACCGCCATGGCTTGCTGGCCATGGCCTTCGTCACAGCAGCGTGCCGCCAAAACCATCGCTTTCCCTTACGGGCCACCATACTTTCTCTATTTGTCCATTCTTCAAACCGAATTGTGTTCTAGAGTGATCGGATTATTGTCTCACTTTTTATGGTCTCCCACTAATCTTTTCATTGATCCAAGGTTCCGGTCGTGCTCTTATCCCCCGACAATGTCTGACACAACCACGTGGGCTCATCGGCGAAGAATGCGAGGGGGAGGATAGATCACAGGGAACACCCAATGTGATGAACATTGGACCTGTACGTTTTTCCTTCATTCTTCATGTTAGAAAAATGAAATACATCGAAAAATTGTTAATTCATATCACCCTTCCTTTAATCCCCACAAAAAATAGTTCCCTAACCCGCAAGAATGATCGACACACAGATCAACTTGTTAGTGGGTTGATCCACATTCATCGATTATAAATAAAGAACGGGGAAGGGAAAATCACCTAGAAAAGAACCCCTTACATCGAGGTCATATCATTTGATGGGGAAGATCAGAGTAGCACTGTCATCGCCCGTTCTTCCTCAATCCTCAATCTGTCATTGGTGGAAATTTTTTGTTCTTCTCTTACCAACAAAAATCCGCCAAAGGTTTTGAGTAAACCTTGATCATTTTCCCAAAAACCCATATTCGATTAATCCATTAATAGGAGGAAATGTGTTTCAGAATTTCAGTTATATTGAGTCACATCGTCGTTATAATGTTTCATTTATGACACAATATTTCTGACACAATTCAGTTTCAGATCTGTTATGCTATTTCATTTATGAAATGAAAGAGCCAACAAGATGTTGCTTCATAGAAAAAAAATTTAATAAAATAAAATTTTTAAGTTTATTTTATTCTTCCATAAAACGTTCAAAAATAAACATTTTCCCTCTACCTACACTGGTCAAGGTTAGGTCCTTTCTTGGGTAATGTCATCGTTTCAGATGCAATGGTGCCCACAAATTTTTAATCTAAGTAACAGTATATAAGTTTCCAAAACCACGTACATGTGCGATTTTAAATAAAATTAAAAAAAGTTCAAAAACATATTATGGGCTCACCAGGCCTTAGAATCTAATGACGTATGAGTTCCTAGTCTCAAAATAATCCCATATGATTAAAAAATACATGGAGTTTCTAAGAAATTACAATTTTTCTATATTACTTAGATCGCATGTTTATCTATTTTTATAATAGAGTGAAATTAGTTTTTAAAACTACAATTTACACCAATATTCTAGTATTTTTATCATACAAAACTGGGAAAAATTTGTTATTAAATAATATTTTTGAGTATATATAGTTTTATTTTTTACTTTGGGGAGATTTCAAGTGGAATTTGATATTTTTGGAGGGGTTTTGGGTAGTGCACAGTTTTCACACCTTTTTCCCAAACTGTAGGACCTCCCCTAAAAAACTATGAAGCCCTAGATAGAGGGGGATAAAAAAGTTAGAACATATTTTAAAAAAATCACGATCCCTATTATTAGAAACCTTATAACCCAATGCCCAAGAGAGGTGCACTATTTGGAAAACCGTGTTCCCCTTCCCAAGAATCCATGCATGTGGAATAAATTCCCTAGAAAAATTATTTTAAAATTCCGAACCCCCCCCTAATATCACCATCATTCACCATAAATCAATAATTAAGGTTTTATTTCAATGTTTTAGGATCCCAGATAGATTCCAAGGCCTCTAAAATACCATTCATTGTGAATCAAAGATCTATTTGACAGATCTATATCTCTCCTGGTAAGGTATCTCAACCTAATTGGTTTCCTCCCTCTCTCCCATACTTTTATCATCCATTGGGAATATTATTTTCTTATATTGGAGATGTATTAGATATATGTTATGATAGATCTAACTCCATTTGATCTTGATTCCAAAATTTGGTATTAGATCTCATTCTTCATCATGTTCTTGATCAATTCACATCAATTGGGGATTTCAGTTGGCAAGCATCAATCAACGATCTTGAGGTCGGTGGTCTAAATTGAAAATCCCATAGTCTTGATTATAATTTTGTGCATGGAATTAAGAAATAGAAATTTCCATGTTTTGAATTCACATATTTAATTGGATTAATTAATTAGATAATTAATTGATGGAATTATGTGAATTTGTAACTGATATGAGATTTGGATTTCGTAATTGGTCAATTATTAGATTGATTAATTGGAAAATTAAATGGAATTGTGTCATTGGTTAATTGTTGAGATATGTAAATAATTGATAATGGGAATAAATGGATTTTTGGCTTAACCTTGAAAGGTTAACAGGTTATTTGAATAAATGATGATAAATGATTCAATGATGAATTGTGCATATTATTCCATGTGATTAAAGTGAAACATTATGTTTGAATTGATAATATAAAAGGTATATCACGATGTGAATTATTTATTAGATGGTTAATGTTGATTAACCTTGTTAAATTTGAGATGTGTGATATAAGTAATTGAATGAGAAATAGGGTGTGGGACATAGACAGATGCTTCAAATACCCACGGGGTTCTAGAATTTATGTTCTAGACCCCAATGAATTTATGTGAATATTATTTTATGGGATATGTAATGATTCTCTAAATACCCATGGGGCGTGGGACATAGACATATGCTTCAAATACCCATTGTGTGGTAGACATAATGTTTTAGGCCCATGACTTTGGAATTGGACTATGGTTCCAAGTGGACATGCTAAAAATTGATATTATATGAATAATAAAAACCATGTGATAATGAATTTTGATTTTCCATTTGTGATATTGTTCAGACTAAATCATAGTATAAAGAATGTGTTGAATGTTCATGTTCCATTAAGAACCTAGAGATTTTATGTGGTTAAATAAATAATAATTTATTATGTAAACTGTTTACCTTATTTCTTGTACTTTATTCTTTAAAAAACTACATACACTATTATTGACTGGATATTATTTTAGAAACCATTTTTGGTTTCCTAATGATTTTTAATCACACCCTTCTCAGGCTACCTGATGGGTACCTAAATAGAAAATATTTTTATAGAAAAGGATAAGTTAAAGAACCCCATGTTAGATGGATGAGTTCTGATGGTGCACAGATGAGGGAACCAAACATGGTGTCGGGTCCCACTAGGAGTTACCAATGTATCATTATTTTGGGTTTTCATTAGGCACTTGAAACTTATTATGACATGCCATATCAACTCGATTAGTTTGGATAATGTATTCCCATTTTTATTCAACATGTCATACTGGTCTATTTTAGTTATGGAATTCAGTTTCTTTATTTAATTAGCTATTATTTATTTATTTTTATTGTTGTTAAACTTTCACAAATAGGGTATAGTCTCCACATGATCGATATCATACCCTCACTCTATGTTGGCATCCTATAGCATATGGAGAGGAATTCTTGAGGTGATATTCCCAACTGGATCTGGGCATCGACATGTGGCACCCATGTCTGGATTTCACAATGTGGTATCAATTTGTCTTTTATTTTATTTTTTTATACTATTTTTAAAGGTATATAAAAGATTAGTATGATTACATCCTTAGTTAAGATCTCGTGCATGTGAATAACTACCCCATGTACAAGGGTATAATCCAAGTATTGAGGGTAGGATCATTGCTATTGATGTATCTTTGTTATAGTTGGATGTTATTTATCCTATAGTGATGAACTTGTTGTGTGATTTGATTATTTGTATTGATATTTTATGAGATTTTAATCATGGACTAGTATAAAACAATAGTTGAATATGCATGCATAATTTTAGGCACTCAATAATTATTTTGACATGCATCATTTTAGGCACGTGTGGAAAATCATGTTTTTGGTAAGTTATTTAAATGATTTTCTAATAGTATAATTTTAATGAAAATGGTGACTAATATGAAATTGGAAAATGATAAATGATTCTAAATGTGGTATATAAATTGTATAAAAGGGTGTTTAAAGAGAATTCTAATTTATGATAGTGTTTACCCCATTTTAGTCATGAACTAGATGAGGGATGGTTTTGGGTAGTGATGTGCATTGGTTTTGACCATGTTGTGGGTTATGCAGGATGACTTATTTTTCCTTGATGTAGATCCCTCTTACGTAAATGTGATAATGTTGTGTAATTTTACCTAAGATGTTTCTTTGGAATTGTTGATTTATGCTTCCATAAAGATTCTTGTTGATAGAACTAAAAGATGACATGGATGGAAATGTGCCTCTAGTAGTGGAACAAGAGGATCCAATGTTCTAGGAGAGGAAGAAAAAGTGAATTTCCATAAGAACTTTTCTCACATTATGATGTTTGTATAAAGAGAAACAGGCTAGGTTGTTAAGATTATGTTAGACCTCACAAGGGAGTTTTAGTTGTAGAACCCTCTGATGATTTCCAGAGAAAGTGGACCTCAGGTAGCTAAGTTATGGATTGAGTCTATCAAAATGATTCTTGACCACTTGGAGACTCCTTCTGATAAAAGAGTAACACTAGATTCTTACATTCTATCTGGTCAAGAATAGTTTTGGTGGGACATCTAGACTCAGGATGGAAAGCTGAATAATATGGAGTGGAATGAATTTTAGGAGATGTTTTTGGAGTAATTTTACCTTGATCTTCTCAGGAAGGAGAGAGAATCTGAGTTTATGAGGTTGAATTAGGATAGTACATCCATTATGGACTATACTAGTCACTTTAGAGATATAAATTTATTTTATATATAATTGGAAGGAGATGAGTCTTTGACAGTAAAATAGTTTTAGGATGGGATTAAATGTGAAATTATGTCCCAAATCAACATCTTGAGGATATAGATGTTTTTAGAAGTTTTAAATCAGGATCTCATATTTGAGTGGAACCTGAAGGAGGTTTACATTATAGGACATGCAGTTTTGGATAGATGAATAATAAGTGAATCTTCCGAGATTAGGAAGTGTCTCTATGAAAATTTCATCTAAAGTGATAACATGAATAGTGGACAGGGGGAAGTGTGAGTTAAATAAGACCTTTCTCAAGCACTCTTTCACTAGTATGGTATGCCAGGTGACTTTCACCATCATTTTCCCCGACCATCAGTATAGTAATGATCTTGAGGAAGGATGGGACATCTACAGTTGTTCTACAGGTACCCATGAAAGATTGGTAGTGATGGAGAAGCTTGGCCGAACTAGAGTGTGGGAAGGGGATCTTCTACACCATACCATTTTTGTAGTTTGAGTTCTACTGGCCATGCTGGTTGAGGTAGTGGATGTGGTACTTCTGAGAAAGATTACCTATATCAGAAAAGTGGAGAAGCTCAGGGGACTCAGACTATATCACGAAGAATAGGTACATGACAGTTTTTTATAGTTCAACCTACACTTGTTGGTTGCGAGGATAAACCATCGATAGTTAGAGGTACTATTATTTTAGGTTATAAGATTTCTAGTGACTTATTTTATAATAAATTTCATCATTCTTTTATATCTACACATGTTGTTTTGTGTTTAGTCTTGCAGTGGAGATTGTGAGTGGGTCTATGGTGATCAATACACCTTTGGGGCTATGGTAGACATACATCTTTTTGTGAAAGGGGTGTTCCCTCGAGATTGAAGAGCATAATTTATTTTGGGATCTCTATAGCCTTGATATTTTAGGATTTGACTTGATTTTGGGTATGGTATATTTAGTAATATAGAGAGCCCATATAGATTATTACCTTAAGAAAATAATTTTTACGTCTCTTAAGGGTGACAATTATGTTCACTATGGAGAGTGGGATACCACAGCAGGCCGGGTATGGATAATTCATCAGCAGCTAGGGGGGCTCACCACCCAGGCTATAAGAATGATTCTTGAGGATGGGGGTGTGAAACATGGTCTCTTTCCACTCATAGTGGACAAGTTAATGGATGTGTTTCTTGAGGACTTCTTAGGGCTTCCACCTGAGAGATATATATAATTTATAATTGAGATAATGTTGGGGCATGAGCCAATTTCTATTCCATCATATATAATGGAGCTACAGAGATTCAAGATCTCATGAATCAATTGAAGGAATTTATGGATAAGGGATTTATCTATCATAGTACATATCCTTAGGGTTACCTAGTCTTGTTTTCCAATAATAATGACAGAATGTTTTTCTAACTTGAAAATTATCAGAAGTTGAACTAGATGAATGTGAGGAACCAATATCCTCTTCTACATATCAATTATATATTTTTACGATTGAGGGGAGATTTCACCTTCTCAATGGTTTAATTGAGATCAGGCTATCATCAGCTAAGAGTTTTACCTTCTGTTATACTGCAGTGATTTTTGAGATGTAGGTATGTCCTTTATGGGGTTTTCATGATTCCATTTGGGATAACAAATGAAACTACTATGTTTATGGACTTGATGAATAAAATCTTCCACCCATACCTAGATTAGTTTGTGGTAGTTATTGTTGATGATATACTTGTGTACTCAAAGACTCATGACGATATTTCCCATAGTCTTCACAATTTCTTGAGTACACTAAGGGGTCATCAGATATGTGCCAAGATATATAAGTGTTAATTATTGATTGGTTAGGTACATTTCATGGGTCACATAATCTCATAAGAAGGTGTGTTAGTGGACCTAGAGAAATTTGAGTCAGTTGTTTCTTGGGAGAAACCTAGGAATGTATTTGATATCTGAAGATTTCAAGGATTCGAATTAGATTATAAAAGGGGTTTTCAAAAAAAATCCCTCTTCGAAGCACCTATCGTAGGCTTGAACAAGAAGGGAGTTAAGTATGAATGTTTTGGATCAAGTGATAATTCCTTCCAGGAGTTTAAGAAGTGTTTTAATACCACAAAAATCTTGATTATACTTGATCTAGGGGAGGATTATATAGTGTATTGTGATTAATATGGTATAATACATGGAGCAGTGTTGATTCAAGTAGATCAATTTGTGGAATATGGGTCATGGTATTTGAGGCCACATGAATGAAATTACCCTACACATGACCACAATCTAGTTTTAGTGTTTTATTCTGTGGATTTTTTGTGGCATTATCAGTTGGGTGAAAATTTTACCATGTATTCCGACCACATGATCTTAAAGTAAATATTTTCACATCGAGATTTGAATCTCCAATAGTAGAGGCAGTCTGAGTATATAAAATCATTTTATTTTAATCTAGAGTATATGATATAGAGGGGAAATAATGTTTTTGATTCTTTGAGAATGAAAACATAGACTCAGGAAGTTCAAGGGTGTAGAATTGAGTGGAAGATAATGACTTTTATGGTTGAGATTCGTGTTTGGGTTTCCCCCTTCATCCTTTAAATTGGGGTTTTAACTTATAGTAAATAAAAAAATTGAAGGCCTTCAGGCTATAGGATGGATATTAATATCAGTGGAGTCTACAATATTGATATAGGTTTGGTATTGAATATATGAGTGTCCTGATTTTTTACCCTTTAAAGAAATCCTTAAAGGTTGGGAGTTAACTTCTTCTTGGACTATATATGAGGATGAGATCTTCTATGTTAGAAATCAGGTTTTTGTGCCTAAATGTATGTGAGAGAATATAAAGAATGAATTTTATTAATTGAATTGGGTGGTACATCCAAGTATTAAAATAGTTATTGAGACCTATATTAATAGTATTGGTGGTCGGTCTTGAAAAATGATATTTTAGGGTTTGTGATAGGATTCTACACGTGTCAACTAGTGAAGGTCGAGCATTAATGACCTGGTGTTTTTCTACAGTTGTTTCCCACTATGGAATTGAAGTGGGATGATGTTAACATGTAATTTGTGGTGGGTATCCTAAGTATACCTCATACGAATGACGCTACTTGGGTGGTTGTGAATTGGAAAACCAAATTAGCACATTTCTATCCTATACAGGGGACTTTCACAATAGAATAGTTTGGAGACTTGTACGTTCGATAGATAGTCAGTCCACACTATGAACATCCAAGTATAGTTTTAGATCATGAATAATGTTTTACTTTGAAATTTTGGAAAGGTTTACAGAAGAGAATCGGTACACATGTATTATGGAGTATGATATTCCCCCCATAGATAGATGGGTAGTCAAAATGTACAATATAGGATTTAGAAGATATAGTTTGATAATTTATTCTTGATTTTGGTGGATATTGGTAGAACAAATTGGTTCTCATTGATTTTTCCAATAAGAATAGTTTTAAGAAAACTATTCATAAGGAAACATATGAGGTCCTTTATGGTAGGCTATCTGAGTCTCCTCTATGTTTCATAGAGGTAGGTGAATTAGTGTCATTGGGACCAAGTGTCGTGCAGGAGATATCAAAGGAGGTAAACTGATTCAGAAATGTATAGCTATGGGTCATATTATATATAATCCCTATGATGTTAGACCCTGATGCCCCATAGAGTTTATATAGGGTGATAATGAATTCTTATAGGTGTTTCCAATTTTGGGTCACCGTAGGATTCGTAGACAAGGCAATTTAGGGCCTAGGTTTATTTGACCTTTTGAGATTCTGGAGAGAATCTGACTAGTGGAATACCAATTGAATATTTGACAGAGGTATAGATCTAACACACTATGTTTTTCATATTTCATTACTTAGGCGATATCACCTTGACCCTTATCGTATGATCGGTGTGGGTGATGTTGAGCTTGTGGTTGATGCGTCCTTTGAGGAGCATCTTATACGTGTGTTGGGTCACCATGAGAGTATTTTGAGGGGAAATTCCCTAAATATAGTTCATGTATTGTGGAAATATGGTCATGTTTAGATGGAAATATGGGAGAGAAAATAAAATATGTTGGCTTAGTAGCCTCATCATTTTACCTCATATTATTATAGATGCTTGGGAGTACAGCTCAAGGATGAGCTGTTATACAATGGGAAGATTGTAAGATCCTAACCTTTTATGGGCCTGATTCATTCTCATTTTTTGAATTACACTTTTCTTGTTTTTATTATATCTTGAATGGGTTGTACTTTGGTGAGATGTCAGATGAAATTGGATATTTTTTAGGAGTTTTGGGCAGTGCATGGTTTTCCAAAACCATGCACCCGACCTTAGAAAACCATGCAACCACAGAAAGAGGGGGATTTTTTTTGGTTTATGGTTTGAAGAAATCATAAACCTTATTAATATTAATTATCAAATACCCTTGGAGAGGCACATAGTTAGAGTGAAAAATACCTGTGAGGTTTGGGATAATAACTGATGCTCTAAATTCCCATGGGGTGCTAGACATGATGTTCTATGACCATGAGATTGGAATTGGACAATGGTTCCAAGTGTCCATACAATAAATAAAAATGATATAGATAATAAAATACCATATGATAATAAATTTTTATTTTTTCCTTCATAATATTGTTCAGACTCCAACATGGTCAAAATAAAGTATTGATTGTTCCAGTGTCCTTAGGAACTTAGTGATTTTATGTGGTTAAATAAAGAATAATTAGTCATGTAAAATTATTACATTATTGATTTTAATTTATTGTTAATACAACTTCATACGCTATTATTAACTAGATATTGTTTTAGATTCCATTGGTGGTGGCCTGATGAGTTTTACTCACACCCTTTTCAGGCTTCCTGATCGGTACCCAAATTGACATTATGAATATAGGGCATGATAAGGTAAAATTCCATATGTTAGATGGATAAGATGGGGTGGAACATGGATGTGGGAATAAGAATTGGAGTTGGGAACCATTGGGAGTGTAATTTTTTCTTTATTTGGGGTTTTTATTAGACACTTGACACCTACTATGGAATTACATATCTATAATTTTGGTTTAGATATTTTATTCATGTTTTGGTTCAACATGTGATACTACTATGTTTTAGTTATGAAATTCAGTTTGGTTATTCAGTTAGCTATTGTTTATTCATTTATAATGTTTTATTGCTTCGATAAAGTGGGTATAGTCTCCCCATGATCGATATTAGACCCTCGCTGCTAGGTGACACCCTATGGAATATGAGGAGACGCGCCTAAGGTCATGTCCCCAACCAGCTCGGTGAACCGACAAGTGGCACTCGAGTCGGGATGTCACATAGTGGTATAAAAGGTGGTTTTAACTTATTTTCTTTTGTCATACAATTTTTTAATAGTAGATATGATATTAAGATGAGCCATTCCATTAAGAGATCATGCATGGGAGTAGCAACCCCTTGTATGGGGGTAAAAGACTAGTACCCAGGGTGTGATTGCAATTGATTTATGTTGTTATAGTTTAATGTTATTTCTCCTCATGTGATGCACTTGTTGTGTAATGAATTTATTGATTTTGAGATTTTTTGAGATTTGACATGTGCCATAGTATGTCACATGAGTTGAGTATACATGCATCATTTTAGGCACTTTGGAATTATTGTGACATGAATCATTTTAGGCATGCATGAAAAAGTATGTTTTGGGTAATTTATTTAAATGAAACTTTATTTCATTACTTGTGTAATTTAAATGAAAATTATATTATTTAATAGTATAATTCAAATGTAAATGGTGCCTAATATGAACTCAAAAAATGAGAAATGATGCTAAATGTGGTAAATTATTTGGATAAATGATTTTCTAAATAGAAAACTAATTTATGAAAGTTTTTACCCAATGTTATCGATGACCTAGATGAGGTATGGATGAGGGTAGTGATGTGACTTGGTATTGACCATGTGGATGGGTATGCTGGATGACTTGTTATGACTTGATGTAGATCCCTCTTATGTAAATTTGATAATGTGGTGTAATGTGTGAGTGTTTATAACTGTAGAGTAATGCATCCATGAAAATGCTTGTTGATTGGAAAAAAGAGGACATAGATAGAAAGGTTCCTCTTGTAGTGGAACATGAGGATTCGATAGTTTTGGGTGAGGAAGTCAGGGGGAAGTTTCATGAGAACTTTACTCACTTTATGTAGTTTGTGGAAAGAGACACAGGGCGGGTTGTGAAGAGTATGTCTGAACCAAAAAGGGATTTTCAATTACATAAACCTCCTACAATTATCAGGGAGGTTAGATCTGAGGTAGATGAGTTCTAGATCGAGTCTATCTAGATGATTCTCAAACACTTGAAACTCCTACTGAGAATAGTGTAAAATTGGATACCTACATGTAATGTAGTCGAGAAAAATATTTGGTGGGATATTTAGACTTGGGTTGATTAACTAAATAATATGTAGTGGAAGGAAATTGAAGAGAATTTATTGGATCACTTTAACCCTAAGACACTTAGGTAGGAGAGACAAGCTGAGTTTATGAGGCTGAATGAGGAGATTATGTCCACTATGTAAAATGTTGGTTTCTTTATAGATCTACAATGTTTTTCTCCAGTGTTTCCTAGAGATGGGTATAATTAAGAGAAACAGTTTCCAGATGGTATTAAATGTGAAATTAAGTCCCAGTTTAACATCTTCAGGCTAAAGAAGTTTTCAGAAGTGGTAAATACAGATATCATATATGAGGGGAACCTAAAGAAGGATTCCACTATTAGTTAAGTGGGTTTGGATGGATGGATATTAGGTACCTATTTTGAGAGTAGGAATCATAACTATTATAGTCTCATCTAGAGTGATATTAGGAAGAGTGGTTAGGGTTAAGGGACAATTACAAAAGAGTTTACTCGATTAAACATTCACTAGTGTAATAGGTCGTGTCCATTTTATAGACATTGTACCCATAGACTAGTAGATTTTTAGGCCTGTGGTAGGAGGGGATATATACAATGGTTTTGTAGGAAGCCATGATAGATGAGTAGTGATGGAGTAGATAAGAAGAACCAGATTGTTGGAATGGGATTTTCTACATCATACCAGTTTGGATATTGGATTTATTCATGTCTTGGTGTTCGAGGTAGTATAAGTGGTACTTCATAGAATTAGAACCATATCAGTAGAGTGGGGAAGATCACGAGACTAAGACCACATCATAGGGAATAAAGGAAGGATAGTTACATGTAGTTCATCTTACACTTGTGGACATCAAGGAAAGAACATTGACAGTTAGAGGTACTCTTCTTGTAGATTCTATGCTTGATGGAGATTTTTTTGAAACTAGAGCCTCTTATTTTTTTAATATCTACACAGCTTGTGAATGGGTTAAGTCTGGTAGTGGAGTTTTTAGTGGGGTTATGATGATATATACACCTTTTGGGGTAAATTCAAGGGACATCTATTTGTGGAGTGGGTGTTCTCTTGAGGTTGGGGAGTATCGTTTTCATTGGGATATCTACATACTTGATAGTTAGGATTTGAATTGATTATGGTTACGGACTGATTTTTATCACACTAAGAACACATAAGTTATTACCACATGATAGTGTCTTTTATATCTCTTGAGGGTGAAAATTAAGTTCACCGTGGAGAGTGGGATACCAAAGTGGGCTGTGAAGGGACAATTCTTCAACTACTAGGGGATATCACCACCTAGGATGAAATTTTGATGTTGAATGATGGGGTTTTGAAGCATGGTGTCTTTACACCCATAGTGGACATGTTCTGGTAAATTTTTCCTAAGGAATTATTTGGGCTTCCACCTGAGGGAGATGTGAAATTTACAATTGAGATGATCCCAAGTGTTGGGATAGTTTATATTCCACCATATAGAATGGAACCAACAGAGATTCAAGATACCAAAACTCAACTAGTGTAATTGATGGATAAAGGGTCTATCCATCTGAGTATGTCTCATTTGAGTTCCCTAGTATTTTTTTCAAGGAAAGCTAAGGACACATTGTGCTTATGTTTCGATTACCAGAATATGAACCGAATGAGAATAAAGATCCAATATCATCTTCCACGTATCGATGATCTATTTTAATTGTTGAGGGGATCTTGCATCTTTTGAAAGGTTGAATTGATATTAGGGTATAATCAGCTGAGATCTCAACCATCTAATATACCACATATATCTTCGAGAAGTAGGTATGGCCTTTTTGAGTACTTTGTGACGTCGTTTGGGTTGACAAATGCACCTATGGTGTTTATGGAGTTGATGAATTAATTCTTAAACCCATAATTGAATCAGTTTATGGTTTTGGTTGTGGATGAAATATTTCCATACTCTAAGACTCGTGACAATTGTTCCCAACATCTTGACATCATCTTGGGTATACTGAGAGGGCATTGGATAAATTCCAAGCTAATCAAGTGTCAATTTTGGATTTCCCAGTTACATGTATTAGCTCACATCGTCTCATAGGAAGGTGTGTTAGTGGACTTAGAGAAAGTTTAGTTAGAGATTTCTTGGGAACAACCTAAGAATGTCTTTTATATTTTCAATATTCTATGATTTGTGGTATATTATTATATGTTCATCCAGGAATTTTTCTACATAGAATTGCTTATCTCGGGCTTGACTCAGAAGGGAGTTAGGTTTTAATGGTTTAGATCATGTGATAATGGCTTATAATACTTGAATAAGCATTTACTAACACATTGATATAGACCCTACTCAATGCAGGGGGAGTATAAATTATTTGGTGATGAATATGGGATAAGAATTAGAGATGTGATGATGCAAGGGGAATAGTTTGTGGTGTATGGGTTATAGAATTTGAGGCGCCATGAAGGTAATTACACTACACAAGAACTCGAGCTGGGTAAAGTGGTTTATACCTTATAGTGTTAGTGGAATTTTATATAGGGTGAAAATTTTACTATGTATACCGACCACAAGATCTTAAAGAACATTTATTACCTATGATAATTTAATCTCAAATAGTGTAGGGGGTCATTTATATCCAGTCATTTGATTTTGAGAAAGCATATATTCTCAAGAATGGAAATTTTTTTACTAATGATTTGATTAGGAAAACATGAACTAAATCAATTCAGGAATCTATATCTGAGTGAAAGATGATGATATTTCTGGCTGAGTTTCATGTTGTGGATCAGGAGGGCTGGAAGCATTTGAGTATCGTATTTGTATCATTCGAGTATACACTACTAATGTATATTAACGATATATAGTATGAGGATTTTGAGTGTTTATACTTTATAGAATCCTTAAAGGTGGGGAGTCACCTTTTGAATTGACCATAGATGAGGATGTGATCCACTGTTTCAAAAATTAGGTTGTTTTTCCTACATGTGTGAAAGAGGATCTGATGCGTTAGTTTCATGCCTATAAGTGGGTGGTACATCTAGGTTTAAAAAAAATGTACCATGACCTGTATCGACAGTATTGTTGGTTTGGAATGAAAAAAAGATATTGTAGGGTTTATGTCATGATGCTACACCTATTAATAGGTGAAGGATGAGCATCAAGGACCTAGTGATTTTCTACACCCATTTCCCATTCTATAACGAAAGAATGATGAAGTTACCATGGAATTTTTGGTGTGTATCCTGAGGATTCCAAAGAAGAACGACATTATTTAGGTGATTATAGATCAACTGATGAAATTATCACATATCTTTCCTATAATATAGACTTTCTCAATAGACCTATTGGGATAATTGTATGTTTGGGAGACTGTTCATATGCACAGGGTGCCTTAGTGTATATTTTCTGACCATAAATCATGTTTTACTTCATGATTTTGCCAAGGGTTTTAGAAGGATCTTGGTACATTGGTATTACTTAGTATGACATTCCTATCATAGAAAAATGGGAAGTTAGACTGTACTATAATGGTTTTAGAGGATATTATAATAGCCTACAATATTAACTTTTATAGGTCTTGGGAGAAGCACTTGGTCCTCATTGAGTTCTCATATAACAATATTTATTAGAAAGCTATTCAAATATAACCACATAAAACTCTTTATGGTAGGCTATGCAGATCACCTCTATATTGGATGGAGGTAGGTGATTTAGAGCTGTTAGGATCGAGTCTCATGTAGGAGACATCATAGATCATAAAAATGATTCAAAAAATGCATGGATATAGAGGAGAGTGAACAGAATTTTCATGTCAATAGACACTGGAGAACCATAGAGTAGAAAGAGGGTGACCATGTATTCTTTCAGGTGTCACCTAAATTAGGTCACCATAGGATAATGAGATGGGGAAAGTTGGCACCCATATTTGTTGGATCTTTTGATATAATAGATAAAATTAGACTAGTGGTGTGCCAATTGGATCTTCCAAAGAGGTATAGTGTTATGCATGCTATTTTTCACGTGTCTCAACTTTAGAGGTATCAAACTGGACCTTATAATGTGATCGATGTGGATGATGTTGAGGTCTTGGCCAATGCATCCATTTAGGATCATCTGATACATGTGTTGGGTCATCGTAAGAAGGAGTTGTGGGGAGAGACCATGCCAGTAGTTTGTGTATTTTGGCAACATGGGCATGTTCATGAAAAAATATGGGAGATAGAAACATATATGTGGGTTTAATAGACTAATATTTTCTCCTCGGAATCTTATAGATGCTTTGGAGTACAAATCAAGGACGAGAAGTTATAAGGTGAAAATATTGTAATATCCTAACATAATCTAGAGCTGACTCGTGCTCCTTTTTAGGTACTCTTACCTTTTCTTAATTATAACATTTTTTTACTCTGGGGATATTTTAGGGTGAATTTAGATATTTTTAGAGGGGTTTTGGGAGGTTTGTGGTTGTGAACGGTTTGAAACAAATGTGTTACATACTCTAGAGAATCACGAAACACAAAAAAGAATGGGATTACATGATTGGAAAATAGTTTAAAAAAACTATGTGCCTTATTAGTAGTAACTTTGTGACTGACCCAGAGAGGTGCATGGTTGGGGCGCATAGATTGGCAATCTATATGCCACTACCTCAGAAGTTGTGCAAATAGAATTAATTATCATGATTTTTTTTAAAAATTTTCCAAACCCCATGGTGTTCACCCTCATTTGACCCAAATGAAGACTAAAAGTTTTCCTTATATTTTGGAGGCTCTGGGATGGATTCCAAGTCCTTTTGAACACCATTATTGAAAAATCAAAGATCTATTGGACTAATTAGAACCTTTCCTAGAACGATATCTCTTTCTGATTTGTTTCATCCCTCCCACCAATCTTTATCTCATGTATTGGAAGGATGATTTTACTTAATTGGAGATGTATTAGATCTATATTATGATAAATATAAGTCCCTTTGATCATGATTCTAGGATTTGGTTGTAGATCTGATTCTTTATCATGTTCCCTATCATCCCACTTCAATTGGGGATTTCGATTGGCGAGTGTACATCAACGATCATGAGGTATATGGTATAAATTGAAAATACCATAGTCTTGATTATAATTATTTTTATGGAATTTTGAAATAGAGGTTTCCATGTTTAGAATCACATATTTAATAAGATTAATTAATTTGTTAATTATTTAATGGAATGAAGTGAGTATGGAATTGATGGGATATTTGGATTGTGTAATTGGTCAATTAATGGATTATTCAATTGGTCAATCCAATGGGAATGTGTAATTAGATAATTTTTGAGACATGTAATTGATTGATAATGGTAATAAATGGATGTTTGGATTAACATTGAGGGGTTAACAGGTTATGTTAAGTAATGCTGATAAATGGTTTAATGATGAATTGTTCATATTATTACATATGACTAAAGTGGAGAACTAGGTTTTAATTGATTATTTAAAAGATATATCATGATGTGAATTGTTAATTAGAGGGTTAAATTTGATTAACCTTTTTAAATGTGATATGATTGATATAAGTGATTGATTTACAAATAGGGTGTGGGACAAAAACTGATGATCCAAATACCAATAGTGTTCTTGCCATGACGTTATAAACCCAAATTCATGCATGTTAATATTATTTTATGGGATAGGGAATCATGCTCCAAATACCCATGATGTGTGGGATAAGGACTGATGCTCCAAATACCCATGGGGTGCTAGACATGAGGTTCTATGCCCATGATATTTTCATTAGACTATGGTTCCAAGTGGCCATGCTATGAATTCAAATGAGATAGATAATGAAAGACCATGTGATAGTAAATTGCGACTTTCCCTTCGTGATATTGTTCAGACTCCGACACAGGTTGAAAAAAGGTATGTATGGTTTTGGTATCCTTGGGAACATAATGATTTAGTATGGTTAAATAAAGAATAATTGATTATGTAAACATTTTACCTTATTTCTTGTACTTTACTCTTTATACAACTGTATACACTGTTATTGAATTGATATTGTTTTATATTCCATTGGTGGTGGCCTAATGAGTTGTACTTTCACCCTAATCAAGATTCTCAATTATTACAAAAATAGACTTCATGTTTTCAAGATATGATAAGGCTAAGAGCCATATGTTTGATGGATGAGTCTAGTTGGAGTATGGATTAGGGAACCCGACTTGGTGCTGGGACCCACTGGGAGTTGTTAGTGTATCATTAGTTTACTTGTTTAATATACACTTAAAACTTATAATGGTATGTAATTACTACTATTTTGGTTAGGATATTGTATTCTTGTCTTGGTATAACATGTTATATTGGTCTGTTTTAGTTATGGCATTTAGTTTGTTAATTTAGTCAGCTATTTTTTAATTATTTTGGTTGATGTGATTCTTTGATAAAGAGGGTATAGTCTCCCCATGATCAATATTATACCATCCCTATTGGTTGAAAACCTTTGTAATATGAGGAGGTGAGCCTAAGGACATGTGGATAACTATCTTGAGGCACCGAAATGTGGCACCCAATTCGGGAAGTCAAGTAGAGAACAAAGTTTTTTATGGAATGTTTATCTGCAGGCACATTAGAAAATCTAAATCATAGAATACCACCAATACATTATGGGATGACTATGAGTATTGGAGAGAATGTATGAATAATTTTTTGATTAATATTAGAGCTGATAACTTTGTCATGATGACCATAAACTCTATTATTCCAGAAAATAAATTTACTTCTTTTATGATATATGAGAAATTTGAGTATCGATTGAATGATAGAGTTCAGAAAACTCTTTTGTGCCCAATGATAAGAAATAAAAATCGTCTAATATATTGTTTTTAATTTGTTAATTATATATAGATAAAGTTGTAATTAATTAGATTTGGAACATCTAAGGTTTTAGAAACCCTAAAGACTATTGTCTTTATCGACTATCAAGTTTCTGATTTCTTACTTGATGAGTCTATTTCAAAAATGCATCAGAGGTTTGTGACCATTGTTAATAGATTACAGTATCTTGGAGAGATAGATTTATTAGATGAATATATTATTTATAAGATCATAGATATCATTTCTAAAGAATGAAAATCCAATAGAACCATGATTTATTCCATGAAACATATTACATGTATGAGTCTTGATGATATTATTGAAATTGTCTTAAAATAGAAAATCATGTTGAATATAGATGTTGAAAAAGTGAAGATAAATAATGTGGTAGAATTATCGAGAAATTTTTTAAAGTACAATTTTAATATAAAATAAACTTTTTATATTTTTAATTACTAATTTTTTCAATATT
The DNA here is from genome assembly GCA_963277665.1 of Viscum album. Classification (NCBI taxonomy): domain Eukaryota; kingdom Viridiplantae; phylum Streptophyta; class Magnoliopsida; order Santalales; family Viscaceae; genus Viscum; species Viscum album. The sequence goes on from OY728146.1 coordinate 236,243,196, forward strand.
TTACTATTTTTCTGATTCATGGAAGGATATAGAGTTTGATTGAAAATGATTCTAAAGGTGCTTAATTAAATTTGAAAATAACGACTTGTGACAAAAGATAAGTCAAGGAATAAGGCCAAGAATTATAAATAAAGATCCATAATTAAATATAGAAAAATATACTAGAAAACAAAAATTCATATCATGAATCATGAATATAGTATGTGAAATTTAAGGAATTCCAGATTTGTCTCAAAGTGTGAAAAAGAAAAGGAAACTAAGATAATGAAATCACATGTCATGATGTGACACATATTATCACATCATGAAACATATTATCATGTCACGACACACCCAAAAAAGTACCAGATAGGAATTAAAAGTTTAAAATAATCCATGAAATCCTCAGCCAAAAATAATTCATGATTCATTATGTGAAAAGCTCAAATGGTACCTAAAAATGGTTATTTTGATGAAATAATAGGTGGAGAGTGATTTTCCCCCCATAATGTCTTGGGGTCCATTATGAGTCATTTACAACACATTTAATGGTGATTGGGTTTTGATTTAGGCTAATAAATAGATGGAAAATGGGATTTAGAAACCAAATAATCAAATCTAGGTAATCAACTGACGCGTTGAAGAAGAATGGATATTTCCTTTTAGGTTTTCTGTCGTTATTTTAATTTCTTTTCTAGTGTAATTATAATTTCATTTTTGTATTAAAGTATTTAAATATTTTCTATTCCAATATCCGTTTTTCTATTCCCTATTCACTCTTCCCTCGATGATATCTTATGATCACAATGACAAGCAACTTAGCTAATTATTGGCCTTTGGAGCAGTTTCACAGTGTTCTAAAATTCCCATGCTTCATTTCGTTAAATGTTTTAATTATTTTTTATGGTGTATAAGAGATAATTGAACAAGTGTGGTGGTACTTAACCCTGAAATGGGTATAAAATTCATACCCATTATTTTATTTACATTATTTACCTTCCTTTACAAGGTTAAAATCACCATATGGTGGAGTGGAGGTTGATCAAAGGGATTAAACGGGGTAAAGTGGAGTCGGGTCTTTTGGGATATTACATTCTTGATTGAGGTGTTTTATCTTATTCAACTATTAGAGGAGGTAGGATTTTTTGTTCCAAAGAGGTTACACATGAATTCAAAAATTTCACAATAAATAAATTAAGTATTAATAATTCATGAATTAGGTTTACAAAATTTATTTTCAAATTGAATTTAAATAACAATAAATGAATAATAAAGGAACTTGTGTAACCAAATCCTATAGACCAAGACCTCTCTTCCCAACTTCATCATGTCTTCATCGGCATGTTATCTTTCCAAATTATGTATTTATTTTCTAAAAATAATACTTAATAGTTATTATAAATAATAAAAAGTTAAAACAAAGTATCTTTAGTGAAATAGAATTAGTGATTGAATCACTGTAAGGATTCTAAAGTGAGATGACCCTAGTTAGCCACTGTGCTACAATAGGGAAATAAAAGTTTTTACTACCATATAACAGGAATTTCAAAATTGACATCATTGATGGGGATACAAGAATCCCTTAAATATTTTTTTTTATTTTCACATTTTTTAACTAATAATATTTTTTTTAATAAATCGAAATATGAAAAATATTTTTCATGATTTATTTGAAATCCTATTATTTTGCACAGGGAGATAAATCATATGTGAAATATAAAGAATGAGAATTTTTTAACAACAATTTAAATGATTTATTGAAATGTATCAAAGAAAATATAGGGTTAATGAGTATCAAAATTGAGTAAATATATCATGAGAATCTGGATAAACATACACATAAATAAGATCAAGAACCCGATCTAGTGGTGGGGAAACTTTTTCCACTCATTATTGTTGTTTAGGGACCTGAGGAGGTAAAGGAGGATGTACCTAAATATTCATTCCACTTCACTAAACCATTTATAGAGAATATAGGTAAAGGGGGATTTATTTCCAATTTACAAAAGTGTGATTAAGTAAATTTGGAGAAATTTTTGAGTGATTGGGTAGAAATTGTACTGAAACATGATCCCCCGATCCTTAGAAATTTTGATACATATTAACCACTCTACCACAATATATCCTTATAAGAAGAATAATCCCTTAGAATAGTGGATTTATAAGAAATAAATGATAATCTTGACTACCTTCCTCCACCAACTACCATTCAATTCCCAGAGGTACTTCCCATTGAAGAAATTATTGAAGCCAAATCAACCTAGGGATATGATCCTTTCTTGAACTCTATCTCATTTAATTTCATGTAAGATGATTTGAGTATCACCCCTACTACTAATTTTCAAATTCAACCAACACATATCCTTCTTGGGATAAATATGAAGAAATAGATAATGCACCTATTTAGGACCATATGGAGCTCCCTAAACTTATGGAACATTTATTGGAGAAAACAAATGAGGAGAGCCAAGTGGAATCTCCTATAAAAATAGAGGTTTGAGTTGTCAATATAAAAGGTAATATTTTACTATTGATTATTTATGTTTAATTTTTTTTCAAATTAAATTATATTATAACTCTCATTTTGATTTTTCTATTGATGTTGTAAATATTTAGAGACCACTGGATAATGTAGACGAGGTTTCACATTTAAAAACAAAAAAGTGGAGGATCCATGATGCATCCTTTACCCTCTATGTAAGTTGTACCACATTTCATAGGGTTGGATCTCATTAATTTTTCAATGTAGTCCTCTGGAAACAAGAATAATAATTTAAATATGTAAGGAATAAGTTTTAGTGTTTTAAATCTAAGAAACTTAACCCATAATCATGCTTTGGATAAAAACTGAACAACGCATCAGGAGGTAGAAATATCCCAGGGCCCACTTGGGGGATCAAATCATGAATTATCATTATCTTCTTTTTATTTTCCTTCTAGGAATTTATATTTAAATTATTAATTTAATAATTAAATTATGATTCATCCCTATTTGTATATATCTTTTTAGTTTACTTTGACAATGTCCTTATCCATTAATATGTAAATTTCTTTTGTATGTACATGATAGAAAAAGTAGTTGGAAGGAAATTAAAGAGGCTATCAATAGGCGATTCAATATGTGAAAAGGAAATTCACTAGGGAAAATAAAATTCAATGCATAAAAAATATTCACACAATGAAATGTTTTAGAACATAGGTTTGAAAATGAAATCCACTTCATGAAAGGGATTCATGTCATGAAAAAGATACATAACTGACTTTCAAAAATAGAAACTCTACAACCCGAATGGAAGAATCATAAAAAGGGGAGTATGAGTTTCAATTTTTAAATTTATTTCACAAATATAATTTTAATCAGTTTTATAGATTTAAATTAGATTTTCATATCCCACATGAACTATTACAATCTCATATCAATCTTGGAGACATAAGTTTCTTAGGATAAACATTACTATTTGTTTTAATTTTCTATGTTGAAATGATTAGATAATAGAATTGGTAAAATAAAAGTGTAAAATTAATAATGAGGTGAGGATTTGAAAAATCATGTTTTTTTGGGAATGATTTGATTATTGTAGATAAAATTCTTATTATATTTGTTATGTTTTGAATTTATAAAATTGATATTGAATGGTTTATTATTTTTGTTTTATGCTATGAGTAATTTTACCAACCCATATGTTCTATTTCCTAAGAAAAATTATAGAACAATATTTCACATTCTCTATGTAGTATATTTCTTGAGAGACTTAGGCATGTGTTCTACTAGATAATTACAAACATCTTATCAAAGCTGTGACTGAACAAAATAAATTTTAATATGATTGTGGAATTTTTCTTGTTTACCTATTATACATTGACCCACATTGAAATTGAATCTTTATTTTACCCATAGAGGCCATGAATTACCTTATTTTGAAATGTTTCATGTTACAATACCATTATATATATTAATACCCTACTCACAATATTTTTCTTCATATACAAAAGACTAAGTTTGGGGGATATGTTCTCCATGGTGTATGAGGATATACAATATTGAGGATATTTTATTGGGGTATTTTTATGGGATTTTGGGAGAGACCATGTTTTCCCACATTGTAATTTATTATTCACCTCTCTTTGTAAAAAAATAATAAAAAATGAAAAAATGGTTTGTGTCTTTAGAGGATCTAAAATCATCATTTTCACACCAATTATCTTTTGATCATATGTGGTTAGTTGGTTGATGGGGGATATTTCTTGAGCATAACTATTTAATATATATATATATATATTTATAAGGTGACAAAAGTTAGGTAGGGTGATTAATTTATTATTCTTACTTTTATCAAGTGCATATATTGGTATATGGTGGTTGGGAGATGACATCACTACAACCACATTTCATTGATCATAGATTTTGATATCATAAAATATTCTTAAGAGTATATCTTACTTTTTGAGATTTATTTTAAACATTACCCACCTTCGTTAATCTTTAAAGACATTTGAAACTTAATGCAAAGTCCTCTTGATTTAATATAATTTTGGACATTGCTTGGTGGAACTGTTAGATGCTCAGCAAGCCTATGTTAAGTAACATGTACTTTAGTTTTAAGAAAAACTTCGTTAAATTTATTACCTTGAGAGATGTGTAAAAATAATTCAATGTGAGGTAAAATACAAAGTGGTATTCAAATTAATGGTTAATTAATAAATAAAAATTGAATAAATAAATATAATTGCTATTAAAAAAGACGATAGTAAAATGCATGATTAACTTTATATCTTGAAAGAGTGAAGAGTTGGAGGAATTATTTTTTTATAATATGCAGATATTTTTACATTTGTTAAACATTTGATGTTTTTTCTATTAAAATTTAAATATTGTTAGAATGAAATTCCTTCGTGAATAATATTAAGATTAAAAACGTGAGTGCAAGAAAATCCTATGTGTGGGGGAATTGATAGAGTAATATTTTAAATTCTTATCTTAATATAAATGAAATTGTTTTTATAATTTTCATAACAAATTCTACCATTATTTTAATACATTTGTGATTCATATAATGATACTGATTTTGTTTGAAAGTGACCATAAAATTGATGAATTCAATATGAAAATAGTGATCGAAGAAAATGGATGATTCAAGGAGTAAGTCAAGGGATCAAAAATCAAGATTCATGATAAAATAGAGAAACATCTACTGGAAAAATCATAATGTCATGAATAGTTAATTCACAATGTGAAATTTGAGTATGTTTGGACATGAATCACTGCGAGAAGAAAAAAGAGGAGCATGAAATCACATTTCATGGAGTGAAAAATATTGTCATGCTATGAAAAATCCAGAATAGTTCCAGAGTACAATTTAGAGCATGAAACAATCAATTAATTCCTTGGCCTCAAAGAACTCATATCATGAAAACACTATTCATGATGTGAAATTCTCAAATGGGTTCAAAAAATGGTGATTTTTATCTAATTAATATTGGATCAGGCTTTTATGATCCCATTACAAACCAAGGTCCATTATGACCTATTTATGACACATTTAATGGAACCCATAGTGTAATTGTAGCCTATAAATATATGGATAGGGGGATTATGAAACCATGTCGGCGAATCTGTCGAATTGGTTGATGTGCTTAGGAAGAAGGGATTATGTTTTTTAGGTTTTTTTTATTTTAATTTATTTTTTCATGTATTTAAAATATAATATTTTATTATTGTGTTTTAATATTTTTCATTACAATCTATCTTTTTCTCTTCTCTCATCCCTCTTTCCACCATGGTCAAAAAGGATCATAATGACGAGATACTAAATAGATACGTATCCTTGGGGGATGTTTCACGACATTAATAAATACTTGTGCTTTAATTATTTAATGGTTATAATTATTTTTTAGTGTGTAAGATAGACTTTTATAGGTTCAACAATCAACCACCATGGAATAGATCTCAAATTCATCCCTATTATTTGATTTACATTCATTCTATACCTTTTCTTAGTTAAAATATTCATATGGTGGATTTGAGGTTCCTTGAAGGGATGAAAAAACATATGGTAGATACAAGTATTTTAGGATATTGAATACTTGACCGAGGTGTTTTATCTTTTTGGATGTTAATGGTGGTGGGATTTAATGGTCTGAAGAAGTTTCCTTGGCATTTTAAAATTTCACGCTCAATAAATTTAAGAATAGTAATTCTTGAATGATGTTTTATTAATGAATTATCAAATTTATTTTTAATAATGAAAAATAAAAAATAAAGTAACCCACATAATCAGACCCCAAGGAATAAGTCCTTTATACCTAGATTCAACATGTTTTCATTTTCATGTTATCATTTCAAGTTGTTCATTTATTTTCCAAATAAAATATTTCATAGTTTTCATAAATAATTAAAATACAAAAAGAAGTATTTTAGGTGAATTTGAATTAGTGATTGAACCAATGCAAGGCTACTCAAGTGTGATGACCCTGGTCAGCTTCTCTGCTGCACTTGAAATATAAATTATAGTTTTTTAACACCATATGATAATAAATTCATATACATTTCAATAAATTCTGGGGTGGTTATAGATATAAAATCAAAATCTAGTGAAATTGTTTATAAATATTAAAATTCTAAAAGATAATATAAAAATGAGTTGGGTTTTAGTTCTCTTGAAGAATTAAAAATGAAATTTTTCATCTTTCTAAGTGGATGAATATGATTGTTGGAAATAAATATTTTTCTTAGAAGTGTATAAATAATTAGAAACATAAAATGATAAGAAATATAATTATGGATTTATTTTTTCGGAATGTATCAGACTAGTGCAGATCAAACCTGATTGTATGAGGTTAGAAAAGGATGAAATAAGATCAGATATTTATTTTAAAAGTAAATTAAGAAACGTTTCAAGGCCGTGGAAACCTAGAGTTAGAGTGGTGGAGATACATCATTAGATAGTTATTATGATGAGTGTAGTGATATTCCATTTTTTGGTTTCAATATTAATATTATAAAGAACAACTAGTTGTATATGTCCTAGGTATCCACAAAATCCCATTCTTAATTGAAAATAAATGAAAATTTCCCTAGTAATTCAGATAATGAAATTAGTTCAACTTTTTTTAAGGAGAAAAAGTTATTACATCAAAAGATGTGGATATCGTACCTTCATTTGAAGAAATGACAAAATATGTGAATCTTCCTAAGAAAATTACTTATAAAGTTATCAAATTCTATGATTGTGATAAGGTATATCTTGTAGAATCTAATAGTATAATTTCAAAACATACTTTGGAAATTTATAAACATACACCAGAATTAGATATGTAGTCCATTTCTATTTTAACTCATGAAGATAGGAATTCGATTTTGAAACATAATTATGATATTCTGAGTCTTATAAAACTTCTCTATAATTTTACTTATGGGAAGGAAAATTTTTTATAAACTTTACAAATAGTTGAAACTGTGAAAAATAAATTTTGGAATAAGATTCACTTTAGAAAACCCAATTTTCCAATAAAAATACTTCGCTCTTAAAAGTGCACCTTTTCATAGAAAAATTTTAGATTGGTGGACATAAGAAGATAAAATGTTCCTTAAACCATGTTAAATATTTTCGTTTTCATAAAACATATAATTAAATTTAATTAGTACGAGTACAATATAAAATATTTAGAGAGATGTGGATTCCTAATTTTTTTCTTACTAATATTTCTGGACCTAAGATTGTATGGACACTAAAACCATAGTTTTTTTATTTCCATTAAGGATGAGTACCAGTAGTCAAAACATTTCGTACAAGGATATTGTGCATTCTAGACATATGAATAGAAATTGGAACAATACAAAGGTTTCAATTTTTTAAGGTATTCAGTTTACATGTTGATTAAAATCATCAGATTTGAAGTGGGAGAAAATTCTAGGGTATTCAAAGATCTCAAGGATATTTTCATGAAATAAGATGAATAGATAAATGATTATACGAAGAATAAAATGTTGGATGATTCTATGTTTGATGGAATGGAGAAGTAACTGAAAATGATAAATTATTTTGTCAACAAACATTCAAAAATGGATTAATATCTTCTAGAATTTGAAATTTTTATAAATTTAAACTATTTCTGACATGAGGATTAATGTTTCTTCTAGGTAATTTATATGAATATATTATGTTTTTTTTCTTTTTTTTTCGTTTTTTTAAAAAATTAGATAATTTATTTTAGGTGTTCGTACTTTCATAATCAAACACTCATGTATTGTTTTTTAAAAACACAAATAGGGGAAAAACTTTTAGCACAAAATATATTTAAAAATTGGGTAGTTTTATAAGAATGTGTCATTATGTTTTTAAACATTAGAGTTAATTTTTTCTCATTGTTTTTTTGTATTTTTATTTTAAAAAGGGGGATATTGTTGTGTTGAAAGACTTATTTTGTACTCTACTTTTGAAATTAAAAATACACATCCTTATTGTTTTTTATTTTTCTTAAATTTTTTTTAAAGTAGATGTTTTATAGAGTTTTAAGTTCCTTGGTTGGTAATTCCAATTTCATTTATCCTAATTGGAAATTAGCAAGAATAAGTTTACCAAAAATAATTTGTAAGTATGTTTCAAATATTTTCATAACATGAATCTTTTTAGAGAATTTTATTTGTGTTAATTTTTTTGGTGGGAGTCATGTAGTGACATTTTACAATATCATCGATATAAGTAGGATGAAGAGAGAATACATCAAAATGTGTAATTGACACTGCCAATGCATTTTCAAACCCAATAAATGTGAAATTATAATGTTAGAGTTGTTTGAGTCCTTAATTTACAAATAACACCACAATATTGAGGTAAAGGAGTATATAATTAATAATTATCTGATATTTTCATATGTTTTGAAGGATATAACTCTGTATTTCCTTGATTGCTTCTATTTTTAATCTTTTCAAAGATTTTTTGAATAAGATATTACTTGTGTGAGGATCTATTATAAATTATCTTAAGATATTTTTTTATGCTAGGATCATTGATATCAAAGGATCTAGATGAAAATGATATGAAATTTATTCTTATTTCATGAGATCGATGGATTCTGAAAGGGAGAAACAATTTTTTTGATATGGAAGATTGCACACTTATAGGGTTATATATGATAGACACACTAATAGGTTTTTAATTTAGGATACCTAATTTTAGTTCTATAGAATTCCTTTACACTTTAGGTTAATGAGAAGACCTCACTTAGTTGAGGTGTTGTTAGTTATTCATTTAGTTTTAGATTACATATGTCTTTTTTATAAGATTTGTTTTTTAATGTGCATACATTTATATTTCAATATAGTTCCTTAGTTACACTTTTTTAATATATAATCTCCCTATTACTCTATTTATAATAACATCATTCTAATTTTTTGCTTACTTTTTGTTGAAATAATATCATTTAAAATGTTTTTATATATTACTTCATTCCTCTGTTTATTTGTTTGTACAAGAGAGTGTCCATTTAAAAATATGGTAAAACTAAATAACACCCCCTGTTTTAGTATTTTTTTCATATATTATTGAGCATCATTATGAAATATTTTATTAGAAAAATGTAAAATTCATACCAAATTTATACCTTAGTACGTTCTTGAATAATAAAAATGAAATGTTAGTTAACAGTTTTATGAATAAGGGTGAAACATAAGATAAGGATAGAGTATTTTGTAGGAAATTGTTGAAAATATCATTAAACAGGTGTCTATTTTTGAAACAGTAAGATGTATAGTTATGATATTTGTTAAGGATATGTGAAATTCTCATGCATTAAACATTTTAATTTTAAAATCTCATACAATATTTTATTATGGATCATCTATTTAGATATCTGTTGGCGCCAAAATTCAGGACATAGAAAGAAGCCCAAAGAAGGCCCATTGACTGCCTCGTGGAGCCACTTTGTGGAGGTCCATCCAGCACCGTGGCCTCCGCGAAGCAAGGAGGTGGGCCACTCCACGAATTCATTTGACGTTCGCGAGCCCGCCGCGAAGCAAGAAGGCGGGACGCTCCGCGGATGCATTTGATGTTTGCGACCCGCTGCAAAGCAAGGAGGCAGGACGCTATGCAACCACATTTGATGTTCACAACCCGCCGTGAAGAAACCAAGGCCCTATTCACACCATGTAAGATCTTATTCGCGACGCCTCTTGCCTATAAATACCAGGCTCCCCCTGAGCACAAAATATAGGCAATCAAACTTTTTGACTTCCCGGATCCCAAATTACGAAGTATTCTTCTGCTCTACGAACCATGAGCTGTGTGAGGTACTCATGCTCTGTGAATTGCCTCCCCCTTGTCTCGTCTTGATCCCATCTTCCGAGAGGGATTCCTTTCATGAAGCCTAAGGGATTTCGCGAAGTAAGTGGATCCCCAAGGGGACCCGGGTCATCGTGGAGCATTTATGCTTCGCAAAACACCCTTCATGTACACATGATCCCCATGCTAAGGCAGGGTCACTGTACTTCGTGAAGCACATTGCTTCACTACATCTTGCTTTGCAAGGAACCTTTACTCCGTGAGGCAGTGCTCCGCGAATTACTTTCCACTTTTTGAAGCACCTCCCATATGCACCTCTTCTGTATGCTTAGGCTAAGGCACCCCACTTCGCAAAGCACACACCGTCACAAGTTCCCTCCGCCACGCGGAGCAACAGAGATTCATAAGGCCCCTGCCTATGAACTCCTCTTCTTGGAAATCCCTTTTCCCATGCGACCCTCCAAGTTTTCACGATGTGATTTCAGAGTCCCCTGGATGACATCACCCATTTCATCGCTTCACCTCATGCTTCTTTGCATAGGCATGCTAACAGCTATGGCTTCTTCGCATAGCCACGCTAACATGGGCCCCTCGATGGTTCGCTACATGACACCCCCTCACCATGGCTTTGCCTTTCCCCTCTCTGCACCAAGGAGAAGAAGGTACTGGTTATGTAAGTACTAGGGGTGCGGAGAAAACCCACCTCTTCCGAGCTGCAGGATGTTAAACTGACAAGCACCATCGCCCTTAGCATGTGACGTTAAACTGTGACCTTGCCCCATGCCTCACACGTAGGGTCCCCCCGCCTTGGACATTCACCACGCCCCCTGGTCTTCACAGGGGATGATATCCTCCTTCCGGGAGTGGTGTTTGTCCGTGGGGAAAGGGCAGCCACCGTGGCATAAGCCCCTAGATTTTCATTCCGGAGGTAGAATGCCTACTCCTCCTTTCATCTTCTATCCCCAGGGCCAGCGAAGGGTATGGTGGGAAATGGTGCTTCTCCTTTCTTTGGTACTGAATCCCTCTCCCACAACACTTTTTTGTCACGGGCCTCCATCCTAGATTAAGCCCCGACTCCCCCATGGGCCTCCATCCTGGAGTAAGTCCCAATATCTCTCTCCTTGGTCCGCTCCACGCATAATCCCCACTCCACATTACATGGATTCACCTTTCACAATGTGATCGTCAGGTCTCTGGTGCCTCTTGTTTCTCACACCGAGCACGACTCATGTGGGCTTAGAGTAAGCACTATCCATGACAACTTCCCTAACTACGAGGACTTTGATCCATGTCAAGGCATGGTACGTAATAAGTCTCCACAATGTTCAATCCCACCACCCGGTCGTTCCGGCCACAACCACTTGGGCCGCCTCATAGTGTAATCCCCAACCCTTCCCGAAATACAAGGACATGGATCCATGTCAAGGCATGGTTTGTAGGAATCCTTCATGAGGTTCAAGCCCACCACTCGGTCGTTCTAGCCACAACCACTTGGGCCGACTCAGAGTGTAAGCCCCAACCCTTCCCGAAATACGAGGACTTTAATCCATGTCAAGGCATGGTACGTAGGAAGTATCCATGTGATTCAAGCCCCACAATCCATCACCTTGGGCTGCCTCAGAGTGTAAGCCTCATACCATCCCGAACTACATGGACTTTGATCCATGTCAAGGCAAGGTACATAGAAAGCCTCCATGTGGTTCAAGCCCACCACCCTGTCATTCCATCCACAACCACTTGGTCCGTCTCAGAGTGTAAGCCTCAACCCTTCCCGAACTATGAGGACTTTCATCCATGTCAAGGCATGGTATGTAGGAAGGCTCCATGAGGTTCATGCCCACCACCCAGTTGTTATGGCCACAACCACTTAGGCCCCCTCAGAGTGTATGCCCCAACCCTTCCCGAACTACGAGGTCTTTGATCCTTGTCAAGTCATGGTACGTAGGAACCCTCCACGAGGTTCAAGCCTAACAACCCATCATCATGGGAAGCATAGAGTTTAAGCCTCATGCCCCCATATATGAACTATGAGGTCTTTGATCTTTTCCAAGGCAAGGTACGTAGGAAGCCTCCATGAGGTTCAAGCCCACCACCATCCATCAGTCCTGACCATCTTCGTGTCGGTGTACCAAGCCCCCATCATCATGGTAAGCCTAGAGTGTAAGCCCCACACCCCCTTTCTGAACTATGAGGTCTTTGATCTTTTCCAAGTCAAGGTATATAAGAATCCTCCCTGAGGTTCAATCCCATCAACACCCATTGGACCCTAGGTCCATCTTCAGGTCGGTTCTCCGACACGCCCCATCCTGAACTATGAGGACATTGATCCATGCAAAGGCATGGAACGTAGGAAGCCTCCACAAGGTTCAAGCCCACCACCCGGTCACTCCAGCCACAACCACTTAGGCCGCCTCAGAGTGTAAGCCCCAGCCCTTCTAGAAATATGAGGACTTTGATCCATATCGAGGCATGGTACGTTGGAAGCCTCCATGTGGTTCAAGCCCACCACCCGGTCGTTCTGGCCAAAACCACTTGGGCCACCTCAGAGTGTAAGCCCCAAACCTTCTCGAACTACAAGGACTTTGATACATGACAAGCCATGATACGTAGGAAGCCTCCATGAGGTTCAAGCCCACCACCCGGTCATTCCGGCCACAACAAATCGGCCCACCTTAGAGTTTAAGCCCCAACCCTTCTCGAACTACGAGGTCTTTGATCCATGTCAAGGCACGATACGTGGGAAGCCTCCACGAGGTTTAAGCCTGACAACCCATCATCATGGGCATCCTAGAGTGTAAACCCCATGCTCCCATATCTGAACTATGAGGTCTTTGATCTTTTCCAAGGCAAGGTACATAGGAAGCCTCCCTGAGGTTCAATCCCACCACCATCCATTGGTCCCGACCATCTTCACATCGGTGTACCAAGCCCCCATCATCATGGGAATCCTAGAGTGTAAGCCCCACTCCCCCTTTCTGAACTATGAGGTCTTTGATATTTTCAAAGGTAAGGTATGTAGGAAGCCTCCCTAAGGTTCAAGGCCACTAACACCCATTGGACCCTAGGTTCATCTTCACGTCAGTTCGCCGACACACACCATCCCGAACTACGGGGACTTTGATCCATGTCAAGACATGGTACGTAGAAATCCCCCACAAGGTTCAAGCCCACCAACCGCTCATTCTGACCCCTTCACATCGGTTCACCCCCGTCCCGCATGACGTTAAACTGTGGACCTCATCCAACGGTAAGCCGTTGATAACCCCAATCGATGGTAAGCCATCATCAGATGAACAATGTGGACTTTGATTCCCTGCCATGGGGATACATATGAAACCTTTTCAAGGCTCAAGCCCAAAATCATTGTCATCGTCATGACGTTGTCATCCCATTCACCATCCCCATCAACCGTAACATCATCCATCCTGATCCTTACCTAGGCCGCCACGCACCGGTGGGATCATGCTCTTACCCGTTCTGTTTAACAGAATTCGGGAGGCCATCCAAGTGATGGCCTCATAGGTGGTGTTCCCTCTAGGGTGTTCCTCCATCTGATCCACTCTAGTCAGTGTTCTTATCCGCCCGATCCGTCTCCGCTGGACGTTAAACTTGTTGTATACCATGTGTTAAACATGGGAAGATGAGGAAAACCTCAGATACATGCCTATGGAATACAATTCCTTGTGTTCGATGTGGGATGCCTCGGGCTTCCGCACCCTCAAGAAGCCCTATAGTAAGGTATAGAAAATAGACACACCAATCCCCAATGTCCAGACACGCCAGTGGTGCCCAGCATGACTAATCCCCTAACTGAAGGATTCTGCCCTGACTGAACCCCTTGGAATTTCCTAACAGAAGCAGCGTAATTAATTGGTGTCCATAAAGATATCACATCGGGAAGAGTTTCATGAACAACACATTAAGTCTATGAGGGAGACCCAGACTAGGTGACGAGTTCCGAGGAGGAATCCACAGAAGGAAGAACCAAAAACCCATCATCTCGTTTTGATCAAGGATCACACGTCCTTGAATAAGGAGCGGATGATGCCCATCTTTGGAAAGCAGGAATGCGGGGCAAAAGTGGGGCATCTTCCACAGACAGATGCGCGCAGCCTGGTAAAAGCTTTAGAAATAGAAATGGTGAACCTGATGTGAAGATCTTCTCCTAAATGTGGAGATTAGTAGTGCTCGGGGGATCAATGGATCGACGTGTCACCAGATCCAGTTATCCGGCACCGGGTCCTGCCGAGAAATAGTGGGCCTAACGTGAAACTCACCAAAATTTGGGGCAGTAGAAGGCTGGACATTCCATTCTGCGACGCTATCAGCATGGATCCCTCTTACCAATCACGGAAGACGGGATAGCACTGGGGCATTGGTCGTCAGTTCCTTTTTCTTTTTTCACTAACGAGTTCATCTCTCTGCTTCTCAGGAATCAAGTTGCTACCATAGGAATGCGATCACCACTCACCCGTCTATGCAGGGGCAGGGGAAACACCAACAAAGCCACTCCGTGTGGCCTCACTGCTTCTGAGACGGCCTCTGCATCCACGACCGTCAGGTTCCCACACCCCATCTCTCCACTGAAAGTTATCCAATGAAGGGTAATTAATGACATCATACGTCGTTATGAGGAGGAGGGAATAATCCCAACCCGGGATATGGCCCGCCTGGATTTGGAGGCGCCAACACCTCTCCATCAACGCGACCCATGAGGGCTACGCAGGGAGCCATTTCTCCCCACCCCGACATTCAACCGCTTCGGGAGTCTGTCTCCGAAGCGCCTTGACAACTCCCTGCCTTACGCTGATGAGGTGGGCAATGTCCTGCCCAACCCGTTCAGAGTCCCAATCCAGGGACTCCCAACAAAGGCTCCCACTCGGCCGCATTAGCACTGTCGTCCGATATTTCTAGAGGAGGAGCAGGTAAGCTATGCACCTGCACCACCAGTCCCGGCTCGTCCGACTCGACACCAGCATCAGGCACGAGCTGTGGAGAACACACGCCATGGGGTGTCAATGTCAATGGCTACTATGGACTGAGAAACCACTGACACATACCATCAGGTCCCTACACACACTGAGTAGGGGCGCTTATATGCCCAACCGGTATCGAGGCCCCAACCGCCCCACGGGCAGGCTGGGTTGACCCTCCTGGTCGCAGGTACGAGCAGTGGTCGCCGCGAACCAACCCGCAGCAATGTCACCCCGTACGGAGGCCCTCCTTATACCACTACCACATAGAGCGTGGTCCTTCCCCGCTCTGAGGATCGGTATGGAGGTCTGCCCCCTACTACCCCCAATCAGAATGAAGGTCCACCCAGCAGCATTGATGCTCGGCACAGAGGCCTCTCCCATACCCATTACGCTGGATATGGAGTTGTTCTTCCTGCTCCCGACCGTCGGTGCATGGAAATTAACCATCCGGTCTCTCTCCAATGTGGGTATCCTCCCTACGTCCTCTCTGCAATGGGTTAAGGTCCTCTTCACCCCAGCAACCAGAGTGGTGAAGGCCAGCCTCGCTCCACCCTCACCAAGCATGGAGGTTCTCCCCATGCTTCTATTGGTCCCAGTGGATGTTTTTCCCACTCTGGTGTTATTCATAGAGGTCCTCCCCATGTCCACTTCAACATTTTTCTTGGTGCTCCTCGCACCCCGGCTTTCTCAGGTGGAAACCCTCTCCGCCCCAGCACCAGTGTGGCCAAAAGACCCTATGTTAGGAATCAACCCTGTCCCGAGGAGCAACCCAGGGGCTGGAAGGTGGGTCGTCGATGCCACAAGAGGAATCATGGGAAGTCACGGACGAAGATCAAACCAGTCCGCATCTCAGACTCGGAAGCGGAGTACAAATCAGCTCGGGAACCCTCCCCTCGCTCATCTGATTCCAGGGTCAGGGTAGGGACAAGGTGCATCATCCTGGTTCCCCCAGAATGTGAGGTCCATAGGATTCCAACCTCCCTTCACAGGTTTATCCAGCAGGATGAAAATCTGTCAACCCCGCAGGTTACAGTCGTGCAATCACCACCATCATCACCGGAAGCACTGTCTACCTCCACAAGAAATCACAGAGAGCTATCCTGGGGACCAATGGCGGGCGAGAAACAGTGCAACCCACCACCACTAGCCCTAGATCGTAAGCCAAGAACGGTGGCCATCAGCCCCTCCTATCACGACGTAGCAGACAGGTCGCTACACTCTTCGGAGGACTGCCTGAGAATCGACATCTAGTCAGCCCATTCTCCGTATTCTCAACCAACCAACCTGTTGTCCCAGCGGTCTGCCTCAATACCGCTGTCAGTTTTTCATCCACCCCCAGTTGGCGAGTGGGGAAATCAAGGGCTAGACCTATAATTTGAGTCAAGGAGCTTCTGGAGCATCCTTGTAGTGGATCACTTCCCAAAAAAGTTCTGTCCCACTACAACGCAAGATTTATGCATACCTGAGTCCCTCACCCTAGAGGAAGTTGAGTGTTTCCGCTACACCCTATGGGTGATGAATTTCAGTCTCTGTCATCACCGTGTGGTTTATCCAAGAGCCAAGAGCATTTAGAAGACATCAGTGAGTAATGTCGTCTAGTCGATCTGGTTGCGCTCCCTACGGCCCAACACCCTGAGTCACCAGGTCTTCGTGAGGCCCTCCAGTAGCAATGCATTCAGAGTATCAAGGTACTCCACAAAATCATCAGGGAGGCTACCCCCCAAGTGAAAATCTATGGCTGGGGGTAGCATGATTCCCTCCACTTCAGTCCTATCTGGCGGCAACCCGACTCGCTATGCGATATTGAGGACACACCCCCAGGAAAGGTCACAGTCCACATGGATGACATAGTGGACAAGGAGGATGAACTAGAGTTTCTCGATAAAGACATACCCCCTGAGGGTGTTCCACCACTATTAGACCCATAGGGGAGGATTACTCATCAGTATAGGGACCTCCTAGGTCTCCCTGCGCCCACCGAGGTGTTGGTGCTCAGCCGGAATGTCGGTAAGGTAAAAGAGCACGTCGGAGAATTCAAGCACTCTGACCCGTCTGCCTTAGTGAAAAAGATGGAGGAGGACCCCAAGAAGGCCACGTTGCACCAGAAACTTACTGATTAGGAGAGGTTGATCGACGAGCTCCTGGATGAACGCGTTTCAGAGTGACGACCTGACTACGGTGATCCTAGGTCGGGGCAGCAGGGGTAGGAACAACTACACCTCGACGAGATGCCCCCAGGAAACACTGATCATGCTACACTTGTTGAGAGAGCTGAAGCCAGAGCTCATGAAAAAATGGTGTGGTATGTCTCTCCAAACCCTCCTGAATGGCACGAAAATCCAAGGAACCCCACTCGGGCTCCTCTGGCAGCCCCAAGGGCCGCTCCACCAGCCACTCCACGAGCCGCTGAGCCTGTCTACCATGTTGAAGAGCCTAGAAACGCGCTCTTTGTTAGGGATCCCCATCAAGACAAGGACCCCCACCCAGATGATCCTATGGCGGCACTCATTGATCACCTTGAGGCATTGTAAACGTGGAAGGTGGCAATCCCACCAGATGGCAAGCCATACCCGGCAAGGGTGGATGATATGCCGGCACCTCCGAGTTTCAGAAATCCCACCGTTCCCCCTTTAACAGGATGGGGGACCCGCCACAGCACCTGGCCCACTTCAACTCAAGGTGTGGGCCCATATTAGGCACTCCAGCACAGCATAAGGTTGCCAAGCTCCGCTGTTTTGTTCAGACGCTGGAGGGGCCGACATTCGTCTGGTACAGCCAGCTCCCTGTCGGATCTGTGACTAGTTGGGAGGAGCTTCGCATGTAGTTTCTCTACCAGTTCATCTGTACCACACAAAAAATGAGAATCACATACCTCTTCAAGTGAAAGAAAATCCATAATGAGAGATTCATGGACATTATCGCCCAGTGGAAAGGGCTTACATACTCCCTTGACACGCCACTGACTCAAGAGAAATTACAGACAATGTGCATAGGGAACGTCAAGATCGAAACAGTTCCTTCTCTGATCACCCAGAACTACCCTGGTGGGTTCTGAGACTTCTTAGACAAGGCTCAGTACCTTGAGGAAGCCCTGCAATAGGCCAGCCAGGTACGTCTGTTTCCCCCTATGATTCTAGCAAGGAGAGCTTCCAGAGTCGAGCCCGCCGTGGTGGCCCAAATAGAAGCCCCCATACAGCTGAGTTACTACCTGTGGAACTGGCCCCGCAGTCTCGCAGAGGTCCTCCTACTCAAGTGCAGCCTCAGGCTCCACAATGCCCTCAGAATCGGCAAGCGCCTCTGCATAATGCGCTACCACCGAACAGGAAGGACAATAAGGGTCCAGCTCCTCGGCAAGCCCCTCCGACCCCTTGTCAGGGCCAGGCTCCAAGAGCCCCATTTTCATAAATAAGAAATTAGACTTACTCATTCAGCGAGAATCAGGTTCCCAATTACTTCCTCAGTGCCTTGGAATAGGGTATTGTACGCTTTCCTGAGTGTAGAAGGCCGGAAGAGGCGAATCTTACTGATCTCCCCAACTACTGCCCCTATCATCAAATTCTGGGGCACACCCTCAAGAAGTGCTATGTGTTTAAATACTAGCTCCAAGACCAGGTCGATAACAACATAGTCAGGCTGGGCCTGGCCCCGACACAAGTGGTGGGTGTCTTTGTAAGGCTAGATAGCAGTAGCGACAACGAAGGTGAGTGAAAACAGGTTTTCAACCACAGGTCCCAGAAGTACGATGACTGGATGGATTGCAAGATGGTTTCTCATTCCCATGGCATCATTCGGGTGCGCCTACATCAGCTGGAGCCTTCAGAAGCTGCAATCATCACTTCTGATTCATCATCTTAGCTGACCTCTTCTTAGAAGAGCCAACATCGGCGGTGCAAGATGAAGAAATGTGCCCCGCCAATGTCGTCGTTGTCCCGCACTCTCGGCGACTTCATGCCCCTTGAGATAGGGATCCCTCACAAAATCCACCCTGTAATGGATGACTCTTCAAGTGATAGTCAAGGGTACGCTATGGTTAATACCGTTGAGTTGGTAAACCCCTATATGACTCCCGACGAGGTAGGGCATCAGGAGAACCTCCCCAATGTCCCCAGACAACACAAACGTCGGCCGAGACGTGGCCATATGGGTTGTCGAGGCGCGTCAGTTGGCACCTCCATCCAGTCAGTGCATGCCATAAAGACCAGATAGCAGGCCCAACATAAAGCTCAGCACTCGCAGCCTCTTCATCCGGTGTCATCAGGACCACATCCACCACTATTTGTACTACTAGATCAGGTAGAGATACCTCATCCAGGCCGTGGACAGCCTTGCCCAGTTATAGACTAATCTCGGTCGTCCGTTCCTCATTCAACAGCGACTCTTCAGGCTTCGACTAGTGAACAACGGTACGTGCCCAGCACCAGCCAGCTGCCTGTCCATCCGACAGGTCCCGCCATGCCTCCAATTGCAGAGCATCCTCCTGTAAGCAGAAGTTTGTTCCTAGTGAAGAAGTATGATGTTCTCAAGCATATCGTCAGCATCCCAGTGAGGCTTTCCCTCATTAAAGCCATTCTCCTATTGTCAGATATACGTGAGGCCCTCACTGAGGCTTTAATAAGCCATCTCTAGTTTGAAACGGAGGTATCATCTTGAGAAGCCTTTCCTGTTGAAGCGATCGAGGATGATGAATACCAGGACATCATTTCATTCTCCGAAGATGATGAAGGCTCTCCCATACAAGGGCACATCTTCCCGCTGTAAATCATCGGCCGATTTAACGGTTTGGAGGTTCACCGTTGTCTTGTCGACACCGGCTCCGAGATCAACCTTATCCCGACACGAACACTGCAGAAGCTTGGGTTATCTGAGGATGACCTGACTCCCTCCGATTTAAGAATCCACAGATATGACAGGACATAGTAGACCCTGGTCGATAAGATCCGTCTGATGACCCTGTTCAGTGGCCTAGTTACTAGTACTGAGTTTATGGTCATCTCCCACGACACCACGTAAATTACATTGATGGGCAGACCATGGCTCCATCTGCATGCGGTGGTACCCTCGTCATATCACCAATGCCTCAAGTACTCCCTAAATGGTTGAGTAGGCATACTCCCAGGTGATGCATCTCCTTTAGACTCTTTTGAAGCCCGTTATTTGGATTTTGACTATTACAACAACAAGGATATGAAGATTCTGGAAAGTGAGGTTGAGCCCTCCACGGTCACAACTGACCCATGGGAAGGTCTGGATAATGCCTACGTCTTCCCGATCCATCGATTGGAGGCCACAACCCCTGACATGGGGCAATGCTTTATTGTCTGCGGTACAATAGGAAGGTATATTCCCAAGTCCAAGCGACGATGGAAAATCACCTCGTACTTCTACACAAACCAGGCTCAGGTGATCCCAAAACCTCCTACCCCCGTACAGTATTGAGATGTCTGCCCCGTGACCACAACGATACATCATACATGCCTGTTTTACCGAGATGGAATAAACCATCTCCGGCCGACATGCCACTACTGCTTTGATATTATCAAGAATGGTCCCTTGGGATGGAGACCAGATGGGGTCGGGTCAACAGCCTTCATTGATATGGTCTCGGTAGCGCCGGAGTTCCCCGATGCAATAACCACTACTGCTCAAGCTGGTACCAGCCTCCCATCGAGCTCTGGTAACTCAGGAGTGAAGTCCCCCATGAGATATCCCTCCATAAGTGGAGAAGAAAATATGGAGGATTCTCCCCCTACCTTTGAAGAAGGCGTCTCCACCACGGTCGATGAACTGGTATAGGTGAACCTTTTTAGAGAGGAATATCTGAGACCCACATTGATCAGTGTCGTCGTGTCCCTCAAAGAGCAGCAACGGTACATGGACTTCCTTAAACAACAACATGATGTGTTCGCCTGGAGTTATGATGAGACTCCAGGAATAGATCCTCAGGTAGCCATCCACCGCCATGGTCTCCCGACAAGTCATCGCAGGTTCAAGCAGCCTCCCAGAAAGATTCACCCTTCTCATGGTGCCATGGTCGAGGCCAAAGTTGACAAGCTCATCAGATCCAAATTCTTAAAGGAAGTCCAGTACCCCAAGTGTCTAGACATCATTGTGCCAGTCAGGAAGAAGAACAGACAGATCAGAGTCTACATCGACTTCCTAGATCTCAACCGTCATTGTCCAAAGGATGATTTTCCCCTTCCTGTGACAGAGATCTTGATTGACACTATGGATGGGTTACAATCCCTCTCCTTCATGGATGGTTACTCCAGATATAATCATATCTGGATGTCCCCTAAGGATGAGGAGTCCACTGCTTTCAAGTTGCCCCAAGGTACTTTCTGTTACCAAGTTATTCCCTTCGGCCAGAAGAATGCAGGTGCCACCTATCAGCGGGTCATGCATTGCATATTCAATCCAATCCTCGGGACATAGGTGGAATGCTATGTGGATAATCTAGTGGTCAAATATCTCCAATGCTAGGACCATCTTAAGGACATTGAGAAAGTGTTCGACTTCCTCCATTATCACCATCTGAATATGAACCCGATGACATGTGCCTTCTGGGTCACCTCCAGGAAGTTTTTTGGCTTTGTTGTCAGGTACCGAGGCATTGAGATCGACCCATAGAAGATCAAGGAAATCATTCAGATGCCTCCCCCAGGCAATATTCGGGAGCTTCAAGGTTTCCAATTCCACTAAGACTACATATGCCAATTCATTGCGAATCTGGCTGGCAAGTGTAATCCCTTTTCCCATCTCATGAAGAAAGGATCTTCCTACGAATGGGAAGAAGAGTGTCGGACCATGTTCGAGGAAATTAGGTAGTATTTTCTCCAGCCTCCAGTCTTGATGCCACCCGTCCCTGGAAAGATACTGATCCTGTACGTGACTGCTCTGGAATGATCTCTCGGTGCCCTTCTCGGCCAGAAGAACAATGAGGGGACAGAAAACAGTGTCTACTACCTCAGTCGTATTCTCATAGATACGGAGACCGGATACTCCCCCATTGATAAGGGTTGCCTTGTACTGGTATTCACAGTACAGAAATTGAGACACTATCTGCAGCACCATGAGGTACATCTGGTGTCTCAGGTAGACCCGCTGAAGTACATTCTGAACCGCCCCATGTTGACCGGCCATCTAGCACGGTGGGCGGTAATCTTCCAGTAGTTCAACATTAGGTTTGTCCCTTATGAAGATATCAAGGGAAAAGAATTAGCATACTTTCCATCTACCCATCCAACCTTTGTGGACCAGCCCCTAGACTTGGATTTTCCCGAAGAGGCAATCTTCTCGGTAGATCCTGCCATCCCATGTTGGCAGATGCACTTTGATGGAGTCTCCTGGAGCCCCACTAGTAGGAGACTCAATGAACCTAGGCTCAATAGAAGGGGCCTGGGTATTGTCTTTATTACCCTGGCAAAATCCATTCTACTGTACTCATTCCTGTTGTCAGAAGGCTGCACCAACAACGAGGCAGAGTGTCATGCTCTTATCACTGGCCTCGACCTGGATCTTGAGATCGATGTACCCCAATTTCATGTGAAGGTGGATTCTTAATTAGTCATAAAAAAATTCAATGGTGTCTATGTTGTCAGAAATCCAGAGCTCGTACCATTGTTGGAGTGCACTCCCCATCTAATGGCCCGGTTTCCATCCCAGATGAAAGTTACTCATCTCCCTCGATCTCAGAATGGATGAGTTAATGCCCTGGCCGGCCTGGCTGCATCACTTGAAAAACTCGAGCAGGTTGATCTGATTATACACGTGGCACACCGTAGAGTCATTGCCCCCGTCACCCCAGAGGATGACGATGGCCTACGAGTAACCCATCTTACTGCCGGGTCCTCCACATCAGGACACCCAGGTTCTCTAGATGTTGTGGTTGAAGTGAATCCCGAATGGAGAGCCCCTTTAGTCGAGTACCACAAAAATGGTTGCCTATCGGCTGATCGGGCCGAGCACGAGTGAATATGATGTTGCGCGCTATAGTTTACACTCCAGAGTGGTCCCAGTTTTAAGAAGATCCTCTACAAACATGGGTTTGATGGTGTTCACCTCCAATGCATCCAAGGAGTTGGGATTTCTAAGTTCATGCATGAGGTTCACGCCAGTTCCTATGGGGCTCACCAGGCAAGGCCAAAGCTGTCCCATAAAATCTGAAGACTGGGGTACTTCTGGACCTCTATGATCCATGATTGTATCGAGTTCACCAAGAGATGTCATGCGTGCAAAGTTCATGCTAACTTCCTGTATCGGCTGCTAGAACCTCTCCACTCCAGAAAGTACTCTTGGCCATTTGCAGTGTGGGGACTCAATGTCGTGGGACCATACCCACCGGTGATAGCCCGCCAGTACAGGTTTATCCTGACTGCCACAAATTTATTTTCCAAGTGGGTATAAGCAGTTCTACTCAAGTAGGTCAAGGCCTGTTCCATCATTGACTTAATGAGCTCCAACATCATCCACCATTTCGGAGTCCCTCACGCCATCCTCACTGATAACGACACCAACTTCGGAGCAGCCAAGCTGAAGAAATTGTATGCCAAGTACACCATTAGTTTGAACCATACCTACTGGTATCATACACAAACAAATGGGCAGATCGAGGCATTAAAAAAAACCCTCTCTAACATTTTGTATAAAATGATTTCCAGAACAAGAATATTTGTCCGGACAAGCTCCCCAATGACCTCTGGGCCTATCAGATGACGAATCATAATTCCACACAGGTGACCCCATATTCCCTTGTGTACGGAGTTGAGGCCATCCTGCCCATCGAGATCCATCATCCCTCATTATGCACAATGATCTATGACCAGAAGGCGCCAGATAGGGTAGCCTAAATTCACCTGCCTGAATTGGAAGTGCTTGACGAGAATAGGCTTCATGCCCTGAACGATTTGGAAAGTCATAAGAACAATATGTCTAGAGCCTTCAACAAGAAGGTTCGCCTTCGCTCTTTTCTACAAGGTGACATGGTATTGGACCTCAGAGTTCCAATGATCCTTGGAAGGAAACCACCCAAGTTGGAGCCCAAATGGGAAGGACCTTACATAGTCCACAAGGTTTAACCCAATGGGGCATACTCCCTGCTGACCATGGATGGTGAGTGTATAACTCCTCCCACCAATGCCAAGTTCCTCAAGAAATACTTTGCCTTAGCCTATTGGTCCTGCACGACCTTAAACTACCTGGTCCTGCATGACCTTAAACTGTTCGGTCCCGCATGACCCTAAACTGCACGTCGATCCCACATGACCTTAAACTGTTCGGTCCTACATGACTTTAAACTATGCATCATCTGGCATGACGTTAAACTGTATCATGAGAACAACGTATGGATTGATTCCCATCCTGATGGGATACGTAGAAATGCTCAGAATCCTCTTCATGAGCCAAGCCCCAAACTCTTATCCTTGACTATCCCTCGGGGTATAGTTCTCTCAGAGGATCCCCGCATGATATGGTGTAGGATTCCTCACCCCCACTCATACCAGGATTGTAATGGTTGCACCATGTTCCCACTCCCTGTTCTTCTATCCTCTCACATCATCACCGCATGATGTTAAACTGCATGGCCTTCAAGAACTATGTATGGATCAACTCCCATCCTTATGGGATACGTAGGAATGCATGGACATTTCATCTGTTGGCCCAGCCCAAATGCTAGAGTCTTCCCCTTGGGTCAAGACATATGGAAGGGGTGAAAACATTTTCCCCAATTCACATCAAGATAACGTCGATCCGTCCATTCATCCCTCTCCCTAGAGACGTTCACCTCTTTCAGAGATGGGTATAGCTATGCTTCACCCACTCCTTTGATTGGGACTCCATAATCTTCCACGTTTGGAAGGGCCCCCGAATGGTATGGATTCTAAGACTAAGGGCTCTCTTACAACTTTGGGATAACGCCCTTGAGGATATTTAGAAACAATCCGATACATGTCCCTCAATTCGAATATGGTCAGCGGTCGATGCTCATTTGTTGCTCCCATTTCAGGTTACTATAGGGACGTTGTGTTTCGAACAAGGTCAACAGATGTCTTGTGACATTGGAACCACCCCAATATGTCCCAAACATTGAGTGTAGTGGTTCATTATACCTCGTTGTATCTCCAAGCGATGAACTCCCTTTGGGAAAAGCCATTTTTTAGTCCCCCATATGACGGGGAGAGCTGAGACCGACTCCTTGTTTCCCACACCGAGCACTTCTCACATGGGCTTAGGAGCTATGATGAGGTGGTACCTGTACAAGAGGGCATATGGCCTTCCATTCGAGGCCCATCCTTAGGCCCCTTGGCCTTTTCGGACCCCTAGCCCAGGTTCTCTATTATGGGATTGTACGGTGTGGTATGGGATTATGTCCTTATTCACGTCGGGTTGCTCATCGTGCCATACACATCCTCGGATGAGACACTTTATCCTCTCCCTCATCCTCATGGAAAGACGTTAAACTTCACACCAGTTGGGCCTTTCCGACCGAGGGTCAGCCTTAGGGCCCATGGCCTTTTCGGGCCCTGGCTCAGATTCTCTCTTTTGGGAGTGTATGGTGTGGTATGGGATTACGTCCTCATTCACGTCAGGTTGGTCACCGTGATGTACAACTCCCTTGTGTGGGGTATCTTACTCCTCTCTTCATCCTCATGGTAAGACGTTAAACAACAAACTGGTCGAGCCTCCCTGATCAAGGCCCAGCCTTAGGTCCCTTGGTCTTTTCGCGCCCCAGACCTCGTCCTCATATCAAGACTTTAAACTGCAAACTGGTCGGGCCTCCCTGATCGAGGCCCAGCCTCAGGCCCCTTGGCCTTTCCGAGGCCTCGACCCTCATCCTCACTAAAAGTAAATTAAACTGAAAAAAGGTCAGGCCTTTCCGAACGAGGCCCAGCCTCAGGCCCCTTGACCTTTTCAGGGCCCCATCCCAAGTTCATATTTAGGAGTGTGCGGTGTGGTATGGGATTGTGTCCCCATTCATGTCTGGTTACTCATCATTCCATACACCCCCTTGTTATGGTATCTTACCCCTGTGTGCCTTCAAGAAATACGTGTGGCTTGATTCCCATCCTCATGGGATACATAGGACTGCCTGAATGTCTAGACTTCGGGTCCAGCCCCATCTCCCTGAAATCTCCCTTTCACCTTGGCCCCTTAGCCTTCCCTTTTCCAGGGAGAGGAGTACATGGTGTGGTGTGGGATTATGTTCTCACTCACGTCAGGTGTTGTAACAACCATTCCATTTACCCCCTCTTTCTCCTAAGGATTCTATATCCCCTTACTCACCACTCATCCCTTCAAATCGGTTACTCTCAAGTTGAGTACCCTCGTCGACCCTTTTCAACGGTTCACCAATGTGCCTAAGGGTACCCTGGTTTAGTACCTAGAATGTCGGACTCTGTTCGAACATGCTTCCACCCATTTTTCAGGCTTTTTGTTCCCCTTCATTGGGGCTTCCATCACCTTTCACACCCGAAGGGACCCCCAAGTGGCATGGATGCTAGGACTAAGGGCTCTCCTACCATTATGGGCCAACGTCCCCAAGGGTCATGGACAACAAGACGATACAAATCCTGCATTATGAATATGGTCAGTGGTCGATGCTCATTCGTTGTTCCCACTTCAGGCTAACATGATATGGATGTTTTGTTTCAAACACAATCAACAGTTATCCTCCATCACCACACCAACCCCATTAAGCCCAAAATGTCGGTTACATGATTCACATCCTCCTCCACCATATGGTGTCCAAGTAGAACTTCGAAACTCATGGTACTATTCCTCAGTGCGCATTCGCATGTTAGGAGGACCAAAGCTGTGATAAGGACGTCATTCGGGTCTCTTCACCAATTTCCCTTTGGCGTGCGCTCCCAATATTGCAATAAACATCTTCCTCCCTTGTTTCGCACACCGAGTTCGACTCAGATGTGATTAGGGATTGGGTTGAGGTCTGTACTTACTTGGAGGGTTTTCGCTCATCCATGGTCCGAGATCTAAGATCATAAACTAAGATCCCATCCAGAACTACGTATGACTTGACTCTCATCCTTATGGGTTATGTATGAACACCTGGAAATCTTGTTTTCTCGTCCAGCTCAGTTGGGAGCTAATTTATTCTGCCCCTTACCCTCTTACCTCTATTTAGGCCCCGTGTCCTAAGGCTCCTTTATCGGAATTGTGTACGGCGTGGTGTGGGATTATGTCCTCATTCACGTCAGGTATGCTGTATCACATCAGACACATTACTTCATGTTCAAGCCATAAAACTTTAAACTATGACGCCTAGTCCTATCACATGACCCTAAACTATGACATTATCATCCTGGCCGCACAACGAAAAATGGAACTACATCGTGATGTCCTCACTCAAGGGAACACCATGTTTAGTATTGGTCACACTCCATGCCATTTGTCAATGACTCCTACGAATTTATACTTGTGGTGATGTTAGGTCTAGATAACCTAGACCTTTTTAAATCACAAAAAAACCACTCAACTTAAAGGAAAAACAAGATTTATCAAATACCACTTCTTTTGGTGTGAGGGCCACGCCCGCACACCCCTTTTTTCCCCAGCACTGGTACCTTACCATGACACCTCTTAGAACTACATGCATCCTGATCCCCAGCCTCATGGGGTATGTAGGAACGTCCGTGCACCGTTCCTCAGGCCCAACTCAACTATTGTTTTCACCTCTCGACCTAAAACCTCTCCAGGGAACACGTGGTGGTCGGAACCCCCAGTTCCCATTCACGTAAGGTATTTGTAATTACCCAACCATGTGTCTCCCGCATTTCCTACCATACATGGTCTGATATCTATAACCCTAAACTAAGATCTCCCTAAGGGAAGGGACTCGACTCCCTCTATCTAATACATCTCGTTGTCATATTCAGATTCTTTTTGACAAAGAGCCCAAAGTGTGGAATTTTCATGGGGACATTCCCCCCATTCCATGTCAAAGATTCATTAGCTCACTATTTGGATCCTCATCCCCTTACATATCCAAAGGGACCCCCTAAAGGCCTGGTCCTATGCCACATCAGCTCACCTTCTGTCCTGGGCCAACGCCCCTAAAGATCTCAGTTGACATTTGCAACATGTCCCATGTTTCAAACATGGTCAATGGTCAACCCTCATTTGTCTTTCCCCATTCCGGGATAACGCGGTGTGGATGCTGCGTTTCCACCATGGTCAACAGTTATCCTCCATCATCATGTCGCCATTATTGTGATCCAGATTTCAAGCATCATGATTCACACATTTCCACTTCCTCATGTTCAAGTGGAATTCTGACATACTCGGTTTTACCTCTTCGCACATCTAGGTGCGCTACATGGACGGGTTAGCATTATTGGGCCAGCATTCACCGAGCGTCCCTTCGCCCTAACATGTTCCTCCGTGTGTGAGGAAAATCCCACCACTAATTCTTGTTTCCCACATCGATCATGACTCATGTGGGCTTAATAGTTTTGGTAGGATGTGCATCGGTGCAACTAGGCTTCTCATCGTCCCACATGACATTAAACTGTGCTTCCAGAACTACATACAGATTGATTCCCATCCTCATGAGATACGTAGTGACACCCCCAGTATTTCGCCTAGGGTCCATCCCTAGGAATCATAAATCTTGTTCCTTCCCATTTCCAACCCACTGGCCTGACCCCTCATGGGGAACCATGTAACTGCATTTTTTCCCCGAACAAGTTCGGGATGCCCCACGATGACCTTGGGAAGCGACAACCCCCTCGCCAGAGAGGCCCTGTCTAAAAGAAGGAATGATCCATGATCAAACATATGCTTCCATCTAGTGAACTTCCACCACGGTGGTGTAATTTTAAGAGTGTTGGATTCTATTCGAACAAAACATCACTCCACATTCGTTGCTTTGTGTTCCCCTTATTCGAGCCCTCGTCCTCTTTCATGTTTGGAGGAACCCCCTAACAGTATGGATTCTTGGCCTATGGCCCGCCTATTGTCTTGGTACAACGTGCCGGAAGACTAACGGATGAAATTTTGAGTCAAGTCTCTTGTTTCGAACATGGTCAATGGTCGACCCCCATTTGTTATCCCAAATTCAGGCTAATACAATAAGAATACTGTGATTCGAATGCGGTCAACAGTTATTCTTTAATGTCCCGCCACCCCCCAAAATGTTCTGAATACCTGGTATCATGATTCACACCTATCATTCCCATCTGTTTGGATTGATTTCATTACCCCTGGCGTTACCCCGTTTGTGCACAAGAGGACGCTAGGAAAAAACGGTAATTCGGCTGTTCTGAGAGCTTCATTCTCCATTCAGGTCTCTTTCATTTCCTCCCAGAAGTCCAGTCTGGTTGCTCAAACCTCGGATGCCTGAAGGTTGGTTTGCACTCCTACGTTTGGATGGGTTGATAAGGTGGTCATCCCTTGTTTCTCACATCGGGTCCGACCCACGTGAGCTTAGGGAATGATTGTCGAATGCTCTGCGAACATCACAAGGATGCAATTAACCAATGTAAACAATGGAACTCATGCATGCTACGACATTAAAGAATAAAAGCATGAAACTATGTTTTAAGGTTTTTTAATCATTACAGTACCCAGGGGTCGACTCCCCCTATGGACGGATTGACCTCATCAAAGGAACATTGCAGCTCTTCCACCCTTTGACTGGTGGTGTCCAGAATTTGTTGCTGCCTGTTTACCTCCCACTCCTCCTCGACAGTGAGAGGGCATAGTTTGCCGACTATGACCCGAGCCCACTCCACACCGGTCTGGATAACGGCCGTCTCCTCCGAGGCTCACTTCATGCCCTCTTCGACCTCCACTAGCTGGGCTTTTAGCTGTGAGAGGAGCTCTAATTGTGCATCAAGAGAAGTGAAAAGATCATTTGCCTAGGCCTACAACCGTTAAACCTCGTTTTCGGTCTCCCAGAGCCTCTTGATGTTAACCTCCTTCCTCCGATGCCAGTCCACACTGAAGCCACGGTCATACTCCCGAATCTTTTCTACCATAAGATCTCGAATGAGTATGTGAGGGTACTGGGCATCCACTCGCCTGGCGCACAGTTCGCACAGTCGCAAGTGAAGTCTGTCCATCTCAACCAACCATAGCGCTTGCGGGTGTCATTGATGAAGCATGTGATAATCTTCCATGATAAACGATGGACTATTTTATTGTTCTCCTCGTCAGAGGCCATCTCGTCCCAGTCGGCGCGATTGGGAGGCTCGTATATAGGGAATGCTCCCAGGAACCCCTCACCCGGGTCCACCTCCAACGTTGGATCAGGAGTGTCATGGCCTGAACTATCTGGTTGATCCTCATCATCGGATACCACCTTCATAACCTCAGTCACAGTCCCACTGGCTCCCCCACAAGTTATTAGAACTGCGGAAGTTCGGTCAGGTTGGATGTCCACCTCTACGACCATTGACATGCCCCTGGGAAGGGCACTACCAGAAGCCCTAACCAAGTTCGCTGCCATAGCCCAGGCCAATTGAAGGACTGTACATGCCAAAAAAGGGACATGAATGTCAGTAAATGTGGTCAGGGGATGGCAGTTGTGAATTTGGTAGAGAAGACTTACAGAGGTCAAATACCTAGTCTCTCTCTCAGGATGATGTCATTGGAACCCTGAGACGTGGACCCCTGTATATGGTTAGTAGGTCTGGAGACTCCGAGGGAGCCACCTCGAGTGTCCCAACCCCGCCTGACACGAAAGTTGATGCAGCCACGGGCGTGGATCCTGAAGGTCCCGCGTCGGCACCAACTGAGGGGAAAGAATGATGTTTGTGCACAAGGTCCTCATGCACAACATAGATGCTGATAAGGAATCAATAGTAACCTAAGATTAGACCCTGAGGAAGGGACTTGGGATTTTACCTCGAGGGCCTCCATGAATTCTTCGAGATCCGAGGATTGATCGCCGATTTCACCCTCCTCCGGTAGACTCTCCCTACCGGCCTCATCTCCCCAGGAGGACTCGTCTAATTCTTCTGGTAGAGGTAAACTCTCCCTCAGGTCAGTAGCTGACAGTTGCAGTGGGACCGTATGACCCAACAGCACCCTGACTCGGTCTGTCATCGGGTGCAGGGCACCCCAGGAGTGGATAAAGTCTTCCAGATCGGTTATTTATTGCTCTGCCTCTACCTAGTATAGTGTAAAACTGGCTCTTATAGGGACAAGACCCGATAAGTCCATCCTGAGGTGGTTAAGGTACTTCCATAACTCAGATGGGTCGAGGAATTTTCGGTTAACTTCCCAAATGCCCCGGGCCTCCGGGAAGACAGCGTTCTCCGGCATGTCGATATGGCGTAGCCATTTCCCTAGGGCCTAAGTGGAAATCCTGCAGAATCCCCTTGGTGGCCACCCCTCCAATTGACTCTATTCTCATGGGACCACCGGCTCTGCTGCCACTACCAGATCCACCACCACTGCATCCCCCTCAACTAGTGTAGGCATTGCCGCTACAGCAGCCCCGCCACTACGGGATTCCCTTTACGCCTTTCGACCTTGGCCCCGAGGTTGGGTAGGCTCTCCATCATTGACTAGAGTGGTTAGCCGCTTCAGCGTCTCCCCCGAATAGGCCACCTTCCAGCTTTGGGTGTATTCTTTTATCAGGCCGAGGACGGCGGTCAGCGGAGGAAGTTCGTTCCGCATCTTCTCGTCTTCCCATGTGAACATGAGACACATCTTCCTCATCACACACGGGTGATCCCTCTAATGCACCTCTAGGTAGACATGTGGGGTTAGTCGCTGCAGGCACCAGAACTGCCTTGCCAACCGGTGTGGGTGTATGGCTCGCAGAGGCACTCACGGTCTACCCTGGCCACCAAGACTCCACCTCGAAAATCCATGAGGTAGGCCCGATGCTCTTCCAACCCCCGACCATTATCCTTGAAGGCCCCTGTCAGTAATAGAAACGGGTGTAAATTGAATTCCTCCACCCTCCACACCCGGTTCAGAACCGATGGTGTGGTCAGCTTGGTCGGAAAGATCCCCACGGCATTCAAGATTGATGGGTGGAAGTTTGACCCTGGTTGCGATATGGGGTTCGGATACTCATATATCCCCCTAATTTCCACCTCAATCCACCCGTACAGGAGATGGAATGGCCTGCATACTCTATGTGGCCTCTTCCCCTCGCTGATGTGCCACAACATCTTGTAAAACTTGGTGAGCATCGGGATCACTAGGTTGACCCGCCCTCCTGTCGCCAATGTGGACACTATGATGAATGTACTTGGTCGCACTCCCATGTTTTCATCCCTCACCGGAAGGATCCAACCACAGATGAGAGCTGTGATGAAGGTCGCCATCCTGACTATTGGCTATTGCTCAGTGTTGACACTGAACCCCAAGGTCTTCCACTGGCTATTCTCCAATAGCCGCCAATACGAGTGTTCCTTACTCTGGGACCCCTTTGGTCAAGTTCGAGGTATCAACAGGAACTGACGGTCTACCAGGAAGTTCAAAAACATATTGAACAAATGCTTGAAGTGGACATCCCTCACCACCTCTTTATCCTCCCCTGGCATGATCTCCATCAAAGCCATTGCCAGGCGATACATCTACTCCAGATCCTCCCATGCACCCATAGCAGGGAGGAATTCATCATGCATCTCCCCT
The DNA here is from genome assembly GCA_963277665.1 of Viscum album. Classification (NCBI taxonomy): domain Eukaryota; kingdom Viridiplantae; phylum Streptophyta; class Magnoliopsida; order Santalales; family Viscaceae; genus Viscum; species Viscum album. The sequence continues at coordinate 236,276,038 of OY728146.1, forward strand.
AGTATTGGGACCCCTGAGATCTGATGCACGTCCTATAAGCTGATGCAGACCTCCCCATGATGCAGGTGGAAGGTATTGGTCCCCAGTGACCACTAGCTCAACAGCTCTAGCAATAGCTGCTTCGGCTAGTAGATGTGGAACTGGGAAGCCCAAGCTGCCTCATACAAGCCCACTCTTCTCAGCTCCACCCCGAACTCCTCACATGAGGCACTTACCATGTAGGCCTAGGACCAATCATCTGTGAAGTTTCCACCCAAGAATAGGTCTCATTCCTTAGACCACCCCTTCTTCAGGTTCCCCAGCACCGCCAGAGGATGGTTTGGTACAGAGGAGGGGATGTCTCCGGCTGCAATGCCTTCCCGTCGATGTTGTTTAGATGGTTGTATAAGCAGTCGGCAGTGACTGGCATAAAGTCCTCCCAGGCATGACTGTTGTCTACCCTGAACCATCGGCACTGGCACGACGTGCTCCTAAACCATTAAGTTGGCTCATACCTACTCCCTTTAGGGATGAAGACGTCGTCCCTCAGCCCGAAGCCATATAAGGTCAACCTATTACACAGACTGGTAGTTCATATGGATCTCCGATAGCATCTCCACCAGTGAAGTATGGTCCGAGTGGCTACGGACCAACTCTCCTAGCCCCATAATACTTGCCATGTCATCCCTTTGGGCAACATCCGCAAACACCCCCTAGGCAGCTTCTTGGTGGGAAATTCAGGTTTGGAACTTGGACGATTTTCCAGCAGGATTGTGAATCTTCTCCGTAGAGCGCGATCGTGAAGTCTCCTTATGAAGATTGTTCACAGAGCACTACTGAGACATTCAAGTGCCAGATCGCGGAGCACAAATGAGAAGTTGAGGATTCGATGTGCGTCACAAAGACTCGATTCACAGATAACACTCAGGGAGTATGCAGAGCTTCGCAAATCAAGAGCACAAAAGGACAATATCACAGAGAAGGAAAAGGACAAAAGAGACGGACTCCCCCTATTTATAGGTGACGGCTTTCAGAGCCCCGCGGCACGTCCAGTGAGCACGGAGATTCGCGACATGCTTGGCTCGCGTATCCCCTTCCGCCTCGCGAGCCCTCTTCGTGAGCTAGCATCGCGAACAATTGAGGATTTTGGCGATTACCCTCAGACTTGGACCCTTTATCTCTCCACGGCTCTAAGTCTAAGGTGGGGCATTTGTTGGCACCAAAATTTGGGACATAGAAAGAAGCCCAAATAAGGCCCCATTGAATGCCTCGCAGAGCCACTTCACGGAGGTCCATCCAGCACTACGGCCACCGCAAAGTAAGGAGGCATGACACTCCGCAAACGAATTTGACATTCACGAGCCTGCTGCGAAACAAGAAGGCGGGACGCTCCATGAATGAAATTGACGTTCACAACCCGCCATGAAGCAAGGAGGCGGGATGCTCCGCAAATGTCAAATGTGGTCTGCGACCCACTACGAAGAAACCAAGGCCCTCTTTGCACTGCGTAAGCTCTGCTTCGTGGTGCCTCTTACCTATAAATACTAGGCCCCCCCTGAGCCCAAATGACGAACAGTCGGACCTTTCAACTTCTCGACTCCCAAATCGCGAAGCATCCTTCTGCTCTGCGAATCGTGAGTTGTGCAAGGTAGTTCTGCTCCACGAAGTGCCTCCCCCTTATCTCATTTTGATCCCCTCTTCTGAGAGGGATGCCTTTCGCAAATCCCATGGGCTTTCGTGAAGGAAGGGGATCCCCAAGGGGACCAGGATCATCGCAGAGCGTTTATGCTTCATGAAACACCCTTCATGTATAGATGATCCCCATGCTAAGGTAGGGTCGCTGTACTTCACGAAGCACATTGCTTCCCGACATATTGCTTCGCGAGGCACATATTCTTCATGAGTCAGTGCTCCACAAATGCCTTTCCACTTCACAAAGCACCTCCCATATGCACATCTGCCCTATGATTAGGATAAGGCACCCCACTTCGCGAAGCACACCCCTTCGCAAGTGCCCTATGCCACAAGGAGCAATAGAGCTTCACAAGTCCCCTACCTATGAACTCCTATGCTTGGAAATCCCTTTTCCCATGAAACCCTCTAGGTTTTCACGATGTGATTTCAGAGTCCCCTGGACAACATCACCCATTGCGTTGCTTTGCCTCATGCTTTTTCACATAGGCATTCTAACGGCTATTGCTTCTTCTCATAGCCACGCTAATGTGGTCCCCTCGATAGTTCACTCCGTGACACCCCCTCACTATGGCTTTGCATGTCCCCTCTCTACACTATGGAGTAGAGGGTGCCGATTATGTAAGTCCTAGGGGTGCGTAGAAAACCCACCTCGTCCGAGCTATAGGACGTTAAACTGCCAAGCACCATCATCCTCAGCACATGACGTTAAACTGTGACCTTGCCCCGTGCCTCACACACAGGGTCCCCCCGCCTTGGACATTCTCCACGCCCCTGGTATTCACAGGGGATGATATCCTCCTTTTGGCAGTGGTGTTGGTCCATAGGGAAAGGGAAGCCACCTTGGCATAAGCCCCTAGATTTTCTTGTCGGAGGCAACATCTCTGCTCCTCCTTTCATCTTCAGTCCCCAGGGTCAGTGAAGGGTGTGGTGGGAAACAGTGATTCTCCTTTCTTCGGTACCGAATCCCTCTCCTGCTGCACTTTGTCACCACGGGCCTCCATCCTGGAGTAAGCCCCGACTCCCCCATGGGCCACCATCCTCGAGTAAGTCCCAATCTCTCTCTCCCTTGGTCGCTCGATGCGTAAGCCCCACTCCACATCCCACATACGCACCTTTCACGACATGATCGTCAGGTCTCTTCTTCCTCTTGTTTCTTACACCGAGTAGGACTCACGTGGGATTAGAGTAAGCACCGACCATGACAAATTTTCGAACTATGAGGATTTTGATCCATGTCAAGGCATGGGATGGAGGAAGACTCCATGAGGTTCAAGACCACCACCCGGTCATTCTGGCCGCAACCACTTTGGCTGCCTCATAGTGTAAGCCCCAACCCTTCCAGAACTACGAGGACTTTGATCCATGTCAAGACATGCTACGTAGGAAGCCTCCATGAGGTTCAAGCCTACCACTTGGTCATTCCAGCCACAACCACTTGGGCCGACTCAAAGTGTAAGCCCCAACCCTTCCCGAACTACGAGGACTTTAATCCATGTCAAGGCATGGTACGTAGGAAGCCTCCACGAGGTTCAATCCCCACAACCCATCACCTTGGTCCGCCTCAGAGTGTAAGCCACATACCATCCCGAACTACGAGGCCTTTGATCCATGTCAAGGCATGGTAGGTAGGAAGCCTCCACGAGGTTCAAGCCCACCACCCGGTCATTCCGGCCATAAACACTCAGTCCGCCTCAAAATGTAACCCCCATCCCTTCCCAAACTATGAGGACTTTGATACATTTCAAGGCATGGTACATTGGAAGCCTCCATGAGGTTCAAGTCCACCACCCGGTCATTCCTGCCACAACCACTTGGGCCACCTCAGAGTGTAATCTCCAACTCTTCCCGAACTACAAGGTATTTGATCAATGTCATGGCATGGTACATAGGAAGCCTCCATGAGGTTCACACCCGACAACCCATCATCATGGGTAGCCTATAGTATAAGCCCCAAGCCCCATATTTGAACTACGAGGTCTTTAATATTTTCCAAGGCAAGGTACGTAGGAAGCCTCCATAAGGTTCAAGCCCACCAGTATCCATCGGTCCCAACCATCTTCACGTTGGTGTACCAAGCCCCCATCATCCTGGGAAGCCTAGAGTGTAAGCCCCACTCCCCCTTTCTGAACTATGAGGTCTTATAACTTTTCCAAGGCAAGGTACATAAGAATCGTCCCTAAGGTTCAAGCCCACCAACACCCATCAGACCCCAGTTCCATCTTCACGTCGGTTCACCGACACGCCCCATCCCGAACTATGAGAACTTTGATCCATGTCAAGTCATGTTACGTAGGAAGCCTCCATGAGGTTCAAGCCCACCACTCGGTCGTACCGGCCACAACCACTTAGAAAACCTCAGAGTGTAATCCCCAACCCTTACCGAACTACGAGGAATTTGATTCATGTCAAGGCATGGTATGTAGGAAGCCTCCACGAGGTTCAATCCCACCACCTGGTCATTCCGGCCATAACCACTTGGGCCGCCTCAAAGTGTAAGACCCAACCCTTCCTGAACTATGAGGAATTTGATCTATGTCAAGGCATAGTACGTAGGAAGACTCCACAAGGTTCAATCCCAACACCCGATCATTCTGGCCACAACCACTTGGGATACCTCAGAATGTAAGCCCCAACCATTCTCAAACTACGAGGTCTTTGATCCAAGTCAAGGCATGATACGTAGGAAGCCTCCACAAGGTTCAAGCCTGACAACTCGTCATCAAGGGAAGTGATAAAACACTATTTTGTTGAATATTTTATTGATAATAAATGATATAATTTCCTCACATTATGTTAAATATGTTTATTTATAAAATATTAGGGATTTGATCATTCATTTGAAAATTTGGAGAAAATTCCAGTTTTACCCTTTATAGTTCACTGTAGTATTTCAACGATAAATATTATTATATTTATTATTTGAATTTGAAATTTTTTAAAGGTCTTACTAACGTAATTTTATACAACTTTCATTAAGGACACTAGAGCTAAAAAGTCCATTTCGATGGAGTAAAGGGTCCATTAATCCAATGGTGGGCTGGACTCGGCAGAATGGAAATTGGTTCTGTATTTGGGCCATATCTTCTGAATAAGGTCTTGGATTAAGCCCATATTTTGAGAGGATCTCGGGGATTCATTTTTCCATAAATCATCCTTCTGGAAGGAGAGCTGGTTCACGCTTTTTTGAGGTCAAATGGGCGGTGCAAGATGTATTAAAATATTTGGCCGAGATTTCCCATTCACACTTGAAACCTCTTTAAACCTAGTCTCCCCTGCACTCTATAAATTGGAGTTTTTCTCATTTGGATGGTTTGGGACGTGAATTATGAGATTGGAGGTAGAGGAGAATTTGTTTCACCCAAATTCTCCAACCATTGTAAGAGGCATAGCACTTGAAGCAAGGATACCCTCATCGAAGCCTCCTTATCTTCTTCATTTTTTAATGTTTTCATTTGTGTAATAAACTTCTTTGTTCTTATTTTATTTCTTCTCTTTTCTTCTGTTTTGTTTAAATTTCTTATTCTATTAATCTTACTAATTGTTTTGGAAGTCTTTAGTATAAGCATTATTGGGTTATTCCCATTATAAACCTTTGCACATGAAAAACGCTTCTACGATGATTACGCCACCCATGGATGAGTAGTCTTTTAGTAATCGATCTACCTCTCACCTTCTTCATTAATTTATTTTGAATCAATGATCTACTGTAATTAACTAAATATGATCTATTAATTGAGTTTTCAATTTAAATGAAACTAATCAAGCAATTGAACAATAAACACAAAATGCGTGAGGTTGGGATTTGTGTGAATTGTGAGAGCGTAATCTTAATCGGTAATACAAGACCACACAGGATCAATTTGTAGAGTTCAAATACAATACCAAAACTCAATTAATCCTCATTTATAGAGTGGTTATGTGCCTTAATTTATCACTAACCATAAGTTAATCTTAGAACATCAATCAAATCAGGGTGTTGCGATTGCATGTTCCGAAGTTAGCCTAAGGTTAAATTCACTTCATCTTCGTGGTAAAGTTAATTCTCGCAGGGTTCAGGATTTAACAGATTAAGGGATCATAATTAAGTGAATGTTAATTTAAATGATAATGATTAATAATAGAGTGAAGTGGTAGAGTTAGATTGATTACACCTTTTAAAATATTTTCTAAAAAAACATCTTCTTGTTGTGTCTTTTTAATCAAACATCATTTAAAAATTAAAAACAAAAAAATGAAATCTTCTTCCAGCAAAATTCTTCTAGATCTATAAACTATAAACAACCCAAATACATTCAATTAGTGTTTTTATTCTCTTTTATTTTATTTTTAGAATACCTCTAAGAATTTATTTTAATTCACTTGCTCCTTTGAGAGACGACCTTGGTCAGCCACTCTACTGCACCTAAGTACCCCAAAATCACACTAATCATTTGAGGGCACCCACGACAGTGCTATATCAAATTGGCGCCTTTGTTGGGGAGGCAAGTAATTATTTCAACCAATTAGAGGTATTTATTTTATTTTACATTGTAATTATCTTCCTCTCTTCTTTCTTACATTTTTACCCAATCTGATTTTTTCCTTCTTCTTTTATTTCCTTCTACTTATTTTTGGACCATCAACTCAAACATCTAATTTTTATTTTACTATGGTCCACTTTATTTTTTTTCATTTTTATTTGATTTATGACATGAACTAAACCCGAATACCTATTAGATCTTGACCCTGAGATTGAACGTAGCCTTAGGGCACGAATCAAACATTCTCAATCTACGGGAAGTTTCAATATTCAACCAGTTGGTGAATTCCTCTCTTCTGGAAACATTGAAATTGGAAGAAATTCAAATTCAAACATAAAAGAGGAACCAATGGCTGTAAATAATGGAAATGAACTTAATAGAACCATTCGAGAATTGGTTGCACCAGATATTAACTATCAACCAAATTGTATTGCATACCCAAATCTCGAATCAGACTTTGAATTGAAATCTGGATTAATTCACCTTCTTCCAAAGTTTCATGGCTAATCTGGTGAGGATCCCAACAAACACCTTAAGGATTTTAATGTGGTTTTCTCAACTTTAAAAACAAGAAATTTTTCTGAAGATCAAATTAAATTAAGAGCATTCCCATTCTCACTTGATAGCGCTGCAAAAGATTGGATGTATTATTTGAAACCTAATGTTGTAACATGTTGGAACGATTTGAAACGTCTTTTCTTGTAAAGATTTTTTCCAGCATCAAGGACCACTTCCATTCGTAAGGAGATCTCGGGGATCAAGCAAGCACAAGGGGAGTCAATGTATGAGTATTGGGAGAGATTCAAGAAGTTGTGTGCAAGCTGCCCACATCACCAAATCAGTGAGAAACTACTCATCCAGTACTTCTATGAAGGACTCACACCTATGGAGATAAGTATGGTGGATGCTGCGGCTAGAGGAGCAGTGGTGGACAAGACACCAGTAGCTGCACGTGCATTGATCGACAAGATGGCCCAAAACTCCCAACAATTTTGTGATCGAGGTACACAACATATCAGGGGAGTACATCAGGTAAGTCCTTCTTCTCTTGAGAGTCATTTTATTGATACCAAGTTAGAAGAATTTACCACTATGGTGAGGCAAATTTCTTTGGCATAAAAGACATCTCTACCCCCTCCTTCAAGGCCTTGTGGTATTTGCACTGAGACAAGCCATCCAACTGACTGTTTCCCACAACTACAAGAGACAGAGGATTGTGCAGCAGTATTCCCTGGGAGACCATTTCAGCAGCAACAACAACCATATCCCCAAAATAAGTTTGATTCATTTGCTCCAACATACAACCAAGGGTGGAAAGATCAACCGGACATGAGGTATGGCTCTGGACAACAACAAAGGCCCCCTTTTCAACCAAACTTCCAGCAGCCTCCACCTTACCAACATGGTTTCCAACAACCCCAAAGGAGATTTGAATCTCAAAAATCAACAAGTCAGCAACAAGGGAATCCTCCACCAAAGGTAGATTCTAACACTGATGATCTTTTGAAACAAATTGTTCTTAATCAAAAAAATGAGCTAAAGAGTCAAGGTTTGGAGCTGAGGGAGTTAAAGACTCAAATGATCCAGATTGCCACCTCCCTCCATGAACTTGTAAGTAAGAATTCCAGAAATCTACCTTCCCAACCCACTCCAAATCCAAAGGGGAATGTCAGTGCCATCACATTGAGAAGTGGGAAGCAAATTAACGATACATCTAGACCTACCATTCCACCGGGATTCACCTTAACTCCAGAGAAGCTTCATTCCATACCAACTGATGAGAAATCCAAGGAGAAATATTAAGGTAAGAAAAAGATTGATGATGTTCCTCCTAAACCCCTTCCTTTTCTAAACAGGGTTGTTCAAACCAAGAAGATGGCAGATGAAGCAATGAAAAAGGAGGTTTTGGACACATTCAAGCGTGTGGAGATCAACATTCCTCTACTTGAAGCCATTAAGAAAATTCCAAGGTATGCGAAATTCTTAAAATAACTTTGTACCAATGGAAGAGGGCTCAAGAGAAATGAGAGGATCAACCTTGGAAGGAATGTCTCGGCACTCATTACACCAACTCTAGCAATGCCAACAAAGTTCAAGGATCCCGGGACATTCACCATCCCATGTACTATAGGGGAGTTGCACTTATCTGATGCTCTTTGTGATTTAGGAGCTTCAATAAATGTGATTCCTCACTCTGTATTCTCTTCCTTGCAGGTTGGTGAGTTGAAGCTGACAAGAGTAGTGGTGCAGTTGGCGAATAGAGCTACGACATATCCAGCAGGAGTCCTTGAGGATGTACTTGTCCAGGTAAGAGACATGACCTTTCTAGCAGACTTCTATGTGCTTAACATGGAGGATGATCAGGTAAGTTTTCATGACCCCATTATCTTAGGTAGTCCCTTCCTCAAAACTGTAAAAACTATCATAAATGTCAATGAGGGTACACTTTACATGGAATTTGGAGATGAAGTTGTGATATTTAATGTTATGGATTCCATAAAGTACCCCTCAGAGGACCATTCTGCTTTTGTTATCTCCCATTTTGAACCACCAAGTAAAAAAACCATGGAATTGGATTGTCCTATACTTAGGGATATTATGAGTATTGGTTCTAGTTTGATGTCTAAGAGTACTTCCACACCCATTTATAAGGAACAAGACTCTCTAAGATTTGATTTTGAAATGGAATCATATTCTGATTTTGATCATGTGAATTCTGATTATGACATGGCTATAGAGTATGCTGATTGATTTGATTATTTATTATCTAATTATGATGATTTCTGTTCTGATACTGATGTTCATTGTGCAGATATGTCTGTTGCATCAATTTCTCCATCCACACATCACCCCCCCTACAGTGGAGCTTAAGACATGGCCCCCAAATCTTAAATATGCATACTTTATGAGCGGTGATAGATTAACTGTTATCATTGCTAATAATATTTCTTTTGAACATGAAGAAAAACTTTTGAATCTATTGAGAGATAACATTAGGGAAATTGGTTGGATATTGGCAGACATATCAGGTATTAGCCCCTCCATTTGCATGCATAGGATTCTCTTGGACGATGGGGCTAAACCGGTGAGACAACCACAAAGGAGACTCAATCCCACCCTCCTGGAAGTTGATAAAAAAGAAGTTGAGAAATTTCTCGAGTCAGGTATAATATTTCCCATTTCAGATTCTCAGTGGGTAAGTCCTATTCAGGTTGTGCCTAAGAAAAGTGGTGTTACTGTTGTTAAAAATGAGAAAGATGAGTTAATTCCAATGAGGGTGCAAAACAGTTGGCGTGTGTGTATTGATTAAAGGAAACTAAATCAGTCCAATCACAAAGACCATTTCCCCCTCCCATTTATTGATCAGATGCTTGAGAGACTAGCTGGGAAGACACACAATTGTTTCTTGGATGGATTTTCTGGATATTTTCAGGTTCCTATAGCTCTAGAGGATCAGGAGAAGACTACATTCACCTGTCCCTTTGGCACATTTTCCAACCAGAGGATGCCATTTGGACATTGCAACGCCCCAGGTACCTTCCAGTTATGCATGGTGAGTATTTTATCAGATTTCATTGAGACCTACATGGAGGTATTTATGGTTGATTTTACAGTTTATGGATCCTCATTTGATGAATGTCTCTCTAGTTTGAGTGATGTGTTGCATCATTGTATTGAGAAGAATCTGGTCTTAAATTTTGAAAAATGTCATTTCATGGTCGAAAAGGGAATTTTCTTAGGTCATATAGTCTCACAACATGGCATTGAAGTTGATAAATATAAGGTAGACATTATTTCATCCCTTCCATATCCTACATGTGTGCGTGATGTTCGATCATTCCTTGGACATGCTGGATTTTATCGACGCTTCATCAGAGATTTTAGTAAGATCTCTCTACCCTTATCTCGATTGCTTCAAAAGATATTGACATCAATTTCAATGATTCATGTAGGGTATCATTTGATGAGCTAAAGAAGTGTCTGACCACTCCACCGATCATACAGCCCCCGCGGTGGGACCTTCCATTTGAGCTTATCTGTGACGCCTCCAACTTCGTGGTTGGAGCTGTCTTATCTCAGAGGGTGGAGGGACGTTAACATGTGATCGCCTATGCATCGAGGACACTGGATTCAGCCCAATCAAATTACACAACTACGGAAAAGGAGTTTTTTTCTGTCATATTTTCTTTAGATAAATTCTGTTCATATTTATTGGGCTCTAAAGTAGTTGTTTTTTCTGACCATGCATCTTTGAGGTACCTCCTGAAGAAGCCAGATGCAAAGCCATGACTTATCCGTTGGATGCTCCTTCTTCAAGAGTTTGACCTTGAGATAAATGACAAGAAGGGGTCAGAGAATTTGGTGGCGGACAACATTAGTAGGCTTACTCACACACTAGAGGATGACACCTTAGACCAGGTACCACTTCGGGACACTTTCCCCGATGAGCATATTTATTCCATCTCAGGTACGCATCCTTGGTATGCTGATTTAGTGAACTACCTTGTTACCTCTGAAATACCTGCAAATTTAACGAAACATCAAGTCAAAAAATTAAAAAGTGAGTCTAGGTATTATGTGGGGGATGATCCTTACCTCAGGCGCATGTGTAGTGACCAAGTCTTTAGGAGGTGTGTTCCCGATCATGAGTTTGAGTCTGTTTTGCATTTCTGTCATACACTTGCTTGTGGTGGACACTTTGGACCCCAAAGGATAGCTAGGAAGGTTTTGGACTCTGGATTATATTGGCCTAGCTTGTTCCATGATGCCCATGTGTTTTGTAAGTCATGCTCTCGTTGCCAACACACTGAGAATATTTCTAGGAGACATGAGATGCCCCAACAACCCATACTATTCTGTGAGATTTTTGATGTATGGGGCATTGATTTTATGGGTCCTTTGCTTAGTTAATTTGGATTTTTGTACATTTTGGTTGCTGTTGATTATGTGAGTAAATGGGTGGAGGATAAGGCCACTAGGACTGATGATTCTCATGTTGTTGTGGACTTTGTCAAAGCACATATTTTTTGCAGGTTTGGAGTACCAAAGGCCATCATCAGTGACCAAGGGAAACACTTTTGCAATAGGAATTTTGCTTCCCTTCTTAGAAAGTATGGGGTGACACACAAAACATCAAAACCATACCACCCCCAAACAAATGGTCAGGCTGAGGTTTCAAATCGTGAGTTGAAACAAATTTTGGAGAAAACTGTGCAGCCAAATAGTAAGGATTGGAGCAAGCGCTTGGATGATGCATTGTGGGATTATATGAAAGCATACAAGAAACCCATTGGTATGTCCCCATTTAGGATTATTTTTGGGAAAGCATGTCATATCCCAGTGGAAGTCTAGCATCGGGCATATTGGGCTATAAAGAAATGCAACATGGATTTGGCCCAAGCTGGAATTCAAAGAAAGTTGAAAATTCAAGAGCTTGAGGAGATTCAAATGTCATCATATGAGAACTCAAGTCTCTACAAGGAAAGATCAAAAGAAGCTCATGAAAAAATGATCCAACAAATGGAGTTTCATTTTGGAGAGAAATTCCTTCTCTATAGTTCACGACTGAAGCTGATGCCTGGTAAGTTGCATTCCAGATGGTTAGGTCCTTATATTGTATCTAATATTTTTCCTTATGGTGCAGTGGAGATCACACAAGAGGACACTGGAAGGAGCTTTACAGTCAATGGGAAACGTTTGAAGAGATACATTGAGGGACTTCCAACTGATTGAGTGGATTTTATCACACTGCATGACCCCATCATCGCTTGATCACATCAGGCTGTTCCTAACCCTTTCACTTTTATATTATTTGTCCTATTTAAAAATTCTGCATTTCATGTGAATATATCATCTCATGGGTTCACATTGAGGACAATGGAATATTTTAAGTGTGGGGGAGGGAACCTTTTAGTTTAGTAATTTCAATTGTTTTCCTGATTTAAAAAAAACAAAAAAAAATTGTGTGTTTTTTCAAATTTTGTGTGTTTATTTTTCAAATTTCTCTGTGCTTTTGAAAATTTTGAACTGAAATGATTCTCATCACAATTTTAAAAATGCATATCAATGAGTGAAACTATTTATCCCTTGAAAATAAGCTTAAATGAATTCTGAAATAACTTTGTTTCAAGTTCAAATATTTAGTAATTTCGTGAAAAGTACACTGAATTTTGAATCCCATGCCACATCTCACTGTCTTTATATTTGAAATCACTTTCCTGTGAGGCTTCTGAACCATTATTTTCATATTCTTTACATTCACCTCACTTCTTCAGAGAACCAAACCATTCTTGATTTAACCAGAATTTTATCTATTCCTGTCAAAACTTGAGGGTTTGAGGTACATATGTTTAAATGATTGAGGCATTTTTTTGGTATTAAAGCCCCTATTTCAAAGAATCCTTTTTTATAATGGCCTAACTTAAATATTTAATCCCTGTAGCCCTTAGAAGCCATGCACAACCTGTTAGGTTAGCCACATTACCAGCCAAGTTTCCCTATCCAACCAACTCTTGAAGTGAAATTGCATAATCTAGTTGAGCTTAAGTGTGGGGGAATCTATCTTGTGTTGTGCCACCACATTCTGTGATACTTTGGGTGGAAAATTAAATTTTGAAGAGATGTGTTTTCTACTGAAGAAAGCCATTATATTGAAAGCTGTTCCTTTTCTGGAGCTTTCATGACAAGTGAAGCTATGCCTTTTTCTAGAGCTTCTAATTGAGGTGGAAAGTTGTGCCCATCTGGAGCTTTCAAGAAAATCATGTTTGAGAAGATTGACATTTTTTATGCTGAAATGATGAATGGTGTAAAATTTTCATGACTTTTCATGATAATGGAGCTGAATTGATACTATGGGGATTGAGGAGAAGACCATATTTAAGTGAAAATTAGATTAATGCAATTTTGCTTCAAAAAGAGTCAAGCCTTCCTCATTCAGCCTCAGAATTTTTCACATCTAAATCCTACCAACCGAAAGCCACAGAACAACCCTGAAAAGTCCTCATGATAAACATATGTCCTTGACTCACATCGGGTAGCGATTTAGGAATCTATCAAGCCTATGGTGACCCTTGTATGAGTTTGGATGAGAAAGACATTGCAAAAAAAAAATTGATATTTGAGTGATGAGAGAAAATTCAAGCGAGGTAAGTGTTTTGTGCATGAGAGGATAAATGAAGTGGAAATATATTGAATGATATAAATGAAGAACTTGAAATAATGGTTTTTTTATGAGGCATGATATATTTTGTTTCTTGGTGTATAATTGTTTGATCTTAAGGATATGTGTTTTAAAATTGGTTTTGATTTGATATTGATGTTTACTTGACATGAGGTTTTTCCCAGGAGTGCAAAAGGGTAAGTGTGGGGGAGTTGACAAAACACAATTTTGTTGAATATTTTATTGATAATAAATGATATAATTTCATCACATTGTGTTAAATATGTTTATTTATAAAATATTTGGGATTGGATCATTCATTTGAAAATTTGGAGAAAATTCCAGTTTTACCCTTTATAGTGCACTGTAGTATTTCGAAAATAAATATTTTTATATTCATTATTTGTATTTGAAATTTTGTAACAGTTTTTATAACTTAATTTTCTACAACTTTCATTCAGGACACTAGAGCTAAAAAGTGCATTTGGATGGAGTAAATGGTCCATTAATCCAATGGTGGGCTGAACTCGGCAGAATGGACATTGGTTATGTATTTGGGCCATATCGTCTTCATCCGGTCTTGGATAAAGCCCATATTTTGAGAGGAGATCGGGGATTCATTTTTCCACAAATCATAATTCTTGAAGGAGAGCTGGTTCACGCGTTTTGGAGGTCAAATGGGCGGTACAATTTGTATTAAAATATTTGGCCGAGATTTCCCATTCACACTTAAAACAACTTTAAACCTAGCCTCCCCTCCACTCTATAAATTGGAGTTTTTCTCATTTTGAGGGGTTGGGACGTGAATTAGGAAATTGGAGGCAGAGGAGAATTTTTTTCACCCAAATTCTCCAACCATTGTAAGAGGGGTAGCTCTTGAAGCAAGGATCCCCTCATCGAAGCCTCCTTCTCTTCTTCATTTTGTAATGTTTTCATTTGTGTAATAAACTTCTTTGTTCTTCTTTTATTTCTTCTTTTTTCTTCTGTTTTGTTTAAATTTATTCTTCTATTAATCTTCCTAATTGGTTTTGAAATCTTGAGTATAAGCGTTATTGGGTTATGCCCATTATAAACCTTTGCACATGCAAAACGCTTCTACGATGATTACGCCACCCATGGAAGAATAGTCTTTTAGTAATTGATCTACCTCTCACCTTCTTCATTAATTTATTTTGAATCAATTATCTACTATAATTCACTAAATATGATATATTAATTGAGTTTTCAATTTAAATGAAACTAATCAAGCAATTTAACAATAAACACAAAACGTGCGAGGTCGGGATTTGTGTGAATTGTGAGAGCATAATCTTAATCGGTAATACAAGACCACACGAGATCAATTTGTAGAGTTCAAATACAATCCCTAAACTCAATTAATCCTCATTTCTAGAGTGGTTATGTGCCTTAATTTATCACTTACCATAAGCTAATCTTAGAACATCAATCAAAGCAGGGTGTTGCGATTGCATATTCCGAAGTTAGCCTAGGGTTAAATTCACTTCATCTTCGTGGTAAAGTTAATTCTCGTAGGGTTAGGGATTTAAAAAATTAAGGGATCATAATTAAGTGAATTTTAATTTAAATGATAATGATTAATAATAGTGTGAAGAGTTAGAGTTAGATCGATTACGCCTTTTAAAATATTTTCTAAAAAAAACATCTTCTTGTTATGTCTTTTTAATCAAACATCATTTCAAAATTAAAAACAAAAAAAATGAAATCTTCTTCCAGAAAACTTCTTCTAGATCTATAAAATATAAACAACCCCCATCCATTCAATTAGTGTTTTTATTCTCTTCTATTTTATTTTTATAATACCTCTAGGAAGTTGTTTTAATTCACATCCTCATTTGAGAGACGACCTTGGTCAGCCACTCTGTTGCACCTAAGTACCCCAAAATCACACTAATCATTTGAGGGCACCCACGAAAGTGCTCTATCAAATTGGCGCCGTTGCCTGGGAGGCAAGTAATTATTTCAACAAATTAGAGGTATTTATTTTATTTTACATTTTAATTATCTTCCTCTCTTATTTCTTACGTCTTTACCCAATCTGATTTTTTTCCTTCTTCTTTTATTTCCTTCTACTTATTTTTGGACCATCAACTCAAACTTCTAATTTTTATTTTACTATGGTAAACTTTCTTTATTTTAATTTTTATTTGATTTATGACATGAACTAATCCCGAAGATCTATTAGATCTTGACCCTGAGATTGAACGTAGCCTTAGGGCACAAATCAAACATTCTCAATATACCGGAAGTTTCAATATTCAACCAGTTGGTGAATTCTAATCTTCTGGAAACTTTGAAATTGGAATCAATTCAAATTCAAACATAAAAGGGGAACCAATGGCTGGAAATAATGAAAATGAACTTAATATGAACCATTTGAGAATTAGCTGCACAGATATTAACTATCAACCAAATTGTATTGCATGCCCAAATCTTGAATCGGACTTTGAATTGAAATCTGGATTAATTTACCTTCTTCCAAAGTTTCATGGATTATCTGGTGAGGATCCCAAGAAACACCTTAAGGAATTTAATGTGGTTTTCTCAACTTTAAAACCAAGAAATGTTTCTGAAGATCAAATTAAATTAAGAGAATTCCCATTCTCACTTGATGGAGCTGCAAAAGATTGGATGTATTATTTACAACCTGAATATGTAACATGTTGGAATGATTTGAAACGTCTTTTATTGCAGAGATTTTTTCCAGCATCAAGGACCACTTCCATTCGTAAGGAGATATCGGGGATCTGGAAAGCACAATGGGAGTAAATGTATAAGTATTGGGAGAGATTCAAGAAGTTGTGTGCAAGCTACCCACATCACCAAACCAGTGAGCAAATACTCATCCAGTACTTCTATGAAGGACTCACACCTATGGAGAGAAGTATGGTGGATGCTGAAGCTGGAGGAGCATTGGTGGACAATACACCAGTAGCTGCACGTGCATTGATCGACAAGATTCCCTAAAACTCTCAACAATTTGGTGATGGAGGTACACCATATATCAGGGGAGTACATCAGGTAAGTCCTTCTTCTCTTGAGAGTCATTTGATTGATACCAAGTTAGAAGAATTGACAACTATGGTGAGGAAAATTTCTTTGGAACAAAAGACATCTCTACCCCCTCCTTCAAGGCCTTGTGGTATTTTCACTAAGACAAACCATCCAATTGACCATTGCCCACAACTACAAGAGACAGAGGATTGTGTAGAAGTATTCCTTGGGAGACCGTTTCAGCAGCAACAACAACCATATCCCCAAAAGAAGTTTGATTCATTTTCTCCAACATACAACCAAGGGTGTAAAGATCAACCGGACATGAGGTATGACTCTGGACAACAACAAATGCCCCCTTTTCAACCAAACTTCCAGTAGCCTCCACCTCACCAATAGGGTTTCCAACAACCCCAAAGGATATTTGAATCTCAAACATCAACAAGTCAGCAACAAGGGAATCCTCTACCAAAGGTAGATTCTAACACTAATGATCTTTTGAAACAAATTGTTCTTAATCAACAGAATGAGCTAAAGATTCAAGGTTCGGAGCTGAGGGATTTAAATACTCAAATGAGCCAGATTTCCACCGCCCTCCATGAACTTGTAAGTAAGAATTCCGGAAATCTACCTTCCCAACCCACTCCAAATCCAAAGGGGAATGTCAATGCCATCACATTGAGAAGTGGGAAGCAAATGAACGATACATCTGGACCTACCATTCCACTGGGATTCACCTCAACTCCAGAGAAGTTGCATTCCATACCAACTGATGATAAATCCAAGGAGAAAGATAAAGGTAAGAAAAATATTGATGATGTTCCTCCTAAACCACTTCCTTTTCCAAACAGGGTTGTTCAAACCAAGAAGATGGAAAATGAAGCAATGCAAAAGGAGGTTTTGGACACATTCAAGCGTGTGGAGATCAACATTCCTCTACTTGAAGCCATAAAGAAAATTCCAAGGTTTGCGAAATTATTAAAAGAACTTTGTACCAATCGAAGAGGGCTCAAGGGAAATGAGAGGATCAACCTTGGAAGGAATTCCTTGACACTCATTACACCAACTCTAGCAACGCCAACAAAGTGCAAGGATCCCGGGACATTCACCATCCCATGTACCATAGGGGAGTTTCACTTCTCTGATGCTCTTTGTGATTTAGGAGCTTCAATAAATGTGATGCCTCACTCTGTATTCTCTTCCTTGGAGGTTAATGAGTTGAAGCCGACAAGAGTAGTGGTGCAGTTGGCGAATAGAGCTACGACATATCCAGCAGGAGTCCTTGAGGATGTACTTGTCCGGGTAAGAGACATGATCTTTCCCGCATACTTCTATGTGATTAACATGGGGTATGATCAGGTAAGTTCTCATGCCCACATTATCTTAGGTAGGACCTTCCTCAAAACTGCAAAAACTATCATAAATGTCAATGAGGGTACACTTTCCATGGAATTTGGAGATGAAGTTGTGATATTTAATGTTATGGATTCCATGAAGTACCCCTCAGAGGACCATTCTGCTTTTGTTATCTCCCATTTTGAACCACCAAGTAAAAAAACCATGGAATTGGATTGTCCTATGCTTAGGGAGATTATGAGTATTGGTTCTAGTTTGATGTCTAAGAGTACTTCCACACCCGTTTCTAAGGAACAAGACTCTCTAAGATTTGATTTTGAAATGGAATCATATTCTGATTTTGATCATGTGAATTTTGATTATGACATGGCTGTAGAGTATGCTGATGGATTTGATGCTTTATTCTCTGATTATGATGATTTCTATTCTGATACTGATGTTCATTGTGCAGATATGTCTTTTGCCTCAATTTCTCCATCCGTACATCACCCCCTACATTGGAACTCAAGCCATTCCCCCCAAATCTTAAATATCCATACTTGCTGAGTGGTGATAGATTACCTGTTATCATTTCTAACAATCTCTCTTTTGAACATGAAGAAAAACTTTTGAATATATTGAGAGATAACATTAGGGAAATTGTTTGGACATTGGCAGACATATCAGGTATTAGCCCCTCCATTTTCATGCATAGGATTATCTTGGACGATGGGCCTAAACCGGTGAGATAACCACAAAGGAGACTCAATACCACCCTCCTGGAAGTTGTTAAAAAAGAAGTTGAGAAATTGCTCAAGGCAGGTATAATCTTTCCCATTTCATATTCTCAGTGGTTAAGTCCTATTCAGTTTGTTCCTAAGAAAAGTGGTGTTACTGTTGTTAAAAATAAGAAAAACGAGTTAGTTCCAACGAGGGTGCAAAACAGTTGGTGTGTGTGTATTGATTACAGGAAACTAAATCAGTCCACTCGCAAAGACCATTTCCCCTCCCATTTATTGATCAGATGCTTGAGAGACTAGCTGGGAAGACAAACTATTTTTTCTTGGATGGATTTTCTGGATATTTTTAGGATCCTATAGCTCCAGAGGATCAGGAGAAGACTACATTCACCTGTCCCTTTGGCACATTTGCCTACCGGAGGATGCCATTTGGACTTTGCAACACCCCAGGTGCCTTCCAGAGATGCATGGTGAGTATTTTCTCAGATTTCATTAAGACCTGCATGGAGATATTTATGGATGATTTTACAGTTTATGGATCCTCATTTGATGAATGTCTCTCTAGTTTGAGTGATGTGTTACATCATTGTGTTGAGAAGAATCTGGTCTTAAATTTTGAAAAATGTCATTTCATGGTCGAAAAGGGAATTTTCATAAGTCATATAGTCTCACAACATGGCATTGAAGTTGATAAATCTACGTTAGACATTATTTCATCCCTTCCATATCATACATGTGTGCGTGATGTTCGATTATTCCTTGGACATGCTGGATTTTATCGATGCTTCATCAGAGATTTTAGTAAGATTGCTCTACCCTTATCTTGATTGCTTCAAAAAGATATTGACTTCAATTTTGATGATTCTTGCAGGGTATCATTTGATGAGCTAAAGAAGTGTCTAACCACTCCACTGATCATACAACCCCTGCGGTGGGACCTTCCATTTGATCTTATGTGTGACGCCTCCAACTTTGCGGTTGGAGCTGTCTTATCTCAGAGGGTGGAGGGACGTTCACATGTGATCGCCTATGCATTGAGGACACTAGATTCAGCCCAATAAAATTACAAAACTATGTAAAAGGTGTTTCTTGCTATCATATTTTCTTTAGATAAATTCCGTTCATATTTATTGGGCTCCAAAGTAGTTGTTTTTTCTGACCATTCAGCTTTGAGGTACCTCCTGAAGAAGCCAGATGCAAAGCCACAACTTATCCGTTGGATGCTCCTTCTTCAAGAGTTTGACCTTGAGATAAAGGACAAGAAGGGGTCAGAGAATTTGGTGGCGGATCACATGAGTAGGCTTACTCACACACTAGAGGATGACACCTTGGACCAGGTACCACTTCAGGACACTTTCCCCGATGAGCATATTTATTCCATCTCAGGTACGCATCCTTGGTATGTTGATTTAGTGAACTACCTTGTTGCCTCTGAAATCCCAGAAAATTTAAAGAAACATCAAGTCCAAAAATTAAAAAGTGAGTCTAGGTATTATGTGTGGGATGATCCTTACCTCTGGTGCATGTGTAGTGACCAAGTCATTAGGAGGTGTGTTCCTGATCATGAGTTTGAGTCTGTTTTGCATTTCTGTCATACACTTGCTTGTGGTGGACATTTTGGACCCCAAAGGACAACTAGGAAGGTTTTGGACTCTGGATTATATTGTCCTAGCTTGTTCCATGATTCCCATGTGTTTTGTAAGTCATTCTCTCATTGCCAACACACTGGGAATATTTCTAGGAGACATGAGATGCCCCAACAACCCATACTATTCTGTGAGATTTTTGATGTATGGGTCATTGATTTTATGGGTCGTTTTCTTAGTTCATTTGGATTTTTGTACATTTTGGTTGCTGTTGATTATGTGAGTAAATGGGTGGAGGCTAAGGCCACTAGGACTGATGATTCTCATGTTGTTGTGGACTTTGTCAAAGCACAGATTTTTTGCAGGTTTGGAGTACCAAAGGCCATCATCAGTGACCAAGGGACACACTTTTGCAATAGGAATTTTTCTTCCATTATTTGAAAGTATGGGGTGTCACAAAAAACATCAACACCATACCACCCCCAAACAAATGGCCAGGCTGAGGTTTCAAATCGTGAGTTGAAACAAATTTTGGTGAAAACTGTGCAGCCAAATAGGAAGGATTGGAGCAAGCGCTTGGATAATGCATTGTGGGCTTATAGGAAAGCATACAAGACACCCATTGGTATGTCCCCATTTAAGAATGTTTTTGGGAAAGCATGTCATCTCCCAGTGGAAGTTGAACATCAGGCATATTTGGCTATAAAGAAATGAAACATGGATTTGGCCCAAGCTGGAATTCAAAGAAAGTTGCAAATTCAAGAGCTTGAGGAGATTCGACTGTCATCATATGAGAACTCAAGGATCTACAAGAAAAGATCAAAAGCAGCTCATGACAAAATGATCCCACAAATGGAGTTTCATGTTGGAGAGAAAGTCCTTCTCTACAGTTCACGACTGAAGCTGATGCCTGGTAAGTTGCGTTCTAGATGGTTAGGTCCTTATATTATATCTAATGGTTTTCCTTATGGTGCAGTGGAGATCACACAGGAGGACACTGGAAGGTGCTTTACAAGAAATGGGAAACATTTGAAGAGATACATTGAGGGACTTCCTACTGATGCAGTGGATTTTATCACACTGCATGACCCCATCATCGCTTGATCACATCAGGCTGTTCCTAACCCTTTCACTTTTATATTATTTGTCCTATTTGAAAATTCTGCATTTCATGTGCATGTATCACCTCATGGTTTCACATTGAATACAATTCAATATTGTAAGTGTGTGGTAGGGAACCTTTTAGTTTAGTAATTTCAATTGTTTTTCTGATTTAAAAAAAACAAAAAAAATTGTGTGTTTTTTCAAATTTTGTGTGTTTATTTTTCAATTTTCTTTGTGATTTTGAAAATTTTGAACTGAAATGATTCTCATCACAATTTTAAAAATGCATATCAATGAGTGAAACAATTTATCCCTTGAAAGTAAGCTTAAATGAACGCTGAAATAACTTTGTTTCAAGTTCAAATATTTAGTAATTTCATGAAAAGTACACTAAATTTTGAATCCCATGCCACATCTCACTGTCCTTATATTTGAAATCACTTTCCTGTGAGGCTTCTGAACTATTATTTTCATATTCTTTATATTCACCTCACTTCTTGAGAGAACCAAAACATGCTTGATTTAACCAGAATTTGATCTATTCTTGTCAAAACTTGAGGGTTTGAGGTATATATGTTTAAATGATTGAGGCATTTGTTTGGTATTAAAGCCCCTATTTTAAAGAATCTTTTTTTATAATGGCCTACCTTGAATATTTAATCCTTGTAGCCCTTAATATCCATGCACAACCTGTTAGGTTAGCCACATTACAAGCCAATTTTCCATATCCAACCAACTCTTGAAGTGAAATTGCATAATCTAGTTGAGCTTAAGTGTGGGGGAATCTATCTTGTGTTGTGCCACCACATTCTGTGATACTTTGGGTGGAAAATTAAATTTTAAAGAGATGTGTTTTCTACTGAAGAAAGTCATTATATTGAAAGCTGTGCCTTTTCTGGAGCTTTCATGACAAGTGAAGCTGTGATTTTTTCTGGAGCTTCTAATTGAGGTGGAAAGCTATGCCCATCTGGAGCATTCAAGAAAATCCTGTTTGAGAAGATTGACATTTTTGATGCTGAAATGATGAATGGTGTAAAAGTTTCATGACTTTTCATGATAATGGAGCTCAATTGATACTATGGGGATTGAGGAGAAGACCATATTTAAGTGAAAATTAGATTAATGAAATTTTTCTTCAAAAAGAGTCATGCCCTCCTCATTCAGCTTCAGAATTTTTCACATCTAAATCCTACCAACCGAAAGCCACAGAACATCCTGAAAAGTTCTCATGATAAACATATGTCCTTGACTCACATCAGGTAGTGATGTAGGAATCTATCAAGCCTATGGTGACCCTTGTATGAGTTTGGATGAGAAATACATTGCAACAAAAAATTGATATTTGAGTGATGAGAAAAAATTCAAGCGAGGTAAGTGTTTTGTGCATGGGAGGATAAATGAAGTGGAAATATATTGAATGATAAAAATGAAGAACATGAAATAATGGTTTTTTATGAGGCATGACATATTTTGTTTCTTGGTGTATAATTGTTTGATCTCAAGGATATGTGTTTTAAAATTGGTTTTGATTTGATATTGATGTTTACTTGATATGAGGTTTTGCCCAGGAGTGCAAAAGGGTAAGTGTGGGGGAGTTGATAAAATACTATTTTGTTGAATATTTTATTGATAATAAATGATATCATTTCCTCACATTGTGTTAAATATTTTTATTTATAAAATATTTGGGATTTGATCATTCATTTGAAAATTTGGAGAAAATTCAAGTTTTACCCTTTATAGTGCACTGTAGTATTTCAAAGATAAATATTTTTATATTTTTTATTTGAATTTTAAATTTGTAACAATTTTCCTAACGTAATGTTCTACAACAGTCATTCAAGAAACTAGAGCTAAAAGGTGCATTTGGATGGAGTAAATGGTCCATTAATCCAATGGTGGGCTGGACTCAGCAGAATGGTCATGGGTTTTGTATTTGTACCATATCTTCTTCATCAGGTCTTGGATTAAGCCCATATTTTGAGAGGAGCTCTGGGATTGATTTTCCCACAAATCATCCTTCTAGAAGGAGAGCTGGTTCACGCATTTTCGAGGTCAAATGGGCGGTTCAATTTATATTAAAATATTTGGCCGAGATTTCCCATTCACACTTGAAACCTCTTTAAACCTAGCCTCCCCTCCACTCTATAAATTGGATTTTTTCTCATTTGGAGGGGTTGGGACGTGCATTAGGAGATTGGAGGCAGAGGAGAATTTGTTTCACCCAAATTATCCAACCATTGTAAGAGGGGTAGCTCTTGAAGTAAGGATCCCCTCATCGAAGCCTCCTTCTCTTCTTCATTTTGTAATGTTTTCATTTGTGTAATAAACTTCTTTGTTATTCTTTTATTTATTATCTTTTCTTCTGTTTTGTTTAAATTTCTTCTTCTATTAATCTTCCTAATTGGTTTGGAAATCTTGAGTAGAAGCGTTATTGGGTTATGCCCATTATAAACCTCTGCACATGCAAAACGCTTCTACGATGATTACGCCACCCATGGAAGAGTAGTCTTTTAGTAATCGATCTACCTCTCACCTTCTTCATTAATTTATTTTGAATCAATTATCTACTGTAATTCACTCAATATGATCTATTAATTGATTTTTCAATTTAAATGAAACTAAGCAAGCAATTGAACAATAAACACAAAACGCGTGAGGTCGGGATTTGTGTGAATTGTGAGAGCGTAATCTTAATCGGTAATACAAGACCACACAGGATCAATTTGTAGAGTTCAAATACAATCCCTAAACTCAATTAATCCTCATTTATAGAGTGGTTATATGGCTAAATTTATCACTGACCATAAGCTAATCTTAGAACATCAATCAAAGCAGGGTGTTGCGATTGCATGTTCCAAAGTTATCCTAGGGTTAAATTCACTTCATCTTCGTGGTAATGTTAATTCTCGTAGGATTCGGGATTTAACAAATTAAGGGATCATAATTAAGTGAATGTTAATTTAAATTATAATGATTAATAATAGAGTGAATAGGTAGAGTTAGATTGATTACACCTTTTTAAATATTTTCTAAAAAAACATCTTCTTGTTGTGTCTTTTTAATCAAACATCATTTAAAAATTAAAAACAAAAAAATGCAATCTTTTTCCAGAAAACTTCTTCTAGATCTATAAGCTATAAACAACCCCCATCCATTCAATTAGTTTTTTATTCTCTTTTATTTTATTTTTAGAATACCTCTAAGAATTTGTTTTAATTCACTTCCTCCATTGAGAGACGACCTTGGTCAGCCACTCTGCTGCACCTAAGTACCCCAAAATCACACTAATCACTTGAGGGAACCCACGACAGTGCTCTATCAGGCAGCCTAGAGTGTAATCCACATTACCCTATATCTGAACTACATGGTCTTTGATCTTTTCCAAGGCAAGGTATGTAGGAAGCCTCCCTGAGGTTCAAGCCCACCACCATCCATCAGTCCCGACCATCTTTGCATCTATGTACCAAGCCTCCGTCATCTTGGGAAGCCTAGAGTGTAAGCCCCACACCCCCTTTCTGAACTACGAGGCCTTTTATCTTTTCCATGTAAAGGTACATAGGAAGCCTCCTTGAGGTTCAATCCCACCAACACCCATCGAACCTCAGGTCCATCTTCAGGTCGGTTCGCCGACACTCCCCATTCTAAACTACGGGGAATTTGATCCATGTCTAGGAATAGTACGTAGGAAGCCTCCACGAGGTTCAAGCCCACCACCCTATCATTCCATCCCCCATAATGTCAGTTCACCCCCATCCCGCACGATGTTAAACTGTAGACCTCATCCAGCAGTAAGCCATTGAAAACCCTAATCGACGGAAAGTCGTCATCAGATTAACTACATGGACTTTGATTCCCTACCACAGGGATACGTAGGAATCCTTTTCAAGGCTCAACTCGAAAACCACCATCATCCTCATGAAGGATTTATCTCATTCATCATACCCATCAACCGCTCCATTATCTATTCTTATCCTTAACCGGGCTGCCACACCCC
The DNA here is from genome assembly GCA_963277665.1 of Viscum album. Classification (NCBI taxonomy): domain Eukaryota; kingdom Viridiplantae; phylum Streptophyta; class Magnoliopsida; order Santalales; family Viscaceae; genus Viscum; species Viscum album. Next base: position 236,301,165 of record OY728146.1, read on the forward strand.
GGTGGGATCATGCCATTCCTCATTCCATTTAACAACATTCAGGAGGCCACCCAAGCAATGGACCTAATGCCAGTGTTCCCTCTAGAGGTTCCTCCATATGATCCACTCTAGTCAGTGTTCTGATCAGCCTGATCCATCTCCGCTGGATGTTAATATTGCGACATACCCTGTGTTAAACATGGGAATCTTAGGAAAACCTCAGATACATGCCTATGGCATACAATTCCTCGTGTTCAATGTGGGATTCCTCGGGCTTCCATGCCCTCAAGAAGCCCTATAATAAGGGACCAAAATAGACACACCAATCCCCAGTGTCCAGACACGCCAATGATGCCCAGCGTGACTACTCCTCTAACCAAATGTTGCTGCCCTAACTGGACCCCTTGGAATGTCCTGACAGAAGCAGTGTAATTAACTGGTGTCCATGAAGATATGGCGATAGGAAGAGTTTCACGAACAATGTCTTAAGTCTATGAGGGAGACCCAGACTAGGTAATGAGTTCTGAGGAGGAATCCAGGGAAGGAAGAACTGACATCACATCATCCCGTTTTGATCAAGGAGTAGACATCCCTGAATAAGGAGCGGATGCTGCCTGCCTTTGGAAAGTAGGAATGTGGGGAAATAGTTGCACATCCTCCACAGATAGATGCGCGAGCCCCAGTGAAAGCGTCGAAAACAATATGTCTTTAAAGGGGGACAACCTCATCAATTTTCCAAACATTTTGTGTTTTGTTTTCTATCCATACTCTACCTACACATTTTCTATTATAACCATTATACATGGTGTTAAACATGGATTCACAAGAAAGGGTTCATAGGGTTTTATCACCAAGGGTATCCTTATGGTAGGTTTCATTAATTCAAAGGAATAATAACTAAATGGTTATTTTCCTTTTAAAATTTTACTTTAAATTTTTTAATTATTTATCTTAATTTTAACCATGTAATTTCCTTCTCTTCTCATTGATATTTTTTAATGTTCTATGTTTCAGTTTCATTTTATTATCATAAGGGTGTCGGTTAACTGATTATTTTATGATCATTTTCATTTTATGGATTAACTAAATATACATGGGACTATTGTTTAAATTTTTTGCTTTTTGATATTTATTTAATCATGGAAAAAATGATAGTTCAATTATTTTTATTAATGTTATGGTACTTGGTAATTATAGATGATAATAGATGTTCCTAGAAAATATACCCCCAATACATTAGGTAATGATTTATTCCCTAAAAAATTATATTTGAATTATCTATATATAAGTTATTCCATTAATTATTATTGGATATAAATTATAATAAGTTATTCCATGATAGGGTGATTTGAAAGGGTGATAATGAATATGATGTCCCAAGAATCCTTAATTCTTTTCATTTTATTTATATGAGTTTAAATGGAAATATTTGAATTTCATGATTTAGGAATTTGATTTATAAAAGAAATTAATATTCAATGGTCTTTTCAAAGTTAAAAGTTTTTATTTGAAGGAAATTTAATGATCTATAAAGTGTTTACATTTTGTATTTAAATAAATAAAATTTTCAAAATTCTCATGTTTTTCCAAGTAATATTTATGACTATTTAATTGATTTTATAAAATATTTTTTTGGTAAAATTTCATATAAATAAGATGATTTAATTTTGAAATTAATATTTATAAGAGCTATTATTCTTTTGTTTAATAGAAGTACTTTTCCAAGTGTTTTAAATAATTTCAATGGACAATGTATTTGTATTTTTTTACACTCACTATTATTTTATAATAATACCCTATTTTTAAATTATTATTATAGGGATTAAGGATGATTATGAATGATAATATATTCTAAGTTATGGATAATGAAATTTTAACCTTGAACAAAGAAGGTGAATCATTTAATGTTTTTATTATCATAACCTGACCTGATCCAAGGATCAAGCCACAACTAACCTAAGAAACCGTCATAGGCTAGTGGGTGGTGAAAAGTGTCGAAAGAAATATCCCAAATGGGAGGCATTTCCCTAAGTAACTGTATGCACACACTAGACCATGGAAATGAATAAGTGTAGAGGAAAATATTAAAAAGATAAAAAAACTCCAAAGTAAACCAACATGCATAACCACGAGTGTGTACTTGAGTACAAAAGTGAAAATTGATAATTAAAGGTGAAAAATACAATCACAACAATATATGTCCAAACCGTAAAAAACTAGATAAGTGAAACACCAAACGATCCTAGCTCTAGATCTCCAACCCACGACCACCATATGTTTCCTAAAGTGCTAGGTTTCACTAAGCCCCTCTGAAGTCATTGTCGACCTACCCATTGACTACATAAGACATGACATTTTCAGTCAATGACCATGTGGGGGTGAGTATATACATATTAAGTAGGATTCCCCGAATGTTAATGGGGTAATAGTAAGAGATACTAGAGGAATGAAAAGATAGTACATAGTACATAGGATGTAAGATACATTGAAAGAAAACAGCTCAACCCAAACTAAGAGAGAGTGACTATTGGCACTGAAATCCACATGAAACTGAAAATGGACAGATTTGAGTAAATTGAAGCCATCATCTGACTCAACGGAACATTCTATGAATGAAAATGAAGGTTCTCACAAGTTTCTAGCTTTATGAACAAGATTGAAATCGGCGTTCAAGACTCTTTTGTGCCCGATACGATGTATCTCATGGATCTTCAATGGAGGCTGCTCCAATAGTTAATGTAGGAACCTAAAAGAGATTTACGATGAACACAATAAATCATATCTGCATGAAATATCCTTTCACATCAGATACAATTTCAATTCATCTCCTTCTGTGGAGGCCATTCCAATAGTTATTTCATCCGTGCACAAGTCTCTTACATGTTAGATGCAACATCGAACCACACTTTGTGTGCCCATATTCCACAATAAAGTGTAAGATCTTCACTAAATACTTCTTCTATAGCAATAATATTTATTTCCATAACTGAATATTTCCACTATAAGTTTAAGGATAACCCCCTTCTTTTGGGCGATCCTCCAGAAGTCGAACTTTTACTCTACTACGCATAAGACCGATCTTCCATGATATCACAAATAAATAGAACACTCATGATAGAGATCTTGTGAGCTAGTTTACCTATTAGCACTCCATTAAGTTTCCACGTAGTTGTTTAATCCTCTCCCAACCTCTTTCAACTCAAATTTGGTGCATGCAAACCCTCCTCTTCCATGCACCCCATACCTTGTGCACAAACCCCAATCATGTGCATACATATTCCCTTGAGTGGAAGCCCAAAATATTGAGTACATCTAACATTTTAATCTCTATGGATTTAATTTATGTTAAAGAACCATGTTTTAGAATCACTTCTTCACAAATCCCATTCTTGGCACAAACCACTTGTGCACAAACCTCAAAGCTTTTGCGCAATAATTTAATAGTCCCTTGTGAGAAGTCCCCTCTGCCTCTAGTGAATATGTTGTAATAACCTTTTTTTTATCATAATAGGAAAACTAATACCTTTTCTTCCTCATAATAGTTACACTAACATGGACCTCACAATTTACCACTCACCCACACTATTACACCTGGGAATTGATAAATCCATTCCCCTCCTAGAGGTGAATGAGCGGCGGTTATGTAATTCCAAGAGGCTTGGAGAGAGACCCCATGTCCACACTACATGACATAAAGTTTATTAGCACTTAAATACTTGTCAAATGAAATTAAAATATAGTATTACAATGTGAAATGTACATGGGATTCCCCATGTATGATCATCATGGGATGCCACCTCCTCCCACGACGGGACACAGACCATCCACACCGGGAATCCTCCATGTGTAAGCCCCACTCAACATGTACCTCAAGCACATGATACTCCATATATGAATCAAAAGTATTGAGATCATCCTCACAGGGAATTATATCCCCCTCGATCATATTCCATGTGTAATGTAGCACTCTGAGATTTTGTGAATTAATATTTTCAAGTTTATTTAACCTTTTTGATCTTTTTCATTCCATGCAACACTAAAAATAATTTATTTTACATTAAAGAACTATGTTTGGATTAATTTATTTATAAAAAATATTGATTTTTTTTCTCTACACAAAAACTAAGGATAACTTTTGTTACACACAACAATTACTTTCCTCGATGGCTTGCACAACATGCATGACAGAGGTTTACCGAGAAATAATATATTATGATTATATATAAACTAGATGTTAAATTAGATGTTATGAATATTATGAAAGAAATTATGGAAAATATATTGTTTAAAAATATATAATAATAGTTTATAGTTTACCAATTAATTAGAAATGAATATATAAGAAATAATTGAATATAAAGGTTATTTTTTTATTTTTATGCTCCCAAAGGTGTTTTTTCTTTATAAATTAAATTAATTATAATTATTATGTGGTATTATTGTAATATATATGTTATATATTAAATAAAATGTTTTTTTATATTCATCCAATAGTTTTGAAAGACAAAAGATAAGAACAAACCCCATTTATGGTTAAAAACCTTTATTTTTACAGGAATTTTTACCACCTATTATTTGGAAACCCAATTTAAATAATTTTTTTTGAAACATTATATATTTATTATTTCAAAATAAAATTTATATTTGGAGGTGAAAAAAATATTTGGGATAATATTTTTGTATTTTTTTGTAAGGTTTCTTTTTTTAATGAATATTTAAAAATACTAAATTTTAATTCAAAATGTTTCTTTAATCTAATTTATTTATAAGTATAATTAAAATTTAAATTATTTTAAATGTTTAATTAGATCATATTTTTACCAAATAATCAATTTTAGTACATTTTAATCAATTTCACTTTGAATTTTGGTATAAAATCTTAGCAAACTTTTTGATGTTTTTACTTTAAAAACTCGTTGTGTCGTCCTGTCAGTGGGATTAATTTTAAATTAATTTATTCTACTTCTGTGATTGGAAATTAGAAAAATTGATTCCATATTTATAATCATAAAAATTTTTAATTTCTAATAATTTCAACTTATTCTATAAGAAAATAATATTGAAACTGTTTAAAATAATTGTAACAGTTAAGCGAAAAAAATATGTTAATAAAGTACTAAACTGTAAATTTAAGACATAAAATGACCAAGAGACATGTTTAAAACAAATTTTCTAGACATTATTCATCCATTAATATTAAATTATTTAGTTTTGTTTGTTTTATGAAATTTTTAGGTAAATATGTGGGTAAACCTAACTTGTTTAAAAAAAATGCTAACTGTGTCCTTTCCCTTCCCTCTAAAAGGCCATCTCCTCTCTCTCTTGTTCACACCTCTCAAAACACTTATGTTAGACCAATATCTGACCACTAAACTTAACAAAATTCCTCCCTTACTCTTTGAATCCTCCCCTTTTGTATAAAAAAATCAAATGAATATTTTTGACACATACTAAAAGGAGTTACCCGATTAAGAGGTAGTGTCTTCTCTCAAACTCCTTTAGTTTATTTTCTTTCTCCACCCCAACACTCTCTTTATTCAATGAATCTATAAAAAACCATATCTAAAATATAATAGGATGTTTCTATGATAATATTTTACCTATAATTACACATACTTACATCTAATTCATTATGAACATACTATTTATGTGTTTGGCGAATTACGACCCCACTAAATGAGGATTGTTTGTTTTTTCCTTTATCGTCTATCATGGTAGAAATTATCAAGAAATATATATTTATATATGTAATATGTTATATTTTTTATGTATTTAAACTTATTTATTCATTTTATAATACTTTCCTTTTTTACTATCCATTTGGTGTAAATATGATAATTTCGATTCAGGAAGTGGGGACTACCACCCCACCAAAGTGATGTGATTCGTTCACACACTACATGGAATGTACTAAGGATGGGTTTGATGAAGTTATATGATACATATGATATAATAATTCTACTATAATAATGATATATATATAAATATATAGATACTTATAGGTCATTTTATTTTATTCTTTCAATACGACTATAAAAACAGAAACGACATTCATGCGTACGTATGGCTTATTGTCTCGATGAAAATTGTGTTAAATTTCATACTTATAAATTATATAGATTATTATAGTAAACATATAATTTATATAAATGATATTTATATGATGTTTTAAATTCTGTAAATCATGATATAAGTATAAGGAACAAATTAATACGCATGTGAAGAACATAGAAAATATTACCCGAAGTGAAACCTTAACATAGGATTATTAACAATAGGGTAATATAAGGTCATAATCATACCATATATGGTATTAGATTCAAGAATATTTTTCTTTAAAGGATTTATAATAACCTTATATTTATTATATAATAATTTTTTATGAGTAATAAGAGAGTCATGACATAAGGTAATAGAATTTAATCTCACTTGTTATTTCTGTGAGATACATTATTTATTTAACACCCATTCCTTTTGTGTGTTGGGTATACTTTCGATGGATGTATTATATTTTTCTCATAATTAATTTTATGGTTTTTTAAATATATATTTTATGATATTTAATTCATGGTACTTATGTTTCAAAAGTCACCAAATCGTTAAATTAATTTTGTCTCAATTTTCTTTCTTTGAGACTCATGCCAAGTTATACAGCTATATTTTTTCATGAGGTGTATATAAGAAATTTGAAATATAATCTAATGAATCTAATTATTTTTATTATATTTTATGATTCATTTAATTCCATTTTATTAAATGGGTAGTATGGTTAAATTTATCAAGTGGTAAGATTTTATTGAAATAATCTTATCACTTTTTGAGATTGTTTATGTTTATGATTACTTTGATGAAATATTTTGATAAATATCTTAATATATATCATGAATTTTATTATCCTATTATTATTAATGATATATTCATTTATTGGTACCATTTTACCACTCTTTGGCACATAATATAGTTAAGAAAGTGTATTTAAGAAAGCCTGACTTTACCCTCTCTTCGGTCGGAAATCTGTGTTCCATAAAACCATGAAATATAAAAAGGGTTTCCAAGAATATTATACTAGTATCCTATGAACATTAAAATCATTTTAATCAAATTTTTTTATTTTACCAATGATTTTAAATGAAACCTCTTGTCACTTTCTGAGTGATGCATTTTTTTAACATTTTTACCATGAAAAAGGAATATTGACATGTATGGATTTACCCATCGTCAATACATTGAAGATTTGTTATCAATTTTAAATGGTTATTTTTTTAGAAATTTTTTTAAAATATATTTTCAAAGAAAAGACTTTCAAATGTTTTTCATTATTTTTCTATATGTTTTGAAGGAAAATTGTATTAAAAAATGTTTTCAAGATCCTTCGATAAGTTTTCATGGAAAATGGTTTTCAAGATGTTATCAAACTCTCTTTATATGTTTTAAAAGAAATATTTTTCCCAACGGTTTTCAAATATTTATTTATAATATTTAAATTTTATTTTCATAAAAATGGTTTTAAAAAGTTTTTAATGTTATAAATAACATTTTCCAAAGAATAAAGGATATTTCCCTCAAGATAGGTTTTTAAAATATAATTCCAAGTTATTTTCCATATAAGATGATATATGTTGATGTTACTCATACACTTATAAGAAATGATCTAATGTTTTCATTCATATTATGTATTTAATGGTTAATTTTTTGAAGGAATGATTCTTATGACACACATTTCTCTTCCATGAGGTATAGGATTTTGAACTCTGTTTACTTTCATGGGTTATGATTTTGATGAAATGATTATGAAAACTATGTTTTTACTAGTTAAGATATGATTACATTTTTCTGAAACCTTTTTAAGTTCACGGGTTTTGATATTATTGTTTATGATTTTGTGGCACATGTATGTATGATTTCATTATGATATGGATGGGACCTGTATCTCCCTCTAATGAATTGGGTAATGTGAAATTTTTTATGAGCTATAAAGGTACACGAGAGGACATTCCAAACCCAAAACAAGAGGGTGAATGGGAGGATATCCCAAGCCCAAAATAAGTGGGTACACGAGAGGACATCCCAATCCTGAAACAAGTCGGTACACATGAGTAAATCCCACAACTGAAGAAAGAGGGTACATGGAAGGACATCCCAAGCCCAAAAGAAGAGGGTCCATGGAAGGGAATTCCAAGATCGAAGAAGGTACACGTTTGATTAACACAAGAACAACTTGTTATAAATTCCTTGGTAAGATTAATTGAAATAGGTTTATTATATTATTATGTGTCTTCCACAAATCCATGTTCTATTACTATGTAATAATTTCAATATTATGAACTTAATTTTCTTTTGATCCCTGTCTTATGAACTGCCAATATTTATTATGTTCTATAATATATAGGATATGATATTAAAATGTTATTCTCAAGTTCAATACCCTTTGTTCATGTTATTCCTACTCATTTACTTTATTTACCATTACTGATCATCTAATCTCACATATTCTTATGTTTCCTTTCCCCTTGTTATGGAGAAATTTTTTAGGTAAAATTAATAATGGTGGATACATTTATGAGAGATGATGAATATATTTCACCAGGATATAATATTTTGTTTCCATGTTTCCAAATACACTAAACTATTAGAGTCCTCAGACATGTATTTTTTAATGTACTAAATATTCATAAAAAATAATTTAATAACCATGTATATTAAGCCTAGGTCATTATAGTTTGTATAAAAAGAAAGTATTAGTCAACCTTTGGAATCTAGTTAGAGAAAACCATAATGATATACCTAGGTATATTTCTAAGGATATATCTAGGAATGTATCTATGGATAATTATAAAGAATAGATAAATTTTAATAAAAGGTCCTAGAATTTTGGTAATGGATAGAGTAAGTTGATTCTTATAAATACATCATTGCCTTTATACTATAACTCGATGTGGCATTGACACAGATATACCTAGGTGTAACAACCCTGATAAGATGTCCCATGTGTGATTCAGCATAATATTGTACACAACAATAGTCCTTACCACATAATTGGTTTGGCACTCCAAGGGGATATGCTTTTGGAATTCAAAAACTCTTCAACAACCATCATGACGGATTTAAATAGAAGTTGGCTACGAAAAACATAAGATAAACCTAAGTTGTCATAATTTAATAATGGATTAATAACTTATATATCATATATGTGGTTTTCAAGATTATGGGGTTCCTCAGTCTTATAATTGTTTCTTACTCTATGATTTTGGTTTTAGTCTATGGATGGAACTAGAAAGAACCACGTTAAGGGTGATTACAATAGATAATGTAGTGATTGTCCTAAAGAAAAACCTAATTACATGGGAGTGGAAATGTAAAGTCTGGTTTCTTTACACACCCAATTTTTTTATTCTATGAACCATACTAGACTCCCAAAAGAGCAATGGAGGTAACTACATTCTATTGAGTCCTTTATAAGGCAATGTACATCTTCTTTCTATGCATATTATGATCTAATTATTGTCGAACAATGGACCAGTACCATAGAAAATATATTTTCCATTCTCTAATGTTTAGAACATAATTAATTAATTATAGCTATTTATCAGTTAGAAGGTGAATTAGACTAGTGATGGACTCTAATCAATTATATGAGGCAGTGAGATGAAATTGACTCAATGGATTGGGACAAGTTAAAGAATTTTTTTTAATAAGTAATTTCCTCAAATTCTTTATAGGAATATGGAAAAGTAATTACTAGATCTTAATAAGAATTATGATTAATCAGTTCATGCTTATTAAGCAAATTTTACAAGGATTTTGAGGTATTATTTCAGTATTATCATTCAACCCAAATTAAAAATTGATCGATTATTTGGTTGTCTAAAACCTAGTCATCAAAAGGCCTTGGATATAAGAGAAGTTAGAAGTTATGAAAAAGTGGTTAAATGTGATATAATGGTGGAAATAGATGTTGAAGTTGTGTATCAATATTATGGTTTTGACAAGAAAGGGAAGATGAATTTCAATGGAAAATCTAACAACCATAGTGAAAAGAAAATTATCCTTTCATTAAGCACAAATTGTTGGAAGAAACGTGGAGGGAATTGTCTTAAGTGCACTACTAAATTTTTTATGTGTGGAAGAGAAGGTTATCAAGTAGATAAATGTATAAGTGATGGTGGAAAGTTATATAATGATGAAAATAATGAGAAATCCCCATATAATGCACCTCTCACACTTTAGTGTTCCAATTCCATGGAGTTTGGCCATTACACTAAACAGTGCACCAATCCAAGGACTAATGTGGATGATAATCCACAAAAACCTCTGAAGAAAAAGGAAAATAGAAAACCTATGTGATTATAATGGATAAAGGGAACCAATATAATTAATAAATACTTATCCTTCCCTTCTTATTTGGGAATTTTATGTTTTATTTTGTATGAATAATACCAATTGAAGTCTTATTATTCATCATTTGGGGAGATTTTTTGTGATTATATTTGATTACATGTATTATTGAATAATAAAATCTAATTTTTTTATTCTATTAGTACAAGGATAGACACATGTTTCTAAGTAATTTTTTTTTGGTTTAGGATAAGATATTTTTTAGGTAATAAAGGGTGAATTATATTTTTGAAGGGTTACAAGGTTAACCATTTTTGGAAATTTTAGTTTAATATTAGATGAAGTTTTTGTGATTGAAGTATTCCCTCACCATGTGAGGATTTATTCATATTGGTTAACTTGTTATAAAAACATAGTGTTGAGGATAACTGATGATAGAAGGGATGTCATATCATGAATCTCATGATCTATTAGTGCTTCAAAAAAGAAAAATTCACCTTCCTTTTTGGAGAATGAGGTGATGTGGATCAACGAACAATAAAGGGTGAGGTTTTCCTAAAATCATACAAGTATATCTTTTCATGAAAATTATTTAACATTGTGTGAAAGGATCTTGAAACCAAAAATGTTACCCTAATACTTTATTTTCTAAAGAATAAAATGGCCCCTTAGATAATAAAACATTTGTGGCTTTCTGATTGTAATATTCCTCTTAACCATGTTCTCTATCATTTTCTATCAGAACATGATTGTTTTATTTTTCTTCAATGTCCATGATGTCACTTCCCACCTATGTTCCCCTATGTGTAAACCTATTTATATGTTACTTGGGTAACAAAAATGTTTCAAAATTATCTTTTTAAAAGATGTTTTCATATTTATTTTAATGATTTGGGTTTCAATGAATGAAAAATTCATGCACTTAAGCTTTCATAACCTAGAATATTTTTTAGGGTGAAATTAATTTCCAGGGGGAAGAGTGCGACACCCCAAGATTTTTTGAATTATTATTTTCGCAATTAATTTAATATTTTGGGTATATTTCATTTCAAGAAACACTAAAAAAAGAATATTTTATATTATAGAACTAGTTTTATCTTAATCTCACTACATGCAACATAAATTTTATCTTTCACTACATGGAACATCGTTGTTAGCTTTCATTACATGCAATAATTAATTTCCTTAATGGTTTGTATAATATACCTGACCGAGGATTACCAAATAATAATATATTATGATTATTTATTACCATGATGTTAAAATAGAGGTTTTTAATAGTATTAAATAACTTATGAAAAATATATGGTTTAAAAAAATATAATATTAATTTATAGGTTACCAATTATTTAGAAATAAATATATAAGAAACAATTGGTTATAAATGGTTTTTTTATTTTTATGCTCCTAAAGGTGTTTTTTATAAATAAATTAAATTAATTACAGTTAATAAGTGATATAATTTTAATATATATGATATATATTAAATAAAATATATTTTATATCCATTTAGTATATTTCATAGACATAATATAAAAACAAACCTAATTTTGTGCTTAAAAACCTATATTATTTTAAACGTAGTTTTACAGAATTTTAATGGAGAAACAATTTAAAACCTTATTTTTCGAAATTTTATTTATTTAATATTTAAAAAGATTCATATGTGGATGTGAAACATAAATATTAGGTTATGATAAATTCTTGGTATTTTTCGTTAAGGTATCTTTTTTTAAAGAATAGTTAAAAATACTGGATATAAATTCAAAAACTAATTTTTTTATCAAATTTATTAATAAAGATAAATTATATTTTAAATGGGTTTAAATTTTTAATTAGGTAATATTTTTATCAATTAATACAATTTAATTCATTATAATAAATTTCTCATTGAAATTTGATATAAAAACATAGCAAACTTTTGGATGTTTTTACTTAAAAACCCATTGTATCGTCCCGTCAGCGGGATTAATTTTAAATTAATTTCAGACAATTATGTGATTATAATTTTAAAAAATTGATTCCATATTTTTAATCATCATAATTTATAATTTCATATAAGGTAAACTAATTATTTTATTAAAACTATTTGTGAAACTCTTTAAAATTAATTACAATAGTTAAGAGACAAATTAGGTTAATAAAGTTTTAAACCTTAAATTTAAGGCACAAATAAATATAGAAACTTATAAAAACCAATTTTATGGAAATTATTACGTAATTAAACTTCCATTATTTATTTTATTTTGTCTTTTATGACTTTTTTTGGGTAAAAACTTGGTTACACCTAACTTGTTTTCAAAAATGGAAAGTGTGTCCTTTCCTTTTCCTATAAAAATACACAACCTATACCTATTCTCTACAACTCTAAAACCACATAGATTCATCCAATATATTCCCTTTCATATGCCCAGGCCTCTATATGAAGCCTCAATTTTTTCAAAAATAAATCCAAGAAGTGTTTTGGCACAAACCAAAAGGAGTTACCCGATTAAGAGGTAATGTCTTCTCTCAAGATCCTTTACTTTATTTCCTTTACCCATACCTACACTATCTTTATTCCATGATTTTATAAAAAAACAGAATATCCAATATACTAGTATTTTCTTATGCTATTTTTTTTACCAACACTTAAAAAAACTTCCATTTAATGGGTAATGGAGATACTATTTGTGTGTACGGTGAACAATCTCCTCGCTAAATAGTGATTGTTCATTTTTTCTTTACCACCTCTCATGGTGGAAATTATGATAGAAAATATATTAATATAATTCATGTATTATATTTATTATTTATTTACACTTCTTTATTCCTTTTACAACACATACCTTTTTTACTTTCCATTTGGTGTAAATACGATAATTTCATTTGAGGAAGTGTGGACTACATCCCCCTCAAAGCGATGTGATTTGTTCCCACACTACATGGAATGTAAAAGAGATGATTTTAGTGAAGTTATATGATATATATGATATAATAATTCTACTATAATAATTATATATATATATACATATATAGATAATTATATTTCATTTTTGTTCTTCATTCAATCAGGCTATAAAAAATAGAAACAATGTTCTTATGTATGTACGGCTTACCGCCTCCATGAATGGTGTATTAAATTTCATACTTATATATGATTTATATTATTATAATAAATATATAATTAATATAAAAGATAATTATATAATGTTTTAAATTATATAAATCATGATAAATTATAATAATAAAATATATAACAAATTAAGACACATGCGAAGAACAACGTGAATTTTACCCGAAGTGAAGCCTTAACCCAAAATTGTTAAATAGAGGGTAATATAAGGTCACAATAAAACCATATATTATATTAAATATAATAATATTATTTTTTAAAATATTTATTATATCATTATTTTAAAGTAATATTGTGTTAGTACGAAGAGAGTCAAGGCACAAGGTAAGAGAATTTCATCTCACTTTTTATTTCTGTGAGATGCATTCTATATTCACCACCCATTCCTTTTGTGTGTTGTGTATAATAACCATGGATGTATTATGTGATTCATAAAATTAAAATCACATGTATTTAAATATCCATTTTATGATATTTATGACATGGTATTTATGTTTTAAAAGTTACCAAATCGGTAAAGTAATTTTTCATCAATTTTCTTTCTTTGAGATACATGAAATGTTATACACCTATATTTTTTCAGGAGGTGTTTATACTACCTTTAAAATGTTATATCATGAATCTAATTATTTTAATGATGTTTTAATCTTAATGTAATTCCATTTTATTAAATTGGGTGTGTGGTTCAAATTTACCAAGTGGTAAGAGTTTATTGAAACAATCTCATCACTTTTCAAGATTTTTTATGTTTATTCTTCCATTGATGAAATCTTATGATATATCTCTTAAAAACTCTCCTGAATTTTAATATATTAGTGTTTATTCATGATATGTTCATGTATTTGTTACATTTATCCACTCTTTGCTACAAAAGATAGTTAATAAAGTGTTTTTAAGAAATCCTGGCTTTACCCACTCTTTGGTCGGAAATCTGTGTTTCTTCAAAACCATGTTTTTTAAAAAGGGATTACAAGAATATTATACTCATACCATATGATCATTAAAATAAAAATTCCCAATTTTTGTATTTTACCAATTATGTCAATGTAATATTCTTATCGACTTTTGAATGAGGAATTTTTCTACCCTTTTTACTGTGAAAAAGGAATTTTCTTTTTACCTCATATGGCATGTACAAATTTAACCACCGTCAATTATTTGAAGATTTATTTTAATTTTTAAAAGTTTATTTTAAGAAAAAAAAATAAAATATATTTTCAATGAAATGGTATTTAAAAGTTTTTTAACATTATTTTACAGGATTTAACTGATTTTTTTTAAAATGTTTTCAAGCTCCTTCTATAAGTTTTCAAGGAAAATGGTTTTTAAAAATTTTTCCATATTTTTTATATGTTTTCATATAAAAGGGTTTACAAATGGTTTTTAAATATTTATTTATAATATTTCAAGTTAATTTTCATGAAAATTTTTTTAAAAAGTTTTTTTTCTTTAAGAATATTTTTTTAATGAAGAATTTATATTTTCCCCAAGAAATGTTTCCACAATAACTTTCAAAGTTATGTTCGATATATGATGAATTTTTTTGATGTTAATAATAACCTTCAATGAAAAAATAAAATGTTTCCATTCATATTAATTATTGTATGTTTTATATTTTTATGGAATGATTCTTATGACACTTGATTATCTTCCACGGGTTATATTATTTTGAAACCTTCATCTTTTCACAGGTTATTATTTGGATAAAATGATTATGAAAAATATATTTTTCTATAGGTTAAGATATGATGACATGTTTATGATACCCATTTCATTTCATGGGTTATGATATGATTGTTTATCATTTTTTTTCACATGTATTTATGATTTTATTATGATATGGGTGAGACCTATATATCTCTAAAATAAATTGGGTAATTGTAAATGTTTTATGAGGTAAAAGGGTACACCAGAGGACATCCTAAAACATAAACAAGAGGGTAGATATGAGTAAATCCCATGCCCAAAACAACAGGGTACATAGGATGATATCACATGCCTAAAAAATAGGGTACATGGGAGGAAATCCCAAGCCTGAAACAAGAGGGTACATGGGAGGACATCCCAAGCCCGAAACAAGATGGTACACAAGATGGAATTCCAAGCCTAAAGTAGGTACACAGATAAATAACCCAAGCCTAACATGTTAAAAAGTTCTTGTTATCCCACCTTGACATAGATTTGGTATATTTTTATGTGTCTTCCACAATTCTATGATTTATTTTTATGTTATTATTTCATGAATTATGCTCTTAATAATTTTACGGTCCAAGTCTTATGATCTTCTAATCTTAATTTTGATATTTAATATGTAGGGTTTGATCTTCAAATGTTATTCTCAAGTTCCATATGTTTTTTATGTTATAGTTATACATTCCCTTTATTTAACATTACTAAGCATCTCAGATCACCCCTTCATATTTCTCCTTTCCCTAGTTAATGAATAACATTTTTTGGTATAAGTACTAAAGGTGGAGATATTTATGGGAGATTTTGATGATCTTTCACTAGGATAGAAGATTTCGTTTCCATGTTTCCAATGAAACTAAACTATTACAGTCCTTGGGAATTTATTTGGTAATTTACTTAATATTAATCTAAAATGATGTAATATCCATGGATTTTAATCTTAGGTCGCTATATGTAAGCCCCAAATCATCTCTTGTTGGTGCATATCTCACAACATGAGTGTCAGGTCTACTGATTCCTATTGTTTCTCACACTGAGTGTGACTCACCTAATCCTAGAGGTTAGTGGATACCATTACACCCATACACCTCCCTATGGGAATCCTCTTGATTGTAATCCCTAAAAACCATCTATACTACCCACATGAGACTCTCCAAAATTTAAGGCCCAACCATGTACCCCCAAACGGGAAACTTCCATGTGTATGCCACAAACAAATGAACCTCCTCCTCAGGTGTAACCCATAGCTCCCCTTTCTGAACTACATGGGATGTGATTTCTAACTAACTAGGTTATTTAGGAAGCCTCTCTAAGGTCTAAACCCAACACTCCTTCAACTCTATCCATTACTCCCAAAACCCAACACTCCATCGACATCCACCCTGATTTTCCCTAGGATTCTATGTCCCAGTAAGATCATTCCACCCACTTTGGATGCTCCCATGTGTAACACAAACTATAAAACTAATGGAAATCCATTTTAAAAGGGAATATTCTTTATGAAATCCCCATACCATCCCTCACAGAAGATCCTTTGATGGAGTGGGAATTCTTACCTCATGATTTTAAACTACATGGATTGGTCGTATCACATGACCTTGAAATGCAGCATCAAACTATGTTAGTTTTCATCATTATCTTCTAAATAGGGTAATTAGGTTTTCACTCTGAGGTTCAATACCAAACAACAGTAAACCTTGGACCCCCCTTATAGGGGTGCACCAATCTGATCCACCTCCAATAGTGTTTCTATTACCCTTTATGATGTAACATCTTCCCTTTATAGGATACATCCCCTTGATCTGCTTCCATAGGGTATTCTGAACCATCCATCAGTAAAACATTAGGTGATATATCCTAGGAAAACACCTCCTTGATGAAATTCAATAAAGCATTCCAATCTATCTCATTCCATCCCCACAAAATGTTAAACACGCAACATGTCTCATAGTGCTACCTAATGCTAGAAATAGGATGCCTGAGGTGAAAGCCTGGGAAGATATGTGCCTATGTTTTTATCTACAGCATTCTAAACATGGGATTCCTGAGGTGAAAGTCTTGTAATATATTCATTTGGAATTAGATACCTCATGTTCAACATGGGATTCCTTGGGTTTCATGCTAAAAAATGCCTCTATGAGATTCCCTCATATGAGGAAGATTATATTTGACTAATTTTTATCATGTCCTGGTATTCCAGTGATGCCCAACGTGACTACTCTCCTAGCCAATGTTTTCTTCCTTATCAATACCCTTTGGAATTACTAGACAAAATTATCATAATTAACAATTATCTTCAAAATGATGGAACTAGGAATGAGTTCCTCGAAAATGACTTAACTGGATGAGGGAGACTCGGACCAAACAACGAGTTCTACAGAGGATTCATGGAAGGAAGAACCAACATCCCACCATACCATTTTGATCAAGGAGTATAAATTATTGATCAATGTTATGAAATCTACTCACATTTGGAAAGTGGTGATACTGGAAAATAGTTTTGATGCCATGATTGTGTTCTGATGTGTAAGGCGGCCACACCACAATGAAAGAACAAGAAAAAGAATTATTGAACTCGAAATGAAACTCTTCTCCTCAACATAGGTAATACTAGCTTTTGAGACGTCAACATATAATCATGTTACTGGATACATCTATCCGATGGTAGGACCCACTAAGAAAATATTGGGTCCAACCTAAAACTCACCAGAAACTGGGGCAGCTAAAGGTTGAGCATTTCAATCTATGACAACATCTGTAAAGATCTCTCTCTATTACCATGAAGGATTCTATGATTCTGGGGCATTGGTAATTTCTTTCCTTATACCCATATTGATAGTATAATATTCTTACTTTGTAGGATTAAGCTATAGAAAGCCAACTAACCAACACCTGCTGATGTAGGGGAATGAGAAATGTTGACGCAACAATCCTTCACGACTCCACCTCCACCATGACATCTGCTACACCATCAACTAATGGGGACCAACACACTGTATCACATTCTCAAATAATATAGAGAAAGGTGATGGATTCCATCGTACGATTATATGAGCAGGAGGAGGTCATTCCTATAAGGGATATGGCCTACCAAGACCTGGATGATTTTACACCTCACTGACACCACCACACCCAAGGAATTTGTAGGGAGAAATTACTTTAAGAGCCTCTCCCTGAAATGATTCTATGACTCACTCCCCTATAATGATGAGGAATGAGATTCGAAAGTCACCCCAGTTATGACTGCTTCCCGTGACCCACCAAGTAGGGCTCCCACTAGGCCTCATTAGCATCGACAATGGCCAACACTCCAGGATGAGGAACGTGTGGACTATACCCCAACTATGTAGGCCCTATACTGGACTAACCAACACTAACATTAGAAAAAAGATCATGATGATTCAAAAAAGGTGAATCTTATTCCAAATATCTAGTGTATCTTTCACTACTCATGCCTTCCGCTGATCCTTGCCACCGTAGAGCAAGGACTTGTCAATTCCTAGTTGGTATTGAGACCCCAGTCACCCTATAGGCAGGTTGGGTTGACTTAGTCAACCACTAACATCATCAGCAGTTGATATGGACCAATCGGTGATATGTATGTTTATTATGGAGGTCCTCCCCATATAGTAACCCACCAAATATAAGGTCCTACCAACTTTCACACTCAACATAGAGGCCCTACCTATATTCCTAGCATCGATCAAAAAGGAGGTCCTCCCCACTTCACCGACATCTACTATAGAGGTCCTCCCCATACATATGGTGCCCAATATAGAGGTCCTCCCAGTCTCACAAATAATAAAATTGAAGCTCCTCATCACACTATTACCTAATCAAGAAAAGGTCCTCCCTACTAAAACACTAATCAATGTAGAGATCCTCCCCACTTCATTAACGATCAGTACAGAATTATTTCTCCTACTATCACTACCGGCCAACATGAAGGTCCTCCCCATGCCACGTTCCACAATAGTGGAGGTACAATCCACTCCATCAATGGTCAAAATGAAGGCCCTCTCTATTTTTCAACCATTTATAGCATAGGTCCTACCCCTGTAGATTTCGATCAGTGTGGATGCACTCCTCACACTTCAACCCACCAAAGAGGAGGCTCCCCACTCTCAAAATCAATGTTGATTTCCTCAAGATGTTTATGAAATCCTGCCTTTTTTATCACATAAACTTTCATTACATTATACGAAACTGAGGATCTGTAAGGTTTAGTGTCTTGGAAATGAGGAACTTAATACATGACAACATAAAACATTCTTCTTAAACACTTGAAAGGCTTCTTCATTTGTTCATCATAAGTTCATTATAGCATCTTATAACCTGGGAGCATACATCAAAGTAAATGGTGATCAGAAGGCCTAGTAAGGGAAACAAGGGAAACATTTTACATGTGAACTTGAGATACATCAGAAAGTCATGAAAAATAACTTTAAGGCATGAGAAAGATATCATGAGGAATATCAGAATAAAAATAACATGTTTCATAACTTGAAGATGCGGCTACAACATTTAATATAAACAATCATTTCCTTTTCACCAAGGTCCATACCCAAGGTGTCATTAAAAACATTACCAAGGTTATTCACCAAGGTATCGTTAAAAATGGTCATCTCTAGAGATTAAGTATTTACCCAATGAATTGGAGCGCTATGAGGGCACACACTTAATTTTACTTTATTATCATGTGATACACATATATAATCATCAATAATTTCATAAATAACCCATATAGATTAAAATAAATGGGTTTCATTTCATAGTCATAACATTTTAAAAAAACTGCTTTAAAGACGTGATCTTTATGTCACTTTAAACCCACGGAAAAGGAAAGAGGGTCTCATGTATGTAAATACCATAAATTAAAATGAAACATTTTGATACTTATGTTAATACCCCTATAAAATAAATATTTTTGAGTATTCACTTAATAAAATAAAAGAATTTGAGAAAAAGAGAGAGACATTTTGAGACGAAAATTCAGCAGCATAACAGCTATGTTGTAGGGATTTAAAAACATTGAAAAGATAAGGGACATGAGTCACCCACTCATAAATGACCCATAAAACAGTATAGGGACATAATATAAAGGATATATGAACATGTTAATGAAATTTTAAAGATATACCATTTGAAATGAAAAACATGGAAGGAAGACAAGAATAAGACTTCTCTTATGAAAATTCGGCAGCCTAACGACGTCACTTAAACTTCAAAAAATTGAATTGACGAGATCAAATAGGGTCTCTCATCATATGAACATAAAATATCAGTATGATAGATATAGAGATCATACCCCAACACAATAAAAATGAACTTTACAGACTTGACATGAAAATAGAACTTGAAAATTAGAAGGGTGAAAGAATCTCTTAAAAACTCAGCATCCTAACGGCGCCAATTAAAAAATATTAAAATGAATTGATGAGAGAAAGAGGGGGTATCTAATCATATGAACATGAAAAGTATAGTAGGATGAATATAAAAGAACATACCCAACATAATAACATGGATCATAAGAGAAATGACGTAAAAGAGAGTACTTGGAAAGAAAAAGCGAGGTAGGATCCCTTACCTTGAAAAGTAACTTCAAAATCTTGAAGTTTGGGACCTTAGGAGGCTTGAGGAAGCCTTGGTAGGACTCCTTGGAATGTAAGGAGACCAGAACTTAATTGAATAGGATTTTGGAATGGAAAGGATGAGAGAAAGGCTAGGTATTGATAGGGGAAGTGAGGGGACAAGGCATTAATGGCCAAGAGACACCTCATTGGTGGTATTGGAAAAACCATGGGCTTGCCCATGGTATTTCCCAAGGTGTTAGGCCACATGGGACCCTCATACAATAATTCATCCCTTTTAGTCGACCATAATTTAAAATATCTCATGACATCATCATGATGCAGTCATGATGTCATTAAACATACCGAAACCCTAAAACTATATTTTTACTATTCACTGAAAATTCAACTTTTTTAGAAAACTCCCAAAACATTTCCTTAACATAATATCAATGTTCTGAATTCAAAAATAAACTCAATTTTATAAAAATATTTTTTTAAATATTTTTAATTTAATTTTTAAATAAAAACACTATTCACCGAAAATTCATTTTTTTCAGAAAAATCCCCAAAAATTACCTTAACATAATATCGATGCTCTGAATTCAAAAATAAACTCCATTTTATAAAAATAATTTTCTAAATATTTTTAATTTAATTTTTAATTAAAAAAACCCTATTCACCCGAAAAAACTAATACTTGACTAATAATTTCTGAAACAGTTATTTACCTATTTTATTGAATCACATTACTTAATCAAGGTGTCTATATTATATTAATACTTTCTTTTAGTGAGATTACTAAGCCATTTGGTCACATTAATAATCCTAAGCGTAAAATCCATATTCATAAATCACTATTCACCAAAAAATTAAGTTGATCTTATTAGACTCTAAATTTCTTACTGAACACATTTGCAGAAGACCATTTTTTGAAAATCATTACACATCATGAATTATTTAAGGTTTACATAAATATTTTAAAAAATCGCTTTTTTCCGAAATTCATCAATAATATACATCCTACATTTATTTGGACATTTTGAAAATTCATAAACTTCACCATAAGATGAAATCACAATTTTTTTTTATCAAAGGATTACACAAAGTAGTTATAGTCTCCTTACATAGCCCCTTATAACCCCAGCATAGGACCTAAGTGTAAGGTGTGCTAAGGTGAGAGAATCTGAGGGCGGCTCGACCAACATTGCATGAGTAGTAATTTCTATCCGCTTAAACTTCTCACGAAGGAGATTCCATTCTAGCTTCACACAATGAAGTTCGACTTAGGTTTGGTACTGAGCAAAGCCCAGTGGTGCTACCTCCTTCCCAAGTTCTGTTAGATGGGATTCGATCGGCCTAAGACTACTGGATGAGGCCATCAAATCTTATTTTTATATTAATTTACCAATATTACTTGTATTTAGATACAATAATCGCAACATTTAGTTTCCAACGGTCTTATTGACCAATGTTCATATAACAGTAGAAACTCAATAGTCTCATTTTAATTGTACTCATGTTATCAAATGAAACAGTTTTGTTGAGTATAAAATAAAATAACACACAAATTTAGGAAACAAAATTTATTTAAAATTTCGGTAAGTTACATTCTTCCCCCCTTAATAAATTGCGTCCTCACAATTTTTAAAATTGGTCTTGGAAATTTAATTGAAAGTCCCACATCGGAAAAGGAGTCAGTAAAACTATTACCTTAAAAGAAAGAAAGGGAATTACAAAGGTCACCCGATTTAACCCATACTGGGGTTCTATGTAGGAAAACATGGATATGGAAGAGAAAATAAATGGTCAAGTTATGATGGAGAGTGATAGAAACATTATTAAGAGAAAGTTAACCACCAGAAAATCACAAACTTATGACGTGTGTAAAAGGTCTTTGATTACCCAGTAGGAAACGTAAACCAACAACATTTTTGTTTTACGTTCCTTTTAATAATTTTGAGGAATACATTTACTACATAGAATAAGAACATAAGGAAATATACTTACTTTCAAGTATAGTTTCATCCTTTAATAAGTTTCTACCAAAACTAATCTTTTCTCCAAATGACGAGCATTTAAAAAAACTTAGTCTCATCAAAAGCATAAGAATAATCTTCTAGAGAATCACATAATCCACAAAATATTAACTATCTATTTGTTCTATCATTAAACATTATCCCAAAAACAAAAAGGGTAAGATAAAACAACTCTTCAAAAATAAAGAACCCCATAGGAAGGGAAACTACTTTTAATCTTCAAAATTTCCACGATACTACCCAAAGTTCATAGACCACTCTATAAATAATTGTCCTTAAAATTCCTCAAAATAACCCAAACTAAGATTGAAACCCAAATAAAATAAGGATTTGATAACATAGTCCTCCAATATAAACTTTATCGTTCATCTCCAAACAATATCAACCACTCCTAACATCTTATAACAAAAGTAACTAACCTAAACATTTTTTCCCCAAGACAAGTCAATCATTTCTATAAGTAACCTATATTACCATAAGTTCACCTTAAATTCATATATTCTTCAAAATATAAGTCAACCTTTACTCCCCAAAGAAAATACCGTACTAATCTATTTACCTCGATCATATAGGGTTCCCAAAATAGTGAACATCTTCCAAAATAATAATCATCTTTTAATCCCATAATCAACTCTTTTTTTTCAAGAAGAACAGCTTCACAACATCAACATGTGGTACATAACAATAGATGTTTTCCTTAATGATATAAAACCATCTTAGGTAGTGACTCAATGTTCTTAGAAAACATTAAAGATATGCTCAAAATGCATGAACTAAAATACAACATGACATAGACAATTATTGTGAAGAAGTTACATGTACTTTAGTCTTCATGATCTATCTCAGTATAGGAATTTCATTGTTCCCTTGTCCTTGAAGATTGTTGATGCTCATCATGCTTCTCATCCCTTCCAAGAGAGCATTGCCTTGGATAATGTCCAACTTCTCCACATTTACGACATTGAAAAGTATAAGGTACATTAGATCGAACCTTATATCTATTCATCACATTATCCATTTTTTAAAGCAATTAGATACTTTATACCCTATCACCCCACACTTAAAACATCTCCTGGTTCCTTTGTGACATTCTCCTTGGTGCCCCTTTCAACACTTTTTTCACAAAAGAAATTGGGTCTTCTTTCCTATATCAACTTTATCAGATGTACATCTTTGAGACTTCATATTCTTCTTCCTTGATGAATTTGGGCATTCAACTAGGTACCAATTATTAATTGTGATTTTTGATAGCTAGTTTGGCATAATCACAATATGTTCAAATTGATCTATCGTCATCTCTATCATATTAATAGGGAAATCATCACATTTCATATCACATTGGTTGTCAGGACATGTTATTCAATTTCCATCCATTAACTAAGAAAAGAAAGTATAATTAGGGGGCTTAAATACTTAGCCAATAATCATGAAAAGGAAACTTAAAGAATAGAAGGATAAACTTGTAGAAGAAAAGTATACCCTAACTTGTGATCCCCTAGGTTCTAATCTAGGTTATCCATGACCATATATTCTTATGTGAATATTTATTTTATTTTATCTTTGTCCCTTTAATAATAGTTCATACTAAGCTTATGAATTTACCAAACCATATCCCCCGGGAGTGTCGTAACCAAGAGTGCAGCAAGGCCCGTTGTGGTATACCAGTTCCCATTCGAGTCTAGATCAAAGAGGTGTTTTTGGGTTTTACCCCTATGTACATCTGTGCCAGAGCCACCTCTACCTACTTGTATCCAGACATGGATGTATTTGCTTTATAAACCACTTACTCAATACTCACAAAAATACCAAGAAGATTTTCTATATTTAAATTTTTCTATAGGGTTATTCCTAAAGTTTTCATATCCTAATTTACACAAATAACTAAACCTTCCTTTGATACAAACTATGACATCTCGACTTTTTATCACATAAACTTTCATTACATTATACAAAACTGAGGATCTTTAAGGTTTAGTGTCTTGGAAACCAGGAACTTAATACATGACAACATAAAAAATTCTTCTTAAACACTTGAAAGGATTCTTAATTTGTTCATCCTAAGTTCATTAAAACATCTCATAACCTGGGAGCATACATCAAAGGAATGGGTGAGCATAAGGCCCAGTAAGGGAAACATGGGAATGATTTTACATGTGAACTTGAGATACATCAGAAAGTCATGAAAAATAACTTTAAGGCATGAGAAAGAGATCATGAGGCATATCATAATAAAATAAACGTGTTTCATAACTTGAAGATGTGGCTACAATATTTAACATAAAAAATCATTTCTGTTTCACCAAGGTCAATCCCTAAGGTGTCATTAAAAAAATTACCATGGTTATTCAACAAGGTATCATTAAAAATGGTCATCTCAAGAGATTAAGTCTTTACCCAAAGCATTAGAGCGCTATCAGGGTGCATCCTTAATTTTCCTTTATTATCATGTGATACACATATATCATCATCAATCATTTCACAAATAACCCATATAGCATAAAAGAAATGAGTTTCATTTCATAGTCATAACATTTTAAAATAACTGCTTTAAAGACGTGATCTTTATGTCACTTTAAACCCACATAAAAGGAAAGTAGGTCTCATGTTTGTAAATCCCAAAATTTAAAATATAAAATTTTGATATATATGTGAATACTCCTATAAAATAAAGAGTTTTGAGTATTCACTTAATAAAATAAAAGAATTTGATAAAAAGAGAGAGACATTTTGAGACGAAAATTTGGCAGCATAATGGCTATGTTGCAGGGCTTTAGAAAACATTGAAAAGAGAGGGGACATGGGTCACCCACTCATAAATGACACATAAAATAGTAGAGGGACCGAATATAAAGGATATATGAACATGGTAATGAAATTTTAAGGACATACCATTTTAAATTAAAAACATGGAAGGAAGACAAAAATAATATTTCTCTTATGAAAATTCGGCAGCCTAACGACGTCACTTAAACTTCAAAAAAATGAATTGATGAGATAAAATAGGGTCTCTCATAATATGAACATAAAATATCAGTATGATAGATATATATATCATACCCCAACATAATAAAAAGGAACTTGAAAGACTTGACATGAAAATAGAACTCGAAAATGAGAAGGGTGAAAGAATCTCTTAAAAATTCGGCCTCCTAACGACGCCAATTAAACATTCTTAAAATGAATTGATGAGAGAAAGAGGGGGTCTCTCATATTATGAACATGAAAATGATATTAGGATAAATATAAAATAACATCACCACAATAAGAACATGGAGCATAAAATAAATGACATAAAAGAGAGTATTTGGAAAGAAAAAGAGAGGTAGGATCCCTTACCTTGAAAAGTAACTTCGAAATCTTGAATTTTGGGACCTTGGGAGGCTTGAGGGCACCTTGGGAGGACTACTTGGAAGGTAAGGAGACCTGAAATTCGTTGAGGAGGACTTTTTAATGGAAAATATGAGAGAAAGGCTTGGTATTTATAGGGGAAGTGAGGGGACAGGGCATTAATGGCCAAGGGGCACCTCATTGGTGGTATTGGAAAAACCATGGGCTTTCCCATGGTATTTCCCAAGGAGTTAGGCCACTTGGGACACCTCATAAAATAATTCATCCCCTTTAGTCGACCATCCCTTAAAATATCTCGTGACATCATCATGATGTTGTCATGATGTCATTAAACATACCGAAACCCTAAAACTGTATTTTTACTATTCACTAAAAATTCAACTTTTTCAGAAAACTCCCAAAAATTTACCATAACATAATATCGATGCTCTGAATTCAAAACTAAACTCCATTTTATAAAAATAATTTTTTAAATATTTTTAATTTAATTTTTAAATAGAAACACTATTCACCGAAAATTTAGTCTTTTCAGAAAAATCCCCAAAAATTACCTTAACATAATATAGATGCTCTGAATTCAAAAATAAACTCAATTTTATAAAAATAAATTTCTAAATATTTTTAATCTAATTTTTAATTAAAAAAACACTATTCACCCGAAAAAAACTAATACTTGACTAATAATTTCTAAAACAGTTATTTACCTATTTTATTGAATCACATTACTGAATCAAGGTGCCTATATTATATAAATACTTTATTTTAGTGAGATTACTAATCCATTTGGTCACATTACTAATCCTAAGCGTAAAATCACTATTCATAAATCACTATTTACCAAAAATTAAGTTGATCTTATTAGACTCTGAATTTCTTACTGAACACATTTGCAGAAGACCATTTTTTGAAAATCCATACACATCATGAGTTATTTAATGTTTACATAAATATTTTAAAATATCCATTTTTCCAAAATTCATCAATAATATACATCCTTCATTTATTCGGACATTTTGAAAATTCACAAACTTCACCATAAGAAGAAATCAAAATTTTTATTTATCAAAGGATTACACAAAGTAGTTACGGTCTCCTTACATAGCCCCTTATAACCCCACCATAGGACCTAAGTGTAAGGTGTGCTAAGGTAAGAGAATCTGAGGGCGGCTCGGCCAACATTGCATGAGTAGTAATTTCAATCATCTTGAACTTCTCGTGAAGGAGATTCTGTTCTAGCTTCACACAATGAAGTTCGGCTTGGGTTTGGTCCAGAGCAAAGCCCGGTGCTGCTACCTCCTTCCCAAGTTCTGTTAGATGGGCTTCGATCGGCCTGAGACTACTGGATGAGGCCATCAAATCTTCTTTCTATATTAATTAACCAAGATCACTTGTATTTAGAGACAATAATCGCAACATTTAGTTTCCAAGGGTCATATTGACCAATGGCCATATAACAGTCGAAACCCAACGGTCTCATTTTAATTGTACTCATGTTATCAAATGAAACAGTTTTGTTTAGTATAAAATAAAATAACACACAAATTTAGGAAACAAAATTTATTCAAAATTTCGGGTCGTTACAATGTTCCTGGAGACCAATGTAGAGGTCCAACCTACTACATCAATAGCTAGAGAGAAATTCATCTCCCATACAATGGTATCATAGTTCCTACCCTATCAAACAATAATTGATATGGAGGCCCTCCCTATATCCCAATTGATCAAAGTATAGGTCCTACCCATGATATCACCCACTATAATGAAGGTCATCTCTGTTTTGAAGAACATACCATCCCTAAAGAAGAATCTGAAGGTAGAAGGGAAATCCTCTACCTCTAGAGGAAAGATTACAAAAAGCACTAAGTCATTGTCAATATCGTTCGCTTCTTAGATACAGCAGTAGAATATGATTCAATAATGGAACCTTCACCCTAGTCATCTGCATTAGAGTCTAGGGAAGGAGACCAAAATGTGAATTTCATTATCCCAGAATATGAGATCCATAAAATTCATTAATCCCTTTATACGTACATGATGGTTAAAGAATATTTGGATCCCCTATAGGGTCTTATGGTGAAATCATCCCTATCATCATCAATTTACTTCTTTACCTATACCCAAGACCATGAAGAGTTTTTCTAGAATTTGATTAATGAAGAGAATCCAATAGACCCACCAATGGTTGCCACTACCCTCACAAATGATGTAGTGGTAAGCATGTCCTTTAGGGATGTAATGACGTGGCTGGTACAACCCTTCAGTGATGACCCGACATGCAGCGATCAATCAGCTCACATATCAAATCCTACATCGGCCATAAAACTACTCCACTAATCCACATTAGTGATGCCAAAATTTTCTAGGATAACACCAATCGAAGCTTCTTCCAACCATAATTTGGGACCCAATTTTGAACAATAAATCATGTGGGATACTTTGGCTCTTAATCAGTTTTCAATAGTGTTATGAACCAATGCGACTCCCGAATTTGAAATCAGACAGTATCACACAGAAAACCAGGTTACATACATATGTTGTATTATCTATATGATGCATTTTTACATCAGTGACTATCAAATATCCTACCCAGATATCCAAGATCATTTTGATGACATTAATTAGTAGCGTTGCATGGTTGAGTTGGTCAAAATCATAGTGGATGAGGACCCTACATCACCCGGATACCACTGGAGCCTTCATCAAAGATTTGTAAATAGCCTCACAGTGCTCCCAGATTCATGGAATAGGAATTTATGCACATGTAGGTATGGGGTTAGGGGTAGTACACTAATCTACATTTCAGTCATATCCTGCAACAAGGGCCTTCATGTCATCAAAGGACTTCAGGACACAGGGACTTCAGGCCACGTAGACCATGGAGTAGCCCAGTTCACACAGAAAAGACCCCAGAAGAGGATTAGAGCAACAAGAGTAGCACCCACCAGATGTAGAGCTAACCGGATTGGAAGAATGAGAGGGTATGGAAACCGCCATCGAGATCAGACATCGTGCAGCTTTGTACGAGGTAATTCTGGCGGATCAACAATGCAAGGTGGGGAGCTAGGTGATCAATGACACATAATATGGGGAGGGGCAATTCAAGTGGGTTGGGCATACGGGTCATGTACTATGCATGGTATGCCTCTAGGTCTTTGCGTCAAGTATTACGGGTTCGTCGGGCCTTGTGCCTTGGGCCTACGGGTCATGTACGAGTTCCCCTTCAACCCTTAAATGGGGGATTATCAATAATAAAATAAAAAATAAGGCCTTTAGGCCATTCAGTCTGCAACAACCCTGCATGATTATTAATATTGAGGATATGCCTCTGAGTATTGTTATGGTTAATATGGATGATCTCAGGTTTTATAAGTATGGGGACACTAGTGTAGGATCGGATAGAGCGACTCCTCCCCCTAGGTAGGCTAAGTATCAGGTAAACCCTCATACAAGTGTTCTCACTCGCCTATAAAGGCAGGTACTCACCCTTGGAGAACCCTCTACCTCATTTCTCACTGATCAAAACATTTTAAAGGGAAAGGAATAGCTTGATCCGTCTGATACTCCTCATATTTTGAAGAAGACAAAGGTTGATCCCAATATCACTACCTTTTATCAGTAGGTCATAGATCAAAATAGGATCATTTTTGAAATCCTTGATGAGAAGTTCCTTGATTATGGTGCTCCTTGACAAGAAGTTTTTCCTCCAACACCAGGGTAGTAGGGGTCTCCACATGTCCTCCTAGACCCCATTTCCCCAATCGATCATGGTGATCCCACACATTCTTATAGATAAAAAACCATCTATTATGTAAATACAAAGTTGTATACATCACAGAATCCTCCCAAGCAGCACAATAATCTTCCTCAGGACCCAGATCGAGCTGCACCAAAAGCTACTCCATAGGTCACTCTATTAGCCACTGAGACTACTTACCATGTTGATGAGTCTATAAACTCATTGGTTGTAGGAATCCTCATCAAGAAAAGATCCCCTTACAAGATGATATAACCACTCTCGTCACTCACATTAATGCCTTGGATACATAGAATATAGAAATATCACCTGAAGTAAAGCTATATCTGGCACTGATGGATGATATGCGAGCACCCCTAGATTTTAGGAATCCTACTTTTCCCCCCTTAAATGGGATGAGAGACCCATTGTAGTATATGTACCACATTATCACAAGATTTCATCCCATGTTATGCATCCTAGAGAAACAAGAGGCTGCTAAGCTCTGATGTTTTTTTAGACATTGGATGGGCCTATATTTGTTTTGAACAACCAGTTACCCATAGGGTCCATCACTGTCTCTAAAGACTTTCACGGATAATTTCTATACCATTTCAGCACCACGAAGTGAAATTAAATCACTTCATACATATTCAAGTGAAAGAAACTACCAGATGATCACATCACAGACATTGTCTCCCATTAGAAGGGCCTCACATATTCACTCGATTTTCTACTGACTGAAGATCCACTATGGAAGATGTTCAGGGGGAACATAAATAATGTGATATTCCCTAACCTCATCACTCAGAACTTCCTAAGTGGATTTTAGAAATTTATAGACAAAGACTAGTTCCCAATGGATTCCTTAAAGTAAGCCAAACAGGCATGTCCACTGCTTCTTCTAGCTCTTATAAGAAGAACCGCCAAGGCAGAGACTACCGCCACAGTATATGTGAAGGCTCCAGAGCTGCTAGATCTATTGAAAGAAGAGACTCACCAATTGTAATGACACCGAGTATAACAGACTCATCATGATCTGCCTCACATAGTGGAGAATTAGTAGGATCCACCTCTCCAAGCATAACCACCATGGAGAGATAATGTAGATCCAACCCCTCATCAGGATCTACCCAATTGTCAGGGCCAAGCTCCTAGATTTACATTCCAATATAGTATAAATTGGAGAAACTTATTCAAGGATGAAAAAATCGCTAGATATTTTCATAATGACTTAGGGTAGGGGGTTTGGAAGCTGCAAGAACGTAAGAATCCCCACGAGGTCAAGCTCACTGATCGCCCAGACCACTGGACATTCCATAGGATCCCTAACCATACCAAAAAAACAATTTTATGTGGAAGGTATCCATGTTGATAATAATTAATGACAGTGGGGGTTTCAACAAATGAAAGTGTGTTTCTAATCATGTGGCTCAAAAGTATGATTATTGGTTGGCTTGCAGGGTATTTTCTCACACCAGTGGTGTCATCCATCCCCTCTTAGGTAGACTTGAACCTCCTTATTTCACTACGCATCCTTCAGTTTCAACTTCTACATCCACCTCGTAGCCTATCTTATATCAGAAGAGTAATCAACGATAGAATATGGGAGAAAAATCCCCCACCAATGCCAAAACTATATCGCAATTTTTTTGATTTCATGCATCTAGATATTGGAATCACACCCAGAGTACATAAAACATTGTAGTACTCTTATGATGATGATCAAGAGTATGCCTCCATGAATACAATCGAATTTTTGGACACCTATATTGTCCCCGATGATGATGAATGTCAGAAAAGCTCTTCGAGTGACTTTGGATGATGCCATCGAAGAAATAGGCGAATAAAATAAAGGTGAAAGTGTGATTCAATATGTATCGTGCATGATATTAATATGAAACAACAAGTGCATCACTGAGATCAATAGGCACAATCCTCCAAACCTACTCTATATGGCCCACTGACAAAGCTGACTATGATACTTGACTAGGAAGAACAACCATATTCACATCATGATTGGCCTCATCTAGCTAGTTACTTGCCTCAAACAACCAATAGTTGATTAGAAATGGTTTCATGCAAGTTTTCTAATGAGTAGAAGGACATTTCCAGCACTATCCATAATCCAGTTTGTTGTTCAACAGTGCTAGTTGTGGCTCCCATCAAAGTGAAACCCCATGTGGGTTGGAATATGAATCTGGAACAGAAGTATGATATACTTAAGCACCTCACCGGAATTCCTGTTAAACTCTCAATCTTAGAGGACCTACTCCTATAATCAGATATGCATGAAGACCTCATAGAATTCTTCAAAATCCTCCTCTAGTTCAAAGAAGAGGCAGCGACCATATATACCTCATATGATGAGGATGTTTATGAGTAGAATTCCAAGACATCATCTCAATATCAGGAGAATATGAGGGATCCCTCATGCAGGGGAACATTATCCTGCAATACATCATCGACCAGTTCAATGGTGGGGAGATAGGCTCTGAGATGAATCACATCCTGACCCAGAAGATCTGCAATTTGGGACTCAATAATGCTGATTTGAGTCCCTACGAACTAATGATTCAGGTTTATGATAAGAATGAGAAAATAACATGTGGTAGAATCTGTTTGAGGACCCATTTATATGGTTTGGTAGATAATATATAATTCATTTTTTTCCCATAGGACACCACCTACAATGCGTTGATGGGTAGTCCCTAACTCCATCTACATCTTGATGTACACTTTTAATATAACCAATTCCTTAAATACTCCCTCAATGGTTGAGTAGGTATGCTTTAAGGTGATTAATATCTCTTTGACTCCTATGAAGCCTACTATATGGATTCTAGCTATTATAAGAGCAAGGAAAAGTTGTTTATTACCAACATGGTTGAGAACACCATGATCAAAAATGTCCCATGGATAGAATTGGATGATTCTCTCATCTTCAAAATTCACTGGTTGGAGGCTATGAATCCTGAATTGGAATACTAATTTATCATTTTTATGAGGAATGGCTGTCGTGCACCAATATACAAGGAACATCAGAAGATTACCTCCTACTCCTACATAAGCCATGACCAGGTGGTACCAGAAAGCACTACCCCTATGAGGTACCAAGATGTTCAACCCAAGGATACAATTGTATTTCATACCCACTTGTTTTATCGAGATGGGTTGAACTGAAAAAATCATACCCTCCACTATTACATTAATATCAATCATGGACCCCACTATTGAAGGCCTGATTAAATTGGAATGACAGTATTTGTCTCCATGGTTTCAGTAGAATTGGAGTCTCCCGGTGAGGATTCCACATCCACCCAAGCATGCATTAGTGTTCTCTGAGAATCAACCAGCCTAGGTGAACCATCTTCTCCCAATGATTCCCCTTCCTTAGACAATGAATAGGTTTAGAATATTTTCATCTTTCATATGAATAGGTAATCTCCACCATTGTTGATGAGTTGGTTCAAGTGAATATTGGTAATGTGGATGATCCATGTCTCATGTTTATTAGTGTAGCCATTCATATGGTGGAACACCAGTAATAGATGGGCTTCTTGAAGAAACATTGCATTGTATTTGTGTGGAGTTTTGAAATGATGCCAGGACTAGACCCTCCAGTCACTTTCCATTGTCATGTTCTCCTACTATGTCATTTAAGGTTCAACCAACCACCCAAGAAAATGAACCCCTCTCATGGTGACATGTTTGAGAAAAACCTTATAAGCATATCAAATCCATCTTGGCCAAGGAGGTTCAGTACCCCATTTCAAAATTAGGAAGAAGAACTGGTAGATCAGAGACTGTATCAACATTTGGGATGTTAACTACCATTATCTGAAGGATTGTTTACCCCTTATTGGGATGAAGATATTTCTCTATGACATATATGGGTTCCAGACACTCTCCTTCAAAGATGGGTACTCCAGATATAATCAGATCTGAATTTCCCCTAAAGATGTGGTGTCTACCACCTTCAGAGAGCCACAAGTAACCCTCTACTATTAGGTAATACCCTTCTATCTAAATAATTCAAAAGTTATCTATGAGGGGTCCATGCACCACATATTTAAACAAATCATTTTGATGCTAGTGTAATGCTAAATCAATGATTTAGTGGTTAAATCCCAATAGTGATAAGACCATCTTAGAGATCTTGAGAAAGTGTTCGGCTTCTTCCACTCCCAGTATCTGAAGATAAACCCCTTAAAGTGTTCCTTTGGGGTTAACTCTAGGAATCTTCATTGTTTCTTCATTAGATAAAGAGGCATCAAGATCGATCCAAAGAAGATCATAGCCATCAGTGAGATTCCTCATTCAAGAAAACTCCAAGATTTCCAAGGCCTTCAAAGACACTTAGACTACATAAACAAATTCAACCAAAATATGGTCCGTAAGTGTAATCCCTTTACTAGGTTCCTAAAGATATAAACTTTCTGCCAGTTGGACGAATATTTCTTGTCTTCTTTTGAAGAATTCAAGAAGTATCTTCTAAAGCATCTGATTTTGATGTCACCCATATCCTGGAAGACTTTGGTCCTCTATATGACCTCATTAAAATGGTCCCTCAACATTGGTTTTCATAGTGAAAAAGTTACAGCACTATTTACATCATCATGAGATATAGAAGGTGTCCCGTGTGGATCAGATGAAGTGTATCCTAAATGACCTAATGTTTAAATTCTCTCTAGCATGTTGGGTAGTGGTCCTTCAATAGTTAAATATCAGGTTCGTTCCATAGAAATCCATCATGGGTAAGGAACTAAAATGCTTTTTGGTTTCCCATCTATCACCTAAAGATTCGTCCTTAGAATTCTATTACCTAGATGAGGCCATCCATTTAGTGGATCAGGATATTCCATGATAATATAGGTATTTCGATGGTGCCTCCTAAATCCCAACTGGTAGGAGGCTCAAAAATCCCAACCTCAATATGGTAGGCTTGGGGATCGTTTTCCTTACCCTACCACATGTTATTCTTCCTAACTCATTCCTACGGTCAGAAGGCTACAACAAAAATGAGGAATAGTTTAAGGATCTCATTACTGTTCTTTAAATGGCCTTCAATATTGATATTTACTAATTTCATGTGAAGGTAAGATTTGAGTTAATCAATAATAAAATCAATGGTGATTATATAATTTAAAAGTTAGAACTCATACACCTACTTGAGTGCACTCACCAAAAAATGGCCTAGTTCCCATATCATCTAGAAGTGAATCATGTTACCTAGTCACAAAACGGTTTAGATGATGCCCTGGCCATTCTGGCCTTGTATCTTGCATAGCCTGACCAGGATTTCCTGTTCATTCCTTTGGAACATAAAAGGGTCATCACTGAAATCATTAAAGATGATGATGAAAACAAGTAGGTGAACCAGGTGACTACTGGTTCTTCCTCATCGATACTTCCATATCCCCCACAGTGGAAGAAATATCCTATTGAACAAATCCTTTCATCGAGCATCTCTATCTTGTCACACTCCCAACAGATCAAGTTGAACATGAGTGAATCCATAGGTGTGTGCTGCATTTCACCATCCAGAGTGGGCCCAACCTTAAGAAGACTCTTTACTAGTGTGGGTATGATGGAATCATCCATTTTGGTTTACAATGAGAAAATTTTTCCTAGGTCATGAATGGATTCCATTTTGGGTCTTGTGGTACACATCAGGCAGGTTTGAAACCCTCCCATCAGATTCAAAGGTTGTGCTACTTCTAACCAACCATAGTCTAGTTCTGTATCATGTTCACTGAAATGTTTCATGCATGTCAGATCCATAACATCTTTTTACATCAATCACCAGTCCCCCTTCATACCAACAAGTATTCCCAGTCCTTCATAGTTTGGGGACTCAATGTTATGGGACCTTACCCACAATCCACTACTCGCTAGTGTAGTTTCATTCTAACAACTATAGATTTCATTTCCAATTGGGTATAAGTTATTCCTCTTAAGAAATTCATTGCCTAGCTAGTGTTCTAATTCATGAGATACAATATCATCTATCAATTTGGTGTTCCTCATACCATTCTCACTAATATTGGAACTAACATCTGGGCATCTTAGTTGAATAAGTTGTACACCTAGTACAAAATCTTGTCTAACCATACTTCTCACTATCATGTATAGGAAAATGGATAGTTTTAGGAATTCAATAAAACACTCTTCAAAATTTTGTGAAATATGGTGGGCTAGAACAAGAAGGGTTGATGAGAGAAATCTCCCCAATGCTCTTTGGGATTATTAGATGACAACTCACAATTCCACCCAGGTGACTCCATATTCTATTGTGTACGAAATAGTGATAGTACTGCCCATCGAGATTCAGTTTCCATCACAATGAATAAATTTCAAAGATTTGAAGACTCCAGATAGAATTGAAGAAGTCCATCTTGATAAGATGGAATCCTTCTCATAGAACAATCTCCAAGAATTGCACAATCTGGAGAGGCACCGAAGTAAGATAGAAGGAGCTTTCAACAAGAGGGTTTGCCTTTGATCTTTCCTCTAGGGTTAGAGAGTGCCAGATCTCAAGACACTGATGATACTAGGATGAAATCCACCAAAGTTAGACCCCTAGTGGTAAGTACCTTATATCATACATAAGGTCTATCCAAATATCATGTACTCATTGATCACTATATACATAGAGAACATCACTCTGGAAACCAATGCTAAGTTCCTTAAGTAGTACTTTTCATGAAAGAATAACTTCATGGTATTAATTCTATGTCCTTAAAAAATAACCTAATAGTATAAATTCTATACCCTTAAACTAAGAACTGGATGGTCCAAACTCCCTAAACTTAAACTAAGAGACTCTCACCCAAACATCATGACTTTAAACTATGTGTGAATCTCCCCAAGAATGTGTCATGTGGTGTAGGCCACCCAGGCCCCATTTCATAGTAGTTTACTCTTTTCATTCCTCACAGTTCCCTTCTGTGTGAGATGTTTCTCTTGGTCCTAGCTATATGACCTTAAACTAAGATTCCATGTCTAAGCACCAAAAATCTAAACTATGTTTGGGTTAATCCTAGGGAATGTGTTGTGTGGTGTGGGCCTCCTAAGCCCTCATTCATGTTAGGTTATTCCTATTTCACCATGCATATCCCCTTTTAGTTACTTCTGCATAGTCCAAACTCTATGACCTTAAATTAAGAGACTCTATGGTCTATGAAACATGACCATAAACTATTGGAAACATATCCAAGAATTATGAACATAAACTCTTTGTATCCCCTACAGTATGAGCTACATGACTTTAAACTACTTGGTGCCATCATCCCAGGAACATGATGTTAAATTGGGCATACTATATGATCTCTAAGACCTTAAAATAAAAGTTTGAGTCGCTGAATCATGACTTCAAACTATATAAAATTTCTCCTTGGGAGTTTTTTGTGAGGTTTTGGGCCTCCTAGGTCCTCATTCATGTCGAGTTATGGGTACCACACCATGCACATCCCAATTGAAACACTTTCTCCCCATCGTACATGCAACATGATGTTAAACTGTGATACTAACTTCCTTGCTTCATGATGATAAAATTCATAGTACCAAAATCCTTATTGCAGGACATTAAACATCATAACAACCATTGTCATAGACATACAATAATAAAATGCACAACACTGTAATGTTCTCACTAGTGAGGACATCTTTCTTTGCATCCGTCATCTACCATTCCATATTCAGAACTACATATACCTTAATTCATGTCCTCACAGGATACACAGTGATGCCTGTATTTTGAATCCTGGTCCATCCACCCCCCAAAAAAATTCCCTCCCTCTATGTATGGGTTAGAATTATTAAGGTAGATTTCCCTTAATAAATACATATGTCTTGATTCCCATCCTTTTGGGATATGTGGTGATGCACATACATTGTGTCTTACGACCTAGCGATAAATTTATCATGCTTCTTTCTCCATTGGTACTTACTCACCTCTAATTTTTCTTTGGTATGTTATATATAAGTGTCTATGGGGACAATCTAAAAAGACTATATGGTGCAACACTATGGGTTTCTTTTCCCTTATTCACGTCGGGTCTATTGGGACACCACGCAACACATACCCACATGATAAATTTCCTCGTTGTGGTTCAAAATCTATGACCTTAAACTAAGAGTTTATGTCTTCACCATGTGACATTGAATAGTGATTCTACCTCAAACAAGTTCAGGATGCCTCACAATAATCATGTGATGCTTCAGTTCCCTTACCAGAGAGGATAACCCCACCAGTGTTGGTCTTTCACCATTCTATGTTTTATAAAACTACATGTGGATTGATTCACATCCTTATGGGATACGTAGCAACACCCAAATTTTTTTTCTTTGGGTCCAACTACAAGATTTTTAATCATTCCCTTGAATAAGAATCACAATTTTAATCTACATTTGATTCTCCTTTGGAATGTGTTGTGTGGTGTTGGCCTCCCTTGGATTCTCATTCACATTGGATTTTCCATAACACTTCAGTACACATATATTCTTTAGACACTCCTTCCTATCGTTCGAAACCTATGAACTTAGACTAAAATCTTATAGTCCAAGTGACATAACTCTAAAGTGGATACCATGGTCCATCCAATACAACCTTAACGTATTCAAAAAGATCGATGTTAAATCACACTTCCAGATATGCCCCATTCTACACATCGATTATTTCTCGGTTTAGATTTCCAAAATCCTTCAAATCAAGATGGGAACCCCTAATTGTTATAGTCTCATGCCATTTTTCACCTCTCATCTTAGGATAACTTCCTAATATATCTGTAGCTACAAATAGCTATCATATGTTCTAAATTTGGTCAATAATTGGTCCCATTTTACTTTCCCCATTCAGAACTGATGTGGTTTTGGTACCTCTGTTTCGAATATGGTCAATATTCAGTCCCTACTCACCAATCACCCATTTATCTAGATCTTGATAGTCTGAATTTACATTCTTTCCACTACCCTATATCATGGTGGAATTCCATGCCCTTGGTGTCAACCCAAATGCGTACTTACAAATGTCATGAAAACCACCCCAAACCGTTCCTTGTTTCCCACATCGAACATGGACCATGTGGGATTATGAGTTCGGGTAGGGTGTATACTGATGTAGTCGATCGACATTAGGTAATTTTGTTCGAAACTCTATGAACTTAATCTAAGATCCCCCTGTCCAAGCATCATGACTCTAAACTATATGAGAGACTTCTGGAAAATTTGTGGTGTGGCATTCACCTCCTTTGACCCCCATTCATATTGGTTTGGTTACTCCTCCACACCACATATGACCATTTTGGAAATCCTCCTTCCTATGGTGGAAACTCTATAACCTAAAACTAAGAGCCCATGGTCCATGCAGTATGACCTTAAACTTTGTGAAATGTCCTGGTCACTGGACACTAAACTGTGAGATGCATCTGGGTCACACGCTGTTAAACTATTAAATGATTCATCCTTGACATATGATGTAAAATTAAATATCCGAAATAATCCCCTTGAAGCATAAAAATTTCTGTTTTTCATCCTCAGTTTCATGATGTAAAACTAAAAAACATGTCAAACCCTCGCTTGAGAGGTCCTCTCCCCTAGTGCGGGTCACCTACCACATTATTCACATTCTTAGCTATCACTTGACATCTGAGATAGACCTTCCCTGTAAGGTAGGTTTGATCTGTGTTTAGAAAATACACTTACACCAATGTCTTCTAATCCACGGTGTCTTAATTCCAAGAGTGTTGGAATCTATTCGAACATTCCATTACTCCCATTCCCATGCTTCTTATTCCCTCATTTGGATCCTCATCCTCTACCATGTCTGAAGGGACCCCTAATGTTTTGGCCTCATTCCATTTTGTCTCACCTAAAATCATGGGACAACATCCTGGATGACTTCAAAGAATATTTTGAGAGAGGATTTGTGTTTCAAACATGGTTAGTGGTTGACCCTCGTGTTTTTTCCCATTCCAGGATAATGGTATGGATGTTGTGTTTCAAACACATTCATTAGTTATCTTATATCTCCATGAAACTCTCCTTTTGTTCAAAATTTTAGGCATCATGATTCACACTTATATTCTCCCTTTGTACAGATAGATTCCAACCCTCCTTGTGTTATCACATTTATGCATTATAACAAATTATAAAATCATGTCAGTAGTTTTAAGGACCCTATTCAGTGACCACAATACCCCCTCCACATTAAAAATATCAGTGTTCAGTAGATAATAGAAGACCCCTAGTGTTTTATTATTATCAGAAACTCTCATACAAATGAGAAATCATGTGATATTTTCATGTTTCTCACACCGGGCATAAACCACGTGAGCTTAAGGATTGGTCATTGGTTGTCTTAAAAATATGATCAATGTTTTATAATTAAAGTGAAAAAATAAAAGCGTCCACGCATGAAAAATGTTTCAAAATAAAGTAAGAAATTTGTTGTAGTAACAGGGTACATCTGCATGTTATATCCTCCCACGAGTATTGGAAATTTTTTTACCTAATGCTCATAACCATTGATCAAGTCATTTATATCTACCAACCTCTGGAATGTGGCCTCCAAGGAATTTTTCCACTTCTCGAGTTATGATTCATCCTCATCAACTGTTAGACGATGGTTTTCAACTTTGATCTATGCCCGATCCTACTCAGCTCACATATTGGCTACCGGAAGTACCACTTGCCTCATCTCTCTCTCGGCCTCCTCTAACTCAGCCCTTAGTCTACTGATGGTCTCTGATTTCATGTCAATTAAATAAGTATAGTTGTCTGTTTTCTCCACAAGTGGTTGGATATATTGAGTGAATTATTGATACTTTTAGATGCTATAATACTTCTCCTGATTATAGGATATTTCTATATGTTTGCTTCCTTAACACATTTTTTTGGTTAGAAAGTCATGGAACAGTGCGTGGAGACTATGAGAGTATGCCCCTCCATTGTACAGGTTTCACAACCAAGGGCGAAGCAACCCCATCTGGCCCAATCAGTATGGTTATAGAGTTTGTTTGAAAATGATTTTAATTCACATGACACCCTGTCTTTGATGATATAATTATCCTTATCCGTTTTAGGATCAAAATCATTTAGATCTTTAGGAATTGCATGCTTGTACTCAAGGAAGACCATGAGAAGTTCAATAGAAGAATCCTCCTCTATCATTTTATTATATGGACTGGGATCTAGATTGTTAGGATGGTCATATTCACTTGAACCCAACTCGACAAATACATCTCTTCTAGACTCAAGATACACCCTGAGTAGAATCATTCATGGACACAACTGATTGTTCACCTTGGACCACATTCCGATCAGATTAAATGACTGACTCCTTGCAAACCAGTGTGGCTATAAGGAAAGTACTTTTTAACTATCACGAATCAACTTCTTTTATAGTGTGAAGCACTAAAATTACTATTCTTTAAAGGAAACTTATGTATGTCTAACAAAAAATGACATGTTTGAATCTATAAGTTATAATATGTACAAGAGCTAAGCATTGAAAGAATGAGATTTTGTGTCGCATAAGGGGAATCCACTATTGGAGACCCATAAAAATTTGGTATTTTGATGACTGTTCTTGGATCCACTGGTGTTGATCAATTAGGAGATGCATGAAACAAGTAGACATGTTAACTAAAAGGCTCCTTGAAGTCTGGTTGTGGCTATATGGTTTGATATTTTCTCTTACCTTAAGGAAGAGTAATTTAAATGATGAGCCATATCGGGAACACCAATTCTACAATAGTGGGTGACGTTTTTTGAAAAATAGTGTGTGACCCCCCATAGATAATAAGGAGGACCTAAGGCTCTAGATATGTCACCCTGACCTCTTCAACCTTGGTTGGCCCACCTACTGCTTCAGTCCTAGGATCAGGCCCCCAGGACACGCTCCTCCGCACCTGTTGGTCCACCTTCATTCCTGCTGAAATGATCTCATTTATAATTATCAAGAGTATATTTTAAAAGAAACTTTTATATTATAGAATATAGAAAATGAAAATAAGAAATGTTCAGAATGTGTAGGTGAGTTAAGAATTAACTTGGGGAATTCAACCATTTTTCTCTGGAGACTATGACTTCTCCACTCTCTAGGGGACTCCATTGATGAGTGGATGTTCTCAATGATTCTTAAT
This sequence comes from Viscum album, assembly GCA_963277665.1. Taxonomy (NCBI): domain Eukaryota; kingdom Viridiplantae; phylum Streptophyta; class Magnoliopsida; order Santalales; family Viscaceae; genus Viscum; species Viscum album. Next base: position 236,343,119 of record OY728146.1, read on the forward strand.
CTTTAGGATCCTAGACATCTCCATCGTTTGATTCATCCTTACTTGTATCATATACGGTTAGGGTCTTCGCAAGCCTCTAATCACTACCAAACATCACCCACTCTTGGGTAGAAGACAAAATGGATACCCCTCATTGGCTTGAAAATTCATCCATTCAACCCAGGTAGATGTGCATGTCCTTAAATTACACCCTAGATGTGTCCCAAAAATCTAATCATCTGGAAGATCGCCCCATTTTGGGTCATCTTCCACCACAGGCCCTCGGGCGTCAGTGATCTATGCAAAATCCTCTAGGAGGACCAAAGAGAAGGATGGATGACATAAGTAGTTGGTTTTAGAAGATGCTTAAATTTTTTCCCAAAATCCTCCCTTGTTGGCACTAAGGCCACTTTTGAGAAAATTCTCCTATAGGAGGTGGGGGTGAAAATACATTTTGAGACATCCCTTCCACCATCATGGCTTCAGCTTCAGCGGCCTCATATACCTAACCTACCCCTCAGGGAGTATTCTACCTGCTTCCTTGCTGATATGGATACCCAATTATTGGTTCAATTACCCAAATAAGCTTCCATATGTTTTCAACTAGATATGTTTCCACCTAGTTTCTAGTGCATTTAATCAATAGGCTATCATCAATGTTGGTTGGCAGCATCATTATGGTTTCCCCAAAGACTAAAATCACTACCATGCACCATAATTGGAGAAGGATAAAGGGGTATCACTATTCAAGGACCCCCCATATAGACTCTCTCCGTAACTCATTGAAGATGAACCCTAACTACCTAGAGAAATGAGATGATGTCTACAGATCACTAAAAACCTTTCCATTGATTTAGTCCACAAGCACTCAACCCTTGAAACTATTTAGGTACTCCCTATACTCCCATGAGCTTTTCAAGTTGTCCACTATCAGACCAACCGAGGTTGTGAAGGGGTGGAAGTTGAAACTTGTGTCATCACCAATCCGAACAAAGATCATGGCCTCATCAAGAATCACCAGTCAGAATCTATTGATTCTTATCAGTGACAACCATAGGATATAATTCATAGGACTGATGGAATTTAGGAATTCATAACCCCTAAGATGTACTGATACCCATCCATGTAGAGACTAGAACATTTCACATATCCTTCTGGGCAAGTTTCTATTCGCAACGCAGCCCAATATACTATAATTCCTAGCCAGCATAGGTACCCACATGTTGAACTTGTTTCTATCTAAAAGTATTTCCATCATCACTAGTGTGCCCAGATGTATCCCCATCAGTGTATCCCTCACTATTAGTGGCCACCCACTCAGAAACCGGGAAAGGAAAGTAGTATAGAGAACCAACGGGTCCCAGCCGCCCACCATGTTGTACCCCGACACCTGATTATTTCCTTCTTCTAGTATGAACCAGTATGATGTTGACTTCCCCCTTTGTGATGCAACTAGGCACTATTTCCATTGATATAAAATCCTCACCCTTTGTTCCTTCTTAAAGAATAGGTTGAAACTTACACCAAGAGAGGATTCTACCCACTTCTCCTTCAAGTATTATCTAGTTGGAGGAAATAATCATACTAGAATCCCTCCAATGGAATGACACCAACAAAGTGGATGTACCATAAGATGATGCGGAATTCCATATAGTGTCGTTAGAATGTGTTCGTATCCATTAACCATCCACTGAGGAGCTCTGGAACTAACTATTATTGAAGGTAAAAATGGAATTGCGATGTACAAACCACTTTATATAGCCCAATTTTATGAAAATATGCCATGTATTCCTAGAATATTTTTGGATTCCAATGTTACCACACACACACACTATTGAAGTTACCTCCAGAACTCAAGTCCCAATCCTTCTACCAACCAAAGATGTTTCCCCTCATTCTAATCAAGAAAGAAATGGTGTATTAGGAAAGGAGCTATTCTTCCTCTAACTAGTCACCTATGATCACCTTGGTCATCCTATTCAGTGCATATACAATAATGTTCCTATGATCTCTAGTATTTTGATCATGGATAATGAAATTATAGCATTGGAGATCATCTTCCCATTTGATCCTTGTTCATAATGAATCCACCCAAAATTCCAGGATAATCAGTTCATCCAACATCTAGAAATTCCATAGTGTGGATAGTCACTCAAAGTATATTATTTTTTTGATTGCATCAGCATGCCCAGGAGCATTTGGTTTCCTAATAAAACTCTCTTGGCCTGAAGGATTTGAGGGTTTCCTATAATTTCAGCTCTCCGGGTAGCAACTGAGGCTTTAATATCCACAGTGCTATGTTGGCCATCCATCTTGATTGATGCTTAAAAAATACAATGGAAGAGTGTGCAATATTTATGGATTGGTGCATAGGAGGCAATGTATCATGAAATTTCTAGCAATATTCACATAAATTTTCAATTTCTTACAAAGTCAAATTCGTGTATGTAGCCGAATCAGCACGAATGAAGAATATGAATCTTAGTTTTTCTCACATAAGGGGATAATTACACACAACAGAGTGAATGTTCATATTAGGTAGAAAGTCAAGGTATTGTAGATAGGGCTCCCTTTTCTTATTTATAACCATGGACCTGGCCTTTTTCAGGCATGTATGTTCCTTTCAAACCCAATGTCTTGTTTTTTGTGCACCCAAAAAAATTCAATCCCCCCTTTGGTGATTCCCTTGGAAGTCAACCATATGGTCCCCTTTTAGCTTAGATCCCAAGGGGGGATTTATTGGCACTGAATTCCACATAAAGACGAAAATTTACACCTTTTTGCAAGCCAAATAAATCATCAAACTCAATAGAACATTCTAAGAAAGCAATGGAAGGTGTGTGTAAGTTTCGAGATGTGTGAACATGATTGAAATCATAAGGTAAGACTATTGCATACCCAATACAACGTATCTCATGGATCTTTGATAGAGGCCACTCCAACAACTAATAAATTCATGTTCAAGAGGTTTAAAACATGTGCATAAAACCCAATTAATATGCAAGACCCTTCCATGCTTGATACGACATTAATCCACCCCCTTATGTAGACTCTATTCCAATTGCTAATTCATCCTCCTAGAAGACTCTTACATGAAAAATGTGACGTCAAACCACACTTTGTGTGGTCATACACCATGGTAAATGAGTATATATGTGCAGAAGACCTATCCTATCACCAAAATATCACATTCCACTGCCATATATTTTGGATATATGTTGAAGTCAATGCCAATTGTTCAGGGTGATCCTCTGAAATTTGAACCACCACTCTGTTGCACATAAGACTGATATTCTATGAAATCTCAAAATCTTGGAGCCCTCAATGTATCGGTATTGTGTGATGGGTTCCATTTGGTTCCTCCCCTAAGTGGTCCCATAGTTGTGTAATCCTCTCCCAACCTCTTTCAACCCTATTTAGGTGTGAAAAAACTATCCACTTATGCACACTCCAAAACTTGCGTGAAAATCCCATATATTGTGATTTCCTCTTCCCTTGCACGAAAGCCTCTAATAATTCATTCATACCCTCTTTGAATCTCCATGTATTTCCTTAATTTCAATAAACCATGTGTGAGAATCTCTTTTGTGAAACCCCATGCCTTGAATGCAACTCTTGCATTCAACAATTTCATGTCCCCTCGCATGATGTCCCCTATGCCTATAGGGAATTAGTTGGAAATAATTTTATTCTAAGTATAGGTATATTAAAGTATTTTTATCTTCATTATAATTACGCTAAAATAGAACTCAATATCGAACAATACTTCACACCATTACACATTGGAATTTCTAAATCCATTCCCATCTAAGAGGTTCATGAGTGGCAGTTATGTAAGCTCTAGGGGTGAGGAGTAAGTCCCCCATGTCTCTGATGCATGACATAACACTACATAGCACCTAAGTCCTCAGAACATGATGTTAAATTGTAGTCTTACGCAATTAAATGTAAATGAGATTCCCCTTGTATGATCATCATTGCATGCCACCTCCTCCCACTGTGGGACATGAACCTTCCACACCGGCAGCTTTCATGCATATGTCCTACTCACCTTGTACTGAAAACACAGGATTATCCATGTATGAATAAAAATGAATGAGATATTCCTCACATGGAATGAGATCTTTTTCAAATATGATGACATCCTCCTTGGGTATATTCCATGCATATGCTCCACATCATCTCTCATTGGCGCATCTCTCACGACACGAGTTCCAGATCTACTGCTTCATCTTATTTCTCACACTGAGCATGAATCATTTGAGATTAGAGGTTAATGGTGACCATGACACCCATCCACCTCCCTATGTGAATCCTCTAGAGTTCATTCCCCAAAAACCATCCATATTACCCACATGGTCCACTCTTACTTCTAATCTCCAAACATGTCCACCCAAACATGTAGCTTTCAGGCATAAACCCCAACTAGATGAGCCTCCTCCTCATGTGTAATCCCAAAAACCCCTTATTGAACTATATGGAATTTTTTTCCCAACTAACTAGGATATATATAAAACCTCTCTGATGTCCAAAAATATCACTATATTCACTCTATTAATTCCACCCAAAACCCAATAATCTATCCCCATCCACCCTAATTATCCCTAGGCCTCCACATCCTGGTATGATCATGCCACCCAATATAGAATCTATCAAACGTAATCCTCATACATCCAACCAAGAGAAATCATCTTGTGAAGGAAAAATTTCATGTGTAAGTCACATGCCATCCCTTGTTGATGCTCCTTTTACGAAACGAGCATCCTTACTGCATGATGTTAAACTTAATGGACTGGTCCAATCACATGAACTTAAATTAAGTATCAAACTACATGGGTTTTGATCCATGTATTCAAAGTATGGTATCTAGGATTCCTATATGATGTTAAATCCCAAAAAATGATAAACATTGGTTCCCCCTTCTAGGGGTTCACCTCCCAAATCCACCTCTAGGGTTGTTCTCATCAACCTTCATGATGTGACATATTCCCAGTATGAGAAACATCCCCTAGATCTACTTCCACACCATGTTCTGATCCATCCATCAGTAAATATGCAGGTGATACCTTATAGAGACTCACCTCCTAAATCTGTCTCCATGGGGAATTCTGATCAGTCTCATTCTATAACCATAAGATGTTAAACTTTTGACCTACCTCATAATTTTGTCTCATGCTAGACATGGGATGCCTGAGGTGAAATCGTTTGAAGATATTCACCTATGTAATCATATACCTAGTGAAGAATATGGTATTACTGAGGTAATATCCCATGAAGATATGACTTTGGCATTAGATACCTCATGATTTACACAAGATGACTTTGATTCCATGCTTAAATATGCCTCAATGAGATTCTTTCCTATGAGGAAGATTATAGGTGAACAATGTTCCTAGTATCCAGACATGCCAACGATTCCCAATGAGACTATTATTCTAATTGAATGTTGTTTCTCTATCAAGAAACTTTGGAATGACCATATAAAAGTAGTGTAATTAACTAACATGCACAAAGAGATGACACTGAAAATGAGTTCCAAGAACATGAATTAACTCTATGAAGGAGACCCAAACTAGTTAATGAGTTCCATGGAGGAATCCATGGAAAGAGAAACATACATAACATCAACCCATTTAGATCAAGGACCATACATTGCTGATAAAAGTGATGATACATACCCACATTTGGAATGTCAGAATGCAGGGAAAAATTTGTGATTCCATGCACAAATTCAGACGCATGAGGCATCTGTACCCCATTGAAATGATCAAAAATAGTAACCTCTTCTAAACATAATGGGATTAGCATAGTTTGTTGATGAACTAAACATCAAGTCTTTTCCACATATTATAGGAGAGTGGACTCATCTAACCATGATATTCTAAACATGAAAATCACATGGAATACCCCACACATATTCGCATCCCATGGAAGGAGAGTATCTAAATCCAAAGTTGTGGAAACAAATGAATAGATATAATATCATTCTACCGAAAGGAAAATAAGAGGGAAATGGGATCTCCATCTCATAGATCATCCCAGGAAGAAGAGTCAACAAATTTTCCCAAAGTCTATCAACATTAACCAACATCTCATCTTTCTTATCAAAACATACCTTCCAAGCTAAGTCATGCCTCATCATTGTTCCTCCCAGTTGAGGGGCCAAAATCACTTTGTAGATGTCATGTTATTTAGTAAAATAGGATGTTTAAACTTAGTGGTAGAGGAACCGTGCCTATCCAAGTCTGAGTCTTCCACTCTAGATGTTTTTGGGGACCCATACCCTTCCGAGCTAGAGGGTTACACTTAGGAGTCGATAGAGGACCCATTCCAAGCTTAACTGGGGGCTTTATCTCTAGGAGTCGATAGAGGGCCCATGCCTAAAACATTTAGAGGTTAACAGTCTTGGAGTATGTGGAGGACTCATTCCATAACCAATAGTAGGGTTTCACTCTTGTGGTAGAGGACCCATGCCTTTCCCAATTGGAGGGTTCCACTCTAGTCATCGAGGTCTCATGCATAGCCCCACTGTAGGGTTCTACTCGGAAGTTGGTAAAGGGACCATTCATTGTGCCAACATGAGGGTTCTAGTCTAATATTTTTTAGAAGTCTAGTGCCTTTCCTGGCTTGAGGGCTCCACTCTATAGGTCATTGAGGGCCCACTCCCATCTTAGAAGGTGGTTCCGACTCAGGATGCCTCAGGAAATCCTGCATGATCACTTCTATAGTCGAGCATTTCCTATCAAAGAAACTTTCCTGAAACATTAAAAATCATATCCCAAAATCCAAAATGATTGAACCATCTATGTAGAAAAACACAAATAATAGACTACTTGTAGGAAAAAATTGAGTTCAAACGGTGGAGGTACAGAATATTTATATCACCTCAAAAAGAGAGAAGGGGTACACATTTTGTGAGGGGTCACATGTGGAATGTGGTCCCTCTCCATCATTTGAAATTGTCCCTAGAGGTACATGGCTCACTAACCATGTAGGATTACAAGACGTGTGGCAGATATACATGGTGTGATCGCGCCACTTGGGGTCCCACCCGTGTGCTTGGCCATGTCTGTGTATCAATGTCGCGTTCGTGTACTTTAGTATAGGGCGTTCCTCTTCACATGGGGTGTCGCCTGTGTTCTTTGTCCATGTTCATGTACTTGTGCACATAGAATGTTTCAGGATGTGTGCTCCATCCCATGTCTCACCCATATGGGGAAGGGGGTACACAGAGTGTAGGGAGTCTACATGGTGTGCTATCCTTATGACTTCCCAAAACCCTAGATGCCACAACTAAAGGGATACATGAAATGTGTTCATCATGGTACACGACATGTAGTGGGGTTTTTAAAAGATTCCCGGATCCTCTCTATATATACTGAGAATGATCTTCTTATTTCAATCTCAACTGTGATTCCATCTAAAAATTTTGGATCTAGCATCATTTGGGGGTTCCCGACCCTCCCGTGGAAGGAATCTAAATTTCACAAATCCCAGAAATGTTTCCACACAATTTAAACACCCCAGATCATTCCTTCAATGATGATTTGGCCATTGATCAATGAAAAGATCTCCCCCAACTCACAAACATCCCACATCCATCCCAGATTCATCCATCTGTTCCTTATTCAATGTTTCTTCACAATTCTGGGTTTCTGATTGGGATATGTACCACTCTAAAATGTCTAACTGAGACCACACTAGTAGAAAATCCCAATAAAATATGTTTAACCATCATTTTCGAAGAGTTATTTACAAAAAATCAAGAATGGGGACAACTGGTTTAGAATAAAAATGATTATCAATTTAATCGGTACTCCAAGAACATTCTTAGGCAAAAATTAGCACAGATCAATATAAGGGTATTGATCTATCAATAAATTTAATGAAAAGGGGAATAAAATGAAAATTTAAAAGTCCTACCTATATATTGGATCATTAATTTTTGAATAACACTATCACAAATGATTGAATGAAGTCATTTTGTTAGTTGCATCCTCATCTACTATGATATAATTTTTTTTCATCATCCGAGGTGATTCACTAATAGAAGGAGGAGAAGAATGTTTCTTGGAAATTTTAGTGTTATGAGAGTAGGCCTTGGAATATTGCAATAAAATTTCTTTATATGAAATTCTATTTGGTTAAATGAATGAATTAATTAATTAATTAATCCACTGAATGTAACTCTATCAGGAAAGATATCTAAATACCCTACACCAACCTTTTTTAGGTTGTACCTAGTGTAAACACAATGTTATGTACCAAACTATGGTTTTAGATACCTGATTTGAGATTCCATGTAATAGATATCCCATTTTTATTATGAATGTTCATGTGTGTGACATAAAATATATAAAATATTTTTATAAAATTTATTTTGAGAACACCGGGCCTCAAAATTACACACTATCTCAGGGATTGACAATGTAAATATATATAGAAATATTTCAATGTAATAAAATGAAAAAACAAAGTTTCTACATCATTACCTCTTTCATGATTTTCATTCTCTAAAAACTAAACTAAACAAATAACTCAAGATACTAATCCTGTATCAGAATCTACCGCTCCCAAGATCTCTCCTTCATATTCGCATGCTACCACAACACATGAAACAAGGGGATGGTACATCCACATAGGTTCTTACCCAATCAGTCCTTGATTTCCACCTAGTTCTATGCATAGGTGGCACCATCCTCAATGTCAATCTTGACATCATTGATGAAATTCCATGGTTCATGCACTTCTCTCCTCAGTTGTTACACATGGAAGGCATCATGCACCTGATCCAGTTGTGGGGGTAGGCCTAGCTAGTATTCAACCTCACCAACCCTTTGCAAGATCTCAATTGTCCTAATGAACTTTGGGGATAAAATAGCTCCTCAGGAAAACCTCTATAATCCTCATCGTAGTGAGTCTCTCGAGAAAATATGGACTCTCGGCACGAACTACAATGTCCAATGATAATGATCTGTATATTATTTATTCCTACTATAGGATATCCTCATCCTATCAAGGATGAAATAGAACTTCTCCATCATCACCTACACTATCTCTTGGCCCACAAGATATGTCTATCCTATCTCTATCTTGTACAATGGTGACCTGAAGGGTCTCCCATACAGGGCCGAAAAAGGTTCCCTGAAAATTTTAGAGTGGTAGCTGTTGTTTTATGCAAAATATAACATGGGAAAGTGATCATTCCATGTTCGACCAAAGCCTAACACGAAATCCCTCAGCATATCCTCTAACACCTAGATAGTGCAATAAGTCCTTCCATATTTCCAGGGGTGAAAGGATATACTCATAAAAATGTAGTTCTTGAATTACTCTAGTTGTAATCTCCACTACCCTGATGCAAAATGTGTGCCATGATTTTATAGAATCATTTAGGTCACTCCATGTAAGAAAACAATCTTTTGTATGCACTACTACCCCAAACTCTCTACTGAATTCTACACCCTGATAGTAAAGAAGTCTGTTGACTTTATGAGTCAGTAAACTGTCACCCATATAGAATATTCTTCATTATCTATTTGTGAAAAACCAATAACCAAGTCTATGTATTTGTCATCTTACTTCCTCTCAAGGATCTCAAGGGGCTTCCAAAAACCTATCAGAACTGGTGCTTAGTATTCAGCTACTAACAGCTGAGGTACCAGGAGATAAACTCATCTATGATTTGTCTCATGACATATCACTAAAACATCAACTAAAGGTATCTATACATCTTCCCCACATTGGTATTTATATCTAGGGGAGATGTGTGGAACTCTCATATCACCTCCTCCTATATCGTGAATGGGACCATTGTTTTTCCTTAGAAAAGGATGATGTGATTCCCTCATTAATAATATCTATATGGTGAATCCCCTAGGGATATGTGGCCATGAAATTACTCAAAATAGATGTATCCCACCTGGTACTCTCTCACACACTCGATAAGAGGAGGAGTCAACACCATCGATTGAAGAAAAGTGGTACCCTTATGCTCAACCATGTTTAGCTGCAAGGAATAGAACTACACTGAAGCCTCCTAATACATGTTATCTTGATACTTCCTACTTAGGAAATATGATACTACTTTCCCTTCCCTAGAATATAGACTATCTCTAAATCATAGTCCTATTGAAATTCTAACCAGAGCCGTTGTCTCAAGTTCAAATCTCTCTTCATGAAGACGCACCAGAGACTCTATGGTATGAGTAAACCACAAAGAGCTCCCCCAGAAGGTAGTTCCTCCACATCCTCATGAAAAAATTATCACTTCCATATCTAGTTAATGAATCGATTGGTTATACTCTTGGGGGTATCTACTGCCTCGACCCATATGCGATAACCACCTATCGTTGCATTAACACGCAGCTGAGCCCAGCTCTTGAGGAATCACAATTAACTACATACTCCACGCTCTCCTCTGGTAGTATCAATATAGAATCACTCTTTATCCTTATACCCCACTAATTGAAGGCCCTCTTTTACTACTTAGATAAAGAAAATGACTATCCTTTATATGTTATGGTTGTCAAAGGAGCTAAAATTCTAGAGAAGTCAACCACAAACCTCCTATAGTACCCTACCAAACCAAGAAAGATCGACAACTCTAAAATGATTTTGAGTAACCCCAAAGAAAGAAATAAATCGATGTTTATTGGGTTAATAGATAAACCATGCTTAGGAATGACTCTGACTAGAATGTGAACTCCATGAATCTAGCACTGGAACTTCGAGAGCATCTCATAAAGCTGGTGCTCTCGAAGAAAATCTAAAACCATCTTCAAATGATTTTAATTGTCTTACTTAGATACATGGAAGATGAGTATGTCATCGATGAATACAACCAAAAACTGATCCAAGTAGGCCTATAATATCTAGTTTATTAAATATATAAACATGATGTAGGAATTCCTCACACCAAAGGGCATCACTAGGAACTCATAATGTCTATAGGGAAATTAGAATACCTTCTTTGAAATATCAGCCTTGTAAACCCAGAAATAATGGTAGCCAGACCTGATATTAAACGTCAAGAGCCATATCAAGCCTCAAAATTGGTCAGTGGGGTCTTTAATCCTTTGAAAGGGTTATATGTTCTTTATCATGGACTGATTCAGGAGACGATAATATATGAAAAGACATAAGCTCTCATCTACCTTTACTTGAACAACACTAGATCTACTCAAGGGGAAACACTAGGCCTAATGAAAACCTTCTATTGAAGGTCCTAAATCTAACACTATATCTCTTGAAGCTCGTTAGGGTCCATATTATATACCATAGACGATATCAGAGGTGTCCCGATATTCATGTTGATCCAAAACTCCATCTCCCACCTCAAAGGTTGTCCTAGAATGTCTTCAGTGGAGATTTCCATTTAATACTCCATAACTAAAGGAATCAAGATGCCTAAAGATCATACTATAGAAAGAGATAAACTCTTTAACTAATGGTTTATGGGAAACAACCTTCTGCTCTTAGAACCCAGTAATCTTTCCCTGATACATCTCTTTTTTATAAAGTTGAATATCATCCCATCAGTGTGAAGACATATGACTCATCTGTGGTGATAGTAAATATGGGATCATACCATAGAAAACCAATCCATACCAAATATTACTATATAGGGTTCCATCGTTATGACCAAAAGGTCCCACGTGAACCTCTTTCCTCTATGCGATAGTTCTCACTCTCAATAGATAAATGATACAGAAGAAGCATCCCCTATAGGAACCCTAAGATGAAGTTTTTGGGATATAACCTCTACTGGGAGATATAGATCTCACACAAGGAGTACATATTTTATGTAATGACTAATTAATATGTGTACTAGTATTTTGGAAATACTAGAATAAATAGATATTGTACCTCTAATCATCTTGTGAACTACAGGGTCATAAGCCTTCAAGGCCTTCAACTGTCTGTGTCCCCGACCAACTTCTTTCTGAGCCTGACGTAGGCCACCTTGTGGTGTTGGTGGAAGGATATCATAGAGGTTTCCACCAACCACACATCCTACTAATACTCTTCTATGTCCATATCTAAAGGGGCCACCCTTCCCTCTCTAGAAGCACCTAAATCTGAACTGAACATAAATATGAGGGGTAGTACTCCTCATGGAACAACTGCTAAATTTCAGGCCTTGAGAGCATCGACTCATTATGAATATATTTAACAAGGCTCCAATAGCACCCATATGCTCAGTGGGAAAGGCAAGATTCCAGTTCAACCACCTGAATCAATAGTGTCTGGATGATATTGAATATACAGAACACCAAATCTATCGAATCCTGTACCAACTGAGGATATGGATCACCACAGATCTTTAGTGGACTATATCTCTAGAACCTGTTGATCGTGATAGGATTTTTCATATCCTTGAACAACATTATTGCGACAATCTTCTTATTGAAAGGTAAAGGGGAAATTACCTACCATCCTGGAGGGAGAATCTCATAGGATGGATCCAAAAATGAGTCATCATCTCTCATTAGATCATCATCACAATCTGGAATTAGTATCCTGGTTGGCTTTAATTGCAGAGACATCTTAGAATTTATCAAGATGTAATATAGTTAGATGATAATATATATATATATATAATGGGGAGATGAGTCAATATGGACAGTCAATTTCTCAATCCTATATGAATCATGCACTATTGATCCCTAAAACCAATGTCTTGGTTTTTTAAGTCAATAATAATATAGACAAGGTCCTTATGAATGGATACATCGACTGGCCATGCCATCACAAGATTCCCTAGCTTGAGAGCCATAGTCAAAACACTTTGTAATTATTTCCTTATATCCCAACCAAAATACACATAAGGGGACTAATCTAGATAATTTTCTAAGGAATTAACTTCTCTAATACCAATCATTCATGATCCGACCCAAGATGTGGCTTGAGCTACAACTACCCTATTCCTACCTCCATAGGCTAGGGGTGGCAACAAGTTACAAAAAGAATATCCTAAATGGGAGAAATTTTCCTAAGTACCCATATGAACAAACCCAACCATCTATATGTAGAAGTATAGAAGAACAATAATTAAAGGATGTGATAACTTGAATTTAAACCGAGCATGCCTAACCTCTATGGTATACAGTAGTATAAAAATGAAAAATGAAAAGTAAAAGAGAAAAATACACACCCATAAATAAATATTTCCGAACCTAAAAATATCCAAAATGTAAGATTCCCTGAGAGATGAGCTCCTGATCTCCAAGTTGTGACCACTGTGCACGGTCCAAATCACCAGGTATCCCTAAGCTCTTCTTAATTCACCACTGACAAGACCATTATTTTAATAAGAAATGACATGTTCGAGTGAAGCTCATGCACAGGTGAGTATATACATACCAAGAATAATTCCCAAAAAGATAAAGGGGGAGTAGTAAGAGATAGAATATGGATAGAAATACAATAGATAGTACACCGGACAAAAGATATAGTGAAAGAGAATAACTCAACCCAAAACTAAGAGGGAGTGACCACATCTAAACACAAGGAGCTTAACATGGTGTGTAGATGAACTACACATCGTGTATTTTCCACCTATAGTAGGATAGTATACTCGTCCAACAATGAGAAGTTAAACATTAAAATAAAATTGAATACACCACGCTTCCTCACAAGCCATGGGAGGAGAGTAACCAAAACCCACGGTGTGGACACAAATGAATGTATATATGCTCAGTCAAAATAATCCCAAATAAGAGAGCAATTGGATCCCGTCTTATAGAAGAACCTAGGCAGAAAAGACACCAATATTTCAAAAAAGTTTATAAGTGATGCCCAATATCTCAGGAATCTTATCAGAAGTAACCATCCAAGTCAACTCACACCTCGTCATTATGACACATAGTCACAGGGACACAATATCTAGGTAGAGGACCCATACCATGGTACAAAATGAGGGTTCCACTCAGTGGTAGAGACCCCATTCTCAACCTAACTGGAGGGTTCAACTCTAGAATTAATGAAGGACCCATGCCAAGCCCAGATGAAGGTTTCCACTCAGGAGTCAGTAGAGGAACCATACTGAACCTCGATAGAGGGTTCCACTCATAGTGTTTGTAGAGAACCCATTCCCAAACCAGCTAGAGGGTTCCACTCTATGAGTTAATGGAGGACCCATTCCCTACCCAACAGAATGGTTCCACTCTAGTGGTAGGGGACCCATGCCATTCCCAACTCGTGGGTTCCGCTCAAGTCATCGAGGACCCATACCCAGCCTAGCTGGAGGGTTGTACTAGAAAGTAGAAAGAGGAACCGTTCCTTGTTCCAATAAAAAGGTTACACTCTAAGAGTCATTAGAGGAACCATTCCCATACCAACCAGAGGGTTCCACTCCAGAAGTCTTCGTGGACCCATGCCTAACTGAGTTGGAGGTTTCCACACGAGATGCCTATGGTGATCTGACATGGTCACTACCATTGTCAAGAACCAGTTAAACTAGTTTCATTCCTGTAACATTCCACATAATATCTATTTTATGGTGATATGAATTATTAAAAATCAATGCTATATCCAATGAATTCTGAAGGATTCACCAGAAACATGAGTTAAACCATGGATCTCGATCAGATATTAGAAGAATTGTACTCTCTGTAGTCTTACCACTTCCCTAATGTATATATTATCGATTTAGTAATGATGAAAATATTCCTTGATTGTAATGAAATGCACTGACTTTTTAAGGACATCTACTACCACCAAGATGGAATTTTCACATTTAGATGTCTTGGGGAGTCCTACGATGAAATCCATATTTATCGTTTCCCATTTCCATACTAACAATTGAAACAGTTGCATCACACCCTTATACTTTTTTCATTCAACCTTTAATTTTTGGAATGCCAAGATTCAAAATAAAATTTTTACAATATTCTTCTTTATGTTATCCTAATACAATGTTTTTCATTATATCTACATAAATAATAGTGATTCATATATGAATAGAAAATATGAATTATGTTCATCATCCAAAATTTCTCTCTCTAGCTCTTATGTTTATGTGACACATATATAGATTTCAAACCTTATAACTCAATCTTTAGAAAAGTTTAACTTTAGAATATTCACTACCATTTTACGTAGATCCTTATACTCTTTATAGGCCCCCTTAACCCTATCAAAAATGGATGGATGCGCATTAATTTGGGAAAGGTAGGATGACTACTTTATATTATTCCCATGTGTATCCTTTTCTTGTTTAAGAATATTAGATCCCTTCAATACTCATCAGGGATAGGATTATAGGATCCTTTTTACTCAGATAATTTTCTACCTTTTCAACCTTCATTGGATAGTAATGGATTAACCAATCATAATAGTTGATCATATTTTACCTCCTTTATAGGTGCATATTATGATCCTTTTGTGTGAGTATAGACATTAGGCTTTTTATAATCTATATATTTTCACACTTCATCCAATATAAATAATTTGACCAAATCATCAATGTAAAGATCACTCAAGACAATTATATATCATGCACAGGTAGTTATAATTATGGATATTTAATTAGAAATGGGTGTAATATGTCACTTTTTCATATTTCATGAGTATACAACCCAATACATTTATGGAAACACCATTGAATATAAAAAATACTTCCTCAATAGTGGGTAATGTGCGCACATGTGTAGTGATTATCCAATTATTTAACTCTTTAAATCTTACTCTATATTCATCAATCAATAAAACAATCTTCCCCATCTAGTATATCATGGTTAGTGGGCTTGAAAATCATGATAAGTTTATCAAAAATTGAAAATGAAACCCGGTTATCCATAGAATATATATATCTCTATCAAATTTATTATTTTGAACCATCCTTTAATTGCCTCCTTATTTAAGGGATCCCTAATTATTTCTTTTCTGGTAATAAAATTCCGTAGGAATGTTGCATGATTCATCCAAAACTCACAATTATTATAACTCATATAAAATTTTCCTTTTTCAATTTCATCATTATAATATTAAAATACTCCTCATATTACTTTTTTCTTTTCATATATATAAGAATATTGATTATAAAGACTACCACAAATTCATTGTGGTAATCCCTAAATAATCTAGTCACTAACTCCATGATGAAATATGGATCATTAGAGAGTACTAAAGACATCACTATGAACTCATGATGCATATAACTTGTTGGGAAATTAGTTTTGAGGATATCCACCATATTCAATTTTACTTGATAATATATTGATTAAGGATCCACCGTAGAGAAGTACAGGGATCTACATAGATGAATGTATAAGTCATCAATACATGTAAGATGATACCTATTCTTTATGGTGATCTTATTGAGATGATGATAATAAATTCTTAGGCACATTGACCCATAATTCTTCTTGAAAAAGACAACTAGAACATTCCATGGTTAAATAGTTGGGAATACAAACCATTTTTAAAAATTCTCTAGTAGTTCTTTCTTTTTCTCTTCATGTTCAATGATATTTATTCTATATGGATTATTGTATATTAGAAATGATCCTTATATAAGGTTGATTAGAAATTAAATATATTAGTTAAGGGGAGGTCCAACAAATTATTTGAGAAACACAACATCATATTTCCTTATTACGGGAATGCAGTCAATGATGATCTTTTCCTTAGAATATCATTTGAGATAAATATGATATCTCATAAATAAATGATATCGATTCTTGAGATGATGATTCCAAATTATATTAATCCACAAAATTGAACTTTTATATATCCATAGGGAGATTTTTGATACATAGATTTATTTACTTATCAATATAATTTATGTTTTCTCTATAGAAGGAAAACCATTCTATACCCGTAATTACATTTAATTATACTAAAGGGAGTATCACAAGGTTCATTGAAATGTTTAACCCAAAAAAATGGATATGGGAGGTGTTATATACTAGGGATGTAATAACTGCCCAATTTTTCATTCTCACCAGTAACTCAACAGCCATATTTTTTTGTGTTGTTTGAATATATCTACTGAACTTGAATTATCTAAATGATGGTTTATAAAAAGAATCAAATAGTAGATTCACTATCTTGAATTAATAAATAACATACCTATCACCACATCATTATTAGGATCCACCATAGTAGTTGTGATGAAATAAGAGTTCCCTTGATCTATAGGCATTGTAATTTACTATCATCAGGTATCATAAAAAACCATTAGCTTTGATCACTGATTCACATAGTTTCCTTCCCCTTTTTATTGATTCATTACACAGTATGTTGATGGTTGATTAAAGAATTTCTTTCTTCCATTACAATGGTGTGTTTATATTATAGGAATTAACAAGCCATGTTATCTTTATTCTCACACCTTATGCACTTTCTTATCCCATTCAAGAAATTTATAGAATGATTATTCCCACACTTTTGACAATTTGGATGTTGGAACTTTGTTTCCACTACGATATTTATTCATCACCACCATAATTATATTATATACTTTTATTCCTATCTCTAGACCTGTGAGAACCTTGAGATTTAATGATCTATATTTCGACTTTGAGGACATATCAGACTATTTCTTCATAGATATAAAATTCTTGAATCACAAAATATTATCATATTATCATTATTATACCACTAAAGAAGTGGTAAACATTACATTAAAGGTTAATGAAAATGCCAAAGGCATTTCATGCAAGTGTTGTGAAGTTCACCTCATACATCTTGATGGATTCATAATCTTTTTTCTTGAGGATATGGATTTTTGATTGAGAGTGTGAAGAAAATATTGATTTATTTTTTTCTAGAATTATTTCTACTCTATATCCTTGATCTTATTCTCAAGCTTCATATTTTAGATCTGTGTCCACTATTGAACATCTTCACCCTCCATATAATAATCATACAACATGACCTTCTCTATCTAAAAACATTTAAGGATGACGAAAATATTTTAAATATAGTAGATCTATTATTCTATGATTAAGGTATTGGGGGATCCACTAAAATCTATAGGTCTTTATTTCATAAAGGTATCATTTGGACCCCACCCCTCTTAGGGGATGGGAGTTTCTCCCCTGATTTAAGTATATTTTCAAAAAAAAAGTTAATTGATCAATCATTGTGAGAAATTTATTGAATATCAATCCCATTTTTATCTCATTTCGGTGTTTATCATATTTCCCACCACATTGGTAATTGACCAGATTCCTCATATTTCTAACTATTGACTAAAACAAATAGAAAATCAGTGATGATAATTTTTGAACTATTAAACACATAAAATGTAACTATGAATGGAATAATCATAAATAATTTACATTATTTAACTTCGTAATGTCTAGGTTTAAATCTATGTTATCCAAGGATTATTTAACAAAAAAGAATTATGGTCATTTTTCCCCTTTATGATGGTTTGGAAGGAGCATTCAAATTTACTAATGTGTATCCCCCATGCATTTCAAACTGGCTGTGAAATAAGAAAACTTTTTCATACACCAGGTAATGATCGATTTAATATCAAGTGTTCCATTTTTGGTGAAATTTCCCCTAGGTACAATTGTGTTAGATCCACATCAACTTGTAGCATCCAAATAGAGATTTTGTTTCGTGGAAACATCTTAATCTATAATTTACAATAATTTATGGATGTATATATTTTGTTATTATTACCTATAATGATATCAATAAAATTTCTTAATACTAATCCTCATAAATAACTAGAACTTTCTTTGATATCAACTATGATAACCCATTTATTTTAAAACCTTGTTTCATGATTTATTACATAAAGACACACAATAAAATCAAAAAATATTGAGAAGCCTATTTTATTTAGTTAATTAAATACATTACATAATAACTTGAAATAGGGATGTAAAAAAAATTATTTAAAACTCCTTACCTTGCTCTTAAAATTCCTTCACTCTTCTAAAACTACATTGGGTGACCATAGTATGTACATAAGAAAGTGGTGAGCTATAAATCCTAGTAATAGAATAATTAAATAATAACACGATTGAAGTAATAAATGTGAGTAAAGAGGATTATAAAGGTGACATGAAAGGGATATAGTCATATAAATAAACATTGAAGATGATAAAAGATAATAACATCAATGGAAAATAATAATGACGAAACAATATAAAACATGACATCATAAGAATTAGTGAAGGCCAACGACCAAGACATCATAAAATCAGTTGATTAGGACAAACTACCATACACCATACAAGGTATATCTTAAGGTAAAAACATTACCCAATTCATTTTTGTGTTATATAATTCTAGGTCAACTTGTCACATTCATATCATGTACATGCATTAGTGTGCCAAATAGATAATATAATATAAAAATTACTTTAACCACATTTAATCCCATTATGAAGGAGTCTGAGTTGCAAACTTGGAAGTGCCAAATAAATTAAGGATATTTATATATAGGTGAATACCCTTGATTGGAAATATGTATGGGTATTTACACTATAAATTTTGTCATGGAAAATCACGGGATAATATCAGTAACATAATAGGAGTACATAAAGGTTATTAGAAGGGTTTAATGAGAGTGAAATGTAGTGTATCAATACATTTATGTTATAAGAACAATATATTAATATATAGAAACCTATAATAATATGAATAATTAGAAATCAAAAGGCATAATACAAAGGAAGTGGTTGAATAAAGAGAAGGGAAAGAGTACCCTTACCTTGAGAGGGAACTTATAAAATCTTGGGAGGGTCTTTTCAAGAGAATGGAACCATATTGGGAGGTATTTTTTGACTAATAAGGTGTTAAATTTAGTGATAAATGAGTTTTTAGTAAATATGAGTGAGTTTTTGGGTCGGTATTTATATAAAAAGTGAGGGATATTATTTATTCATTTCTAAACTTATATTTTGGATTATAAATAATAAGATAATAAAAATGATAAACCTTCCCATGGTTTTTCCCATTTCATCTTCCTAATAATATTGTATTTAAATATTTTATAAGTAAAATAACCAAACATATTAAAATAATACGATTGGTGATGTAAAAATGGGTAATGTTCACAAAGAATTTATTTTAAAACCACAAAATATAATATAGGTTTTGGTGGATTAATTAAGGGTCTATAAATGAAATAAAATAACTAAAAATAAATTTTTCTTAAAGGGTAAATATATATCTGGTTATGGATTCCATTAGTATTTATTATGACAATTTTGGCCTATTATGATGTTATAATATAGACCATATATTTATGTCTTATTTAATTTTTACCCAAAAAATTGACTATTTCAAAAAATTATGATAATTTGACCATTGAATAATTTTAATATGTTGATTTCATAAATAATAATAATTTTACGGAAAATAAATTTTTTAAATCCGATGAATTACACATTTAAATAAAAAAAATTATTTACTGGAAAATATTAGTTTTTATGATATTACCCATTTTATGGCCCTAATAAAAATTAATTTGGACTTCAATAAATTATATTATCATTTATATTTAAATAAAGTTAATTTGATAAGAATATTTCATTAAGATAAAATTTATTTCAATTTTTTTTAATTTATCCAAAGTCTATCTTTTTTGAAATTATATGTTTACAAAAAATGTATTTTAGATTTCCTCGTATGAAAAATCTAATTTTTATCAGGCCAATTATATGATATTTTATAAAGTAATAATAATAATTGATAAATTTAATAATTATTTTATTCGAAATAAATTATAAGAATTCATATTATAAGAGTCTAGATACAGAACCCCTGATTACACTAGCTTATGATGTATGGGAAAGGTATGCGATTGTGGTTGTTTCATGGGATTGTTTGACAAAATATTTTGGACCAAGATCATGATAAGAATTAACTTCTCCTATAAAAGGTTTCACTCAAGATTTAATTATTAAATCTCAACTTGGGTTTGTTCAATGTAAAATCTTAGTGATTCTATCTCACTCAGAGGCTCCATTAAATGGGTTTTATAGGGTACAATCTTACTGATTGAAGCGTTTACTTCTTCTGTATGTATTAATGATACTTTATCATAACCATTAATATACTAATCTTAATGGTTACTCTAAAATTGAGATATTATTAATGGTTAAAATGATTTATAGTCTTTTATATTTGACTAAATATATTTTATAAAGGTTCAAAATAACCAAAGTATTGAATTTATTGTCTATAACTACATTACATTATAAATATTTTATTCATTTAAAAAGGGTATTTAATTTTTAAAAGTTCATGTAATTAAAATAATCCCCTAAAAATGATAAATAGTAAAAAAAATTTAAAAAAATGGAAGTGAGATTGAATTATTCATTATGACTATATTTATGACTCATGTCCCTCTCAAAAAATGAGGGCATGAATTATATTTAATTAATTGTAACTAATTTCAATTCCATAATGTATAATAAAAATGAAAAATATCAATACTATTTTTGAAAAAAAAGTAAAAAAAGGGAGAATTAGGTTGAAATCATTTATTATATTCACTTTTGACTCTTGGTCTATTTCAAAAAAGGGGTACTGTGTTTCACATGTAAGGGGAGCTAAGTGAGCTATCTTTCTTATTTTTCACTTGAATATTCATGATTTGGAATTTAATATTTCAACCTCATATTTCCATCCTTGAATTTTTAAATATTTACCCACGACACTATATCCACAAAATTTACCTTGAAAAATTCATCACGATTAATAACTTTTGTGTGACTCACAATGTAGATATATGAATTTTTTTTAAATGATTATGGCGATAGATGCACTTTCCAAGTATAAAAATAACTCCATATTTATTTACCCATAAAGTCAGTCAGAGGCTAACATCCAACAATTTATTAAAATAAAAGAAAAATTCAGTAAACAAGAACACAAGCCCAAAAACATTCAATAGAAACCATCATAACCATACTCATCGCCACTCCCATGATAGAAATATTCCTCCGCAGTAGCTAATTCCCATTACGAGATTTCATAATGCTTCAGGACATTGGAATACTTCCTCTTAAGATTTAACCAATCCAAAGAAATAGATTCATTAGGAGATTGCATACCCTTATTTAGACTTGTCCCGCCTCCCTTTGTTATAGATGACCTAGTGGACATCAGCTTTGGAAAAAAAGAGTAATATTTCCTCGGACACCTTCGCGGTGAGGAAATCATCACCTCCTGGTTATTAAATACCATTACCTTCCTCCCTGGAAAATGTTGCTATACGAGGGCCTCACCAATCTACCATTATTTTCTTTATCACTCTCAGAAATATCCCTCTATTTTCTAGGGATAACCACCTTTTGATAAGTTGCTGACTGATTCTGATAAAACTGAACATTAACATCAATTAATTCTAAGAATTGTGGATGTTCAATCAGTTCATGATCTTCACACAGCACAATCCTCATTTCATCATTTGTAGCAGTAGCCTCCTAAGGTCCAGTCTCCGCATTGGCACCATTATTTACTAGGTTATTCACCTCTGCATCCTCTTGCTCCAAACCCTGAAAATAGTTTCTTTTAGGAACTGTAATTAGGACCCTTCCATCATCCTTATTCCGACCAATTTTCTCATCATCACATCCTTCTGAAGCCCCCACAGCAGGACCATCATGCACTACAGATCCTGTTTTCTACACTGCCATAGGTTTCACCCCCTCGACCCTGCTGCAAATAGCCAACTCACCTCCAACACTAGAGCCACACTTATCATCATCCTACTTCCCACCATCCCCAACATGCAGATCACTCTTCAACGAATTAAAAACTGAAGCAACCATTGGATTTAAGTAGGCCTCATCAACCTTTCCCACTGCTGATGCACCCATATTAACCAGACCAGATCCCTTTCTAGGATCAGTTACACACACCCTCTTCTGTCCTTCTCCAAGTCTCATCCTCAGAACATAGTTCCTCTTCTTGAAACCTTCAACATGAAACTCAGATGCCAAATTCCATAATCCACAGTAGTTCAGACAGTAGTTGACCCATGACTCAAACACAACTTCTTGTTTCCATCTAAACTCTGAACCAACTGCAATCCAAAACCACTCCACCAGAGGCTTTGACAAATCTACCTTAACACAAATGTGAGGATTGATCAGTTGGATTACAGTGGAAGTGTGAATGTCAGAACAAAGAAAATGACCCACCATATTTCCAATCGTATGAAGAATTGATGGATTATGAAAAGGCAGAGGAAGTTGAGGGAGGCTTACCCATATCGCGCTGGAGGTTGGATCACGATTTATGAAAAGATCAAACGACCATCTAGGAAGGGAGAATTTGAAATCATTTCATCGTCAAGGGGAACTAGAACATTCCCGAATCTAGTCAGATTTTGAAGAAAAAAAATCATGAAGTGTCATCTATCTATAAGACCAACAACCACACAGTCTTGCAAATCCCATTTACTGAAGACGAATCAATCAAAGGTGTCAACCGAGGGCCTTAAAATATTGAAACGTGTGACCAGTGTTAGATCTAGACGACTCGAAGCTTCCAAGAACTCTAACATCATAATCGGAAACTGCGGACCACCAAGATGCAAATCGAGAACCATCAGGCTTAAAGAGATCATTGGGAAATCCAAGAAAAAAATTAGGGTTAGAAAAGGGGGTAAACGGTTTCCGTGAGTTCGGAGGCGGCCGAACCAATTCCTCCTCCCCCCTCCCACCTCCAGGAAGGGCTTGAAAGTTGTCATCCATATTTATTTACCTTGAGTGATGAGTGACATGAAATTAAATGTGGTGTAGTTGTTATTATTCCATGAATGTCTTTAATATTTTTAATGAATTTAAATGTGAGAGGTGAAAATGAAAGGAATTTTTTTAATAAATGATACATGACGAAATTTCATCATGGAAAAGATCAATGAAAATTTATCACTTTTGATTATGGTATAGATTTTGATTTGGATATTTGATGATGGCCTAAGTGTGCAATGTTTCAGTTTTGGGGATTGATAAACCTCATTATTTCACATGTGTATTCGACAATTAATTGTTTTAGTCCCACCAATTTCATATTTTGAGGGAAATTTTTTACTATTCCAGGGGTTAATAATAATTTGATCTCTATTATGAAAATGGCATAATTTTGGAATTTGATTTTTTATATCATATTGGTATTTGAACTATAATTTCTTCTAAAATAATCAAAATTTTAAAATTCCTTTTATTAGGATTCAAAAAATTATGGGACGAATTTCATTAAAATTGGCCAAAATCAAAATCCCACATTTTCAATCCAAAATAATGCTCTCCTGTCAAGCCTTAGAATTTATGCCCCTAATAAATGTATTTTTAATATTGGAATATTTCTAACTAATGGGAATCCCAAACGGGATGAAAATTCACATTTACATAGAAAAAATATTAGTGATATATCATTTAACTGTGTAATCCCTTAATTTATCCCCTTTTATGGTTATAAATTTATGGGAGGTTGGATCATTTAAATTCATATTGTATCCATGCTAAAATAGGTTTCTTGAGTAAAAAAATCACAATAAATTATAGACATAGAAAATAGATATCAAATATTTCTGGTTAGAGGGAGAATTCATATACAAATAACTTCAATGAATGCAAAAAAATTAAAATTCATCCATTAAGTTGAAAATAAAAGTCAACCTTTGGGGGACCATTTTGGAGGGAAATCCAACCACACTTTTTACTATAAATATACACCTCCACTTCCATCTCAAAGGCTTGGAAACTTCAGTTATATATTTTTTATAGATATGTATTGGTTATAAAATTGTAATAAAGGTATATATTTTAAATACATATTAGTTTTGTTTTCTTCCTCTCTTACCATTATATTTACATTTTGTTTTTTTTCGCAACACAATCCTTCTAATGTCCATGAAAATAAATAACTAACCCTCATTTTATTTTGAGGGGGAGTAGTGATTTTGTGAGTTGTTTGAAAATTAACACTTCTCTTTATTTTATTTTGATAACTTTTGTAGTGGTGAAATCAGTTTTCATGAAGGTTTACCCAACTTTATTTACTATTGAGTTCTTCTTCTTATTCAATTTTTATACATCTCCGTTGACATCATAATGTTGTATATGTGGTGGAGTAACAATATAGTGACTATATGATTATTTATTTATCCACTTGAGGAGGGTTGGTTTTAGAAAAATTAAAACTCAATCAGAGGGTGTTGACTGATAGGGGTGATCTCAACATAGATTATATTATTGAGAATTTAAAATTTAAAGAATAATGATATCATCATCATAAAATCTCAAGAAAACTTTATTCTTTATTCTTCATTAGCATCATTTTTCTTTCAATTCTTGGTGTTAGGAAATGTTTTTATTTTTAATTTTATATTTATATATCACATGAATGTTTAAAACTCCCATTTTATATGTTTTTTATAATATTATTATATGATCGTTATAAATAGTCACAATTGAAAATAAATGTGTGTGGGTGGCCTTCTCAAGAGATTGACCCTGAGTGTGTACTATACTATATGATTATAAAATAATAAATTATTGGTGGTGGATTGGTAAAAATTATTCTCATAAATTAACTCTAAGAGTCTAAAAATCCATATCAAAACCTTAAAAAAATTTATTTATCATTAAATCTATAATTTGACTTTGAGTATACATTCTCTCTAATCCCACAAAAACTTATTGAGTTTTCTTTATGATAAATGGATATTTAATCTAAATATACTATGACCATAAATAATGGATTTTTTCTATGATCAATAACGCTCAATTTATCACACTTAATTACGATAGGAGAATTCAATTAAAATCTAATATATTTAGGATGTTTCATTATCAATAAGAGTAGTGTGAAATACTTCGTTTAGTCTATATATTAAACTATCTAAGTGAAAACTAAGATATAATATTACATAATTTTGATCTTAAAGATTGATAAATCTCTAATATATAATTATGTACATAGCATAAACTTTCTTCATTTTCCAAACCGGTCCAATTTGTATCCATATATCCCAATAATTCCTTCCATGATGTTTCATTATAAAATAGTTTGAAATAAACCATACCTTTGATATAACAAAGTATTTTTTTCAAGGACAGTATATGGATTTAATTTGGATACATTTTATAGCATGTGGAGTGAGAAATATCAAATAAAATATTTTTATTGAATGTGTCAATTTTAATTGGCTTTGAATGATTTTACTATAATATATCACATCGAACTCATTTTCATTTGAATCTCTTGAATTCTTTATTTAGGTAGTAGCTGGTGTTTATTATGATTTCAAAATATTCATTATAATAATTTTAAGAACAAACTTTCCATATATTGTTTACAAAATTATAGTCCAATGATTTCTTTATATCACCTACAAACAAAGTAAAAACACAAAATCACCAAACAATGATATTTTATACTCCTCCTAAATTTAGAAAAATCTATTTCACTAAGATTCATTCAATTATAAAATGATTTTTTTCATCAATTTATATAATAACTATTATATTTTGATCATCCTACTTCTTGAAGTAGAATTTATTGAAAAAATTGATTTACCAATACTTTAAAATCATAGGTATAAGTTATAAAACCTTTGCTATAACATATAAAAAACGTTTGGAAAACCATTAAATATACTTATATAAGAGAAGTTTTATATTAGCCATTTAATATAATCATTGTTATGTAGGTCTATAGCCACATTTCAACAGTGTATATATAATCTTATGATTCATTTGAGCCACATTTATAAGATCATAAATAGGGATGCAACAACAAACCAACACCAACACCTCCGGATAATACAAAGAAAATACTCAGTGTAGATACTAGCCAATGAATTAAAATATTCTAGAAAATATTTTTAAATAAGATTTTTTTTGTATTTTACAATCAAATATTTAATAACTTGATAATCATATGACAATATATATAGACATTACATTTTAATAATTGAAAATATAGAATTAAAACGACCTAAAGTTTCCTAAAAATATAAAAAAATTTGTAACAGATCACTGGAAAACTCCAAGAAGTCAACCTTATGGTCACTAAAAATATCTTTATCATCATGAACCTCATCCAGGGGATCATAATATCCAACAATTTCATTACTACCAGTATTGGGAAAGTTATTACCCTAATCTTCACTAGTACCATTATTACTTGGAGCATCATACAATGAGTATACCATTTATACACACACACACACACACACAAACACATATCAATAACCAAAATAATATATGTTGTATTTGAGGAAATAATATAAATAATTTCATTCATTAATTCCTCATTGATTTTGAATTTAAATTATTCTCTTTGACTACCAATTTTTTCCAAATTTTTCTTCTAATTGAGCATCTAGACACACTTTCTTGGAACTAGTACCAGTGTTTGAAATACTTGAGGTAATTTCATAATTAAAATTTTATTAAGATATGGTTTGTATATTTTAAATATTAAATGTTTATTATTTATCTAATCCATGCTTTTTATTTATAAATTTGAAAAAAATATCAATGTACGAAATAGTATGTTGAGACAACCATCTCCATTGGCCTTTAAATGTTATATTTTGATTATTTTTATAATAAACTTTTTGATTATTTATTTCCAAATAATGTAGTTAAATTTTTAACTTCCCTTAGTTTTATTTTATATATTGGGAGTTATAGTTATTCAATGTAGCTAGTATAAAATAGAACATGTTCTATTCTATATATTAAATTATAATTTTAATTATAAAAACTAATTACTTAATTTATCAATATAAATGGAAAATAATATATTGGAATATAAATTGACATAAAAAATTGTTAATTTAATATTTATTAATAATAACATAACTTGGGATCTACAAAGAATATTTTCAATAAAAATGCACCATTGTGTTGAACTAAACTCTTTGAAGGTTCATAACTTTAAATTCAATGATTATTTAGGAAAATTAATAGGAGAACATGAATGATATCTAGAATAGATTTTATTAGAAAAATATATTAGTGTAAAATAGTACTTTTAATAACTAAAATAATGAATAAAACTATCCATTACACAGAATATTTCATACTTTGAAGATTTTATAATATAGAGATAGAGTATATTTTATTTTGATCACTAAATGTTGAATTATTAAATAATATTTAAAGTAAAATATTGTAAAAAATATAATATATATTAATATAAATTAAAGTTTTTTATATAAAATGGGAGGAATATAAAATAATAAATATTTTAAATGTTATTAAACAAAAAAAATTGATAGATCAAAAGAACTGAATCTGTACAAAAAAACATAGACCATGTTCTATACAGTTTAGATATTATTGATGGATTATAACTCAATATATATAAGTTAAATCATATAATGTTTTTAAAATTAAATAAATTATATAGTTTTAAATACACAATAGAATGAATTTTATAAAAGTAATGGATTTAAAATATTTTATAAGCTATAAAAGTGGGATGTTTAACACATATAGTTATTGTAGCTCAGGAATCATGCGTAGTGGTGGAGTTGTGCAGGATGGCATGGGAAGTGTGTGGGGGCCTTTATATAATATTATGGAAATGGTACCTCCATACTGGCAGAGGATAAATCTGTTCTTATTGGTCTCAATTCTTTGCAATCAAGAGAGAATACAAATATCCCAGGTTAAAACAAACTCAGTGGTCATTTATGACTCCTTAGAGTATAGAGGTTCCACGCCTTGGTCCATTTCATACATCATCAAGAAATCTAAGCTGCTTCTAAACAGCAATGTAGAGGTCACTCACACTTGGCATGAGGGGAAAAAGTAGTAGATCACTTGGCCTCTCTTATAGATCAAGGCTCCAATGTCACTCATTTTTATAACATTTATTCCCTCAAACTAGAGGGGGTGGATCTGATTCAAGGGGATTCCCTTAGTCTCCACTACTTTAGCCCCCCCCCTCTCAGACTTTTTATCCCATGTTTCCCTTATTCCTTTACTTTTGAATAAAAATTTTAACATCGATGATAAAATTTGGATGTTTCATTCACCACTTTACAATTAAAATATCTCAAATTCATGGAAATCATCAAACATGGACATCCAATAATTTTTGATTAATTAAAAAATACAAACTATAACTTCAATCTTAGTAAAATTATTAACATTATTGAACTAAATAAAAAATAATTATTAATAAATATAATTTTTCAAAAATTATAGGTAACACATAAATAAAAAATAATATAATATTCATAATTTAACCGTAACACTTCCCATCTAGCCACACAAAACATTTTTCATGGGAAGGAAGATAAATTTTTATATTTGAAAAATAAAGCTAAAATTATTTTATTTATGAAAATTAAAACAAAAAATAAACATATAACATATTACAAGAAATAAAAAATTACAAAAATAATGTATATAATATATTTTAAATTGAAACAAAACATTGAGTATTAGAAAAAAAAAATTTAGTAAAAAGTTTCTATACTAAAAACATTTCCATATTCTATGGAAGATACTTTTAATATAAATAAAATTAATTATATAAATCTAATTAATATTAAATTATAATATAAACTTACATCATGATAATAATACGATAATAAAAAATCTATTAAAAATAATAAACATAAAATATTTAAAAATTTATAGAAGATGAATGTTAAAATAGAACATTACACACATTGAATATTTTTCAAAGTTATGGACAAATCACTTGATAGGTTCGAATAAGTAACATTGAATGTTTAAAATATAAAAATTATATATTCAATATTACACAAATTTTAAACATAATAAATAAATCTTTGTTAATTAAGTATATAACATTTATAGTTTACACAGAACACTTCCCATATGGAAATATAGAACATTTATCAGCATAGAGCTGAAATATTTGGATATTAATAACAATACAACTACAATAATTTTCTGGATGAAAATTATAAAATAAACCATACATATAACATATTATATGAAGTATTTTTTTTAGAAAAATAATGTTTTTAAAATATTTTAAGTTGGCACAAAATTAAAGGGTTATACAATTTTTTTGTATTTGGTAAAAATATTATATACTCAAAAATAATTACAACGATCTAGGATATTGAGGTTTGTATTTGATTTAATTTAATTATATTTTTTTTAATTGGGAAATTATTTTTGAGTAGGTTTTGAGTGATTATATTAAATGAAGGGTAATAGATGATATTCTATATGTGTAATGTATTATGAATTACCAATCAACATCCTCTACGAACTTGTTAGTCGCCTGATGGGTACTCTATAAAGGAGATTGGGGTTTGAGTCCACTAGATCAAACACCAGGTGTCCAATGGACAATAACCAGATGTTAAGTTGAGAAATAATTATTAGAGATGATTGTTGATATATCTAATGTGGACTATAATTATTTTTTAATGAGGGAAACATTCATATTTTTAATATTGTGGATTATATCCTTCAATCCAGGAATCCTCTTGTCGCAACATGTTTTTTATAAACTATATAAACACTTACCTCTCACTTTCTCTACCAAAATTCAAGAATTAATTTCTAGTTCACCTTATCTTACATTTGAAATATTTTGTTGGTGTTAGATTAAATTTAATAAGAATTTTGAGAACCATATTCTTTTTGTGAGAAGGTTATGTAGTTTAATGACTATCACATTCTAATTCCCTATATTTACTTTTATCTTGGAAACATTGATATTTACTTAGGCTCTTAGAGGATTTTAGTATCCATTATTGGTGTGAATTGTGTTAATTTTTAAGGTAGGTGGACTTTCCTGTTACATTGGAAATTTACCTGTGTTTATATATAGTTTGCACACTATTTTTTTGATTTAAGGGATTGTCTTTAGCTTTCTAACTATAGAAATTGATTTTATTATTGTAGATTGTTTTTTATGATTTTTTGAGTGATATTTATATTCACATAATTTCAAAGAGATGGAATTAAGGAATTTGAAGAATTAAATTGTGAATTAAATGGGAAACCATCTAATTAAAATTTGAAGTATTGTAAACATTAATGGAATGATTAATGATATGAAAACAAGAGGTGAAAATTATGTTTAAGTGATTTTTTATGTGTTATATATGATTTGATGAAATATTAATTCTATTATGCTTACATGAATTTTAATTAATTTTTTTGATTTAAATAATTAATGTTATTTGTATTTTTCCTAGAAATTATTGTGGTAAAAAAAGTGTAATTGGGTTCTAAAACTTATGTAATGGGCATAAACATACCTATTAAACTAAATAATTTGTTTATGTGTTTTGATATTTTTTCTATGAAATTTAAGGGGTATAAAGGGATGGGTGGATATTGGAAATTACTTTCAAAAATAGTGAATATTGATATAAAATTGGGAAAATTCTTACCAAATGTTATTTGTTTAATAATAGGTTAAAAGGACTAAAATGGGATTTTTCCATGAAAATTCCATACTAATTTTTTTTATAATTTACCATGAATATTTATTTGAGCTTATTTGTGTTTGTGTGTTATTTTTAATATGGTTATTTTACTCATGTAGAATAACTTGGCTCTGAACAATGATTTTTTATGATGAAAATGAAGTGATATGGGAGAACCATTTAGATTTCTCTTTATTTTTTGAATGTTCCTTGATGTAGGTTACTTGTATAGAGCCTTAGATTAAGTTAGGACATGATATTATAGTCTGAAATAAATTTGTTTGGATTGTACATGAGATTGGAATAGGAAATTATGTGATTACATTTGGTTGGAATATGAAATGACATGAGATTAGAATAGTATATGACGATGGTACATGTGTTAGGATACAATATTTAATGGTTACAAACATTCGATAAAGTAGGTATGAATTTATTTGGGTGTCTTGGTTTGTGACTAACACTTTATTCTCATTTTAAATATGATGTTACTAAATCATTAAAATATTTAAATAGTTTATATGTGTTAAAAATTAGCTCCATTATATTATAGGGGTTTTAGTGGTTTTAAAAAATGATTTTATTCACACTACCTATATATACACACCCCATATGAAATAGATTATAAGTATGAAATTTATGGAAAAGGAAAGAGGCCTATATAGTAGGGAGATAATGTATAAATACATATTAGATATGTGTTTATGTGGTTTTATAGTAGTGTGGAATATTTTATACACAATTAGTTTTATTTGGAATTCTCTTGTATCATTTATACTTGCTTTAATTGAGTTTCATTTTTGAGTCATGATTGGATGTATAACATATATGGGCATTTATTTGATATTGTTATGAAATATTTAACATGTTTATATATTTTTTATAATTCTTTTACTTGTTATGTCATTTATTTTCAAATATTGATGTAAAAAACATTATAGGTTCAATCACTCCACAAGTTACATCCTTAATCCCTCAGTGCAAGTTTCTAACCCCTAGTTATTAGGGATTGGACTTGAGTCCATTGGGAATTGCATGGAATGATAGGGTGGGACATTACAAAATGGTATTAGAGAGCTTTATCATTTTAGGTATTGATACTTGGGATTTTGTTGGTCGGAGATTAGGAGTCTGGGCATGGTATGAAATCCATGTTTTCCACCTAGCCAGTATAATAAAGGTAGAATTCTAAGTTACCAAGGAAGAAAGGGACTGTATTTGATTATTTTTTTAAAATTATTTTTTGTTTTTATGGCCACACATTTGAGAGTGTTTGGTGGGTGAATTTATCTATCAATTTTTCACATAAGTATATGACATGTGTGTGTGTGTGTTCAAGTGATTGTGATAGTTTTGTGATATTAATTTAAGTTAAATAACTGATTTATTGATAAATTAATTGATAATTTCATAAAATATTATCAATAAGAGATTAATTAACTTCAATTCATGAGATTATTTTTTTGATATAGTGTGATTAGTTTGGTTTGAGTAATTAGATTATTATCTATTGTATGAAGTGATTCATTATGGAATTGTTGTATGAATTTTTTTATCATTGTATATTAATCATTTTGCTTATTTTTTTGAGTTATGGAAATCATGAAATAAGTTGATAAGCCACATGTTAGGTAAATTGAGTAGGATCATTATGATGAGGGGTATATATAATGATAAGGTGGGATTACTCCTTTGGTTGGTGATCTTGGGACACTATTGGAGAATAATATCATCTTTATCTTATTGAACATGATTCATAACATTGAAGTATAATCAGATCAAGAAGTGGTGGTGGTGTCCATTGAGACTAAATATTTTTTAGTAGAACAACCACCTATCATTATATTATATTATAGGACTCATTTAACTAAGTACTATATGGAGATAATGGATTGTACCTTTGGGATAATTGATGCTCCCAAGGGAAAAATTGATGACATCAGTTTTTATTCTTAGGGGTAAATCTAGTACTGGTGGGATACCTTGGTCTAGGTGAAGAGGACTAAAATGTTATTATGAGAGGATTTTAACGTTCTCTTACTTATGTTGTTTTCACTAAAGATGATGATGATGGATATAGGAAAATATTTTGTTGTGTTAATGTAGAGTTATATGTATATTCTTTTTTATGGCTCCAATTTTATTTACCTGGCCCATTTTTCCATGAACTTGGGAATTAGTATTCTAAATCCTATAAATTCATGTATGGGAAGAAGTTAGATATTTTGGTGAAGATTCAACTATTTTGTTTACGTAATTTTATAGAATCAATGAACACGGATCCTATAATTAAAAATGATATTG
Organism: Viscum album; assembly: GCA_963277665.1. NCBI lineage: Eukaryota > Viridiplantae > Streptophyta > Magnoliopsida > Santalales > Viscaceae > Viscum > Viscum album. The sequence continues at coordinate 236,376,774 of OY728146.1, forward strand.
AGGGAGAAAAGAAGGAATTTATTTGACTAGGTGAATCTTATAGTCCTAAGAAGTGGAAAGTATATGCATAAAACAAGGTCAGAGAGTGATCAATTGGATAGCTAAGACCTTTACGTATCCTTATTTTAGATACAGGGAACTATAATAGTGTTATCAGTTTAGTCTAAGAGACAATATCTGACCAATTTTCCCAAAGATCCTAAGGATTTCCACTCTTATAGTTAGATGGGAAATCTATAAAAGTTGTATTAGGATATATTTCATAGGAGTGGAGGCAATAATCTAGCTTCTACCTAGGAAACAAACACATAGGATAGTGAACCAAATTAGAGTTGTATCCATATATCATCTAGGATATATGCTGGTGTATGAAATATAGGTTCTCAGTGAAAGGTTTAGCGAGAAGTTTCTATGGAGAGAAGTCAAGTGACTTTGGGTTAGGGTTGAGATGTAGATTTATGTTTTTTTATTGATAAGGAACTGGTTGATCTTGGTGAGGGTTCTTCTATGATTATAGGTACAATTATGGTTACTACTACCTTGGAAAATTATTTTTTTGGATTAATTTGCTTCTTATTCATTTATATCTTCATTTTTGGTTTTTTTACTAAAGTCAACTGTTATTTTTTTCATAGAGTTTTATCTTGGACTACCCAATTTGGAAGAATAGAAAAACTTAATAGAATACAGCTATCATTTTATAATTATATATCTTTATTTAAACATTTTTGTAGATTTATTTACCTTGGAGATGAAATTTTTAATGTGATCATTGGTATATTATTTTTTTCACATTTATCATTGTATATTGATTACTGTCAAAGATTCATGCCATTATTTTTTTTATCATGATAAATCATATTCACTTCTATGAGAATGGAATTAAAATACCTGCAGAGCCGAGTATGATTTTGGGAAGTTGAGGAAGTTTACATCACAACTACTATTTATTTATGTTAAGCCATTTAAGGGTGATTTATATTTTTTATTACTCATATGTTTGATAAATATGTGTATGTGTTTATTTAAGACTTCATTGGGTTTATTCTAGAGATGGAGGTGGAGATTTTTATTAAATAGGTACTTGGTACCGATCCTATAACTTTTCCTCATTATTTGATGGATTATGGAGTTAAGGAATCACGTATAATATCTTGAATCAAAAGGATTATCCTAGAATAGTGTGTCTATATTTGTTAAAATAATAAATTTTTTAAGAAAGTGAACAATATTTTGTGGTTTTGTGTTGACTATAATTGGATTAATTAGACTCTCATTAATCATATGTATCATTTTCTTAATATAGATAATTTATAAATTTTTTGATATGATCACATTGGTTTTTTAAGATCATTATTTTAATAAGTTATCATTATTTGAAAGTGTGGGTATAGGATTTATATAAGAAAACCTTTTAAACATGGTATGGTCATTATGAATTCATAGTGTTTATTTTTATGGTAAAAAATGCACTATTTATTTTTACATACTTAATATATTATTTTTCTATCCTTATCTTAATTATTTTTGGATTTTGTTTATCAATGATATACTAATATATTTATGATCCATTAAGGAAAATGGGGATCATTTGGATATTGTCTTGGATGTGTTGAATGATTACATATTATATACTATGGTGTTAGAGTGTATGTTCTATACCTGATAGGTGAAGTCCCATTGGCGTGTTTTATCTAAATCTCAGACATCTGTTGATCTAGAGTTGGTTGTTAGAATTATATCTATAGTAGTTCCCAAGAATATATTTTATATATGGATTATCTTGTAACTTATAGGGTTTTATCTCATATAAATATAATACATCCAGTACCTAAATACATATATTATAAGACAAAGTAGGAAGGGGTGAAGTTTTAATGTGATGATAAAGGAGATTATATATTGTGGGAGTTGATGAATAGGTTGACATAAGTACTTATTATCATCTTTCTAGTGTTTTGGTAGTGTTATTAGGTATATTGTGATGAATTTGGTTTCAAATTGGGGTGTATTTTGATACATGAAGGAGATTAGTGGATTTTAATTTTCAACTTCTTAGATTACATGATAAGAATTATCTTACTCATGATTTTGAGTTGATTGTGGTTTTGTATTCTCTTAACATTTGGTAGTATTATTTTTTAGTGAGAAGATTTTGGTTCACACCAACCATGAGAGCTTAAGGTGTATATTTTCTTATAAATATTTAAACCTGTGATAGATGATATGGGTTATATATATTTATTCCTTTGATTTTTAGATAATATATACTCTTGGGAAATGGAAAGACATTACATATTTTTTGGTTAAGAAGTCTTTAATTGAAGTTAATCATGAATTTATAGAGTCATGGTAGATTATGTTTCTATTTTTAGAGTTTTATCATGATATATATGAGGTGGAGTGTTGGGTTTTTTAAGATTTTTTTCGTCACATTATTATTGATGGAGTGGGTGAAATATGTCCCGAGATAAAATTTATAATGTAGAGGTTTTCATGAAGGATTATATATTGGGGATAAGATACTCATATAGATTATTAGATTATATTTTATCTTGTATTTTCATTGAAGTATTTTTGTTTTAGTGGTTATATGGGAATAAGTCATTATATATTTTCATATATCTCATTAGGAAATTCATCCTAGATTGACCATGATATACCATTTTATTCAGAAACACCTTTTGAATCTAGGTATAAAATAGGGAATGGTTAGATTTATTTTGAGAATATTTACCTATCCATGCATGAAAGATAAACATAAAAATATGGTAGGAAATATTACACCATTACACATTCTAAAGTATAAATGGGATGATGTCACCATGGATTTTTTATAGGATTATAAATCTCATAGAAAGGGAAGAATTTGGTTTGGGTTGTTATTGTCTAGTTAAATAATGTTTTTTATTTGATTTTTATCAGGACGAATCATACAGTTGAGGATCTTGGTATTCCTTATATTATAGAAACTATGAGATTTCATGGGATAAAAAATAAAATTATATTATATTGTGATGAAATATTCATGAGGTGAATCCAATAAGGCTTACAAAAAGAGTTAGGTGATCATGTGAATATTAGTACAACTTATCATCCATATAAGGATTTTCAATCCGAGTGTATTATTTATAATCTTAAGGACATGCACTTTACATGTATTCTTGATTGTTAGAATTCAGGGAATGATCATGTTTCCTTGGTTGAGTTTTTTATAAAAATAGTTACCGCACATCTATCAATATAGACCCATTTGAATAATTTCATTGAAGTATATGTCAATTTGATTTGTATCATATGGAATCTAGTGAGGTGCCTTTATTTCTACCTAGAATGGGGTTAGAGAATTTTGATCTTTTGATGATAATTAGAAAGAGTTTTTCTAAAACTCAATGTTAGTAGAAGTCAAATTCAAATTAAAGGTGACATCCCCTCTTATTTGATATGGGAGATTTTGTCTTTCTCCATGTTTGTAATTAGTTAAGAAATTATAGAATTAAAATCATAGGAAGTTGGATATATATTTTTTTGGATAGCTTGAGATATTATAGAGGATTAGGGAGGATGGACATCTCATATAATTTCCTTAAAAGTATAACACCATGCATGATGTTTTTTATGTTCCTAAACAAAGGAAATATAAACTAGATCCATAATATATACTTTAGTGTGATGATATAGAGCATGTGGGAAACTTGTTTTTTGGAGTTATTGGTTCATATTGTTGACCTCAAAAAGTAGTGGTTGTATGGAAGTTTTGTCCCACATGTATGTGTTTTATGGTATAATGATCAGGTTTTAGAGGACACCTAAGAATGAGAAGTGAAAATAAGGTACCAATTTATGGATTTATTCATTGGGGATACCCGATAACACTTCTTAGGGATGGGGAGGCCTATAGTTGGGAGTTTATAATGACACTGATAATTTAGGTATGTTTTTTATTTAATTTTAATGTATTTGGAATATTTTTTATACTTATTTTCAAGTAGGTTTGGGGACTTTTTGGTTGAAATGAGATATTAATGTAGTTTATCGGTATAATTTTTAGGGATTTTCCGAGTAGAAACCATCACATACCTCATGGTTGGGTATTGATAATGCAGTGAGGGTGGAAGGGGTGCAAGTCCACCAGATCAGTCACTGGGTGGTCGATGGGCACCAAGTCGCCGGTGATGGGGGTCTATGTACCCATTGTAGATAAGAATGTTTTTAAATATGGGGAATGTTTTTTATATGATATATTTTATCTATTAATATAAAATTACTCATTCATGGGCTCATTTTTTATGATATTTGGAGGCTCTACTCAAACTCTTTCTCAACTAAACTTAACAGATTGATTTATTTATTCTTTTCAAGTAAGTCTTGTGATTCAATGGTATTGTTATCTCTATTATGGTATGAGATGAAAGGAAACTATGATTTTGTGATAAGATAATGAGTTTTATTTGTTTTCAACTTATAATTACATCTCTTTTATTCTAGTTTGGCTATTTGAGAATTTATTGTGTTTTTAGAGGGGTTTAGGCTTCATTCCCTGGATTCATTTCATAAAATATTTTTGGAAGGTGACATATTTCTCTACTTTTGTGTTTGACTCATGTTTACTTATTATTTGTTTATAATTTTTGGATTTTATTGTTTATTATTAGTTTTTTAACATGGGAAATTATTTTTATTATTGAATATTAAAACACGATGAATTGTTGAGGGATGCTTGTGTTCTAATAATGTTCTAAATAGATAGAATCAGGGAATTATAAGATTAAAAATTAAAAATAAATAAGAAGTTTGTAATGTGAAATGTGTAGTTGTTTTAAATGATAATGAAATGTTTAATGATGTTATAAAAAGGGAATGAAATGATTTTTAAGTGATTTTTTAGTGTGCCAGGTGTGATTCACTACTATATTAATTCGTATTTTCCTTATATTGATTTAAAATAATTATTAAAAGTTTAATACCTGATGTTATGTGTAATTACATAGAAAAATCTTTGGTAAAATGTTTAATATGGTGATAATATTTGTGTAAGGGGATATATACACTGATAAAAATAAATTTATTTGTGAAATGTATTTATCTAACTCTTCAGGTTACGAATTTTTCATGCATATGGTCTCTTTTAGGTATACATGGATTTATTTGGGTCAAGAGATTTTTATACGAGAGATATTTATTTGGATTGACTTTAGTATAGGAAAATGGAATTATTTTATTCAATGTGTTTGGAATATTAGATGATGTGATGAAATGATCCTAGCATATGGGATGATGGTGAGCCATGTGTTAGGATTCCATGTTAAATGGTCACAAAAATCGATTGAAGTTTTTATGAATTTATTTGGGTGTCTTGGTTTTCGCTTAATATATTATTTTGATAGTGATAATAAACTTTAGAAGTCGATTAAAACTTTATAGTAATTTTAAATAAACAAAATTAACTCCATTGGATACTTGGGGTTGTTTTGGTTTCTACTGAGGATATTAATATTACTCCTCATACATACACATCTCATGTATCATATATTTTGTTCATGAAATTATAGGTAAAGTATAAATGAATTTGTAGAAAGGTGATAATGTTTTGAGACATCATAGAGATGAGTTTTTTTTTTGATTTTGGGGTCATGTGGAAGTGGAAATGTTCACTTGGTTCAATATGAAATTTCACCTATATATTTCATACTTTTGGTACTTGAATTTTATTTTTGAGTCATGTTTAAACGTATGACATACAAGAGTATTTATAGGATATTTTTATGGCATATTGAGCTTGTTTATTTTTTTTATTTCTTGTTGTTTTTGTACTATTTATTTTGGTATTTAGATGTTATGGAATATTATATGGTAAATAATCCCCCAAGAGATATTCTTAAACCATTAGAACTAGTCACTAGCCTTTGGTGATCATGTATCACACATGAAGCTATATAACATTTTGACTTGATGGGATGGTTGTGTTGGGTTGGGACATTACAATTTTTATATTTTGTTCAAGATACTTTAAATATGTATGTATTTAATTATATAAATCCAATTAAGTTTAAATTTAAAACATATATATTACTCATAGTAATAAATATGTAATATAGGTAATTTAGTAAAAATTATAAATAGAGAATAAATTGAATATTGTACTGAGACCCTGTTTCTTTGGAAGATTGTATTGGACCCCTATTTACAAAGATAACTAAAATAAAATTATAAAAAAAAATTAATAGAGTTTAAAATATATAATGAAGGATGATAATTTTTATTTAAATGATTAATTGGTTTTGAGTAATGGGTAACATTTGAAGTATTTATAATCTCCAAATGAAGATATGGATGATTTTTAATCTCTTAATTATTATAGGTATTTAAATAATTAGTTAAAGGATAAAATTTATAAAATATTCCATATCGGATCTATACTATACAACAATAAAAATGGATATGAATAATGCCTTTATTTAAAGAATTATTAAATATACAATCATAAAATTGATCTAATTTATTTTAAAACTATGTTGAGATTTGATTATTGATATACATCAAAATAAATCAATTCTGAAATAGAAAAATGACCATAAAAAATATTTGAACAATTTAATATATATATATATATATATATATATATATTATAACAATGTTTATAGTTTTTTAGTTTACTTTAGGAATTGGAGACACTCCTATGTAAGATTTTTTTAGTATGATAAATTATGGAATATCATATAAATAAAGGTGAATGTGAGATTACAAGTATTTGATTTTAAATATTACATGAAATTTAGTATATGTTATTGATAATATATTTTTATCAATACTTTGAATGAGTAAAAACAACAAGTGTAATAATTTGAAGAAATTTGGATGAAATATTTTGAATCTATTGGTGGATTATTTATCCATGTGAATAATTTTATCTAATCTGTGAGTTTCCTAAGAGAAATCATTAAAGATATAATAATTATAAATAGGATATTAGAAATATTTTTATATTACTTTATTGGTGAAGTTTATGTGAATGATGAATGAGAGTACTTGTGTGTACTATTTAATTACATGTTCATTAAAACAAATACATACAGAAAAATTACATTTGAAACACATACATTAAATTTTGAATGTGATGGAAAAGGGAACAAATTAGTTGACTACTATGGTGTTATAAGGTACTAAAAGGATTGTATACATCTAAATTTACAAATAAAAACATGTCTATATAATCATCTAATTTTATAAAAATATAGCAGTTTTCATCTTTAACTTTAAACTTGATACATACATATTTAATGAATAAAAATCTAGTAAACTTGAGATAAATTTTGTGTAATCTTTAATTTTAAATATTATTTTTCATTAGATTGGACCAAATTATTTTTTATAAAAAGTAATAGTCATTATTTTGAAAATTAAATAATTTAAGTTATATATTTAACTTATTAATTGAGAAAATAAATATATATTTAAAAATATAAGTCCATAAGAATATTTTAAGTAAATTAATTGAATATAAATATTTCATTCCTTAAATGATATTATTTATGTAAATTATAATTTCACTTAACATTGATACAACATCATTAATATGATCCATATCAATTATAATGTTGTTTAAAATTCTAAATTACTTAATGAAATATTAATTTTTTTAAAAATATATATAGAAAACATATTTATAATTTGAATGAAATGTATTAATTGTTTTGGTTTCAAAATATTCCCTTAAAATAGTAATTCATCATTTATACTCTATTAATATTTATAAAATTTATATATGTTGACCTATATATTCTATTTGTTAATTATACTATATTTATATATAAATATACATTCATTAAACATTTAATTCAAAAAAACCTTAACATTCAAATGTTTAATAGAAATTTTCTTAAAAACTTTGATAATTACAATAGGAATATGTGTTGTAAATATTTAAATTTAACTAAGTTTCCTGAAATATTTCACAATTATATAATATAAAATTTTTTCAATGAGAAACAGTCATTAAAAATTTCTATATCCTTCATTCATATTCTTTTATTAGATAGTTTTTGTACATTTTTCACATTTCTTGTATAGATTACTTTTGAAATAAAATTATAGTAGTGTAATTATACCTAATTACACTATTAATTTATAATTTAGAGGTAGTGAGTAACTAAGATTAAACGAATACATTAAATTTGATCAAATTTATGATACATTACTATACTAGAATAATCTAATTGTACTGTGTTTTGATGAATTAGAAAGAGTTCACAACCATAAAAGATCATAAGAATTATAAAATATGTTTAAAAAATGAAATGGATGGTTGAATGAATAGATGATGTATTTAGACTCCCTAATTTTATGATTAATGGAAGTCTAATGAGAAAATAAAGCAACATGGAATGAATTTTCTGGGTGGGGAAAAGAAAGTGGAGGTTTGAGGGGAGCACATGGGAGAGACTTTGGGATATGAGAATGGGGATTTTGTGAAACCTTGGGAAATTTCAAAACCCATTATAATGATTTTCAAAATTTTATACTATAATACATCTATATAAATGGTTTTAGTAAACAATTATAATAGAAAATTCTATAAAAATTATTTGTTAAATCCATTGGGAAAACCAAATTTAAACCCAAAATTTTAGACTACTATGCATATAAAACTAAATAAATACACCATATTTCTATATATATGATGTTATGATCAACTCCATCACATTGGAATCCAAGCTTTCTCAGGTATTGTAAAATCCTAGAATACGATTATATAGGTGCTTGATTCAGCCCATAATGTTCCTACTTTAATGAGTACACCTTACTCTCATCTTCATGAAATATAAATCCACCTATCTATTCAATTTATACTTCTTCCTTATTATTACTATTAAGAAAAGAATATTTGAAATCATTTGAAAAATAATTAATTGGTTTTTCATCTCTATGTTCAAGAAAATATAATTATTTATAATATATCCATCAAAAAAAATATTTTCCATTTTAATCCCTTCATTTTTGGGAAACCCTTTCATACATGACATGCTTTCCTTAAAAAAAAATTTTTCCTTCACAACAATCCCAATTATAGAAAATCTAGTTAGTTATAATAACATTTTTCTCCATCAACATCAGAAAAATATCATATGTGCAATTCTTCTCAAATTTTACAATCTAATTATTCATATCATAGATACAAATCTCAAACACATCATCCTAAATATATTTTTAATTAAATTATGATAAGTGTGAAATATAATATAGATACATCATTTTTATTATTTTCTCTATATTGGTCTTGTCAATAAAAAATTCCTCATCAAATCTAACCTGAATTATTGATTTTATTAATGTTAAATAAGTTGTTTTAGATTCTTAACTACAATTCTATATATTTAAATAAATATTAGTTAATTTTTATCCTTTTATTCTTCTTAACTCATCTAGTATTTTCTCCAGAATTTGATTATTTCTTTACAAAATATTCACATTATCTACTATCATAAAACCTTATATTTCACATATTTTTTCAATCCATTTTTTCCAATAATTAATTTCCAAAATCTTTGATGAGTATTCAAGGAATATACCATCATCTCTATGAGATTAAAAATCTTTTTATTTATTTATTATTCGAGAACAATCCATACACATTTGAATATTTGAATGTACTATGTAATACTTTTCATGTATGATATCTTATATAGATATGTTTTCTCACCATAAATAATAAGGACATATTCATGATTCATATCAATTATTAGAATAATTCCTTCTAAAAGACTCTAGTAGTTACTTTTTAACAAGCATCAATTAATCCATGTAGTTGATTATCTAGTTCCTTCTATCAACCACACCATTTTGTTGAGGATTCCTCATAAGTTAAACTTGTTGTGTTATGCTATTATTTTTGAGATAATCCTCTACTAGGATATTAAGGAACTCTATCCCATTGTTAGTTTGGAACATTAATATTTTATATCCAAACATATTTTCTACTAATATTTGATAACATTTTATGAAATTAAATACTAAAAACTTGTGAGTGATATCTATTAACCAATATATTCTATTATAATCATTAGTAAATAATATGTAGTACCACTTTACATTAATATATCTTAATGATATTTTCCCACAAACATTAATATAAGCCAATTACAACGATCACATTGACTTATTATAATTTATCTCATAATAAATTTGAATAATATTTACCTTTTAGAAAACACCATCCATATCCACACATTCACATATAATATTAGGTACATCATCTATGTAATCCCAAAGCTAGGTAACTCAAACAATATCCAAGCTAGTAGAATCACAAGAACTCAGGTTTGCCTCTTTGTATGATAGAGGATTCCAACCATCGATGGGATCCATTTATTAACATTGGGGAGAATATATTCTCAATATAATATCCATTAATAATAATAAAAAACCAAAACATTATCCACAACCACATTTTAGAGTAATAATATTAAATTATAGTTGAAATAAAACTATAAAAGAATCAAAAATAAACCAATTCTATAATAAATGAATATGCAAGTCATACATCACATGAAACATTAAGGTATCACTAACTTAGTTGATATAGTAAAAGTCATTAAATAACCAAATACTCAAGGAGTCTTCACGGAGAATCCTAATCCTATACTCTATAAAAGTCACCAAGACTACTCATGTAGCCCGAGCTTTTTCCCCAATACAACCAATTAATATACATGTATATCATTTATAAGGTCTATACATCAACTGGGGTGCACATATAGGGTATGAAAAAAAACCTTAGTAGGGAACCACTAATGGGTCCTCGAATATACACCATGATATACCTGTGTATGTATGAGAAAATTAATAAATAATTTTGAAACACACACCGCATATAAGAGTATATGTTGGGTCATCTTGTTCTTAATAGGATACCACCAAATCTGACCTTACATGGTATTTCACATCTATTGAATGATATCCATTGTACCCCATAAGATAACATAGTAAAATTTGATATACTAGACTAACTTTCAGTATTAACACATATGTTAATGAGTAATAGATGTAATCCTAGACACTTCACCAGTCAGACCATGGGCATTAAATATTAGATAGCATACAAATGACTCGAATGGACTTACTATGGTTTCCAAATACTAGATGGTCTCCAAAAATATATTTTGGTTTGACCAAGGGTGGTAAATATAATATGTCTTATGGAACACTCAACCAGTATCACCATGGGTAAAAAAATGGTAAACAGTGTTCCAACCTCTATACTAGTCATACAATGGGTGTTGAGTACCATATAGAATTATAGGCTCTCTATTAGTATGATAATTGGAGCTAAATGTAATATAGTTTCCCATACTATCTATAATATTAACCATAGGTTATAAATTCTATATAGTGTCATAAAAACTCTTTTGGTATGAACATGGTTGATGAAAAATCATGTCCAAGGAGACAAGCACTTGGGCGATGCATGTCTACACTGCGGCTCTTATGGATCCATTCAACCATAACCTATATACATGTTTAAACATTTTAGGTTGTATTAAATAAATATGGCTATAGTTCCCTGTGTCCTAGCTCTAAACTTGTAGGTTACATATATAATTTGTCCCACACCCTAACATATAGCCTAGATTCTAGTCACCATGAAAAGTATATATTACCCTTATCACAAATATTCATCAACCTATTCTGAAAGTTTAAACTCTTCATACTTGGCCTTATCACCCAAGGGATAATAAGATAAAACAATTAGTCTACCCATATTTATCAATTAAGGTAACCAAATAGATCCCTAGACCCAACCTAGTCTTTAAATATTGATATATCATATATTCAACACCATATCGACGATCCCATAACTCATAAGCCTTACTTGAAACTAAAATCAATTAGTTAATCAAATTATCCTTCAGATATCATAAATCACCATCCTTTTCTAGATTAACAATGACCATCACAAGCCAAACACACTTGAGGACTAGTGGAAGAACATTAATAGACCATAAGAACACATTACCCACATCCTACACTTGGTCACCATTAAATTCCTCTCAAGGAGAGAACAAAATAAATCATGTAGGGGAGTCCCTATTCACCACAATGCACCAATACATAAAGGATTTATCATTATACTTGTAAGAACCAATAATATTTCTCACCCTCAATAGTTTTCACCCAACCACTCATGAGATAAAGGATTAGATCACCATCATCTATAGGCCATAGCATGACATTATTTCTATAAAACCATTTGGTAGTCAAACCTCTGATATTTAATACTCATCCCAAGCTCGAATAACAATCATGATATCCTTGTATACTCATCAAACATTATTTCCACTAGTTGTAAGAGTCTAGAAGTGACACCCAATCACCTGAAATGTTTTTCGGAACCCATTTTGAGGATACGAGGCTCTGTATAACATAATTATCCACTTTGGGAACTCTCAGAACCTCTATAAATTTCATGAACCAAAAAATCCATGAATTCATGCAAAATAATACATATAAATTATTTAATTAAGTATCACAGGGACCACCTATCTCAATATGGAGTCATTCTCCTCAAAAAAATTAATCCATTCTCATCTATTCTCATGCCAAATCCTATCAAATCCATGAGATAATATATCATTCCATAATATGAAAATAATTAATTAAAAAATTCTATAATTAATTAAAAACATAAATTCAAAGGTCATGACCTCTAAAATATCACCAGGTAATGTGGAAACCATGAATGTGTGACCAATACCATGAACAAGGTCTATAGTGTACCAATAATTCCTCTATAATAAAAGCCCCAATTAATCAATACTCCATGAATTTTTATTGTAAATATAATAAATGAAATCCCTCGTAAAACACTATGACCAATATTTACCAACCAAAATGATGAATGATGATGCATATTCATCATATTTAGACACCCTATATCCACTACATATATAATCAACATCATTTTGGGATGATTCCACCATGAATCTATATAATCATTATCGAATCCATAATTCCACCATCATTAAAATAATGGTTAATTAAGTATAGATGAAACATTGAAAGAATAGAAGGTATAATACCTTATTTTAAAATTCAATAGACCTTATATTAACCTATGATTAAAATATAAAATCATGGAATAAGATAGGGGATAAGGAAAGATAATATGACCTCCTCCTAGTGCCTTATCTATTTAAAATGAGGGTGGGGATAAATGTGAAAATATGACTTTGTGCCTACTATTTTTAGAAACCCAATACCACTGGTTACTCGTTAAGATACATTGATTACATACTGAAAAAATGTGTACCCAATAATATACCATTGGCCACATAATGTATTTTTGAGTGTAACAACATCATTTCCATAATCACTAGGTACTTATTGGAGATACACTAGGTATACAGTGGACTGTTATGCCGCAAATTTCTTTCCACTGCAGTTCCAGACATCTTAGAATTCAACTTGGGATCTCTTTACTCGAACATCCAACCTTGAAACATCCCCCATTTCCTCTACACATAATCCAAATCCCCTAATCCTTTACATAGTAAAAAAAATTAAATATCTCCCCAAACCTACTTTATGAAAATTAAAATTAGCTCCAAACCAATAACATGTAATGATGAATTTTATTGTAATAAGATACTAAATGTTTCACCAACTCTTCCAAGGAATTTTAGTTCAAGAGTAAAAAACATTTTTCCCAAAAATTGTTTTTTATTTCATATATATAAATAATATGTATTCATATTTACTAATAAGGTTGAAATTTCTTACAGTGTTATTCTCATACATCAATTGTATATAATACTTTCCATGATAATACAAGTCTTATTTGTGAACTGTACTATATGACCCATGTCACACATTTTTATTTCACTATTTAAATTGTGACAATGGAATTAAACAAAGAAAAAATTCATTCTACTCATGCCTTTCCCACCAATTTTATCATTCCAAAAGACAATAATTTTTATTCTGTCATTATTATTGAAGTGCACGACTCCATATTTTTCATATTTAATGCTAATTGATAGATCCTTGTTTCATGTCATCATAGAAGTGAATATGATATCCATAATAAAAACGTTAAAAAATTATTTGAAATGGATTTATACTACTCCATCATTATTTGTTGTTTTATTCTTGTCTTAATATTCTTTATTCACATCCATTTATATTTTATATAAATTTTCTACCTTCAGTAATGATGGGTATTCCACTTACTAATATATGATTCAATTTTTCTTTTCCAACTAACTTGATAATTAATTTAGCTAGTTTTTTTCACCACTTTAATCCATCCTTGGAATAATTTTTTAGAAAAATGATGGGAAATACAATTATTTTTGTCCATATTCATCAATTGAGAAATAATATCAGAAAAAATCATGCCTAAAATATTGATTTATACTCAAATGTCTCATTTTAAATTATTCCTTGAAGTGTTTTTTCAATGGAAAACACATTTTTTTAATACAACATAATTCCAAAATAATGAAACTTGATTTTTGGTTTATTATTATTCATTTTCACCACTACTACAGTTGTCTTTTGGGTTTCTCCCATAACAGTCTTCCTTCTTGAATTGGGAGTTTATTTCCTAACATACACTATGATCTAATTTAATTTATGATGAACAAATATATCTATTTTTCATTCATTGTATGTTTTTTATTATTATAAGAAATACAATAAATTTTTTTATGATATCTATTCTTGTTTTTTTATTTTTCTACAACCCACATGTTTTTACTTCTAAATTCCATTATGGAATTCCTGTCTCTATATTAATCCTCAATAATTTTACTTATCTTATCAATATCTCCTTCATGATAATTGTTTCATTTTGTTTAAGCCATCAATGATTTATGGATACTATTCTATATTGATCTTGAGCTCAAATACTTCCTAAAAATCATTTTTCATATTAAATTTATAGTTTTCTTTCATAGCCTTCAACTAAGATTTTTTTCACTTATTCCTATGGAATATAGAGTATAAAATCATGAACAAAAACATTAGTATTATTTTTTATCCATCTAAACATATTTTCCTTCAATATTAACTTCTATATCCACCTTGTGGCCTTTAAACAAATCAACTTTATAATCACCACCATTATTTTTTTGATCATTTTTTGGTTTTTCAGTGAGTTTCATAAGAACATATTCATTGAGGTCCTTGAAATCATCAATTTACCCAATTTATGTTTCCTCGAATATTTATAATTATTATGAAATAATGTTTTTATTATAGTATAAAATATTATTATCATTTTTCTTTCCTTTCATATTTTTGAAATATATTTTCATGACTGTATCATGCTCTTAATAATATCAAAAAGCGTTGAAAATATTAAAATAAAAGTTCCCAAATATTATGTGTGAGAAGATATTTAGTGGAATCTTCCCATTAAAATTTTCATTTTACAATTATTAAATTTTTATGAAAGGAATTTCATAACCTCAACAACCAGTTTTTAGGATCCTATTACTCTAAGAGCTACCCCATCACCATGAATACCACTTATTGAGAGTTATAATTTTTCATTAGGTTATCCTATTAAATCCCCATTCCAAATGAAAAAAATATAGTAAAGACTATACAATGAAATCTCTTTTGGATCCTTTTAATAAATCAACAAAACCTTCAGATTAAAATGAGTTGGATACCTTCTCTGGTTTTATATCCCAATTTTTGACATCATCAAGGTTTCCTCCAAGTTTATGCATACCCTACCAACCATAATCACTCAATAAAATAATTAATTAATGGATTCATTTTGATACAACCTTAAATCCTATTACTTATTCCATAAAACATTGAATTTATTTTTACATGATTTTTTATATCATTCACTGATATTGAGAAACTTATCCCACAAGGAATTTTAGGATCTATATAGACTCACCTTTCCCTAATAATGCTTTTATTTCTTTATTATTAACACCCAATCTCTTATTATTCTTTTCTAATAAAGCTATAATTTATATATTTCCCATAATTCCATGAAATATAACTATAAACAAATCGATAATGTATGATTAGAAATATTATTACATCTGATTCTTCCAAAATAAGAACTTATGACCATTAAGGATAGAAATACATTTATAATTCAGTTCCACTATCAGTTATTCAAAAAAGAAAACTCTTTAAAAAAAATTCCACTCTGATTCCACTTCATCATCCCACATATGGAATGATTCCCTAAGGGGGTGGGGAATGGGTGTGGTGAAAATGTGTATGATAAAATAAAACATCATTTTTAAATGATCTTGTTTTTTAGTTAGTAATAGATCATATTTCTGTTACATAGTTAATAAAATTAATTAATTTCAGATATAAAAGTGATTTTACTTAGTTTACTCACTATAATATACATCCAAGGAGTATACACTTGAAGAAGGTTTATTCTTTTTCTTTACTAATGGGTCCTATTTTAATGTATTTATTTATTTTTAGGTGGGTTTCTTCTCTATTGTTCTTCTATACATGTGAAGGAGGATTATGGGACCAATTTATTATGATCTTGTCTAGAGTAGATCATGATTTGGGTTAGAAATTCATATTTCATGCTTCAATCATTATTTTTTGAGTTGGATTAATTTTTTATTATATTTTTCATGAATCCTAGTTACAAATAATTTTAAAATAATTATCAATATAAAGTCACTATTTTTTATTTAAATTATATAAATTGAAAAATATTTAGTGATGTGTTTGGTGAGTATGGGTTTATAGAATATATCTTGATTTTATAGTTCATTTTGTTCCCATTCAAATTTTGAGTGATATGATTTCATTGTTTTTCTATTTCTGATAGTGGCCCTATTATTTCCTTTACAACATGTTATTTTAATATTGATCAAAGATAACCCTCTTATGTTCCTTATTCTATTCAACCAAAATATTTGTATCTATACATCTATCATAATTGTGGTTAGGTAAGAACTACCTCCCCTATTTTTTCTTGAAATGTTTTTAGTGGGTTGAATATAAGTGGCAATTCATTGAATTGGATTGAATGTAACTATATTATTTCCCTCTACTGGCTGATTTTTAAAACATTTTTTATGCATTATCAGCATATTCCTAATGGATTTCCATTATTTACACTAAAGAGATTTTATTATCAATGATTGACTCTTTGAACATGTGAAAAACTTCACCAGTTTAGGGAATATTTTTCTACATTAAAGACTATAGAAGATTTAGTAGAGGGATTTAAATGAGTTTCACTATAGATATCATTTTTAATTTTAAATTAATGTTTCTGGGTAAGCATATGTGTTCATATGATGTATCAATTTTGGTTTATATACATTGAAACATTGTGTTTTTAGTGTCATCATTTTTTTGGTTCTTTTTTTATAGTGGTATATTGGAACCTTGGTCCATCAAAAGAGAATAATTATAGATCACATTGAAAATAAAATAATTTTTTATGTTGATATTATTCAATGAAACATTTGAATTATTATAGTAGGATGGATTTTGGGGATTCTTTGAGAATTTTAGAAGCTAAATTAATAATGGGTTCCAAAACTAGAACTTTTTAAATAAAAACACGATAATAGGTTTGAGGAGATGAAGAAAGGTGTCATTATTAGCTATAATATATAGGAATTCAATTATAATCATCAATTTAAATGAGTGTCCTATTTTTGTTTCTTACAATGATCAAACATTTTTTATTGGCATTTTTTCTTTTCAAGTGACATATTTATTGGAAATATTGGTTGTATCATTGAATATAACTCATATTATGATCTATGTAGTGGAATATCATTTGTAAAAACATTGAAATCAAATACCTTTCTTATAAAAACCCTGAAAGAGTTTTAGTGAAAAGAAACATTTCATATATAAGGATTTTTTCTAATAACACTTATTCAAGAGTATTTTAATCATATCCAATGATATAAAGGCAAATAAATTTGTGCTTGTGAGTGAGCCAAAGAATTTTTTCCCTACATCTCGAGATTCATGGGGGTGTTGATGGGATATTGTATCATCTTAGTCATAAATGTTATATTATATATATGTTTCCATAACCTCATCATCTCCACTGATGCATAGGTAAACAGATCACATGAGATATGCTCCAATATATTCACTGGTCTCTAGAAAAATTCATTGAAGATAAATATGGTGTGGGTTTTGTTTTTGGGAAGTCCACATTTAATGATAAATAACCATTGGGTATAAATTTTAGAGTGAGAAAAAAATTAAAAAATAAATGATTTTTTACACTATAATAGTTTATAATATATAAACCAAAAAAATATAGAACATATCATATATTTTACACAAACATCACATATCACCAACTTAAAATATTAATCCCAATTTAAGGACCCCACCTTAGCATTACATATTCTAGTGACTTTAAACTAGAAATCACTTTATTACATTCCAAAATATATATTAGGTTTATATATTTAGAGTTCTTGGTCATAAATCTTAAATAAACACACACACACACACACACACACACACACATATATATATATTAATATGAAACATTTATTCAGTATCCATTTCCACACAATATAAAACATTTAAATAAAACACAATTTATATTAATTAAAAATATTCCAAATTTTCAAAAATAAATTTTGATTTCCATTTCAGATACTCATTTTTATTAAAAAAATTTAAAATGTGGGATGAGCTCAAAAATCTCAATAATGGACATAAGAAGAATAAATCTATTATTCCGGTGAAAAGCATGAAAACCAAATAAAAATGTTTTTTAAAAAACAATTTTTTTACAGGATCATCATTTTTCCTTTCAAAATTTCATAATACTGCCTTTTAAAATATTATAATTTCCATGAAAAATAATTAGAAAGCATAAAATAGCCACATATGTTTAATGTTACATAATCAACTTAAAACCCCTAAAATTTGGAATACCCATTCAGCTAACTTCCAATATAATTCTTCAAAGAATATAATCAGTACCCAATGTATTGGAGCACTATCTAAGAAAACCCATCATATAAGATACATCAGTCTCACTTGTGAGATATAATGGGTATAAACCCTTCCTAGATGTTTTATAGGGATGAACCATGAGCTATAATAGGCCTTCACCCATTTTAAAAATTGTCTTAGGACCATATCATGGATAAAACCTTTGAAAAAATCTTTTAAAGCCATATGCAAAACACTTCCGGATATTAAAATATCACTTTATTTAAAAAAATAAATTTTTGATGAAAAAATAACAATAACAAGGTAATGATGGGTCTTCCTTGAAGAATACATGAAAACTTGTAAAGGAATCTAGTAATAAAATAATGATAATTCTAGCAAGAAAATTTATACATTAGAATAAAACATTCCTTTTTATTTTTATAAAGAAAATAAAAACAATTAATTAAATGATTAATCTTGAAATAAATTGAAAAAATAAAAAGATAAATAAAATTTCATTTTTAATTATTTTATTTACATATAAATAATCCATAAAATAATTTTAAGAAACATAGAGACGGAAGAAAAAGAGTGTTTTAAGGGAAATTTTAAAAGAATATTTTTTTAAAAAGAAAGTACCTTACCTTGAGTCCCACTCATCATGTTTTTTATTTATATACTTCAATAATAAAATTATGATAATTTCATAATTTATTATTAATATTAATATATTTACTTATTTCTTAATTTCATATATTACAATGTTTTATAGAATTTCTTAATAAATTAAATTCACATAGAGTGTTTTGATGATATTTGATACATATGTCAGAAATGACTTCGATATGTTGAAAATGATCAAAGGCTTACTAAACCATATAAATAATAATAATTATGGTATAATTATAATTTTTATACACCAATTATACTTTTAAATCCATCCATTAAATATGGTTATGAAAAATTAACTATATTACAATCGTGGAGATAGTAGGCCGTATATACGTACAAGTAACACTTCAATTTTTCAACGATAATTATAGAAAGAAGTTAAGTATTAATTTTCCATTATATAATAATAATAATATCCTAAATATTCTATTAATCCATAAAATAAACTTATATATATCATCCATGTGAATTGGTAATGAAAAAAAAATCACATCGCTTCATGGACGTGGTGGTCCACAGATACGCACAAATGAAGTTATCATTTTTCAATGAAAGGAAATATAAGAAGGTAAATGATATATTGTTTTATAATAATTATAAATATTTCATAAAAATAATATATAAATATTAATTCCATAATTATAATCCATCCATGGGAGATGGTGATGGAAAATGAATTACATCGTTTCACATGGTTGTATTCCGATGTACACACGATTGGTGATTTCATTTTGTATTTTATGGATGTGAAGATAGATATAGGTTTTTTAATAGACATAAAAACACCTCATTATATAAAATATAATTATATAATTATATAATCATGGATATGTAATATTTCAATGATGATGAAGAATAAATAAAACTAATAAAAGATGTTAAAAATTATACATTTTCTTTGGAAATCCTCCTTTGATTAACACCTTAAGCCTACTAAGGTTGGTATTATTCCTACACAAATAAAAATATAATTAGGGGAGGGATAATAGGAATATATATGGGTAGTTATTGGAAAAAACATGGGTTTTTATGTGTGATGTAAAGGGAGGAATATATTCTCTTTTATAAGTGGGGGCACTCTTGGAATTTCAAAAAATATTAAATTAGTATAAATTACATTTCATTTAAAAATGGATAAAAACTGATTTATTTAGAATATAGGATGATGGTGGATCAAAATAATCTCATATAATAAAAATTATATGATTTTATTTCATATTTTCACCCTATCATTTTTGTTTTAACTGATCATTAACCCATGTTACACTTCTGTGACAACATGTAAATTTACACTTTGAGGATTAATATAGTTAATATAAATGGATAAATGGCCCATAAATTGGAAATGGTTGATACCATAAAATATATAATTTTTAATTTTTTGTATTTTATATTTTTAGGAATTTTATATGATTTAATAAAATATTATTTTTTATAATATATTATTAACGTCAATTTTTAAAAAACTTCTTTTAATTGAGTTTAATAACATCAATAAAACAAAAAAGTTTTAAAATATATCTTATTACAACCCTATTATGTAATGTTAATCATGAAAATTAGTGCATAACATAATTTTTAAAAAATTATATTACTTTTCATATTTTTAAAATCATTTATTTGATTTTTCAATTAATTAAATAAATACCATCTCAGTGTTGAGTAAATATTTAAGGTAATCATTTATATATTAAAAATTAAAAATAAATCACTATTATGTTGATTGATAATTTATATTTTAAAATAATATTTATAAAGTATCTTATCCAATATTTAATCCTATGTTATAAATATTATAGTAATTAAAAACAAGAGTGAAATTTTTCACATTTATTTAAATGAAATATTATTATGGTTATTATCATATCAAAATGGAAAAAAATATGGCCAAATATTGAATGGTTATAGATTAAAATTAATCATTCAATAAAAATATGGAATGTTTTAGGTTCATTGTATATTTTATATCATTTTATTTTTATCTTTAATTACCTGATTTATCCTTTATGTTGGTAAAAAGAATTACTATAGTTGATATTAATATTGAAAAAAATATAAATGGAACATATAAAAAATTGGACCCAGTTATTAAAAATTTGGAGTCCATTTTTCAAAATACAAAACACATAATTTGTAGAATTTAATTGAAAATTAAACCATCAAAATGCAAAGAAAAACATTTTTTCATAAAAATGTCCTTTTAAAGAATAATTTTTTTATGAGAAATTAATGTATAAAATTAATGTAAAAAACCATAAATATATAATTATATATAAAATTTTAAATTTTAAATTTAAAACTAATCTAAAATTTAATTTTACTTTGTAAATAATTTAAAAAAATAGTTTTCAATAAAAATTAGTATTTTTAATATCCCTTGAAAATTATATCCTTAGATCATTTAAACATAATGAATTAAAAGAATGAAATTAAATCCATAAAATTACAATTTTAAAATTTTATAATTAAAATTTTATATATAAAAACAAAATATTTTAGTAAAACTATTTCTTTTTTGATAAAAAATTATAATGAATACAAATATTTATATTTTCAGTACTAATAAATATGAAAATGATTTATTGTATCGTTCCTAGGTTCTTTAATTCTTCCTACAATTTGTAAACTAAAACTCATAATTTTATTTAATTATTAAATAAGTGGGGATGCCTTTCCCGCATAGTATTTTTAGACTTCGACGTTTCTTATTCAACCATGTGGTTTTTTTCACAAAACCATAACATGATCAATTACCTTATTTCTAAATACTTTCTCTATAGAGTTAACTATCTAAATAGGTTTTTATTCATAAGAAAGGTTCTCTTCCAACTGAACTACTTATAATCTCAAAACATGATATAAATTTGACCTATACTTTCATAAGATTGAAACATGAAAAACATTGTGTACATGAGATAAAATCGAAGGCAAATACACTCGGTAGAAAACCGATCCAAATTTCATTAGGATTTCATATTGTCCCATGAACTGTATACTTTTCTTCCCCTTTTTACCAAAATAAAAAACACTTTTCTGTAAGTATACTTTAATAAAAACATGATCACCTACCTCTAAAGAAATATCTTATATCCAGTTATCCATATAACTTTTCTACATGCGGTGAGCTACCCTTATATGTTAATTAATTAACATTACCTTTTCAACTATTTACTCTATAAAATATGTTCAATCACCTTCCTTTCTCCAATATCATCCGAAAGTGTATGAGTCTGACATAACTATCTATATAAATCCTCAAATAGTTCCATCTGTATACTTGAATGAAAACTATTATTATATTAAAACTCAAATAAAGAAATATATCGTTCTCATATTCATAGGTAATCCACTAAACATGTGTGAAGAATGTATTACAATGTTTAAATTATCTGTTTGGGATATCAGTCATATTGAATATGAAAATATTTATTGAAATTTAATTTATCTCCCAATGAATTTTGAATTCCTTTCTAAAAATTTAAAGTGAACCGCAGATCATGTTCAAAAAAGGGGGAGAGGGTAACTCCATGTAACCTAACTTTTTCTTTGAGATATAATCAAGATAGTTTATCCAAATTCATATTATCTCTAGTAGGAAATAAATGCATTGATTTATTTAATCGATCAATAATAACTAAAACTATATTATTACCACAAGATTTCTTCGACAAATCCATGGATATAATTTCTAATTTCCACTCGGGTATTTGAAAAGGATGAAGCACCCCCTTTGGTAATTTTTATTCTATGTTAACGTATTGAAGAGTCTAATATTTCATAGTAAAATCATAAATATATATTTTCTTAAAAACCTATTAGTAATACCACGAAACTTCTTTATACACTTAGTATTATGAGAATGAATGGAAAATAAGGAACTATGAGCTTCACTAAACAACTATTTCATCAACTAATAATCACAATAAAAACATAATATCTTTTTAAATCTCAAAACACGTTATTATTCAATATTAAATTCCTGAAACATACCATTCTTAAAAATAAACACCTTTTTTGGTAACCATAGTAATCTTTTGGATATTTTGTAATTTTATCAAGAAAAGTTGACCGTAGTAAAACCTAAAACAAAATATATAATGTTCATTCTTACACTACTTATAGGAAAATAATAATTTAACCATTAACTAAAGGTTCGTGTTCTAAAAATATCATGGTTAATTTAACATTATTTTTTTGACTCAAAGAAATGAACACTTTGTTTTCTTTTCTAGGATGATAAATAATTATGTACCCATAATTGTCAATCAGTTCTTATCCATCTTCTTTGTCTCACGTTCAACTATTTCAAAGTGAGTATACACTTCAAAATTTTATGATCAGTATATATTTCACACTTGGATCCATATAAATGATGCCTCTGAATGTTTAATTAAAAAACAACATAATATAATTCCAGATCATATTCAAGATAATTTAACTAAATAGGTTTTAGTTGTTATAATGAATTGGAAATTTATAATCATTCTACACTATAAAGAAACCAATTTCTTTCAATAAAACATCACCATTGATGAAAAATTAACCATATATTCAGGTTAAGGACAAAATTGGAGTGTTCAAAAATATTCTTCTTTACTTCCTAAACAAATCGTCACATTATTTTTTTCAGATTAATTTAACTCCCTTTTAAGTTTACTTATTTAGTAGGCTAGATAACTAAGAAAACTTTTAAACTAACCGCTAGTATAAACCAACTAAACAAAGATAAATATGAATGTCTATGACATTGGAAGGTCATTTCCATTGTTAAAGAACATTACTTTTATCAGGTTCAACAATTGTGTGAGTTTTAGAAATATATATCCAAGTAAAGAAATTTATTACAACCAAAATTAATACTTACTATGTTTTGCAAACAATTTTTTTTATTTTAATGTTTGAAAAACCATCCTTAATTTCCTTTCATAATCCTCAAGGAATTTATTTTTCACCAATAGATCATCAATAAACATAAAAAACATATCCAAATATTTATGGAAGACTCTAGTCATATGATCCATAAATATAGCTCATACATTAGATAACCAAAGTACCTAACTACATACTCATAGTGAACATATCTAGTATAAAATTATGCCTTTATAATTTCTTCCTCCTTAACCATCATGTGAGGGTACCCAAGCCTAAGATAAATCTTTAAAAAATACTACGTTCCCTAGAGATAATAAAATAATCATCAATATAAGGAAAAAGATAATTATTCTCAATAGTGATATTATTAAAAGATCAATAAATAATGAAAACCCCCATGGAACCATTTTATTTTTGAAATAAAAAACATGAGTACTCCTAGGTGAATTAATTTGTAAAATTGAATCCTTTATCTAGAAACTCATGAAATTAATTTTTCAGTTTCTAAAGTTCTACTTGAACCATTTGATATGAGGGTTTTGAAATTATTTTTTCCTCAATTACTAATTCAATTATAAAAATCAACCTTATGATCTAGAATAACACCTGGAAAATCATCAGGAAAAACATCCATATACTCATTCACTACTAGGACATCACTAATATGAAAATATTCATTCTTCTTAAAAATATGTGCTAAGTAACTTTCACTAAATCTTTTTAATTAATTTATAATATTATTATCAAGTAATCGATGGTAAGAAATCATAGAATAAAAAGTTATTGTCTATGAAATATATATTATCATGATAAACAAAAATCCAATCTATATCCAAAAATAATATGAACATATACCATGGCCACTTAAACAAGATTTGTTGTAATGACCACTCCACTGATAAGAATAGGAATATTCTTATAGATTTTGGTTACTTATATATTTATACAAATATTTTTCACAAAGAGTTCAATAATAATTTAATGATGTTATATTCCTATTATTAATTTATATTTATTTTAGGTGAAAGAATACAAAAATCCAAAATAAAACAAGTTATTGTCATAATTTGAATAAACAAGTAACATATTGGTCACCACATCATTAGATGGACCTCCACCAACCATAATAGTAGCAAAATAATTTGATATACCTTTTCTTCTTTTGGTATTGTGGATTTATAACTTGAGTAACTATATTCATATACATTTTATCATAATGACCCAAATCATTACAACTAAAACAAATATTCAATGGATGGTAATCACTTACCTAATTCTTTAATTTTTTAGGAATATTTTTTATATAGTCATGAGACCAATGCCTAAAGATACAAAATTTGTAACAAATTCAAGAATTTACCATATATTCCCGAGGATGGTTTTTAAGACACTTATCCTAATTCGGGAACTTTATTTTATTACCTCCATATTTCATCTATGATTGCATCCCCATTCCCTGCCATCAAAAACATTTTTTTCTTATTATTTCCATGATATACATGGTGATCAGAAAACTCAATTTTTACATTCTTATCTCATCGAAGAAGTTTCTAGATTATTTTGAATTCACAGGAATATAATTCCTTTTGATATCTTGGTTTTAGCCCTGAATAAAACTGATAAATCATTCTATTAAGATAGAAGATAAAAAAATTTACATATCTGGAAAATATTTTAAAATTTTTTATACACTGATATAAAATATTCATCTGTTTTCCTCAATTCCATGAATTGTTTATCTGTGATGAGTCAAAAAAAAATTAGTGAAATATTTATCAAGGAATAAATTATTAAATGGTTCATATTTGATGTAATCAAGTTCATATCTCGTTTTGGTATTATTAACCAAAGACCACTATCAATAAGCTTCACATTCAATATGATAATTGTAAAATTTGACCTTTTAATGTTCCAAACAACACATGACTTCAAATATCTTCTCTATGGAATTGAGCCATCTTTTAAATATGACTAGGTTAGAATATCAACTTAATTCTGGAGAATTTGTTCTCATAAAATTCTCCACTACCATCATGTTCCCTCATCATAGATCAAGCTTCTGTCTATCATGAATTCCACCACCATTTATAGCTTATAAAAACTAAACCATCAAAACAAAAAAAATATCTATTCAAATTCGGTTCATTCTAGGTTGAAGATTTTGAAGGATTCCCTTCTATTTTTTCCTTCCTACTATAGCATCCATGATTCCTCTATTGAAAACAATTTTGAAAATATATGGTTTAGTCAAAAAAACATAGTAATATTAAAATTCTATATCATTTAAACTTAACCATTAGTTAAAATAATTTTAGGTAATTATATTATCATTATTCTTAACCCAAAAATTAAATAAACTTTTCTATGATACTAATGGTATGGACACTACCTTAAACAACCCATATACTAGTGACTTTAAAACAGAATTCAATTTCTAACAATCCTAAAGATCATTCAGGTTTAGATATTTAGAGAGTTAGGTCGTAAAACTTACATAATAAACCTATATATAGACAAAGTGGAAACTATTTATCAGTATCAATTTTACCACAATATAAAAACATTAAAATAAAACATTATTTTTTTCATGGAAAATATTGATGAATTTAGACTTGACTTATTTCTTTACCATACACATTCTTATACCCCATGTTTTTTTAACATGGGATGACACAAAAATATTAGTAAGGGAAATAAGAAGAAGAAATATTTTAGTTCTACTAAAAACATAAAAATCCATGGAAAAAACATCTTAAAAATATAACTTTTTATCTGAGAATATCTTCATTTTTCCTTAAAAAGTTCATTATCTAACCCTTTTAAATCCAAATATTTCCATGAAAAATCATTTGCAAGAATAAAAGAGTCATGTAGGTTCCTTAAGACAAAATAAACTTTAAACCCCTATAAAACTCTTAAAAATTTGATTAACCATTCTATTGAATTCTAGTATAATTCCTAAGATGATCCAATCATCACCCAATGAGTTAGAGAACTATATGGCACACCAAACATATAAGTTATATCGGATTCACTATTGATCTATAATTGGACTCAAACGTTTATAAAAGCTATATCAGGA
The DNA here is from genome assembly GCA_963277665.1 of Viscum album. Classification (NCBI taxonomy): domain Eukaryota; kingdom Viridiplantae; phylum Streptophyta; class Magnoliopsida; order Santalales; family Viscaceae; genus Viscum; species Viscum album. Next base: position 236,404,327 of record OY728146.1, read on the forward strand.
TCCCCCATGAGTTATAATGTGGCTCAAACATCTATAAACAATGTCCAATGACTATATCATGAATAAAACCCTTTAAAATCCCTTTTGAAATTTATGTAATACACTTGGAGATATAAAAAAATATTTTAATTCTAAAAACCCATTTTTAATAACAAAATACCTAGAAAAAGGGAAAATGGGTTTTTTTATTTAAATAGGACAAAAAAACATATAACGGAATAAAACAATAAAATATTGGTAATTCTAGTGAGAAAGGTCATTGTATCGATATACATTAAAATATAACATTCGATTTTTCTTTTTATAAAAAAATCAAAACATTATGTTAAAACAACCATTTTAAAGATTGTTGAAAAAAAAGAAACCTAAAATTTCAATTATAAATATTTCATTTACATATGAAACATTCATAAAATAATCTTAAAAAATATGAACAAGGAAGAAAAAAAATATTTAAGGGAAACTTTAAAAGTGGTTTTTAAAAAAATAAAGTCCCTTAAAATGAGTCCAACTCATAACAAACGTTCTTTATCTTCATGAATAAAAACATATGTTAATTTTATGATTTAAAAAGATATTTTTAATGTTAATTACTATTTTATTTCATTAAATACCTTTTGATATACAATTACATAGTCAATTAAATTCATATTGGGATTTTGGATAAAATTCAACTCATATATCAGAAATGACTTTGGTAGATTTACTATTGTCAAAGTGGTTATTATTATACCATATATAGAAAAATAATAATAATGATATAGTTTAATTTTTAAACGTTAATTATTATTTTAAATTAAATCATTAAATATGGTTATGAAAAATGAACTATGTTACAATCATTGAGATGATAGGTCGTATGTACGCATGAGTAACATTTCCACTTTTCAACAGTCAGTATGAAAATAAGGACAGTTTTATTTTATCTCTATAGAATTGTATTAATATCTTAAATATCATATTAATCCTTTAAGTATACAAATATATATATCATCCATGTTATTAGGTGATGAAAAATAAATCACATCGCTTCGTGGAGGTGGAAGTCTACATGTACATACAAACGATGTTATAATTTTTTAGTTAATGAAAAGATAATAATGTAAATGATATATGATATTTTAAGAGATATAAATATTTCAATAATATCATATATAAAAACTTATTTATTAATTATAATTCATATGTGATATACGGTGATGAAAAACAAATTGCATCGGTTCGCAAGTCATTAGTCCACTCTGCCCATGAATGACGGTTTCGTTTCCCATTTTACTAAATATTAGATCGATATAGGTTATAAAATTAAAATAAAAAAATATGTAATTTGAATATACAAGTGTTATTTTATAATAATAGTTAAGGAATATTTTAAGGAGGAGAAAGATGAAATATAAATAAAACAAGTACTTAAAAACTCTACCTCTTCTTTTGAAATTCTCCTTTGATGAACACAGTAATCCCTATGGGGTTGGTATTATGCCTAAACCAAGACCTATATAATGATTGTATGGATTATAGGTGTCATTTGGGTAGGTTTTTTTGGAACCCAAATGGGGTTTAAGTGTGAAGTAAAAGTAATAATAGAATCCCTTTTATAAGAGATGAGAGAGGAACTCTATGAATTTCTCAAAATATAAAATTAATGTATGATAAATTTTAATTTAAAATAAATATAAATTGTTTTATTTAAAATATAGGATGATTATGGATCTAATTATCTCAATAAATAACAATTAGAAAAGTTTTTATCACATTTTTAACCATATCTTTTTTTTAACCCCTAGTTAACCCCTTTCACACTTACCGTGACCATATAGATTTATACACGTTGGGTGTAAATATTGTTACTATAAATGGTAAAAAGACTCAAAAATGTACTATGGTTGATATTATTAACAATATAATAATCACTTTCCCTAATATAATTCTTTTCTAAATTTTATATCTTTTGATAAAATATTATTTAGTATAATATATCATTAATGTCAAATTTTAGAACTACTCAGTAATTTGATTTTAATAACATCAAGAAAATAAGTAAAATTTGAATTTTTTTATCTAAACCCAAAAATTTTCTAGGAATCTATAAAATTGATTTATCACTATAATTATCTCAAATTATACTACTTTTAATGTTATTAATATGATTAATTTTATTTTTCCATTAATGGAATAATTATTATGTCAGTGTTGTGTATATATTTAAGGTGATTATTACCTTAATAAAAATTAAAAATAAATTAATTTAATGAATATAAATAATTTATATTTTAAAATAATATTTATAACATAACATATTCTCTATTTAATCCTTTTATTAAAAATATTATAATTATTAAAAAAAATAGTGTGACATTTTTTACTTTCCATTAAATAGAATATTACAAATGTTATAATCACATACAAATGAAAAAAAAATCCATATAATATAATAGTATATGATAATGGATTAAATGAACTAATAAAAATTTTAAATCATGTATAAGGGCCATTTTTTAATCCATATAATTTTATATTTAATTTTAATTACCAGATTTAGCCTTTACTGTGGTAACTAAAATTAGTAAGGTTGCTATTAATATTGACCAATAATGAAAAGGGCCTATTTAACAAATTTTGAAACACTCATTAAATGTATGGATTCTATTTTTTAATATTCAAAATAAATAAGTGAAAAAATTTATTGTAAAATTAAACCGGAAAAACACAATGAAAAATATTTTTTCAAAAAAATGTACTTTTTAAATATAAAATGTTTTTATACTAAATTCTTGTATAAAATTAATTTTAGAAATCATAATTATATCAATTAATATAAAATTTATTAAATTAAAATTTAAAACTAATCCAATATTTAATTTTAATTCATAAATACTTAAATAGAAAATATTTTTTTCAATAAAAATTTGTATTTTCCACTATTCATTAAAAAATCAATATTTTTATAATGTTTTAAAAATATCATCTGAAGATATTTTTTAAATGATGAATTCAAAAAGAAATTAATTTTTCCAAATTTAAATTCTATAATTTTAAAATTAAACTTTTTATTGAAAACTATATCATAATTCCTTTAATTAAACTATTTTCTTTTTTATTTAAAATTTTATAGTGAATATAAATATATATCTCATGAATACAAATAAAAAAGAAAATTATTTTTTTCTATAATTAACTTTGATGTTACACCATACCAATACTATTTAATTCATCAAACAGGGAATGATAACATGCTATTACCCAATTTTTATTATAGTGACACCTTGTTCCCAAATTAAATAATATTAAAAACAATTTCTAAAAATTATTAGAATATAGAAAATAGTAAAAAATTAATAATTAAACCATATACCTATAATTACATGAGTCACCCTCTGATACAATGATATTGAGTAATTCCCAAATTAGTTTACCAACAAATAAACTTCAAATTATAATAAAACATCTCTCATCCTCAAACTAATAATGGAACAAGGGAATATATTATAAATTCAAAATGAATAACCCAAGATTGATAATAAAATCATGAAATTTGTAGGAAAGGAAAAAATTCCAATATTAAATAATATAAACCTATAAAATAGTCTTCATTAGAACCTATAAAAGGAGGTTTAATTTATATTGCAGTGATGACCTTAAGTTGTGACATGCAGCCTAGAAAACACAAAAACAGAAATACTATCATTGAAAGGAACGTATAAACTCCCAAAAAATTTAATATATAATGTACACATAAGGATATAAACTCTTAAAACTATGCTAACATGAGAAGTCCTAAAATAGGGTAATATAGTGAATAAACATATCACTTAATATTTTAAAGTTCAACCTATAAAATATAAGAAACCACAAGTGATCCAAGTGTAGCTAGCTACTAACAAAGAAAAATAATCCTTATAGTCTTGTGTAATAAAATATCTAGGTTCCCTAATTTTATGAAACAAATAACATATCACTAAATGGTTTTAAGAGTAATTTAATATGCATGGTTTTTATTTAAAGCATCTACCCATGACACTGCACCTAAAAAAATCCCTCCCATAATCAATAACTTAAAAAATTAAGAACTTGGGGGAAAACCTATTTTAGAAAATAAAAAATATATTTAAACTAGATATGGATACATGATTAACTTCAAAGGAAAAAATCTAGAACAAAAGAGACAAAAATCATAGATAAAAAGAACCTTCCACCAAAACTCACTGTTAATTAGATCCCTTATAAGGAAAACCCTAATGGCTCCTCATACCCTTAAATGAGATATAAAATTAAGAATAAAAAACTAAATTTCATTACAAGGCTTAAACATGTAAAAATATATGTGGGATGTATAATAAAAAATAAACAAAAACAGATTTTAAAATTATAGCTAATGATATATAGAATAATAATAGATTAAAAAATAATCAAAAGATGGTACCATGTAAAATTCATAGAAAAAAATTATTGGATAAAAAAAATTTATATTTAATTTAAGGTATCTAAAATTTTTCCAAATTAATCGTAGACACTAATTTTTATTGGATGCATTGTGTTCATTCCACATTTAACCTCCAATATCCCTTTGGTATAAATTTTTGGTTTGAGAAATATAAAATTAAAAAATCTAAATATGTGGTATTCTATACTAATTTATAACACATAGTCCAATACATTGAGAATATATTTAATTTGTAATGAAAATATATCATAGATAAATTATATCCCAGAATGACCCAAATTCATGTTATTCTACATGCTGATGAGTACTTTGATCGACCTAGATCCTGATGCGGAAACAATGTTCTTGAAATGGTCATATTGGGTGTTTAACTACCATATCATCTACCTCCTAAAGAAACTCCCAAAAATACACCTCTCAAGATTATTACAAGAAAATAAGGTGATAATGGAGATAATCCATGAGTTTTTTAATCCAGGTGGTATTGCCGCTACATTTTCATCTCAGTGACAGATACACTGGAATGAACATTATATGGGAGACTTACATCATCCTTCACCACCTTATCACTGGATTCGTGAATGTTATAGAAATAGAATCAAACCTTCACTTTACCATTTGAAGTATGAATAAGAGTATACCAATTTTTCTAGAAATAATTTGGGGCTCAAATTGAACATTAAATTTCTCTAAATAAGTGATTTATTGTCATAGAATGGTGATATTCATTAATATTTAAGAAATTTTATAATTATTTTGATATAAAAAAACATGTATTTTTTATGTCTTGGTTTCAAAGTGATAATTATTTTAAATGATAATCCCAAACTCCATGGATCACATAAAATGTTACATGTCATGGTATTTCATGAAATTTGTTCCAATAAAAATCATTTCAGGATGATGAACATTCTAAAAGGAAGGTAGCATGGCTGAAGATCATGTTTATATAAAGAGAAAAAAACTATGTTAGATTTTTATTAAATATTGTATTGAAAATATCTTAAATCAATTTACTAATATATAAACATTAATTGTTCTTTATGATAATATATATATATATATATATATTCAAAATATGTCATATTTGAAGTGTAACATGTTATCATATACAAAACAAAATAGACTTTTTTGGATATTTGATCATTTTTTTATATTTGAATATTTTTTAAATATGGAATATATGAATAATTTATAAAATATCTTGTTTAATCACAATTTATGATTTTTAAGACTAATTAATGTGTTGCACTTGGCATAACAACATAGAGATATCTGGAGGAAAAATCATGAATACATTGAGGAGTATAAAAAGTAAATATGGAATTCAAAGAATATTAAAGGAGGAAGTATTTTATAACTTATATTTTTAAATAGATACTTTGATAATACAAAATAATGCAAACATGATTGAATTTTTGTAAAAATTCCACGAGATGGATTTGATAAGTAATTCATATATGGATTTGGTATATTGATCTTTTATGACATATTATTTATAACTTCTTCTGGTCCAATATTTTATAACCATATCTTCAATTAGTGATTCTAAAAATAACAATATTAATTAATCCTTATTATTAGTAGTTAACTGATATGAAAATTAAATTTATGTTGTAGTGGATTAGTGGATTACAAGAACATTGACACATGAATATTTTATTCTCCTTGAAAAATCATTTTTAGTGACTTAAGAAAAATATTCATTTTCTTATGATTTATTTTCCTTATTTAGGTGATGTGATTGGGTGGTTTGATGTGAAGGATTCATGATTTCTATATGTTATTATAAAAAGATACATTTAGTGATAAAATATTTTAACAAAAATTCACCTCTCTTAATCATATTGGGGCTTTAGTTATTACAACATGACTGTTTTCTTTCTTTTTTACCAATGGAGTTTAGCTTTGACCAAATTTCAACTGCTATAGCATGAAAATTCAGTTCTTATTGAAATTTGGAATTCTATGTCAATCACTGACTTTGGGGGGAGATATATTTATTTTTTATTGTTTGTCCTTTTATGTTGATTGGGATGAATATAAAAAGTACTTCATTAAATTGAAATAAGTTTCTTATTTATACTTTCCATGTTTGATTCACATTCTACTTTTTTCATGTCTTATATAAATCTTAGTGGTGGTATGAACTACTTTCCACTAAAGATGTTTTTCCGCATTTGATTGGTGGTCTGAAAATGGGAAGCACTTCATTAGTTTTGGAAGATGATTGTTTGGTCTGACTGGTATATAGTTAGACTAGTAGAGGCATCTATATTGGTTTTATAATCAAATTTTTCTTCATTTACAATAGAATCCATAAATTATTAGTGTGTTTGGATGATTATGATATATGAAACCTTTTTTTATCTCTCTCTTTTTTAGATTTCCTCTATGTTTCAAATTGTTCTTTACTTTGTGTGACGTTTGGGATTTTTGTTACCTTTTTTAATGAGATATACCCCCTATGTTATATTATTGTTGGAATCTTGTAAAATTAACAAATAATAAAATAAATATTCCTACTTATTCCAAAAATTCATTTTATAACAAAACAAATTTTTATAACAAACTATTTTATTTTGTAATGAAAAAATTTATAATGGAAAAATTTGAATATTATCTTGTATCAAAATATATATTTTAATATTATTTAAGAATTTTTTGAAGATATTATCTTTAATATTGTTTTTTATTTTTTTATTTTACATTTAAATTTTAATGTATTTGATCATTTAATATTATAATTCAGGTTATGTTATAAGTGTTTGCTAATATTCTATAATATAATAATTTTCAAATATATTTATTGTTTTTTTATAAAACATAGTGATGATAACATATGTGTTGGGTTATTTTTTTAATTTATCAACTTTGAATTTTTTTTCTTGTTTGTTATAAATAACTAAACATATGTTCTATTATATTTATATATTTTTTGGGAAATATAATATTTTTACTTTTTCATTATTATTTTACTATAAAAATAATATAAAAATAAAATTTTTTGTTTATTTATCCCTTATAATAAATCCTTTGTTATATTTTTAAATTTTTATATTATTATTAATAAGAGATCATATATTCTGTTGTATATAAATATAAAATTTTCATAATAAATAGTTATAAATATACATTGTTATTATTTTAATATAAAATAATACTCAAGATATAAATTATATCTACATTGTATTTTTTTTATAATAAAAAACTTATATATTTTAAAATTCTATTTTTATTAACGGAATGGTATGCAATGTTTTTTTAAAAAATTCATATTTTTTATTATGTTTTTTAATCCATTCCTTATAAAAACTTGTTAAAACATTTATTATTTCATTATTATTAGTTTTCATTATAATAAAACATTTAATATCTATTTTTTCAATTTTTATTGATATTAATGAAAAATATTAATATATTTTATTTTATTATTTTTTTAGTGTATCATGTTCTATGCATTTTTTTAAACCGAATTTGTAAAATTTACAACATAAAACCTATATATCAATTATATTTATTTTTAATTTTTAATTTTTTTATAAATTAAATATAATTGAGTTTTAAAAAGATAAATTTTAGGAAATATATTTGATTATGTTTGGAAAATGAATTTTTTAAAAAATAATTTTTTCTTAACTAATTAATGTTTTGAAAAATCTAAATACAATTTCTTTGGGGTTATGTACTAAATATCTTGATATATTGGTTAATATTATAGATTTATCCCCATATCTCCTAAAAATCAATTATGAATAAAATGAAAGAATAAAATAACCAAATTTTCTTATCAATATAGATTTTAGATCAATATTTTTTTATTCCATTGTTTTGAAATCATATTCTCGTGTTATCTACAGATTATTTTTAATTGTTGAAATTATAAGATTATGGAATTTTATTTCCTTGTAAAAAGATTCTCTATACTCTTAACCAATATTTAAATAAAATATATATTTAACCCCATTAGTATTCCAACATTAAAATAGTATTTGATCATTTCAAACAACTATATTTGAGTTCACAAGTATTTAAAAATCATATATAAATTTTAAAAATAAGATGATGAAAAAAAGTATATAATGAAAATGAACCAAATAAGGTGTGATTTTGGGAATCAACAAAAGGTGAGATAAATATTATTAAAAATGAAAGCATTGAGGCCTAGAATAAGTCTATTCATGAAGTCTTTAGGAAATTTTATAGTATTTTATAGGAAGATTATATATTTTTTTGAGGTGGTTGTTTAATTTATTTTGGGGTGTCTTGAGTAAAAAAATTATTTATTGTCCAAGTATATGATTCAATTTGTTTTCTAAACCACGGTTCCATATATTGAAAATTATTTTTTATATGGATTGAAACCCATCATATAGTAAAGTATGATTGAGTTTTTTCCATAAAATCATTATGTTTAAAATTGTATATTTATAAAAAATGAATTGGAACTTGAAGAAAGTGTAAGTTAGTTCCATTGAATTATTTGATTCTTCCACTAATAATTTAAGTATTTGTCTAAATCTTGACATGATGATATTTCTAAAAGATATATAGTTACCTGTAATAATTATCCAAGAGTTCGATGATTGAAAATTTATTCATTGAACTAGTAAATTTTATAAAATTTATTGTGTTTAATTGTTATTGTCATTAAATTTTAATAAATATTTATAAATATAAATAATTTATCATTAATAGAGATAATATTATATATGTGGATTGAGAATCAGATAATATAAAATCGATGAAATTGGAGACTCATTGGCCACATCTCTTCATTTATCTCTTCTTTTTTACATTTATAGTTGCTGACAGACAATGTATTTATAGAGGTATTTTTAATAAGATACATCATTTAATATTTAGTGTATTACCTATGTAGAAACGAGTCATTAAAAAATTATTATGAAATATTAAACACACACTATAGGTTATGAAGTGTTGATTGAGGTTTCACTAAAATTGTTCTTTATTTTTCATTTGATTTATATAAAACCTATGTTTGTTAATCTTGACATGGGGTTTTATTACTTATTCTCTATATAAAAGGTATATGCGATTCATATAATACCAATCAATGGTATGAGGGAAATCAAGTACTTTTTTTGATTAATATGATTTGTTTTTAAATTTAAGAGAATTGTGATTTCAAATTGTATGAAATAGGGATATCAATGGACAAAAAATGACATGGATGGTGTGGTTGGTTAGTTTGGGAGTTGTATATGAGACGTATTGTGTATCTACCCTGAACCCAGTATTCAAAATTAAAAATAAAAAAAACATACAATTTTCAATTAAAATTCATTATTTTACACTATTAAAAAAAAATTGAAACTTTACATAAAAATATGAAAAATTCACCGTAATCTAATTTTGGTATTATGATTTAAAATAATGAAGTAATTTTTTTTAAAAAAATTATATAATTTTAAAATATTTATTTTAATTTTTGTGCACAGAGCGTGGCTAAACCATTTTTTAGAAAAAAAAAATATTTTTTTAGAAAACACTTATTTTTTTATAAATGATCATTATTTTATAACAAATAGATGTGTTTAAACTATATATTCTTAAAATTTAATTGATTATATTTATAACCACCGTTCCATAGACCAGGCAATCTCTAAAATATTAAATAACAATAATTATAGAATATTGATGTCCAGTAAAACTCAGATATGTGTGTAACACATTATATTTTAGAAACTCATTATTTTATGTAACATAAGATAAAAATAGTGTTGCATGTAATGAAATTTATTAAATAGATTTTATAAAGATAACATTAAATCTTATTTTGTTTCAATTTGTTCTATGAATGGTTTTCTATAAAAAATATAAATAATCAAATACAATGTTCTTTTTTAAGATTTTGGGGTGTTACATTCTCCCCACCATAAATAAATTACATCCTCACAATTTTTAAATTATCCCTAAAATCAAGGATTATAAATTTTAAAATTTATTTTTTGAAAAACACACATCCTAAAAGGGTTAATAAAATATCTTCTTAAAAAGGGATAAAGGGATGCGCAAAGGTTATATATAATAATACATAACTAGGTTTCTAAGTAGGAGAACATTAATAGAAAGTGAATATATGGAATTGGAAGAAAAGTGTAAATTTTTATATTGAGTAATTGAGAACTTATATCATAAAAATTGAATGATCAATGAAACGTCAAGGATATCAAAATGATAAATCAAATTGTTGTTGATAAGGATATTGATATCATAAAAATTATGGTAATAGGATAAAATTTTATTTCAAGATCCTTTTTCCTAAACTTGAGGAGTTATTTTACTTTCTATGAATGTAATTGAATATACTTTAGAAATTTCTATTTTATAATTAACATTTAATCCTTTGGTTGTTCTTTGATAAATTTTCAATTCATCCCTAAATCCAGAAAATGGATATATAAAAATTAATTTTGTATACCTAAAGCACTATAATTAACTTTTAATGGTTCATATTATATATAAATGGGTGACATGTCTATCAGTATATATCTAAATATTTTCAAAAACCAATATGGTTATCATACGTAAAATAATATAATAAATTAATCTCCAAACCTAAAAAGTAACACCACTAGTTCATTATTAATATTTATTTTACAAATTATTTAAATTAGATAATGACATATTAATCTGGACATCATTTAGGAAAATGTGTTTCACAAAAACCTTATCATCATTCGGTAATGGATTCAAGCCCCACAACCTTTTTGGATTCTTCTGGTTGTCACTTGGTAAGCATGTTGCCCTTTTTCTAAAACCGTATTAATATAATTTTTAATAGGTTCCAAAAAAAAACATGATGGACATCCATGAAATAAAATTAATCATTAAATAACCTTTTTACTAAGATTTTCAATAAAACATAATTTTTTCAAACTCTAATAATCTTATTTAAGGATTATTACAATTTCATTGATGATAATATTAACCCTAGTGGTTTTAAATACCTCTAAAATTTTGTGCATAAAATGAAAAGGAAGTATTCCTCAAATATATTTATTTATTTAAACATATACTTGCCATAAATTTCTCCAATTTTTTTAATCTTGGTAGACTCCCATCACATAAAAACTGAAACCAATTTTTCTGAATTTGAATGTATGATCAATATTGAACTCATAACCCACTATTTTATCCTTAAATATTATGTTAATGACTACATATATGATTCTAAAATTTAACAAAACACTTAGATATTCATGATTCCTATATCCAAAATATCATTTGTAAAATAATTCAACAATTTAATTCTTGAATCACAATACATAAATACTAACATTTTTATTTAAACAAGGGTCCTTCCTTGGTCTTTGGGTTAAATGTTAAGAGAGGGAATTAACTTGTATAATACCCAGGTTCTTCACATTTAACACAACAAAATATAAATGGATCCTTATGATGATATTTACTTCCTTTAATTTTACTCTTCATTTCTACCCAAAAATGCATTGCATTGTTCCCTTCCTTTCACAAATAAATCATTTTCCCATTCCATTGAAACACTTTCATGGGTGTCTCCTTATTTATTTCTTACATGAATGAAATTGATCCTTCTTGCCTCAATGTTCTCCATCACTCAAGCTCTAAATTAAATCTATACTTCTCTTCTTTACTAAGTCTAATATTTGGTTGACGTATAATTTATTAATCATATATTAGATTAGGAATAATTATGATATCTTTTAATAATATCATCATCCCATTTGGTTTCTCATATTCACCAAATTATCCTTTATGGTCCATGTTAACACAATTCCTTCAGGTTATATCCATTGACTAAAAACAAAAGTATAGTGTGAGAAACGACAATCTTAGTAGGGAACCCATATAGTATTTTATAGGATTTATAAATTATAAAACATTATTTTTATTATAGTACACCTTAGGTTTAACGTAGCTCACTTATTTTCATCATCTATTGAAATCCTTCATAATTGTTTGTAATGAAAATGTGAATTAACCTAAGCATATACATAAATAGTGTCATACTAGGTGTGTAGTTTGGCCCTTTTTTATACACCAAGTGATGACCAGGTCAAGACCAATGAACCATTTTTGGGGTTTTTACCCCTTGGTACATCTATTCCAAAACCATGACTACTTATTGTATCCAAACAGGTATGTATTGGCTGGAAAGACCACTTAATCACTACCATACCAAAAATTTAGTATGTTCTTCTATAATTATCTGAAAAGTATATTATAGTGTTAGGTTCCCTAATATTTATTTTCCTAAATCAATAACTTAATATTTTTTATTAAACTTTCTCTGATACCAACTGTAGTGATTCCAACCATGCTACTATGGAGTCGGTTCCTACTTTATTACATTGGCCTAAGATACAAATAATCATATCCCAAAGGGCCAAATAGTTTAGTATTCTAGGTAAAAGAGATAAATAATTGAGTCAATAAATACATATGAATAAAAAAATTAAAACATAATTTTTATATTTAATAAAAGTATTCCATCTAGAATATCCTTACATATCAAACATAGTAAACTTTGTAGATTCTTGATAAAGGAAACAAAATAAGGGTGATCTCAGATGCCCAGTAAGGGTCAACTATAAAAAAATCTATCATAAATAAAAATAAATAATCCACATGTAAAGGTAAATAACACAAATAAAATCTTCATTTAAATCAATTTACTATCTTTTTAAGATAATTAATAGTCAATATAGAAAGGTAAATAATTGAAAATATATTCCATTTAATTAATAACATGAGAATGAAATGAATCCATAGATAATATCATAGTGAAAGTATAATGGATAATAATAATAATTGAAATATCAATGAAGGTAATTATTAATTATTATAAATCATGTATTAGGAACATGCAAACCACTAATGTCAATATCTATCTTCTAAACAGTTTAAAACTTCATGAAGAAGCTCATTCATTTTTGGAAAAAAATTATTCTCTTGAGACCTATAATTACTTTGAGGGGCTATATAATTTCTGAACCCCACTAATCACTATTTTTCTAAATCATTACTCACATATAAAATGATCAATTTAATTTATAAACAATGTTATTTATCAATATTTCCCAAGTTAATCAAAAAACATTGAAAGTAAACACCGCATATAATAGTGATATATATTTTAAGAAACAAACATATACATGATAAATAATATGGATTTTTAGTGGAAATTTAATTTCCAATGATCATAAGAATGTGAATAATTCATGGGGAACTTAACAACTACAAATATGAAACAAGGAAATGAATGTCAATACTATTCTCAATCAAAATAATCATAAACCATCCAGTAAAACAATATGGATGAAATTAATAAAAAATATACACATTGGATTAAGAATAAGGGGGTTTTTTCATTAATGAATAGAAATACCAAAATATATATTTTAAAAATTCTTGAGGAAAATATCATTTTCATTTTGAAAATCGCATTTTAAAATATAAAACATTTTGAAAATACATTTCTTTGGAAGACACTTTTAAAAATTATGCATTTCTAAAATATTGGGAAAATGATTTATTTAAAAATTACCTAGTAAAATTATAAATTAATCTTTTAAGAATGTTGGTGTGTAATTTCGTACATGATATACAAGTTAAAAGAAACATTCCATTTTCACTCGTATAAAGTATAGAATAGTGTGCTTTTTAGAAAAAGAAAATAATATTCCCTTGAAACGGTTTTTTTTAATGGATAAAATTATATTTAAAAATTCATTTTTAAAATTTTAGAAATATTTTTTGAAAATATTTTTAGAAAACATGGTTTTGTAAGAAAAAATATTTCTAACCTAAGAGAGAAATGATGTCATATTTTCCAAAAAATATTTTATAAAACATTTTAAGTACCAAAGAGTGAAAAAATGGTAATATTACGTGAAAATATAATGAATAACTAGTATAAATGAAATATATTAGTTTTTAATATACAATTATGAAATAATTTCCTTCCCCTGTAATTTGAGAATAAAAAATCTCGATTAGAAAGAGATTGTGAAATAAACTATCACATTGACCATAATGTTGATTTTAGAAGTAATAAATGATTAAATTTTGATTCCACATAAAATAATTTTAATAAAAAAAATATAATCATAATTCATTATGCATTTAATATTATAATTTCAAAGACAATGATGAATAAATATAACCCAATGAAAATAAATTCAATTATATAATTCTATACCAATTGGTAACTTTTTACTCAATTCCCCTTAAATGAAATAATTTAAATTTAAACATCAAATACCATGAATAATTAAGTATTCATGATATTACATGACAAAGGGGAGTTTAAACACTATTAAAAATGAAATAGTTGTATAGAATTTTAATACGCCTCATTGAAATGAAGTTGAGATGAAATCAATTACCTCAAGATTAGTTTTTCTTAAACAAGATTTAAATTACCGTATTGTGATTTTAAACATGTAATTATCTTATTAAAAAATATTAATATTTATAATATCATATATGATCATTTTTATAACACTTTATCACACATTAATTAATAATATTTCATTATTTTCATTGTTTTGGGAGTTAATTTCTTTGTTTTCTCATGCATCTATCATCATGAAAGATCTGGTTCCTATACATATTATATAGTTCTATAATCCAAAAATATTAATAATGAAATAAATTTACTAATATTACATTAGTTTTATCTTAAAAAACAATTAATAAATATTGTTAGGAAAAATGAAATATGTTACGATCATGGAGATAGTTGGTTATACATAGGCATGAGTAAAATTTCCATTTATACCAATAATTATATAAAGGTTGTAACTAATGTTTTATATTTATAAAATTATTATAATATCATAATTAAAATGTTATATACTTAAACATATCAACCATGTTTTTTGGTGATGAAAAGAGAGTCACATCTCTTCGTGATGGCGGTAGTCCACATGTACAAGAACAATGTTATCATCTTTAAGTGAGTGAAAGGTAAGAGAGAAAATGTTATATGTTATATTCAAATAATGACATATATATCTTAAATATAATAAAATATTTCATTTATATAAAATATTATAATTAAATTTAATTTTATTATATTCTATGTAAAGCGTTAGTGAAAGAAAAATCGCATTGCTTCGTGAGGCGGTAGTCTGCCGTATGCATGAGTGACGATATATTATCCCCTATATAATGGAAGGTAAAAATTTATATATAATACAGTTTATAAAAATGTATAAATATTTAATAAATATCAAATATATAATTTAGATCCATTAACATACCCAACAGTTAAAGGTGGTAATGAATGAATGAATGACATCAGTTCGCGAGGTGGTAGTCCGCCATACCCACGAATTATGAATTCATAACCCATTTGATGGAATTTGAGATATTTTTAGGTAATTCCACTATTATAAAAACAAAATATTATATAAAACATACTGATGTTATTATATCAAAAAAATTAAATAATAATTTAATTAGGTGGATAAATAACTAAACTAAAGACGCTCGTCTCAGAACATTACATCGTCTTCAGGTATCCTCCTTAGGTTTGCACTAAATCCTTCATAGGTTAACTTTCTGACCAAAATAAGGATTTTTGGATGAGGCTATGTAAGTTTTGAATTCATTTTGTTAGTACATGGCTGAACCAAATAGGTGATAATGTTTGAATAAGAGAGGAGAGGGGAAAGCCTTTTTTAAGTGAGCTGAGTGGAGCACTTGTAATTTTTTTAAACATTCAGTGATATCCATGTTTTTATCATACCAAAAGATAAAAAATGGCCCATTATGATCCTAGAAGAGATAAGGTGGACATATTTCCATACAATAGGTGTTTGGTAAGTTGGTAGGTTACTTTTTTCCCTTATGTTCTTAGTTTAATCTCATAGTAAATACATCTATACCTTAACCGATGTAACTAATGTTTTATTATTTCCACTATTAGTAAAAAAATAAGTTATAATTATGAGAAATTATACATTATGATGATTAAAAACATAGCATCCAATTTTTTAAAATTTAATTCACATAATTATCAAAAAAAATTAAAATTAATCCCACATACGTGATAAGAAGGAGGGGTTTTCAAGAGAAAATGTTCAGATGTTTACAGTGTATTTATATCCAAATTCAATATGGAAGAGAATAAAATTATATGAATTAGATTAATTGAAATATAATTTAACTAATTTCAATTTCAAAAAAAAATTAATATTATAAATAATTTAAACAGAATGGCAATTTTAAATTAAAATTTAGTATTTCTCACTATTACTCAAAATATGAATCATTTCATAAAGATACCAAAAATTCAAGCTAATATAATTTGTAATTCTGATTTAAAAAAGGTTTTTTTTTCAAATAATTTTTTCTATAATTTTTAAAATTTAATTTTAAATTATGTGCAAAAAACATGACAAATTTCTAGAAAAAAATATGTTTTTCAGAAAACGTATCTTTTTATTATAAATAATCGTTATTTTATAAAAAATAAATGTGTGTAAAATATATATTTTTATAATCAAATTATTATTATTTATACCTTCCACTAAAATAGATATGATACAACTATTTTATTAAATAATAATATTAATAGTCTATTATTGTTTAGAAAAACTCAGCCTTGTGTGTAATGCAAGATTTAGAAGAAACTCTTATTTATGTGTAACATAAGATAAACTCAGTTTTGTGTTTAATGAAAGATGTTGAAGAGTTTTAAAAAATATATCATTATGTCTTAGGGTCTTATATTTTCTTCAAATCGTGGTGTTATTTGTCATATACATTATCTAATAAAACGTTCTTATTTTTTTAAATTTCGGGGTGTTATATCTTATATCATATAGTTTGATATAGTTAAAACAATGATGTCTAAAAAATAATGCATCTTATCACATATATGTTTTTTTTATTTTTTATACTATATATTAGTTGAAATTATTTATTTTATTCATATCATATAATATAAATATGGAATCTCAAAGTGTATAATGTCTACTATATAATATGATAAATAGGACTAGAGTTAAAAAACTCTAGGTTTTATAATATTTTCATTTTAGTGTTAAGATTAATAATACACTCTAAAATCAACATGTTGGATATGAGTTCTCTATTACAAAGGATTTACAAAAGGGAATCCAATAGAGTCACATTTTTCAAGATAATAAGTCACAAAATACAATTCAATGGAATTTTTTTTATGCATTTAAGAAATTTAATATAAATTATAAATTTCATATAATTTATAATATTTAGGTAATTTAAAACATTCATATTTAATTTATTAAGAGTTCATAAATGATTCGTTGAATTTATAACTTTCACGATTCAAATTATTAAATATTCATTAAATATTTAATATAATAAATAGAATTGGTTCATATTTTTAGAACATCTTAAAAACCATTGCACGTATTACATTTGACTATAAAAAAATTAGATAAAATATATTTCTAAAGTATATATATTTTATTTCATTGTTTTAAAATATGTAATGTTATAGAAAATGTGGATTTTTTACATTATAAAGTATATAGTATTTTATGAATTTAGATATAAGATATGGGATATAAATAGTTCATATTTTTAGTTAATTATATGATTTATGAATATGAAAAACTATTAGTTACCATCCAATTTATGAACAATAAGTCCTCATATTTATTTTTGAATATTGAAAATATCTAGATTCCATGCTTTGAATTTCAAATTGTTTTCATCTTAAAGTTTGTCATGAACTCCTTCCCCATACGGTATACCCGTTCTAGGATCGCAATGTGAGAAAATAGATAGTGATCCCCGAGTCCCGCCTCCAGTAGGCCCTGGGATGGTGACTAACACCAAGGGTATAGTAAACACCCAAATGGTAGGCATTTCCCTCTTAAAGAACCCATGTGAAAGAGAGAGATAAGACAGACACCAACCAACTCCAACTGCAATATAAAAGAAATACCAAGTACACATATGTAATGTCATAAACAACTACTACACATGAAAGTAAAAACTACAAGTACCGAAGGAAAGTAAAACCAATAGCAACTACGATGCCCGAACAGATCCTACAACCCCAAGCTAGTAGTAACCAGTCTGATCTCCAACCAGCTCCAAGTGACCTAAAAATAGTTTATATGTACATAGGGTGAGTATAATAGTCTACTCAGTAGTATCCTCCATGTTTCCTCTTGTGCAAAAGTAAATAAAGAATGCTAAAGCACAGTGAACAAAAAGTGAAACTAAATCATCACCTAAACAAGTATACTGAGTTCCCAACCTCACCATGGATACTCTCACTAAGTATCGCATATAATAGTATATAATATAATATATAATATCAAGGGTAACCTTATACCACTCTCCCACTAGTTGGCCGCTTTGCCTCAACATCGCACTTCCTATTCCATCTCTCTTCAAACAGGCTTGCCCACAGACACCTGGGTATAGCACCACAACATGCACCTCATGCAACAAAACCACCACGTCCGCATAACCAAAGTAACTGGGTAGTTTCTGGGAGCTTTCACTACTCGTGTAATGTGTATCACACATCAGATATTAAAACTCAAGCCATTATTTCCCATACACTGAGAAAGGCTCCTCAAGCCATCATAGCCTATACATGTTACACCTAGAGTAGTCCATAGGAAACTATATCCAGAATATATGGGTGTGAATAACCAAAATCCATTACTATAAGGCCCCAGCCTTAAACCTTACTTAATCTTGAGTTATTACAAGATTACACATTGAGGATCTTTTCGGGTTTAGAGTTTTAGAGAATTAGATCATAAAACTTGCATTACATTCCACATATAAACAAAGTGGTTACATAAAGATAGTATTATTCTTTCCCATCAATGGAAACATATTTAAAATAAAACATGGATTCTTTCTTGACACTTCCTTGACACTATCATCATATCATGTACCTTTCCCTTGACCTGTGAAAAACATTTCAAAAAAACTTGGGATGAGCATAAAAAGCTCAGTAAGGGATATAAAAATACGGAAAGGAAACATGGGTACATTCATACATAAGAATGAAATCATACTTTACCCATAAAACATAAGCACTTTAACATACCTCATCAAATCATGAATAAATCATATAAATCATAAGACATAAAGGTAACTTGAGGCATTCAAAACATTCTTACGTAGGGAGTAACCCAATTGGTTACGTTTGGAATACCAATCATAGTATATTCCCTAAATCTCTTCGGAGAAACCTTAATGTTACACTCCTTCACGTTACCCAATGCATTGGAGAGCTATATCGGGCTCACCCGCCCTTAGTTTATCACAGAACCACCTGTCTTCATAATAATACCCAAGAACCTCAACATAATCGTATCACATAAAACATGTATAAAGGAAACATAACATTTCCACGTTTCAATCACAAGATATCAATAAAACACATCGATATAAAAACATTATGAAAACCATTTTCAATACCAAAATAAAAGAAAAGTAAAACATGGTATTTATTTTTCTTTTTAAAAAAAGGTATGGCTTGTAGAGGAAGCCGAAACTCAAATAATGGTCACGGTGGTGGAGAAGTCGTTGTCGCCGCATACGTATGACAAAAACATTCCCTTTTATCGTTTAGCAAACGCTTCGTATAAAAAATATTCCTTTTGAATAAACGTAAAAGTCAAAGGGGTTTACACACCGTATAAAAGAAGGTTGTGTATAAAACAAAATATGCCTCAATGAAAAGAGATTGAGACGAAGTCCCATACCTCGGGTCTGACTTGACTCAATCATTCTTTAACGTCCTGAATAATAAACTTAAGTTAATTTATACCTACTTAAGAACTTTTTTCAAGTTCATTATTCCTTTTATATCACTTATTACCATGTCATGAACACTATGTAATTATTTAAGTTATTAACGGTCGTTTTAACGATCATTGGTACTTGAGTCAAAAATATGCTCTTTATAATTACATGTTGTTCATTTATATATTATATCTAGAGTTATAATCATGATTTAGATATCATATATATCATATATATCCAGTATATAAATGAATTTATAATATTACATAATCATTTAGAGGTAAGAAATGAAATGCACCGTTCATGGAGACGGTAAGACGTACGTACGCATGAACGCTACTTTCATTTCTATTTCGTATTTTATAGAATGGAATCATAATGATATAAAAGTATATTATAATTCCAGTATAATAGCATATATAATATCATAGTTCCATCCTTTATACGTCCCACATATGGTATTTAACGAATCAAATCACTTTGAGGGGCGGTAGTCCGCACTTCCTTAAGTGAAGATATCACGTTTACCCATAATGGAAACCATAAAGGTATGACCAAAAAGAAAAATACAGAAGCTTAAGGAAAACATAAACATATTATATATCATATATAAATATAGTGACATCTTAATGGCCATCTTTGAAGGTGTTAAATGAATGTTGAACAATCATCATTTCGGGAGGCAGAAATTCACCATCCACGGAAACATAATGTTCTTTAACCATTAGATGTAGGTGTGTGTGAGTTTAGCTATAATCCTTCTTATAAAAACATCATAGTATATTTAATATACTGTAGTTGTTACAAAATAAATGAATAAAAAGAGTTTAGGGGGTTGGAGAAGCAAAATAATACAAAACAACACAAGTGAAGACATTACCTTAAAATCGGGTAACTCTCTTAGATTTGAGCTCAAAGGCTTCCTTGGGAAGACTTATGCCCAAAGTAAGGCTTCAAGGAGTAACAGAGGTAAGTGTAGAGATAAAATGGTCAGGGGTTGGCCAAGCCAAAGGCTTTGGGAGTTTGGGTAAGGAGGTAGAGGTGGGGGCCTTTTATAAGAGGAGAGGAGGGGCACTCTTGGAAAGTAAAGAAATGTTATATTATTTTGAAATGAGTTTCGGATTCAAAAGGTCCCACATTGATATAATTCGAGGGTAAGGTGATAAGGGTTCTAAATACACCCATTAAATAGGTTTTTGACATGTGTAGTTCATATATTCTACATTATAATTTCATTTTATTTAAATCCTTTATTAATGAGGTAATCGCTGCATCATCATGATGTCATAAATAATTTAATTTATTTAATGTCTAAAAATTATAAAAAAATAATATGATGTATAAAATCTTTTTATATTTCCAATGACTATTTATAATAAAAAATCTGACTTGTATAACCCCATTTAAAAATTGTTTTAGTAAAATATCTCATGTTTGTGTCATTTTTACTTTACATTAAATACAAAGTTATTTATTTTTCATTTCCCAACAAAAGTGGATCCATGGGGTCCCCAAGTTGACCCATGGATTGTCTTGGTAGGCCATGACACATCCAATGAGGGTAGGACATGTGTCAAGCTCATATCATTTTATTAAAGCATTATTTTTACCTTAAACTACACTAATTACCTCTAATCGCGATTAAGAACTTAAGAGTTACTATTCACCAAAAAATTATTTTAATCTCATTGAACCACATTTTAATTCTTAATAACAACCATGTATGTAGGATTTTTGAAATTCAAAACACAGAAGTGGTAAAATTTCATTTAAACGAAAAATCAGTTTTTATAAGTTCCACTTAGTGGTTTCACTATTCATCAAAAATTGAAGTTTTTCAGAAAAATACCAAAACTTCACCCTAAGATATATTTGATATTCCGAATTCAAAAATGAAGTCCATTTTACAAAATTCACAACATATAAGTTGCATTAATTAATTTAATAACTAATTCCCGCTGTCAGAGCAAATAGCGTGTTTTTATGAAACAATAAGTATCAAAAGATTGACACTAGTTTAAGTCTGATTTCAAAGTGAAATTAATTCCAACGACCACTATTGGATTTAATGGTAAAAATATATTCTAATTTCACTTTAAAACCAATTGAAAAGATAATCTAATCATCTTAAAAAATTAGATTAAAAAGAGGTTTTGAATTAAAATACAACATTTTACAATATTCATTAAAAAACGAACTTTATCAGAAAGATACCAAAAATTTACACAAAGTAAATTTTGATGTCCCAATTCTAAAGAAAAGTTATATTTGGTCCAATAGAATTTATAAGATCGATCAAAACTATATTTAATGACGGTTCGCCGTCAAAAGGTGATAAGTGGACCTTTCGTGAAAATTAGAGTATATAAGCCTAAAATATAATTCTTTTCATATTTTAAGCCTTTATCCTTTATTAGATAAACGTAAAAACATTTAACAAACATATATAATCATATTTTAGTTATTTCTATCCATTCCCGCCAGTACAACGGCTATGTGTTAACTAACATTTAAAATAATATTATTTTATTATTACTGTGCAACGTAAGTTTTCAAAGGAACTCATCGTTGCATATCGGGTACGCTATCGATCATAGAAACCCCTTTAAAGTAAAATTAATATTTAATTCGTAAATATTAATAAATATGAAAATTATTTATTCTTTATTTACCTGGGATGTTACATCCTTCCCCCCTTTTGGGAATTGCGTCCTCGCAATTTTATTCACTTATCAAAATAAGTGGGGGTATTTATCCCTCATAGCATTTTCAGATTCCCACGTTGCCTCTTCAACCATATGGTTTTTCCAAAAAACCTTTACCTGGTGAATTACCTTATTTCGCAATACTTGCTCTCTTCGGTCAAGAATCTGGACTGGTTGTTCTTCATAAGAGAGATTCTCTTCCAGCTGAACTACCTCTGGACTCAAAACATGAGATGGATCTAGAATATACTTTCTCAGCATCGAAACATGAAAAACATTGTGTACCTGAGATAAACTCGGAGGTAATGCCACCCGGTATGCAACTGATCCAACTCTCTCCAGAATTTCATATGGTCCAATAAACCTTGGACTCAGCTTTCCTTTCTTACAAAATCTCATCACACTTTTCCAAGGAGAAACCTTGAGAAAAACATGATCACCTACCTCGAAAGATAGATCCTTCCTCCGGTTATCCGCATAACTCTTCTTCCTGCTCTGAGATGTTCTCATGTGCTTCTAAATCAGCTGAACTTTTTCTTCCATCTCTTCTACCAATTCTGGTCCCATCAACTTCCTTTCACCCACTTCATCCCATAAAGCTGGAGTTCGAAACCGCTTCCCATATAATGCCTGAAATGGTTCCATCTGTATACTGGAATGAAAACTGTTATTATATGAAAATTCAACTAAAGAAATATGTTGGTCCCAACTTCCCGGATAATCCATAGAGCAAGAACGTAGCATATCCTCCAATGTCTGAATTGTTCGTTCTGACTGCCCACCTGATTGAGGATGAAAATCTGTACTAAAATTTAATTCAGTACCCAACGACTTCAGAAGGCCTTTCCAAAAGTTAGAAGTGAACCTAGGATCACGATCAGATACAATGGAGAGGGGAACTCCATGTAACCTGACTATCTCTTTAAGATACAAATGGGAAAGTTGATATAGGGAAAAAGTATCTCGTGTAGTAAGTAAATGAGGAGATTTAGTCAAGCGATCAATAATAACCCAGATTGCATTATTACCTCGAGATGTCTTCGGTAATCCCACAACAAAGTCCATGGATATATTCTCCCATTTCCACTCCGGCACTGGTAAAGGCTGAAGCATCCCTTTCGGTAACTGCCGCTCTGCTTTAACCTATTGACATGTCAAACACTTCACAGTAAAATCAGCAATATCTCTTTTCATTCCATCCCACCAGTAATACTCCCGCAGATCTCTGTACATCTTAGTACTGTCAGGATGAACTGAAAACGGAGAACTATGAGCTTCACATAACAACTCTCTCTTCAACTGTGAATCACAAGGCACACACAATCTCTTCCCAAATCTCAAAACACAATCATTATCAATGTTGAATTCAGGAAACTTACCTTTCTGAACCAGCTCCACCTTTTTCTGCAACTCACTGTCTTGCTTCTGTGCTTGCTTGATTCTATCTGATAGAGATGATCTCACTGATACCTGAAACAAAACAGAAGAACTTCCTGCACCAACAACTTCTATGCCAAAGTTCATCAAATCCTTAACCAAAGGATCACGTTCTAAACGCAACATTTCTAAAGAAGCATTACTTTTTTGACTCAAAGCATCAGCCACTATATTTTCTTTTCCCGGATGGTAATGAATTGTACAATCATAATCCTTGATTAATTCCAGCCATCTCCTCTGTCTCATGTTTAACTCTTTCTGAGTGAATATATACTTTAAACTTTTGTGATCAGTATATATTTCACACTTTACTCCATACAAATGATGCCTCCAAATTTTTAAAGCGAAAACAACAGCAGCTAATTCCAAATCATGTGTAGGGTAATTTACCTCATGAGTTTTCAACTGTCGTGAAGCATAAGCAATTACCTGATCATTCTGCATTAGGACGCAACCAAGTCCTTTCAATGAAGCATCACTGTATATAACAAACTCACCATTCCTGGAAGGTAGTGCCAAAACTGGAGCATTCACCAATCTTCTTTTCAATTCCTGAAAACAATCATCACATTCTTTTGTCCAGATAAACATAACACCCTTCTGAGTTAGCTTAGTCATTGGACTAGATAACCGTGAAAAATTTCTAACAAACCTTCAGAAATAGCCTGCCAAACCAAGGAAGCTATGAATCTCAGTTACATTTGTGGGTCTTGGCCATTATTCAACAACCTTTGTTTTTGCAGGATCAACAGTTATCCCATATTTAGAAACAATATGACCACGGAAAGAAATTTGTTACAACCAAAACTCACACTTGTGGAATTTTCCATACAGTTTATTTTCTTTTAAGGTTTGCAAGATAACCCTTAAATGTCTTTCATGATCCTCTTTACTTTTAGAAAACACCAAAATATCATCAATGAAAACCACCACAAACTTATCCAATAACTCATGGAAAATTCTATTCATTAAGTCCATGAATACAGAAGGTGCATTGGTTAGCCCAAAAGGCATTACTACAAATTCATAATGGCTATATCTTGCACGAAACGCAGTCTTCGGAACATCTGCTTCCTTTACCTTCAGTTGATGGTACCCCGATCTCAAGTCAATATTTGAAAAATACTGTGCTCCCTGGATCTGATCAAACAAATCATCGATATGAGGCAAAGTCTCATTGAACCATATTTCTTTTTAACAAATAAAACAAGAGCACCCCATGGTGATGTGCTAGGTCGAATGAAACCTTTCTCTAATAAATCTTGTAATTGCTCCTTCAACTCTAAAAGTTTAATTTGAGCCATTCGATAAGGGGGTTTTGAAATTTGCTTAGAATCAGGAACTAAGTAAACAGTAAACTCAACTTCCCGATCTGGTATTATTCCAGGCAACTCATCAGGAAAAACATCAGGATACTCATTTACCACTGGCACATCATTAATCTGAACAGTTCCTTTATTTTCAACGATGTGTGCAAGGTAACATTCATTTCCATCTTTTACAAGTTTCTTGGCCTCTTGATAAGTTATCAACAGTAAGGGTTAATTCTTGTACACAAACTGAAAGTCTTTCTGAAAAGAAACTTCTTTAGCTCTACAGTAAATCTTGGCATGGTAAATAGAGATCCAATCCATACCCAGGATAACATCAAACTCTACTAGAGGTAGAACAATAAGGTTTGTAAGTAGGTTCTTTCCACAGATAAGGATAGGAAGATTCTTATAAATTCTTTTTGCCTCAATATTTCCCCCAGGTGATTTTACCAAAAGTTCAGGAGTCATTTCTTGAGATGGTATTCCCATTTTACTAGAAAAGGTTTCAGAGATGAAAGAATGTGTAGACCCCAAATCAAACAACACACTGGCATAATCTTCAAAAACAAACAAAGTACCTGATACAACTTCATTTGATGGCCCGATATCTGCTGAAGTAGTTGAAAAGGATTTCACCACCCCTTTCTGCTTGTAGTCTAACTGCTTCCCATCACCCAATCTCTTTGTCGGACACTCGTTTACATAGTGACCCATCTCATTACACTTATAACATTTCACTAACTGTAAATCAAATTTGGTCTTACCATCACCATGATCTTTTCCAGTGCAATCACGAGCCTTATGTCCCAACTTACCACGTCAGTAGCACTTTCCAGAATTTAGAAGACATTCCCCAGCATGCCTTTTTCCACATTTATCACAAACTAGAAACTTGGTTTTCTTACCATCAGACTTTTTTGAAGAATTCTTACCTTTCTCCTGCCATCTCGGTCTCTTCTTCTGTTGGTTGTTATAGAACACTTGATCATCGGAAAACTCCATTTCCACCTTCTCAGCACATCTAACAAGCTTTTCATAACTTTTAAACTCACAAGAAGCTAATGCCCTTCGATATTTTGGCTTTAATCCTGAGTAAAAACGATTGATTTTACTATCAAGGTCTCGAATAAAATTTAGAGCATACCTTGCCAATCGAGTGAACCTTTCTTCATAGGTAGCCACTAAGTCTTCCTCTTGCCTCAATTCCAAGAATTTATTTTCCATCCTAAGTCAAATAGCCTTAGGAAAATACTTCTCAAGAAACATACCTTTGAATTCATCCCAGTCAAGAGCATCAATCTCATCAGCGTCCCTGATATTTTTAAGCATAGACCACCACTGATCTGCCTCACCCTCCAAACGGTAAATAGCAAGACTAACCTTTTGATTGTCTGAACACCCCATGACCTCGAAAATCTTCTCCAGTGATTTAATCCACCCTTCAGCTAACACAGGGTCAGATGATCCTCTGAATGATGGGGGATGCTGCCTCATGAAATGTTCCACCACTGACATGTTCCTCTGCGGTTGATCTGGCTGATCTTGTGCATGGATACCACCACCATTTATCGCTTGAGTCAACTGCGCCATTACTGCAACAAACTGTTTAGTTCCAATTCCGACCATCTCAGGATGCTGATTCGGAAGGTTATTTCCTTCTGTATGCCTTCCTAGAACTTCTCCCTTGTTTCCTCTACAGAAAACCATTCTGAACAAACATGTCTTAGATGAAGCAACATGGTAATATTCAAATACTATATCACTTCAATTTGACCATAAAAAAATATTTTTGGATAATAGAATTCTAACTCCTAATGTTATCTAAACCGACCTTTGATACCAACTATAAGGCCCCATCCTTAAACCATACTTAATCTTGAGTTATTACAAGATTACACATTGAGGATCTTTTCGGGTTTAGAGTTTTAGAGAATTAGATCATAAAACTTGCATTACATTCCACATATAAACAAATTGGTTACATAAAGATAGTATTATTCTTTCCCATCAATGGAAACATATTTAAAATAAAACATGGATTATTTCTTGACACTTCCTTGACACTATCATCATATCATGTAACTTTCCCTTGACCTGTGAAAAACATTTCAAAAAAACTTGCGATGAGCATAAAAAGCTCAGTAAGGGATATAAAAATACGGAAAGGAAACATGGGTACATATATACATAAGAATGAAATCATACTTTACCCATAAAACATAAGCACTTTAACATACCTCAACAAATCATGAATAAATCATAGAAATCATAAGACATAAAGGTAACTTGAGGCATTCATAACATTCTTACGTAGGGAGTAACCCTCTTGGTTACGTTTGGAATACCCATCACAGTATATTCCCTAAATCTCTTCGGAGAAACCTTAACGTTACACTCCTTCATGTTACCCAATGCATTGGAGAGCTATATTGGGTTCACCCGCCCTTAGTTTATCACAGAACCACCCGTCTTCATAATAATGCCCAAGAACCTCAACATAATCGTATCACATAAAACATGCATAAAGGAAACGTAACATTTCCACCTTTCAATCACAAGATATCAATACAAGACATTGATATAAAAAAATTATGAAAACCATTTTCAATACCAAAATAAAAGAAAAGTAAAACATGGTATTTAATTTTTCTTTAAAAAAAAGGTATGGCTTGTAGAGGAAGCCGAAACTCAAATAATGGTCACGGCGGCGGAGAAGTCATTGTCGCCGCATACGTACGACAAAAACATTCCCTTTTTTTGTTTAGTAAATGCTTCGTATAAAAAATATTTCTTTTGAATAAACATAAAAGTCAAAGGGGATTACACACCGTATAAAAGAAGGTTGTGTATAAAACAAAATATGCCTCAATGAAAGGAGATTGAGACGAAGTCCCATACCTCGGGTCCGACTTGACTCGATCGTTCATTAACGTCATGAATAATAAACTTAAGTTAATTTATACTTTCCTAATAACCTTTTTCCAGTTCATTATTCCTTTTATATCACTTATTACCATGTCATGAACACTATGTAATTATTTAAGTTATTAACGGTCGTTTTAACGATCATTGGTACTTGAGTCAAAAATATGCTCTTTATAATTACAAGTTGTTCATGTATCCATTATATCCAGAGTTATACTCATGATTTAGATATAATATATATCATATATATCCAGTATATAAATGCATTTATAATATTACATAATCATTTAGAGGTAAGAAATGAAATGCACCGTTCATGGAGACGGTAATCCATACGTACGCATGAACGCTACTTTCATTTATATTTCGTATTTTATAGAATGGAATCATAATGATATAAAAGTATATTATAATTCCAGTATAATATCATATATAATATCATAGTTCCATCCTTTATACGTCCCACTTATGGTATTTAACGAATCAAATCACTTTGAGGGGGCGGTTGTCCGCACTTCCTTAAATGAAGATATCACGTTTACCTATAATGGAAACCATAAAGGTATGACCTAAAAGAAAAATAAATAAGCTTAAGGAAAACATAAACATATTATATATCATATATAAATATAGTGACATCTTAATGTCCACCTTTGAAGGTGTTAAATGAATGTTGAACAATCATCGTTTCGGGAGGTAGAAATTTACCATCCACGGAAACAGTATGTTCTTTAACCATTAGATGTAGGTGTGTGTGAGTTTAGCTCGAATAATTCTTATAACAACATCCTAGTATATTGAAGATACTGGAGTTGTTACAAAATAAATGAATAAAAAGAGTTTAGGGGGTTGGAGAAGCAAAATAAAACAGAACAACACAAGTGAAGACATTACCTTAAAATCGGGTAACTCTCTTAGATTTGAGCTCAAAGGCTTCCTTGAGAAGACTTCTTCCCAAAGTGAGGCTTCAAGGAGTAAGAGAGGGAAGTGGAGAGATAAAATGGGCAGGGGTTGGCTGAGCCAAAGGCTTTGGGAGTGTGGGTAAGGAGGTAGAGGTGGGGGCCTTTTATAAAAGGAGAGGAGGGGCACTCTTGGAAAGTAAAGAAATGTTATATTATTTTGAAATTAGTTTCGGATTCAAAAGGTCCCACATTGATATAATTAAAGGGAAAGGTGATAAGGGTTCTAAATCCACCCATAAAATAGGTTTTTGATATGTGTAGTTCATATATTATACATTATCATTTCATTTTATTTAAATCCTTTATTAATGAGGTAATCGCTGCATCATCATGATGTCAAAAATAATTTAATTTATTTAAAGTCTAAAAATTATAAAAAATACTATGATTTATAAAATCTTTTTAGATTTCCAATGAATATTTATAATCAAAAATATGACTTGTATAACTCCATGTAAAAATTGTTTTAGT
The DNA here is from genome assembly GCA_963277665.1 of Viscum album. Taxonomy (NCBI): domain Eukaryota; kingdom Viridiplantae; phylum Streptophyta; class Magnoliopsida; order Santalales; family Viscaceae; genus Viscum; species Viscum album. Next base: position 236,434,364 of record OY728146.1, read on the forward strand.
AAAACATCTCATGTTTGTGTCATTTTTACTTTACATTAAATAAAAAGTTATTTATGTCATTTCCCAACCAAAGTGGCTCCTTGGGGTCCCCAAGTTGACCCATGAATTTTCTTGGTCTTCCATGATACATCCAATGAGGGTAGGACATGTTTCAAGCTCATCTCATTTTATTAAAGCATTATTTTTACCTTAAACTACACTAATTACATCTAATCGCGATTAAGAACTTAAGAGTTACTATTCCCCAAAAAATTATTTTAATCTCATTGAACCACATTTTACTTCTTAATAACAACCATGTATGTCGGATTTTTGAAATTCAAAACACAGATGTGGTAAAATTTCATTTAAACGAAAAATCAGTTTTTATAAGTACCACTTAGTGGTTTCACTATTCATCAAAAATTGAAGTTTTTCAGAAAAATACCAAAACTTCACCCTAAGCTATATTTGATATTCATAATTCAAAAATTAAGTCCATTTTAAAAAATTCACAACATATAAGTTGCATTAATTAATTTAATAATTAATTCCCACTGTCAGAGTAAATAGCGTGTTTTTATGAAACAATAAGTATCAAAAGATTGACACTAATTTAAGTCCGATTTCAAAGTGAAATTAATTAAAATGACCAATATTGGATTTAATGGTAAAAATATATTCTAATTTCACTTTAAAACCAATTCAAAAGATAATCTAATCATCTTAAAAAATTAGATTAAAAAGAGGTTTTGAATTAAAATACAACATTTTACACTATTCATTAAAAAAATGTACTTTATCGGAAAGATACCAAAAAATTACACAAAGTAAATTTTGATGTCCCGATTCTAAAGAAGAGTTATATTTGGTCCAATAGAATTTGTAAGATCGATCAAAACTATATTTAATGACGGTTCTCCGTCAAAAGGTGATAAGTGGACCTTTCGTGAAAATTAGAGTATATAAGCCTAAAATTGAATTCTTTTCGTATTTTAAGCCTTTATACTTTATTAGATAAATGTAAAAACATTTAAAAAACATATATAATCATATTTTAGTTATTTCTATCCATTCCCGCCAGTACAATGACTACGTGTTAACTAAAATTTAAAATAATATTATTTTATTACTAGTGTGCAACGTAAGTTTTGAAAGGAACTCATCATTGCGTATCGGGTACTCTATCGATCATAGAAACCCCTTTAAAGTAAAATTAATATTTAATTCGTAAATATTAATAAATATGAAAATTATTTATTCTTTATTTACCTGGGATGTTACAATTACAGCCCTCTACACACATATATGGGGAAAACTAACTGTTGTGCCAACCAGCATAAGTAACTACAAAGAGAAGAGAGCGAGGCCAAAGGGGGTAGTCAACCATCCATCATCCCACTAGAATGCTGGGGAAAACACCCCTAGGTCTCAGAATACCTAGGGTGTCAGTTTCCCTAACTTACAGGGTGGAGTAGTGTATAAAAAAGCAAAAATTACATAATATATTATATCTCACAACCACACTATGGGCATAACCTAGTTTTATAATCAACTGCAGCTAACGTATCTCGGACCCCTGACTTCCACTGATAAGACTAGGTATCCTATAATCACACAACCATTTAAATAGATTTATTATATTAATTCATTCCATTTTTATAAGTTTCAATTTATATTAATTAAATCTTTAAACATTAATTAACCATTATCAATTCCACATTACAATTCATTAGAATCACACCCAAATTCCATTGTTCTTTTAAATTGAGACCTCAACATTGCATCCCAGCAAGCTCCAACCCCATGGGTTAACATCATGTATTCAATCATTTATTAACCATATTATTACTTTCCCATATTCCCAAGCATTCTAAAAAACATTATAATATTATAAACATAAGGGGTTCAACATGATGAGTAGTTGAACTACCTTTCGATTATTTTCCACCAATAGTAATAGTATAGACCCATCCTCCCTCGAAATGCTAAAAACCGAAATATCGTGGCATACCCCATGCGTCTTCTCCCATTTCAGAAGGAGGGAAAGAAATACCAGCTCCTTTGAGTAGTGGGGAAAGTAATGCATTAAACAACTAACAAGATTCATAAATCATCCAAACATTCACATCCAACCTGTTATATCATCTCTGGTGTCCTCCCCGACACCCACATGCATAAAATGATGCATCTCTCCACTCTAGACGTCAACTACTACCACAACCAATGGGCCTCCCTGCCCCCACATATCACAACAGCCATCCAGGCTCACATCACAACACAAGAATCAAGGAAACAAACATCATATCAATGGGGATCTTGGCCCTTAAATAAGGAATTCTTACTTCACACAAAATGATCTCTGGAAACTCCAAGTATATTGCTCTTGGAATTTTCAAGAAAGTGGGTAACTAAAAATCTTATGAGGAATTACCTTTTTATCAATCAGTTAGTTATTTAATTCATCTGGAATAAACTGATTTATTATTCATAGGTTTCAACGATGGGAAATGTAAATAGTAAGCTATCACAAATCAATTAAACATGCTTACTGAATCAATTTTATTAACAAAAAATTACAACAAGAAGATCTAGATTCATTTATATACCTCTTTATCTTTTACAGTAAATTTAAAATTAATCCTAGTTTAAGTTCTTTACCAATTTCCATCCAGAACAAATATCTAAACAGATCAAGCATAGATATCTCACTTTCTAGAAAAACAAGAGGCAATAAAATACGATCGATATAGATTTATTTATCCGGTTCAAATATTTATTATGTCAATTCCATTATGATCCAGTGGGTTAAAAGATGATAACTCAAAATTTTCACATAAAATAAAAGAGAAGCAATGAACACCCTACCTCAAACGGTTCATGACATTCGTTATACGAGAACGATCCATGCAATGGATTGAAATCTCTTCCCTCGTGACAATTGCATCCACCCGAGGATGCCGCGACACAATAACACCGACCAAAACCCAAGAAAAGTCCATTAGAAGCATGGAGATCACATTTCATAACAAGGAAAGGAGAAAAAAGGGGAATAGTATCAAATAAAATACAATAACGAAGGTAGATCATACCTTTTATCGATGATGGATCGACACATGCTTCTTTCACAAAAACATGGGGTGCAGATGTAGCAGGAAGAAACTTCACGGGGAATGATCCAAGGATTAATGTTTGATCATGCTGCTTCTATGGGAATAAGGAATGGTTTGATCATCTCACACCAGGGAACAAGAAGGTAGAACAAGGGAAGAAGATATCTTGTCCCTTTAGATGATTTAACGGAGTAGTAGTTTAAGATACTCTGGATTTTCCATTAAAAGTAGATCACATTAAAACACACAGTTTGACCAAGTAAATTTATCTAGAGATTTAGGAAAATTAATATAGGAATTATGGATTTGAATCAGCCTTAAATCCCTTTAATCAAGGCCTTGAATGCATTTTACGTCAAAGAAAACATCAAAGTGGCGAAACTGTAGGAAGCTAGAACCATTGTACACCTATTAATGCTAGAGACACCATTCATCTACCAATGCTGGAAACACTATTCACAAATGACTCACCGACACCAATGTCACTGTTCACAAAATTACTCACTGAAACTGATGACACAGTTCAAAAAATGACTCACCGACACCTATGACATTATTCACAAAATGACTCACCGAAAATGTTGACACTGTTCACAAAATGACTCACTAACATCGATGACACTGTTCACAAAATGAATCACCCAAACCGATGCCACTGTTCACAAAATGACTCAACAACACCGATGAAACTGTTCAAAAAATGACTCACTGACACTGATGACACTGTTCAGAAAATGACTCACCAACACTAATGACACTGTTCACAAAATGAATCACCGAAACTAATGACATTGTTCACAAAATGACTCACCGACATCGATGACATTGTTTACAAGATGAATCACCGATATAGATGACATTGTTCACAAAATGACTTACCAACACCGATGACACTGTTCACAAAACTGGAAACACTATTCATAGAACTAGAAATTTAGAAAAGTGTTGGGGATAAGTCACTGAGACCTCCCAGAACAACTATGACACCAAATTTCAACAAAGGAATAAACCAGATGGGATGGGGCCATTACATCAGATACCTCTCAAAACATTCTCCTCCTAGATAATTCAAAACCAACCTAAAAAGGAAATAGAAAAGGGGTTTGAACAACCACCCATCGAGATACCTCTCAAAAGAGATAAAGTCATAAGAAGCAACAAAATAAATACATCTTATAAACACAAAAGGTCTATAACCACAACGTGAAAATTGTTACATGAAAAGATTTAAACATCAAACAACTTTGGATACAGAGCAAGTATCTACGACTCACATTCCCAGGTACTCTTCTATACGCCACCATGTCGCCAAAATACATGAACCAAGGGGATAGAACACCCGCTCAACACCTTCTCTTTGCAGTCTTGGATCTCCAAAGACCTCTCCTCAAAAGTTGCATCATCATCAACTTCAAACTCTCCCCAATCGATGATGTGAGAGTCATCATAAAGATAATGATGAAGCTGTGACACATGAAAAACATCGTGTATCCGGATCATATGTGGGGGAAGTGCTACTCGATATGCCATGGCTCCAATGCAAGGCAACATCTCGAAAGACCCAACAAACCGGGGAGAAATATTACTCCCACAATAAAACCTTTGCTACCCATGATAGGGAGTCACCTTCATAAACACATGATCCCTAACATCAACCTCTAAAGGTCGCCTCCTTTGATTGGAATATAATTTATGTTGATCATGTGCTTCTTTCATCCTCTCATGAATCACCTGAACTATCTCTATCATATTCTGCACTAGTTCTGGTCTGAGAATTGCTAACTCTTCGACCCAGTCTAGAACAATGAATAATGGAAAGGTAGGTCATACAGGGCTTCAAATGGGGTCTTACCAATGGTGGAGTGAAAATTATTGTTGTAATACAAATCCACCAAGGGTAAGTGCCTCATCCACGAAACTCCAAAATCCAGGACACAAGAGTGTAACATTTCTTCAAGAGTCTGGATGGTCTGCTGTGTCTGACCGTCCATCTATGGATGAAAAGAATTGATAAGAAATATTTTAGAACCAAAATAATGATGTAGACCTATCCACACCATAGAGGTAAAATGAGGATCTCGATCAGAAATGATCATCCTCGGGACTCCGTGGAGTCTCACCACCACCTCCAAATACTGCCTCTACAAAACTTCCACTAATCATGACTCCTTGATTTCTATAAAGTGGGATGATTTCCTTAAATGATCCTCTGCCACCCAAATAGATTCATGTACTCCCTGAGCTTGAGGTAAACTAGTAACAAAGTACATTGATATATCCTCCAACTTCCACTGAGTTACATATAATAGTTGGAGAAAACCACCAGAGACACAGTGCTCGACCTTCACCTTATGGAAGACTAAATATCAAGACACATGCTCTGAAACATCACACTTCAGCCTAGGCCATCAAAACATACTCTTCAAGGATCAATACATCTTTTTCATGCCAGGATTTACCGCTAGTGGTGAACCATTGAACTCTATGATAATCGTTGCATGCATCGCCAAAGGAATGAAAAGTATTCCCTGATACAAACCTCAATGTTGTCCATCCTCAGTCCAACCATCTGGGGCCTCACCACAAACAACTCGGTCTCCATATACCTTAACCTATAGATCCCCCAATTGCGACTCTTACACTTTTTGTCCAAGAGATGACGACACGATCATCTCAAAAGGACAACCTATGCTCCCATCTTCTCACATATAGAGATGTAATGCTGAAAGTTCTTCCATCACTCTCTAGGAATCTACAAATTCATGCACTGCATAACTACATGACTTCCGACTCACTACATAAACTACAAAATTCCCCTTTCCATGTGTTTATGATATTTTAAAGCCATATTCATTTAAGAACTCTATCCATTGACATTTCCTCAAGTTCAAGTCGTGATGATAGAAAACATACCTCAGGTTCTTATGATCGGTGAAAACCAAAATGAGCTCACTAATGAGGTAATGTCTCCACAACATCAGATCAAACACCACAGCTAGAAACTCAAGATCATGGGTGGAATAGTTATGTTCATGGGGATGAAAAAGCTGATACCCATAAGAAATGGTTGTTGTCTACTACATCAAAACACAACCTAACCCTAGATGTGAAGCATCATAGGAAACATTAAAATGAACTCTCTCTACTAGAAGACAAAGAACCAGAGCACTAACCAACTTCTCCTTCATATATTAAAAAGTTGTCTGACACTGATCAGTACACAAGAATGCCTGATCCTTCCTTGTTAATGCTGTCAAAGGAGTCACAACCAGAGAGGAATTAGCTATGAACCTCCTGTAGTAGCCTGTGAGACCAAAGAAATTTCGCACCTGTACCACATTCTGGGGGGCATCCCAACACAAAACATCTTCAATATTCAATATATCCACAACTACTACCTATTGGGATACAAAGTTTTAAAATAAATGGACTTCTTGAGGCCAAAACTCACACTTTGAAAACTTCTCAAATAGCTGTTGTTGATGAAGAACACTTAAAATAGCATGCAGATGCTTTGCATTCTCCTCCTTAGACGTGGAGTACACAAGGATGAAATCGATGAAAACCACCACAAAATTATCTATGAACTCAAGGAACACAACATTCATCAATACCATGAACACAGCTGGAGAATTTGTCACACCGAATAGAGTTACAACGAACTCATAATTCCCATGACAACAACACCAAGCAGTCTTTAGGATATCTTCATCCTTCACATGCATCTAGGGATATCCTGACTGTAAGTAGATCTATGAGAACCAACATTCAACCTTCATTTGATCAAATAATTAATAAATCCATGGAATAGGATAACTATTATTCACAATCACTTTTTTAAGCGATGATAATTGATACACAACCACAAACTACCATCATCCTTCTTCACGAACAAAACTGGTGCTCCCCACGGTGACACACTTGGCCGAAAAAAAAAAGCATTATAATAGACCATAAAGTAATATATGCAGTTACCATAATTCAAAAGGGTCCATCCTATAGGGATGAATAGATATAGGAGACACTCTTGGTTGTATCTAGATCCCAAACTCGATCTCTCATCGAGGGGGTAATGCTACAACCTCTTTTGGATAGAAACCAGGGTACTCTTCTATGAACCTGGGAAAAACCAACTGCTGAACCTCTTAAGAACTCAACATCAGATCATCCATCAATGATGACAAGGAAGGAACACGCCTCTGACCCATCCAAGGGTCTCTCATGCCAACAAACACCACTGGATCTTCATCAGCATCGAAGAACACCACCTGCCTCTTGAAGAAATCCAGGATATCCTGTAAATAATATAACCAATCCATGATATGGATGAAATCATATGGTTGTATCCATAAACATAATAAATCTCCCAAAGAGTGGTGCTACCCCAGTACTATCTCACAATCTCTACATACTTCAAACAAGTCAGCTTGACCTTCAATTGGGATAGTCAATGCCAAGGGTGCTAGAAGCCTCTCTAACTCAAGTCCCAAAGAATATAAAATTGAAAGTGATATGAAGGAATTTTTTGCTCCTAAATCAGTCAAGGAATATACCTAAGTAGAAAACAATAAAATGGTACCTCGAATGATGTTTGGTTCGCCTCGCACTGAAAATGATAAAGCATGAAGCTGACCATGACTTCCTCCATGGCCTCTCTGACCCTGATGAAAACCACCACCATGGATGCACTCTGCTCTCTAAGGAAGGGGAACATCACAGTACCATCCCCTACATGCCTAATATACCCCATACTAATCCAATGCTGGTGAAACCTGCTGCTGCTACCTCAGCTATATCTGCCTCAATGGAAGAACCTAGAGCAGTACACCAGGTGCATGATGACTGCTCTGAAAGGTCGGTCATTCTCACTAATAATGAACTTGGACTTTGTAGGAAACAAAAGAACATGATCCCTTGGCCTAGTCCTGAGAGACAACACCTTAGAGAAATGAGATGCTAAGGCTGGGACCTGCCCCCGGGCGAACGAAAACTCTTATGCCCTGAAATTCGGGAACCCCGAACCACAACTATGCTTTGTGAGGAATCAATACTACTCCCCTCTCATGACAATTCGATTATAGACAATGTCCTCTCAATGACCTATGCCCTCTCTATCACCTCAAGACATGTCTTCATCATAAACGGGTTGACCTGACACTGGATCTCTAGGCGTAATGCCTCCTTGAAATGCCTCACCCTAGCCTCCTCATCTGGAAATAGTTCCGAAGCCAATCGTAAAAGGTTCCTCAAATAGATTCTAATCTCTTGCACACTAAAGCTCCCCTGTCAAAGGGTAAGTAGCTTCTGGATACCAGATTCCTTTGTGGTCGAAGAAAGAAACACAACTCTGAACTTTTCTTGAAACTCCTCCCACGTGATCGATGACTCCTCGTGATCCCTGAGGAATAAGAACCACCACTACCTCACAGCCCCATGTAGCATATTCACAATCAAAGTCACTCGGTTCTCCTTCCAAGAATAGATCGAACAAAAGGCTATCTCAACCTCCTCCAACCAGTCTTATGTGACTACAAATAAAATGGACCCCTCGTACTTCTACAGACTCTGGCACTAAAAATCTCAGAGTGTCCTCGTCCATGTTTCCTCGTCGTCAACCTTTACCCTGTGGCGATCTGTTGGTGCAGCATGCTGGTCATCTCATACGTGAACCTAATGAGTACATTAACCAGGATCCATACCTTTAAAATAAAAAATCGGTATAGCTCTTAAACTAAGAATATGGAAGACTCTACAATAATTAATTAATTAATTTCTTTTATTCATTTTAGGTTAACCTATCCCAAGGTCTACCCATTAAAATAGAGGCACAAAGAATAATGATGCATGTTTATTTCCTAGGTCTCTACCCTGTAACTAGTATCACCTCGTTTAGTAGACACTGTAAACTTAAAGGTCCGTGAATCAGATAACATGGTGGCTTACCAACTCATGAAACCTCACCTATTCCTAACACTGAACTATGTTTTATCCCTAAAAAAGACCTCTGATACAACTCTATCATGACACCCTCCCCACAAGGTGTACCCCTCCTGGGCTGGTAATGTGATAAGGGAGATAGTGACCCTAGAGTTCCACCACAAGTAGGCCCCAGGTTGGTGACTGGCATCGAGGGTATAGTAAACACACCAATGGGAGGTATTTCTCTCTAAGATAACACATCTGAAAGAGAGAGATAAGACAGACACCAAGTACACATATATAACACATGCAATAAAAAATAAATCTCAATTACACATTTATAATGTTATTAAAAACTACTGCAACTGAAAGGAAAAACTACAAGTACTAAAGGATAGTAAAAAAACAACAGCAACCATGAATCCCAAACTACTCCTGAAACCCCAAGCTAGTAGTAACTAGCCTAATCTATAACCTGCTCCGAGTGAAATGAAAAACAGTTTATATATACATAAGGTGGGTATAATAGTATGCTTAGTAGGATCCTCCCCAAAGCCTCTGGTGAAAAACTAAATAAACAATGATAAAGCACAGTGAACAACAAGTGAAACTAACTGATCACCTAAATAGGTATACTATGTTCCTAGCCTCAGCATGGATACTCTCACCAAGTATCGCATACTAGAGTATATAATATAATAATGAATATCAAGGATACCCTACTACCACTTCCCCACTAGTTTTCCACTTTGCCCTAATGTCGCACGTCCTAAGCCATCTCTCTCCAAAAAGGATTGCCTACAGACCCCTGAGCGCAGCACCATAACATGAACCTCATTCAAAAAAACCACCATTTACATATAACCAAAGTAACCAGGTAGTTTCCATGATCTACCAAAACTCAGATAACATGTATCTTATATTGGGTATTAAACCTAAAGTAATTATAGCCCATACATCGAGTTAGGATCCCCAAGCTATCACAACCTATACACGTTACACCTATAGTAGTCCATAGGAAACTATATCTAGAATATATGTGTGTGAATAACCAAAATCCATTACATCCTTCTACACACATATATAGGGAAAACTAACAGTTGTGCCTATCAGCACAAGTAACTACCAAGAGAAGAGAGAAAGGCCAAAGGGTGTAGTCATCCATCCATCCTCCCTTCAGAATGTTGGAGAAAACTCCCCCAGGGCTCATAATCCCCAGGGTGTCAGTTTCCCTAACTAACGGGGTGGAGTAGCATATAAAAACACAAAAAGTACAAAATATAATATATCTCACAACCATTCTATGCACATAACCTTGTTTTAGACTCAACCGTAGTTATAATCTCTCGAACTCCCGACTTCCATTGCTAAGAATAGGTTTCATATAAGCACAAAACCATTTAAATGGATTTAATATATTAATTCATTCCTTTTTATAAGTTTCACTTTACATTAATTAATTATCTAAACATTTATTAACCATTATCAATTCCACATTACATTTCATTAGCAACACACCTAAAGTCCATTGTTCCTTTAAATTGAAACCTCATCATTGAATCCCAGCATGCTCTAACCCCATGGGTTAACATCATTTATTCAATAATTTATTAACAATATTATTACTTTCCTATATTCTCAGTATTTCTAGAAAAAAATTCTAAGCAACTAAACACATGGGGCTCAACATGGTGAGTATGTGGACTACCCATCGAGTCCTTTCCACCTATAGTAAGAGTGTAGACCCATCCTCCCTCTAGAATCTAAACACAAAAAAGAATGTGGCATACCTCGTGAGTATTTTCCCCTTTTGGAAGGAGGGTAATCAAGACCAGCTGCTTTGAGTAGTGGGGAATTTAAAGAAGATAAATGACCAACAAGATTCATCAAGAATCCCAAAATTCACATCCAACCCATTTCATTATCTCTGGTTTCCTCATCGACACCCACATGCATAAACTGATGCATCTCTCCACTCTAGGCGTCAACTACTACCACAACCAATGGGCCTCCCTACCCCACATATCACAACATCCATCCATGCTCACATCACAATACAAGATGCAGGAAAGAAAACATCATATCAACTGGGCTCTTGAACCTTAAACAAGGAATTCTTCCTTCACACGCAATGAGATTTTATAGCTCCAAGCATAAGTCTCATGTCCTTTACAGGAAAGAGGGTAACTCAAGACCCTATGAGCAATTTTATTTTTATCCATCAGTCAGTTCTTTAATCCTTCTAGAATTAACCGATTTATTATTTGTAGGTTCCAATAACAGGAAATGTAAATAGTAATTTGTCACAAATCAATTCAACATTCTTACTGTATCAATTTGATTAACACCAAATTAAAACAAGAAGAACCGGATTCATTTACATGACTCTTTATCTTTGACAATTAATTTACAATTAATCCATGTGTATGTTCTTTAACAATTTCCATCCAGAATGAAAAGATAAAAAATAAAGTATAGATATTACACAATCTAGAAAAAAAGGGGCAATAACATACGATCCATATCAATTTCTTTATCTAGTTCAAATATTTATTATGTCAAATCCATTGTGATCCAGTGAGATAAAATATGCTAACTCTACAGTTTCAGGTAAAATAATAGAGAATAAAAAAAACCCTACCTCAAAAGGTTCTTAAAGTTTGTTATATGATAACAATCCACACAATGGATTAAAATCTCCTCCCCCATGAAAACTACATCCACCCAAGGATGCTGCGGGACAACCGCACCAACTGAAACCCAAGAAAACTCCATTAGAAGCATGGAGATCACATGTCATAACATGAAAATGAGAAAAAAAAAGGGAAACAGATTGAATAAAATACAATAACAGAAGTATATCATACATTCTATAAATAATGGATTAACACTTGTTGCTTTCACCAAAACTGGGGGTACAAATGTAGTAGGAAGCGACATCAAGGGAAATGATCTAAGGATTAAGGTTTGATCATGCTGATCATTTGGGAATAAGGAACAGTTCGAGCATCTTGCACCAGGTAATAAGAAAGTACAATAAGGGAGGAAGATATATTATCCCTTTAGAATATTTAATGAATCAGTGGTTTAATATACATTGGATTTTCCATTAAAATAAGATTGAATTAAACCACTCGGTTTGACCAATTAAAGGCATCCCAAGACATAAGAAAATTAATATAGGAGTTATGGATTTTAATCAGCCTTAAATCCCTTTAAACAATTCCATGAATACATTTTACATCAAAGAAAACGTAAAAGGTGAGAAACTGTAGGAAGAAGGAAACATTGTACATCTACCAATGCTGGAAACACTATTCACAAATGACTCACCGACACTGATGTCACTATTCACAAAATGACTCACCGACCCTGATAAAACTGTTCAAAAAATGACTCACCGACGCCGATGAAACTGTTCAGAAAATAACTCACCAACGTCGATGAGACTATTCACAAAATGACTCACTGGCACTGATGACACTGTTCACAAAATTACTCATTGACACTGATGGAACTATTCACAAAATGACTCACCCACACCGATGCCACTGTTCACAGAATGAATCACCAACACTGATGACACTGTTTACAAAATGACTCACTGACACCAATGAAATTGTTCAAAAAATGGCTCACTAACACCGATGAATCTATTCACAAAATGACTCACTGACATCGATGACACTTTTCAAAAAATGACTCACCAACAGCGATGAAACTGTTCACAAAATGACTCACTAACACTGATGACACTGTTCACAAAATGACTCACAAACATCGATGACACTATTCAAAAAACCGGAAACACTGCTCACAGAACTAGAAATTTTGAAAAGTTTTGGGGATGAGTCACCTAGACCTCCCAGAAAAAGTTAGACACCAGATTTCAGAAAATGAATAGACCAGAGAGGTCCCGGCCATTACAAATTTTATATAAAATGTTCATATTATTTGTTCTTAAATAATGAATTTTTCATAAGACAGATGATAATTTTATTTAATAGTTCATTTATTTACCTATAAAAATGATTTTAAATAAGAATAATTTATTCTAAAATATTTTACACTTTTCATTAAGAGTTATACTTATTCAAATGAAATTTAAACCATTCAATTAAGAGTGTTTCAGGCTATGGTATTAAATTTTTGATTCACTTTTTTTAAAATAGAATTCGTGACTAGTTTTGTTATAATTTTTAAGTTAAATTTTAATATCTTCTTATGTTTATAGATTTAAAATCATTAATTGAAACTTCAATAACTATTGATAATAAAACTATATATTGTATGGATTTGGATTGAGCTTTTCACTAACATTGAAGATTATACTCTATTAAGAATTTATGGGTTGAATCTCTATTTAAAACTATACTTACTGAAGAGTAATTGTTTTTATTTCATATGATTTTTTTATCTATTGTATTAAAGGTGTTTCATCTAGGAATTTATTATTAGGTTTTTGGGTATGTTGATGAGTATTCAGAATCAGATATTTTTCTGTGAATATATAACAAAAAACATTGATTTTATAAGGGTTGTATATTAATATTTTTTAAAAATGTACATTCTATTTAATGTGTATGAAAAAAATAAATTGAATATCTTAGAGGCTTGAATAAATATAGAGGATATATAAGATGAAGTAAGTTGTGAATTAAATATATATATATATATATATTATAGATTGGTAAATCATTAAAACCCCTCATAAAAAACAAAACATTAGAATCCTTAAAACAATAAAATTCACCAAGACATTAATTAATTTAATTAGTAGTTCATTCCAAAGATATAAATCCATGATTTATCATGTGTAAGGTGATGAAGGAAACTTTTATTCTTCATTAAAGTAAAATATGACATAGATTAGTTACCCAAATTAGATTAGGTTCCTAAAGGAATGAAGTTAGGATGATTCACTAGATACATCTTGATGATCTACATTCCCTTAATTATTTAAGGGTTTTATGTGTGGAAATTGAAAAAATGTGTTTTTCAATTATTATGTATGGGGATAAAATACCAATGGGACTCAGGACATATGAATCATAACCCATTAAAACATTAAAATTCTGAGGGTTACCATTTTAATGGGGTCATATTTGATAAAAATCATTGTTATATATTTTATAAAATCATGATACTCTCCTAATATATATTTTTTGACTATTGTAATGGATTTGAACACCAATATATCATTTATATAAATAGTTTACAAGTATATGTTTAATGAAAATATCATCCAATATTGGTATAGAAAACTTAAGTGGTGTTCTAAATCATGAGAAGAAATACATTATAAAAATGTTTCTTCTACCTCATAAGATGAATTAAATTCTTATAAAAAGTATCAAGAATATACATATGTCATAACACACCTTATACTATTTAACCTGAAATAGAATCATTAGATGATCCATGAGAATATAAAAACATTCAATGTAAATGAATAACTTATTAAGAAATAAAAAAGAAATCTTGGGAATAGATATGTAAATGTTATATAAATTAGTTAATCTTATCTTACATCAAGGGAATTATATACCAATTAGGATTTACATATCTAGTAAAATATGTACCATTTGAAAGATAAAATATAATCAACAAAATAATTATCTGACCCAATATAGGAAATGGAGAAATTGTTATTTCACAAGTAATAACCTTATAGTATCTACCACTTCCTAGTGGATTGGTTATTGAATTGGACTTATTTTATTATGTTTACTCCATAAAAGTAATTTGATTTATATTTTTTGGTTGAATAAAAAAGAATTTTTTTCGTGATTATGAAAAATATTTATTTCATGTACATGACTAAAATATTATATAGAATTTGAAAAGTTATTATTAATTTCTTTATCAATTATTTAAATAATATAATATATAAAATAAAAAATAAGAAGGCCCCAATGGATTATTTAGAAAAACACCTTTTCCATTGATCCCAGCATCAAGAAAACATGAAACACATAAAAAAACTCAATATGGATGAATTGTTTTAATTTTTTGATAATTAATCAATCAATACATGAGGGACTAGTTTATTTAATATTTTTTCCACAGATCCTTTTAATGTAAAATGACAGGGTTATAATAAGATATTAGCCTAATACATATTGATGTATTTGGTAAAATGAGTACACTAACAAGTGTATGTTATAGGTACATCTCGAAATTCAATATTTAATTTAGTAGGCATGGTTATATGGTCTTAACAAGACATAAATATGAATCCTTTCAAATTATCACAGTATTAAAAAATATAGAAAAAATAAACATTGTAAGTGTGTTAATATACTTAAATTAGATTGAGGTGACAAAATCCATAAACCAATTTTTTATTGATTATATCAATGTTTGTAAAATTGTATCAAAATTCTGTACTACTTGAACATTACAATGTAAGAGTGTGTTTGAATGAAGTGATAAATTTATTATACTGGGAAAAATAAATAATGAACCATTTAGGTATTTTAATTTTATTCTGGTATTACACCATTGAAATTACTATATTTAAACTTATTCCCAACCAATATAAGTGTATTTGAAAGACACCATATGAGAAATGGTATGGTAATTAAGCAACATTTTTTTAATTAAAAATTATAAATGCAAATAATATGTGAAACAAAACTTTTTTGATAATGTATTATTTAAATTTGTTAATTCATGATTTTTAGGTATTCTACTATGATAAAGTTATATTATTTCAACTATTAAATTGAGAAAAATATTATTTTTTGGACATGACTTATTTTTTTTTCAAAAGAGTTTATTTAGAAAATAGTTAATTTAAAGAAATTATAAATTTTTGTACTTTATGATCCAAAAATAAGGAATTTTCTTAATATATAAGATAAGTAAATTCTATAAGACGTTATGGAAACTAAATGGAATTAAATTACAAAATAACCCTAAATGTTTTGTTGATCATGTTAGAATATTAAGTGATATGAATTTCTCAAAGAAAATAATAAAGAGGAAATATTTATAAAGGATAAATATTATTATTTCTTTAATTATATCGAGCATTCCAACACTAAGAATTGGAAAGAAGACATTATGTATATGATAGATTCTATGTATCATAATTCACATTTGAACTTTATTGACTAACATGAAGTTGTTAGACCCTTAGGGTTTAAGTGGGGCCTTCAAAAAGGATATCAACATGGATAATATAATATCTTTCTACAAATATAATTTTATAAAAAAATGATATATGTATATGTAATTATGTTTAAAAAATTTAATAAACCTTTTCAATGGTAGTTATGATAAAATAAATTTAGATTATTCTATCAATAAAAATATAATATGATTATGAGATCCAATTTTTTTTTACCCAAATCAAAACACATAATTTAAATTTATTCAAGGATTTGTATGTGATACAACTCAAACCCTTAGAGGATCTATATGATAAAATTTATGTATATAATAAAAAATGATTGATTTATTGATTAAAAATTCCACTTAGGGTTTGAAAATTATTTTCAATAATAAATTAAAGATGATTGGCTTAATAAATAACTAATATCAATCTTGTCTATATAAAAATGTTAGTAGAAGAAAAATTTTATTTTTGGTGTTGTGTTTGTATAACATACTTCTCTATGGAAATAAAATTATTACTTTAGTATTTTAAAATGTTTGATTATGTAAATTATTTCCAATGAAATGGCTGGGATAAAAATCATTCATGCTTGGTATGAATATCTCTAGAGACAAATAAATTTTTTTTCTTGGATTAAGTAAATATATATATATATATATATATATATATATTGCTAAAGTAACAAATATGACTAATATGAAATACCCATTAGGGAATATTTTCAATTATTATATGGTAAAATACTTCTGAATATTTTGTTCCTATAAAAATTTGTATAGAATTAATAGATAATTATTATTCATTATAATTTTTCAATAAAATATATTATGTATACCATAATGTGTACGTAAATTGATTTCCACATACCTAAAGAAAAATAAATGGAAACCAATTTTTCCATCATGGAAGTAATTAAGTAGTAAGAAAAAATAAACTTTGGTTATAGTGAACTTATCCTTTTACACATAATATTACATGATTTTACACATAGTTGTATATTATAATACTAGCCAAGGATCCTTAAGTCTAGTGTCTTTAAATACTAGGTACATAAAACTGAAAACTTAAAAATTTATTTTTTTAATCTTCATATTTAGATCCTAAATTCTATTGTGCTTATACATCGGCATAGGATAACCTAGGGAGAACATGAACAAAGGGATGATCTAAAAATCCTAGTTAGGGAATAAGTATAATAATAAAGATTTAACACAAGGGTTAGATGGCATGACAAAATTAAAAAATGTATTGAACATATAGAATCATAACTTATAAACATGGGATAATGTAAACATGGATTTATAGTAATGTGGAAGTGACATAAAACTTGAATTTAGCATGATTCAAGGATTTTTACACATAGAAGATCACATTTCAAGATTAAACACTATGACTATTTCACATGGTAGCATAAGTCAAGGAAAACCACCAAGACTGTTGCACAAGGTAGAAAAAGTCAAGGCTAACCACCAATACCGTTGCACGTAACGTCTCATGAGACTCATATTTACCCAATTCATAGGAGTTCTATCTGGGTGCACATATCTTAATATGTTCAGGAATATGTTTACAACATGAATAATCATACATAATCAATCATAGATAAACTTAAGGGTTACCCATGGAAATAAATGGGCATCATAATCATGTCATAACACAAAATTAATGGGCGTATCATACAAGTGTCCATGAAAGAAAGGAATTAAATAATACATTATAATTCATAAGGGAAAAGGAATATATCATGGTAAGTGATGTCAAAAAGATGTGACAAAATAAAAAAATGTAATAAAGAAACATTAGAATTAGTACATTTTAGTTCAGTTATGAGGAAAATAACAAATCAAATTTATAATAGAAAAGGGAAAAATATTTTATATTAAAATAGAAGTGAACCAATATGGGTTTTATAATAAATAGACTAATTTTTAAAAAACAATGGTGGCATAAAATTGATGATATTATGAACTTTAAATTGAGGAGGAATTCGGGATGTTCCTTTAAAACAGATTTTCTTATCATGAAGTATTGAGGAGGGAACCATTTAAAAAACATGTATATCTATGAAATAAATGATAAAAGGGTCAAATGAATGACTTTTTTAAATATAAAAAAATTATAATATGTACATAAAAATAATATATAACTTTTTTTGGGTTAAAAGAAATATAAAGAAACCCGAAGGAGTAAAGGAGGTTCAGGTTGAATCCATTACGAAACATCGGCGTGGTAACATGTGTACTTAGGAGGGATTAATGAGAGAGAAAGGGGTATCTTGTCATTTATATATCATGCAGGCAGTATGGGGGAGGTGATAAGTCATAATCCATCATTAGATATTCAAAATAAAAGGGCATAACATAGAGGGGATTCTTGAATAAAAGTGAGAAAGAGAGGATCCCATACCTTAAGTCTGAAGGTATTATCCGCATCATATTAATGACCTGAATAATAAAATTATGTTCATTAATTAATATTTCCAAAAACTCTTTTATATGTAATTTATTTATTATAACATTTTTAAGTTCATTCATGGCCTTTTTGATGGGTTAAGAAGTTCAATTTCATTGTTTGGGACTGTTTGATTCATGATCAGTTTACTTATATACATGAACGGGTAATCATGGTTGTTTTATTATTGAAAATATAGAAGGTTACATGGTTGTAATTTTAATTTGGTTACATTGAGTGACATTAAAACATTATATAAAACATTAGTGATAACCCTTGGGGTTAATTGGTATGTTTTTTATCACAATGAACACATTTTGATTTATAAATCAAAACTTTGTGTACAAAAAATCGAGAACCATAGATGAAACATAATACAAATATTATAGTCTGTTTCAACCATTAGAATGGTTTCATGACCATAATTGAATACATGAATAGAAATTAAAAACCCATCATCCTTGAATGTGTAAAATAAACACATCTCAGATGGTGGTTTTACTACTATTATAAAATAAGGGTAAAGGAGAGGTGATAATAACTTATTCCATCATCATAAAAACATTAAAATATATGTATGGTACTGGAGGTTTCGTAACATTTGGATGAGGATAGGTAAGGATAGAAATGAAAAAATAGAATATGAAAAGAAAGTAAAAGAATTGAAAATATGAATTTAACTATTGAATTAATCTTCCTTGGGAGACTCTTAAGGGGAGAGGATTTGGTCTTTTGAGAAGACCAAGGGTTTATGGACATAAGGGAGAATCTTGAGGAGATATTTGAGCATAATTTAGGAAAGTAACAAGGCTTGTAGTGAGTGAAGAGAACATGGGAGTGTGGGTTGTTTTTATAGTATAGGCGGGGAGGGGTTACTTAATATTTTAATCATTAGTTTATTATTTTTTCATAAGACAATAAATAATGATTATTCTAGGACCAAAAATAGTAATATGTGTATATGAGTTTGAACCAAGGGTTATTACCTCATCGATGATGCTAGGAATAGTTCATTTAACATATAATGTATATATATATGGTAAATTACCGTATTTCTCTATTTATAAAAATTCATGTATTTCAATAAAATACTAAAAATTCGTCGTAAGCATTTTTTGATGGGTAGAAGAAAAAATTGAAATCCATTTTTCAAAAATAATTTTCTAAATATAAATAATTTAATTTTTAATTAAAATCATAATTTACTTGAAAAAATACAGATCTTAAAAAATCACTGATATTATAATGCTTTCAAATATTATATAAGGTCTTATAAAAATATTATAAAACCAAAAGAAAAAATGGTTAATTTATGAACACCTTTAAGGAAAGTAAATTTTCTTTTAAATTTATTAATTAATTTTAATTAATTATTTATGACATAAAAAATACCAATATTTTTACTATGGTCATATTATCACTTATAAGATGCCTAAATTTTATTTATACATTCATGGGTGAGGTTACTATTATTTTGGACAATATACTATTCATAAGGGTCATATTACTATTTATAAGGGTAGGTTACTATTAATAAGGGTAGGTTAATATTCTTAAAAAATTATGTTTGTTCTTTCAGACCCTAAAAACCACGTTGAATGAAACCATGTATGCCAGAGTATCGAAATTCAAGACACAAAAGTGGGAAAAATTTATTTAAAGGTCACACAGAACATAGTAGTTCATTATGTTGCAATTTCTTATGATTATATGAAATAGTAATAAGGGAATTTATATTGATTGAACTTTGGGTCATTAAATTAGTGAATTATAGTAAATAGGGTTTCTATAACACCCATAGTTTTTATAAAAGAAAATTATGTTTGATAGAATATTCGAAACACCACACTGAGCTTAAAAAAAATATCTTACTGTTATAACATGGACATTAAATTAGAGGGTATGAAGAGTGTTAAATACACTAGGATATACATATATATATTTACTTGTAAATATAAATTATTGAGAAATTTATATTAAATTATCAATCAATATTTAGTAATGTAATTCTTTAAAAATATTTATTATTCAAAAATGTCGTTTTTGTGAGAAAATATTATAATTATATTTTGTAACTTATTAAAAAATTATTTTTTTACTATTTAATTAATTTTTTAAAATTTTAGTATAATATTTAGCTAAGGGTGAATTTTTTTTATTTTTTGGAAAACATTTTTTTGTTAATGAATAGTGAAAATACCGATTTCTATAAAAATATCATTAGTTTTCAATAAATTTGAAAATTGAAAAGTAAAGTTATATTTTGGATACAATTTAATGTAACATATGTATTATTTATTTATGATTATTCCACTTAATTTCATTTTTATCATCTTTATATTGTATTTCAGTATAAGTTTTTTTATGAATAAAAGGTTGATTTTTTAAAACTATTTTCAAGTTCTTAATATTTATAATTTTTTAATTAATTAGAAGAAACAATCATGGGAAATGAATTACATGAAATTTATATAATATATATAAATAAATATTAATTTTGATTCATATAATTATTATTATTAATTATAGAGATAATATAAAATCATTGTTTTCTTGAGAAATACACTTCTTGAAACCCCATTTTTGTATCGCTCATATGGGTTTAATTTTAAATTAAATTTTATGAATTTTATTAATTTTATTAGGTAAAATATATTCCATAATTGGAATAATAAAAATTTATATAATCTAAAATGTTCAACTTAATTTTTTTTATAATAAATAGTGAAAATAGTAAATATTAATTACCATGGTTATGGTGAAAATATGATTATCTAGGGGTTAAACTAAAAAGATAAGGAAAAAGTGACCTAAAAACGTCTCCAAAATATATTTTATGGAGTTATATTGACTATATATTGTATAATTATCTAAAATGTTCCATTTTGGAGCCTTGTGGCTTCTTAAAATCATTGGAACATCTTTTTCCTTTTAAATATTACAAGTGTGACACTCACCTCACTTATAATAGTTCACCCCTATCCTCTATTATTCACACCATAAAACCATTTGGATTAGAAAATACCTACCAAAATACTTTCATAAATTCCATCCCTACTACCCAGAACCCTTATTTTTATTTAAAATCCATCATAAGAAAGTTTTTGGTGCTAACATATTGATGATTTCTAAAGAAGAGGTATTTTCTGAACTATGAATTTTTATTTAATTTTTTATTCCACCTTATTAAAATATATTTTATTATCATGATATAATAAAAAAAATTATATAAAATATAACTATATGTTATTATACTAATGGTATAACCTAAAAACATATTATATTCCATTAACGGGATACAAAATCATCATTTTTGTGTATGGTGGTCTACCGCCTTGTGAACTGATTCCATTCATTTTCCATATACTCTCTTACTTTTCATTCCATGGGGGGTATGATAATGTCAGTCGTGTGTATGGTGGACTGTCGTCTCATGAAGTGATGTTATTATTTTTTCACTAACAATTTACAAGGATGGTAATAAGGATATATAAAATGAATATATGTGATATAAATGAAATAATTATTATATTAATGAAAAATTTATCACTATGAATATATATAATATCATTTTTCTTCGTACACTAAAAAATGATAACATTGTCCATGCATACTTATGTATTTTTTCCACCACGAAGATATGAGACTCTTTTTTGATCACTAAATCACATGGATAATATATATAAGTATATTAAAATAATTAATATGGTAGTTATAAAACTATTACAGTTAGTTAAAGAAAAATTGATTTATACCTTCATTCCTTAATGATCATTGAAAAATGGAAATGTTACTCATGTGTATGTATGACCTACCATCTCCATGATCTAATGCAGTTCATTGTTCATGTCCATATTTCGTGATTATGTTTAAAATTATAATTGATGAATAAATATGATAATTATTTCATTATTTTTATTCTGAGGATGTCAAATCAATGACTTTGTTGAGCAGAGTCAACACAACAAATCCATTTTTAAATAATAAAATGAACATCCTAAAAACACCCGATGTGGACTTAATAGATTACGTATTTAAATATTTGATTAAAATGAATAATATGAATGATTTAAGTATAAGGTTTAAAACTTGTAAAATTTTCATAATAAATTAAATAATTTATATAATATTTTATTGATTAGTTAAAGGAAACACATGGATAGTGTTGAATCGAGGTAAGGGTTTTCTCGTCTCACTTTTTATCTTTGTGAGATGTATGCCATATTCACCACTTGTTTTATTGTGTGTTTTATATAATACCCCTGAATTGATTTTATGGTTATGTTCATGAAAATTATCTGTATTTATGAATATATATGAGGATCACCCTTTCATGAGTTTTTGATACAGATATTACCATAACAGTAAGTGACTTCATCTCAATTATCATGAATTTACGAATACATTATTTTTATTCACGTAATATAATTTATACAGTGTATATACTGAACCTTTTACATGAAATATCAGGAATCCACCACAAATCATGGTATTTTATGTTTCAATTTTAATTATTTCATCCAAGGGTATTATAAGTGAATTTTTACTAAGTAGTATATAATTTCATAACTCAATTTCATTTCATTGGGTTATATTAAATCATCATTGTATTTGACAATATAACATTATGTGTGTAATTAATGGTTTATTATATTAAGTTTTATTCCATTTGTTTTATGTGTATTTTCATTTTATACACAAAATCGATTCATTGATTAATTCTCAAATTCATTGGTAAGATTTTTGGAAGGTTTATTCATCTAAAATCTTATTTCATTGAGACATATGTTTATAATATGATCATATATTCATTTATGAGGTGTATATACTACCCTTTTTTCAGAATCGATTTTTTTATATTTTCAAATAAAACATTTAAAGGGTACGTGTGAACCCAAAAAACATCACAAAATTAAAAAGAATAAAAGGTAAGTCATCCTATATAGATACTAAAATAACTGACCCTTTCCAGTGAATACATCATTACGTCTATCCTCCATCATTGGATGAACTCTCGTCTTTTTTTCCTGTGTAGGGTTTCATGGGTCTGGTACCGATTAAAAAAGACATACCCTCTCGTTAATCAAAATCTGTATGGCCAAGAGCAGGTGGAAACTTCCCACTCTTACTCCTCATATGGAGATATTTTTCATAGAGTGTCTAGGTGCTTTCACATAATAGAATCAAAATCCATCATAGTACATCATATCCTCGATGTTGTCAAACTCCAAAAGACAATAGAGATAGAACCACCAAAAGCCACCTGTATCCCTCACCCTCACATCCCAAAGCACCATGAAGACCACCACTCAGATCTTCCTTGGAGAGAGTGGCAGAGTCCTGGGGAAATATCAGAGGAATGAGTAGTCAATTACCTTGATGGATCAAGTCTCTATGTCCCCACAATAACGACGACCACCACATAGTCAAAAATGAACAAACATCACAGAATCCAAAAATAACAAACTCAACTCAGCATTAGATCACTTAACATTCCACAGAAAAAACCTCAAAAAACAACATTCCACTGAAACCTACAGTCACTCTCCCTCATATCCCAAAACACCATGAAGACCACCACTCTGATCCGCCTTGGAAAGAGTGATGGAATCCTGGGGCAAGAGCTGAGGAAAAAAGCTTCCAATTAATATGATCTTTCATAAGGACCAAGAAAACAATATCTATCACCCAAACCAATTCAAAAAACATTGATATCCAATAATAAAACTGCTTCATGCAGCAAACTGGTGGTCATCCAAGCAGGAACAACACAACCTGAAAAAAGAGAGAGCCATAAACATAATCATTTTCTTAATCGACCATCTTATATCTTCATCAAATCTATATCCATGCAGGATTATCTTTTAAAAAAACTTCCTCCTTGGAATTGATGTCTCTTTAGGTTTTGATTGATTCTCTTTTTTGGCATTTGTTTCTATGCAAGATTCATCTTGGTCGCTAGTATCTTGCTTCACTCCATGGTACATCTTTGTAGTAGACATATTATTTGCATTCTTGGGAGTCACTGGCTCTACATCAGATCTACCCAAATCACACCGACCCAACCCTCTCCACCTAAAAAGAAAGGAACCATCGCTATTAGATCCATGATGGGAACATGATACCGCCTTGATGGGGGAGTCACATCAGTAGTCGATAAGCCACCAAAGCCTTCATTCGCACCCAACTGCCCAATGCTTTGACTCCTAGATCCCGGTTATCTACCGCCCTGGATCTAACTCACAAAATCCACCCTTTCCACTAGAGAACCATCATTCATGTCATTCACCTCTGAAACCCCATGTCATCTACCCAGTGACCAAACCCTAGGGTTCCCCCAAGAGTAGGGATCCCCCGAGAGTTCCCTATGTTTGAACCTCAATCTAAATACTACACTTTTGATGTGTTATATAATATATTTCTTTATTTTTATGATATTGAAAGTTTAATTTGAGGTTATTCTTTCATAGGGATTGTGATTGAAGAGTCACTAAAGTGGAAAAGGATTTATGTTACAGTCTCCATTCTTTTAAGATTGTTTATGTTCATGGTTATTTTGGAAGAAATAATTTGATATTATTTTATTAAAACAAAAATATATTATTATCCTCTAGTTATGAATTAGGTTTAATTTTTTTAATTTCTATTTCCCCAATTATTGATTTATAAAGAATCATGAAATTCATTAGTAAGTCATACTGACCCTGTATTTCCTTTTAGATTTTGTATCTTTCATTTCCATATCAATATTTTCAAAAATGTTTTCAAAAATATTATTTTATAAAAATTGTGATTTCTAAATTCTATTTTACATGGTATTTTAATTTATTTTAAATTTTTTTAAAAGGAATTTTATTAATGTTTTTTGAATAGCACACTTTAGATTCCCTTTTAAAAAAATCAAAAGAATTTTTTTTATTTTTACATTTAAATCGTGAATAGATTCTCCCAATATCATGAATATTATATTCCTTGAAGCTTAATTTTATATTTCAATGGTTATTTAAAAATAAAATGATTTCATTAATGTTTTATATTTTGCATAATTTTTTAAAAAATGGATAGGATATTTTCCTAAAGAAATGTTCAAAGTGATATTTGAAAATCATTTTTCTATCGAAGAGGACATTTTTTATGTTACTCAAAATAAAAAGTTTATTTTACTTTAAAATGTTTTTAATGAAATTTTAATGTCATTTCCATTCATCAATGTCAATAAACCTTGATGTTACTTTTGCTCCACTGGGAATATATCGTAATGATACCATCCTCATTATTTATTTGGATGGATTATGATTGTTTCAGAGATATTGTTATGGAACCTATTTATTTTCCATAGTTTAATCATGTACTGAAGAGATTTTTATGAAATGTATTTCTTTTTTATGGGTTAATCATGTTATGAAAATAATAAAGGTTTTTTATGGTTTTATGATGAAATTAATGCACTATATAGTTTATTAATGATACAGTTCATAGAAATTATTAATGATAAATGGTGGTTCAGTTATAAGAAAAGTATGGGTGGTTGTTTTATTAACCAAGTATTGGTGGTTCCAATATCAACCAAGGAAAAGTCGTTATATTATAACCTAAGAATCGATAGTTCCATGATATCAATCCAATCCATCAGGTACTCCAGATGTGGAAGTTGACCATATTAGTTATTATATTTTTAAGATGTGATATGATGGTAATGTCACCAGAAACCAATAAATTTTTATTATGCTTGATATGGTTATAAATATTAACTTTAATCAAGAATGATATCACATGGATCATGATTATTGATTCTGATGAATCTCTCCTTTTTGAATCCATTGTGAAATGTTTTCATGATTCATGATCTAGGTATTCATGGGTATGAATATTCTTATGTTATGTTCCTTCACTTTGATTATGTTATCATACCCTTATTCTCATATTATTATCAGAAATTACATTTAATTGTAAATGATTATGTTTATCCTTACTAGGAATTCGATCTCACCCTTCTTATGTTTCCATTTCCCCAGTTTATCAAGGATTATGTTAAATGAATTATATTTTTAAGGGCTTCATATGGATTATAATGGTGTCCTTTTATGGAATATAAATTTCTAGGTATAGTGGGAGATGATGTGCAACTTTATGAAGCAATTTTTTATGAATAAATTTTATTAATAGAAATTTAATAATTATCTAAAACTATAAACCTATATGGTCCTTGAGAATTTAAGTGATCTAATATTTCCCCTTTTTGTTGTATGTTTGGGATGGTAATAACTGGGTAACCTTCATTGGTATAAATGTGAGAAATTCAATGTTATGTTTTCAAAATTGGATCCTTGAGTATAGAATCAGATATGTTATAGTTAGTATTAGATGAGGTATTAAATAAATTTTGATATTATGATGTTTTCATTTGAGTTTATATTATGGGTTATATATTTAATAATGTGTTTAAAAGTTTAAGGTTAATCATATGTTCAAGTATTAAAAACACATTTTTAGGTTTTTAATAATGAAATTTTGAGGCTATTAATTAAATTTTGGGAGACATTTTTTTTGTTAGGGTATATAAATCTCTTAGGTTCAAAATGAAGTATTATTTGAGGATGAATTATCTTATCATAAGATTAATGGTATTGGTAACCTATTTGTTTTATATAATCAATGATGATTCGGGTTATTTTTATTGATTTTCATCATATTTATGATAAATTTATAATGATATAACATTAAAAAAAGGAAAACTAGAAGTTCGATCGACAACCTTTCACATCCGGGAAAGCCATGGGGATTAAACCTATTAGTGAAGCTAGGAAAGGGTGGAAAACCTACCAGTGGACAATTTGATGCCTTTAAGAAGATCACTAAATTTTTTAGCCTAAAAGATGAAGGTATGATGTTTTCTTTGAGGGTTTTTAGTATTATAGTTATTTATTTATGGATTTATTTAGGTTGAACATTTGGTATTACTATTTAATTTTAGAGATTAATGTATTATTTCATCATATGATAGTTTATTAATTTTGGTAATGACCAAACCTTGTTCTAAACATTTTATTTTTGGTTAATGTATAAATATAAAAAGAAATATATTTTAAACTCTATAATGGTTATGAGATTCTTTATAAGTTGATTTTAGTACTTTAGGTATGGAAAAATTAATCTTGAATACTCATCGTTTGGAGAAAAAGATGATATTCTAGTGTAATTGATAAAAGGATGAAATTACACTCATCAAGTACATATATTTCCTTATGATAATAGTGTATATGGAAAATTAATTCATTAACACTTAAATAATGATCTTGAAAAAAAATTGTTTTATTACCATTGTTTCTAATCATATCAATGACCTTTTTCACACCTCTTTGGTTTATAGTTTTGTGGATGTTGACTTTCTCAAGATCATTTTCTTTATTGTGATCAATGATCTATGTTTCTATCTATCATAATTTGAACATTATGTTGTTATTCCATGTTAAAATTATCACTTCCCACCTATTTTCTCTTATTTAGAAACCAATTATGTGTTATTCTAGATGACCCTCAAATTTCATTTTCTTTACTATCAAGATTATGTTTTATTACCCATTTTACGATATGGGTTTCCAACATAGGTATTTTTTTCAAATGTCAAAAAATGATTACTAAGATAAAGTTCAAATTTCAAGGATCAAAATTATTAATTGGGGGATGTAACACCTTTATATTTTAGAAAATAAAACTATGTTCAATAGTGTATTCGACATTCAGCACCGAGCTTAAATAACCAAAGAAATATAATATAGTTATTAGTTATCCATTAAATGGGTGGGTATGGATAGTATTTAATACTTTATGATATATATATATATATATATATATGTTCTACAAAATATAAATTATCAATAAATTCTTAGTAAATCATCAATCAATTTTTAGTAATGTAATTCTTCAAAAATATGTTTTCTTAAAAAAATGTTTTTTTTATTTTTTTCCTAACATATTACAATTAATTTTTTAAAATTTTAAAAAATTATTTTATAACATGAAATTTATTCTTAAATAATATTATGAAAATAAAATTAGCATGAAAGTTTGTAATTTTGTTTCAAAATATTTAGTTTTTAGTGTATTGTGAAAATACAGTTTTATGTAAAAACTATAATTTCTTTTTTATAAATTTACAAATTTAAAAGTACCATAATGTTTAGAATATTATTTAAAGTTAATAAATTATTATTTAGTTATTTTAAATCCTCTTAAATAAATTTTAATGAAATTTATATCATATTTTAGTATAAGTTTATTTTTGGATAAAAAAAATTTGATTTTTTTGAAAACTGTTTTATAGTGCATAATTTATATCCCTTTTTAATTAATTAAAACCCCATGAATGATTAATAATTTAAAATAAATTTATATATTATATATTAATAAATATTAATTTTGATACAAATAATGATTATTTTTATTCACATAGTTAATATAAAATAATATTTTTCTTGAAAAATACTCTTCTTGAAAACCTACTTTTTCGTCTCGTCTGTGGGTTTAGTTTTAAATTAAAATTTTCCACTTATTTAAATTAAATTATGTAAAATAGATTAAATATTATTAATTAGAATAATTTATATTAAATAATAATTTTAAATTAATTTTTTACTATAATAACTAGTAAAAGAATAAAAATTAATTAACACATTTAAGGTTAAAACGAGTTTACTTAAGATTAAATAAAAAATATTAGTGTTAAAATCATCTAAAAAGTAATATGAAATCTTTTTTATTAAAATATTTGGATATAATAATGTATAATAATCTATAATGGTATATTTTGGATCCTTTTGTCTCTGAAAAAATGTGGGTATGCCTTTTTCTTTTCAGAGATTACAAGTGTGTCACTCACCTTACTTATAAAAGTCCACCCCTCTCATATCCTATTATTATCGTAAAATCCATTTTAATTTTAAAATACCTTCCAAATACCTTACTAAATTATCACTACATGAATTATAGTACTTATTATGATATCAATACCATCATATAAGGCTTTTGGGGCTAACCTAAAGAGGTTTTCTGAAGAAGAGGTATCGTTCTTAACTAAGCATTCTTATTTTATTTATTTACCCACCTCCTTAAACTATTATTAAATTGTTATGATATAATAATAGAATTATATCCCATATAACTATATATTATTATGCTAATGTTGTAACATAAATCCATATTCTCTTACATCAAATTGGATCCCAAATCATTATTCTTGTGTATGGCGGATTAACGCCTCACGATCTAATGTCATTCATTTTACATCATCACCTCTCATGGATTGTTATAATGATGAATTTAAATTATATTTATATTTATATATATATATATAAATTCATAAAATATTTATACTTATGGAGTTTTTATGTTGCATATAACATCTTATTTTCCATTTTGTGGTGGATATGATAATGTTGCTCGTGTATACAGTGGACTACAGCTTCACGAAGCAATGTTATTCATTCTTCACTATGTTTTACATGGTTGGTAATAATGATAAATATAATGAATATATGTCATATTAATGAAATAATTATTATATTAAATTCATATTTATCACTCTGAAAATATAATATAACATTTTCTTTATTACATTAAAAAATGATAACATTGTTCGTGTATATGTGTGGGTTATCGCCTCTACGAAGCATTGTGAGTCATTTTTTCATTGATATATCACACCGATGATATATATAAGTAAATTTAAATAAAAAATTAATTTATTTATAATATTAAAATAATTATATAAATGTACAATAATTCACATAGTTTTTTCATGATGAACATTGAAAAATGAAAATGTTACTCATGCATATGTACGTCTACCATCTCTATAATCATAACATAGTTCATTTTTTGTAACCATATTTCATGATTGGGTTTAAAAGTATAATTAATGAATTAATATGATAATTATTTAATTACTATTATTATTGTGATCATGAAAAAATGAACTCTTTCACCACGACCGACAAACCAAATCCATTTTGAAACAATAAATTGAACATCCTTAAAACACCTGATGTGGACTTAACTAATTAAGTATTTAAATACATAATTACAAAAAAAATGATTTATGTATAGATTATTATACCTGTAAAAGGTTATTAATATATTAAATAATTTATAAAATATTATTATATAGGAGTTAAATGACACACATGGAATGTTTAGAGTCAAGGTAAGGGTTTTCTCATGTCACTTTTTATCTCGGTGAGACATATATCATATTCACCACTTATTTTATTATGTTGTGTATATAATAACCATGGATTTATTTTACTATTATTTTCATTAAAATTATTGGGTTTTAAAAATCCATATGATTTTATCTATTCCAGGAGGTTTTGATCTTGAGATCACCAAAGTAGTAAGGGAACTAATCTCAATTGTTCTTCATTGAGGCATATTTTATTGTTATAAATGTAATTTCTTGTATATGGTGTTTATAACAACTATTTTACATATAATATCACAAATAATAAATATTTAATAGTAATTTAATTTAAAATTAGAATTATTTCATCCAAGGTTATTTCACTTGAAATTTACCATGTGGTAAAAAAGATAATCACTAAATTTCTTTTCATCGTGTTTTATTAATTCCCAATTGTATTTGATATTATATGATTATGTGTATAACTAATATTGAATTTATTTTATAGTATTAAAAAATATTATATGTATTTATCTTTCATATTCATAGATTTTTTATTGATTAATTATCACTTAAATGTTATAATCATTGTAAGGGTTGCCCGTCTTAAATTGTCTTCTTTGGGACATATGTTTTGTTTTACACCTATATTACTTTATGAGGTGTTTATACTATCCATTTTATATTTTACATCATTAATATTCTTATTTTAATGATATCTAAATTTAATATGATGTTATTATTTTATGGGGATTATGATTTCGGAGTTACCAAAGTGGAAAAGGCTCTATATTACAATCACCTTCCTTTTCGAGATTATTTATATTCATGTTTACTTTGGAGGAAATAGTTTGATATTATTTTATTTAATCACATATATTTATTCTCAAATAATAATGAATTTTTTAACAAGTTCTTTTTTATTTTCACCCTTATTTGTTGAATAAAAACCAAGAATGTCATTTGTATGTGATACCGATCTTGTATTTTCTTTTAAATCAGGTATATTTCTCTTCCATATCAGTGTTTTCTAAAATGTTTTAAAAATATTCATTTCTAAATGTAAATTATTTCACAAATATATTCTACATGTCCTTTAACATTACATTAAATGGTTTTAAAATTAAATTTCATAATGTTTTCCAAATCGGTCACTTTTTACTCGCTATTGCAAAATGATTTTAAAGGAATGTTTGTTTTTAACATTTACATATTTAAAAGATTTTTCCGTCATCCAGAAAATTATTTTCATTAAATATACATTAAAAATGATATATTTAATGTTTTTTATTTTAAATAGGTGTTTTTAGAATGTGAATGATATTTTCCTCAAGAACTGTTCCATGTGATAATTTGAAATCATTTATTCTATAAAAGAGTAAATAATTTAATATTACTAAAAATGAAAAGGTTATTTTCCAAAAAAATGGTTTTAATGACGTTTTAATGTTATTTAAATTCAAAAATATCAACAAAAATTGATTTTACTTATTCTACACTTGGGATATGATGTAATGATACCATCCTAATTATTTCTCTTGATGGATTATTATTTTTTAAAAGAGATTATTTAAGAACATGTTTCTTTACCTTGGGTTAATTATTTTTTAAAGAGATTGTTATAGAACCCATTTATTTTACATGTGTTAATCTTGTTTTAAAAATAATACGTGTTTTTTCTCTGAGTTATGATGAAATTGAATTTTCTATATATTTTATTCATGATATAGTTCTTGGAAATTATTTATGTTGGTTGGAAGTTCCTTTTATAAACCATAGATATATCATTATATTATTAAACCAGGATGGACGGTTCCCTGATAAACCAAGTATGGGTGGTTCCACAATAAACCTAGGATGGGTGGTTCTATGATATATATCATGACCCATCCCACCAAAGATACTACGATGAAGGGAGAGAGATAATGACCCCCCGAGTCCAATATCCAGTAGGCCCTGGGTTTGTGAATATCATTTAGGGTATAAAAATATCATAAAATGGGATGCATTAACCCCTATAATAATATTGGATCAGAATATAAGATGAATCACCCCAAAAAACTTCATGACATAATATAAAAAAAACAAAAACCATCCCACGATGAATGTATAAATAAAACAGGTAAAGATAAAAGTCTCCAAAAGTATATACCCAAAAGAAATTAAAAATAAGTAATGCAATAACTATCCAAAGGTCCAAGATAGTAATGTTTATAATGATCCATATAGCCCTCGTGGAAACATAATAATAAGTTTACATATATAGGGTGACCATAAAATTAAACTCATTAGGAAAACCAAAATCTCTTTCGCATGTGAGAGGAGTAGAATAATGCATTGTGGGAAAATAACAGAATGAAAAACACCTAAATAGTTCAACTATCTAATCCCATTCTCACCAAGGCACTCTCAACAAATAATGTAATAAAATTATAATAACATAATAAGAAGCATATCAATAAAGTGTACCCTACACCTCTTTCCCATTAATTTTCTTCTCTCAAACCCCAAAATCACATGCCTCGGTGCACCAATATATTCCAAATAACAAATAATGCCAACCTATAGAATAGTCACATAAAATCACACTCATAGACACCAGTTCCACCACCCCATAAAATGACCACATCACATCTCACTTGATGATAACTATGCAATAATATCACAACTACATCGATAAATAGAGGTGTATGGAGACATGAACATGAAGTACATAAACCTTTTTCCCTCCTACTACAACACCCAATCCCCTCCCAAGCCGCCCCACAACACTATCATATTATATCTTATCAAAAAATAACTAGGCCACTTCCCCATAGAACGGTCATATCGCATCATTTCCTAAGACCCATGGTGAACCACTTTACAACACTATCATATCACATCACTCTGAAATATACCTAGGCCATCACCTAGTTCTCTAACATAACTTTGAACATCCCAGACTATTTATATCTACTCACATAGAAGTAAGAGAAGGAATAATCAGGTAGCTAGCTAACTACCTTTATCACTAGGATGTGGGAAAAAACACCACCCGCGTAAATATACATGTGTTGAAACATTGTCTTTGATGTCGTTGTGGTGCATATATAAAATCAAAATGAATATAAAAATATGAACATATATCCATGAATAATATAAAACCATGGGTTCACAACAAATCACTAACCAACTCATAACATCCTCACTTTCACGTCCACCTAGAAACGAATAAGACCATAAAAAACACAATCCACATATCAGATTTCCAAAAACAATTGATATGTAACCCATTAAATTATTTATTAAGAATAAACCATATTCTACTGTACAAAAAATCATTTATTTTTTCACAAACCATTTCTATAACAATGACCAAACTATCCCAATATATTTAGAACAATATTAACCATTCATTTCATCACTACCTGAGCATCTAGAAAAACATAACCATAATCACAAGCAGATCGTAGTTCCCATAGAACCATCACCCCGCTTCCCTATAAGTATGAAAAAATATACCATCAAAATGCCACTCCAAAATCTTGGAAAAATAAACCACCACCTTACCACCCAAAAAATCATGACCAAAGAAACCATCACCTCATCATCCCATAAGCATGGCCAAAAAATCATCACCTAACCACCCCAAAATAATGGACAAACAAACGAACATCACCCCACACCAAATTGAAACATCATATAATTTCCCCCAAAGCATGTATACACATTAAAACAAATAAATGACCATTTTACAAATTTAACAATGTGGATTTCATCACATTTCACTTTATTTTAGGGTTGTTATCATAGAGGGCATAAATATTTGGGAAACCATTTTATTAGCCAAATACAAGGGATTAATAAATGTATATTATTTAAGGTCATGTCAAACAATCAAAACAAGAATGGTTTCTAAAACTCATATCATATCAGTGCAAACAAAGCATCCAATGGCCATAATTTTATGTGAGACATTTATCCCAAAGAATCACAATATCATAGTAATATAAAATTTTTAAAAGCATGAAAACATATCCTTTTCCTCTTAAATTTCAACTTAACTGAATATTTATCATTGATTTGTCTAGTGTAACCATCAACCATTGATAAACAAGGGGAAACACCACACACAGGATATAAAAAAATTGAGAATTTAGGGATACACTATCTTAAAGAATCTTTTCCATCTTGAAATACACTAAAGGGGGAAGAATAAATACCCACAAACTAAAACAACATGAAAACTTGATTGATTAACCAACAATGCATCATGGTTTATAAAAACTTCAGCCCAACTCACAACCCAAACAAAAACCACAACAACACAATGGATATCCAAATAATAATGGAAGTAAATTAATGAGGAAGAGAGGATAACTCAATATGGATCTCTAATGGGATCCTCCAGAACCACATGATCGAAGTAGGATAAAGGGAGATAAAGATCCTTTGAGAGTTGAGTAGGGTTTTTCCAAAACTAGAGAGGAAATAAATGTCTAAATGAGGATGTGTTAGACCAAAATATATATTTAAAACCTATAAAATGACAATTTTATGTTTTAAATTCCATTCATGATATGTTTCCATTGGGTATTTATAAAAATTACAACTTCCACTAAAATTCACTTCTCCTCTACCTGATTTAATTAGACATTGTGTGACATTTTCATGTTGTGAATTCATTTCATAGACTCTTCTTTATACCACACACAAGCCAGGAAACTTTTATCTATACAATCCATAAAACAAAAATTTTAGATGTGAACCATGTTCATGTCGTAGACCACCTTATATAGAAATCTTGTGGTCCCATCACCAATTTACCCTCTAAGGATTCCTCCAAAGTACTCCCAAAACTCTACAACCACCAAAACTGGAAGAGTAATAGGATGGGAAGGCAGATAACATTACAATATCCTTCTAATTAAATGGAAACTCTAGAGATTAAATTTGACCATATTGGTTACTCAATTTGTAAGAAGTGATATGAAGATAATGTCCCAAGATAACAATACATTATCATTATACTTGATATAGATATAAATAATTTGTTTAATCATGATTGATATCAAATGGATCATTATTATTGATTCGGATGACTCTTACCTTTGTGAATGTTGTATTCCATGTTTTCATGTTTTATGATCTAGGAATTGATGGTTATGAATATTCTTATGTTATGGCCAAGCATTTTGATGATTTCATAATACCCTTATGGTCATATTATTCTCACTGATGATATTTAATTTTTAATTATTATGTGAATCCTTACCTAGAATTTGAGCTCACCCTTCTTATGTTTTGTTTTCCCGAGTTTATCAAGAAGGATGTTAAATGAATTATTTCTAGAAGGTTTTCATATGGATTATGATGATGAAATAATATGGAAAATAAAATAATGATTATAGTGGGAGTTGATTTACATATTTATGAACCAGTTTTTTATGAATCCATGTTGTTAAGAGTTATTTCTAGTTCTCTAAAACTATAAACCTATAAGGCCATTATAAATATAAGTGATCCAATATTTCTTTTTGATGTTGTAAATTTTGGATGGCCAAAATTGGGTCACCTTCATCAATATCAAATCCATTAATGTAGAGTACATAATTTTATCATAATATCTGGGTGTGTAGGTTTGGGACTTCTATAGTTTTATTATTTACATTTTGGATTGTTTAATTTCATCTTCTAATGGGATACAATGAGGATAGTTTTGGAGTAAAAAAATTATTCTAGATTCTATATAATGTTTCTTTTCTTATGAAATGGTAGGGAGGTGAGTATGAAAAGTTCCATGAAATTAACCATGGATAATTCCATAACAAATTCATAATACATTATATAGCTCAGGTAGAAAATTTTAATATGTTTGGATAAATAAGTTTATAACTAAAATTGGGTTTATTTTTAACAAAATGAATAATATAGTTTCCCATCTTAAAATTAATAGTCTAATAACTTAGGATAATAATAACATGTCTAACAAAATATACAAACATATCCTTTGTTTATATAATATCATTTAAGAGTTTTTTGAGAAGTGTAATATCAATATTGTTTTGGTCGATGACATTGATACAGTTTATAATCCTTTGAAAAAAAATTGTATCATAGAATCATGAGTTTAATGTCATGTTCTTGATTATTTTATATACAGGATAATGTATACTATTTTTTTTCAAATGTATATATCATAAATATATACATGAGGTGTAAATATTAGGATTGAATACTTTACCATGATTTTAATACTAATTATAATTTATATGTAATTATTTATATATGATTTTCCTAAATATATTAGGATAATTAAAAATTTGATGTAAAAAATTTGTGTTATCTCTAATAAATGATCATTATGAAAATTGATGAGTTGTTATGATA
The DNA here is from genome assembly GCA_963277665.1 of Viscum album. NCBI lineage: Eukaryota > Viridiplantae > Streptophyta > Magnoliopsida > Santalales > Viscaceae > Viscum > Viscum album. The sequence goes on from OY728146.1 coordinate 236,471,499, forward strand.
TTTCAATATTATCATAAATTCATACTCATTTACAGGCATAAAGTTCACCCATGAGACATAAGTTAAAAATTTTGTTTTGGTTGATCCACTTGATTAGACTATAAAAATTACTTATGTTTATAACTTCAGTATATATGTGGTTTTTATTAAGTAGTCATCCTAGAACTAAGGTAAAAAAATTCACTATATAAGGACCACTATAATTTGACACCAACTATATGATTTTTTTGTGAATGAAATAAATATAAGGTGATGGTAATATAATGTTGATAATTTGAATGGAATTTATTTTATATTATATTTATTATTTCATATGAAATGAATGATATATGATACCATGAATAAGTAGGATAAAGGAAAGATATATCCATGATTAATTTAATGACAAGTGGTATACTCATTTACATTAATAAATCACATATGAATAATTGATTTGTTTCAATTAGTGTATTTGGATAATAGAGAGTGGATGAGTTAGGAAATATAATAATAATGGTTTCACTCTCTCATGGATATAGTTAATGTGATAGAAAAAGTTATTATATAAGTATACATGTTATTTTATAAAGATATATTTGGATGATGGGGAACACACAAGAACACATTTCATCTTGATTTTAAATGATAAATTTTTAGATATCACTATTTATTTCTAATTATAGAATATAAATTCTTAATCTTTATAAATGCATAAAATACTTATAGGGACAAACATAAGTCCATAGTATTATGGATGAATTTTTAAAAAAAATTGTTAAAAAATTTCTTTAAAGAATTAGTGATAGTTTAATACATAAATATTTGAATATATGGATTCAAAACTTGTTACTGAATTAAATATTTTCAAAATATAAAATGGTTTTAAAAATATGGTAGTACACTAATTGGTTTACTTATTATATATAATAATAATATTTAATGGTATTATTATGTAACTCTATTATATATCTAGAACTTCCCACTTATATATGATTAATTTAAAAAATATATCATTAGATTATATAGATGGGGATTACATGTTTATAGAATCAATATTTTAAGGTTTTTATGTTTAATGGGGGATTAATAATTAAATGTAACAAATCACAAATTTCATGTTTTATTTTCATAATCACTTAATTGTTTGTAAAATTTCCCTCTTAAAAATAATGTTTTGTTTATTTATGAAATACTATAAAAGGGAATTAGATACTAAATCCAAGATACAGGTTGCTAATAAATTCTATTATTAAATTAAAATTTAATCCCTATTTTATTTTATAAAAAAATAAAAAAAATATAAGGAAATAATATTTCTTATTAATCTGAACCAGGATTCATATAGTCATTAAAAAATTTGAGTATGAAAAAGACACATGATTTATGATTTTGGTGTTAATTAAACTAAAGGAAAGAATATTATCATATAATTTAATGTTAGAGTGCTTCATGATTTTCATTTTTTATTTTTAAATTTAATTTAAGGTATATGAGATGCTAAAATTCACATGAGTAATATTATATCCATCCAACGAAGCTTTAGAGTGACCTGGTAAAATAAAATTTTTAATGATTTTAAAGAATATCACTTTCACATAGCATGAAGCAGGGATATCATGGGATATTAAATGACATGAAATTTTTGGTTTAGTATCTTTTATATTAAAAAAAATATGTTTAATTATAATCTATTATGATATTCTTTTAAAAAATCTTGAAAATAAAGTTTCATAACATAAAATTTTTTGAGTGAATTTGATGTTATATATTATTTTTGAAAACCATGCTCTTAAACATATCAAATAAAATAAATTTGTGAAATCATATTGTATAAAATAAATCCATTCTGTGAGAGAAAACAAAACCAAGGATTATGACTCTTAGGATTTATTATTTGAAATGTTTGAAATTGATAAATATTTTAATATAAATTCAACCCATATTATGAAATATCAGGCTTGATAAAGGTTTTTGTGATATTGTGATAAATTAGAGTCATGTTTTATAAATCTTATGAACTATATAATACAACATAAAGAATATATATATATATATATATATCTCTCTGTGTCTGTGTATTTTAATTAAAAACATTTATTTAAATTTTATTTGTTAAAATAATTAAAATTTTGAAATATGAATTATCATTCTTATATTTATAAAGGGTTTATAAATGTTTCCTAAAAGATGAATAATTTATAATTTAAATAATTAAAATATAATGAAATGCATAATTTATTAATCATGAACTATTTATATTAATGTCTTATCTTAAAAACATTCCTGGACACGGGACTAATGGACCTTTATCATATATACCCATTAATTAATATCACTCATTTATTTTTGTGTATAAAATATTATAAAGGATATTGCAATTGTTTTTTATAATACCTCATGTCGGAATAACTTAATAAATTTAAGAGGAGATGGAAATATTAATTTATTAAAATAGATTCTTTAAAATATGGGACTTGGAATGACTTTACAAGGGTTTTTACATCTTTGAAGGATGTTTTTATGTAAGAATGAGTCTTGGAATAGATCTAGGAGCTTGGGAGTGTAACATAGAAAAATACAATGTGAACACCTTCTAGGAAGTGGGGTAGAAAGTAGTATATTGGGCTGCCTCGGTTCAACGACTAGCTAGTGATCCACGATTGGCCAGCCAATGATCCATTGGCTGGCTGGTGAGCTTGGTCTAGTTATTTGGTGGGGCTGTTGGGGAAAGTTTTAAATGGGGGGATTTTCATTTTTTTCTACCAACACCCATTGGATTTATAAATAAGGGGTGTTTTAAGGAGGTAAATTCAGAAAAATCCTCCTACACATCTTCCTCTCTTGGTTTCCCTTGATCTTGGGTCAATCTAATGGTGAATATATAATGATTTCATGGTATGATTACAAGTTCTTAGTTTTTTCTTCATACTTTTAATTTCTTACTAAATTCCATTGGAAAGTTTTTAGGGATTTGATGATGATTTAACTAAAGCATGGGGAAAATAATCCAAGAAATATGGGGATTTGGTTCTTCTTGGATAGAGGGTATCTTGAGAGAATGGTTTTATGTCAACACGCCCCATTTTGATAAATATATGTTAGCCTATGTATTTTATAAGTGATTATGTTGTTTTTTTGGAAAATACACAATTGAAATGATCATATAATTTATTGATTCTTCTCATCATTCATAGAGGAGGACCCAAGTTATTATTAACATGATCTCTAGTAATGTTTCAATGGAGGTTCTTGCAGTCCACTAATTTTAATTTTTTGTTTGGAATAAATTGTAATAAATTGGTGATTTTTTCAATATCCCATGATATGGATTTCTTATAGGAATAAGAATGAGTCATTCTTCAGGTTGTTGTCAAGTATTTAGTTGCAGTTCCAATGCGATGGGGTTGACTTGTGAGTAATTATGAAATTATTCCTTATTTAAATAAATTAATTATTTAATTTTAAATTTATTAATTAAATTAAATCCAATTTCAATTAATTTAATTTGTTTTATTGATGTTTATTAAGTCCTTATGTGATTAGAAGATGGATAGAAAGGCTTTGAACGGTCTGGGAGAGATATTCCTGACTACTTTAAAAAGGATAAATGACTTGACATTGGGGTAGGTGGTCCATAAAATTTCCCCTTTAGTTTATAATGTTTAATTATAGAGTTTAAATGTATTTTGTTATATGGTTTAATCAAAATGGGTAATTTAACCTTGAAATAAATAAATTTTATATTGAAAATGAAAATGTTTTAACCAAGTTGAATGCTTAAATATGAAATGATCAGAGTTCCAAGGGATATGTTAGAGCCTTACATATTGGCTGACACCCTGGACTATGATATTCTATTTTTTAATTAAAATTTGTGTAAAATAAATTGAATTCATATACATGGAATGAAGAAGGCATCAGGGGAAATGGATGACCCTCATACATTAGAAGGAAATCCCTACAACATATTCCCAAGAGTAAATTTTTAATTGTATTAGTTGAGATACGAAGACCCTATGAGAGGTTCTAAATAAATATTTATATTACTATTGTAGACATGATATGTGTTATAGATCCCTTGAGTAGGGGAAAAATATAAATTAGGATAATTGGGTCAGCTGGTCATATGGGTTAGAGAGATGAATTAAACCCTTCATCTAGATGAGATGGGACTAAAATAAATTAAATTAGATGTCCTAGATAGGTACCTTAGTATTCTTTCCAATATTGGGATTAATGATAGTTTTGTTATAAATGTATTGGGTTTAATTAATACTTAGGTTATGTCAATGTTAATTGGTGGTTTTTGTCTCAATGAATTATTTAGTTTTTTAGGAACTAATTATCTAAGGATTTTTATCAAATATGGTGATTGTTTTTATTATTATTAACGTTATTTTATTTAATTCCAATGACCATATTTTCTATTATAATTATGATATTTTTGGGGGAAATTCGATGATATTCCAAAGATCTATTATGGTTGTATTATATTATTAGTGGACTTTGATATGATTCTAATTATATGGAATTCCCATTATTATTATTATTATTTTGGGACCTTATATATGGTTAAAAGGATCTATTTTTCCTGTATTATAATATTCAGGGATGTTGATGTGGTTTCAAGGATCTTCTATTCTCATTATTAATATTATGGATGGGGGATCTTAAGGTGATTCCCAGGATCTTAAAATCTTGTTATGATATTGGTGGTGGGTACTTGGAATTTGTTCCTTGGATATAGTGTTCCAATTCTTATACTTTTGGGGGGACATTGAATTTTTCCTTGGATTTGGTGTGCCCATTTTTTTATACTCATTATTATGGTACAATAGATAAATACATCTAATACTACCGATAGTAGGTATGACTATTCTTGGGTGTCACGTTAGGATCCAAGGATTGATAGTTTTATTAATATATATATTAATAGTAACCGATTAAAGTGTTAAAACAATTATGTCACATGAAAATATCACTACATTACTGAATATGTATGGTACCACATTAGTGGTGCTGCACTTAGTTATATACTCATACCCTTCTTGGGTAGCCATTCTACTTGGGTACCCAAGCATCCTTTGATATTCTCATGTTCATGTTGGGAATAGGCTACAGTATCTTTATCAAGTGGGATATCTTGGATGGTTCTATATACAAGGATGAGGTGGGGATCAATGATTTTTAGTACCTAAATTTATTATATATCATTATTTTATTCTGTATATGTTATTGGTCCAATGGGTGGTCATTGTTGTATAACTATATATTGTATTTCATTATTTACTTTTGATGGATTATATAATTTATTTCATCCACATAATATAATTTATACCTTATTGGATGATGTTTAGTCTACATTCTAATTTTATTTCTAGTTTATATGATGGTATAGTATCCCAAATTTTACACAATACACCCTCAGTTTTTATTGTATGAATTTGGCATATAGGGATGCAGGCCGAAGTTCACACAGTGACCCTATCTAGTTAATGTTCTTAGCAGACATGGGAGGGAGAATTAGAAAGTTGTATCAGTGGATTTTTTTTCTTTTATAGTTATTTTGGGTTTTTTAATACATGGGATATCATAATGTGTTAGAGCTTGTGATGGATATTAGATTGGTGTATAATAGACACCTTTCTTAATAAGATGTACAAGTCACTAGGGGCTTGGGATTTTATTTCTGGATTTTTGAGGTTATGATTCACTTAATTTACCTCATGTGATGCACAAGATGGTCAATTTTATGAGTTATTATGGATTTATTGGATCTTGGATGATTGGAAAGAGGCTAGTTACTGAACTATTAGCTCTTTCCCATTGGAAATAGGCTTATCATGCATCTTTTTGGCATACAGAACTCCGTTGATAAATTCTATCTTCTTTTAATTATCACTAATAGTTCTTATGATTAAATTCTAAGTGGATTCTTTAGTGAGATGCTTGAATGTAATGACACTGTAGTCACCTCATTTTATAGATTCATAATGATACAAGTAGGTTTGTCTATTTATTTTATACCTTAGTGGTATAACCTTTGATGGTAAATTCTAAATAGGATTAGTTACTTAAAGTTTCAATGGAAACCTATATGATGTTTTCCCACATATATTGTTGATTAAATGCTTGTTAGATGAACCATTTTTTATGTTTAATCAACATGGATAGTTTAGAATTATGTGTTTATTTGTATATATACACTAATATATGAGATCATAACCCTAAATGGGGTTACTCTCAAGTTCAAAGGCTCGATGAGGTTCATTATGAGATCACAATTCTGGATGGGGAAATCCCATATGTGCATATTCAGTGCGAATGAGTTCAATTTTAGGAAGCTGACTTATCATGTGATACACAATATGTCTATAATGAAATAGAATATAAATTGGGTAGTTAATCAATGATTTTCCATGTTATGTTAATGTTGAGAACAGAGAGTTGTTTCTATGAGCTATGAACTATGTGAAATGTGACCCATGAGATAGGAGAGTGATACTAGTGTCTTGAGACTATCTCAGAACAAGGGTGAGTCAGATTTTATAATTAGTGAGTATGATATTTTTCACAGCTAATATTGAGATGTTAAATTCAAGTAAAATCATAAAAAATGGGTTAGGCTGATAATTTTAGTACCTTATAGGTAGAAAGCATGTGTATGTACTTTTAGTTGAAATCGATGCATGGGTGGTGCTACCAGGGATGTGATACATGCATGGTGATGAATTAGTTTTTATAAGCATGTTATTATTTGGTTACTTTTTTTAATATCAGTATATAAGAGTTTCTATTGGGAAGTGTATAGGTTTGATTATTCCATGGTTTTTCATAAGGTAAGCACTTATGAGTGCTTGTTTTTTGGTATTGTGACTTTGAGGGATGGATCATATGAGTACCAAACCCTATTGATTGTGGATAAACTTCTAGATGCATTATTTGGGAATGGGTAGAACCTTATGACTCTTGAAAAAATCTTGTTAGTTTGAATTTGTGAGGTATACAGTGGTACGAGTGAATTTCATAATATTATATAGGAGTTATGAGGATACTCTTGGTAAGATGTTGCTAAATTACCTGTGTGCATGCTCAGTTGTTTGAGAGAACTAGCATAATTTTGGCCAGGTTCAACATATTGAGTGAGATTTGGGTATTAATATTGGGTTCTATGTGAGAATACACTTCTAATATTTGGGTGAGATAGGGAAACATGCACTTAGTGTGCATGGTGATATTGAATTATCAATCAGTGAGTATTTGAGTGCGATCTAAGGGATGATGGAATTGATGAATGCTTTCAGGAATTTTGATCCAAGGGTTTATATGGAGAATTAAGTTTCCCTTAGTGGTAGAGAAGGTATTATAGTTGGATCATCATGTGGTTGAATAACCAATATGATTTTGAGCCCAGTGGAGGCATCAACAGTTCATGAGAAGTGTTGATCATGGATCGAGATGAGAGATATGCATGAGATGATAGAAGCTATTGAGTTTTCCATAATAGAGAGATATAAGGGAAACCTAATAGTGGGGTGTAAACTATTTTATGTCTAAGGGTGTTACCCTTATTATTGATCATAATCATGGTGGATGCTATGGAAGATGTTCCCCTGGGATGGGAATGGGTTGTAAGTTGACACAACCTATTAATTATCAGGTGATAGTATAATAACCACGTACGGTTCCCATTTTATGTAATGGATGGTGCATAGGTCATCGTTATCTGGTGTATTATTAAGTATAGAAACTATAAGTAAATTCTTATGGTGGGAAGCATTATATCAATCCTAATTATGTAAACCTCATGTGGGAATGGTCATTGAGATATGGGACTGATCAGTTGAAAGTCATATAAATACCAATGTATGAGTAAATTACATATTGTATTTGTTCCTCATTAAAATTAAAATGTGAGTTATATGTTACATTGGGTGGGGAATAATAATTGGCATTGGTATTGGGATAAATAGAAATGAAAAGATGATGCATTGGTTTTATGATGTGTCGATACAAGTTGTCCAATGGGTATTCCCCTCGAACTCCATAAAAGATTTAATTCAGTTGGATATAGACCGCATCAGGCCATGGTGGTGAGAAATATAGTGATAATCACCATAATTTAACTATTAAATGGTTGATTACTCGGTGTAATTTTTTGTAATATGTTTTCAATTGATGCATTGTGTTGTCATTTCAAAATTATTTCAAGTGGAGGTCATTTTTAAATTATTTATGAGCCTTGTGTTTGGAGCCATGTCATTAAATATCATTTAAAGTTGTTAGGTAGAACACAGTGGGTTAATCATGAATTGTTGGATGATGTATGTCGGATGAAATGAATAAATTCTTGGTGATGCTTTGTTGGAATGTGAAGTGTTATGAAGGGGAGATTTTAAAACCTCATGTCCAAAAAACATATGAATTTCAGGAATAAATTTAATTTTTAATTATGTTGATGATTGTTTTGGAAATGTGGGAGTCTGAATAATGTTTTGGGGGTTTGGACATCTCAGAAGGATGTTTTTTATAATCAAATGAGTTTTTATAGGGAGATAAGCGCTTATGAGAGAAACTAATTAAATGCTAAGTTGTGAAAGTTGTTTCAGTTTCCAGTGTCTACCATCAGTTAGCTAGTGGGATGGGTAGTAGCCTAGCATGCTATTTAGGATCAGTGGCAAATTAGTGATCCATTTTCATTCTAGTGAGATTGAGCTAGCTAGTCGATCGGTATGCTAGGGTTCATTTTAAGTGGGTTTGTTTTGGTCATTTTCAACCAACCCCTTATGATTTATCAATAAGGGGAGTTTTGAGAAGGTCCATTTATCCATCTCCTCCCCTCTTCTTCCTCTCTCTGTTACCCTTGATCTAGGGAGAATATGTTGGTGTTTTTTCAGTGATTTCAATGTATGCTCCCTAATTCTTGGTCAATTCTTCCTTATTTCTATTAGCTGTTGACTTACCTTATAATGTTTCTTGGTATTTGATGATGATTTCATCAAATCATAGTGAAATCATTTGAGGATAATGGGTATTTGGTTCCAATTAGACAGAGGGTGTCCTGAGAGAATGGTTTCAATCCATTACACTCATTCCTTACCATGATATATTCCCCTATGAATTTTCTTCTAGATTATTTTGAATCTAATAAAATAATATAATCAAAATAGTCATGTAATTTTGGGATCTTGTTATTAATTTATAGAGGAGGATATGGGGATTTATCCGTATGTCAGTTGGTGACATTTCAGTAATGGTAATATTTACCTAAAATTTTAATTAGAGGTTTTAAACTAAAATAGAATAAAATGGATATTGTTTTGGTATCATTTGAGAGAGATTTTCCCAAGAATAAGGATGAGGGAACACTATGTGTTGTTGGAAATAATTTTTTTGTGGTTCTGGTGAGACGGGGTAGACCAAATAGTAATTAATAATTTATTACTAAGTGAATAAAAGTTATTAGTTTTTTTATAAATTATTTAATTAATTACAATAAAATTTTAAATAATTAAATTTTTTGTATTGTTGTGAGTTAATTCCTCAGGTGATCGGATGATTTCCAAATGAACTTGTACATGTTTCGACATGAGATTCCCACCTACTTTAAAAGGGGGGAAACATGAGATTGATGTTGGTTTCCCCTAAGTATTTCCTTGGTTTTACATAGTTTAATTACATAGTTTTTAGGAATTTTGATATATTATTTCTCCTTCATAGGATATTGACCCTTTAATCCAATAGAATTTTCACTATAAATGGAAATATTTTAATTATATTGAATACATAAAAATGAAATGTCGAGTTCCAAGGGCCACTTTAGAACAATGTGCATTGGCTGAAAACCCCAACCTATAATGGTAATATGTGTAATTAAAATCATGTATGTTTAATTGAATTCATATACAAATAATGTATAGGGTTTCAAGGGCCATAGAAGAACCTTGTACACTGTTTAGACATCTCAACCCCCAATGGTTGAGATTAAATTAATAATTATGTATATTGAGATATGTTGACCTGATGAAGGGCTTTAAATAAATAATTTTATGTTAATTATGGAATTTTTTGGTTTTGTAGACCTGTTGAGCATGGTGAGTTATACATTGGTAAAATTGGAGAAACTTGTATTATTGGTTTAAAAGTTAAATTAGATCCTTATGATAGATGGGTTTAGACTGAGATAAAAGAATATATTGGAAATAGATTGGTTCCTTAGTATTATTCCCTAGGTTTAGAGTGATGAATGTTTAGATATGTTCATCTTGATTTGAATTGAGATCGAGAGGTGTATCACCCCTTACTGGAAGGTGTTGGATCAAGGAAATGTTTGATTTTTTTGATGAACTGGTTATCTAAGGATACCAAGGTTGTTAACTAAGATTCAATTTGTGAGACCTTTGTTAAACTCTTAGGTAATGTGATCTAGAAAATTTGGTTATTATTGTTATTATTATTGGTGTACCTTCATATAATTCAATGGAACATAGGGGTTATTATTATTATTATTATATTCTTGGGGGACCTTGGATGAGATTCCAAGGATCTGGAATGCATATATTATACTATTATGAGACCTTTATATGATCCCAAGGGTTTGGTATGCCCATTATTATTGAAATTTTTGGGTGACCTTGGATGTAATTCCAAGGATCATATTTCCCATATTATACTACTGGTGGAATTGATTTGATTCCAAGGAACTAGTATGAATGATATTACTATTATGGTCAGGAGACTATGAGGTACTTTAAAGGATATATTATTCCCACTGATAATTTTGGGGGACCTTAGATGTTATTATTTGGAAATGGTGTGTTGATTATTACACTATTAGGGGAAATTGTACTTGTTTATTAGATCTAGTGTGCCCATTTATTTATAATCATGGCTGTGGTACTATGGATAGATACATCTAAAACTGGAAAAAATATGTATGGTAATTCTTAGGTGGAACAGTAGAATCTGAGGATCTATATTTTTTTATTTATTTTCATATCCATAGTTTATATAACATCATGAAATTTTATATATGAAATTACCTTTTTGAATGAATAAATTCATTATTAAGTTATGTAGTTATAGAATACACATGCACTACTTTTTTCATTTTGGAAAAAAAACATAACGGGTAATATTTAAAACACCACAAAAAACATTAACCTTTTATAATATAGATAGTGTATATTTAACATGAAGATAAATATATTAAGGGTTATTATATAGTATAATTGACATATATGAACGAAGTGATGTCCTCAACCTGCATGATCTTACCCTACAAATCCCATTTATTAGATCTTATGAGGGTGATGGAATCACTAGTATTTTTCATTACCTAGTCCAAGATAATATTTGAAAACTAAATCCCAATAAAAAAAATTTATAGTAGAAGTTTAATTTTATCAATATCACATCCCAAACCATTAACTAAACCACTCCAATAAAGAACCACCATCACACACCATACCCTTAAGGCATACACTAGTCTAACATAGCATTTTGTAACTCTACCATCTTAATATGAAATATTATAATTTATTTTCAATAAAATAATAATTATATTTAACCCATACTATTATTAGTTTATAAATTATTATATATTGATTTTGATTATAATTAGATTTTGATATTAAGAAAACAAAATTATTTTTTGGGAAACATATAATTTCAATTAAGATACTGTTTCAAAAAATATAATTTTTATAAATTAAATTTTATCTTAAAAAATATAATATCAAATAATATTTATTTAAATATAATTGATAATATAATATAATAAATTCAATTTCAATTTTTATAAGGGCCATAAAGTTGTTAATGTCTTAAAAACTAGTATTTTTTAGTAAATAAAGTTTCTTTTAAAAAAAATTAAATTATAATATTTAGAAAATTATTATTTTAAAGTAAATATTATTTTTAAAACAATCACATTAGAAATATAAAATGGTGAATTTTTCATAATTTTCTGATATAGTCAATTTTTTTGGTAAAAAATGAATATGGTATAAATATATGGTATGAATTTTGACATCATAATAGCCCAAAAGTGATGTAATAAATTATATAAAATGAATAAAATACTAAATATATATTTACACTAGAATATAATGTTTATTTAATGTTATTTTTTTAATTTCATTAACCCTAAATGAAACCTCCAATACCTACATTATATTTTTCATTTTTTAAATCATTTCTTTATGAGCATTACTCACTTCCCGTCACAAATGAAATTATTTTAATATGTTCATTTATTGTAATTATAAAATATTTAAAACCCCTAAATTTTGGTAAAAACTAGGGGAAAATACATTGTATGATTTTTGGTTTGATTATTATATTATGTATATCCCAGAACCTATGTTTATAAATTAATAAACAGTTACCCTATATTTTTATATAAATATCCCCAAAAACCCCACTATAGTTTTTAAAAAAAATTGAACATAAATTTTATCACTCCACCTAAATACATCCCAAACTATTTAAAAACTCTTAATCAGATTCTACAATGATTTTAGAATCACTCTCGCAATGTAAGAGGATTATCTCCCACCTCCTCTTTATTCAAGAACTTTCTTTGTATTATGACTTCTGGTTTCCAATAGTTCGTATTATAATACATCTTTACACATTCTTTTACTATCCTTATAATTTCATGTAATGAGATACCATCATTCACTCTCATTAAACCCTTACATGAACATATATATAAACCAATTATGCTACTGATATTATCCCTTATTTTTCTACGAAAAATATATATGTTGTGAATTCCCATCCCCATTCCCACTCAAAGTTATTCAACTATATCTTCCTATCATTAACTTATTTTGTAATCCTATGTATGTAACCTAATACCCCTTAATAGAGGTATTAGAAGTGATGAAGGGAATTATTATGTTTTATACTCTATGTGCACATTAATGCATGTACATGATAAGAATGTAAAGGTGGCCATGGAACTATACAGCCCTTCAATGCATTGGTTTATTTTTTTATCTCATGAGATACCATGTATGGTGTGTGGTAGGTTATCTAAAGAAAACTATGTTATGATGTCTCAATGGTTACCCCTAACATAGGCTTATGATGTCATGTTTAATATTGTTTCCACATTCCTATATTTTATTGATGTTATCATCTAATATCATGCATCAATTTTCAGGTTTATTATTCTCACCAATTTTATGTCATATTTATATGCCTATTGACTCACATGTATTACTTTCATTATCTTTTTCTATGATTATTATCTTAATTGGACTTATATATCACCCCTTTCTTATGTATATCCAAGGTTATCCCATGACGTTTTATATGAGAGATGAAATTTTATAAGCATGTTAAGTAGTTTTAAATTATATTTCTATTTCTATATTTCACATTATTATGTCATGTATTTAATTACCCACATGTAGTTATACTTAAAATAATTTGGGGATGTTTTTTGGGAATATTTATGTAATAAATCATGATATCATGTCATTAAAAGATATGGGTTGTCATAGTTGGAATTTGAGAAAGGTCATGTTATTTTTAGTGATTATGATTTTGTAAATTTAGTGAAATCCATAGTGATAATAATAAACATAGGAAAAAATTCCTAAACTATATTAAATTATATAGTAAGTGGATTCCATGAAAAAAAATCCATATGTAGATACTGAAAGTGGATGTGGATTTGGCATAGTTGTATATAGGGGTAATAAACCTAAAAAAGTTTCATTGGGTATTAAATCAATTGTAACCTAGTTCATGACAAAGAGGCCTCGATGCACAAATAGTTTGATACTCCCATGTGATATTCTATGGTAAATTATCAATCTACTTACAAAAAAACCATAAAGGGAAAATGCCTATAAAATTTTATATATGGAAATAGAACCTAGATAACTTATATTGAAACCTAGAAATTCACGAATTAAGTAATGTATGTCACATATAATTTTTCCATTTAGTGTTTATAGTTTCACTTTTTTATGTATTTAATATTTTTAAAATTTAAATCCAATATCTTCCTTTTATTTTTTCAATGGATGAAAATAGGTGGAACCAAGAAAACAACCATTGTGGTATAAAATGTGATGACTGTCCAAATTAGATACCCAACACAATATATAATGGATTGGATAAATTCATGTAAATACTTACTCAACTAATTCATACTTTTAATAGAAATTAAAATCAAGGGGAAAACCCAAATCCCCCTAAAAAGAGAAATTTCCAATTAAAACTTTTATGTGAAAAAGGCCTCCAAATTTTAGTAGATATTGTAATCCCTTAATCACACAATAATGAATCAAATCCATTGAAATAATATTCTCCATTATTAAATTCTCTAATAACAAGAAGGTCTTGTCGGTTGTTTATCATAGGGAGGAATAATCTAATTAATAGTGTATTTTAACAAAAAATTATGATGCATGAGAAAGATATCAAAGAAATGGAGTGTAAAGAGTTCTAAAAAATATTTTTTGATAACAATTTTCATCACTCTTTCTAAAAAATGGTGAAGGATTTCCTTATCCACAATTAAAATTGTGATGAATCATTTAGGGTTAAGGTGAACTTTATAATAATTTCATGATACACCTCTATATTTTTCATTGACCCTAAAAGTACAGTTCACCACAAAATTGGTTGGATAAATACAAGTACTTGAAAAGATTTTTCGTTTCAAGAATTTTTAATCTATGAGTGATTTTCAAGACATTCCCTCAAACTTGAAATAATGATCATAGATTCTTAATGTTTTCATGGGTCTGAATATAGGAATTAGAGAATTGAGTTTAATTATGGGGGATATATGGAGAAATATCATGGTTGAAAACAATTCCAACTACCCACTTATCAAATTTGTGGGAAGAAGCATCCATGAAGTTTCTTGAAGGGGGGTATAAAATGACTTTAATGCGAAAAGGGAGGGAATATATCTAGATAATTGCTACAAGAGAAACTCACTAATGTAATGGAAGAAAGTAATTCTCTTGTCAATGCTCAGTCTACAGTTTTATATTTCAATTAATAAGAATAAGGACACTATATGATTTAATGAACTAATAAAAGGGCTGTTGATAATAATTAATGACCAAAACATCTAATGCCTAAAGAGAAATGGAGGTCTTATTCCATCACCATTGTTGAGGTATAACTTAATAATGACATGGTAATAGGTATTATAGTTATTTATTCATGAATAAAAAATGTTCTATTTTATTCTAGTTCTATGCATCCATCTATATAAAACAAGTTTAATAGAACTATTCAGACACTGCATCAAAATATGCATGCGTATATATGATTAAAAATGAAAAATATGGAAATTATTTCATCCCAAGTATATAAATCCCTTATCCATATTTGTGGGATGAACTTTCCAGAAAATCTTATGATACTCCCTTCAGCAGAATTTGATTAAATTTTGTATATAGATTTTATTTTTTATAAATAGACCATATAAATTTCTGAGAGATGGAAATCAACCTCTCTATCATGAATCACCCTTCAATTTATACAAGTGTATAGTGCACAGTGAATCTCATTTGGAATCATCATCTTAGACATGGATATTATTTCCTTATGCGAAAGCGTATTTATGTAAAATTATTATGGCTTAGAAAAAAATCATTGTTGATGAAATTCCCATTATAAGGGAATATAATGAAGTGTTTTTGAAGAATTTTATTATCCCCCTTCTATCTGATTATTTGAGTTTTCAATCAAACATATACCTAAATATTTTCTAATGTAACATCTTGGACCGAGATGCCTCTCAATAGTGACCTAAGTCTAGTTGGTTACATGGCCTCAAGCACATCTCCCCAAATAATAGAGGTTGTCGACTAGAAATGGGGGATAAGGTATGTCTATGGGGAGACTATTACATCATCACTAGAGTGTACAAAAATGGAATATCATTAACTGATAAGTAACAGGAGCAGTAAATCATATAATAATAAAATAGATACACAATAATAATAGATAACAATATCAAAAAGAAATATCTTATACAAGTATGATGATACATGTCATATGTCTCTACGAAATAGCCAAAATAGGTATACATCAGTACAAGACAATACATGTATCTAATGTTATGAAGTCTCAATAGTATCCCAGCAAGCATCATGAGCCTAAGATCAGTCCCATGCTCCCCAAATCCTAAATAGAAATCAATAACCTATAGTATGTATCTTTCCCTTATTTTTACCTTGAATCATATAGTATGTTCAGGTACCAAAGGAGACCTAAATAGGGTGAGATAATGAATCCATGTCGGCAACCACCCAATTTAAATTTCTATCCAGTCACTGAGTATATAAAATTTCTAGTGTTTAGGAAAAAATATAATATGTAAAGGAAGTAATAAAAGTAAACATCCTATAAATTCTATTTTATCATTTAATAAATAATTCATTTTATCAATTTCATTTAGAAACTACATGTCTAATTTAATAGTCATGCTTGTGTTATTTATAATAAAGTTCATTTAACTATTCAACTGGACTTAATTTAACAAATCTCAAGAGCTAGAACATGTCCAAGAATTCCATGTAGTGATATAATCAAGGATGCCTAAACAGACCATCCATAAAGTGCTAGGAAAATATTGAATCTGAGCTTGTTCTCTGGCTTGGAAGACACATCACATGATTCATTTAATCCATTGTTCATTTATGAACCTGAGCCAATCCATGGAATTCTTAATTTGGAATTAGGGTATCACGCTAGGTATAATATAAAGTAACACCCAACATGCATGTCTGTGGAGATTCTCAAGAACCCAGATATAACTCTAGGTGTGGTATATCATCACTTTCACTCGATTCTATCCTTGGAAGTCCACTAAGGGAGCCCAAGTATCACCCATGACATATATGATCAAATTCACTTTAAGTTTGTCTTTTTAAATCCACATAGACTTCCAAGTATCACTTGACATTTAAATGTCATCCCCTATGAGTCCTTTCTTGGAAGTCCATGTATCACTCAGGCATATAGTAGTCAATAATCAGATTATATCCTTGGCATTCCTCTAGGGAGTCTATTTTCACTTGGGAATAATCATGGTAAAACCCAATTGATTCAGTCCATGGAATTATCATAGGAACCCATTTCTCATTATAGGAAATATAATAATTGAAAATCCTTAAATCAATTTCATTTAAACCATTCAATGTCAAAACCAAGAACACTGCATTTAAAACTCATCTTATAATGTGACACATTTCATGGGCTAGGATTAGAAGGCTTACCTCATAATTAACCACATGGGAAATTTATTGTATGGGAATCCCATGCTTCAACAATCTATTACATATCCAATTCCAATGGTATGATTATTCATCCCTTCCCATTAATTAATTTTGTTACAATTTATATCACAATTTAATTTATATAGAAATTCACTATTCAAATCATCAATTTTAAATTAAATATTAACATCCCATATCAAGGGTTAAAAGGGAACACCTCAAAGGAATCCAACTCCAAATACCATCATAATTATCCATTATAATAATTAACACACTTTAGGGGTGGTTTCAAATAAAACTTCTCAACCTATAAACATTCATTGGGGGCCTATATAAATACATAGGTGATGCCTAAAAATTTAATTCAAGGATTAAAACTCATTTCAAGGGTGATGTTCTGAGAATTCGGTGTACAGAACAACATAAATATTCAAACAGACTAGATTTTAATTAAAGCCATGATACCACCTATCATAGTTCTATAGTGGATATCTCGTATATCATCATCTCCTGATTCAACTCAGATTGGGAGAAAATTGAAGAAAGGATGAAGAACCTATTAATAGGTAAAATTAGCTAACTCCAAAAAAGAGCAACCAATACCAAACCAAAATAGAAACAACATTAAAGGAATTAATAACCCATAGATGTGATTCCAATAAGACTAGTGGTGCTTGAATCCAAACTCGGGCGGAGATTCGGTGAGAAATTATATTTTAGAGATTCGAAGGATATCTCAAAATCTCAATGTTCTGTTCATTGAGGATAAAGAAAAACATGATTAGGTTAAATAGATTTAATTAAATAAAAATTATAATTTAAGAAAAAAACATATGGTCTCATGGTTTGGATGCATGGTTTTCCAGACCATGCACCAACTTTGGATTCCTAACTATACATAAGGGAACATCACATGGTTTTTCCTTACGGTTTTACTAACCATGCGCAAACCATGAAAAAAACCCACTGTAAAAAATTATAGACATGGCCCATGACCATGTGATCCACTTCACATGGTTTTATCTAACAATGTTCTCTATAGTTACCCATTTTCTAGCCTCACATAGTTTTATCTAACCACACGGCCTACACTTCATGATTTGTACTAACTATGCCCTAGGCAGTTTTTAACACATAATAAGGGTTCCATGCTCTGAACCATCCCTAGAAACCCCCGAAATCTGTACGACCTCAACATTCAATCACATTAGGCCACATTTAAATATTTAAACTAAGAAATAATGGAAAATAAAGGATCAATACCATTATAAAGAGACAAGTTCTTACAAACTTCTCCCATTAAAGTAATTTTACCTGAATTACCTTCTCAAGGGAGATCAAGAATGTCTGAGAATAACTTAATCCATTGTGATTGTATATCATCCTTCATTTTCAAGGTATCATCCTATAGTTGACCATTATTCCATAGCACTTGTATTAAATGAATTTACTGGGATCAGATAACATTCATGCTATGATTCACAATACGTATTAGATGCTATAAAAAGAACACATCTACCTGTAACTCAACTACCTCAGGCTGAAAGGAAGGAGACCGATCTGAATATTAATTTCATATTTGAGATACATAGAAGATGTCATACATGGACCATTACCTATGAGGTAACTACAACTAATAGGTTATTATCCCTATTATCTTCATAATCTCGAACAGGATGAGATACTATGGTGAAACTTTTAAAAATACCCTATCCCTAACCAAGAACTCTATAGGTCATTTTCAGTGATCCACGTATGATTTCTATCAAGACAGTGTAGTAGACATTTTCTTCTGAATTAGCTACACATGATCTGGGATCTCATGGAAAAGACAAGGTCCAACTATAGATGAATATCTTACCTCTAACCAACCAAGGGGAGATCGACATGTATTACTATACAAATCCTTATAAGTTTCCATCTGGATATTATCCTAAAATCAATTAATCTAGTCAAATTCATCAAGGGGTTTACGCCTCTCCTAAGAGCCCTCAAAATCATGGATTCATGCTTGCAACACATTTTCAAGATCCTGTATAGTTTTCTCTAACTAGCCATTAGTCTGATGGTGGTAAGCTTTTCTCATAATCATCTATATACCCAAATCCCTATGAAAACTCTTCTAGAATCTAGACATAAACCTAGCATCTCTATATAAAATGATAGTATGCAGAACCTTGAAATTTTGTACCATCTCTCAGATATATAGCCTTCTAAGCTCATCTACTAAAAAGGTCTCCTTGATAGGTAGGAAATGCATGACCTTTGTGATCCTATCAACAAAAAACAATAAAACATATTTACCTATACATGACCTCCACAAACCTGTCATGAAAACCATCATGATGTCGTCTAATTTTCACTCTGGAATGGGTAGCTATTGTAAAAGTCTTATTGGTCACAAGTGTTCTGTATCCACCTCTTAAGAGATCGAACATCTCATGAAAAAACTAGTGACATCTCTTTTCATACATGGAAAATAGTTTTTTTATGTAAATAATGATACATATTTATGATGCCAAGATGTAATTCCCAAGAAGAAACATGATAGTCTTGCATATTCTCCTCACACATGTCTTTAGAAACCCATACATGACTGTGTACAATGGTAATTTCATCCTTGCCTATAGTCCAACTAGGAGGAGGGTCCTCACATGCCACACTCTCCCATAGAATTAGGCCCTCGGAATCTGATAATTGCCTCATCTCTACTCCATTGAGAAGAGTAGAGGTAATAAAAAAGGATTAAAGATATGTCAGTCAAAGACTATTCTTCACCTACAAGTTCATCTCATATAATAAATCCATAACATGCCACTCATTACCAGCCTGCTAAACTACCAATATTTGAGTCCTCCTGTTCAGCACATTGGCCACTGCATTTCCCTTACCAGGCATATAGGAAATCCAAAAATCAATAGACTATATATACTCCACCCAATTTGCTGGTTCAAATTCAGATCATGCTATATAAATATGAACTTGAGGATTCTGTTGTCTGTGTGCACCAAAAAACTCTCTCCCATAATGCAATGTCTACAACAAAAAAATACATGAAAAACTGAATTTAACTTGAGATCATGCATTGAGTATTTCTTATCATGTGGCCTCAACTATAAAGACCCATATTTCAGGACTCTATCAGGCTCCAAAAGAACTGCTTCTAGCATGATACCTGATTCATCATAGTAAAAATTTGAACTGTAGCCTGAGTTTTGAAAAATCAGTATTGGTGTTGAAGCCAATCATACATTAATCTCTTGAAAGTTTGTATCACTGGAATATGACCATAAAAACTTCACACCCTTATTAGTTAAGCCTATTAGTGGGGCTTCTAGATTTGATATTTCCCATATGAAATTTCTGTAGTAACCAACAAGCCATAAGAAACTCTATACCTCAAAGTCATTCTTATGATTCTCCCTGGAATCTACAGCTATTACCTTCTCTAGGACTACTGATACTCCTTCCCCTAAGATAATGTTACCTAGGAAGTGAATATGATCCATCTAGAAGTTTCAATTTTTATATTAGAATATAACCAATGCTCTCTTAGTGTATTCTATATGATAACAATATGTTTTAAATCGTATTGTTGATTATGAGAATACACCAAGATATCATCCAAGAAAACTACCACAAAAAATTACAGATATGAATGTATAACTCAGTTCATCAGTTCCCTGAAGACCATTGGTGCATTCATGATGTCTAATGACATAAACAAATACTCATATAGACCATACCTAGTATAAAAGGCTAGAAAGGTATGTATGATGGTCTAACATGCACTTGATGATAACCATATGTCAAATAAATCATTACAAAAACCCAAGACCCTCAGAGATAGTCAAAGATATTATCTATCTGTGGTAGAGTATACAAGTTCTTAACCATTAGCTGGTTCAATTTCCAATAATCTACATAGATCCTAAGAGTTCTATCCACCTTTTCATAAAAAGTAATGACATACCTCATATATAAGTACTGGGTTAGATAAACCCATTTTCCATTAAATCCCCTAGATACCTCTTGAGCTATTTCATATTATTAGTATCCATCATGTATAGAGGAATGGAAACATGTGTAGCTCTGAGCACTAGCTCGATAAATAACTCTACCTCTCTCACTAGAGGTAATCATGTAATGTCTCTATTAAAATGCCCCTGAAATGGTCAACCACTGGATGGAATTCTACCTGATGTGTTCCCAGATCATCAAGATATAAACTCGCAATCTAGGTTGTCATCACACCCATCCCACAATGCTTGGGTACTTCTCAGCTCCCTTAGACATCCCATTCACACTTTTGAATAAACTCTCTGCCCTCCAGTGATGTGAAGGTCACCCTATAGTGATATAAATTAATGAAATCATGGAACGGAACTGACCTATCCATCATGAGAATGATGAAAAAACCTATCATCTCGAGGGAAAAGAGGTTCCATATGAAGTGAAACCCATCAATATCAAGGGGGAATCCCTATATTGACATACATACTTTGTTATAATCCCTAAAAAAGTGTCAAGAATCATAAAACCATCAATTTTATGAACATTAATCTCATGTATCTCCACAAGGGTAACATATATAATGCTATGAAAATCCCTTATATAAAAAATTGAAGATGGTAAAGTGGGGGATACTTGAATATTACCTATGATTCTAGATGTTCTAGGATCCTCCTCATCAAGGGTCTCTTACACTGTATATATCTAACATGAACCGAAAACCTATGATATTTCACATCTACCATGAGCGGATCCACCCTACTATCACTGTAAAATTAAGGCATGTCTACCATTTCCATGAACACCACCTCAGCCTGATCAGCTAGCTTTACTCTAGCTCCATGCTTAATGAGAAGCTGTTGACCCCGCTCCTAGACATGGAGTCTGTGTAGACCCTCTCTCACTACCTTCTAGAGTGAATTTTCTATAGAATAATTGTAGATGACCCATCTTACAGTAGGATCAACACTCAACTGAGACCCCCATACATTGAGACCATGTATGTCCCATCCTACCGCACTGGTAGCACCTCACATGGATATCTGAGTATGTTCTATGAATTTTAATATCACCATGTCGATGCTCCATATGACAATTCCTACTATCAGTCGATGCAGTACCGGATCTATATAATGAACCACCCTATCTCACACCTCTATCCTATTGAATGTTGCACTCTGTGATAAGCGTTTGATTCACTATTCTAGAAATGGTAGTCAACAAAAAGATGTTCACCTATGCTCAGGTGTCCTTATTGTGACCATCTTCGAATCGTCTTCCTTTAGATAACTCATCACCCTTTATAATAGGTGTGAATCACTTGAGCATAGTAAAATGGGCTGAATATTCCATAACTAATAACATTCCTTACCCTAGGTTCCTAAAACCCATGGTTATATCGGCCCTCAATGTCTCAGGATAGAAGTAGTCATTGAAGGTCGTATGAAAATCCCACTAAGATGCTTCCCCATGATAATCCGTCTAAGTTATAAAATCATACCATCTCTTGTAAGAATCCAGAAAATATTCATGGAGAGATTTACCCTCCTATCTAGAGGCATATCTAGATGCTCAATGATAGGTAAAATTGCCTCTATCCATGAACTCGCAGACTATGGTATTACATATCCCAAACATGTGGTAGGATGTTATAGATTTAACTCATGAATAAACTTTTCCATAGTCATGGTTGGTTTTGGTGGTCCCTAAAATGTTTTCTTGAATTGGAAAAACCCATCGCGGAACTATGCCTTAACACATGTGTCTGGTATAAATACTTGTTTTGTATATGGCACTACTGTAGGATCGACTGATAGTTCATAATCCACCACCTCTATATTATGATCATCTCCACCCTATTGGCGCATGAATAGAGGTATTCGTGGTGGCATGCCTCTACAATGACAAACACATACCTCAGTTCAACATCATTATCAAAGCATGTATCTCAAAAGAACAGATATTGAAATAGGATTGGTACATTCTGTTATATATAAGAAAATTTCCCTATTTTAGCTCCTAGAGTCTAGTATGGGCATTGTATATATCATATATAATTAAGAGATACTACCAACTACCCACCACTAAGGTTGATTGTGGGTCAAGTTATATTATATAATAAATTTAATTTTCTATTTTATTCATATCCATTTCATGATGAATTTATATATTAATTATATAAATATATTTTCACATTTTTATCGTCTTCACTTTATATAGGTTGGAAAAAATGGTTTTACAAATTTCGATCCATGAGTTCCCATACTCCTTAGAAACCAAATTATAGCATCCACCATATTCACACCATAACACATTCCAAAATACCTATCAGAACAATATGTATATATCACAACACCTATAACAAAAACATGAAACAAGTAATGTATCATAAATGGAATGGAATAATTCATTTCTTGTGATTCCTACAAAGTTCCTAACATGATGCATGAGATGAAATAACCTTATATCGTCAGGTTTCTACACAATAAAACCAATAATGAAATCAAATATAACATCACAACTCAAGTGTATCACCCAATGGTGGAATCAAATCAACCGTAATAGTCAAAACACATAAAATAAAAATTAAATTTTAGGCAATTTGGATTTTTTCTATACACGAGTTTACTACGCCTGAGCACAACTCATTAGAAAATTTCATATCATTTCTATCCCTTTATATTGTCACTAAATAGTAAAGAAAATCCAAAATGAGGCTATGATACCACATTATAATGTCCCGGACCTGGTTTCCACTCAACATTTCACCTAGCCCGGTTGGATATATAAGCTGAAGCACATCTCCCCAAACACTAGACAATGTCGACTAACAGTGTGGTCCTAGGTGTTCCCATGGGGATATTATTCTTTCATCACAAGAGTGTAGCATAGTGGAATATCATTAAAAAATAATTAGTGGAGTTATTAAATCATACAACTAGACAATAGATACACAACAAGAATAGATATCAATAGAAAAGCGGAATATCATTTACAATGACGATTATACATTTCATATGTCTCTATGAAACAATGAAAAAATGTAAAAAAACAATACAACACAACATAGTTATAAAAAGTACAAAAAGACAAAAAAAAATCCTAGCTAGCATCACAATCTTCAGATTGGTCCCATGATCCCCTACTCCTAATAGGAAATCAAGTAATTTTAGTTGGGTTATTACCGTTATCCATACTCTCAATCATATAGTATGTTCAGGGACCCAAGGGGGCATGAACATGGTGTGAGAAAAAATCTTAGTAGGAAACCACACCTGGTCAAGTACCATCCATTCAGTGAGAATATGATTGACATAGTGTGGAGAAAAAAATATAACATGTAAAGAAAGTATTGAAAGTAAACATCCTATAAAGTCCAGGTTATCATTTGATAACAAATTAATTCTATCAATTTCATATAGAAGGTAAATTTATGAATTAACAGTTAGGCCTATTTCATTTATACTCATGTTCATTTAACTATTTAAAATAATTTAATTTAATAAATATCAAGACTTGGAACATAGATTCACATTCTATGTAGTGATATACTCATGTATACCTAAACATGTCATCAATAAATTGTAAGACAAATACTAAATCCAAGCTTGTGTTTTGTCTTCGAAAACACAACACATAATTTATTTCATACATTGTTCATTAATAAACTTGAGCCTGTCCATGGAACTCTTAATTTTGAATCTAGGTATTGATCTAGTTATAATATAAACCAACACCCTATATGCCCATCCTTGTCCATCCTCAAGAACCTAGGTATCTCTCTAGGTGTGGTTTATCATCTCTGCCACATGAGTCCATCCTTGGTGGTCTACTAAGGGATACCAAGTATCTACCATGGAATATGTGATCATATTCTCTTTGAGTCCATCCTTGGAAATCCACATAGAATTACCTGTATCACTCAACATATAAAATTCATCCCCTATGAGTTCGTCCTTGGCTGTCCAAGTATCACTCGGGCATATAATATTCAAGCCTCAGAGCATGTCCTTGGTAGTCCAATAGGTATTCTATGTATTACTCGAGAATAATAAAAGGTAAAATCCAATCGATTCCATCCATTGCATTCTCATATAAACACATGGGTCACCAAAGGTAACATGGGAAAATAATTGTAAGGTAATTTCAAGATCTATCAAGCTACTATATAGCTATGTCAAGGGTATGGTCATTCATCCCTTCCCATTAATGAATTAAATTATAGTCGATATCACAATTAAATTGACCTAGAAATTAATAGTTAAAATCATCAATTGTCAAATAAATATTAATATCCCATTTTAAGGGGTAATAGGGAACACCTCAAAGGAATCCAACTCCAAATTCCATTACAATGGTTAATTATAATAATCAACACACCCAAGGGCTAGTATAAAATATAGGTGCTAAACCTAAAATCATTCATTGGCAAGACTCCTTAAGTATATAGTCCATGATAAACAATTTAATTCAAGGATGAAAACTATTTTCAAGGGTAATGCTCTGAGAATTCGGCATGTAGAATAACGACAACATATAAACACTTCTAATTTTAATGAAATGCATGAGTCCACATTTTGTAGGTTCATAAGGGATAACTCATATAGTCTTATCTTGTGAATTGATTTAGATAAGGAGAAAATCAATGAACGTACATAGTACCTATTAATATGGAACAATATATTTCACCTAAATAGAAAATCTGATACAAAAAAAATAATAACAACAACAAAATAATTTATAATTCACTCATGAAAATCCAATGAGATGAGAAATTCTTGAATCCAAGATCATATGGAGGTTCATTGGAAAAATTTATCTTAGAGCTTGAAAGAATCCTTCATAAGCTTAATGTTATATCCATTGAAGAAAAATATAAATATGATTATTTTTAATATATTTAATAAGGAAAAAATTTAAATTTCAGAAATATCATAGGGTCACACTGTTTAGCCACATGGTTGGGAAAACTATGCACCAACCGTGCATGGTTAACTATAGTGAAGGGAACATCGCATGGTTTGTTCGCATGGTTTGAACAAACTTTCTAAAACCATTAATAACTCCACTATAAATAATTATAGACATGTCCGGATGGTTGTGTTCCCTATTTCACATTGTTTTCTCTAACTGTGATGCATGTAGATTCCCACTATCCAACCTCAAATGATATTATCTAATCATGAGGTGTGCCCTGCATGGTTTTTACTAACTGTGTTCCATGACTTTTACGACACATAAGATGGTTCTGGGATCTGAATCATCCTTGAACACCCTCGACATCTCCGTGATATCAACATGAAATCACATTAGGTTGTATTTAAACATTTAAACTATGAATTGATAGAAATTAACAGAACTTTACCTTCAGAAATATCCAATTTTAAACTTCCAATATCTAGGAATCCATATATAATGGCCAATATAGAACTTAAAGTTCTAAATAAGAAACTATTGTAAAATATATAAAAAAGGTTAACATTCCCAATTACATCTACATAGGGTGTGTGAGTTCTCTTCGTCATGGATAAGGATGGTCCAATGTGCTTTTATATTGGTTATCAGGAGATCAAAAATATCAAGATAAAGAAAAAATATATTATATTGTGGATTGATGAATTATTTGGTTAACTACAAGGATCTCATTACTTCTATACATTGCATATTTAATATGGATATTATTAATTAAAAGTGAAGAAGGAGGATATCATGATGTCTAATTTTCATATAAGGTATAGAGACTAAATGCTCAAAGTGATTCCTTTTTAATTCACCAATTCTCCATCTATCTTCATAGACTTAATGACTAGAGTCTTTAGGGATTACCTCATGTAATTTGAGGTAGTATTTATAGATGATATTATTATATAATCCAAATGAAAAATAGGTATATGAGGATTATTTTAGTATTATACTTATGACCTTTCAAATGGAAATTTTCTATAAGAAGTATAGTAAATGTGAGTTTTATATGGAGAAAGTAACATTCATTTGGTATGTTTTCACCAAAAAATGAATATTTTTAGATCCCCAAAAGATTGTGGATATTGAAGGAAATAACATACCAATATATGTGATAGATATATATAGTTTCCTAGGATTATCTTTGAACTATTTAATTTTTCTGAGAAACTTATCGTGTTTCTCATGCCCACTAACCAATATAACTCAGAAGGGGGGAAATTTTTTATGGAATTATGAATGTTAATAGAGATTTAAAGAGGTAAATAAGAGGTTAATCACTGTACCTATGATCACATTACCCATCAGTGTGGAAGTATTCATTATCTACAATGATGCATCAAAAAAAGGCTTGGTTTGTGTGCTCATTTAGGGTGAAAAAATAATGTCATATTCCTTATTCCTATTATTATAAATGAGTAGAAATATCCAAATCATGATCTAGAATTAGATATATGGATCTTTGAAAGGTATATTTTGTGGAATTATCTCTTCCACAAAAAGTGTGATATATATATAAAGATCATAATATATAAAAGTATATCTTCACAAAAAAAAGATTGATCTACACCAAAAAAGGTTATTAGAGTTGATCAAGTATTATGATTTTTAATTCAATTACCATCCTGGAAAGGAAAAAAATGGAGGATGAACTGAGTAGAAATGATCATGCAACACTATCCCTAATGAAGGTAAAAAGGGATATAATATTCTTTGAAATGATAAGGATGAACATGAGAATAATTAAGGAAACAATATCCTTGATTTTCTAAATAGCATCTCAACCATATATGTTGGGGAGGATCAATGAGGTACTCAAAGATAATGTGGTGATACAGAGAATGATATAGAATATTAAAAAGCTCAACTTTGCAAAAGATGGAGTTATAATGTTTGGAACCTTGATAAGATTCCCATAAAAACC
The DNA here is from genome assembly GCA_963277665.1 of Viscum album. Taxonomy (NCBI): domain Eukaryota; kingdom Viridiplantae; phylum Streptophyta; class Magnoliopsida; order Santalales; family Viscaceae; genus Viscum; species Viscum album. The sequence goes on from OY728146.1 coordinate 236,499,636, forward strand.
AGTGGTGAAGAAGAAAATTATGAGTGATGTGCATAGATTATGCTTCTCTAATCATCCAGGAAGCATTGAGATTTATATAGATCTATAGAATAACCTTTTCAGGAATATTATAAGGTGAGAGATTAGAAAGTTTATATCTTGATGATTGGTATTCCAACAAGCCAAGAATGAATGATAATAGTCTAATGGTATTACGAAACCATTTCTCATACCAGTATGGAAATGAGAAAATATAATCATGGATTTTATCTTAGAACTCCCCCATACATCTAATGGAAATAATGTCATATGAGTGGTAGTCAATTATCTTATAAAGTCGACGCAATCCATTACTATCAAGGAAGATATATCTCCGAAACAACACAATAAGATATACATAAGGGTAATTTTAGTCCTAAAATCTTCAATGAATGAAATCATATAATTAAAAAGATAACTTAGGAGGTTTAGAATATAGAGAAAATTTCTTCTCTACAAAATGATAAAAACTAATAAAAAACAGAGTAGAGTATTTGAACATCAAGCATATTGAAAAACAAGATAATTATAATTGACTATATAACACAAATTTAAAATATATATTCTTTTCTAAATAACATATTTTCACACACCAATTTGATTTTGGTCAAATATATCTATAAATATTGTCATATAGATCACATTATTAAGAAAAACAATGAATTTTTGAAATTTGAAATCAAATCACCATTGAAAACCATAACTCCCGTTATAAATTGGAATGATCCAATCCATTTTTAAGAGAATTTTAATCATTATTTAAATTGATTTTAATGAGATATTTATTCTAGTTAAACCATTGCTTAAATATTAAAAAATATCTTCAACTTAAATTCTGAGGACAAATTAATTAAATATTGGGATTTCTCTATATATGTTATCTTCAAATGTATGTTTCAAAACATATCATTCATCAAAAATTTTGGTTTAACCAACCATAAATTTGATACTTGAACATAGGGTTCTTTAAAAAAATTCCTACTCAAAACATTTAGATTAAATATAGGCTACAAAAGTAGTATTCTTGATTGAAAATTATGTTCCCAACCCTAACATTATCTAAAAATGTGGGGATCATAATAGTGATTCCTGAATCCTTATAAAATATCCATAATATATAAAAATAACATCCAAAATACTTATAGAATTTATTAGGACATAAAATAACTATTTTAATAAATATAATCTATAAATTCACTTAAGTTAACTTCACTAGAAAAATATAAGTGGGTTTTATTGAGCATTAAAATCAGTGAGAAAAAAAAATAAAACTTTTTTATCAAAATTCATATGCCCAAAAATATATTCTATTTTGATGATCACAAAACTCATATAATATAAACATAGAAATATATGTTCTAATTAAAAGATAAAAACATAAATTTATCAATATTTATCAAATAAAATAAATGAATATTAATTTTATCAAAATATATTCACAAATAAAGAATAATTGAAAATATAAATATTGTGTTAATCTAAATTTCTCCCCATTTTATGTTATAAAAAATATTTTATAAAGATAGATTAAAAAAATTGTCTTAATATATTAGTGAATTTTATATCTATCAAAATATAAATGCTTCCTAAAAAATTAATAGGCTATGAAACATAAAGATAAATGAAATTGGAAATAACGAAAATATAAATTAGAGTATAAAAAAGATAATTTATTTTTAATAAATTTCCCAGAATGAAATATTATTTGTCTCAATGGTTTTAAAGGATATTGGTTAAGATAATTATTGGTTTTTGGTTCTTCTAAGGATGAGGATTCAATGTTTAAGGAATCTCTAACTATCTGATGCACTGCTTGCAACTCCTTCATCAATATATCAAAATTTATATTCTTGGGCCCTACCCATTACTTCATTAATAGATGTGATTCCTGAAACATATTGATAACTTCAACTATATTTTTATTTAGAATGGATCGATTAGATTCAATAGACGATACATACTTATGAATCATATCACCCAACTTGTTGACCAAACATCAAGCACTAGTTTGTTTAGATGTTAACCTTACAACAATCTCTTGTTGATTTTATAAGAGAGTCTATAGTGGAATAATATCACACAATAAAATTTTAATTCTATCATTCATGAATAATAAATAATGAGTGGGTACTTTATTTAAAATAATCATAAAAAGGATGAATATTTCTTTGGTATGATAAATGGCCCAAAAAAATAAACTATTTTAAGTGATTTTAATTAAAAATGTTCAAAAGATTAGGAGAGAAGATGTCCAAGAACTTTATATTCTTCACCAGCTTCAACGTCAACTATTATTCACCAGGACTCAATAATATAAATTTTCTAATCCTCTATTAGGGAAGTTTTTTTGGCTAACGGACCACTGATATGCTGATCAAAATGATCTCCCTTAGAAAAAAATTATTTATATCTTGGTTAAACTGAATAAGTAGTGGTTTTTTAACTTGTTTATCTTCACATTGATCAACCTTCTATATTATTTCTTAAACTGTAGAAACTTTATCATCTATTCATACAACAAATTATTCAACTCTTTCTACAATAATGACTTCATTATTTCTTTAGAATATATAATTTTTTTTCTTCACCACTTAAACTATAGGAGAAATAGCTTCCTTAATTGGTTATTCCCATATTCTTGGTATTATAACAATAAAAAAATCATTATATTCACCCGGAGTTCCTTTAAAAGATGTTGGAAACTAAAGAACTCATTTATCCTATAAGATACATTATCCACCCTCATTTTCATTAATCTTGTAATTATAGGGATGTTGGATTCACCTATAGAAAAATATTCCATACCAATAACTTCTTCAACTAAATATTCACCAACTCCCATAATAAGTTTTCTTATTGAACCAATCAATTTAAGACCTCATTTATCCCCATAAGAGTGAGATCCAAATGGTTCTTCTTTCTTTTCAAAAAAATTAATTTTCTTTCCTTTAGTCATGGTCTATAAAAATCCAATTTTTTTAGAATTTCAACTAAGACAATATTACTATGGTTACATTTGACTCTTGTATGTATGTCATAGATCATAATTTTCTTATAAATAAAAATAGAAAATAGTCTTCCATAAGGATAGAAAGATATCATTACATATATATGAAAATAATTATCCATGTATCTTTGTATAAAAATACTAAAACTAAATTTTATGTCACTTAAAAACAAGTACATCGCATAGATATCATGAAAAATAATTATATCCAACTTTGATATTTTTGGTACTACTGAAGTATGAAAAAACATGAATAAAACCATTTGATACACCTAAAAAACCATCAGAAACATATTTCTCATTTGCGAGGTACTAGATAGAAAATACATTATGAATCTGACTTATAGACACATACCCCAATTGATCATAATCCATAGTTAAACTCATATTCTTGGGTGTATATGAAAATCCAAGAATATCAACTAAAGCAATAAAAAATTCCTTGTCTTTTACTTTTGAAAATAACGGCATCATCTAAATCATTGAAACTAAATTTAAAATTTTCAAAAATTTATTTCACATCCTTCTTGAAAATATATTTTGTGTTTTCTCTATTGAACATGTAATCCAGTTCAAGAAATATTTGATCTTAGTTTGGCTGAATATTCATCTGGAATAACCATTCAAAATCTACCACTTTTTCTTAAAGGAATCTTTTTTATGAACTCGAAACCCTGTTCCTCTTAGAGATAATTATATTAGTTTTATCCATTCAATTTTTTTTATCTATTAATAGAATCAAATGATTTGAGGTTCAAAAAATTGGGTTTTAGACAGAGATATAGAAATTTGAAGGCCAAAGGGTGCAAGATCAAAGGTATGATGGAGAATGTTTTACTCTGATATTTTTAATCAACATTTTGGTTTATCACGATAATATTTTTAGAGTAATTATTTTTATTTTTTAAAACATAAAAGAAAAATGTTCACAAAATTTAATTTTCAAATAAAAAAACTCTAATAAAAATTTTAAATAAATGATTATGTATCATAAATATAAATTCCAAGTAAAATAAATAAATTAAACATTGATTAACAAGAAATAATATTTTTATTTAAAATTAAATAATCCAAATTAAAACTTAATAAAATCAAAACTTATAGTGAGAAATGGTTTATTGAAAATACCTACAAGGTGATACTCATTATTTACAAGCGGCATTCTTTGTAACTTCATCTGGGATGCAAATTCTGAAGGAAAACGGCATTGGAAAAAGTGGGAGAGGCTGGCAAGACCCACCCTCTAAGGGGGGATCAACTGTCAAAGTCTCCATAACACTATCGAAGGTTCCCACGCCAATATTGCATGGGAGATATTGGAAGAGCAAACCTTATGGGTCGATGCATGTGACCTTTGATCAGAGGTAATGAGGAGGTTAGTTGTGGCCCAGCTTCCCCAATATGGGCCAAAGTTCACCCTCTGGTTCTTTCCTTGTCTTCTTACTCTCGCTAGATTGTCGGAACAGGGGACATCTCCTTCTAGAACAAGAACTGGGAAGGCTCTGTTTTGGCATTCCTAGGGTGCCCGGCGCCTTCGATCTCTTTAAAGGAAGACCAATTCCATCCTCGCTTCATCAAAGCGGTGTTGAATGTGGATCAGTAGGATGTCTTTGATTCGATCATGTTGAATTCTAAGAAAGACAGGTGTTTTTTCACTCCCTCATCCTCGGGGGTCTTCAAAAACAGAGACTTCCAAAGGTGGAGGCCCCTCACGAGGCCTCTGGATCAGTGGAATTGTTCTATCTAGTGTCATCAGATCCCGACCAAAATGAATTTCTTGACTTGGTGGATTAGGAACCTGGCACTGGCCTCAGATGACAATATCAAGAAACTTGGGATCAGCCTGGCATCGGGATGCCACTATTGCAAGCAGCAGATAGAGGAAAGCTTGGATCACCTGTTTCTCAAGAGTGAATGGGCGCTGGAGGTTTTATCATTTCTTGGGGGAGTAAGGTCTCCCAGTTCTGAGGAGAATGAGTTTGAGTTTCTGGAAAGGTGGTTTGAATGCGCACTTGGTTCGGAGAAGACCCTCCTTCCCCATGCTGTCTCTTTTAATGTGGGGTGCTAGTGTATTTGGCAAGCTAGAAACCAAGCCTGATACAAAGGTGTAAAACCCTCGACTAGAGCCATATTTGCTCACATCCACTTCCTGCTCATCGACATGTATTTTCTTAGTAAGGAGTTGCAGAGGTCCTCCCCCTTCCCTTGCATGCAGATGCACAATCCCTATCCTTCCCTTTCTAAGGAGGGAGGCCCTGGGAAGTGGGTTCGATGGGATCCCCCTGTTACAGGCTACAAACTCAATACTGACGGAGCTTTCTCAGCGGGGGTGATCTCCAAAGGGGGAGGGGGTTGTTAGAGATCCTAAGGGTGATGTGAAACTGGATTTCTCTCATTTCCTAGGCAGGGGAACTTTCATCCAAGCAGAGGCCCGGGCTCTCTTCACAGGGCTTTCATTGTGCATCTAGGAGGAGGTTTCCATTTTGGAAGTGGAGGTGGAATCTCTTTTCCTCCTTAATTCCATTAAATAGAATCGCTCTACACCTTGGTCCATTGTGTATGTGGTCAGGAAATGTCATGATATTCTTAGTCAAAACATCACTCTCTCCCACATATGGAGAGAGGGGAACAAGGTCGCGGACTATTTGGCTTCCATGGACGATCGCAGGTCCACAGACGTGCATATCTTCCAGACTAACAGTTTGAAGGTAGAATGTGTTAATTTGATCAGAGGGGATGCCCTCGGTCTGCATTACTTTAGACCTTCATAGCTTGCATTGTGTCCTTCTTTTCTTATCTTTAATAAAAATTCAATTTTGATGGATACTCATTATTTACAAATTCTAAATATATAACCCATTTATAAACACGATATCATAGAAAATGATGTCTAATATGAATATGATTATTCCTTGAGTGACTCAAAGTAATTTTTTGAATTATTAGAAGGAATAATATTATCCCATTATATATTATGTATATGATATAACAATGGTTCTTTAAATGTGAATTATTATTTACCTTTCCTTCTTTTTATCCTTCTAAAAGTGAAAACAACGTTCATGTGTGTGTACTACCTACCATCTCCATAAACAGTGTAATTCAGTTTTCTATATCAATATTTTTTAGATTACAATATTTATATAATGAATATATATGATATTTATATCTTTATTATCATTCTATATATGATTCAACCCTAACTAATGTAAAAGGATTGAAACTACCGATCTGAAATTCTTATAAAAGACAAAATTATTGTCTCCTAAAAATGATGATTTTAATAAATGGCTATTGAAATGATTTAAAGGGGTAATATATGATATTATAATTATTTAAATTATTCCAATATATAATTTTAATAATTTTAATTTTTTTATATAATAAGATATAAAACTTTTAAAACACACAGTACTCGATGTTAGGGATTTTTTTCTCACATTTTCTTCTATGAGACACATTCCATATTCACCACTTATTTTTTATGTGGGTTATATAAAAACCATTAATTAATTTTGTGATTATTCCAATGAAAATTATGAGAAATTATATATCCATATAATTTTCTTCCATTCATGATATTTTAATTAAAAACACACTATATTAATAAGGGTTTTATGTTAAAATCTCATTATTTATCAAGATTGTTTACGATTAAGTTTACGATGGTGAAATACTATCATCTTTCTCTCAAGAAACTCATGATTTTTATTATCCTATATTTATTTATTGATTTTTCATGGATTAATTTAATTTACATCTCTTTAAGTACTCAAGATTTCAAAATAATATTTCTAAGGAAAACTGGATTTATTTCTGAATTCGGTCAAAAATCATTTTACTTCCACAACCATGTCCTATAAAAATGTTTTCAAGAATTTTTTTTCATATTTTTATATTATTTTTTAATTTAATTTTTCCAATTATTTAATTATAATTTTTTTAAAAGTAATCTTCTTATCATTTTCTTAATGAGATAATTTTAGGCATTATAAAAAATTTGAAAGGAATATTTTTTTAACTTTTATAGCATGTCCAATATTTCCCACCATCATGGCCACTCAATGATTTGAAGATTCCATTAAACATTTATAGTGTTATTTTAAATGAAAATGATTCCATTAATATTTGTATTTTTTTATATTTGAAATAATTGGTTTCAAATTTCAAATGGTATTTTCCCCAATAAATGTTCCAAGTGATCTTTTGAAGTTAATTATCATCTAATATGACATCTTATGAAGTTACGCAATTTTTAATATGGAAATTATACAAATGATAACACCATTATTATTTATCTAGATGGTTTAGTATTATGATGAAAATATGTTTATGAAACTTATTCCTTTTCCATGGGTTATAAAATAATTAATTGATAAAATTTTTATGAAACCTATTTCTTTTATATGGGTTATGCAATAATGAAATGTTTATAAAACCAATTTCTTTTCTATAGTTTATTCTATAATGAAATGATTAAGAAACTAATTTATTTTTTCATGGGTTATGTCAGGATTAATTATTTATTATCTTGGCACACATATTTATATGATTTTTAGTTTTTGAATGGTGTACCTTGAATTATATAGCCCTCCAATGCACTGGGTAATAATTGATATCACATGAGATAAACAAGAATAGAATGAGGAGTGAAACTAATTTAGTAATGGAATCAGTTCACTATGATAGTATTGGGAGTTAACCTTTACTACTATGATGGTTTGGGTAGTGAACCCAATCCACTATGATAGTCTTGGAAAAGATAATTGACTACAAATAAAGTGATTTTCCATGATTATATGTGTTAAAACAATATGTATAATTTTCTAGTGTTATTTTATTAGTTATCGCATTATTTTATTTATTTATGATTGAATTATATATCCCTCTTGATATTTTTAATATTTCCTTAATATATCCTTTTTCCCTTACTGATCATTTTAGATCACTATTTATTACATTTACTTTCCCCTAGTTATGTAGTAAGGTATTAAGTATGATATTTGTAAAAAGGTTTCTATTTATGAATAATTTGGTGGGAGATAATATAGTTCACTTATGTACATGTTGATTTTGTATCCATGTTTCCAATACTAATAAACCTATATGATTCTATAGTGGATCATTATTTTATGTAATTAATATTCGTATAATGTGATTTAATATCAGTGTATGAAATTTTTGGGGTCGTTATATCTTTGTTTTAAAACATGAGATGCACCAACTACACACTTTTGTTACAATTAATCACAAAATTCATTATGTACCCAAGAGAAAATCAGAGGTAAGGCAACTTGGTATGAAATTAATCCCACTTTTTTCATAATTTTTATGGAATAATATAACATTGAATTAATTTTACTTTCCTTATAAAATTATTAACACTTTTTGAGGGAGATACATTACAAAAAACAATATCTCTTACCTCAAATGATATATCTTTTCGCCTGTTATCAATATAAATTTTCTACCTAATATGAGATTCCATAATTTAATATTGAATCATCTTTACATTGTCCACCATCTCTTCCCAAAATTATGGTCCTAATTACTTTCCTTAACTGACTTTTACCCAACATTCTAGAGTTCAAGAACACTTTCCATATAATGACTCAAACATCGTTATCTATATATTATAATGAATTTTTTTTAAATGAAAAGTATCCCAATGAAAAATATTTATCCCAACTTCCCTGATAATATAATGAGTAAAAAAAGGAATATCTCTAAAATTCAGAATTGTTCACTTTAACACTCTATCATATTGAGAGTTACCTTGAGATGTATTTTGTAATACCACCATGAAATACATAGATATATTCCTTATGTACATCTACAAATTGTAAAATAATTTAGTATCCCCATTTCTCTTTATCATTCAACTGTAAAACATTGAAATTTTAAACAATTCATTGTAAAATAAAAAATGGGTTTCTGTATTCCACACCACCAATAATACCCTAAAAAGGAATTATATATTTTAGTAATTACTAGATGAGCATAAAAATGAGTTTTATGAGTTTCACATAAAATTTCATTCTTCAATAAGGAATCACAGAATTTGAAAAAAAACCTCTTTCCAAATCTCATAACAGCTTCTTTTTCAATGTTAAATTTAGGAAACTTACCCTTATTGAGAAATTGTACCATTTCTTACAGGTCATGATCTTCATTTTGAGAATGTTTAATTCTATTTGAAAAATATAATTGTATTAAAACCTAAAACAAAAGATATAGAGTTCAATAATGAATAATTTACAAGACAATATTCATTAAATCATTAAAAATGGATCATGTTCCAACAGTAGCACGGTTAAGGATGCATTATAGTTTCTTCTCATGGTATCAAATACCTGGTTTTATGTAATTGGTTGATAGTGAATTGTGAAATAATAATATTTCATCAATTATGATCATATTCTATTCCCCAAGTCTAAATATTTTTGAGTGAATAAATACTATAAAAGATTATGGTCAATATATATTTTACATTTTACCATATATAAAAAATGACTCCAAATTTTTAATTCAAAAACCAACACCCTAAACTCAATATAATGTATAGGATAACTATTATCATGTATTTTTAATTAGATTGTATAATATTCAATTAACCAATCATCTTGTATGTAGACACTAAAAATTCCTTTCAATGAATCATCACTATAAATAAAAAAGTCAACATTTGTTATTGGAAAGGCTAAACTGGAGCTTTAACAAAACATATTTTAAATTCATAGAAACATTCATCGCATTCCTTTATCAATATGAATTTTAATCATTTTCATGTTAAAATAGTTATCATTCCGTATAACTGAGAAAATATTTCACTAAAATAATAGTTGTAACCCAATAATCCATGTAAACGTTGAATCTTAGTAAAATATTTTGTTCTTGGATATTCTTAAAAAACTTTAGTTTTAGTGAGATTAATAGTTATTTCATATTTTGAAACAATAAACCCATGAAATGGAATCAATTGTTATAAAAATGAACATTTAACGAATTTAAAAATAAATTCACTTTCATAATGATTTTAAAATGATCCTTAGGTGATTCTCATATTCCTCATAACTTTTAGAATAAACCATAATGTCATCAATAAAAACAACCATAAATTTTTCCAAATAATCATAGAAAAACATGTTCATAAGATACATTAAAATAGTGGGTGAAATCATTAATCTAGAAGGCATAACCACAGAATCATAATTCCCATACCTAGTATAGAACAGCGTCCTAAAAATTAATTCCTCCTTCACCTTCAAGTGGTGATACTCGGACCTTATATCACACATAAAAATACTAACTAACATGAATTATATCAAACAATTCATCCATATGAGACAATGAATACATGTTCTTAACAATTATGTTATTGGATTCTCTATAATAAATGAAAAGTTTCATGGGACCATCATTTTTTAACAAACATAATAGGAGCACCCCAAAAATAAGTTAAAGGATGGATGAAACCCATATAAAGAAACTCTTTTAACTAATTTCTTAATTCGAATTTCTCTATTGTATCCATTTGATAAGGGGATTTTGATATTGGTTTAGCATCAGGTACCTTTTCAAAAGTAAATTTTACCTCCTGAGCTGGAATAACCATAGGAAAATAACTAATAAACAACTATTAAGTTCTACTAGCACATCACTAATTTAAATAGTTACATTATTTTCAACAATATGTGAAAGATAAAATAAAATTCAATATTTTATTAGTTTCTCATATTTTCTATATGATATCAAAGTTATAAATTCATTCTTATATGAAAATGATATTTATTCTAATAAATTACTTATTCAGTTCTAAAATTTATGTTATCATGATATATATGAATCCAATACATACCCAAAACAACATAAAACACTACAAAAGGTTGGGAATAAGGTTATTTTGGATAATATATACCCTAAATGATAACATGAATATTTCAATAAATTTATGATGTCTTTATACTACTCTTAGAAGTTATAACAAGAGTTATGGATTCATTTATTGATATTTTTTCTATTTTTTCATGTAAATTTACTAGATATAAAATAATGGGTGTATCTGGAATAAAATATAACATTAGTACAATTTGAATACAAAAGTAATTTATTTATAACAACATTATTTGAGGGTCCTCTATTTTCTATTGTAGTAGAAAAAGTTTTTCCAGCACATTTCGGCTTTTGATCTAGGTGATTCAAACAACGAGTAACTTATATTTGATGTGAGTTAACATAATGTCCACACTCATTGGTATTAAAACATTACACTAAAAGATGAATATTCTTTTTCCCATTATATTTCTAAACAGAACTATTTTCCTTACTATCACAAGCCTAATGACAAATCTTACCACATCAGTAACACATTCCTGATCTAATCGACCATTATTTGAAAAAAATTTACAACATTTGGAACAATTTTGGGGTATACCTCTATATTTATTAATTGAATTATTGTCAATTTCTTTCCACTTAAATCAGTCCTTACATGGGTTTTCACAATGTACATAAGTGTTAGAAAACTTTATCTCAACTTTCTTAGAAAAATGTGAAACCTATACATAACTTTTAAATTCATGAGAGTCCAACACTCTTCATAAATAGTATTTTATATATTTTCTAAATATATCAATTTTTCTCACATAGTAAAAAACAAAATATGATATATACTTGGAAAGTCTGGTATAATTTTATTCATATTTGGCCTCCAAGTATTTATAATTTTTCCCCAATTCCAGAAATTTTATTTTAATTCTATGTCTAAGAACATTCTAAACATACTTCTCAAGAATAATGATCCTTAATAATTATCCATTATATATCATCAATCTCATATTTTTCCTTAGTATTATTAATTATATGTGACCATTGATCAACTTCACCTTAAAAATAATAAATTAAAAAGAGTTACCTTTGATGTTATATAAATCCCAATACTTCAAATATATTCTCCCAGGCATTAATCCATCCTTTAGCTTTTAAAAGGATTGAATATCCATAAAAATCATAAAGGTTTTGTTTCATGAAATAAACTACTGAAGAAATGTTCCTATATATATAATTTGGTTATTCTATTTCATGGGTGACACCATTAGTTTCCTATGTCAAATGAGTTGACACTTCCACAAAATATTCTTTTCCAATCATTCTAGGATGCTAATTTGGAAGGTTATTATCCCATTGGTGACTTCCTACTCTGGATTCCCTATTCCCTCTTGGGAAATCCATTATGGATAGACCTAGATTAAATGAATCAATATAGAAATATTTAAAATATATATCATGGTAATATAAACATAAATATGAATCACTTATGAGTAAATTTTAACACACTCTTAACCTCTAATGGTATCTAAACCTTTTCTCTAATACTAACTATAACACCCTATATCATAAGAAAACCCACAGTTACATGATTTATGACAAGGTTTTCACTTTCTTAAATTCCCTTTATCTTTTAGTATTAGAGTATTATATAATTACAAAATATATTACCTAACAAAATAGATACACCCTTATAGTATACAAATTTTCAATAAAAAAATGGAATTATGTCTATAAACAAATTTCATCCATGAGACTTTTTATTATTTTAAGAAGAATCAAAATAGTAATGTTTGATATTTATATAATTATTATGCATCCTTATACCCCATAAAAAATATTTTAAAAATTAGGATTAGAAAAACAAAGCTCATTATGGGATATTAAAGATTCAGAAATCCCATTAGTCTAATGAAAAGCCAGAAAACATATGGAAATGTTTAACATTTTTACAGTAAAACATTGATAACAAGAGTATAACATATACACATGAAAAAATTAACATTTTCACATAGAAACCCATAAAAATCCATTAGTAGCATATAAAATCTTAAATTAAACATAAGGCATTTGAGAACTTGGGAAAACATTCTAACCATTCACCTTTAAAAGTTTATAAACTTTTATTTCTATAAGAAATAAAAATATTTCCATAGGAACCCTTTTCAATCATGAAATAATTATCTTGAATAATGATATTCATAACCCATTTTAACTTGTTTTTAACCCATGTAATAAATAACTAAATCATAGTTAATTATATAGGACTAAGCTACCAGGTTATCTCACCCATTTTTTTAATTTTGAAGACTAATCATTATCCAATTCATTAGAGAGAGATATCAAGATCACCCATCATCTAGTACTATATGAGGCTCACATGTCATTATTTATAATTATAATGTAATATATCATGAAGAAAATCAATCTTGAATTGTTTCATCATAAAACCCTTCAAAAAATAATTGGAACAAAAAATAATGACCCATTTCATTTTCATATAATCATAAAGAGAAATATAATTTTTATTTGAAAACTCTAAAAAATAAAAACTTAATAAAAGAGTCATAATAAGATCTAATTTGAAAAACCATGCAAAATTTTATGGGAATCAGGATAACGTATAGTGGATAAAACATTGGGAAAATGTGGATAGACGATATATATTAAAAAATAGTGTTCTTCACTTTGTTAAAAAAATGTCAAAATGAATAAAATGGTAAATGTTTAAATATTCTTCTTAAAACATTTAAAAGAATGTATAAAGTTTTTGAAAATCAATTCTAACAGTTTTTTATGTATAAATAATAACATTATAGGGACATTTTGAAGAACATGGATATGGAGGTTAAAGAGTTTAAAACATTCATAACAACATTTTAAATAAAAATATTGTTCCTTAAGTTCGGAGTAGCTTCATATGTTTTCTAAATCATGAATAAAAATTTTATATTTAATTTATAATTACATAATAACTATGTTTATGTTTGTTTTATTATTAATATTCTCTTTATTTCATTTTTTACTTATTTATTTATTTATTAATATTGTTAATCTCACATTGAATGTTTTGAAAATATTTGGTTTATAACCTCAAAATAACTTCAGCACGATAATCACGGTCAAATAGGATATGGATCCATTAACTCCAGAATATAAAAAATGTTATGAGTATCATATTAATATATTAGACACTCATTTAAACTAACCATTTAAGGTTTTCATGAAAAATGAACCACATCGTTTCATGGTGATGGTAGTATATACGTACACATGAATGACATTTTAATTTTTATACTGACTAGAAAATATATAAATTAGAAAATATTTTTAGTTTTAATGAATCATAAATATGATATAAATTTTAGATTTATTCATTATGTCCATCCATAATACAACCATTGTGAGGTGAAAATGAAACACGAATCACATGCTTTGTGGAGGTGGTTGTCCATATATACATACATGCAACATTATCATTTTAAAAAATATGGTATGATAAGAATATAAGTAAAATATTATCTTTAATGGATAATAATCATGTCATAAATATCATATATATTCATTTGATCCATAATTTTAACCATCCATATGATCTCGTTTTGAAAAATGAAACACATCACTTCATGGAGGTGGTAGTCTACACGTACGGTCATACATTGTTTTCATTTGACATAGGATTGAAGAGTAGATGAAAAAAGGATACATCATTATCATAATAAAAAAAATTATAAAATATATTTTTTTTTCTTTAATCATGGTTAATGAGTATTTTCCATAGTTAGAATAAGTAATAAATATGAAACAATCAGTTAAGAGTTATACCTCTTTTTTAGAAATCCTCCCTTGCCTTACACCCTAAATGTTCTATAGTTGTCTTTTTTGGGGAGACCAAAACTTCTTGGAAATGTGTATGGATGTTGGAATGGTATCTAGTTAGATATTGGTCAATGTAAATGGATTAATGTGTGTTCATAAGTGATTATAGGAGGTTCTATATTATAATTGAGGTGACTGACACATATGTAAATACTAAAAACTTTTAAATATATTTTAAGTATTTGAGAAAGGAATTTGGTACAAAATTTAAATATTTAGAATATTTGATGACTATGAGTCAAAATAAGCTTAATTAATAAAGAATAGACGTCTTTTTATAACATTTTAAACCTTATCAATTAGTTTTAACATAATTTTAAACTCCTTTCACCATTACAATAGTAAAAACTTTTTACCAAAGTTACTATTAATAATGACCATAAATAATGTTTTTCACTATACACAATTTGAACATATTGATTCCAAAAATGAAATCAGTTATTCAAGATTTAGGTTTCCTAATTGGTATAAATTAATTTTAATATAAACATGAAAACTCCAATGAAAACATTTCTTCAAAGAATGTCATTTTAATCAGAGAAATGATTTTATACTAAAATGAAATATAATTATATTTATAATTCCACAACCCTAGTTTCCTAGATTTGGTGCATTACTTTATTATATTTTCATGATCATAATAAAGAAAGTTATAAAGGACCTGTTAGTTTAGTAGCCCTAGAAAAACTAGATACAAACATAAGTTTTACATGACATCCTGAAATGAAAAAAAAAACATTGTGTCTCCTTTGAACACACACATATCCCTTAGACTATCCTTATAGGTTACTCATAATATACTTCATTGCATCTTGGAGAAAAATGAAACATAAAAAAAGGGGTGAGATTATATGCCCAGTAAGGATAAACAATATAGACTAAGCCATCATAAATAAGAATAAACATTTAATGAATGGTATGAAACAAAAACACAATACTTTTAAACATAATATTCAGAATAATATAAAAAAATAAATCAAATAATTCCATTTAAACATTAACATGTATATTATACTAGTCAAATAATCGTATGTAATATCAATAACTAATCTTGTGATGAGGGAATTCACAATGCTGAACATTTCAAACTTACCATCAAGGATTCATGAGAAGGATATAATAATTTCAAGTCTTTATGCCAAGAATCTAATAAATGGGTAAGTCCATGGACAAAACCATATACAATTTTTTTTCATGAAACCTACTGATGCATCGAGGGGCTATATCGGGCCCTGCCCATCACATACTAATTCCAATACATTCCTCATTTGAAAAGGGTGAAACATAACATAAACATTCATATTAAAACTAGCATACAAAATGTTATTACTTTAACCTTAAACCATGAATGGTACCAAAATGGAACATCCAAAATCCAGCATATCTTAAAACTTTCAATGAATCCACCTCATTAAAGCATAAAATAAAACAAAGGATGTTGATATAGATGAAAATAATCTAACAAAATCATTAAAACTCTTTGAGAGAAATATCCCTTTTTACGTTGAAATGCTTTAAAATTCACTCATTTATAAAATAAAAAAATTATTTTGAAAATAACCTTTTAATATTGTAAGGTAATATTTTAAATGTAATGGATACATAATGGTGGAAAAATATGCTCACATTGTATAATTTAAAAAACATTATTTTCTTAATTTGTCAATAAGGACACAAAGTACCTTGTTTGGAAAATGATAGAAATATTCATTGAAAAATGTTTTATGAAAAGTCAAAAATGGGTATAAATGAAATTAAAAAATTATAGAGATATAGAAAAAAATATTTTAAGATGTATTTTTACGAAACATGGACATGGAGGATAAATATTCCCCAGTAGATACTTACATATAAACAATCTCGGATAAAAATGAGATTGCAAAATTAACCCTTACATTGTATTTTCCTTTAGTTGAGGGTGTGTTAACTTCTTGTATAATTATTAAACTATGTTATTAAATTATACAAGAATGATATGTATATTTATTATGTCATATATGATCCTCTCATATCATTTTGTTAATAATATTTCAGTATTTCCATTGTTTTGATTATTAATGGCTTTGTTTTCCTATTCATGTTTTGTCATGTAAGTCATGTTTTTTATGAATCGGATGTATTTTATTAATTTCCAGTGTTATATTAAGTTTATAATTATTATTTTTACTAATAATTTAAATTTAATAACTATTCTTGAATGGTTAATGTGGATAATGAATCTCACTGCATCGTAGAGATGGCAAGTCGTACGTACGCACGAGCGACAGTATCATTACCTTGATGATTAAATGGTATGGAATTGGATGGTATATTTAATATTCATAAACATTATCATGTTATATTCATTATTTATATTCATTAAACTCATCATCATACCCATTAAAATAAATTAGTGTTGAATAACAAATTACACCACAGTGTGGAGATAGTAATCTGTACATACACACACATGGTGATATTGTTATTCATTAGATGGATAAAATGAGGAATATTGGTGTACCATGATTATAATAATATCTCATTATATGGATGAAACTGGTTTGGTATATAAACAATATAGAAATAGTAAGTATAATAACAAAAAAAACTTTGAAAGATGTGATTAAACAATTACTTCATTTTTGGGTGTCTCCAATTGATTTTCACAACATAACTCCTTATGATGAATTTATGACAAAATTATTACCTCTAGGATGTATTGATAAAGTTGGGAGAGGAAATGGGTAGGATTTTTATAAGACAAAGGTCTATAGATATTTTAATTAAAGATAAGTAGAAGTTCCCTCTTATAAGAGAGGGGATGGGCACTTTAGGAAACTCTTAAAATATTAAATTAATATATATTAATTTTCAATTAAAGATGGATAAAAAGTTAGTTTATTGGAGTATAATATGATTATGAGTCTAAATATCATAAACCAATTAATTTTAGACATTTTTATTTCACAAAAGTAACCTTGTCTTTTGGGTTTAACCCTTAGTTAAATAGGTTAACTCTTACCGTGTGTACTTGTCGTTTTACACTATAAGGTTAATATAGTTACTATAAAATGAAAACAAT
Source organism: Viscum album (assembly GCA_963277665.1). Classification (NCBI taxonomy): domain Eukaryota; kingdom Viridiplantae; phylum Streptophyta; class Magnoliopsida; order Santalales; family Viscaceae; genus Viscum; species Viscum album. The sequence goes on from OY728146.1 coordinate 236,517,428, forward strand.
AACCCCAATTGGATAATTTATGACATATTTAACACTATAAAAGTTATTTTTCCAAATTATATATTTTTATGACTATTAAATCATTAAATAAAATATTATTTATTTTAAAATCTCATTTATATCAATCTTGATACTATTCAGTATTTTTAATTTATAAAAACCAAAAAAATGATAACTTCGAACCAATACTTAAAATATGTCAATAAAATGTATAATTTATCTATAAATTTAGTTTATGTCATTAAATAAGTCAATTAATATTTATTAAAATATTTCTAATATCATTTATTTGATATTTCTATTAATAAAATTATTTCTACTTCACTATTGTGTCATCATTAATGGTAATTAATTAATCTATAAAAATTATAAATAAATTTTTCTGGTGTTTCTAATTACTTTATATTTACAGAGACAATTTATAATTGTTTTTATCTCCTCGATATATCTATATTAAAATTATTATATTTATAAGAAATGAGAGTGTGACATTTTGTCACAATCATTAATTTTAATAATATTCATGTAATATTCATAGCAAATGATCTATTAAATGATTAATATTATAAAAATATGTGATAAGGTTATCATTTAGTCATCCAATAGGATTTTTACAATTTTTAGGGTAATTTTATAATATGGTGTTTACCTTTAATTATCTGATTTATCCTTAATCGAAGTAAAAAAAAACCCAATAATATTATTATTCATAATGAATAAAAATAAAAGGAAACCATTTACATAAATTAGACCCACTAATTCCAAATGTGGAAATCATTTTTCAAAATAAAAAACACATATTTTTCATTAACTAATTAAAAATTAATCTTGTTATCGGAATGAAAATCGGGTTTTTAAAAGTGTAAACATTGCAAAAGATTGAAATGTTATTACAACAAAATTCATGCTAAAATTAATACCAACGACAAAAATTATATTAAATAATAAAAATATAATCTATTTATAATTTAAAAAAATAAAATATTTAATTTTATAATATATAATATTTCGATGAAAAATGTTGTGTTCAATTAAAATTTTGTATTTTTTACCATTCATGAAAACAACAAACTTATCATAAAAATACCAAAAATTAAACCAAAGTAAATTTTGATATTTAGCTTTCAAAGAAGATGTTTATTTTGTAAAATTTAACTTATAAAATTTTGAAATATTGATTTAAAATGGATTCTCCATTAAAAGGTCAAAAACTGTATTTTTTGAAAAATACTTGTTTTATCCAAAAAATTGAATTTTTTCTTAGACCATGTCTAGAAAATAAATAAGATGAATGTTAAAATTATATTTAATATATAAAATTAAAATTTTGGTTATTAATATTCATAAACACTAATTTAATTGCTATGCTATATATTATATTAAATAATAATATTTTATTAATATAATGTTGTTCGTTAAAACTGGGTTTTGTGTGTAATGAAATCCAACTCATTGTTGTGTGTAGAGTAAGATTAAAATGGTGTTACATAAAAATAAATCAAATAAAAAAATTATTCAAAAATGAAAATATTGTAATGTCTCGGGGTGTTAAATTCTCCACTCCAATAAATTGCATCCTCATAATATGAAATTTCACTTAGAAAATAAAATTTTGATACTAAAAAATACATTTTTGGAAAACCCACATCAAAAATAGTGTTAAAAACTATAATATAAATATGATGGAAATGTAAATGTAAATTTCACCACCAAATTAAGATTTCAAATAGAATAACAATATTGGAATGTAGAGATAAGTAGTTAAATGTAAAATGTAAATATTTATAGGGAGTGATAGTGGTCATCAATCACAAATGAGTGAACAAAAAATGAAAAATTAAGGTCCTAAAATCCATAAATATATGATTATCTAAAATACCTTTAGTATAATATATTTTTCACATGATATACATATTTTGAATAACATATTTTTTATATACTTTTTTCTAGGGTTTATGGATTATTTTACTATATATATAAGTACTTGAGAAAACTTACTTGATTCCATAAATGTTATCCTTTGGTTATGCTTTTATCTATTTTCACTTAATCCTCCAAGTGATTACTAAAAATAAAAGGGATAGACCAATGTATCCAATAAATCTTACATTAACCTCAACCAATGATATCAATTGTTCAAATTACTCCATTCCCACCTTAAGAATCAACCAAAATACTTTCATCCAAATGCACTATCCAAAAAGGTCTATAAATTTAAAAAATAAATCCTGACATAATATTCCCAAAAAAATGTAATGTAGCACTTATTATCACATACCAGATATTTGGTCACCTTTTAATCATTAATGAAAACACTTCTGCCTCAAAATCTTTAAAGAAAAAGTTTTTTAGTAGAATCCTTATATATCTCATGAATCTTATAAACATAGAATGATTAATGTAATAATTCTTGAATCCAAATAAAAAATAACCTTAATCATTAGAATTTACTCTTAAACCATTATCTATGCTTCAACATCTTGTTCTTTAATACCTCCTTTGTATCATTTTTCTTTTGTAGCAACTTCATTATGAGTAGTATAACCATTGCATGTATAACCTTATTGATTCTAACTATTGACCAAAACTCAAATCATAATGTGAGAAACAATAATCATAGTAATGTATTCATGAAGAATTGTTTGTTGGATCTATAAATGGTGGAATCTTATTCTAAATTCATTTTTACATAGGATTAACCTAGGTTATCCATTACCAAATCTAAAGGATGATATCCTATACTAAGACTTTTCTTCAATGTCATTCATAGGGTTATGGTTTCTGAATATAATTTCCATGGTTGTTGATAAACTTACTTTTATACCAATTATAAAACCTCTACTCCAGTTACCCAGATTTGATGCACTACTTTATTAAATTGGCATGATCATAAGAAATCAATTCCCGAAGGACCGATCAGTTTAGTAGCCGTGGAAAACTAGATACAAACATATGTTTTACATGACATCATGAAATTAAAAACAATATAGTGTCTCCATTAAACACACACATATATCTTAGAATATCCTAGAAGGTTTTTTATAATATAATTCTTTGAATCCTGGGGAAAATGACACATAAGAAAATGGGTGAGATCAGATGATCTATATGGATAAACAATATAGTAGAAGCTATCATAAATAAGCATAAACTTTTAAGGAAAGGTATGAAAATAAAACCCAAACCTCTTAAAAATAATATTTAGCATAATATGGAAGTAATAAATCATGTAATTCCATTCAATCATTCACATGGATATTCTACTAGTTGAATAATCATATGTAATATCAATAACTAATCCTATAATGAGGGAATGCATAATTCTGGACATTTGAAACTTACTATTGAGGCTTCATTCCAAGAATCTAATACTTTCAAGGATTCATGCAAATAATATAATAAATGGGTAAGTCCTTTTCCAAAACCATATCCACTTTTTTCATGAAACATACTGATTCATCAAGGGGCTATAGTGGGCTCTTCCCATCACTTCCCAAGTCTAATGCATTCCTGATATGAAAAGGGTAAAATGTGACATAAACATTCTTATTAAAAATAGAATAGGAAATGTTATTACATTGACCATAAACCATGAATCGTATCAAAATAGAACATCCATAGCCAAAATATCATAAAACCTTCAATTAATACACCTAATTTAAGTATAAAATCCAACAAAGGATGTTGATATAGCTGAAAATAATCTGATAAAATCATTAAATCTCTTTGAGAGAAATAACCCTTTTCCATTTGAAATATATTAAAAGTCATGTAATTCTATAAGGTATACTTTAAAATTTGAAAATAATCATATAATCATATAATCCTGTAAGGTATATTTTGAAAGAAAATGTATATTTTAAAAGAAAATGTATATTTTGAAAATAATCATATAATCCTGTAAGGTATACTTTAAAATTTTAAGGATACATAATGGTGGAAAAGGTTGCTCACTTCTTATATGATAAGAAACATTATTTCCTTAATTTGTTGATAAGGACACAAAGTACCTTGTTTGGAAAATGATAAAAAGATTTATTTCAAAAATATTTATAAAAATTAAAACATGGGTATAAATGATTGTAAAAAATTATATAGATATAGTAAAAAATGGTTTCAAATTTTTTTTATGAAACATTGACCTGGAGGATAAATATTCCTTAGTAGATACTTACTTATAAACAATCTCAGATAAAAATGATATTACGAAATTAACCCTTAACTTGTAATTTCCATTAGTCAAGGGTGAATTAACCACCCATATAATGATTAAACTATTTTATTAAATTATAACAGAACCATATCCATATTTATAATGTAATATATGATCCTATTATATTATTTTGTTAATAATATTTTAGTATTACCATTGTTTTGGGTGTCAACTACTTTGTTTTCCTATTTCTATTTTGTAGTGTTAGTCATGTTTTTTTATGAATTATATGTATTTTATTCATTTAAAGAGTGATATTAAGTTCAAAATTATTTTTTTTTCTTATCATATAAATCTTATAATCATTATTTAATGGTTAATGTGGATAATGAATCCCATTGCATTCATGGAGATGGTAGGTCGTGCGTATGCACGAGCGATGATATCATTCCTTTGATGGTTTAATGGTATATAATTGGATGATATATTTATTATATATAATAATTATCATGTTATATTAATTATTTATATTCATTATACAAATCATCATACCCATCACAATAAATTATTATTGAATAAAAAATTACACCACGACGGGGGGACGGTAAGCCCTACGTTCGCACGCATGGTAATATTATTATTCGTAGGAAGGATAAAATGAAGAATATGTTTGTCCCATGATTATTATAACATATAAGTATATTTATTATATTTGATTTATTAATTTGGTAAGAAAAAACATCAGAAGAGGAGTTAGAAGATGAAAAGACTTTTGAAAGAGGTTATAAAACAATAACCCTTTTTTCAGGTGTCTCCTTTTGATTTGCACAAAAGGAATCCTTAAGAGGGATTTATTCCCAAAGAAATGTCTATATTATGTTGTGTGTTATGTTGGTAGAGAAAGTGGGAGGGGTTTTATGATACAATGGGATTTATATATGTGAATTAAAGAGAAGGATAAGTTCCCTTTTATAAGAGAGGGGAGGGGCACATTCAGAAACTCTAAAAATATTAATTTATTATAAATTAATTTTCAATTATAAAAGTATATAAAGTGAGTTTATTCTATTATAAAATGATTATGGGTATAAATATCATCAAACAATGAATTTTAGGTATGTTTAGGTCACAAAATTAACCTTATCATTTGGGTATAACCCTAAGTTAAACTGTTCAACTCTTACTGTGTCTACTTGTTTTTACACTATAGGGTTAATATATTTATAATAAAATTCCAAACAAAACAAAATTGTACTAGTTATGATATATTTAAAACTATACATATTATTTGGATGAAACTCATATTTTTATGTCTTTTATATCATTTAATAAAATAGTATTTATTTTAAAATCTCATTTATGTCAATTTTGATACTATTTAATTTTTAAAATTTTAAAAATATCAAAGCAACATGATAACTTCAAACCAATACTTCAAATATGTCACTAACATTTCTAATGTATTTATAAAATTATTGGACATAATTAATTTAGTTAAATTATATTTATTTTAATATTTTTAATATCATTTATTTGATATTTCTATTAGTAAAATAATTTCTACTTCACTATTGTGTCATCATTAAAGGTAATTATTTAATATATAAATTTTATAAATAAATTTCTAGGAGGTATTTAATTCATTTATATTTCTATAGAATATATATAATATATTTTATCTTCTGGATATCTCTATATTAAAATTATTATACTTATAAGAAATGAGAGTGTGACATTTTGTCAGACTCGTTAATTTTAATAATATTCATGTCATATTCATGGAAAAGGTTTAATTAAATGATTCCATTTATAAATATAGGCTATAGGGGTTGAATTTATTCATCAAATATTATTTTTATATGTGTTAGGGTAATTTTATAATCTTATTTTTTCCTTTAATTACTCGATTTACCCTTAACTGTGGTAATAAAAAATTACTAAAGTTACTATTCATAATGCCCAAAAATAAAAAAAAACCTTTTTAAATAATTTATACCAACATATTAAAAATATGGAATCCATTTTTCAAAATTCAAAACACATAAGTTTCAGTAATTAATTTGAAATTAATCATGTTGTTGGAATGAAAAATAGGTTTTTTGAATATAAAACATTTCAAAAGATTGAAATGTTTTTACAAAAAAAGTCATTGTAAAATTAATATCAATAACCAAAATTATATTAACTGAACATAAATATAATATATTTATAATATAAAACAAATAAAATTTATAATTTTATGTTATAACTTATTTCAATGAAAAAAAAATTTCAATTAAAATTTAGTATTTTTTACTATTAATCAAAACATGAACCTTATCAGAAAAATACAAAAAATTGAAACAAAGTGAATTTTTGTATTATTATTTAAAATGATAAGTTAATTTTTTAAAATTAAATTTATAAAAGTGTAAAATATTGTTTTTACAATGGGTTCCCCATTAAAAGGAGAAAAAACTTCATTTTTTTGAAAAATAATTTTTTTCATGAAATTGATTTTTTTTCTTAAATGATGTCTATAAAATACATAATATTAATTTTAAAATTATATCTAATATATAAAATTTAAAATTTGGTTAATATAACTCATAACTGCTAATTTAATGTCAAAGCTATATATTATATTAAATAAAAATATTTTATTAATATATTGTTGTTCGGTGAAACTAGGACTTGTGTGTAACTCAAGAGAACTCATTTTTGTGTGTATCATAAGATTAACATGGTGTTGTTTAAAAATAAATAAAGAAAAAAAATTAAATTTGTTCAAAAATGAAAATATTGTAATGTCTCGAGGAATTGCATGATTACAATGAAATTAATTGAATTATGGTTAGTAAAAGGGGAATCATTTCATTTATAACCAATCATAAATATCATTTATATTTTTAAATACATAAAAATAAACGATAGTTTTGTTAAAAAATAGGCTTTTCATTATTCCCCCAAAATCAATCATTTCAGAAAAATACCAATAACATTATCCCTAGCATAAATTTGATATTTTGAATCCAAAAGGTAATTCCATATTTCAAATTAAATTTTTAAAATTATGAAATTTTTCTTTTGAATAAAACCTTATAATAATTGGATAAAATTAGTTAAATAAAAAAATTACTTTTTCAATTTAAATTTGATATAAAATTATTTATAAAACTATGACGAATATGGATCCAAAAAATAATTATAAATTGTATGATTTCTTAATTTCAAGGATTACTTGGGTTATCATAGTTTTAGGTTTAGGTGTAAGATATTTCAATAGAACCTAAGCTAGATCCTAGTCAGCTAGAGAGTTTCCATTGATGTCCCACCATTCACTCACCCTTTTCTAATTAAGTGACTTTATAATTAGTGGAGAAATAATTATTCCATGATACTATTTCATAGTATATGTGAGATCTTGGGGCACCTATATTGATAGATATGGGTTCCAATGTGAGAAGTGAAATGTGATGCATGGTTGGGTGATTGATGTGAGTTCCACCCATAGTAGTGAGTGGAATCATCTTTATGTAAGGTTAGTAGAGCCCACCCACCAGTAGTTATAATTATTTAACCATCAGAATGAATGAATAGATTTATGTATTAGTGAATGTTTGATAATTCACTTCATGTTATCATGAATAAATTAATTTATAATTACGAATAGAGACATATGGTTTTCCCTTAATGATATATCGATGTACGTATCATATTTCCTTCCAATTATGTAAATATATTATTTTTTAGTAGAGTATTATAATCACTTATGGTGTTTATAGATCATGTGGAATGAATCCTTTCTTGTAACTATTTATAGAGGTGCATGTTATATTTTTTGGTAATTTTACCTTTTCTTATAATAGGATAATTAACTATGTATGAACCTCTCATAATTTTTTTTTGAGATTTGTGGAATTGAATTGGTATGTAAGAAGTTATATCACTGAAATTTGAGGAAATATTAATGGAACATTAGTATTCTAGTGGTTGGGACTTCTTTATGGGGGACCTTGTGTAAGGGTGTTGATAGTGTTGTATGATAAGTTAGTTTTAGAGTCGTTGATTCTAGAATTAAGAGTGAGATGTTTCTTGACTCCAATCAACCATGGTATCCTCATACTCTCCCCTATAGTGGTTGAGGCCTCCAGTGGTGATATTGATGAAGCGGTTTGGGGTGAGAATATGTACCTAGGTGATAAACCGGAAGGGTTTTCATGAAGGTGGGAAGACGTTTTCCACTCCCCCTGAAGAGTATGGCCTTATCTTAATATTTTTAATAACTATAAAGATGCACATCCTGAGTGGTGTCTAACCTAATAAATCATGAACCTACTCTTTTTTTATGTATACTGCATTTTAGTAGGTTTATCAATCACATTGGATATCTTTATATATAGTGGGGGATATTTTCCCAAAAGTTTTTGTATTTTTTTTCACTAGGGAATTTGAAAACCTGAGGTCTATATCTGATAGAGTAGGTTCATCAAGAATTTTTAGGACTATCCCCTTCATAATGTGGTGGATTAAACACTTGATGGTATGTGGTGTTTTTTTGAGTAGTTTGAGGTGGTTTTTTTACGTAATGTGTTTGCTGGTAGTTTTGTGAAAGATATACGACAACACAATATGGTAATATTCAACTGTGGGTGAAATCTTATTAGAGATCATAATGCAGATGAGGGATTCGCATGACTGTTTGTATAAAGGAGGATTAGGAGGGACTATATTTATCTTAAACCATAAAATAAAAAAATTAGTCCAGGTTCCTAGAAAGGAGAAGATAACTTGGAAATAAAAGTTAGATTAAAGAACAATTCTTCCATGTTACTCCATATTTAGAAAGTTATATAATTCATACATACATATTACAAATTATTAGATGAATATTAATTACATATCATAATGACCCACGCCATGATTTTATAAATCTAGTATCCTTGGGAACATGGATACATAAAAAACCGATTCATATGTTTACTAATTTGCATCAGACTAAAATATTCATAACTTGCACCCTTATTAGACATATCATACTTAGTAACTTTATACATAACCTTGGGAAAAGAAACATAAGAAATTGTGATCCCATATGCTCAATAAGGGTAATCATGGGAGATATTAATGTTCACATGATCATAACATGAGAATAATTGTATGGTAATATGAGAAGTAAATTTGAATATCATACCCTCCATATCATAGATCATAATACTGAGTCATGGAATAAATCATGGAAGTTCATAGGAGATGAATTATAAAGGAATTGAACAATATGATCCATGAGATAATAACAATGAAATGATTCATAAGTTTGTGTCGTACATATATGCATAAAAATCATTTCTTTAGTTGTAATTACTCATTTCCAAGACTATCATAGTGGATTGGGTTCACTCCCTAAACTATCATAGTAGTCAAGGTTCACTTCCATGCCTATCATAGTTGATAGACTCCCTTACTAAAAAAGGGTCACACCATATTCTAGCCCTCTATATCTAATTAAATGTCTATATTTACCCAATGTATTTGTGGGATATATAATTATGGACCACCTATCACGTAATTAAAATAATACATATGTGTTACAAAATATCATAAAACATTTGTCAAACCAAAACCTATGAAATGAAGTGCGTTTCAAAAAAACCTTCATAATATCATAACCCATGGAAAATAAATAGGTTTCATAATAATTTTATCACTTAATCATATAATAAGTCATGGAAAAGGAATGGGTTTCATGAAAATCTTGTCATGATAAACATAAACCATCTAGTGAAAGACTAAGGATGGAATCCTCAGATCATATCTATAGTAAATAATAAGTTAAATCGATGGTTTTTTATTTTATGAATATAAATACCATTCCAATATCATTAAAACAGTAATTATAACAATACACATTTTAATTTTAAAATCACCTTATTAAAACAAGAAATTCATAACTGTTTGAAGATCCTTTTCTTTGAGTAAATCCTTGGAAAATTATAAGTGAAATATTGTCACATACTATCACCTCCTTGTTTTAATTATCATAAATAATGTTTATAATGTTATTAATGACTTTCATGTTTAATTATAGACAAAAGTATAATGGAAAGTTTATTAAAAAATGGTTAAGTCTATGGATTAGGGTACAACCTTACCGTGCAAAGGTCAAGTGATCATGTCACCTTAGCAAACATTATTCTCCACCTTACCACATGAAAAATTGCTTAACATGAGTCATATGAATTTTTTTTGACTCATGAACTGACTGTGCATTAAATATTTAGTTTATAGTACATTGGGAATCACCTTACTACATATCTAATAAACCTACCATGAGATAGATTTGTACCTACTGTGTACCTTACCTTATGAATTTGTGGAGAAATAGTATGAACTAAGTTACCTAACTCATAAAGATAAAAATTTACCATGCCATCATATATATATATTTTCATAAATAATTATACTACCATGTATTTTAATGTAGTGACCATGTTAAGAAACAACATACCAAATGAAGTCATGAACCAGCTGTATGTAAAAAACAACTGACTACAAAAAGTGATGGACTTGCCATGTTATGTTCCCAAATCACTTGACTATGCCATGTTTTCTTAAGATCAAATTACCATTAATTATGTAAAGATATAATTTTGTGTATAACTTAGCAGTGGATCCTTTCTAATCTACAATTAATAGCTTTTCAAATCATTAATTAGATCATTAGTGCATTAATGAAGAATTATTATTCTTCAATGGATACTTTTGATGAAGTTATATTTAAGAGAAATATTAAATCATGGGGAGATCATATTTAGTGACACTACTTTTTTATTACCTTACCAATAAAAATTTTTAAATATAAACAACATAATAGCATTACAAAACTAAGATCCAAAGGTTTGGTGTCTTGGAAAAATTAGGCACATGCATAACTTGTGCATAATAAAACATAAAACTTTATTTAAAATATTCTTTTTTACCCTTATAAATATTTCATTATCCTTATTAAATGTAGTCACTTGAGTATATACATCAAAGAAAGGGGTTAGATAAAATCCCAATAAGGGGATGAATATGGACATGAATCAATAAAACATGGGTGAAAAAAATCATCATCATCATAATATGTGAAAAGGATCATCATAATAAAAATTATAGAAAACTTTAGATAAGGTCATAAAAAGTGGAAATGCATAAAAATGAAGCAGCATGCCTTAGTGGTCAAATACCACACAAAGTTGTGAACCAAGATATCATCATGTTCACCAATAACATATGTTCATAATCATAACATCATAATTGTGAAAAAAAATAGAATCATGTTCATGAATAATACACATTATCACATGTGATACATAAAATTTCCCAAATAATTAGAGAGATATATAATTATGGGCCCAAACATCACATCAAAACATTTCAATAAGAAAGCATGCCATATACAACTTATGACAATCATAGTCATAAAATATCCCATGGAAAGGAATTGGTTTCATAATAATTTGAAAAAAATACATTAATGAATACACTTTAGGTTTCCTAAATTAAAAGGGTAAAAAATATTTTTTATAAGAATCATAAATCTTGAGTGAAGAAGAAACAATCCCTAGAGGGGTCGAGATGTGTTTTGGGAAGAAGAGTTATTTTGGTAAATCATTATATTTTTCATAAAAAAAATTTAGAAACATGTATACCATCGAAAAGAAGAGGGAAGAGCAATGAAATTATATTTAAGTAACAATAATGTAATATCTACACTAAGATTTGGAATAAAATAGGAATAACCCAAACAAAGGGAGTTAGGTTTGTGAATCCCCTTAACTCATGCCTGAAAGCATTATGAACTTACACTTGATATCCTGGATAATTAAATTATATTAATTAATTAATTAATTCAAAACCAATTCTATATGTTTTTTATTTATTAGAATTTTATTAAGTTCATTTATGGATATTTTTATGAGTTATAGTGTTCAATTTCATCATTCCAGGAACATTATTTTTAATAGTTTCATGATCGGTTTACTTGTATATAATTATAGATGTTATTATAAAATGGGAATAGTTCTCCTGAAATGAAATTATATGTTATTAATGAAATTAAATAATTTTTAATTTTCCCATATAAATATGTGGGGGGGGTGTTTGGGGATGTGTGTGTGTGTGTGTGTGGTTTTAGGATGATTCACTTGATAAAACATTAATGATTCATTTCTAGTTTATTTTTTCAACTTTTCCAACCATCAAGAAATAGTTTGGTTTTTTTATTATTATGTTTCTAAATTAGATTAATAAAATTAAACAAGTTATAATATATATATATATATATTATAATATATTTTAACCATAATAATGGTTTTATGACAAGCCATGAAGGTGGTAATGGAAAATGAAAACTCATTATCCATGAAGGTGATGAATCAACACATCATAGATGTGTTTTCATTTTTAGGATTAATGGACAAGAGAAGGGATTTAATAACAGATATTACATTAACAAAATAAAATTATATTATATAGATGATAATTGATTTATCGTTCTAATTTTGATAAGTAAAGGTGAGAATTGGATAAGAAAAGATAAAAAATTAAGAGAGATGGTTTGAGGATTTTACCTCTTGAAGGTTTTCTTCATGGGAATATTCTTAGGGAACTTGGGTTTTGTCTTTTGTTGAGACTAGTAGCTCTTGAATGTGGGGAAGAGTCTTGGGAATGGAATTGGGATGAATTTAGTAATGATAAATGGCTTAGAAGGTGTGAGTATAAAGGGTGGTGAGGGTTGTGATTTTTAAGGGGAGGAGGGGGTATTTTTTATTATTATATTCATTATTTTATTATTTTATCTTAAGAATATCAATAGTGTTGATTATTATGACTGTTTGAAATAAATTTTTCATTTGTGTTTGAAATAATGGTTGTTTACATAATTAATGAATAAAAACTTCATGTATTTGACATAAAATGTTAAATAAAATAAATTAACATATTTCACAATTCACAAAAGTCAACTATTTTAGAAAAATTCAAAAAATTCACCATATTCTTTTTTGACATATATAATTAAAAAATTGACTCCATTTTTTCAAAAATAAATAAATATGAGAATTGTAATTTTTATATAATATCATCATTTATTTGAAAAATACATATTTTAATATTATAATTTATTTTATGACCCTTTAAAAAATTAATTAAGACCCATAAAAATATATTATAACTATAACAAAAGAAAATTTTAATTTATGAATCTATTTTCTGAAAATAAATTTTATTTTAAATCATTATATTAATTACAATATTGTAAATAAACCTTTAAATATTACAAATATACCAACATGTAATATATCATTTATGAAACATTTATGTACTTATTCCAAGATATAATTATATCATATTTTCATGTAAAAGGGACCAAAATTTTATTTATATTTTTATAGTTGGGGTTACTATTCTAATGTATAGATTACTATTCATAATGTTCATATTACTATTCCAATTTCCATGTTACTATTTTATCTGTATAGGTTCCTTAATTTCTATAAATATCACATATTTTATTCTTCATTTATGAGAATAATTTTTTTATTGGGTTCTCTATATGATGCATGTGTTTTATGACTTAATTATGAGAAGAAAATTTCTATTGATAAATGTTTTGGTCATTAAATTCTTCCCCCTTTTTGAAATTTCACCCTAAAATATTGTTTTACAAAATAAGGTGAAAAAATGTGAGGGTACTTCTCCTTTATCACTTCTTCTTGTTCCCATGTCTCTTTTTCATACTTAGGTTTCATCCATAACACTTTAACTATGGGATTTGACTTTATACACATTTTTTCCTCTACAATCTGAGATCTTTACTAGTCTCACCTCATATGAGAGTTCATTCTCCAGTTGTATCAACTTCAGATTAAGCACATGAAAATGGTCGGGTATTTACATACTCATGAGTAATATTTGGAACACATCAAGAAAATGAGTAGTACATGGAAGAATTTCAAGACAATAATCCACTACTCCTATGCGATCAAGGATATCAAAGAATAAAATTTACCTTGGGCTAAGCTTATCTTTCTTTCTAAACTATATGACTCTTCTATGGTGATATTCTAAGGAAACTTTTATCTCGATATTCAACCTCTAAGTACCTATGACAGTTATCAGCATAGATCTTTTTCCGACTCTGAGTATATTTTATGTGTTGTTGGAAGACTTGAACATTCTCTTTTATTTTTTGAACAAGATCATGTCCAAGTAGATTTCATTATCCAAATTCATCCCAAGAAGATAGATTTATACATCACATACCATATAGAGCTTCATATTGATTAATCTCAATACTAGTGTAGAAACTATTGTTTTTTGTGAACTCAACAAATGGGAGATGTTGATACCAATATCTTTTGAATTGTAATGAGAAGGATATTATAATGTATTCTAGCATATAAATCGTCATTTTAGACAGGCCATTAGTTTGGGGGTGATAGGACATGCTGAAATTCAATTCAGTACTCAAATCATGTTGAAGACTTCTCTAGATTTTAAATGATCACCTTAGATCATAATCACATATGATCGAAAGTGGAGCCCCATGAAACCTCTCCACTTTCTTCAAATTTATCATAGAAATTTACCCCATCATTAAATCTTCACAAATAGTTGGGTGGTCAATCAATTGGGAAAGGTAAGATATATTCCCTATCATTATGATTTCCAAATCCATATATTGCACCTCCTTGAAGATAAATTGTTCTCAATCTGCATCATGGATAGAGTGTCATGTTCTTCTATAATAAGATAATAAACTAACTTGTTCCCCTTTCCAGTATGGAAATGAATAGAGAAATCATAGTCCTTGATTAGACCCATCCA
Source organism: Viscum album (assembly GCA_963277665.1). NCBI lineage: Eukaryota > Viridiplantae > Streptophyta > Magnoliopsida > Santalales > Viscaceae > Viscum > Viscum album. The sequence continues at coordinate 236,532,432 of OY728146.1, forward strand.
TCTTCTTTGATATATATTGATCTACTTATGTGTGAATATATAATTTATACTCTTTTGATCGGTATATATGTCACACTTCTCACCATAAAGATAATTCCACTATATTTTCAAGGAACAAATCATAGATTATAAATATAGATCATGTGTTGGGTAGCTTATCCCACAGATCTTGAAATGATAAGAATAAAAAGCTATAAATTTATCATTCTGCAGGAGTACACAACCCAAGATTTTTTTGTAGCATCATTGTATATAAAAAAACATTATCAACTTATTAGTAGTGTGAGTATAGGTGTAGTGATTTTCTTCTTATTGAGATCCATAATTATTTCCTCAAATTATTCTATATAGATATACTTTATCCCTTTCCATGTTAACTTATTTATAAGTCTATAAAATCATGAAAAAGTTATCACAAAATGTTGGTAATACCCTTATAAGACAAGAAAACTGTGAATTTCTATGACACTACTTTGTATAGGTCAATATTCAATTGCATTTATATTTGAATTGCCTTCCAAAATTCCCTCACTTGTGATCATGTGTCCCAATAATACAAATTTATTCATCCAAAAGTCACACTTTTGGAACATAGAATACAATTTCCTTATTCTTAATGATGGTATAAAAATCCTTAAATGTTCTTAATGTTTCTCCTTTCTCCTGGAGTATATAATAAAAACTTCAATGAAGACTACAAAAAATCAAGGAAGTATCTAAAGACACTATTCACTAGGTCCATAAAGATTTCAAGGGAACTAGTATGTTTTAAGTGAATCACTATAAACTCATAGTTTTCATACCTTCTATGAAAAGCAGTCATCTAAATATAATCCTAATTCACCTTCAGTTGATGATATCTAAAATTAATTTCTAGATTTGATAATTATTGAGCTCATTGTAGTTGTCTTAATATTTCACAAATCCTTGTAATATGAAACTTTTTATTTATGGTGATCTTGTTATGATCTCAGTAATTTATACACAACCTCATTGATCCATTCTTCTTCTTAACAAAGTTCATTGGCGCACCCCAAGGTGATGCACCTGTTCATATGAACCCTTTATCAAAGTAATCATGCAGTTTCATATTTTTCTCTTCTAATTAAATAGGGGTCATCCTATAGAGACATTTTGAGATAGGTGTTGCTTCGGGTATAAGTTTTATTGTTAACTCTACCTCATGATATGGGGGAAGTCTAGGTAGCTTTTTAAGAAATACATCAATGTATTCCCTCGAAAAGGGAATTTCATCCAGGTTGATACCTTCCTTCGACTCAGCCATTTGAGCATGATATTTTTCTTAACAAAAATAAACACCCACACCATTGAGGGATTTTACAAGGGAGATTCATGATATTCCTTACAATTATAGAGGTGCATGGGATGGTTCAAAATATGAAAATTTATTCCCTTTTTCTGATAAATTGATGTGTTCTCTATATAACAAGACTAATCCATGCCCATTATAGCATTGAATTGCACCAGGGGAGTATTATGAGATTATTTTTAATAATATTTCCACCTATGATAACATAATAAGATTCAAATTCTTAGGTTTCAATGATTACATTAATAGTGTTTTTATGGATATCTCTACATCAAGGTATGATTGCTTTAATTCAACAGTTATAGAAATATTTCAAGATAAAATGGAATGTGTATAACTAGAATCAAATAATAATTTTTCCATTATTGAGTGAATGGGATTTTTAACATGTATAACTTTATTTAATTTCACCACTTCATTAGTGGTGATGGCATAAGTATTCACTTTCTCCTTTTTCTTTTTTGGATGGTGATACTGATTACCCTCAAGGAATTTAGGATTAATGCAATGGATTTCATAATACCATTACTCCCTATAGTTGAATCATCAAACCATTGGTGGTGCTCCAATTTACTCTATCACATTGGATAGTTTCTTCACATCTCATCAAAATTACAGATTTTGGTGGCCTTATCTCCCACACTTGAATCATTTCCCTATTCCTTGGAGGTAGTTCCCATGATGCTTCTTCCCACTTTATTAACAGGTTGGTGGTTGATCTTTCATTCCTCATTTTTTATTAAATCCTCCAGGTTGAAACTCTTTCTTTTATCTCTTTTCTCCATAGCCATGGGCCAATTCTCCGAACACCATATCCTCTTTGAGATTACATAGAACCACTTCTTTATAATATTCAAGGTCTTAGATAGCTGGAGACCTTTGAAGGTGTGGTTTGAAACCAATACAAAATATAACTATTTTTCTATCATTATTGATAAAAAACCAAGGTGTATCTTTCAAGACTTGTGAGGTTTTCCTTGTAAGCAGTGAAAAATTCACCTTCCTTTTGCATCATCTCTATGAATTCTCTCTCCCTCTCTATATGAAGAGTTTGTGATAAATACATGTTAAGAAATATTTTAAAAAATTATTTCCACTCCATCTATTCAATTTAATCCTTCTTCTTGGTTTTGTTTATGAATTCCCACAATTTATTGGACTCCCCATATAAATGATATATGTATATATTCACATGTTCATTCTCAGAACAATGGAGTATATAAAAGATTATCTCTATTGAGTTTATCTATTGATCCACTACTAGTGGACCAAAATATCCAATAAACATTGGTGGAAATTTCCACATAAATAAATCAATGGATAGTTTATCCTTTTTGGGTGAATTATGAAATTCCTCAAGGTGTTGGTTATTATTCATAGCCTAAGAAAATTGGGTTATAATTTCCATGAATTTTTAAACTCCACCTCCCAAGTCATTGGGGATTTCATTCAAAAAATCATTACATTGCCCCTCACACGAGTTTTTGGTCTAGTTTCTCTGGGTTCCTAATATTTTATAGTTTAAAAAATGTTATAAATCATATTTCAAAAATTCATGAATAAATAATTTATTGTTTTATGCAATTAACTCTAAATATGTGTCTTATGTGATCCCTATGTTTTTAATTTTTCTAAAAAAAATAATCTTGTATGATTATATATACTTAGTCTTATCATTGGGTTTTTCACTAATGTTCTATAATCATAATTAACAAATTCATTAAACTATTCTATAATACCAACTATAGAGACCCTAATTTTTCCTAATTGACTAATACATAATTTTAAATATACAAAACATAATAGTTTTACAAAACCTGGATCCACTAGTTTAATGAATTGGAAAAATCAGGCACATAAATAATATGTTCATAACAAAATATAAACATTTACTTAAAATCCACTTCTTTATGCTTATAAATCCTACATTCTCCTTATTAAATGTAGTCACTTCATGATATACATTAGATAAAGGGTTGAGCTAAAATCTCAGTAAGAGGATGTATACTGAAATGAATCAATAAAACATGGGTGAGCATAATCATCATCATAATCATAAATTAAGAATATGATCATCATAATAATCATGGGAATAAACTTTATAAAAATTCATGGGATGTTGGAATGCATAAGAATGAAAAAATATGTCTTAGTTGTTAAATACCATAGTTTTGAACAAAGACAGCATCATTTTCATGAATAAAATATTTTTATAATACTAATATATTATTTGTGAAAAAATATAGCATCATGTGCATGAATAATAGAAATTATCTCATGAGATACATTATATTACCCAATTCTTTGGAGTGATATATAATTCCAGGCCTACCTGACACATCATACCATTTACATAATCATGCATACCATATAGAACATATAATAATTTTAGTCATAAAATAAACAATGGAAAAGAATTTTTTTGTTGAGAATTTCATAAATAATAAATTTATAAATAATATTTGGGTTTACCAACTGAGAAAGGGAAAAACATATTTTGTATAATAAACATCAATCTGGAGTGAAGAAGAAACAGTCACAACAGGTGTCATGATGTGTTTTGGAAAGAAGAGTTCCTTTGGAAAATCATTATATTTTTAATAAACAAATATGGAAACATGTATATACTAGAAAGGAAGAGGTAATAACAATGAAATTATATTTAAGTAACATTAATATAATATACACACTGAAAATTTTAATGAAAGAGGAATAACATAAATAAAGGAAGTTGGGTATGAGAATTCCCTTACCTTATGTCTGAAAGAATTCTTCAAATACACTTAATATTTGAGATAATCAAATTATATTCATTAATAACTTAATTATAAAAATATAATGCATGTATCTTATTTATTATAATTTTATTAAGTTCAATTATGTCTGGTTTTATGAGTATAGTGTTCAATTTCATTGTTCCAAGAACATTATTTTTTCAGGGTTTCATGGTCAATTTACTTGTATATAATTATGGATGTTCCTATAAAATGGGAATAGTTATACAAAAGTAAAATTATATGATATTAATGAAAATAAAGACACTAAAATGGTCCCATAAATAATTTTGTTTTATGGATTGAGGATGATTCATTTAATAAATCTTTAACTTAAAATTTTTAGTTTATTTTGGAGGGTTTTCCAATGATCATGAAATAGTTTCATTTTATTTAATATTATGTTTATAAATGATTTAAAAAACAATAAAAAGTTATAATATTAATATTAAGATATTTTAAACATTAAAAATTATTTTATGATCATCCTTGAAGGTGATAATTGAAAATGAAAACTTGTTATCCATTAAGGTGGTGAATCGACACATTAGAGATGATATTTTCATTTTTAAAATAAAATTAGAAGAGAATAATTTGATGATGGATATTCCATTTACATAGTATAATTATACTCTAACTATGATACTATAGTTATCATGTATCTTTGGATAAGGTGAGGTGAGGAGAGGATAAGAAAAGATAATAAATTAAAAGAGAAGGATTGAGGATTTTACTTCTGGAATATAGTCACCTTTAAAACCTCTATAAGGCACTTGGTTTTTGGTATTTTGTTCTGAATAGAAGCTATATAAAGTGGGAAAGATTATTTTTAAGGGAATTGGGAATAATTTAGAAAATATAAAAGGCTTATATGGTTTTATGAGAAAGGGTGGGGATGGTTGGTATTTATATGGGGAGGAGAAGGGTGTTTTTTATTATTATTTTCATTAGTTTATGATTTTGTCTAAAGTCTATCAATAGTGTTGAGTATTATCATTAATTATAGTAACTAGTGAATTTAAGTTACAAATAATGGATTTTAATATCATTCATGACTCAAAAATTCATTTCTTTGGATTAAAATGTTAAATAACAAAATTTACGGTGTGTCACTATTCACATAAATTCAACTATTTTAGAAAAATCCAAAAAAAAATCACCCTAACATTTATTTGATATGTAGAACTAAAAATGGACTCTAATTTATGAAAATAATAGTATAAATATGATAAATTTAATTTTTAATTAAAATAATAATTTATTCAAGAAATACTGATTTTAATATTATAATGAATTTTATGACCCCTTGGAAAATTAATTAAGGTCCCATAAAATTATATTACAACTATAATACAATATAAATTTAATTTATGAATCTATTTTTAAAAAATAAATTTACTTTTAAATGATTATATTATATATAAAATTATAAATAAACATTTTCATATTACAAAAATACTGATACTTAATTTATCATTACTAAAACATTTATTTACATTTACCATGATATAATTATATGATATTATCTAGTATGAGAATCCTAGATTTTATTTATATTTTCATAGGTGAGGTTACTATTCTAGTGGTAGGATTACTACTCGTAATGGTCATATTAATATTCCAATAGTCAGGTTATTATTTTATCGGTATATGTTGCTTAATTTCTATAAATATCACTTATTTTATTCTTTATTTATGAGAATAATGATTTTATTGGGTTCTATAAGTGATGAATTTGTTTTATGACATAATTATAAGAAGTAAAAAATCCATTGATAAAATTTGGGTCATTACATGGTACACACATGTGCTATGTTGAAATCATTTACTCTTGCATAGAAAATAATGGAGGATCATACATAGTTGTGTTTGTGATATAGAGAAGACTATTTTCCACTCTATATTCTTGTTTTTTCTAAGAAACTTTTTGAATCTCTTTCAAAAGTTAAATTCAAGGACTTCGGATAAGAAAATGTATTCGGATCAAGCTGCTTCACACCTTTTCATTGATAACCTCTTTTTTTCAATTATGCTTAAACATTCAATCTATTTTTTATGTTTATCTACACTACCAAAAATAAGATTTTATCAGTGCTAAAAAGGTCTTTATCATCACTATTCTAAGTGTTGATACAGTCACTATTTATCCTCATTTCAAATATCACTGATAAATTCCCCATTTATTAGCGCTTCAATTAGCACTAATAGAGGCTTCCCTTCCTAGGTGTGCTGTTTATATAATAGCACACCCATCCAACATGAAAAAAATAAACATCACTCAAACAGCAGACCAAAATTACCAAACCTGCAAAAATAACCTACACATACCAGTAAAAACCGGCAAAAAAATAACCACCCATAGTATATACAAAAGAACCACATACACAATGAAAATGATGAAAAAACAAGTAGTGCACACAATGGTATGGGAAACAATGTTATATAAATTTAATTGAAACCATGAATACAAAAATATTCACTCATGTTATATACCAAAAAAACAATTCTATATACATTTTGAACTATGTTTTATAAAATTACATTTACAATTATCCAACAAACAGTTAAAAACATTAATGTTTTCTCTTTTGACGTCTGTGGTCCCCTTTAAAAAATGTCATCTGATGGTAATAGTCACTGAAAAAATCAACCCAACTTGATAAAAATGTTCTGCCTATATATGAAAACAAATATTACTTTAGTAATACAGTAAAGAATTAAATTAAACATTAATGTGAAGAATACATTAAAGAAATGTCAATTTTTAATAAAAATGGATCATTTGGATTTATACCGGTCACACCATGTGTTTTATTGAGGTGGTTTTAGATTCTTACATGTCACAAATGAATAAAGAATCTTCGTCTTAAATTATTAAGACAATCTAAATGCGTTTTCTCAGTTTTCATTATGTCAGTTGTGTTTTTTTACTAAAATATCATTTCAAATCGAAAACATGTAATTTGAGTCATATAGGTCGAATCGTGCTTCATTTTTATGGGATACCATTTCATAAACATCCCAAAGAACATAAAAATTGATTTCATTTATTTTGAAGATAATCAGAGTGTGATTTATTGGTTTTAGCAAGTGACACGTTTTGAGCTAAAATATTAATTGTAAATTGATAGTAGGTACTTTTAGTTATACTGGTCACACCATTCGTAGGATTGAGGTGGGGTTGATTCCTACACTTCAAAACTGATTCATGGATCTTTTTCCTAAAGTACCAAAACAATCAGAATTCATTTTCTTGGTTTTCAATATGTTATTTTTGTTTTTATACTTGAATTATTTTATATTTTAAATAACAATAAACATTTGGATTCATACCAGTGACACTATGAATCGAATTTAGGTGAGGTTTATTTCTAAACATCACAAATGAATGATAGATCATTTTACTAAAATATCAAAAAAATCAGAATTCATTTCCTAATTTTTCAGTATATCAGTTGTGTTTTTTTACTAAAATGTCATTTCAAATCGAAAACATGCAATTTGAGTCATATTAGTCACATCGTGCATCGGTTTGATTTGATACTTCTTAATACACATCACAAATGACTGATAAAGTTTTATCCTTAATTTTGAAGACAATCAGAGTGTGTTTTCTTGGTTTTTATAGAGTGACATGTTTTGAGCTAAAATGTCAATTTTAAACAGATAACGAACACTTTTAGTCATACCGGTCACACCATTTGTCGGATTGAGGTGGGGTTGATTCATACACATCATAACTGACTCATGGATCATTTTCTTAAAGTATCCAAACAATTTGAATGTGTTTTCTCAGTTTTGAGTATGTCAGATTTGCTTTTATACTTTAATTAATGTCAATTTTAAATAACAAGACACATTTGGAGTCATAACAGTGACATTGTGTGTCAGATTGAGGTGAGGTTGATTTATACACATCACAAATAACAGATAGATCATTTTCTTAAAGTATCAAAACAATTGTAATGCATTTCCTTAGTTTTCAGTATGTCAGTTGTGTTTTCTTACTAAAATTCCATTTCAAACTGAAAACATGCAATTTGAGTTATATCGGTTGCATCGTGCATCAGTTTGACATGTGAATGCTTCATACAAGTCAAAAAGGACGGATGAATCATTGTTCTTAATTTTGAAGTCAACTAGAGTGTGTTTTCTTGGTTTTCAGTGAGTGATATGTTTTGAGCTAAAATGTCAATTTTAAACTGATAGTGGACACTTTTAGTCATACCGGTCATATTGTTTGTTGGATTGAGGTGGGTTTGATTCCTACACATCACAACTAACTCATGGATCATTTTCCTAAAGTATCAAAACAATCTGAATTCATTTGTTCAGTTTTCAGTATGTCAGTTGTGTTTTTTTACTTGAATTAATGTCAATTTTAAATAGCAAGATACATTTGGAGTCCTATCGGTGACATCATGCATCAGATTGACTTTCAGTTGATACATACACATCACAAATTACTTATATATAATTTTCCTAAAGTATCAAAAAATTGGAATTTATTTCCTTGGTTATCAGTATGTCAGTTGTATTTTTTTACTAAAATGTCATTTCAAACCGAAAACATACAATTTGAGTCATATCGGTCACATCGTGTGTCGGTTTGATCCCTGTATGGTTGAAATTGAATAACATCTTCCTTATATATTATACCTTTAGTTAGCCCTATGAATAAACAACTATCATATATTTAGGACATCTAAATGAATATAAGACAGTTATTTCTTCACTAGGATGAAAAAATAGGGGAACTACCAATGTTTAAGATTGAATCGATGTTTTTTTAGAGAAAAACCCTTCTCATTATTGAAAACAAGAAGAGTGGAGTAATCTCTTGTTCCTGTTATGTCTGAAGATGTCACAACAAACTCAAGGGATCAGGAATCCCCTTATGACTACTCGTTATCTTTTGTGTTCTATCAACAACATACATACCCTATAAATGAGGACCACTAATTTCTTTTAAAAAACTAATAAACATGAAATTAATTTAGTGTGCAAAAAAGGACCACCAACAGCCAGGATTTTCAGTAGGGAGTTTAGCCCTTAAAAATAACAACATTACCATCAAACAATGAGAAAGATAAGGCAGAAAAGATTATTAAATTCAAAATTATTTAAGAAGTTTATAATCTTTATTCTATATTTTTATATTCTTCCATCAGGTATACTGCCCATTCGTTTCTAATAATGTCTATATCGTCCAGTGAATATGACTGTTTTCAGCAGTCATGCTAGTACTGAAAAAATAAAAATACAAAAAGGATTAATATGTATTTTAAATGAAATGGAAATTATATTCAAAAATACATCTTCAGGGATGCTTGTTTTTTCATGGAATATGATCTCTTTCAAAAATTTACAAACTTAATAACCAAAATCCTTACCGTTTGTTTGTTTCTATCACTATAGAAACATTGAGAAAAATAAGTAATTTTTTATATGTTTTTGGATAGTGAAATATTATTATATATACCCTGAAACTTATCCAGTCTTAGTACTTGTTAGGTTTATGGTCCTTTCCCCTGGCCTCATTCCATGATGTAGACAATATTCATGCATTGCCCTATCATAATAGAATCCTCAATAAAAGATAATATAAATTATATAACATGATGTTTAGTTCTAAAATGTTGGATGTAGTGTATTAAAATTTTACAAACTCCATCATGTGTGGTCGGTTTTTCGGATATCCATACATTGAATTGAGAAAATAAATATTTGGAGTATATAAATTTACCGCAATGAGCATCTAATTCTACCTAAGAACACAAAAAATAACAAGTAATGTAAAAAAATTAATGTATATTTGATATGATTAAATTATAGAGTTTTACCCCTGCATCATTGGTATTAAGAATAGTCTATAATTCATAATTTTACTATTAAACAATTTGAGTTTTCCTACCACTATATCAACTTCTTTCTTGGAAGATATGTCTTCTTGTTCTGTAGAGGTGATGTGAGGACAAAAGAGTCCAAATTTTTTCATTGGGAAATCCCTTCAACTGTTTTTCAAATATACAACTATGAGAAATATGAAATGTATTTAATCATAATTATCATAGTATATCATATTTTGGTAAATCAAATCATGAAAACTTACCTCATGTAAACATTTACAACTGAGCCGCCTAACCATTCATAGTCGAGGATTACAGTTTCACTATAAACACCAACGAGGTCTGGATCTTCCCCTCCATACATATTTGTTTCAAAATAAATTATGTGAGTACCACCATCATTCAAATTCATATCCACATGATACTTCAATGATAATAAATGTGGATAAATAATGTGGGGTTAAGGTGCTTTGGGTAGATCATTTTGATCTGTTGGTTGATCCTTGAGATGGTTTTGAACCAGTATTTCGTTTTACCCCCTTCCCTTTTCCCATATGTAATAACATGCATCAGTTTAAACTTTTTTTCATTAAATGTTTAAGTTTTAGCTTGAAAATTAAATTATAAATGAATACCTCATTGTCAACATGTTTTTTACAATATGTGATCGACATGCGATGAATGATCCTAGAGCTTGTTTGAACGTATGAATATCTGTATCATCAATTGGAATAGGTAGATCGATGCTCATCTCTAGGGCTATAGTAATTGACAATTTAATATGACCTGTCGAAATTGTTCTATTGTGTAGCATGTCATTCTGGATATTGAACATTGTATCCCTCGCTACAAGGCAATGGGTGGGTGTTGATAGATATAAATCACAGTCATTTTCACCGTGTAGAATATCAGTACAGGAAAGGTATCAATTTATAGTGCCTATCTGATTCATATTTCATAGAAAAAAGTATTATAAAATTGAATACCTCAATTAAGAATTGTTTTGATGGGAATGGCTCACCTCAAAATTGGTTGGGGGTGGGGTGGGATTTCCACACATGAGTTATTATTGAGTTGTTTCTTCTCTTTGCCTTCCCCCATTAAACTAGCTATCATATCTCTCTGGAATTGTAATTTTTCTTGAAATATAGATAATTTTTATCTTATCTTTTTTATTTCCTCAGTTTGATCCGACGCTTGTTTTATTCTCAAAATATGTCTGGGGTGTCACACCATAACCCGCACCTCTGACGCGGCCATACTTTTCTGGTAGCTTCAGTGCCACTGAAAGTATGTCTACATCCGGTGTGGGTGTTATTGATTCTTATGACTATGTAAGTTAGAAAATATTGGAAAATAAGTAATCATTGTTATGTAATAGTGATTTAAAGAATAAAATTTTATTATGTCATACTTACACATGTTTCTCATGCTTTTTGGGTGTTTTCATCAATTAGTTTTCTATATTTAGTTACATTCGCCTCCTTCCATAGCACATGTAGTGGGATGGATTTGGTTGTGGATTTGGATTCTTCAAGATACATATAAATAAAAGAACATATTTATTGTGTTTTATTATGTCACATAAAAGTATTGTGGTATATTTAAAATGCATACCAAATTTTTTTCAAGTGATGTGTAACCCATCCTTACTTTACGGAAGGGTACACTGGTTTTGATGCCCATTGTTTATTTTCAGCACTCAGTTAATGTTTCCTAAATAAAACGCTATCAATAAAGGTGATGAATACAAGTAACATCAAACAACATATTACTAGACACAATTTACCTGGAAATACTACTTTTCATGATGGTCAGTAAACACATCCCACGTTTCTTGGGTTATTAGGTGTGCATAAATAACAAGTCGGTGTGGTTTTATATTACCATCAACATTTTTAAGATGATATTTCTTTAAAAGTGTGTAAAACCCCATGTGAATCCTTCCATAAACCCTTAAGACATAGTCTTTTGGCGAGTCATCTACTATAAATGAACTCTGTAAGAGATAACGAAGTATAGGTCAATGTTTCATTATTAAATTTTTATTAAATTAAAAAAATGATTTCATAATGTTACTATAATATCTACCCACGTCAGTGTCTTAATCTTAGCCACAACATGATTCTATAAATTTACATCAATTTCCACGTGCTTCCAAGTGATGATTCCAATATAACTATTAAACATGGCCTTGTTGGGGTTATCATGTCGGTCCCTCTTATTTCATCCAATCTCGTATTTGATTCCTTTCTCATTAGCCTTAAATATTTTTTCTAATACCATCAAACTATAGTGCTCCTATTTTTTCTTCATCACTGATGTTTCATCACCTTTCATTTACTCGGATCCACCATCATAAATATGTTCCTTCTGCTCTGAAGGGCTAACATCAACATGTTTATATGATGGTTGTACCTCTACACTGGGAGCAGCAACAGGTTGGGAAGCCTATTTTTTTCTTGCACTACGAGTAGCAGCATGTTGAGAAACCTATTATTCCTAGGGATTGGAAGCATCATCACATATAGAATTCATTATCTATAAAACTAGTTTAACATTTAATTTAGATAATGTAATAGAAGAAATTAATAGATATTAACATAAGGCAACATGTTGAGAAACCTGTTGTTCAGCTGCACTACGAGCAGCAGCAGGTTAAGAAACCTATTGTGCCTGGGGATTGGGAGCATCATAACTAGCATAAGTAATTGTCTAAAAAATTAGTTTAAAATTTAATTTATATAACATAAAAGAAGAAGTGAATAAATATTAACATAAATTAAAACGATGTATATTATAAAAAAATATAACCTGATTATTGAACTGAATTTTTTTAAAAGGTTGAATGGATTTGACCCTTATATCGACTATCCCAATCCCTTCATTTTGGTCTCCTATGACTTAAAAAACATTGTCTACATTGGGACCGATGTGAAATTATTGTGACTTCCCAATGAAATGGTCATCCTCCATTGAATATTTATCTCACTCTTCAGTGGTTTCGGTCGATAACAGAAAAATTGACCAGTTTTTGTTTTCGGGATCTGGAACATAAAATAATTGTAATGCTTGTGATTCCATTATAAATAGTTCGTCTTTGTACCCTTAATTAAAAAAATAAACTTTCAAAAATCCCAACTCATCTATTTTAATAAAAAATTTGCTATCAACCCAATTTTATTGAAAAACTGGCACTCAGAATGTCGTATAATCCCACTCCCATATTTTTTTGATGATGAAAAAATATGACATATTCGGGTAAATTGGATTTCTATCCTTAGAACTAAAAAATCATCACTTTATCCACATGTGTAACTCTACTATTATTTATGGTACTATATTCATCATGTTCATTAGTATATAATGTATAACTATTAATTAAATAAGAATTTTAAGATAATACATACACACTTATTCCTCCAACTAGCCATCGAAGTTGTTCTGAAATTGAGTCTGGATTTTTATTTGACTCCTTAAAAATATGGTCATGAAACCATCCTATAAAATGTTGATTATGTTTATTTTATATACATTTTCATCCCTTGATGGATTCAAATGCCTAATAATTTCTTTGTGGGTTTCAACATATGGGTCAACGTCCATATTGGTATGCAAAACGTAATGGTAAGCCTGCTCCCAATCACTAATATTGAATGTGATGACTTCTTTTCTAGAAATTACTTCACCTGTAAGTCTCCCAATGTGAAAAGATTTTTTTAGACCAATGGTTTTCACACTGGACAGTTATTTAGTATAGAATTCAACAGCTTCCTCAACAATATATCGCTGCTTAAAACAATCCTCTAGGTGACTTCGATTTTTGACATAACTTTTTAAAATCTTCATATACCATTCAATGGGGTACATCTATCTATAGTACATAGGACCACATAGCCAAATCTATCACACCAAGTGAGCCATCAACTGAACCATCATGTCAAAGAATGTTGGTGGGAAAAACATTTCCAATTCACATAATATGACCATAATTTCTCTTTCCATAGTTAGAAATTTTGTCAGGGTTTTAGTTTTGCTACATATATCTTTGAATCAGAAATAGAGATTTATTAATGTATTATGGAAAATATTGGGAAAAATGCAACATAAATATATAAGAATTAGATATTTAATCATAACATGGAAATCATGTGATTTCATACCTTTTAACATTAAATTATGCATTGAAACTATGTTCTTGATATTTGATGAATACCCCTATAGAACTTTTACATCATTAAAGAAGTTTCAAAACCAATATATCTCCTTCCTAGAAAGAGTGTAAGCAGCAGAAGGAATAAATGTTCAATTTTCACCCTTTACTGGTGCTAACTCTTCTTATATTCCCATGTAAACCATGTCCAACCTATCCATAATTCCATCCCTTTTTTTCAGGTGCATTTAACAATGTGATGATGACACTATCACATACACTTTCATAACATGCATAACATCAAGAAAATTTCTGAAATATATAAAATTCTAGTATATTAATTAAAAAACTAATTTCTTTTTCCAAACAGTTTTCGTATGGTTTTTCAAAAATGGTTTACTACAAGTAGCATCCACATATTAAACTTTCTCAAACAGTTGATTACCTGTTAGTGGATATGGTGATGTACATTATTATTAAATTCCATCGAATGATGTTATCTAATATCAGTACTTATGTCATTGGGGTAGAAATATGTGATGTCCTAGAAACATAGTTTTTGATGAATTTTTCAACCTAATTGATTGTGTGCCTTGTTCACCGAAGGGATACCCCATAGTTCCTTTAATGTTATATCATGACAAATTTTCATAATCTAAAAATACATTTATCATACCAAACAATATGGCTCTCAATGTGAAATCTTAATTTCTGTAAGCATTATACATCGTAACACCTGAATCCCACAACTATTTCAAATCCCCTATCAATGGAGACAAATAAACATCAATATCGTTACCCAGTTGTTTTGGTTCTGATATAAGAATAGATAACATGATGTGTTTTCATTTCATGCATAACCAAGGTGGAAAGTTATAATTTACCAACATAACTGTCCATGTACTGTGAGTGCTTCTTTTAAAACCAAAAGGATTCACTCCATCTGTACATAACAAAAGAATAAGGTTTCTTAGATCGTTTCCAAAGTCATGATACTCTTGATCAATTCTCTTCCATTGATGAGATTCTTCCATATGCTGTATTTTTCCATCATTATTTCATTTGCCTTTGTGCCACGTCAATTTCCCTATATTCTCAACACTTCCATATAGACGTTTAAACCTTGGAATGATTGGAAAGTACGATGAAACTTTCATAGGACCGGATTCATCTTTCTTGTATCAATAAGCACCACACTTTGAGACTTCTCTAAGTGATTTTTGGTCCATGAAAAATTGTATACAGTCATTCAATCAAGTGTTTATTCTTTTAGAGATCATACCCATTGATTGTAGAATTAGTTTGGAATTGTATGTTCGGATCAAGAGGTAATTATCTTTTGGATCATGTAATTATGTTAAATCGGTGTCACTTCATATGTTGCCTGTTTTCAAATTATACAGCCTCATTATGGCAGAAAATGTTGTATATTTAGTGCAACCCTCATACAACGATGTCTTTGCACAACTTTTTAACTGCTCAAACAATTGTGGTCAATCATGAAGTTTCTCTTCAATTGTCCTTGTAATTTCTTTAATACGATCTTCATCATCATTCTAATCTGAATTCACATCCTCGATATGGTCTTCTACATTTTCCACACTTGTATTCATATCAAATGATCCATAAAATGCAGTTTTATCCCAGTCACTAGATACATTCTCTTTTTCCCCATGTTTATTCCAACATTTATATCTTCAATCTATTCTGTGATAGATCAAGTGTTCTTCCAACTCCTCTGGACTAACTTGTCTTGAATAAAAATAGTATAAACCAGAAAAAGGATTTGAGAAGAATCATATGCATGAACTTTTGAAAAATTGATAAACTCTTTCACTCTATCTTCATATTATTTTTTCATATGATTGTCATCCATTCCTTCTTTATTCATATCCATCCTATTTTATTTGGTTATATTAATATTTAACAAAATAAATACACAAAATGTTGATATAAAAATTAACCAAGGATAAAAAATTTATAGACTGTAGATCTTATTTGAAAACTATTTATAAAATCATAATAGAAATCCCACTAAAAAATAACCATTTACAATTAAAATAACAAACCTTTTTAAAATAAACCAATTAGTTCCAAACATCTTTTCTTAAAACCCCAATTCTTTTTAATAACATCACACTCACCCGTGAACATAGAAACTTTCTAACTTATTCACGTGTATTATTATGAGTAGAGCTTAACGTAATCACACTCACCCTTTTTGAACCTATAAACTTAATAACCTATTCACATAACATTTATATATAATGATATATAATCATTTACTCAATTAATTGGTGGGAAATATAGGTATTATCTGTCTCATAATAAATAAATTTGTTTTTCACTTGAAAATTTTTCTCATAAATAACCCATATCAACTGGAGAAAATAAATTCACAATGAAGAAAGGAAACATGTGATCAAGGAACAATATAATAGTAAAGAAAACCAATATTAATAGTTACACTAATCAAACAAGCATAAGGAGGATGTAATCAATATAATAATTTAATTTTCTCTATAAAACCACGGATAAAGGAACAAAATGTCATGGGTTATACCCTAGATAATAGTGTTTGATGATAAAAAAACACTACAAATACATGGACCAACATCAGATATATGTTCCATCCAACAATAACATGATCCACCCAATTAAACTATACATAACTCATCATCATGGAACCTTCCCACTATCCTTGTCTTAAACACAAATAGGGGGACCATAGAAGTTTGTATACTAACTACGGTACAATGAATCAAGACCTCCCACCTAGACACCTAAGTAACCATAAACAAATGACCATGGAGGTGATAAAGAAACCAAGATAATTACCAAAAAAAATTCATGCACCTCACCTCCAACACCATCAGATATAACATCCCCTTTCATGTCATACATTCATCATATAAATAATCAATAACCTACAACTGGTGAAACAAGTATAGAGGAAATCATTAAGGGTCGCATGAGAAATAAAAATTTTACTTTTTAAAGTGAAAAATGTGTCTTCACATGAAAACCAACTTAGTTTGTAGAGACTCACTCCCCTTTTTTAAACTCTCATCATTTCAATGATTTTGGAAGAACTTGAAAAAAACCCTTTTTCTTTCCAAAATATTCTCCAAGCATATGGAAAATTACTTTGAAAAACCAAAAAAGGAATAAGACATAAATTTACTATAAAAACATTTAAATGAACCTATTAACCTTTTCAAATATAATTTTCATAAGAATTAATCTAATTTAAAAATAGTACATGAAATTATTATGAAAAAACATGTATGCTAAGCATAGAATTTAAGAAATAAATTTATAATTTCACCCCAGAATCCATAAATTACTATACTTTAAGTGAAAATAAATTTATAAAGTATACATATTTCATAAATTATAAAATAAAGTAAGAGAAAAGAAACACCTACTTTAAACTGAACGGTAACCAATACATAACATGTTACCTTCCATGGAAAACACTGAAAAAACCTAAAGCCCTAAATCCTAATGAAAAATGAATTTCAATTCATGGGAGAAGGATAAACCTATGGGAAATAAAGAAGATAAGAGGGGTGGGGGAGATAAATAAGAAATATTGGGAAGAATTCTTGAAATGGAAATATAATTTTTTTTCTCAAAATAATTCAAAAAAATCACATAACATGAACTTAAGAATTTATAGAATATTATAATTCTCATTTTCCAAAATAAATCATTCCATAATAATATATAAATTGTGACTACAATATCACTACATGGAAAAAAATTCAAAGACAATAAATAAAATTGAAAATACCAACCTTTTCATAACAAATTTTTAAAACATTGAAGTAAAAAATTATATTTAAATTTGTTTGAAGGGAAAAATATTACTATTAAAAACATTTTTATAAATAGTTCATAATAAAAAGATATTAAATAGAATCAAAGGTTTTAAAAAGTATAATTAAAAATACTTTAAAAATGTTTATATTTAATAGAATCCTTAATAATTCAAACTTGAAAAATAAATAATGTATTAAATAAATGAAGTAAAAATACATTAATAAATTTTACATTTATAAACATTCATCGATAATGTAAACTTGAGAAATGTATAATATTTTAATAAATGAAGTTGAAATACGTTGAATACTTTTACTTTTAAAAATAATTTTTATAATAGAAACATAAAAAATACATAATGTTTTATATAAAAGAAGTGGAAACACGTTGAAGACATTTAATATTGAAATGAATATTTAATAATATAATCATTAAAATATATATAAGATTAATAAAAAAATAAGTGTAGATGATAAAAAAATTATTTTTAAATGTATGGAAAAACATTTTGAATTTTTTGAAATAAACATGATAAAAACCCACATTGCATTGATGATTTTTAAATCAACCAATTCAAATTAAGGTATAGGAAAATTGAATTTTACCAAATATAACTAAAGGAGAAGATAATTCTAGAGTATTTAGAATTAAAGAGCAATCTAATTCCCCATATTGAATATCACATTTGAGAGGCCTCACTTTTTGGAAGGATGTTGAAAATAAATCCTTATGGGTTATAAAACATGTAAATAAAAACTCGTGAAGGAGAATACTCATGAAACATGACATAGAATACCATGAATAAAGAATTAATTGATGATATAATATATTATATTTTCATTTAGTGTGCAAACAAGGACCACCAAAGGCCACAATTTTTAGTGGATCATTTATTACATATAATTATAAACATCGCCATCAATATCAAACTATAATTGAAATGCCTGGATCGGTTGTGATCACTGAGAGGGGAGGGGTGAATCAGTGATAACTTTTTCTTTTTATGAATTGTTCCCTTTCGATTATCAATTCAACCTCTGCAGCTGGTTAAAGCCTAGATCTACTCTTTTAGTGGTGCAGTAATAATGAGAGCACAGAACACAGAGATTTACAAGGTTCGGTACAAAGACCTACTCCTTGCCGTGTTGGTTACACCCCCCAACACGGATTCTTCACTATGCCAAAAGATGATTACACAGTAATTGGTTATACCCCCCAATTACAAGTTGGTTAAACCCCCCAACTCCACAAAATCATCGTCATCATGGCTCCACTTCACTTCTTCAAAGGTGTTGATCAAAACTCCAAGTAGCTTCAACAGTCTTCAAAAGATCTCGTTGGTCTTGCTCACCAAAAACCAATCACTTAGAATGATCAGTTCTTTTGCATTCACACACTTAAGTGTGTACTCCTCTTCTTCTTATGTTTTGTCACTCTTTTTCACTTGTGCACACATACACAACTCATTTTGAATGTACTCAAATGGGTACAAGCCGAACCTCGGCCTCTTCCTTTCTTTGTACACTCACAAGCCTCGGGCTCTTCACTTCACACACACTCAAGGTGTGTTCTTCACTTTGCACACAAGGTGCAAGCCTGCTTTCTCACTTCCAAGCCTCGGGTTCTTCCTCTTGTTTTGCACACACAAAAATGTGGTGGCCTTCCACTCCTTTCACACACACAAAGTGTTCTTTAATTTGTTCTTCAATATGTGCACCCACATAAGGGCTGCGACCTTCCTCTTCAAATGCACACACAAAGTGCAAGCCTTGCCTTCCTCCTCTTTGCACACCCACTGCCCGTAGGGTGTTCTTCAATTTGCACTTAGCTCACACACACATAGTGTGGTCTCGGCCTTCACCTCTTGTTTTGCACAACCACCAAAGGCTACGGCCTTCACTCCACTAAGCACACACAAGGCAAACTCAAAGGAGTCGCGCAAGGGGTGCGCCCCTGTTCTTCTCTTCACAGCCGTGCATGTGCCACTGGCCGTGGGTCGCGCAAGCCACAGGTGCAAAGCACCGCGGGCGCGCAAGTGCAAACCGCGCAGGGGGCAGCGGTGCACAGAGGTGGTGCACAAGTTCGTGCTGCTCACCCTCCTTCCTGTCGCGCAAAGGATAGCGCGCAGGGGGTCACTTTCGGGCCTCGGGTGGCACCGAGAACAACAGCCGCGCAAGGTAGTTGCGCGGTGGCTCTTTCTTCGCGAGGCAGAAGGCTCTCGCGGATCACAAATTTTTCAGCAAGCTTCCAGAGGTCTCGGCCTCTATTTTTATAGGCAGAGGAATCCTCAAAACATCCGCGGGATATAAATCTTGATCCACCTAGATTTTCGGTTCTTTGAAAACTTCAAACGCGGGCCGAGAATCTCGTTCTTTCTCTCTGCACAACGCGGACTTCTTCTCCTTCTCCTTTATCCATGTGCATGCATTTTAAAACGCATGCAAGCCTCTGTTTAATCCATCCCATGCAAAACATGAACACCGTGTGGCCTCGGCACTTCGTTTGCCTTCGGCCTTCATCGAATTTCTCCAATGGTAGCATGCAAGCTCATTTTAAAGCATGGATGTGTTCGTTGTGGCCGGATGAGCTCAATGGAGTCTTCGGATCAAACTATGGTGGCCGGGAGCTCGAAAACAGGTCGTCGGGTGGCCTCTGGTTCAGCGAGAGACGTCGGGGAGCCTCGGCTGAGCTCGAGGAGGAAGACACCTCCAGCGCCGTTGGACTCGGCTTTGAAAAGATCATCAACGGCCTGGATCAGATCGGGGGCGCGGCGGATTAGATGAGCGGCGCCGATCGTCCGTGAGATCAGATGAGCGGCTGGGATTCGTTCCCGGTGAAAAATGCGCGTCCCACATCGAAACGGCGGCCGATTTTCACGCGGCTTATCAATGTGCCGCTGCCGCAACTCCCCAATTGAACTTCCCTCCTCACGGTGCCGCCCCGCACCGTGTTCTCCCTGCGGGCGCGCTCTGCGCCCACTCTGTTCCCTGCGGGCGCGCTCCTAGCGCCCACTATGCATCCTCCGGGCGCGCTCTGTCGCCCATGCTGCGCAGGCCTGATCCCCTGCGTGGCCCCGGCTTACACACGGCCCCCCTGCCTCTCGGGCTGGCCACATGGGATCCCCCCTTGGGCGTGGCGCCTTAGGCCCACATGTGCCATGGGGGTTGAACCCTTAAGGCTGGCCCTTGGTGGCTAATTTTTTGCTTGAGGAAACACTTAGGACTTTGTTTAAAAACAAAGTAACCAAGTGAAAATGCCAAATGCCACTACTCTTCATCTTCTCCCAAGCCATTCTTCTTCTCCTCCATTTGTCTTCTCCTTCTTAAGAATTCCTCCATTCATCTTAAACATTTAATCTTCTTGATTAGAAACAACTCCTCAATTCATAATTCTTCTTCATCATCTCATTTTATACTTAGGAGAGAATTCTCAAGGATCTTCATCAACCGAACTCCTGAATCAAATATTTCTTCAATAAACTTCATTGATCTAATCAGAGATCAATTGGAACATCTTCTGATTCACATGCACTAAGTGATAGTTCATGGACTTCATTAAACACCACTTCATCCACTTAGAAGTTGTGGATGGATCATCTTCTCATCTCCTCATGCATTGTCAATACAATGCATGGTCTTCTAACTTTGTTGTGACTTTGTATCCAGTTGATACAAGTTCTTTGAACTTAAGAACAGCTCATCAATCGTCAGATGTAATGCTTCTATAATCATCAATCTTCAAGATGTACTTCATCAGATGGCACACGAAGACAAGTTATTGACAACAAATGCAATCACTTCACTTGGGCACAACAATCTCCCCCTTTGTATTTGGTTGTCAATACTCCTAAGCACACATAGAGAATGTCGTGTGCCTGATGATTTCTCCCCCTTATTGGCCAACAAATGCAAAGGGATGAATGGAAACCATACTCAGAATATAGAGCTTCTGGAACTTGCACATCTTTAACTACCAATGCTCCCCCTCAGGGGATGCACTCATCTCCTTCAATTCCCTGCATGTCAGTACAAGAATACAAAAATTTAGGGAATAAGGAGGGACCTTCTTCTTCCTCAAGTTAGAGGAGAAGGCTGAACATGATGATTCAGCCTTAGCTCAACAAATTTTTCTGTAGGCATAGCTTGTATCCATTGTTCAACTGCTTCA
This sequence comes from Viscum album, assembly GCA_963277665.1. Lineage (NCBI taxonomy): Eukaryota > Viridiplantae > Streptophyta > Magnoliopsida > Santalales > Viscaceae > Viscum > Viscum album. Next base: position 236,554,530 of record OY728146.1, read on the forward strand.
GCCACTATGTGAGGTTCAACTTGAGAAACCAGTGCAGTCTGATCTTCCAATCTCAACATTCTTCTAGTTCTTACTGAGGAGTGTGGGTCACCCAGGACATTTTCTGTGTCAGTATGTTTCTTCAATTGGTTGTATGTCCTTCCACTTTTATTACCTTCCTCTTCATCACTGGTGTATTCTGATTTGACCTCAATTTGAAATAGGTTTCCAGTGGTTCTTCTTCCTTGAGTGATGATCTGTCCATCCTTCGAGCTCTTGATGATGCATGAATCTTTATTGAACAGTACTTCATGACCATCATCACATAACTGCCTTACACTCAGTAGGTTGTGTTTCAATCCTTCGACAAATAACACATCATTGGATTTTAGATTTTTTGTTTCAACCAGTGCCTTTCCAACTCCCTTGATTTTTAGAGAACAATTATTTCCAACCACCACAGTGCCTCCTTCATGACTTTCTATGTTGTTTAGAATTTTTATATCACCAGTCATGTGTGATGAGCATCCACTATCAAGAATCCATTACTTGGTTCTGCTGCTGGCTTTTGGAGAAACTTCAGCAAAGAATGTGATTTCTTCATTGGTTTCCTGAATGCCTTTCCCTTTCATGTCTTTGACTTTTTGTTTGGGAAGAGTAGTCATACATTTATCAGCTCTATGACCTTGTTGGTCACATCTTCCACAAGCTTCACTTAGGCAGTCAAATGTGTTCTGAATTGGAGGTTTTGATACTTTCTGCACAACACTCTGGGTTTCAGGATGTCTCCCCCTTGACTCATGCCTCATTATTGGATGAGACATGTTATACCAGCATGCATAGGCCTTATGACCAAACACACCACAACACCAGCAGTAGCCTCTAAACTTTGACCTTTTCCGTTGATAAGAGTCATGTTGTAATTTCCTGTCCAAGATTTGAGTAGTCCTTCCTGAGGATTTCCTTTCTTCCACTGAAGATGATGTTGAACAGGTTTGTTTATGACATGTTTGTCTCAATTTTATCTTTGAACCTGCATAGTTAGAAATAACAGATGTAAATTGAGATTTACTGAGTGGTGAGTCGACCTGCCTCTGAGCACCAGTGTGAGATGATTCTGCTTTGACCTCAACAGCCTTGTTGAAGTCTTCTCTCATCTTTGTCAAGCTATTCTGTGCTTCAATCCACTTGGAATGTGTCACTGATTGCTCTTCTTCTTTGAGGTGAAGTTTCTCCTCAAGATCTTTTGCTATCTTGTCCAGCTCAGCTACCTTCAGTTTGTGTCTCTTGATTTCATCAATGTACATTATCTCTTTCTTCATACATTCTTCCAACTCCCCAGTCATCCTTTTGGTTTCCTTTTGTAACAATCTCTTCTCTTTCTTGAGTTTAGTGTTCTGTTCAAGGCAAGCCACTAGTTCATCTTTCAACATGTGTTCGAGCTCTGTTCGTTCATTTTCATCATCTTCACTGCTGCATGTGTCAAACCCTTTTTCCACATGAGCCATAAAATTCGTTTCTTCTTCTGATTGACTGGCTGAAGTGAAGTCTGATTCTTCCTCTCTGCTAACATAGCTTCTTCTTTCACCTGGAACAAACCTTTTCTTTCTTGCACCAGATCTGTTTCTTTCTCTTGGGTATCTACTCCATTTCTTATTTTGTGACTTATCTTCTTCAACTTCCGGAGCACTAGATCTTTTCTCGGGACAGTTAGTAGCAAAGTGTCCGATGTTATTGCAATTGAAACACCTCGATGGTAATTTCCCTTTTCCCCTGAATTTAGTTTTTCCAAACCATTTAGATAAAAGAGAAATAACCTTGTTGAGATCTTCATCCTTTTCTTCATTGTTCGACTCATTTGATCCTAAGACTTCGCCATCTCTTATCTTGAGTTGTCTCATGGCCTCGAAAGCTATCTCATCCTTGATCTTCTTTTTGAATACTGGAATCTTCCTCATTTCATATGTAATGAGAATGTTGTGAAGTTCATCAAGAGAGAGATCATCTCTGTCTTCTAGTGCGGAGACTTTGGGATCAAACCTGTCAGGAAAGTTTCTCATTAGTTTTTTAACAATAGTTGAGTCCTCCAACTTTTCTCCAAAGCCTCGAATGTTGCTGACAATTTCATTGACTCTTGTGAAATAATCGTCAATATTTTCTTCTTCTCCCATCTTAATATCTTCAAACCGACTTCTCCAAATTTGTAATTTAGCTTCCTTGACTTTCATGTTGCCTTCATAACTGCTCTCCAATTTGTCCCAAATTTCTTTGGCATTCTTGAGTCCCATGACTTTTGTGTATATATTTTCTGAGAGTGACATAAGAATGGCATTTTGAGCTTTACCATCAACTTCCATATTTCTTTTCTCAGTAGGTGACATAGCAGCTTCATCAGCATGAGGAGGGAATCCAAATAAGGCTGCATTTCTAACTTCAAGGCCGAGAGATAGAAGGTAGGGTAACATTCGATTCTTCCAGCTATGGTAATTCTTTCCATCGAATGTAGGAACACCCCTACTATTAACAGAATTCAGATTGTCCATCTTCTCAGAAGTAGATCCTTACAGAGGCAACCTCCCTCTGATACCACTTGAAATGCCTGGATCAGTTGTGATCACTGAGAGGGGAGGGGTGAATCAGTGATAACTTTTTCTTTTTATGAATTGTTCCCTTTCGATTATCAATTCAACCTCTGCAGCTGGTTAAAGCCTAGATCTACTCTTTTAGTGGTGCAGTAATAATGAGAGCACAGAACACAGAGATTTACAAGGTTCGGTACAAAGACCTACTCCTTGCCGTGTTGGTTACACCCCCCAACACGGATTCTTCACTATGCCAAAAGATGATTACACAGTAATTGGTTATACCCCCCAATTACAAGTTGGTTAAACCCCCCAACTCCACAACATCATCTTCATCATGGCTCCACTTCACTTCTTCAAAGGTGTTGATCAAAACTCCAAGTAGCTTCAACAGTCTTCAAAAGATCTCGTTGGTCTTGCTCACCAAAAACCAATCACTTAGAATGATCAGTTCTTTTGCATTCACACACTTAAGTGTGTACTCCTCTTCTTCTTATGTTTTGTCACTCTTTTTCACTTGTGCACACATACACAACTCATTTTGAATGTACTCAAATGGGTACAAGCCGAACCTCGGCCTCTTCCTTTCTTTGCACACTCACAAGCCTCAGGCTCTTCACTTCACACACACTCAAGGTGTGTTCTTCACTTTGCACACAAGGTGCAAGCCTGCTTTCTCACTTCCAAGCCTCGGGTTCTTCCTCTTGTTTTGCACACACACAAATGTAGTGGCCTTCCACTCCTTTCACACACACAAAGTGTTCTTTAATTTGTTCTTCAATATGTGCACCCACATAAGGGCTGCGACCTTCTTCTTCAAATGCACACACAAAGTGAAAGCCTTGCCTTCCTCCTCTTTGCACACCCACTGCCCGTAGGGTGTTCTTCAATTTGCACTTAGCTCACACACACATAGTGTGGTCTCGGCCTTCACCTCTTGTTTTGCACAACCACCAAAGGCTACGGCCTTCACTCCACTAAGCACACACAAGGCAAACTCAAAGGAGTCGCGCAAGGGGTGCTCCCCTGTTCTTCTCTTCACAGCCGTGCATGTGCCACTGGCCGTGGGTCGCGCAAGACACAGGTGCAAAGCACCGCGGGCGCGCAAGTGCAAACCGCGCAGGGGGCAGCGGTGCACAGAGGTGGCGCACAAGTTCGTGTTGCTCACCCTCCTTCCTGTCGCGCAAAGGATAGCGCACAGGGGGTCACTTTCGGGCCTCGGGTGGCACCGAGAACAACAGCTGCGCAAGGTAGTTGCGCGGTGGCTCTTTCTTCGCGAGGCAGAAGGCTCTCGCGGATCACAAATTTTTCAGCAAGCTTCCAGAGGTCTCGGCCTCTCTTTTTATAGGCAGAGGAATCCTCAAAACATCTGCGGGATATAAATCTTGATCCACCGAGATTTTCGGTTCTTTGAAAACTTCAAACGCAGGCCGAGAATCTCGTTCTTTCTCTCTGCACAACGCGGACTTCTTCTCCTTCTCCTTTATCCACGTGCATGCATTTTAAAACGCATGCAAGCCTCTGTTTAATACATCCCATGCAAAACATGAACACCGTGTGGCCTCGGCACTTCGTTTGCCTTCGGCCTTCATCGAATTTCTCCACTAGTAGCATGCAAGCTCATTTTAAAGCATGGATGTGTTCGTTGTGGCCGGACGAGCTCAATGGAGTCTTCGGATCAAACTATGGTGGCTGGGAGCTCGAAAACAGGTCGTCGGGTGGCCTCTGGTTCAGCGGGAGACGTCGGGGAGCCTCGGCTGAGCTCGAGGAGGAAGACACCTCCAGCGCCGTTGGATTCGGCTTTGAAAAGATCATCAACGGCCTGGATCAGATCGGGGGCGCGGCGGATTAGATGAGCGGCGCCGATCGTCCGCGAGATCAGATGAGCGGCTGGGATTCGTTCCCGGTGAAAAATGCGCATCCCACATCGAAACGGCGGCCGATTTTCACGCGACTTATCAATGTGCCGCTGCCGCAACTCCCCAATTGAACTTCCCTCCTCACGGTGCCGCCCCGCACCGTGTTCTCCCTGCGGGCGCGCTCTACGCCCACTCTGTTCCCTGTGGGGCGCGCTCCTAGCGCCCACTATGCATCCTCCGGGCGCGCTCTGGCGCCCATGCTGCGCAGGCCTGATCCCATGCGTGGCCCCGGCTTACACACGGCCCCCCTGCCTCTCGGGCTGGCCACATGGGATCCCCCCTTGGGCGTGGCGCCTTAGGCCCACATGTTCCTTGGGGGTTGAACCCTTAAGGCTGGCCCTTGGTGGCTAATTTTTTGCTTGAGGAAACACTTAGGACTTTGTTTAAAAACAAAGTAACCAAGTGAAAATGCCAAATGCCACTACTCTTCATCTTCTCCCAAGCCATTCTTCTTCTCCTCCATTTGTCTTCTCCTTCTTAAGAATTCCTCCATTCATCTTAAACATTTAATCTTCTTTATTAGAAACAACTCCTCAATTCATAATTCTTCTTCATCATCTCATTTTCTACTTAGGAGAGAATTCTCAAGGATCTTCATCAACCGAACTCCTGAATCAAATATTTCTTCAATAAACTTCATTGATCTAATCAGAGATCAATTGGAACATCTTCTGATTCACATGCACTAAGTGATAGTGCATGGACTTCATTAAACACCACTTCATCCACTTAGAAGTTGTGTATGGATCATCTTCTCATCTCCTCATGCATTGTCAATACAATGCATGGTCTTCTAACTTTGTTGTGACTTTGTATCCAGTTGATACAAGTTCTTTGAACTTAAGAACATCTCATCAATCGTCAGATGTAATGCTTCTGTAATCATCAATCTTCAAGATGTACTTCATCAGATGGCACACGAAGACAAGTTATTGACAACAAATGCAATCACTTCACTTGGGCACAACAATAATAAGTGAACCCAATGAGAAAGAGGAGAAAAATAACAGCAGAAGTGTGTTTCAGCATGCGGCAGAGGTGCATTCGTGGTATAGGAGAGGCGCGACGGAGGAGATCCACTAGTAGAGAAGAGGAGAGATAGAGGAGATCCACGCAGCGAAGCACTGTTTGTGGTGGATGAGGATTTTGTGGTAGAGGATGAAGAGAAGGCAGGATAAGAGGGAGGAGATAAGGGAGGATTGGTGGTGTTGGCAGTGTTAGGGATCAACTTCTGCGAGAGCTTAAGGGTTGCGAGGAAGGAGGAGAGAGTTTGGGTTTATTTATAAAACTATGCGACACTTTTATCAACACTAGATAAAAAGTGCTGATAAGAGTATGTTTTATCAGTGATACAGTTGAAAGCGCTGATAAAGGCACATCTTTATCTGTGCTAAAAAAGTGCTAATAAAAGTTTGTTTTAACAGTTTTTTTTAATTTGCGCTGATAAAGCATACCATTTATTCATAATTATAAAATTATAACCAATATATTTATTACATTTATAATTTTATACATATATAATTAATATATTTATTATAATTTAATAATTTAAATTATAGTTAAATATATAAATATATATATTTTTTTTTGTGTGTAAATTATAATTATATATATATATATATAATTTTATAATTTAAATTATAATTAAATATATATAAATATAAAGATATAAATTGATATTTTAATTTTAATTTTAATTTCATAAGTATTTATATATATACGTATGTGTCTGTGTATATATTCATTAATGACATATATTTATAAATAAATATATTCAAATGGTATTTGTAAATATATATTTATCATTTAAAAAAATATTTTGTAATTTTATAATTATTTAAACATATTTATATTTAATTAGTTATATATAATTATAATTATATGTAATATATTTTAAAAGTGTATAATTATATATAACTAAATATTTATATTTTTATATATAATAAATACATTTATTATTAATTTAAATATATTTAGCGTGATTTAAATTATTTATGAGAAGATAAAGCTTCATACATATAGAAAATGAATGAATACTTAAAGTATAGTACTATAGTATATATGGCGAACATTAGGGTAACTAATGAACATATTCAGGAGAATATGAACGTACACATCAATTGACACATTCATTTAGAAACATAAATTTATTTAAATATATATTTATTTATTTATTTATTTAATAAATATTTCAATATATATATATATATATTAAAAAGTATTTATATATTATATTATAAACATATAGTAGAATAAATATATAAGAAATATATAACTAAAACTAATTAACATAATAAACATAAATAAAAGATAAACATAATAAACATGCATTTTTTATTTAATGTATACATATAAACATTATTTTTTAATATAATTAAAATATTTTTAATATAAATTAATAATATTTTCTATTAAAAACTTCTATCAATGCTTTTTGTTAGTGCTGATAAAGGGTAGATTTATCAGTACCTTTTTCTAGCACTAATAAAAGTTCCTCTTTTATCAGTGCTTTTTTATTAGTGATGATGAAACTCAAGCACTTCCCTTACCAGCATTTGTGGTAGTACTATTTATCTATAAAAACAAAATATCCAATGATAAATTGTAGAATAATTAATTTTCCCTCAAATATTTTTGTTTATAATTCCATGAATAAATGTGGAAGAGGTCTCACATGACCTGTTATCTTTTTCATCCTATGTATAACTATGAAATAGGCTTGTTCCTGGATATCCCTATTTACTCTTGTATATAGAACCTGATTTTGGTAGTGGACCAGTTTATTTAATAATAAAATACTTGGAATAAATTGATTTCTTAGTGGTGTAGAATAATTATTGTCTTGAGACTGACCCCATTGTTTAATTTCTTCTATGTATTTTATATGTTTGGTTTTCTTTATTTTAAATCAAATGAAATTTTATTTTCCAAACTACAAAAAAAAATATTTTGTTTTTTAGTCTTAATTTGTGTTTATATAAATTTTTTGATTTAGTAACATATATACAATAGTTAATGTATTGAAAAGTTAAAATAAATTATAATTGATATCACTTTTGTGAAATTATTTGGAAGTTGAAATCTATATATATCAACTAATTTTATTAACAGGATTTTTTTATTAAATTGGGGGATACAAATTTTAAAAAAAATGAGAGAATTTTTTTTGGGAACTCTATTCACCTCACCATGAGCTGTCCACTCTGACCAAAATTTGGTATCAAAGGTTTTTAAATATACGTTTACTATTATTTAGTTGAATTTAAATATATTAAATTTCAGTTTATCTAAATTTGATTCTTTATGGATAAAAAATCACAAGAAGGAACTTTTACAAACAAAAATCCTTATTTTAATTGAAATAATTGTGCTGAATGGAATATTAAAAGGAAAATTTACTTAAAATGTATGGGATTTGATATCCAAATCGTAATTAAAAATAAATATGAATAACCTAAATCTATTATAGTTTCATGGAGTGATGCTACGAAAGAAGAATATGATTGTAATTATAAATCACTGAATTCTTTGTGTTGTTATTTAGGAGAATATGAATTTAATAGAATATATGAATGTTTTATTTATTTTTAGATTAATTATACCCTTTCTATGTCACACAAAGGAACATATAATTTTAAATTAATGCGGTTAAACACTTACACTACTAAATATGATACTTGTAAAATGAATCTTGATGAATATATATATGACATTTATCTTTGTTTAAATGAAATAAATAACATGATTCACACATTGAGAAATAAAATTACTGAAAAAGGTCAAATCATGTGATTTCTCAAGTGCTTACAAAAAAGGTAAGGAGGAATATCTATGTCCATAAGAGAGTCATGAAACATTAGTACACTACCTGTAAAAGTGCTTAATGGAAATCTCATGATGTATGAAGAATAAATAGAAGTAAAAAAAGAAGAGGTAGATGAACCAAAAATAATTAATATAGCTTTTAATACTTTTTACTCTAAATAAAAATATAATATCAAAAATGAATGTTCATGTGATGAAGAATTACCTACTGACAACAATGAGGAAATAACACATCTATCAAGATGTTTCAAAAAATTCTAACAAAAGAAGAAGTTATTCAACAAACCCAACTAAAAATAAATGTATGACAATAAAGGAAATTAGAGAAAATATTTTAGGAAGGCTGATTTTGTAAATGAAGTAATCTTCTATGAAATTACATTGAAAGACACATAAAATATGACTATCACATATGGAAGTGTAAAAATAAATATGAGGATAAGTGAAAAGATTATAAAAATGGTTATGAAGGTCAAATGGAGTTCCGCATAGGATAGTTCAATTGAAATAGATTCCATCAATGGATAAATAGGTGAGAAATCTAACATGTGTTTTATAAAAAAAACACATCAGAGTTATTAAATGTTTCTTCTAAATCTCATGTTCAAAATTTAAATCATTCCAAGACTGAAAATGGTGCTGAAAATATATCCAATGATGAATTATTTGAATATTATAACATTATGGAAAGTAAATTTAGTGAATTAAAAGATAAATACAAAATAAATATCCTAAATATTTTATTGTAATATGATATCAACCATGATAAAGGAAAATAAAAAAAAATAATTTGTTCCAACTTACTATTATTCTAGTTCTTCTTGTATTTTTTATTCTACTGGATGGAATAAAATATTAGTTTCTAAAATTATTAGGTTTTATTATAGGAAACCAAAAATAAAATTATGTATTCTTAAATAACTTATTAATAATATATCTAGAACCAAGAAAATATTGGCACCAAAATAATTTTGGTTTAAATATATTTTGTAGGTAACCTTATTTAAAATCTAAAATAAAAAACTATGGTACCAGGATGGTTGACTCTTCTAACATATCAATGGGGAAAACTCGAGATTCAAAAATATTATTAATGTGGATGGTGGAAATTTCACTTTTGGTGGTAATTATAAATGAAAAATAATTTTTCCCATCCAAATTGTTAACTATAGTAAAATTTATATTTATAAAGTTATATTTGTAGATAGGTTGATATATAACCTACTTAGCATTTCAAAATTGGGTGAATATGGTTTTCAGGTAAAATTTGAAAATAAGTCTTGTAATTTTTTTTATTTTAAACATGATTTAGTTTTTATTTCTACGAGAAATGAAAATGTTTATATTGTTGATTTAAATTCCTTATTTTCTTAAAATTTTTATTATTTAGCACCTTTCATAGAGATTCATCTATTTGGAATAAAATATAAATCCATTTAAATATTCAATCTCTTATAAATATAACTAGAAATGTAATATTTAAGTATCTACCCAGACTATAATTCCTAATAGAAAAATCCTTTAATCCTTTTAAATGGGAAAGGATCATAAAACATTTCTCATTATAAAGAAAGAAGTGTCAACTTATCAACCTTTATATTTGGTTTACATATATTTGTTTGGACCTTATAAAGATTATATTTTAGGTGAAAAACATTGTACCTATGTTAAAATGGATGATTACTCAAGATATTCTTGGGTGTTTTTCATTAATCATAAATGTGGTACTCTAGACAATTTTTCTAAATATGCTAGATCTGTAGAAAATTTTAGTGGACATATAATTAAGACCTTAATAAGCGATCATGGCCAAGAGTTTTAAAATATATACTTTGAATCATTATTCTCACAACATGGATATATTCACAACTTTTCAAGTCTTAGGACCCCCAACAGAATGGTGTAGTAGATTTAAGAAATAGAACCCTTTAATAAATTTCTCAAAACACACTTAATGAATATGATTAACCTATTTATTTTTGGGTAGAATCTATATGTAAAACATTGTATATAATTAATATAGTTTTAATTAGACTTATTTTAAAGAAGATTAATTATTAATTTTGGAATGGTATAAAATAATAGGATAATTAATTTATAATTTTTGGTTGTAAATTACTTCTATTCAACACAAAATATAATTTAGAAAAATTTGATTCCAATAGTGATGAAGGAATATTTCTTGGATATTATTCCACCAATAAATCATACATGGTGTTTAATAAAAAGTCTATGATTTTTGGAGAATCTATTTATATAAAATTTGATGAAACAGATGTAGTGTTTCTAATACCTCTTTATAAAATATTGAGCATGGTTGTTTTAATTTGGAAATAAATACTAAACCTGTGGAATATTCTAACCTACCTCTTTTAAATTACTCCCCCCATTCTGGTGAACATCTTGAACCTAAACCAGTATATGATAATGAGATTTCATACACTATTCATTGAGATGTTAGGTCTCATAGATATCATCACTTAGAAATTGTTATATGTGACCTAGTGAAAGGAACTCATACCAGATATTCAATAGTAAATCAAGGTGAACATAAATATTTCATGTTAGAGATTGAACCTAAGAAGATCAACTATGTAATTAATTATGAATTATGGGTAATATAAAAGTAAGAAGATCATAGCCGTTTGGAAGGAAATAGAATCTGTGAACTATTTGAAAGACCCAAAGACTACCTAACTATTGACAGTAAATGGGTTTTTAGAAAAAAGATTGATGAGTCAAGTTCAATAGTAATAAATAATTCTATATTGGTTACATAAGGATAAATCCTAGGAGATGGTATTTACTATGATGAAAACATTTCACTAGTAATTAAACTTGAATCCATCATGATATTTCAGGTATATGAAGCACATTTGAATTTCAAAAAAAAATCAAATGGATATCAAGAATGAATTCTTAAATAGTTATATTATTGAGGATGATTTTGTTTAACAACCCCTAGATTTCAAAATAGTCACCTTCCACATGATTTTTTCAAATTATCATAAGATTTATATTGTTTAAAATAGGTTCCTGAATCTTGGTATGATTGGATCAGTTCATTTTTTATTTCAAAAGGTTTTAAAAAAGGATTGTATGATCCTACATTATTTATTTAAGAAATTTCACAACTTGTTTAAGTATTAAAAATATATTATGATATTATTTTTTGATCTTCAAGAAATTATTCATGTACAGGATTTAAAAAAATGATGCAAAGTGAATTTTAAATGAGTTTGATGGGTGAATTTATATTCTTTCTTGGTTTTCAAATTTTTCAAAATAAATAAGTAATTATTTTAAATCAAAGTAAATACACAAAAGATCATTTGAAAATATTTGGTATGGATACTATAAAAGTTAGTGATACTTCCATGAGGACTAGTTTCATGTTGGATCTTATTGAAACTGGGAAACCAGTTGATCAAACCACTTACAAATAAATGATTGGAAGCTTACTATAATTAACTAATGGATGGATTGATATAATTTTTAGTGTATGTATTTTTGACCATTCTCAAGAAAACCTGAAGGATTCACATTTATGAGGTGTGATAATACTTTTCAAATACCTAAAAAATAAAACCCTATTAGGAATGATTGAATCTAGAGGAAAAGAATTTGATTTGGTTAGTTATTCAGATAGAGATTTTGGTAGTTCTAAGTTAGATAGAAAAATAACTTATGGAACATGTCACTTTTGGGGGAATTATATAGTGTCATGGTGTAGTAAGAAACATAATTATGTTGAATTATCTATTGCTAACGCTAAGTACATAGCTACAAGCAGTTTCTATTGATAGATTCTATAGATGAAACATACATTACTAGACTATGGATAAAAAATTTTATGTGTACCTATAAATTGTGACAATATGTGTGTGATAAATATTTCTAGGAATCATGTATGACATTACATAAAACATAATAATGATATAATATATCAATTTCTTAGAGAACATTTCTAAAAAGGTGATATAACTCTAGAATTCATTAGTAATGAACATAATCTTGCCTATATATTTATAAAACCCATAAATACTGAGAGAATAAATTTTATCAAACATGAATTGGTACTGATAAATTAATTCTAATTTTTTTAATTTAGTATTATTCATTAATTAATATGTTAAACTATTTAACTTTTAGTTTTTGAGATTTTATGGAAGTAACTATGAACTATAGTTCACACTGTCACAATGCTTACTATGAGGATTTAATTTTTATAGTCATCGAACATAAAAAATGGTTATGGTTATAATTACTATCATTCTTATGTTATTTATAGATCCATGGTTAAAAGACTTATCTTTTATATTTAATTTGAATTTATTCATGAAATATTGTGGTAAGATTTATTTTATGTTTATTATTATTTTCCTCACTAAATTTGTTAAATAAAAATTAAAATTGAATATGATCCCTTACCAGTATTTTCACTTATATATCCTATATCCTTTTAAAATAATTTTAGTGGATAAATCTCTATAATCTCAAATCTCTTGATCTCTCCAACTCAATCCTCTCAGTTTTACCCATCCTTTTTGAACCTCCAGAGATCAAAAATCAAAAAAATGTGGAGGATAAAGAGAATGAAAGAGACCAGTTTTTCTTTCAATCACCTTTTTAAAGAAGTTGAAGAATTCAAGATCTAGATTTATTGCATCATTGAAGTTGAATAATCTTAGTCTAATTGATCATCCAATTTCAATTGAGGAAGAAGTTGATGCATAGTGTTTTAAATAGAGAAAATAACTGGTATATAATGTGATTCAAAATCAACAATGGGATGATTTTTTAAATAAAATGGTAGACCTTTCTATCCAAATCTAGTAGATTATTTTTATGTAAACCTCAATTTCTTCCCTATAGATATAGTAAATTCAAGCATAAATAGTTAATTTCTAGAGTTATACTGAAAACACTTGAAAAATGTTTGATTGTACATCATAGAGGATAATATGTGGATTATCAAAGTTCATACCATATTAATCATACAAATTTTGAGTTTCATAATTCCTTGAATGATCTCAATAGATATGAAACTTTTAGGATACCTTTATTTGTTAAGTTTAATGGAGAATGTAGGATGCTAGTAAATTTTATTCAACATTCCAAGAAAAAATAGGTTTTAATATCATGATACATACTGATATGTTTTTATTATATTTGATGTAAAATGATGTTCTAATCAGTGTTTTCATATATTTTATGAGATATATGATTGAGTCATGGTAGAAAGATTCAAGGTTCCGTTCCTTACACTATCCTAAGATAATTTCAACCTTCCAAGAGTATAAAGGACTAGTTCCTAAGGGGGGTGAATAAGATCATTGGAAGGATTTTGACTTACACAAAATATTTGTATGAAAATGGGAGTTAGCTAGAATACATGGAAACATGAATGAATAGTAGACCCATAGAAACTGTATGAATAGTTTATACAAGTAAAGTGTCATGTTATAACTAAGGATATAGTAGATCTAGGTATTGAACCATATGCGATTATGGATTATTCAGATAATGATGTTTCTTCAACTAGATAATCATAAGAGGAAGTAGCTATCAAAGAATCATAAAAATGGGGAGATACATAAGTTTAAACCTTGAATAAGAAACCAAAATAACTTTTGAGGATGAGCCAAAATTGTAACACCCTGACCCCTCTAGACTGGAGCCAGTGCATTACTTGTGATATTGGCATGGTTAGAAGGAATTAAAATCCCGCAGGAATGATTAGTTTAGTAGTCTTGAAGAAACTAGATACTTATATTTTACTCATATTACATTGGAAAGGTTTACAAAATACAATACATAATGAAAACTAAAAATTGCATCCACGTGTACTCAATAACTGATCTCCTCTTTGTCACATGTTGAAAGTAAACAATGAAAGGGGTGAGCTCAAATGATCAATAAGGATTACAAATAGCAGAATAATGAATACAATAATAAGTGAAACATAATCAATCTAACATAATCAATATGGCATAGTGAATAAATGAAAAACTCATGCCATTAATAAACTGAGAATTTAACTACATCCATAGATTTTGTCATAGTGAAAACCTCATGGATAATAATAACAGATGATGAATAAAGAGAATGATTATTAATTTTATGTCATGTATCTGGTACATGAAACAATAATACCATAAAAATGGTTTAGTTCTATGGGTAGAAACCCGTCTGATTTTTGGAAATAAACTCGAAGGGTTTGTCGCCAACTGATTCGTCTCATGAGACCTACCGATGCATCAAGGGGCTATAGCGGGCCCTACCCTCAACTTCATGTAAAAAGAATTATTTATACATTGATTAAATACAAAGTAAATGTGCCTTTTCAATATCCTTATAGAGTAGAGTATACGGATTCATCAATATTTTCATAATTAAAATTACTTTCCAAATAAACACCGTATGTTAAATGGTATATGGTTTAGACAACAAACATATCCATGATATGAGATTATGGATATTTAATATAAATATAATTTGAAATGAAAATTGATCTCAAATGGTCTGTAGGTACACCACATAAGGATTATTAGGTGCACCATACAAAGTTAGTCACAACAAAATAGTAGTTGAGACAAAGTCTCTTAGCACAATGTAATCGGTCGAATCATCTGACCAGAACATAATAACACTAAAATGAATCATTTAATTACATGAATATAAATAGAATAATGTTATTATATATCAAATGGTAGTGCACATATACCACATACAAGAAATAAGTGGTGAACAATGAAAATCTCATAGAAATGAAAGTGAGATGATAAAACCACTTACAAACATTTCGACATGGTAATGAGTGTTATTGCGAGGGATTAATGAGAGGTAAAGGGGTATACCATTATCTATATATAACAAGGGAATTATGGGGGAGGTGAAAAAATATACCCCATCGTTAGTTTTTAAAAATAAAAGGGCACAACAAAGGGGATATTCTTGAACAAAAGTGAGAGAGAGGATCCCTTACCTTATGCTTGAAGGTGTTATTGACTTGTTATTTAAGACCTGTTTAAAAAAATTAGGCTTATTAATTCATAATTACAGAACCTATTCTATATTTAAATTATTTATTATAACCCTTTTTAGTTCATTCAAGGCCTTTTTTATTAGTTATAAGGTTCAAATTCATTGTTGGGGCTCGTTTGTTTACTTGGTTTTAAATGATCAGTTCACTCATATTTAGGTTCGGATAAATATGAAAGATTGATGTGGTTGTACAGAAATGAAGTTATATTCTATTAGTGAACATAAAGGAGATTAAATGGATTTAAATTTAATTTGGTTACTTATAGTGAAGTTGAATTATAATATATATAACCTTAGTGACAACTGTTTTGGTTAATCGGTGGGTTTGATTACAATGAACATGTTTTTCTTTATAACTTAATACCATTTGTACACAAGGATTACAGAACTAAAAATAGGATATATTAAATAAATAATAATCTGGTTCAACAATAACACAAATGGTTTCATGAAAAGAATTAAATATTATAATAGAAATTGATAAATTTTTGTCCTTGAATGTGCTAAATTAACACATCTCAAACGGTGCTTTCATTTCATTCAAATAAAGGGTATGGAAAAGAGAGAAGATAATGAAATATCCCATTAGCATAAATAAATTCCAGTACATTTATGTTACTGGAGTTATCATAATTTTTGGGTGAAGGGAGGTGAGGAAATAAACAAAAAGAAAAGAACTTAAAAGAAATGAAGGAATTGGAAAGAGGAATTTACCTCTTGAGACTTCCTCCTTTGAGAACCTCTTATGTGGAGAGGTTTTGGTATTTTGAAGAGGATAGAAGATTTTGGACGTGGGGAGGATCTTCGGGAGATATTTGGGCAGAATATTGGCAGGGCACAAGGCTTGAGAGGAGTGATGAGAAGAAGGGGTGAAGGGGGTTTTTATAGTGGAGGAGAGAGGAGTTATCTTAATATTATAATCATTAATTTATTATTTCCTCTCAAGACAACCAATAGTGAGTATTACATTACCAAGAACCGTAATATATTCATGTGAAATTGAACCAATTTGTCTTACATCATCAGATCATCAGCAAAGACTCAATAAATTCCATATTTAGCATTTATTGCAAATTATCGCATTTTACTATTCATCAAAAATTCAAGTATTTCAGAAAAATACCAAAATTTCACCCTAACCATTTTTCGACGTGTAGAATACAAAAATGAAGTCCATTTTTCAAAAATAATTTTATAAATATGATTAATTAAATATTTAATTAAAATAATTATTTAATTGAAAAATATGAACACTTAAAATATTCATGTTCATTTTTAAGGTGCCTAAATTCATTTATAAATTCAAGGGAATGGATATCATTCATAAGAGTCATGTTACTATTCATAAGGGTAAGTTACTATTCATATGGGTAGGTTACTATTCATAAGGGTAGGTTACTATTCACTGAAAATTAAATTAATTCTATCAGACTCTAATTATCATCTTGATCACAACTGTGTATGTTAGATTTTTAAAATTCAAATCACATAGATGGAAATTTTAAGTTTTATGGCTAGGTTATGGATATCTCCTATAAGTAACCATGTTTTGTTCCATATATTCTTAGTGATTCTTGAAATATAAGCTATAACTAGAATGTATTTAATGGAAACATACCATAAAATGTTTAGGGTGCTACTTATTCCCTCTTTCGGAAATTTCGACCCCAAAATTTTCATTTATAAAGCCCACCAAAAAGATATGGGTGGTTCTTGTTCATAACATCCTCAGGTTCCCATGTTGCTTCTTCTATATTCTGGTTTTTTCAAAGAACCTTTACTAGACAAGTTTTCTGATTTCTCAATACCTACTCCCTTGTGTCAAGAATCCAGATTGGCTCTTCACAGTATGATAAATCATGTTCCAGCTCTATTTCTTCATATGTGAGTACATGCATTGGGTATGTCATGTATTTATTCAATAATGACACATGGAACACATCATGAAATTTGAAGAGACTTGGCGTCATTGCTAAATGGTAAGCTACAGCTCCGATTCTTTCCAGTATTTCAAATGGTCCGATGTACCTGGGGCTTAATTTCCCTTACTTACCGAACCTTAAGACACCCTTCCATGGAGATACTTTTAGAAAGACATGATCTCCCACTAGGAATTTCAAATCCTTTCTCTGGTTTTCAGCATAACTCTTCTGCCTACTTTGGGCTACTTTTATATGGTCTTGGATTGTCTTCACCTTTGCCATGGACTCTTCAATAAGTTACGGGCCTATAAGTTTTCTCTCACCAACTTCATCCCAATAAGTTGGAGTTCAACATCTCTTTCCATATAATTCTTCATATGGATCCATTTGAATACTAGAATGGAAACTATTGTTGTATGAAAATTCCACCAAAAGAAAGTATTTATCCCACATACCTTGAAAGTCAAGAGAGCATGATCTCAGCATGTCTTCCAGAGTTTGAATAGTCCTTTTAGACTGTATATCGGTTTGGGGTGATAAGAAGTAATCATACGAAGCTCAATATTCAAAGCCTTCTAGAGACTTTTCTAGAATTTTGATGTAAACCAGGGATCTCAATCAGACACAATCGATAGAGGTGTACCATGAAGTCTTACAACTTCATTAATATAAAGTCTTTCTAGGCGCTAAAGTTGTAAATCCTCTCTTATTGGAAAGAAATGTGCTGATTTTGTGAGATGATCAATAATTACCCATATTATATCATTCCTTCTAGGTGTCCTTAGTAGTCCGGTGAAAAAATCCATTGTAATGTTATCCCACTTCCATATAGGAATAGTTATAGGTTTCATCACTCCTTTGGGACATTTTCTCTATGCCTTCACTTGTTGACAAACTAGACACCTTGACACATAGTCAACAAATTCTCGCTTCATATTATCCCACCAAAAATGCTCCTTCAGATATCTATACATATTTGTGCTACCCTGGTGTATAGAGAAATTTGAGCTATGAGCTTCGTCTAATAGTTCCCTTTTTAGCTCAGGTACTGATGGAACACATAACCTCTTCCCAAATTTCAGAACTCTGTCCTCATCCACAAATTCTGTCAATCTCTCATCCTTAACAGCATTAATTTTCTTCTTTAGATTCTCATAATTAGAATGAGAACATTATATCTTCTCTAGTAAATATGGTTTAGCACTCATTTGAAAGAGGAAAGATGTTTCCCCTTCCTTAAAAATTCCCATATCCATCTTTAGTAGATCCATGAATATAGGATCTCTCTCAATCCTCATTTGAGTTAGAAGTCCATGATCTTTCCTGCTTAATGCATCTTCCACCTTATTTTCCTTTCCTGGGTGGTAGTGTATTGAATAATCGTAATCTTTGAGTAACTCAAGCCATATCCTTTGCCTCATGTTGAGTTATTTATGTGTGAAAATATATTTCAAACTCTTCTGGTCCGTATAAATCTCACATCATTCTCTGTAGAGATAATATCTCCATATTTTCAGAGAAAATATTACGGCTGCTAACTCAAGATCATGAGTTGGATAATTTTTCTCATGAGTCTTCAACTGTCTTTATGTATAATCAATAACTATATCATTTTGCATAAGGACACAACCCAGTCCATTATTTGATGCATCGTCGTATATTACAAATCCATCACTTTCAGATTAAAGTGTCAAAATTAGAGCATTGACCAATCTTATTTTTAACTCCTCGAAGAATTCTGTACATTCTTTTGTCCACACAAACTTAACTCCTTTATGTGTGAGCTTTATTAGCGGGTTAGCCAGTCGGGCAAAATTCGGAATGAAACACTGATATTAACCTACTAAACCAATAAAACTATATACCTTAGTTATGTTTGTTAGTGTGGGCCATTCTTGGATTGCAATTTTCTTTGCAGGATCAACTAGGATTCCATCCTTAGAGATAATATGGCCTAATAAAGAAACTGATTGAAGCCAGAATTCGCACTTGCTAAACTTCCCTTATAATTTGTTTCTTCTAAGAGTTTTCAGAATAATCTGCAAGTGATTCTCATGGTCTTCATATCTTTTTGAGTATACTAGGATATCATCAATGAATACCACAACAAAGTTATCAATATATTCCTTGAAAACACTATTCATTAAATCTATTAAAACAGAGGGTGAATTTGTTAGTCCAAAAGGCATCACTGTAAACTCATAATGCCCATACCTGGTTCAAAATGTTGTCTTAGGAATATCTTCCTTCTTCACACGTAGCTGATGATATCCAAATCGAAGGTCGATCTTCGAAAAGTATTGAGCTCCATGAATTTGATCAAATAAATCATCAATCTGGGGTAGAGGATACTTATTCTTTACCGTAATAGCATTAATTTCTCTGTAATCAATGCATAACCTCATTGATCCATCTTTCTTATTGACAAAGAGGACAGGGGCTCCCCATAGAGAAACACTAGGTCGAATAAATCCTTTTTCACTCAATTCCTTTAGTTGTTTCTTTAGCTCCACACATTCCACAGGGTCCATTATATAGGATTTATTTGATATAGGTCTTTAACTAGGAATTAAATCAATAGAAAACTCAACTTCCCGCTCAGGAGGATGTCCAGGTAAATCCTCTAGAAATACATCAATGTATTCTTGCACTATGTGCACATCTTCAATTTGAATATTTCCTTCCTCACCCATAGATATTGGTTTATCTTCCTCTCTAACTATTTCATTTAACAGAGCTATTGGGGGTGGGTCTAGATAAGAATCGTATGGCGAGGTATCTACTCTAAAGATAAGAGATTATACACCATTTTCAAAAAATGAAACTTCCTTCTTCTTGAAATATATCTTCACATCATAATTTGACATCCAATTCATACTGAGAATTATATCAAATTCAATCATTAGTATGATGACAAGGTTAGCAACTAAAGCACGTTTTAGTGTCTGGAGGGGGACTAGTCGATATGCCTTTTTTGCAATGATACATCCCCTGAGAGTTTTGAATAACAAATCCTTTATTAAATCAAATTGTACATATCTAATTTTCTTGGAAAACTGGGAAGATATAAATGAATGTGATGATCTAGAATCAAATAAAGTGTTGTCTAAGTTTGAGGAAACAATTAAAGTACCTGCCACCGTGTCATTAGGAACTTCAACCTCCACAGTTGTAATCACATAGGCTCTACCTTTCTCTCTTGGACTTTTTTTAGTCAAGTTTCCTTGGAACTTCGGACACTCATTTGCATAGTGTCCCATATCTCTGCAATTGTAGCATTGAATATCATTGAATTGTTTCTTCCCCTTACATTCATCAGATCGATGACCCTTTTCTCCGCACTTATAGTACACTCCAATGCTTTTTAAGCATTTATCGAGATGAATATTTCCATAGTTCTCACATAATGGGAATTTATTTGTTCCCTTTTTCTACTTTGGTGCTTCTCCTTTTCCTTGGTTATCAGAGTACCGCTTTTTATCTTGGTTTCCTTTGAAAAAAATTGATCTAGAAAATTCTTTCTTTGTTTTGATTTCAATTGATACAATTTTATCATATGATGAAAATGTTTGAGAATCCAATGCCCTTAGAAGACTTGGCTTAAGACCTTTAAATAAATGATCAATCTTGTATGCTGAGTCACATACGTAATCTATGACATACCTGGCTAGCCTTGTGAAGGTAGCCTCATACTCTGCAAAACCATCTTCTTCCCTTTTCTTTAAGCCAATGAATTTCCTCATCATTTTAGTTTGCTTCTCACGATGGAAATATTTTTCAAAGAATATTCCCATAAAAATCCTCCATTCCATATCTTCTATTTCTTCTTCCTCTGTGGTATTTTGAATCAAGGACCACCATTGATCAGCATCGCCCTTGAGACAATATACCACCAGTACTACATTTTCATTTTCATTGCATCTTAATTCCATTAATATCTTTTTAAGGGACTTGATTCATTGCTCAGCAACCACTGGATTAGTAGTCCCACTAAAATATGGGAGCTTCTACCGCATGAAATGGTCCAACACAGGTGTGGAATGGTTATTCGTCACAACCTAAGTATGTTGTCCCAATATGTTCATGATCTGATCTGCTCCAACATTGATTATGTTGACTTTATCAGTGGGGAGATCCCTAAAGTTTCCACAAGTATTGATTCCCCTTATTCCATTATATACCATTTATAAATAATGGCACACACTAGATTAGGGTATGAATCATAATGTATAATCTTAACAAAATACTTAGCATAGTTTAAGATCCTACGCATTGTCAATCCCATAGTCAAAAAAATGTTTTCTTTGAGGAATAATATACATTTCAATCCTTCATAAAGGCTTGTAAATAAAATATGAATTATCCTAATCATATCACCTGGGAGTGTCATAACCAAGAGTACAGCAAGGCCTGTTGTTGTGTACCAGGTCTCATTCAAGTCTATCTCAAAGTGGTGTTTTTGAGTTTTACCCCTCTATACATCTATCCCAAAGCTACCTCTACCTGATCGTATCCAGATAGGGATGTATTTCTTGAAATATACACATAATCTATTCCTTACCAAAATATCAGGACATTCTTTCATGTTTATCCTCGAAGGCTTATCTTAGAGACTCTTCCCTAATCTACATTTTCTAAATCTAGTTTCCATGTTTTCTACTAAACTTCTTTTGATACCAACTGTAACACCCTGACCCCTCTAGACTGGAGCCAGTGCATTACTTGGGATATAGGTATGGTTAGAAGGAATGAAAATCCCAAAGGAATGATCAGTTTAATAGTCTTGAAGAAACTATATACTTATATGTTACTCAAATTACATTGGAAATGTTTACAAAATACAATACATAATGAAAACTAAAAACTGTATCCACAAGTACTCAATAAATGATCTCCTTTTTTCACCTGTTGAAAGTAAACAATGAAAGGGGTGAGATCAAAAGATAAGTAAGGGTTACAAATATCAGAAGCGTGAATACAATAATAAGTGAATCAAAATCAATCTGACATAATCAATATGGCATGGTGAATAAATGAAAAACTCATGCCATTAATAAACTTAGAATGTAACTGCATCCATAGATTTTGTCATAGTGAAAACCTCAGGGATAGTAAAAACTAATAATGAATAAAGAGAATGATTATTAATTGGAAACCATGTATCTGTCACATGAAACCATAATACCGTAAAAATGGTTTAGTTCTCTGGGTAGGAACCTGTTTAATTTTTGGAAACAAACTCGAAGGGTTTGTCGCCAACTGATTTTTATCATGAGACCTACTGATTCATCGAGGGGATATAGCGGGCCCCACCCATCACGTCATGTCCAAATAATGTTTTATACATTTATTCAATAAAAGATAAATATGACTTTTCAATATCTGTATAGAGTAGAGTATACAGATTCATCAATAATTTCATAATTAAAATAACTTTCCAAATAAACACCGTATGAAAAATGGTATATGGTTTAGACAACAAACATGTCCATGATATAAGATTATAGATATTTAATATAAATATAATTTATAATGAAATATTATCTAAAATGGGCAGTAGGTACACCACATAAGTATTATTAGGTGAATCACACAAAGTTAGTCATAACAAAATAGTAGTTGAGACAAATTCTCTTACCACAATGTAATCGGTCGAATCATATGACCAAAACTTAATAACCCTCAAATTAATCATTTAATAACATGAATATAAAGATAATAATGTTATTATATATCAAATGGTAGTGCACATATACCACATACAAGAAATAAGTGGCGAACAATGAAAATCTCACAGAAATAAAAGTGAGATGAGAAAACCACTTACAAATATTTCGACATGGTAACGAGTGTTATTGCGAGGGACTAATGAGAGGTAAAGGGGTATTAAATTATCTATATGTAACAAGGTAAGTATGGGGGAGGTGAGAAAACATACCCTATCATTAGGTATTAAAAATAAAAGGGCACGACATAGGGTATATTCTTGAACAAAAGTGAGAGAGTGGATCCCTTACCTTATGCTTGAAGGTCTTATTGACTTGTTATTTAATACCTGAATAAACCTATTAGGATTATTAATTAATAATTATAGAAACTTTTATATATGTATATTATTTATTATAACCCTTTTTAGTTCATTCAAGGCCTTTTTTATTAGTTATAAGTTTCAATTTCATTGTTGGGGCTCGTTTGTTTACTTGGTTTTAAATGATCGGTTCACTTATATTCAAGTTCAGATAAATATGAAAGATGGACAGGGTTGTCCAAAAATGAACTTATATTATATTAGTAAACATAAATGAGATTACATGGTTTTAAATTTAATTTGGTTACTTAGAGTGAAGTCAAATTATTATATATATAACCTTAGTGACAACTGTTTTGGTTAATCGATGGGTTTGATTACAATGAACTTGTTTTGCTTTATAAATTAATACCATTTGTACAAAAGGATTAAAGAACTAAAAATAGGATATATTAAATGTATAATAATCTAGTTCAACCATAACACAAATGGTTTCATGACCATAATTATATATTATAATAGAAATTGATAAACTGTTGTCCTTGAATGTGCTAAATTAGAACATCTCAAACAGTGCTTTCATTTCTTTCAAATAAAGGGTGTGGAAAGGAGAGAAGATGATGAAATATCCCATCAGCATAAAAAAATTCTAGTGCATGTATGTTACTGGAGTTATCATACTATTTGGGTGAAGGGAGGTGAGTAAAGAAACAAAAATAAAAGAACTTAAAAGAAATGAAGGAATTGGAAAGAGGAATTTACCTCTTGAGACTTCCTCCTTTGAGAACCTCTTAAGGGGAGAGGTTTTGGTATTTTGAAGAGTATAGGAGATTTTGGACATGGGGGTGGATATTGGGGAGATATTTAGGCAGAATATTGGCAAGGCACAAGGCTTGAGAGGAGTGAAGAGAAGAGGGAGTGAAGGGGGGGTTTTATAGTGGAGGCGAGAGGAGTTTTCTTAATATTATAATCATTAATTTATTATTTCCTCTAAAAACAATAAATAGTGAGTATTCAATGACCAAGAATATTAATATATGAATGTGACTTCGAACCAATTGGGCTTACATCATCTGATCATCATCAATGACTCAATAAATTCCTTATTTAGCATTTATCATAAATTATCGCATTTTACTATTCATCAAGAATTTAAGTATTTCAGAAAAATCCCAACATTTCACCCTAACCATTTTTTGACGTGTTGAATCCAAAAATGAATTCCATTTTTCAAAAATAATTTTCTAAATAGTATTAAGTAAAAATTTAATAAAAATAATTATTTAATCGAAAAATATAAACACTTAAAATATTCATCATCATTTTTAAGGTGCCTAAATTCATTTATACATTCAAGGGCATAGATACCATTCATAAGATTAATATTACGATTCATAATGGTAAATTATTGTTCATAATGGGTAGGTTACTATTCCTAAGGGTAGGTTACTATTCACCTAAAATTAAGTTAATTCTATCAGACTCTAATTATCATCTTGATCACAACCGTGTATGTTAGATTTTTAAAATTCAAATGACAGAGCTGGAAAATTTAATTTTTATGGCTAGGTTATGGCTATCTCTTATAAGTAATCATGTTTCGTTCCATAGAGGCTTAGTGATTCTTGAAATATAGTAAATAACTAGAATGTATTTAAGAGAAACATACCATAAAATGTTTGGGGTGCTACAAGAATGGGATCATTTTAAAAAATATTATAAAAATAAGGATAGATTAAAAGTATCTTCTATTATTGGGAGTACCCCCATATAGCCTATTCATATTAATACTATAAAGGGGGAGAAAGATGTGGGATCTTTAGTTTTGGTCTTTGAATTTACTACTTTTGGGGATAAAGATCATGGAGGTATTCCACCAAGACATGGTGTGCCTACCATTCTATCTATTTGAAGAACTGTGGAAGGATATTTTATTGGGTGACATGAAATTAAAGAGAGATTTTAGAATTCCCATCTCGTTTTTCATGAAGTCATAGTTGAATAATTTGATAAATATGAATTTGAAACTTTTGAAAGAGTCAAGGATTAGAATATAAGAGACAGTCTAATGGAAGATATTATATAGGTTGACGGTAAGCATTAGGATAGTGATCCATATCTATATGCTCATGAACCATCCATTATTACTACTTCATAATTCACTAAATATGACATAGTTGTGGTTAAGTTAGAATTGTTGACTATTTTGAAATAGGCATTTAATAATATTTAAGACTCTTCGAAGCTAGTGAGAAAAGATAAAATTTCTAAATATTCTACCTTGGTGATTAATAATATCCATCCTAGATTTAATTTCATAATAATGATGATACAGAATGAGATTGAAGATTTGAGAGCTCGGGATGGTGCCCTTGATGATGATTTATCTTACATGATGATTTAGTTTGACCATAGGATTATGAATACTATGTTTCAACAAGGTATTATGTCTTCTTATCCTCGTATTAAATCATTTTTTGATAAAGTCAAGATCAAACAATTCATATTGGATGATTTTAAAGTTTTGTTTAAATAATTCAACAAGACTCATGGGTCTATGTATAATTGGTTTCAAACCTATGCTACCAAGGCCCTAACTCTAGTTCGTGAGGATGTCGTGTAAGCAATTCAAGTCAAGAAATATTCAAAAGGAAAATAAATTATTATATAAAATGGATCATCAAAATTATAGATCTATAATGAATATTTAGAACTATTACTTTTGACTTGATGATTACCCCTATGAATCAATCTTTTAAGTGACACATTGAGAATCATAAATATATGTTCTTTTTTTGAATTTTTTCATGCTAAATGAGGATGATTTCCTTCATGATTTGAAGAATTATTCACAGGTTATCAGTGATTTCACTAGGTTTATAGAACCTAATAATTATACCTCTCAGAAATTTGTTATATCCCCATGAGCCATTCCTTTATCTCAACCCACTAACACTTCCACCATTAATCTTTTCCCCTAATTCTTGCATATTTCTTTCAGATACATTGATAATTTTCTAGGAGTGTAGATATTAGATATTATACCTCATCATATAATCCTGATACCACCTATGATCCTACTACTATATCCATAAGAAAGGATATTATCCTTCCTATAAATGTCTGAAATGGACCTCACTCATATTCAGATTAATAATTATGATAGGTGCCTCTCTATAATAACTTTATAAATCTTTGTGAAATATATTTTAATATATTATTGGAATATTATCTTTTAGTATCATTAGTATTTTATCTAATTTCTTATTTATATTATTTTTTATAATAAAAAATTGGGGAGTAAGGAATAAAGAGTAATGATAAATAAAAATAAATTGAATTCAGTTGGAAAATCTGCAGGCTTCAAGAACTTTCTAAACCTTTATTTCAATCCTCTATAAATATATTTTTGATGCATAAAATTCATTTAATTTTAAATATTATTATTTTTTATCATAAAAAGGGGGATATTATTGTCATAGACTAGCTCGTTATGATTTTAATGATCCTAAATAATGTTTATAATGTTATTAATGAGTTTTATGTTTTATGTTAGAAAATAGTTTACAATTAAAAATTTAAAGAAATGTATGGATATTTCCATGAAATGTAACAGTGTGAATTTGAAGTGATGGTGTCACCATACCACATGCTATAATCTACCTTACCGCATGAAAAAATACCTTACTATGATTCAGATGATAAAAATTTGTCTAAGTAATGAATTTATTATGCATTGAAGAATCAGTTTACTATACATCCAGAATCTCATTTCCACATGTTCAATCAACCTACCATGTGATAGAGTTACACCTACAATATACCTCACCATATGAATGAGTGAAGTAACTGTATGAAGGAGATTACCTACCACATGAAGAGGTCAAGTTATCATGAAAAGGTATGTATAATTTTTCATAAAGTAATATACAAATCATGTCTTTTAATGTAGTGTCCACAAGAAGAAACAACCTACCACATGATGTCATGATCCTACTACATGTTCAAAAGAACTAACCACATGAAGATATGAGTTTACCATTCCACCTTCTAATATCACCTAAAAATGTTGTATTCATAATATCAATTAATTGTGTGTTAAATAAAGACAACTTACCCGGTTTAACTTAGTAGTGTAGGGTTTCAAATATCAAATGACTAGTTTTTTTAAGCATTAAAAGGGGCTTCAGTGCATTAGTGAATAATGATTAATCTCTAAAGGATAATTTTTATGAATATATATTTAATATAATTATTTTACCATGTTGATAAGATATACACATGTGCTATTTTGAAATTTTCCTCACTTACATAGAGAATAACATATGATACTTTACATGTGCATCTATGCTATAGAGAAGACAACAAAACGCTTTGGTTTCCTATATTTTATGAGGAACTTAGATAGAATCCTTCAAAAGAAAAATTCAAGGACACTGGAAAAAAAATCTATTCAGATTTAGCTACTTCACACTTTCTCATTCTTAATATCTAGATCTTTTTGTTTATTCTTAATCAATAAACCTATGTTCTATATTTCTCTGTTTATCTGTAAAAACACAGTCTCCTATTAAGGGCCCTAGAATTTGTCTTTTGGGAATACCATTACTTATAGCATTTGGATAAGAAAGTTTATAAGAGATTTTGGTATTTTATGGTCAAGATAGAAAGCAGAAAATGTCTAACGAAGTGATGATAGGATGTTCCCTTTTATAATTGAGGTGAGGTTCACTTTTGTAATTTAATGAAAGATTAAAATATAAAAAATTCATTATCAAGAAAAATAATTCCAAAATAAAATGGATTATAATTTAATATAGTACAAGGTTTCAATCACATCAGACAATAAAATTTAGATATGTTTAAGTTTTTTTAGACCATATCTTCAAGATTAACCTCTTAGTTAAACCATTTTAACATTAACCATAGTAACACCTTTTTCACACTTAAAGTGTTATAATATTACATATATGTTGAAAATTGGATCCAAAATAGAAAATGGGTTACATTTTAGACAATATGTTATCCACCTTATCCTCTTTTAATTTAATAATTATTTTTAAATAATTTAATAACATATTCATTTGATAAAATAATAATTTCATGAGTTATGAAAATATTCATTTAATTTGACTTAAAAGACATAAATAAAAAGTTAGAATTAAAGTAAAATAATTAAACACAACAATAATATGTCATGTTCACATATGATATTATTTTAACACTATAAATCATTAAAATCATATTGCTTTTAATATTTTCAAAAAAAATTATTATATTTTTTTATTAATTGAAGAAATAATGTATTAACATTTTATAAGAATTTAAGGTAATTAATTAATTAATAAAAACTATAAATAAAAATCAATCATGGAAATAATTTCACTATTATAATAATGGATATATATATTTTTTCATAACTTTCCTTTATCTCTATTTTAATATAAAAGATATATTTAAAACTAAGAGAGTGATACTTTGCGATCTTTTTTTATATTATATTGGTCATTTTCATGAACATGTGTCAATTAAACAAATCAATATCAAGCCTAAGGTGATAAAATTATAATTAAATTCATCCATGAGGAATTAAGATGAAAAGGTAGGGCTTATCACTTAGTTTTAACTTCAATTAACCCCATTTAATCTTTACCGATGTAATAAATTTTACCAAAGTTTCTATTCATATTGACATTAAATTAGAGGGGTATATTTACCAAATTTTAACCACATAATAATAAATGTGGAATATATTTTTTTTTAAATCAATTCATATGACATATATGAGTTAATTTTAAAAATAATCATAAAAAAAGGATACAAACTATTTTTTAGAAACATACTATTTGAAGCATAAATCATGGTTTATTAATATCTCGTGCATGGAGAAATATTAAATGAATGTTAAAAAATTTTATTAAAAATATTATATATTAAATACATTAAAATAAATCACCAGTAGTGTTTAATTTAATTTATTAATATAAAAAATATGTTTTTTTTCATACAAAATAATGTTCATAAAAATATCTCTTTTAGTTTCAAATGATTTTTTTATTTAAAATTAATTTATACCCAATGAATTCAATTTATAAATATATACCCATAAATTTTAATTAATATATTTAGACATATTAATACCCTCCAATCCAACTTCAATGTGATAAATATAATATAATAATATTTTTTTGGTATATTGCGGTTCGTTTAAACTTAGTGTGGCATGTAACCCAAGCTATCAAAAAAATTATTTAAGGGGAAATGTATTCTAAAATCCTGAGTAATTTCATTATACACCCCTTAAAATCAATTTATCCCTTTAAATATATCACTCAAATATACAAAAATAATTATATCAATGTTTCATTACATTATTAGGTTCCCAAGTATCTTCTTACAATTTCTGATTTCCCCAAATAACTTTAAACAGGGGTGTATTTCTATTTTGTATCACTTTATATCTATGATCCATTATTTATATCTATTATTCCTCATAAGAAATCTCATTTTCTAGTGTTTCATCCTACGATTTTAGTACATGTTATGGATAAGGTGTGTACTTCCTTTGGAGATATATGTAGAACATGTCATGAACTTGAGAGAGGTTGAGTGGAAGTGCCAAGCAATAAGATGTCTTCCCTACTAGATTAATAATATCAAAAGGGAAAATATACCTAGTTGTTATATTTCATTTAAAACTAAATATAATAACCTTATTCCATGTAAAATTCTTAAAACACCTTATCAGAAGCATCACATTCCAGATCGTGCTGACAATTGTCAGTATTGATTTTTTTGTCTACTAAGAAGATCATTGATTTTTTATTGAATAGATCGAACATTATATTCCTTTTCCTCATCTATACCAAGTACTAAAAGATTTATTTATCCTTATTTATCCCAACATGTTTAATTTCTACACTTATTTCCATAGATGGATTCATAACAAGCCATCGGAATAATCAAGTAAAAGGTATTGTTTTAAGAAAACTTGACCAGAGGAAATTGTTTATCCCAACCACTATTAAAATTAATATAGAAATATCTCAACATTACTTATTATGTTTTAATTATTCTATCATACTGGAAATATGTATGAGTATGATACACAATACTAAAACTCAACTATGTTTCAAGATATTTCTATAGACTTTTCCAGAACATTGAGGTAAACCTCATATCCTAATCAAATATAATATAATATGGTACCCCATGAAGCCTTACCACTTACTGAATGTTTATTCCATGAAGTTGATTAAGATAGAAGAATTATTAGATGTAAATTTTGTGTGATGACATCATAATGAGATATACTATAACCCAAATGGAATTATGTCCCATAGATGTATGGGGAGTCTGATGAAAAAGTCTTTTGTGATGTTTTTCCCATTTACATTATGGAATGTGTAATAGTTGTGATATTCACATAGATATATATCATTAGGACTAAATTTAATAACATACTAGGAACTAATATACATAACCAACACTATCTATCTTCATGTTATCCCATAGAAATACTCTTTCAGTTCTATATACATCATTGTACTTACCTGATGAATAGTGAATGAAGAACTATGATCCTCTTATAATAAATCATTCTTCAAATTTGGTATGGAAAAAACACATACATGGTTCCTGAACCTTATCATTCCACCCAATCATTGTTAAATGATGGATTATTTCTTTCCTTCTTTTACAACTCTATATCTTCTTTATGTGCCTCTTTAATCCTTACATAGATAGATGGTTGAACACTAATTTGATAAAGATAATATTTCCCCCTTACTTCAAGATTTATAGATCTTTAATTGGAAAATATAGGATATTTGTTTTCCACGTCATAGATAATATATCATGATCCTTTCAAATCAATGCACCTACCACCTTATTCACTTTCCTAAGTTGGTAATGTATTGAGTAGTCATAATCTTTAATCAGCTCCATACATATTCTATAGAACATGATTATTTCTTTCTATGTAAAAATATACATTAAACATTTATAATCATTATATATATAACATGTTTATTCATAAGGATAATTTTTTCCATATGATTAATGAAAAGTTTACCAAATTTATCTCCAAATCATGATTTGGGGGATTTGTTTCATAAACCTTCAATTGGTGTGTGACATAAGCTATCATAATATCATTTTTTATGATAATGAATCCCAATACCTAATTTTATGCATCCCTATATATTATAAACCCTTATCTACTATAAGGTAAAGTAATCATAGGTGAAATAAATAACCTTATCTTCAGTTTCTTGATATTTTCTTCATACTCATCTTTCCAAAAGAACTTAGCTTCCATCTAAGTTAACTTGGACAGGGGATTAGATATCCATGAGAAATTTTATAGAATGTGTCAATAATATAAAATAAAACCAATAAATCTACATATCTCAATTACTATGGTTAGTCTGGGCTAGTATTTAATAACTTTTTGGTTTAAATGATTTACTGATATACCCTAACATGAGATTGTATGACCCAAAAATGAAACTTTGTGAATCCTAAATTTATACATGGTAAATTTTTATTAAATATTATCCTTTATTAGTGTATTTTGCACAATCCTCAACTGATATTCATCCTCTTACTTGATATTTTAATATATAAGAATATCATCTATAATGTTGGATAGATGGATATTATTAAGTTACCAATAATCAATAATGATTCACATTGATCCCTATTTATTCATTACAAAAAGTATAGGTGTAACCTAAGGTGATTCACTTAGATGAATGAATCACTTTTCGAGAATTCCCTAGAGATTATTCTTCAATTTTTACGACTCAATTAGGGACAATATATATGTAGTATTTGAAATAGGTATAGAACAAGGCATTAGTTATATTGAGAACTCAACATCATGATTTGGTGTAAGTCCAAGAAATTATTCTATAATGAAATGAAAATACTCCCATGAAATAGTAATATCATCGATGTTGAGTTTCTCCCCATCCATCTAAGGTAAATATACGTTTTCAATAAAAATTAGGATTCTTATAATGGATGTAATTGGAAAATAAATTTAATATTTATCATCAGACTGACAGATGATCATAGGTTGGTTCAGAATATAAAATGTGACTTCCCTTCCCTAACAATTAATGTGGGATTTATATAGAGAAAACCAATATATGCCTAAAATAATATAAAATTCAACCAGATGGATAATAATAATATTTACAGGAATCACATTCCCACAAACATCAATAAGATAAGAATCATAGACATAAGATGGGGTCATCTTACCATTAGGGGTTTTCACTATTAATTCAAGATCTAACTTTGGGGTTGGAATTATGATACCTTTGGAAAATTCATTAGATATAAAATAGTGGGTATATAGGGATTAAAATAATAAATTAATAGTTATAGAGATTATAGTAAGTATAACATTCTCAAAATTGTTATTTTACCCCTCATCGGAAATAATGACCACATAATATTTCAATTATTCTCTGGGTTTAAGAGGTTTCAGATATTTATCATCATTATTAGCCTTTGATTATGAGTACTGGTCTAAATTATTCCTATACTCCTTACATTAGCAACACTGGAGTTTGTGTGGAGCATTTCATGGAGCATTCTTTCTATTTAAAACATTAGCAAACTTCTTGCCATTACATCAACATTTTATTGCCCGATGACCTTCATTTCAACACATTAAACATTTTCCAGTACCCTTTTGGAAATTTCCTCTATATTTTATTTATATTTAAATGATAAATGGAGGATATTTTTCTTATCTCCATGGTTTTTATATTTTCTTATGAATGTCTTCTTTATTTTTTTATCAAAACTATAATATTGATGGGTAACATAAATCTCAATTTCCACATTTATAGCACATAAAATTACTTTTTCATATACAAGAAGTACCTCAGGGATATAGAACTTTATATAATTGGTTTTAATCTACTTAATAATTGATAAAACATACTTTTAGGTTGGATGATAATGCCATAATATTACCTTTAATGTCTAGAAAAACATACCTCATTGGTATCGATAGATTCTTCAACCTTCTACTTTAGATCAAGGAATTTATTATTAATTTTTAAAAAATAAAACAATTAAAGTACTTATTGATTAGTAATATCTTAAAATACCCCACTATATATAGTTAATTTATTCCTATTGCCTCGTATTCTTTATATTTTTCCACTACTGGTCTTCTTTTACTTCCAAATGATAGAAAACCAAAATGACTTTTTCATGGTTTGGACACTGGAGAATGGAAAATATAGTTTCAATTTTACTGATCCATTATTCAAAAAGGAGTGGATTAAGAGACCTAATAAAGTAGGGTGTGAGTTTTCTCATGAAGGAATCAATAGAATTTTGTTCCCTTTTTTACTCATTTGTATGTTAAGCATGATTCATATATTGAGAATGTTGTGTGAGCATAAAAATGATATTTTTCATTCCACCTCGAATAACGTTTGTTTTATTATGATGAAAATATTTCCATTTTCCATTACATTCATCACTAACAAGATTCATTTTCATTCTATCCACTGAATAAATACAAAAAAAATCATGTGGGAAATAATAATCATAGTGAAAAACCAAATAATCATGAAAAATAACTTATAGGGTGTATAAATCTTGGAACCATCTTTTCAATCTCTAAAACCTTTGATTTATCCTAAGACATCCATTATCATTACTAAACCATAGGAAGTTATCCTTTACATATAATTTTAAATAGTGTACATACGAAATATTTATCATCCTAGTTTTCAAAGGTTAACTAAACAATGATATAATACCAAATAAAACACCGCACACTTTTCATACATAGATATTATATCTTATTAGATGAATATTAATTATATATCATAATGATCAATGGTAAAATTTTATAGGTCTAGTATATTTGGAAACATGGATATATAAAAAACTGGTTCATAAGTGTACTACATTATCTCCCACTAATATCATCAAAACAAGAACCCTTATTAGTCATATAATACTTAGTACATTTCTTCATAACTTGTTGAAAGGAAACATGAGAAATAGTGGTCTTAGATTCTCAATAAGGGTAAAAATGAGATATGTTAATGATCAAATCAGAATAAAAAGAGCATAGGGGTATGAGAATATGATAATATCATTTCAATATTCAATCCATGTATATTATAGATCATTATATTATATTATGGTAAAAATAATTGATGTTCATAATACATGAAAAGTAAAATAATAAAAAGAATTATCCATGAGTTTATAAAATTAGCATTGGTCATAAGTTTTTGTTATATAAATAGGCATTGAAAACCATTCCCTTAGTGTTCAAGCCACATTACCAAGAATATCATAGTATATTAGGTTCACTCCCCAAACCATAATTGTAGTTAAGATTCATTTACAAGAATATCATAATGGATGCAGTACCTTACTGAAGGGGGTTCACTTCTAATTGTACTCAAGTTTATCTGATGAGTTTCCCATATTTCCCCAATGAATTGGAGGGTTAAATATTCTGATCCCACCCGTTACATAATGAAAATCATATTTATGTGTGAAAAAATATCATAAATCATTAATAATATCATAAAAAATGAAAATAAATGTGTTTCATAAGAATTTCATGATATAATAACCCATGGAAAAGAAATTTGGTTCATAAACCTATCATTGCTTCATCAATGCGTAATATATGGAAAGGAAATGAGTTTCATAAACATCTTATTATCATAAATTTAAACCATAATGATAAATAATAAGTATGGTATCCTTGTATCATATATCTATTAATAAATAACTAAAATAAAGGTTTATCTTTTATGAATTTGAATATCATTACATGATCAATAAAAATTCTTGAGGAAAATACCCTTTCCAGTTTCGAGATAACTTTTCCAAAACTAAAAAACCAAAAAATATTGTAAAAATACATTTCATAGAAAATATACATATAATAATATAAATTAATATTTATATTATTGATCATTAATGATGGTATCATTTTATTTCAAGTTGTAAAATATAAAAGAAAAAATTCCTTTCACATTTTCTAAAAATTAAAAAAGTACATCTTTTGAAAAAAAACAATTTTAATTTTAATTTTTTATGTGAAAATTA
Organism: Viscum album; assembly: GCA_963277665.1. Taxonomy (NCBI): domain Eukaryota; kingdom Viridiplantae; phylum Streptophyta; class Magnoliopsida; order Santalales; family Viscaceae; genus Viscum; species Viscum album. Next base: position 236,589,940 of record OY728146.1, read on the forward strand.
AAAATTGGGTAAAAATAAAATAAAAAAATCATAGGATAATATTAAAAACATTCTTTAAAACACATTTATAAAAAATAGAAATAGAATTAAAAGGTTTTTTAATCGAAGAGAGAAATAAGATCTGTTTTTTAAAAAAAATGTCCATTTTGTATCGTGAGTGCAACATGAGATGAAAATGAAATGAAAAAATGTAATGTGATTAAATAAAAATAGGATAAGAAAATTATCAATATTATTTAGATATAAAAAATAATATTTTATCATCATAACTTACACATAAAGAATCTTGATAAATAATGATATTGTAACATAAAACCATTGCCGCTTTAAAAATATTTGATCATAAGCATAAACTAATAAATGGAATTATATAGATATGTAAATAAATATAAAATTGATAAAAAAATATTATAAAATACATTCATGCATAATATTGAAACAATATAAAAGAAAATTTGGTGAAGATTTCATGGGGTGAATATGTCATATGTCTCATATAAATAAAAGTGAGATGAAAATCCCTTACCCTGGGTTCCGCTTTCTTTGAAAGCACTATATTCTCTTGTATAATAAATTTTAATTTATTATAATTATATAAAATAATCATGTGCGTACTTATAATATCATATATATTATTCTTAGATCATTTTTACACCCATTTATTAATATTTACTTATTAAAATCATCATTTTCAGGTGTTAACTATTTCATTTATCCTATATATTTCGATTCAATAGCTACAGTACTTTTATATTGATCATGGAAAAATAATCACTAAAATATTAATAATGATATAAATTTCATATATATTAATTTTGTGTATATATATAGATTCATCCCAAAAATCTATAGCTAAAAATGAATTACATCATTATTGGAGATGGTAGGTTTTACGTACATATGAACAGAATTTTCAAATTTTAAAAAATAGAATGAAATAAAGGTAAATAAAAAATTACATTTAAAAAATAATTATTATATCACATATATCATATATATTCTTTAAATATATCATTATTACAGTCCAAGTAAAATGTAAATGAAAAATGAATCACATCACTTCGTGGAGGTGGTAGTCCACATATACACACTATCAACATTATTTTTTTACAACAGTTTGGAAGGTAAGAAGGTAATTATGATATGATCCTTAAAAATAAATAAATATTTCATAAAATCATATATAAACTTTAAATACATCTTAATAAAAATCCATTAAATATAGTTATTGAAAATGAATTATAACTCTACATGGAAACGATAAGTTGTACAGATGCACGACTGATACATTCACTTACCATTTCAAGGAAATATGGTTAATAAAGGTGATTTCATAGTAATAATAACAAACTTTTATATATAGGATACTGAATTTATTATTTTATGAATAATATAATATATTTTTATGAGGTAAAATAAGAATTAAAAATAAAGTGATCACTAAATGTGATTACCTCTTTTTCAAAAAAAACTCTTTTAGATCTCCTCTTAAGGGCCCAAGAGTTGGTACATTAACGACAAAAAACCTCTATAATATGTCTAATAATTTTTAGACAATATTGTTTTAGTTTATTATTTATTAATAATTCCCATAATTCATTAATAAGTGAGGAGTGGAGGATCTATTTTACAATTGTGGTGAGAGACACATTAGTATTTATTAAAATATTAAAATATCACAAATTCATAATAAAGAAATATGAATCAAAAAGTAGAGTTATTTTATGATAAGATTATATGAGGTTTAAATCACATAAATTGATAAAATTTGGATAAGTTTAGGTTGTGTTTTAAACCTTATATTTTGGTTTAATCTCTTAGTTAACTTATTTTAGCATTAACCATGGAAATGTCATTTTCATTCTTAATGAATATTATTTTATATATAAAGTAAAAATTGGAACCTAAATGGACAAGAGGTGATTTATTTTAACTTATATTATCAAATTTTTCATATTTCATGATTTTTATGATTTTTAAATAATTTAATAAAAAAATATTAACAAAATATCATTAATGTCAATGTCTAAACTATTCATTTAATTTAAATTAACAAGAATCAATAAAAAGTATTAATTAAAATATAATGCTTTTAAAAGTAATAATATTTCATTTTAACCTATTAAATATTTGGAACACTATAACTCATTCATGTTATATTTCTTTTAATATTTTTAAAATCATTTACTATATTTGTTGTTAATTGAAGAAATATTTTGTCGGCATTACAAAATGTTTATGGTAATTATATAATTACTAAAAATTATAAATAAATCTAAATAAAGAAAATAATTTCATTAATTAAAATATAAATATTTATATTTATTTATAATTTTTTTCCCTATGTGAACACATAATAGATTCATTAAACTAAGAGAGTGACACTTAATAATTTTCTATATTTTAAATTTTTTTAGGTATTTTTTATAGAACATTTTCCATTTAAAAAAATAAATTTCGAGCCTAATGTTATAATGGTATAATTAAATTTATCCAATAATAATTATGAAGAAAAAATTGGCCTCATCAATTATTTTTAACCAATATTAACCCGATTTACCCTTTACTAAGGTGATAAATTGTATCCCAGTTATTATTCATATGGACTATAAATAAAAGGTTCCCTTTAATTTTTTTTTGAAAAATAATGATTATAAATATGGAATCATCTTTATCAATACAATTTCCATAATTATAATAAATTAATTATAACAATAAGCACACAAAATTCGACTAAGGCTGTTTAAAAAAATACATTGTTATGCTTAGAACTTAATCTATTCTTATTCCATTCTTATAAAAATATTAAATGAATGTTAAAATAATTATCAAATATATAATATATAATTTTAATTAAAATAATTCCCCAATAGTGATTAATTTAGTTTATTAATATAAAAAATACATTTTGTAGATAAGTATAGTTTTTTCAGAAAAATATCTCTCCCTATTTGAAATAATTTTTATATTTATTTATAATTAATTGATACCTAATGAATTAATTTTATACATATTTAACCATATATTTTTCATAGTTTAGTTTCTTTTATTTATACCCACTAATATAATAGGTAGGTGATAACTGTCACATAATAAGATTTCAATAGTATATCACAGTTTATTTAAAATCATTGTTGAATGTAATGCATGATATCAATTTTTTTAAACTGAAATAAAATGTAAAATCTCAGTGTGTTGCACTGTCAGGGTCATTGTAAAATCATTATGAATCACTCAATGTTGGATTGTGATATGGAAATTTTTTTTCTAATATAGAAACCACATGGATCATTTTTGAATGGTGGGGATAGAATCAATCCCACTTGTGATATCCTTGGAAAAGAACATATTTGATCCAAATATTGATGGTTTATGGTTTAATTTCATATCATGTGGAAGAAAAACCTTTAAATGGGATATTTTTTAGGTTTATAAGCTAGGAAAGACTTTATTACTATGTAGGAGTGTTTTCGTTAAGGTATGGTTTTAATATGACCAAGGATGATGATCTTAGTGGTGGGAAAGGAAGTTCTTTTCAGAGTCTTATAAGCACTAAGATCACTTAAAAATCACTCCTTCATAGAAAAGGATGTGAATTCTATGGTGATATTATCATGGGTTTATTTTGTAACATTCATTAGGGAGATCTGGTTTCTTTCTTTTTAGGGACATAAAGGGTTAATATTGGGGATATTGTAGTGACATGGATTTTTACGATTTGAGTTTTTTCTCAATTTTAATTTTCAGAGTTACAAGACCTCACTAGGGATAAAATAATAATTTTACTATATCAGATGAACTTGGAAAAATTATCTGATTTTTATATTTTACTTATATTTTTATGTTTACCCCTAAAATGGTCCATCAAATAATTTTGATAAAAGTGGAGTCTTGAAAACAATATATATTAAAATAATATTTTTTCACCCAAAAGTTATTATTTTATGAATTTAATATGTCTCCAAAATTAAGAATCATATTTGAAAATTAAAACTATAGTTTTATCAAGGAAATAGTAATTAAACTTGGGTTCGTGTAACTTTCATTTTCATCAAGGCCCCTAGAATTAGTTTTTAGTGGAACAATAAATAAATAAAATAGAAGTAAATGATTAATCTAATTAATTAAGCCATTAAGGGGTAATATATATTTTTTAAAAATATATTTTTTAGTTCACATGTTTATTTTTTATTAATTTCATATATCTATATAACAAAGAATCAGATGAAATAAATGACACCATATTTATGTAAGGGGAATGGTCTCTACCTTAGGGGTGGAGTAACCTTCATTATCATTATGGCCACAAATAGTAACTATCACTAGTATATTAAATAACTATAAGGGATTGAAATACTTAATTCAACTAATTAGTTTATTAAGGGGTAATCATATCCTATATGTAGAACATACTCCTATTTATGAATCTTTATCACCAAATACAGGGGTTAGCAGCACAAATCCTTAGATTTGTGAATGCCAATGATGAGTTTTTTATGAAAATGAAGAACTTCTTCTTAGATCATGGACAAAAATAAAAGTTAATGGAACCGTTATCAATAAGAAATATGAACCCAAGTTATAGTATATTCATTCCTCAATTAGTCATGAATTTTATATTTGAATATTGTTTTCTAATGTCATAAATCTTCATGGTTTGTCACACTATGGTTTATCTAACTTTTCTTCTCAAATTCATGTTGTGGTAAATGAATTTCTATTATCGAATTCCATAATTCATGATCCATGGATTTATTTTTTATAGATGGTGTAATGTATAAATTTTTTCAATATTAGTTTGTGGTTTGGATGATGGGTCATTGACGAACACATCTCATGATTACTCTCCATATCTCTTTCTTTATGTACCTTCCACACTTCTCCCCCTTATTCTCCCTATAAATTCTTCCAACTCTATATCATGTGTGTATTTTCAGCTAATATCCTTATTGGTGACCATTGGTAGTAAGGTGGTATGTAAGGGTGAACTATGGAGGCATATGATTGAATTGGACGACATTGGATAGGTGTCATCTGGGATTGGTGGAGATGGTCAATGATGTAGTGATCGACATGAGAAAAAGTGAGTGGATAGTGGAGGTGTTATAGAATTATCTTGGGAATGGGGAGAAGGGGTAAGACCAACCAAAACATGCATCATATAAGACAAGTGATGTTGGATGACTATATCCATGAAAATTAGTGTTGTGATGAAGACCATTGTGACATGCAGCCACAACTGCATTAGAGGTAGAGGAAGGTGCAACCCACAATATTGAAGTGTACTTTGGATTATATAATAGAATATCACAGGGCAGGGATTCTATCCAGGTCACACCCTTCCCCATTCTATTTGATTATATGGGGATTATGTGGTAGCTTGCCTACCACATGGTAGGATGGTAGGCATGGCCAGCCTGGCCTCGCTAAGATTGGTGGTGTGGGATGACAAGAAATGCCAACCATATACATGTTAGCTAGGACATGTGGTCAACTTGATGATCATCCTACGTTAGATTCTCCTGACCTTATCTTAGATGGGTGATGTGGGACACATGGTGTGTCACATGCTAGACGCATCAAGAATGATACTCCCTTTCCACCCTGTTGTAAAATTGGGTTACCTAGATCCAACATGAATAATACTTTTATATTACCATATAATGTTTAGATAGAGTTATACATGATTTATTCTTACCACAATAGTATTAATAATTATGCATCCCATTTTTATATGGTAATTTACTTAGATTATTTGTCATTTCAACTAGTTATAGTTGATCCCAGCTATAATGAGAACAATTAGATACAACAGTAGTAATATTAATAATTTGTCTTATAGTCTAGATACATCATACTGATGAGACACATATAATTCTAAACTATCATGTGTTTGGGATCATAAACTTTGAGCCTTCTTCTCATGAAGTTCACACTAATTAATCTCTAGTATAAGAGATCTTGGGGACTGACCCAACAATAGGAACACCACATGTTATACGTATAATTAAATGTTTCTATCTATGAAAATTTGAATTGGTATCTTGACTTGGGATAATTATTAGTTTATATCATTTCATACCATACATTGATGAAATATTAAAACCATGAAATTTATTTTGTGGTGAGGTATCTTTCATTTAGTGCTTCATTTGTGGTATAACAATGATTGAATGACAAAGAAATTTTTTTTTCTTTGGAAAAGAGGAAATGTCTCAGTTCTAGTAGACTAGTATTATGGTACCATTATAAAATCCATTATCATAATAGAAGAAAGGAAAACCATCTATAATTATAACTAAAAGAATAAATAAATCATGTAAAGATGATGACACAAATTTTGAATCCCTCTTTATGAGATATCAAAGGATAAAAATATTATATTACATAGAGTGTAGTCATAAAAGTTATATATGGATATTAATTATCATTTTCTCCTTAGGGGACATGATTTGTTAGATGATAATTCTCTTGGTTTATTGGTATGACTCACTACTATCAAGATACAGCCCTAGAGGATCACAAATAGAGTGTATATACATGATGCACTTATTCATGTGGATATAAGTTTAGGATGAAGTGGACCCAATGTGTGGGGAGTCGGTGAAAGTATGAGTGTGAATGATCATAATTAAAATAATTGGATTTTATTATTTTTTATTAGAATGATAATAATTGAAATCTTTTCTCAAGGAAATAATAATTCATTTTATTATAAATGTGAATGAAAGAAAATATCTTTTTCTGAATAATGGTTCTGTATTCAAGGTTATTTAAGTAATTAAGAGAGGAATGACCTATTTAATGGTTGGTATTTCATCACATGACATGATAATGTGTTAAAAGAGAGAGATAGTTATTTTAAAAATAATTTATGAAAATTTAATTAATTCATAAGTGTGTAGAATGGAATAAAATGAATGTTATAACAATATAGTAACTAAAGTGAAATTTCGGAATGTATAACCATAAGAAAGTAAATGAATTTTAGACTCATGAAAAGTTTCCACCACCATTTTCCTAAATTTAGATAGGGGTTATATCTTCTCTCCCTATAACACCCCATGGACTTAGAAATAAATTCAATGAAATGCATTAAACACTGAGAATCTTCATAATGGAACTTTTTTAAGGATATAGTTATAAAATAACCGTTAAACATAATTTTTCCACTTCTATGATTCTAATTTTGAAAAAAGGACATCTATGGTTGTGATCAAAAAGTTATTTGGAATCTGATAGGTGCATCCAAGAGACCCGAGATCAAATCCGGGTGGAGGCATATTTCCGGATTACTGTGGCAGTATTGTAGAAGTACTGTAGCAGGCATTGTAGTAGTATTATAGTAGTATTGTAGCAGGCACTGTTCGTTACTATAGCAGCTGGAACTATTCATCCATCTGGGCCTCCGGGCCACCGGTTTGGTCCTCGGGTCCTGGAAGGCTTTCGGGCCACCCAAGGCCTTCGGGCCAGTTGATTCTCAAGGCCTTCGGGCCACCTTAAGGCCTTCGGGCCACCCCAAGGCCTTCGGGCCACATGAATGCATGCCCTAGACACACTACAATAAAGGAGCATACCGAGAAGAGGATTCATAGCGGGTGCACTCACCAAAGCAAAGCCAAATGGATTGTCAGAATGAGAGGGTTTGGCTATGCCATCGGTACCAGCCTGTGCTTGCATGGGAAGCCTAGCCAGACGGTCATGCAAAGGTGGAGAGCTACTATAAAGATGCAGATTCTAGGGAGGGGAAGTTCCTTGTAGATATTGTGGTTGAATTCCCTAATACCTTCAGGTCATGTAATCTCCTAGCCTACGGGCCATGTAATCTTTGAGCCTACGGGCCTTGTAAGGGTTCCCCCTCATCCCTTGAAAGGGGGGTTATAAAAAAATCAATAAAAAAATTAAGGCCTTCGGGCCATTCAAGAAATAGTAATATGACCCTTATGAATAATAAATATTATTATTTTTTATTTTATTAAGGTTACATGATAATGAGATTTTGATTAATTTCTCAAGGTGATATAAAATCAGTTATAGTGTTAAAATTTTTATTTTTCAAATAAATTATGATTTAATTTAAAATTAAATTGACCATATTTAGAAAATTATTTTCAAAAATGGATTTCATGTTTAGTTATATAAATCGAAAAATGGTTAGGTTTAATTTTTGGGATTTTTCTAAAATACTTGAATTTTTGATGAATAGTAAAATATGGGAATTAACGAAATATACTAAATAAATGAATTTATGCATCATTCTTGATTCATGGATGATGTAAATGGCCATTAGTTCAAACTCATATTCACTTATTACTATTTTTTGTCACATGAGTCAATACTATTCATAGTCATTAGAAAAAATATTAAACTAATGATTAAAATAATGTAAAACCTCTCCTCTCATCCACTATAAATACCACCCTCACACCCTCTTTTTCTCACACCACTAAAGCCTTAATCCATGTATATGTTCTGAAAAATACTCTTCCTAATCCCCTCCCCCACGTCCCAGACCTACTGGTCTCACCAAAAGGCCAAAACCAAGGGCCTTAAGGAGGATCTCAAGGAGAAGAGATCAAGAGGTAAAGACCCTCTTTCATTTTCTTGTGTTTTATTTTCAATTATTTTCTTTTCTTATACTCTCTTCTCCTCCCCTTATCCAATAGGCATGAAATGTCCATTATAATATATATTCTCGATTTTTATCATGTTTATGAAAAAATTCATCATCATTATTCCTCTTCTCTTCCTCTTATTTTAAAAATAAATGCAATGTTTGTGATGTGTTGATTTACCAACATCGTGGACGATGTGTATTCAATTTCCATTACATCCTTAAAAATTGGTTATAAAACAATTTTAATGGTTTAAAAATACTGTAAAATTTATGATATATCCTCTTTAGTGTTTTGGAGTTAACATGTATACATAATATTTTGTAATATAATGAAACTAAATCGTGATTATCAAAGAACCGCTAAAATGATCTAAACAGATATCACTAAATATTTATCTAATATTTCATCCTCATAATATATAAAAAAATTATTTATGGAATCATTTAATATTTTGGAAACATATTAATACCATTTCATTCCACTTTTGGAATTTCATTTCCATACGACAAAAAAATCAAATACAAACCGGCCATGGAAATCATGTAAAGAACAAACCCAAAATAATGGAAGGAATGAAATACTAATAATTAAAGGGTGAAATGATGTAATGAAGTGATCACATAAGGTCTTATAAACCTTAATATGTTTCTATAATATATTAATAAAACTCTTCCAACCATTATACAGGATGTTTAAACATGATATGAAGTAAGATGAACCCGGGGTAATGGAATTCGTAACCCAATTTCCATTCTTTGGGTTATCCTTCATATTCATTGATTATATTGTACTGAGAATTTTTTTGTACTCAATTTTTGTTTATATTATGTTTTTTTATGTGTATTTATAGTTTATACACATAATAATTTCATTCTGTTAAGTATCACTTAAATTATATGATATTTTTATGGACTTTCCTTTAAAATCATCTTTTAAAATTCCTTTCTTACAGAATTCAAAAGTAGTGTTTTTATGAAATTATTAATGTTTTATGATTATGTTTTGGTTCTTGGGAATTTTTTTATGATGAAGGGTGTGACCTATATCTCCCTCTATTTCATTGGGTATGTGTAAGTTGGAGGTCAGTCATATGGTTACTCCAAGTGAAACTACGATGGTTGCACTATAAGGTAGTCATGAGGGTTACATTGTAAGGTTTCTATGAGGGTTACATATCATAAGATTGCTAAGAGGGTTACCAGATTATGTAATTAATTCCCTAATATACCTTTATGGTTCTATTTATGTTCTTTATGTTTTTTGGAAATATCCTGGAAATCTCAACTTTCACAAAGTAAGTATATATGGGTGACAAGTACGTGTTTTTGAAAATGATTTCTTACGTTTACAAGTATTCATTGACTAATGCTATATTTACTTATGTCTATATCCCTTATTGACCATTTTGGTCACACCCTGTGTTTTTAAATGATTTTCATAGGTTATAAGGATGTGTAGGACAAAGAAGGAACTCATGTTAAATGTTATAAAGATTTTTCAAAGAAAAAATTTTTTATTTGAAAAGTTTTATATTTTGGAATAAATGGAAACTATTTTTGTGGTGTCCTATTTGTATAAATGTGTAATGATATGTATGTTTTATATCCTAATTTTCTAAAACTCTAATCCTTAAAATATACTCAATGTGACAGGAAGTGAGTTCTTGACTAAAATTCAAGATTATCTAATGTAATAAGGCCAAGTACTTATAGTTAGTATCAGAGGATGGTTTAGATAAATTTAGGGGTTAGGATGATGTTAAAAGAATACCATAAATTATTTTTACTCTATATTTAATTTGAAATGATATATAATTTAAATATTACCATGTTTCTTCTATTAAGATATGTTTGTTCAGAATGGTTTTCTACATAAGAAACAGGGAAGATGAAGTGGAAAGGCACTAACAAAATGATATCCTTCAAAATCTACAGCCTGAAATGGTAGGGATTGGAACTGATCATTTTTTGACAGTAATGGATCACCCGATATAGTAAATAAATGTATGTCTAATCCATAGAATAGAAAAACTAGATCTTCCAAAAATTAACATGAAGATAGTGGAACATTTCATGAGGAAACGCCCTTTATCTTTCAATGGATCTTCTAACCCAGTAGGGGCTGAAGGATGGATTAAAGCTAATGCAAATATATCCAATTTTATGGAATGTTTATATAGTCAAAAGTTGAGTCTTTCCATTTATCATTTTGAAGTTGAATCTAATCAGTAGAATTCAATAGTCAGGAATATCAGGTATAGAGATGAGATTGAAGGCATAGAGTCGGATGAATTTAAAAGCCTTTTCTTTGAAAAATATTTTACTAAGGTGGTTCAAATTAGGATGGAGAAGTAATTCCTCGAATTGAAGAAAAAAGAGGATGATTCAGTAGTTGTGTATGAAACAAAATTCACCCAACTAGCGAGGTATGATTCAAATCTTATTCTAGATCTTGATAGAAAAATCAACTATTTATACTCAGGATTGAAGACCAGATATCAAAGGGAATTTGATTCCCATGAGTTCAAAAGTTATGATAAAATTTTTTAATGTGATGAGAGGGTAGAAACGGAGTTTGATGATGTTCATTTCCGCTTTGACGGTAAGGAGAAGAAGAGGTCTAGATGATATGTGATGGGTAATAATCAACCAAATTAATCTAATGGTAAGAAAGTTACGTTGAGTCAATAAGGTTTCCTTATGAATTTTCCATTCCTCTATGTTTTGAAAATCACAAACACTCTATATTAAGGCAAATTTTATTTTCCTTAATAAGGAAAATTTTCCTTCCCCAAGGAAAAATTATCTTTACCAAGTTTTCATTTTTCATGTTTTAATCTCTTTAAATCTAACTCTTTTTATTCCTATGTGTTAAATTCGATTTCACATCTAAAACCTCAGAATTCTATAAATAATTAGATATAGAGTATTCTATTTTCAATATCCAAATTCAGGTTCTTAATTATCTAAAATTCATACTCTGATTTCTCTAAAATTTAGACTCTGAATTCTCTAAAATTCAGAACCCGAATTCTCATAAATTCAGACTCTGAAATATCTGAAATTCAGACTCCGAATTCTCTGAAATTCAGACTCCAAATTCTTTGAAATTTAGACTCCAAATTCTTTAAGATTCAAACTCCAAATTCTCTAAAATTGAGACTCTGAATTCTCTAAAATTCAGACTCTGAATTCTCTGAAATTCATGTTCTGAATTCCTTAAAATTCAGGTTCTAATAATTCCTTAGAATTTAGGTTCCAAATTCCTCAAAATTCAGGTTCTTAATTCCTTAGAATTCAGGTTCTGAATCCCTAGAATTTAGACTCTGAATTCCTTAGAATTCAGACTCTGAAATCTACAAAATTCTAATTCCAAATTCCTTGAAAAACAGAATCCAAATATCTATGCAATATAGAATTCGAATGTTTATTTTCTTAGACTCTGAACTTTATTTCCTTTAAGACTCCAAAAAATAAATTTGGTTGAGCAACCATATTTTACTTACTCTAGTTATAGTTATAAAATAGTGTCATGCATTCTGTTTCTAACTAACTATTGTTTGAGTGACACATGTACAAGTCCCTCCAAAATTCAAGGAAAATATGACCATTGGATTTGGGAGCTGACTGTTGTAGATGTGCCTATAAATAAGAGCTCATTTGAACAAGCTCAACACTGTTCTACGACTCTAGAGATTACATGATGATGAAGGGATTTCTACAGAGAGAATCTCATACTTTGTGCGTACTGAACATCTTGTTCAGATTTAGTAGTGCGACTCTGATTATTGTTGTGTACAATCGATGTATTTTGAGGATAGGAAGACAGAGGTTCCGACTACCTTGAAGTTCGAGGGATTGTGGGGATATCAAGATATAATCCAATATTTTTATCGAGGGCTTACCCTAGTGTGGGTAAGAAAGACTTTCTGGAAAGTATAAATCAAGGAACCTTTATCCAAGGTTGTTGGATACCCTACTCTTTGGGTTAAAAGATTCCATACTTGTTACTTGTATTGTTTCAAGTTTTTTTTCACTGCATTTTGATTAATAAGGAAAGTATAACTATCTTATACTTTCTTGTACTTGTATACTTTGACTAGTAAGATTCTATATGCTTTAAGGTAGAATATTTTACCTTGTAAACTTTTCTTAAGTTTCATTTCTAGAACCATATTTCTGGAATCTATCAAGTTTGTAGAACTAATAGGTCTTGTGAATTTACCTTGTTTAACTTTGTTAAACAATAGAAAGTTTTAACCAACTTTAAAGGTTACAAAGGAATTTTTAAAGTATAAAATTCACCCCCCCCCCTTGTATATTGAGCATCTACATCATCATTTCAATCTTACAATTGGTATTAGAGCAGGTTTCTGAAATACTTATATTCACATATAAGTTTTCTTGCTCAAGTTTTCATTGTTCTATATTTTCCTTGCTTAGGATATCTTTATCTTAGTTTACAAACTTTTGTTACTAACAAGTTTCTATGGAAAGATATTTTCTTTGAGATGGAAAGAATGAATGTTGGTTTGATTGAAAATCTTAATCCTACTAGACCACCTATATTTGATGGGAATGATAATGAATATTGGAGATATCGTATGAAGACTTTTGTTATTAACACCTGAGTAGACAAATTTTTTATGCTTATTGGTGATTACAAGATTCCTAATAAGAAAGTCAGAACTTTTACTAATCAAGAAAAGTCAGAATATCAACTAAACTATAAGGTACGCAATACTTTATTGTGTTCCATGACCAGGAATATATTGTAAAACCCGAAAATTCCATGGAAATGTTTTTCTTAAATTCATAAGAATTTTACGACTCCGCAGTTTCTGACGGCATGTGATTCTGAGGATCGGAGTACCCGGAATGATCCGTCGAAGTTTAGTTAAGCTTAAATTAACACACTTATACAGTTTTCCTGAAAAAGTGGAATAACTCTTAAATAGTTACTCGGATTAGAAATTCGAGACCACCGTTGTGCTCAAGATGGCGGGTTTACCCTAGGAATGACTTAAGTTTAGTCAGTACGAGCCTCTTGGGAGAAAACCCGAAAATGGCATAACCGTAAATAAAATAATTAAATAAAGTTATTTTATTTTTCAAATGCTTATAACTCACAAACGGTAACTCGGATTGAAAATCCGAGACCACCGATGAACTCGTGAGCGTAGGCTTTCATTAAGAAGATACTAACTTGGTTCGGCGAGGGCCACAAGAGAAAGTTAGTTTTTGGCCGCAAATAAAATAATTAAGTGATAATTATTTTATTGAAAAATTCATAACTTTTAAATTATATCTCGAATAGGAAATCTGAATGTACCGTTGGGTTTTTTGGGGTGTGTTACACCTAGACAGATCCTAACCTCGACCGGCATGGGTCGAGGGTGGCTGATAATAATTTTCTGAACTTTTTTTCGGGTACATTCAGTAAACGTGCGATCGGCATTTTATAACTTTTGGACCCGTGCTCGGAATTGAAATCTGAGGGCACCGTTGAACTCGCAGCGTCGGTGATTGCTTAGTGATACCTTCACCATAGTTTCATTCTAACGAGAATGGAAGTTAGTTTTTCACTTTTTTTGTTGAAGGATAAAAATAAAATATTTCATCACTTATTTATTTTTATCCTTTCATTTCGAATTTCAGAGGTGGGAACCATATGAGGAGGGTCGGGAATTTATGGCTAAGCATTAAATGCCCGGTTACACAATTATGTAACCACCTGACCCTTATACTTCACCCTAATTAATTATGCCAACACAACTTAATTAATTAACTAGTTAAACTCTTGGTTTTCCCCTTTAATGTGCTAACATTAAAACTTAGTTTATAATTTTGGCACCACACCCCACGCGGGAAGGGGATTGGAGGATTTGAGGGGGAGATTTTGGAGAAATACATCCTCTCAACGAAGAACGCCTGTCTCCACTGAGGAACGACAACGTCGTCTTCTCCCTCTCCAACCTGGGAAAGGAAGGGAAGAAGTCGCTCACGAAGAATGCCACCCATGACGACGTCATCTCCTGCCGACATCAACGGAATGACGTCGCCTTCCCGCGACTCCATCAAGTGATCACCAATTACAACGTAGGGGTTTTGAATTCTTGTACACGTTCTACGTCGTTAAAATTATGGTTTGACACCCAAATGATATCACCGTAATATGGGGGAATACAAACCGCACCAACACGGCCGACCCTTCCCCATTTTGATCTTGTTTGTGGTTGACAATGGGAGCAGACAACGGGGACCAGCGTCGGGCCGGCCGCGAGGAGACCGGCAGCGCAAGACCGTCGGGTCAACGAAAAGGCATGGCACCGTCCTGCCGCGCAGAGGAAAGTCGAGTCACGACCAGGGTGGGCCGCAGCAGAGGGGCACGGTGCCGTTGCACTGTGCTAGTGGAGCAGGACTGTGGCCTTAGGCTGCGGCGGATAGGAGAGGGCGGCCGGCTTAGCTGGCCGCTGGTGCGCGCCAAGCGGGACCCTACGGGTCCCGCGGTTACAAGGTCCGGCGCCTTGCACCGGCCGTTTCGGGAGCCGGGGGGTGTAACCCCCCATTTTTCACAGCCACCCAGCCACACAGGCCAGCCATCCAGCCATCCACCTGGGCCAGCTCGCCGGCTGGCCATGCGGGCCGCCACGGGTCGGGCTGCCACGGGTCGGGTCGCGCCTTCGGGCCGGGCCGCGCCTTCGGGTCGGGCCGCCCCTTTGGGTCGGGCCGCTCCTTTGGTTTGGGCCGCCCACTCGGGATGGGACGACCACTCAGGTCGGGCCACATCCTAAAACCGGGTCAGACCCCAGTTCGGACCGGGTCGGTCCAACTGAGTCGGACCAGACCCGGACCCGCTACGGCCATTTACACCTTTTAGCTCGCAACTTGGGCTACGGGTGTCCAAATGATGAACCGTCTGCGGCGATGGAATTCTTAGAGCGAGACGATTCTTTTGGTATAGTCCACTTGAGGTTTATACATAGTTTGGGTATGGTCAGGTAGTTTTAAGCCTAAAAACCAACCGGGCCCCTAGAATGGAAATGCCAATAACTCATAGACCGGGCCTCCGATTGACGCACCGTCTGTCGCGTTGGGTTCCTTATGATGAGAGGGAACTATGGGATACATCAACTTAGGACTTTGAGATAGTTTATGTATCGACACTTGGCTCAAGGAGCGGACCCTCCCGGAATCGAGCATGCTGTGTGCAGGAACCCTAGGGCTGGCTGCGACTAAGATGATAGGATCCTTTGTGGGTTCGACAGCGACGATACTGTACGAGGATCCTCCGTGGGTTCGACAGTGATGACTTCGGTAATGGAATCCTCTGTGTGTTCGACAATGATGACTACTGTACCAGAATCCTTCGTGGGTTCGACAGCTATGACTTCTGTACCGAAATCCTTCGTGGGTTCGACACCAATGACTACTGTACCGGGATCCTTCGTGAGTCTAACAGTTCTAAATTATGTTCCTAGATCCTATGTGGGTCAGACAGAATAGCTGATCCTCGATCCTATGTGGGTCTGACAACATAGCTCGTCCTAAATCCTGTGTGGGTCTGACAGCTTAGATGGATCAGTGACTACATTTGATCATCTCTATCACTCTACAAATGTTGTATACCTCTGTCAGCTGAGTATTGACTTTCAGTCGATATCATCGAGATGATTGACTTTACTTCCTTTGTGGAATGGGTTGTGCTTGGGCTCGAGAGTTGGAGTCGGACTGTGATTGATAACTTAGGTATATGTATGGGCATATACCTAAGTAGGGTTGGTTGATACTTCATGATTGTATATTTCTTCTGTGGTTTATCCTTTGTGGATTCTGGGAGACCTTCGGGGGTCTCGGGGTCCCCTATTGAGTATTTTTATACTCACCTCTGCACGGGCTTCACTCACACCTTGTTGTGTTCTGTACAGATGGCGGATAGCAGTGATCGAAGATGAGGGTGACAGACGGGAGGCTGCTCAGAGCTGGAATAAATGGGACTTACCTTAGGGATGAGTTGTTCGAGTTCTGTACCAACCCTTCAGGTAGGATTCCCTAGTGGATGATCCAGGAGTTGTTTAACTTTTTACTTGTACTTGTTCTTGTTGTTTAGTTGGGTTTTTATACTGGCCCATTTACTTTTAGCACTACCTTTGTATTCAGTTTTACCTAGTGTTTTGCTTCCAGTTGTGTACTCTGATTGTGTGTGATTTCTTTTTATAAAGTCAATGCCTTCCCAGCTTATGGATTTACGCCTTTGGTGCTAGTCTCCAACCTTTGGCCTATGGTAGGCGGGCTTTGGGTAGTCACGGCATGGGTCCCGAGGACGGGTCTTGACAAATTGGTATCAGAGGAGTAGGTTCTACTGCAGAACTTAGGACTCTGATTTTTCTTACTATGAAGCAATAGTGTTAAGAGTATTGAGTGTGGTTTTCAGTCCAGGGAGTCCAGTGTTGGTGCAGCGGCTGACATATCCATACACCAGGACCCTGACTTCTGATTTCCGACTCAGTGCACGAAAACACTGATTACAAGTGTGTTTTCAGGTGTCTTCTTTATGAAATATTTGAGTCATCTCACCAGGTATAACTTATTGACTTTGGCACACCTGTTATTTATTAGGATTCCGCTGTGTAGACAGCCAGCTAGGGTATCTGAGTTTTGTACGAGATGGTAGCCCACCGAGTGACGAGGCTTTGGTGTAGGGCCCTCTTACTATGTTAGCACCTTCAGGTGATGTACCAACAGCACCACCACCCGTTGGGTAGCAGTTTCCACCAGCCGCAAGGGAGGACGGTGCACACCGACTAAGCGCGTTGCATGAGTTCTAGTGGCAGAGGCTACCAAGGTTACAAGGCGAGACAGATTCCCAGGCAGTAGAGGACTGGATGGAGGCGATTACTGGAGTTTTCTGCCTAGTTGAGACACTGGTAGAGAAGATGTTGATCTTAGATACTAATCTTTTTCAGTGAGTGACCATGAGGTTGGTCCACATAGTGATGAGGTTTCGGTACTTGGACTGTTTTATGAGATGGTACCTTCGGGCAGTGTACCAACTATATCAATGCCCGTTGGTCAGCAGACACTACTGACAGTACCAGTAGAGGACACTTATAGTCTTAGTGCCTTACATGTGTTTCGGCACCAAATATCCATCAAGTTCTGAGGTGATCCCAACCCATAGGCGGCTGAGGACTGGCTTGAGGATGTGGCTGAGAGTTTTTCTAGAGCTTATATAGTTTCGGCAGGACGACATGTCGGTAGTTGAGTATTCATCAAGGCATACCAACCATTCTTGGTACTCGATGAATACGGTGTGAACAGTGATTTACAGCTCGGACCTTTGAGCGAGGTGTGTTTAAGGACATCTGAGCCATCACTTCTTCCTCTATGCATTCCTACTTATGGTAGGGTGCTAGAGAGAACCTTTTTGATAGAATGTTCTTTGGCTGAGCGGATACAGCCAATGAATGTTAGCAGTGGGAAGCTACGAACTGGCGCCAGTCTCTGAGACTTGGGCGTGTGAGATGTTTCAGGAAAAGGAAGTGTTATGGATAGGTGAATCTGTTGGGAAAAAGATGTGGAAGCAGAGCTAGGAGAGCAACATGAGGTGGTGAACATTCTGACATGTTGCAACCACCCGCTTTTGTAGTCCCTGTTAGTCTCAGGGAGCTGGAGGGATGGGGAAAAGAGTAGCTGCATGCGATCAAGGAGTGTGACCCAAGGGCTCTAAGAATGATTTGAGGTACGGTCTGTTTCTACTACTAGTTGATGGATCAATAGACATAGGTATCAATCATTCCTTCCTTCCACGAATCTTGTCCCAGACCTAGAGTTTCCAGTTAAGCCATTGACTTGACCATCACGTCTAGAGATACCTTTGGGAGGAGACTTGATAATCACACTTATGTCGACGGTGTGATCTGACCCTTGAGGCAAGAGTTTCGATTGGAACCTCATGGTGGCAGCGTCGAGGCCTTACAACGTTAGTTTGGGTATGGACTGGGCAACCACAGTTCATACACAAATTGACTGATTAGGAAAAAAGGTTATGGTTTATCTACAACATTGGTATGGGGTTTTTCTTGGTCAGTGAAAAGGAAAACCCAGGCAGCACAGGATGGAATCATGCATAAGAGGGTGCAGTCGATCACTCATGAGTCGACCAAAATTATCTTTGTGCCAGACTTCTCCAGAGTTTCAGCACCACTGTCAGCTTTGGTGAAGAAGGGGAAACCCTCCGTGTGGTTGGAGAGATGCTAGCAGAGCTTTTTGGAGCTGAGGCAGAGGCTGAATAGTGCCCCAATCTTGATACTTCCATAGGAAGGGGTAGGGTATGTAGTTTATTACAACGCATCAGGGAATGGTCTCAGATGTGTCCTGATGCAGGAGCGAGCAGTGATCACATATGGTTCTCAGCTGTTGAGTCAGCATGAGCAGAACTACGCTACCCATGACCTAGAGTTAGAAGTAGTGGTATTTGCCTTGAAGATGTGTCGGAACTATCTTATGGGCAAATGTTTTACCATATACTCAGATGATAAGAGTCTCAGGTTTATCTTTTCTCATGAATACCTAAACCTGAGACAGCGACATTGGCTCGAGTTCCTCCAGGACTAGGAATTTGAGATAGTCTATACTCTTGGGAAGAGGAATGTTGTTGAAGATGCTCCCAGCAAGAGATCTGGTATACAGCAGCTAGGAGAGGCGACAGAGCAGTTGTTTGCATTGTAGATATCCTTTGTGGATCGGGATGGAGCATCCTTTCTACTGTCTCTTACAGTCACACCTCCACTTCTTCAGAGAGTCAGGGAGGCACAGCGTGGGGACACTGACTGTGAGACACGACGTGCTCAGTTATCCACAGGGAAGGCACCTGATGGATTTTCTGATGGTGGGGAGCACGTCATTATCTTCAGAGGACGTACCATGGTACCAGTTTCACTTCAGGAGGAAGTGTTGCGGGAGTTCCACACATCTTCTTTAGCGGTACATCTAGGAGTGGCGAAGATGTATCAGGATCTCTGATGATAGCATTGGTGGCCAGGTATGAAGAAGGTAGTAGTGGAGTTTGTCTCTCGATGCCTCACTTTTCACCAAGTGAAGGTGGAGCATCAGGTACCAGCTGGCATGGTTCAGCTTCCTACAGGCCAGAGATGGTACGAGCTACCATGGAAAAGGTGCAGATCATCTAGGAGCAGATGAAGACTACACAGAGCAAATAGAAGTCATATGCTGATAGGAGATAGAGACCACTGGAGTTCGAGAATGGTGACCACGTCTTTCTACGGGTCTCACCTCGACGAGGTCTATAGAGATTTGGCCGAGGCGGCAAGTTATCTCCGCGATTCATCAGACCGTTCCAGGTCCTCAGCAGGGTAGGCGAGGTGGCTTACCACCTGGCTCTTCCACCTCAGTTTCACCGGGTGCACGACATCTTCCACGTATCTCAGCTGAGGAGATATGTGCATGACCCTTCTCACATCACCGGCCATGGGGAGCTGGACGTTGATGACGGGGAGACTTTCACGGAGGTTCTAGTAGAGATTGAGGATTGACAGCAGCAGGTCCTACATGGACGGTTGATACCTCAGGTGTAGGTTCGTTGGCAGCATAGAAACCTCTAAGAGAGCACATGGGAGCAAGAGGATCAGATGCGTACTCAATACCCCCATTTGTTCCCTTAGTGTGAGTTGTGGCTTACAGAAACATAAAGCCCCAAGGTGGGGAGAATGTAAAGACCCGGAAATTCCATGGAAATTTTTTTCTTAAATTCATGGGAATTTTACGAGTCTGTAGTTTCTGACGGTGCGCGATTTTGAGGTCCAGAGTGCCCATAATGATCCGTCGAAGTTTTCTTAAGCTTAAATTAATGGGTTTATGCAGTTTTCCTGAAAAAAGTGGAATAACTCTTAAACGGTTACTCATATCAGAAATCTGAGTCCACCTTTGTGCTTAGGATTTCGGGTTTACCCTAGGCGTGACTTAAGTTTAGTCAGCGCGGGCCTCCTGTGAGAAAACCCGAAAATGGCATAACCATAAATAAAATAATTAAATAAAGTTATTTTATTTTTCAAATGATTATAACTCACAAATGGTAACTTGGATTGAAAATCTGAGACCACCGCTGAACTCGTGAGGGTAGGATTTCTTTAAGTAGATACTAAATTGGGTTGACGAGGGCCACTAGAGAAAGTTAGTTTTTTTCCACAAATAAAATAATTAAGTGATAATTATTTTATTGTAAAATTCATAACTTTTAAACGGCAACTCATATTGGGAATCTGAGGGTACTATTGGGTTTTTTTGGGTGTGTTACACCTAGGCAGAGCCTAACCTCGACCGGCGCGGGTCGAAGGTGGCTGATAATAATTTTCCAAATTTTTTTCGGGTACATTCAGTAAACGTGCGAGAAGCATTTTATAACTTTTGAATCAGTGCTCAAAATTGAAATCTGAGGGCACCGTTGAACTCGCAATGTTGGTGATTGCTTAGTGAGATCTTCACCATAGTTGTGTTCTAACAGGAATGGAAGTTAGTTTTTCACTTTTTTTAGTGGAAGGATAAAAATAAAAAAATTCATCACTTATTTATTTTTATCCTTTCATTTCGAATTCAGAGGTGGGAACCATATGAGGAGGGTCGGACATTTATGGATAATCATTAAATGCCCGGTTACACAATTATGTAACCACCCAACCCTTAGATTTCACCCTAATTAATTAATCCTACACAACTTAATTAATTAACTAGTTAAACTCTTAGTTTTCCCCTTTAATGTGCCAACCTTAAAACTTAGTTTATAATTTTGGAACCACACCTCTCGTGGGAAAGGGATTGTAGGATTCAAGGGGGAGACTTTGGAGAAATACATCCTCTCAACGATGAACGCCCGTATCCACCGAGGAATGATGATGCCATCTTCTCCTTCTCCAATCGGGGCAAGAAAGGGAAGACGTTGCCCACGAAGAAGGTCGCCAATGACGACATCATCTCTTGCCAACATCAACGGAACAAAGCCGCCTTCCCGCGACTCCATCAAGTGATCACCAATTACAAGGTAGGGATTTTTAATTCTTGTACTCGTTCTACGTCATTGAAATTATGGTTTGAAAACCAAATGATATCACCGTAATATGGGGGAATTCGGACCGCACCAACACGGCCAACCCTTCCCCATTTTGATCTTGTTTGTGGTTGATGATGGGAGCAAACAACAGCGTCCGGCGTCGGACCGGCCGTGAGGAGACCAGAAGTGCAAGACCATCGGGTCACCAGAAAGGCATGGCACTGTCGTGCCGCGTGGAGGAAAGTCAGGTCGTGGTCAGGGTGGGCCATGGTGGAGGGGCGTGGCGCTGTCGCACCACGCTGGTGGAGCAGGACTGTGGCCTTAGGTCGTGGCAGACAGGAGAGGGCGTCCGGTTGATCCAGCCGCCGGTGCGTGCCAGGCGGGACCCTATGGGCTGGTCCGACCACTCAGGTCGGGCCGCATCTGCGAACTGGGTAAGACCCTGGTTCGGACCGGACCCGGACCCGCTACGACCATTTACACCTTTTAGACCGCAACTTGGGATACGAGTGTTTGAACGATGAATCGTCTGTGGCGATGGAATTATTGGAGTGAGATGATTCTTTTGGAATACTCCATTTGAGGTTCAGATGTTGTTTGGGTACATTCAGGTTGGTTTGAGCCTAAAAACCAATCGAGCCCTTGAAATGGAAATGCCAATAACTCACAGACCGGTCGCCCGATTGACGCACCTTATATCACGTTGGGTTCCTTATGATGAGATGGAACTATGGGATACATCAACTCAGGACTTCGAGAGAGTTGATGTATCGATACTTGGCTCGAGGAGGGGACCCTCCCGGAATCGAGCAAGTTGTGTGCGGGAACCCTAGAGCTGGTTGTGACGGAGATGACAGGATCCTCCATGAGTTCGACAGCAACGATATTGTACCAGGATCCTCCATGGGTTCGACAGTGATGACTTCTGTACTAGAATCCTCCGTGGGTTCGACAATGATGACTACTGTACTAGAATCCTCCATGGGTTCGAAAGTGATTACATCTGTACCGGAATCCTCTGTGGGTTCGACAACGATGACTGTTGTACCAGGATCCTCTGTGGGTCCGACAGTTCTGACTTCTGTTCCTGGATCATGTGTAGGTCCGACAGAATAGCTGATCCTAGATCCTGTGTGGGTTTGACAGCTTATTTGGTCCTGAATCCTGTTTGGTTCTGACAGCTTAGATGAATTAGTGACTACATCTGATCATCTCTGTCACTCTACAAATGTTGTATACCTGTGTGAGCTGAGTCTTGACTTTCAATTGATATCATTGAGATGATTGACTTTACATCCTTTGTGGAATGGGTTGTGCTTGGGATTGAGAGTTGGAGTCGGACTATGATTGATAACTTAGGTATATGTATGGGCATATACCTAAGTAGTGTTAGTTGATACTTCGTGATTGTATCTTTCTTCTGTGGTTTATCCTTTGTGGATTCTGGGAGACCTTCGGGGGTCTTGGGGTCCCCTACTGAGTATTGTTATTCTCACCTCTGCACGGATTTCACCCGCACCTTGTTGTGTTCTGTGAAGACGACGGACAGTAGTGATCGAGGCTGAGGGTGACGGACGGGAGGCTACTCAGATCTGGACTATATGGGACGTACCATAGGGACGATTTGTTTGAGTTCTGTGCCTACCCTTCAGTTAGGATTCCCCGGTGGAAAATCCATGAGCTATTTACCTTTTTACTTGTACTTGTTCTTGTTGTTCAGTTGGGTTTGTATACTGGCCCATTTACTTTCAACACTACCTTTGTATTCATTTTTACCTACTGTTTTGCTTCAAATTGTGTACTATGATTGTGTGTGATTTATTTTTATAAAGGAAATGCCTTCCGAGCATAGGGATTTACGCCTTTGGTACTAGTCACTAGCCCCTGGCCTATGGAAGGTGGGCTTGGGGTAGTCACGGCACAGGTCCCGAGGACGGGTCTTGACATATATATAGCTAGATTTCTTCTTGTGAAGTAGCAAATTGTATTTGGATGAAATTGGAAGTTACTCATTTTGGTACATCCAAAGTTATTGAAACTAGAAGAGCTATGCTTAGAGCTAAGTATCATGGTTTTTTCTTTCCTTATGAAGAACCTATATGTAAGGTAAAACAGAGATTTATGACTATTTTTTACAGCTTACAATCCATGGGTGAAAAAGTTTTGGATGATGAGGCACTTGTAGACAAGATTATAGATATCATGCCTAATGAGTGGGAATCTAAGAGGATAGCTATAGATGAGAACAGGAAAGTCTCGCAGATTACTCTTGATGAGCTATTTGGAACCCTTCTTCAACATGAAACAAGAATGAATAGAGATGCTGACAATATTAAGAAGAAGAATGGGAATGGAAGTGTTTCTTTTACAACTACTTCAAATCATATGAAAGCCAAGACTCCTGAAAAAGTTACAAGATCTAAGTCTAAAAAGGTTGTTTTTTTATCTAAATCAAGTGAAAGTGAACATTCTTAGAATGAACTGTCTAATATTTCTTGAAGGATGAACGAGATAGTTGGGAAGAAATATTTTCAGTATAGATACAAGAAGAAAGAAATAAAGGATAAGAAAGACTCTTAAGTTACTTGTTATGAATGAAAAAGAGCTGGACATATAAGGCCAGATTGTCCTGTGCTTAAGAGAAAGGATAAAAAGGAAAAGCATTATGATAGTAATATAAATAAATACTACAAAGCTAAAGCTAAGAAAGTTTTGAAAGCTAATGACACCTGGAGTTCCATTGCTGGAGACACTTCTGATGAATCCTCAGATTACAAATCTTCTGGTCAGAAAAATCTTAGTTTACTAGCCAGATTACCTATTGAAAATAATTGTTTAATGGCCAAGGTACACAATAATGATTCTATAACAAATTTATCCTTTAATAATAATTATAGTGATAGTAAATATTATGAATCCTTAGATGAATAATCTTCTTCTGATGAAGATAATACTTTACCTAATATTAAGAAGTGTCTAGGTTTTCTAAGCTTCTTGAAAATGAAAATTCTAAAGTCAAGAAAAATCATGATAAGAAAAATTATAGGATTTCTATTCTTACTAAGGAAGTATCATATCTTTCTAAAGATCTTGATAAGAAACCCCTTTATTTTGAAATTATTTCAAACAATATTGAGGTAGTTAATTCTAAGAAGGATAAACTTAATAAGGATCAAGATAAAGTAATTTCTAAGAAAAATTTTTTCGAGAATAACTTCAGTGATAAAACTAATTTTTTTGAGGATAATAACTTATTTATTAAGTTGAATTTAGAAATATTTTCCTTGAGGAAGTGTTTTTCAAACTTTACATTAGGTAAGGAAAACTTTGATAAAATGTATTCTCAAATTGGACCTCTAAGGAATAATTCTGGTTTTGGTTATACAAGTTCAAAACCAATTTTTAGTAACAATTATTTTGTTCCTCAAAGTGCTCTATTTTGAACTAAGTGTCAGTGTGGTGGGAATTGGGAAAAAATTTCCTAAAACAAAACTCAGTCTTTAAGATTTCATAAAGCTTATTTTTCAAAGAAAACTTGGATTCCTAAAATTTTGCTTTCTAAAGTTTTCGGATCCAAAAAAGTTTGGGTTATGAAAGTATAACTCTTTTTTCAGTAAAGTAAAGATAGTATCAACAAAAATACATGGTACATGGATAGTGGATATTCCCCGCACATGACTATTAACAAAAACTTCTCTGAAAATATTATCAAGATGAAGGGAACCATGGATTTAGGACTCTTTTCTACTTCTAGAAATGATTTTGTTTTAAAAAGTTTTTCAGATGCTGACTTTTGTGGTTATATAATGGATATAAAAATTACTTTCACAACTTGTAATTTCTTATGATATTCATTAGTTTCTTGTTCATTCAAAAAGAAACACTCAATAGAACTTTCCACTGCTGAAGCTGAATATGTAGCAGCTGGAAGTTGTTGTGCTCAAGTGTTGTGGATGCAACACACACTCACAAACTATGGTATGAGTTTTACCAAAACATAGATATTGTGTGATAATACTAGTTCCATTTCCTTAAGTAAAAATCTATCACATCACTATCATGCAAAACACATAGATATTAGGCATCACTTTCTTAGAGATCACACACAAAAAGGAGATATCATTCTTCAATTTATCAAAATTCAAGATCAACTTGCTGATATTTTCACAAAATCTTTACCGTTCGATAGATTTGAATACATAAAATAGAAGTTAGGAATGATAATCATAAGGTAATCTTACATTATAACTTCTTGTTGAAACCTATCTCCTTACAATAAGAAACTCATTTTCATATGAGGAGTAAATTTTTTTATTAGTTAAAAAAATTGTAATAAAATTTTTCTATAATCAAACTTTTTCATAGTTAAAATTTTCATAGTTGATATTTTCATAGTTGATATTTTTATAGTTGAAATTTTCGTAGTCGAAATTTTCATAGTTGAAATTTTCGTAGTTGAAATTTTCATAATTAAATTTTTTTCGTAGTTGAAATTTTTGTAGTTAAAATTTTTCGTAATCAAAATTTCAGAATGTAAAGTTATTCAAAAATAATTTTCCTCGTTATGAATAATCTTCCTGGCAATACAAAAGATATTTTTCCCTTTCTAAGTCTTTGTAATCATTTTTTCCTTGTTGGTATTTTCATTTTTTTAAACCCATCAGATTCACTTTTCCTTAAATTCGAATGTTTTATCTTAAAACCCTAAAATGATCGAAATCTATCAAAATCCTTCTTCAGTTATCATCTCAACCATCAGATCGTCCCAAGATGCTTCCAACCATTAGATCAATCTTGGAAGCTGAACCGTCACTTTGATTTCCTATACAAAGGAACATCATTGGTTGTCCCACATCGAACTCCAAGCTTTCGCATGTTGAAGCCCTGCCTCTATTTTTATAGTCATTCTGGATCTTTATAATTTCCCTAATTCTGAATGTCTACTGAAGCTTCTTCTCAGAAAGAGATGTCAACTGTTAAGGAAATTTACATGTGGAATATCTACCAAGAAAGGTTATTCGATCTGAAGTTTTATGTCAAGTATGATTCCATTGTTTCTAATAATATCAAGTTGAATTGTTGGGAGAGTGATGCGTATCAAAACTAAGAGCACAGGATCTGGTGTATCCAGAATTGCTGGTTGAATTCTATGAGACAGTTATTTTTTTCAATGAAGTAGGAAGAGATAAATTTTCGTTTAAGAGCTATGTAAATATATACTCTATTTCTTATAACATGGCAGCAAATCTGATTGGAATTCCTTATGAGGGTGAAGCAGAGTTTTTCTCACACAAGATACCTGATGTAATAGGATCTTTTGACAAGAATAAGGCTCTAGATTGTCTTAGTCTTGAGGAAGTAAAGACTTTGAAAATTATTCATATCTCTACAAAACTTCGTATTCTTCAGCTATGGGTTCAAGGTTTTCTCATTCCGAGAAAAGGGGACAAGGATACCCTGGAGAAAAGTGATATGTATTTTATGGATTTCTTGGTGAACCTAAGAAAGATAAATCTGGTTAAGTATATCTTTGTTATGATTGAGAATATAAAGAATGGAAATCTAAAGTCTCAGATTATCATGTATCCAGCCATTATTTCAAAGATCATTGTGCTCTTCCTTCAGTATTTCAAAATCCCGTGCAGTTACAAGCCAAGAAATTACTAGGTGATGCTTTTGAGTGATGATACTCTAAGGAGGATGAAGATTGGATTTAATAGTCAATCTGGACAATTTGATGATTTGTCAAAAGTAGAAGATGAAGCTCTTTAAAAGAAACAGGAGGCGTCTGAAACATTTAAAAAGGGTAGAAGGAAGAGGAAAGTGAAGGAACTGGTATAAAAAGAAAAAACAATTGTGGAGAAGGAAGCTCAATCCACACCCCCCAAAACCTAAGATGAAAAAGATGTATACTGATGTAGTGGATGCTAAATAGAGAGAGGAAAAGAAGAAAAAGAAATCAT
The DNA here is from genome assembly GCA_963277665.1 of Viscum album. Taxonomy (NCBI): domain Eukaryota; kingdom Viridiplantae; phylum Streptophyta; class Magnoliopsida; order Santalales; family Viscaceae; genus Viscum; species Viscum album. The sequence goes on from OY728146.1 coordinate 236,617,586, forward strand.
GGGAGCCTAGTTTTGGTTTGGATCGTGTTGAGGCAAAAGCCTTGAAGATAAAGGCTGCTGAAGAGATTGAGAAGCAACAAAAATAGAAAAAGTAAAAGAAGAAGTTGTATGAGGCTGAGATAGTCCAATCCCTTCTTAAAGCTACTGAAAAAGTCTCTGAACAAATTCCAGTACCAGAATATTTTTTGATAGAACCTTTACCAGAGACTCCGGGAAAGAAGTTGGTGATTCCAGAACAAGTTCAAGAAAAATAAATAGTGCAAGAAGAAGAAGTGGAAGAAGAAGAAGAAGAAGGCAGTGGTGATAATGAGGACTTGACAAATCAAGTAGAGAATTTCCATGAGAAGGAAAGTCCTTCTGATAAATTATCAATCCAAACTTCTGAAGTCGAGTATTAAAAACTTCTTAACCCATGAAAAGATGATAAGGGTGAGGAAGAAGTAAATAAGTTGTTTAAAAATGAAAGTAACAATCATGATTTCATTCACCCAGGGGATGTTGATGTAGGATTCGAGGAGGAGGAAGTTTATGAAGATAAAATTGTTCAGCTATCAGATAGTGAACATTAATATCCTGATCAAGAAGAAGTCATTTCAAAGGATGGTAAGGGAAAACATGTGGTTGTGGATACACCTAGAAAAGTTGTGGTAAAGAATAAATAATTTGGTGGTTCATCAAAGAGAAAGGTTGTTGAATTAAAAAAATAATCCTCACCAACCAGAGTCACGGATTCAGAATCTTCCTCTCTTGTACATGAATTTTTAGTTCAGTCTTTGAAAAATCTTGTTGGGACTATTCCAATATTCCCCAGTATAGACTAGAGATTCTAGATGATTCAGCATTAATTAAATCAAAAATCAGATTCAGTATCCATGGTGATGGATAAGTGTGTCAAACTCAAGGCAGACTTCAAGACTTTTCTTATTAGCTATGAAGCTCATAAAAGATCATGAAAAAAGATGACAAGTTGGTCAAGGAAGATTGTATAAGATATGATAAACTTTAATGAACTTCAAGATAGTGTCAAGGATGATTTTTACACCAAAGATGTGAAGATCAAGGATCTCACTAATAGTTTTGAGGAAAAGATAACTCTTGAATAGACTTTTCAGAAGAAAGAAGTTATGGATCTGAATGGGAAGCTAAATTCAGTTGCTCAGAGTTGGAAAAGGGAAAGAGATCTCATAATTGAAATTGAAGAGAAACTTTCTAAGAAATAATAAGTTCTGAAGGCTCAAGAAGAATCTATTATGGATCAGGAAGAGAAAATTAAAGCCTTAGAGAAGAAAACAGAAGATCAGGATCAGTTGCTCAAGTGTATAGAAGAGTATCACAAGGAGCACAAGAAGTTAAAAACCATAGTGAAGAAGTTGATGCCAAAGGAGAAGGAAGGATAATTTCATTCCAAATCTGATCTTTTGTTGTATTTCCTTTTTGTACAAATTCTTCCAATCTTAATGAAATTCTTATAGCACTTCATATTTGTGGTTGTTTAGTACTAATATTTCAGGTACCAAATTTCTTTTCCATTCCCTTTATTCCTTTTTAAAAATCATGAAGGGGGATAAAGGAGTGTTAAAAAGAATACTATGTAAAGAAGAAATTTCCCTAAGTAAGGGGGATTTCATCCAAAGGGGCTTTTTTATCATGAAGATTTTTGTATGAAAGAAAATGAAAAATCTCATTCAGGAAATCAATAATACGATCCTTAGGGTTTCCAAAGCCTAAGGGGGAGTTATTCATATTCACTTTGATCCATAAGTAATGGGAGATAAGTTTTTCAATATCATAAAAATTTCTAAAGTTTGTATATTATTTTTAGTAAGGATGTTTGTGCATTCTAAAAAGGGGGAGATTGTTGAGTCAATAAGGTTTCCTTATGAATTTTCCATTCCTTTATGTTTTTAAAATCACAAGCACTCTATCTTAAGGAAAATTTTATTTTCCTTAATAAGGAAAATTTTCTTTCCCCAATGAAAATTTATCTTTTCCATGTTTTCATTGTTCATGTTTTAATCGCTTTAAATCTAACTCTTTTTACTCCTATGTGTTAAATTTGGTTTCACATCTAAAACCTTGGAATTCTATAAATACTTATATATAGAGTATTCTGTTTTTAGGATCCGAATTCTGATTCTGAATTCTCTGAAATTCAGACTCTGAATTCTCTGAAATTCAGACTCCAAATTCTCTAAAATTTAGACTCCGAATTCACTGAAATTAAGACTCCGAATTCTCTGAAATTCAGACTCCAAATTATAAAAAATTTAGACTCCGAATTCTCTGAAATTTAGACTCTGAATTCTCTAAAATTCAGACTCCTAATTCTCTGAAATTCAAACTCCAAATTCTCTGAAATTCAGACTCTGAATTCTCTGAAATTCAGACTCTAAATTCTTTGAAATTCATGTTCCAAATTCTTTAGAATTAAAGTTTTTAATTCCTCAGAATTCAGGTTCCAAATTCATTAGAATTCAGGTTCTGAATTCCTCATAATTCAGACACCGAATTCTATAGAATTCTGATTCTGAATTCATTGAAAAATAGAATCCAAATATCCATGCAATATAAAATCTGAATGTTTATTTTCTTAGACTCCAAAATTTATTTTCCTTAGACTCTAAAAAATAAATTTGGTTCAGCAACCATATTTTTCTTACTCTTGTTATATTTATAAAACGGTGTCGTGCATTCCGTTTCTAACTAACCGTTGTTTGAGTGACACGTGTACAGGTCCCTCTGAAATTCAAGGAAAAATATGATAGTTGGAGGTGGGATCTGACCATTGGAGATGTGCCTCTAAATAGGAGCTCATTTGAATGAGCTCAACACTGTTCTACGACTCTAAAGATTTCATGCTGATGAAGTAATTTCTAGAGAGAGACTCCCATGATTTGTGCATACTGAACATCTTGTTTAGATTGCTCAGTGTGACTCTGATTGTTGTTGTGTATAATCAAGGGCTTCTGGGAATAGAAAGACAGAGGTGCTGACTACCTTGAAGTTCGAGGGCTTGCAGTGATAGCAAGGAAGACTCTGATGTTCCTATCGAGGGCTTACCCTATTGTGGGTAAGACGGAATTTCATGAAAGTATAAATCAAGGGACCTTTATCCATGGTTTTTGGATACCCTACTCTTTGGGTTAAAGGATTTCATACTTTTTACTTGTATTATTTCAAGTTTTTTTTTCCACTTCATTTTGATTAATAAAAAAAGTACAACTATCTTATAATTTCGTGTACTTGTATAATCTTACTAGTAAGATTCTATATGCTATAAGGTAGAATCTTTTACCTTGTAAACTTTTCTTAAGTTTTATTTCCGGAACCATATTTCCGGAATCTAGCAAGTTTGTAGAACTAAGAGGTCTTGTGAATTTACCTTGTTTAACTTTGTTAAAAAATAGAAAGTTTTAACCAAATTTAAAGGTTCCAAATAAATTTTTAAAGTATACAATTCACCCCCCCTCTTCTATATTGAGCATCTACATCATCATTTTGATACTACAAGTTCAGTTTCCATTTTTTAAAAATTGTTGTATGAAGAACCCTTGGGAATGCCTTACTAAAATAATGAAGTGTTTTTGATGTGTTATGTTTGGACATATGGTCTGAGATTGTAATGAAAATGATCATAAGACTAATCTTGATATGAAAACTCTAAATTTTTTTAAATGTGGTGAGATGGTTCCTTATGCAAATTCCTTCCCAAAGAGAGATCTGAATGATGAAAAGAAGCCATAATATAATAAAAAAGGTGTAGTGATATCCTTTGAGACTACGTTAGTATATGTCGGTCCATCTAATGAAGTTGTATCAGGTACCTTGTTTTTTTACTCAGATTTTTCTAAAGTTTTGTTTGATACAGGGTCTACACATTCCTTTATTTCTGAGAAATGTTTTTGTAAATTAGAGATATCACCTCAACAAATGAGATAGGAACTTATTTTATAAAAACCAGGGGGGAATATTATAGAAAAGTGGAATCATAAGAATCTTTATATTGTTGTGTATTGAAATAATTTACCGACAAACCTTATTGTTTTTATCTTAGTATGGTTTGATGTTATTTTGGGTATGGATTTTATTTAAGTTTATCAGGATAATATTGATTGTAGAGCTAAATAATTTTATTTTCAAAAAGAGTTTCAATTTTTATACAAGAATGAACCCATAAAATTGATAACGTATCTTGAAGATGAGAAACTTTTGAAATATGGAAATGAAATTTATCTTTCTCATATTGTTGAAAACAAGGGAACTATTCAGATTAATGATGTTCTAGTGGTAAATGAATATCTTGATGTTTTTTCTAATGAGTTACCTAGTGTTATACTTGATTGGGAAGTTAAATTCACAATTTACTTAGTTACTAATGCTATGGAAATTTAAAAACCCCCTTATCTAATGGATCAAATGGAACTTATTGAATAGAAAAATCAGTTACAAGAGTTGCTTGATAAAGGCTTCATTCATCCCAGCACTTCTCCATAGGGTGCTCCTATTTTTTCATTAAAAAGAAAGATAGTTCCATGAGAATTTGCATGGATTATAGAGCCTTGAATAACATCACTATTAAAAACAAGTATCCTTTGCCTCATATCTATGACTTGTTAGATAAACTCCAAGGAGCACCATATTTTTTGATGGTTGACCTGAGGTCAGGTTACCATCACTTGGAAGAAAATAAAGCAGACATCCTAAAGACTGTGTTCTTTACTGGATATGGGCATTATGAATTTATTGTTATGTCATTTGGTTTAACTAATGAACCTTCTATAATCATGGATCTTATGAATCGAATATTTCATGAGTTATTGGATATGTTTGTAGTTCTGTTTATTGACAAAAAATTTTTATTTTTCAAAAGTATAGAGGAGCATGAAAAATATCTAAGGGTTGTTTTTCAAACCTTAATGGAAATTAAACTATAAGGAAAATTTAGTGAGTGTGATTTTTTGTTGCAATATATTTCTTTTCTTGGGAACATTATAAATAAGGATGGAATAATAGTTGATCCTACCAAAATAAAAGTGATTGATGAATAGACAAGACCTAAAAGTGTTATAGAAATTCATATTTTTCATGGATTGGAAGGTTATTAACGATGATTTGTTAAAAACATTGAACGGTTATATAACCCTCTATATAAGTTAACACGAAAAGGGGTTAAATTTATTTGGACAGAAGAATGTAATGTTTTTTTTCAGGAACACAGGAAGAGATTGGTGAATGCTCTATTTTTGGATCCACCATCCAGAAAAGGTGATTTTGTCATCTACAGTGATACTTCATTAAGGGGACTTGGTTGTGTTTTGATATAGAATGATTAGTTAGTTACTTATGCTTCAATAAATCTAAAACCTCCTGAGGTAAATTATCCCACACATGATTTGGAATTAGCATTTGTGGTTTTTTTCTTTGAAAAATTAGAGGCATCATTTATATGGATCCAAATATGAAATAAATTCTGACCATAAAAGTCTGAAGTATATAGTCACTCAGAAGGAATTAAACATGATGCAGAGAAGATGGCTTGAAATAATAAAGTATTATTATTGCATGATCAATTACCATCCTGGAAAATCAAAGAAAGTGGTGGATGCCCTGAGTCGAAAATGTCATGCATCATTAACTATGTTACATTTAGAACATGATCCCTTGATTAATTATTTGATGAATTTATTCTTAGAATTTATGGGTGAGGTAGTACCTATGTTTTGTTTCAGGTTTCAGTGAATTCATCATTATCATATAGAATTAAGTAAGAATAGAAGGAAGAATATGATCTGCAAAAAAAGGTATAATTAGTTAAAATGTGTAATTTTCCAGAATTTTTACTTGATAAAGATTGTGTTCTAAGATTTTGAAAAAGATAGTGTCTACCTTTTGATTCTCATATGAAGAAATAATTTTTGTGTGAATCACATAGTTCTCCATTTTTAGTTCATCCTAGAAACACAAAGATGTATAAATACCTTTTGGAGTATTATTGGTAGGATGGAATGCAAAGATATATTGCATAATTTATTGTAAAATGTTTTACATGTCAATAGGTTAAATCAGAGCGAAAGTTACTGAAGGGGATGCTTCAGCCTTTATCAGTGCCATAGTGGAAATGGGAAAATATATCTATAGATTCCATTGTGGGAATACCAAAGACTTCTCAAGGCAACAATGCAATATGGGTTATTATTGACTGACTGACTAAATATACACATTTCCTTCCTATTCGATATACAATGACTTTAGATCAGATTTCTCAACTATACCTCAAAGATATTTTTAGGTTCCATGGAGTTCCTCGTTCCATTATATTTGAACGAGATCCCGGGTTAACTTCTAATTTTTAGAAGGGCCTTCAGAAGTCATTATTCACAGAATTAAATTTTAGTACATCTTTTCATCCTCAATCAGATGGGAATTCAGAATGAACGATTCAAACTTTATAGGATACTCTTTGATCTTGTTCAATGGACTACCAGGGAATTTGGGATCAACATCTTTCTTTAGTTGAGTTTTCTTATAATAATAGTTTTCATTCCAGTATACAGATGGCACCTTTTGAGGAATAGTATGGGAAGCAGTATCGAACTCCATATTTTTGGGATGAAGTCGAGGAAATGATTTTTATGTGATAAAAATTCGTATAATAAGTAGTTGGTAAAGTGAAGATGATCCAGCAGCACATGAGGACACCTTAGAGTAGGAAGAAATGTTATGCATAAAATAGGAGGAAATACTTCTCTTTTGAGGTAAGTGAACATGTTTTTCATAGAATATCACCATGGAAAAGTGTTATGAATTTTTTTATGAAAGGAAAGTTAAGTCCACAGTTCATTAGACCTTATGAAATCTTCGAGAATGTTGGACCAGTTTCCTACTGAGTAGCATTGCCTTCGATTTTATCTCAGGTACACAATGTTTTTCATGTTTCGATGTTTAGAAAGTATGTTCCAAATCCATCTCATGTCTTGAGCCTAGAATTAGTTCAGCTGGAAGAGAACCTTTCTTATGAAGAGAAACTAATTCATATTCTGTATTGTAGAGAGAAAGACTTGTGGAATAAGTTAATCCACTAGGTAATGTTTTCTTTTTGGAGAAACCATGTGGTTGAAAAAGAAACATGGAAATCTGAAAATTCTATGAGGGAAAGGCACCCTCACTTTTTTAATAAATAAATAAATAATTGCGAGGATGCAATTTCTAGAAGGTGGGGAGAATGTAACATGACAAGGTTTTACAAAAAAATTTAATGACATGCATGAAACACTGAGTCTCTTCATCATGGAACTTTGTTTTAAATATATAGTTATAAACTATCTATTAAACAAAAAAATTCTGCTTCTATGATTTGAATTTCAAAAAATGAACATGTACGGTTGTGATCAGTATGTTATTTAGAGTCTGATAGAACCAACTTGTTTTTTTGGTGAATAGTAACATACCCTTATGAATAGTAATATGACCCTTATGAATAGTAATATGACCCTTATGATTATTAAATAATATTATTTTTTTATTTTCTTAAGGTTATAAGATAATTGGATCTTGATTAATTTCTCAAGGTGATATAAAGTCAGTTATAGTTTTAAAATTGTTATTTTTCGAATAAATTATGATTTTATTTAAAATTAAATTAATCATATTTAGAAAATTATTTTCAAAAAATTGAGTTCATTTTTTAATTATACACATTGAAAAATGGTTAGGATGAATTTTTGAGATTTTTCTGAAATACATGAATTTTTTGTGAATAGTGAAATACTACAATTAAAAAAATATGGTAAATAAATGAATTTATGCATCATGATTGAGTTATGCATGATGTAAATTTCCATTGGTTTTAACTCAAATGCACTTATTACTGTTATGGGTCACATGAATCAAGACTATTCATAGTCATTATCAAAAATAATAATCTAATGATTAAAATAATGTAGATTCCCTCGTCTCTACTATAAATACCACCATCACCCCCTCTTCCTATCACAATACTCAAGCCTTAATCCCTTTATAAGTTCTTCCAAATACTCTTCTCAATCCCCTTCCCACATCCAATACCTACTAGTCTTACCAAAAGGCCGAAACCAAGGTCCTTAAGGAGGATCGCAAGGAGAAGAGATCAAGAGCTAAAGATCCTCTTTCATTTTCTTGTGTTTTCTTTTCAATTATTTTCTTTTCTTATACTCTATTATCCTCCCCTTATCCAAGAGGCTTGAAAACTAAATTATTACTTATATTCTGGATTTTTATCATGTTTATGGAAAAATTCATCATCATTCTTCTTCTTATATTTCTGTTATTCTAAAAATAAAAACATCATCTGTGATGTGTCGATTTACAGACATCATGGACGATGTGTCTTCAATTTTCTTTAATTCCTTAAAATTTTGTTATAAAACCATTTTAATGGTTCAAAAATATTTTATAGTGTATCATATATCCTCTTTAATTTCATGTAGTTAACATATATACATAATATTATGTTATATAATGAAACTAGTTTGTGGTAATCAAAGAACTGCCAAAATGATCTAAATGGATATCACTAAAGATGTATCTAATGACTCATCCTCATGACATATAAACAAAATGTTATATGGAATAATTTAATATTCTATAAACATATTAATACCATTTCATTCCACTTTTGTAATTTCATTTCCATATGACAAGAAAAGAAAATACAAACCGGTCATGGAAATCATGTAATGAACGCACCCGAAACAATGGAAGGAAGAAAATACTAATAATTAAAGGGTAAAATGATGTTATGAAATGATCTAATAAGGTTTTTTAAAGAAAAATATTATTATTTAAGTTATTAATAACACTCTTTTAACCATTATAAATGTGGTTTAAACACGTTTTTAAGTAAAATAAACCTACGATAAGGGAATTCTTGACCCATTTTCCATTCTTTGGGTTATCCTTCCACTTAATTGATTATATGGTACACAGAATTTTTGTGTATTTAATTTTTTTATATTATGTTTTATTATGTGTATTTATAGTATATACACATAATACTTTCATTTTATTAATTATCACTTCAATTATATGATTTTGGTAAGGGACTTTCCTTTTAAAATCCTCTTTTAAAATTATTTTTTTTACAAAATTATAAAGCAATGTTTTTAAGAAATTATTTATGTTTTATTATTATTTTATGGTTCTTGGTAAATGTTTATGATGAAGTTTGGGACCTATATATCTTTATAATTCATTGGTTATGTGTATGTTTGAGTTTGGTTGTATGGTTACTCCTAGTGTAACCGCAGTGGTTACACAATAAGGTAGCCATCAGGGTTACATTGTAAGATATCCTTGGGGGTTAAAAATCATAAGGTAGACAAGGGGGTTACAAGATTATGTAAGTAATTAATAAAAATGAATTTATGGTTCTATTTATGTTCTTTATGTTATGTGGAAATCTCATGGAAATCTAGAGTTTCACAAATTATGTATGTATGGATGATAAGTATGTCTATATGAAAATGATTTCATACGTTTACCATTATTCATGGACAAATGTTTTCTTTCCTTATTTTTATATCCCTTATATAATTTTTTGTGCTCAAACCAAGTTTTTAAATTATTTTCACAGTTTACAATGATGTGTAAGACAAATAAAAAATCCAAGATAAATGTTATGAATATTTTTCAAATAAAACAATTTTTATTTGAAAAGTTTTATATTTTGGATGAAATGGAAACTATTTTTGTGGTATCCTCTCTATATAAATGTGGAATGTTATGTATGTTTTATATCCCAATTCTCTAAAACAATAAACATTAAAAGATCTTCAATGTGAAAGGAAGTGATTTCTTGAATAAAATTCAACTTTATGTAATGTAATAAGGTTGGGTCCTTATACCCCCCATATTGAAAGTTTTGGAGAGATAATGAGATAAGAATAAGGGAAAAACAATCCTGCTTCCTTGGATTGTGTGTGAGTTCATTGAATGATTCAAGGGATTTCATAATGCACTTAGATTTCAATTTATAGAACCTTAAAATAAAATAATTTTTATTGGGGATTTTTGGCTCATGTGTGGATGATCTAAAAGACTTCTTTATTAGTACCTTGAAGCTTTGGCATGTAAAAAATGAGTGATTCATATCAACTTTGAAAAATTTACAAGGAATTTTTTATAGTTTCATTCCATTTTTTCCTCTGTTCTTAAATATAATTTCACATGCTCCATGGTAGAACTCAGGAATAGGTTTGTTGAATTTGATTATTCGAAATTAATTTGAACCTAGAAATTTTAAAAATACAATTTTCATGTTTCAAAAATGATACTAGTTCCTATAAGTCATATTACATAAATGATTCAATTAATTTAGTCAAATAAAAATTTTGTTTGCATGAATTAGATTAGAAGACATCCTTACGACCCTATAACCATTGAAAATACCTAAATCCATTGTCCAATTGCAGAGATGTGTCTATATAAAGTTTGAAATTTTGATTTTTATGTTAAAAATTGAATAATATATATATATATATATATTGTATGATTGGGGAAACCACTGTTGGTGCATATGTGTCAGGATAAAACAAAGATTGGTGGGAGGGGGTATTAGTCCATAAATATAGACAAAGGGGAAAACCTATAGGTCAAATTTAGGGCCAAATAATAAATACATAATAATAATAATAACAATAATACTAACAATAATAATAGTAATAATATATTTGGTTGAAATAGTTTCCCACATAAAAAGGTTCACCCACTGAATTGGGGGGGTGACTACAATAGTGCCTCAATGGCACTGATATATATAATATGTGTTTGTGTATACACGCACATAATTTTTATTGATTTTTGGATAACATGTGGGGTTTTAATCTTTATATTGACCCGAAGTAGGTTGAGTTGAGTTTTTCATGACTCGCCTAGTCTTTTTGGTTATAGACATGACCCAGAACCCGTCTTGTTGTAAACAAAACTTAAATCCAAAAAAATTATATAAAAAATTCAAAAATTATATTAAAATATAATAAAATTAATAAATATTGCTTCTTAGACTATATGACTTTCATATATTTAATTAAAATTAGTTTTATTTATTTTAATTGATTAATAATACCTCTATGATGAATGAATTGAAAATTTATTTTTATTATAAAATATTATTATATTTTGACTGATCATAAGATGAGATCATCCCATTCATGTTTGGTATATTTATTTAATTAATTTAAATTATTTAAATGACATTATTCTGTAATAATTAATTATTAAAAATCTATTTGAGATGATAAACATATCGTCCCTCTCACTTTAATTGTATATAAGAATTTGTTTCTACATGTTGTGTTATAAAAATTTATTCTAGCATCCGGAGTACACCCTATCATGTGCATGAGTATACATTATAAAATGGAATAGTTCATTATAATTACATTTGTTTCAAGATTAGTCATAGAACCAAATAATATAAATGAATGGGATTTTAATGGATGCTAGAACTCAAACTAGTGCATGGCTCAAAGAGTTCCCCCTAGGGTCTTGGTTAATCCACCATTCTCTCAATGGGTTAACCAGTAGATTAACCCATGATCATGAAATTATTCATTTATCTTTTTAATTGTTAATTATTTTTTAATGTTTGGATGATTTTTGATAACATAGTATAATTATCAAACATGCATATATAAAATAAATGATAATTTTCAATGAATGTTTTCGATATATATAAGTTTAATGTTGTGAGTATGATCACATTTTAACAAGAATGATAAATATAATTATATTTAAATCATAAGTATAATAAAAACATAGAATTCCACAAATTAAATATTAATCTATTAATTCTTTACATAAAATAAATTTGAACAAAACCATTTGTATGAGATGATTTTCAGTCATAGTTGATGGTGTCTCTTACTATTGGGAAGTTTTTTATGAAATTAATGGTTCAACTCAACTAAAATTGACATAAAATAAGAATAAATAGCAAGATTTGTGTAGTATTAGAGGAAAATAATTATGTAAATAAAATTTATGCTTAGAAATATATGAGAATCCACTCAACAGATCAATGATCCATTTGGTAATATGGTTGGTCAGCCAAAATTTCGCCATTAAACTCTTAGAGTATTGTAAAAAGTATAACATGTATTATAAGAAGTGTTTTTAATAATATTTTCAAATATAATTCTTTATCAAAAAAGTAATCTCAATCTAGTAGTTGAGGGATACATGGATTTGATAAAGTGTTTGGATAAATTTGAGATAAAAAAATATATTGTGTCTAATAATTGGTAAAGAAGATAAAAGTACTAAAATTCTAATGTTTTATTCTAAAATAATATAAAGTAATACCCTAGAAACACTAAGATTTTTTTAGACAAAGATCATGTCCTAATAAGAACTAATTTCCTTGAATCATAAAAACACTTGTGAATTGTACTAAAATATAAATATAATGTGTATGTGCTAGAGTCATCACTGCCTATTTTTCTACCTCAAGAATAAAAAGATGAAAATGAATCATATCAGAGAACCATGAATGACACGTTTGATTTTTACATCATAATTATATCATTAATTTCTAGTAATTTATGAGAGAAAAATTGTGGCATGGATGGTTTTATGATGTTGTCTCATCTCCAAGAAGTTTTTGGGTAGAATGTGATGAATGAAATTAATGATGTTATGACTAAACTAAACATGTGTAAATTGAGAGATGAATCATGATATTCAAATACATCCCATTATTCTATCCTTATCACCATGTTACACTACTTTATTTTATTATTATACAAAAATATTTTAGAGAAGGTACTTCAATTTTTTTGGGTAAGGTTTACTAAATTATTAATAATGTAATGAAAGTTAATTTTTTAGTTTTTATATTGAATAAGATAAAAGAAATGTTCTAATACCAATGAATATTTCTAATTTAATGGATTCTTTACAACATCTTTTTATGAAAACAAATATAATGTGGGATCATATATAATAAGTTTTTATTTATTTTTCATGTGGAAAGAAAGGTCATTAGAATAGAAACTATAAATAATTGAGGTAGAAACAAATAAAGGATTCAACATCATGTATATTAATCATAAAATATGATATTTCTATTGAAAATATTTGGTATTTTCTACTACATGCATGTCACATATTTTATCCTAATATATTTATCATGAATGTTCATAAAAATTATAAAATTTAATATGAATTCTCCATGTTACTAAAGAAGGGTGATTCTTATGAAAATAATTATAACCACATGAATTATAAATTTCTAGTTTATTGGTTCTAATTAATACATTATTTATAATTAAAAAGTTATTTTTCTCATATGTCCATTACACACAAAGTAGAATTATTTGATTTTAGATTTAATGTTATTTTTTGTGTTTCATACTCAAATAATAGTTCTATATTTTTAATATACTGGATTTTTTTAAAATAAATTTCCTTTATTAATAAATAAATATTTTATTATGTAATGTAACTATAGAGAATACATGAACTACTTTGGATATTTTGGACCATTATAAATATTTATAGTCAAATTTAATAAAATATTAAGCATACCAACCATTGATAATATAGTATTTTTATAGTTACTTTTATGATTTGTAAATTAAGGGTTATGATATAGTCCAATTGACACAAAAAAAAGAATTGATGAACTCAACTAGTAATATTATACCCTATGAAGTGAATTTATCAAATATCTTGAGGGAGATGGAATCACTACGATTTTTTACTTGACCAATAAGAAGCCTAAATTATATAACTAAATATTTAGTGAAACCATTTAGGGTAGAAGTTTATGCTTATCAAGATCATGACCCATATGTTATTCATCTATCCACCCCCATGAAATCATAGCCATCACACACCGTACACTTAGGGTGTAAAGTAGTTTAATAAGGGTGTTTATATCTAGACCCTAGTAATATCAACTTTAATATTTTATTTTTAGTAAAATAATTATTATATTTCTCTCTTTTATTTAATATATTATATATGATTATATAATGAGTTTGATGAAAATTTAATTTTGATATGAAGAAATTAAAATTGTATTTTTGGGAAATATATAGTTTTAATAAAGAAAATATTTTGATAAAATTAATTTTTTTAATAAATGTTATTACAATAAAATATTATTATAAAATAATACTTAAATAAATATAATAAAAATATAATTTAATGTGTTAAAATGTAATTTTTATAAGGCTTAAGAAGTTATTAGTATCATAGAAACTAGTATATCTCAATAAATAAGGATTCTTATTTAAAATTAAAAATTCTCATATTTGGAAAATTATTTTGATAAAGTAAGTATTATTTTTAAAATATGCATTTTTAAATTATCTAATTTTTATTTTCCCCAAATTTTTCGAGATAATAAATTTTTTGGAAAATGATTAAATACAGTATGAATATAAGGTTCTTATTATGACATTATATTAGGGAAAAAGTGTTTTAATAAATGATATAAAAATAATCCAACAATAATTATATATATTTCCTTTAAAATTATTCTTTTGTAGATATTTTATTAATTTTACCAAACTTAATGAATCACCCAAAAACTATATTATATTGTAAGGTTTTAAAAAATATTTTTTTATGAGCATAACTCACTTACACATCACCAATTATTTTATTTTATTATGTTCTACTATTGATTTTTAAAACATTTTAAAGTGCTACATTTTTTTTAAAACTATGGGAAAAGCCATTGTATGGTTTTTGGTTTTGATTATTTTATTATATAGAGTCCAAAACCTAAGTTTATAAGTTAATAAATAATTCACATCGCTTTTCTATAAATACCCACCCAATCACCAATAATCTTAACTAAAAACCCATTGATCATAAATTTACTATCCTCATCCTTCTCTAAGGACCACCAAAGTTTTTTCGATGCTCTTAATATGTTGCTTCCAAGCTTTAAGAGGCACCCTCTCAAGGTAAGGCATTATCTTCCTCCTCTACTTTTTTCAAGTAAATTCTTTGTGTTATACATTATGAGTTCTTATTTTTCATCTTGGAATATGTTTTTACACATTCCATTACTGTCCTTATGATGACCAAGAAATGAGAGAATGCATTTCACACTCATTAAACCATTATATGAATCTTTATATACACTTGTTATTCCATTGAAATTATCCTGTGATTTTCCATGTCAAACATTTGTGTTGTTTGTATGAATCCCCATTTCCACTAAAGTGTATTCACTTATATAAAACAAAAATTAATTTATTGGTGACTCCAATTTATATAAACCACACTCCTTACTAATCGGATTAAATGTGAAGAAATATGTTCTTATATTATATGATCTATGTGGCAGACTAATGCAATTATATGATATGAATGTAATGAGTGGGAACTGAATTATATAACACTGAAATGCATTGGGTAATATTTTTACAACATGATATACATTTTATAGTGAACTTGATATTATCCTAAGAACACTATGTTATGATTTTATAGTGGTTATCCTTGACGTATTGTTATGATTTCATGTTTCTTATTGTTTCTATGTTCTTATGTTGACATGATATTATCATCTTATGTCATTCTTATTTTATCATGTTTATGATTATCAAACCTTTTATATCAACTTTATATTCATATTGAGTCACATGTATTACTTTCATCATGTTATTCTTTTATTATTCCCTTAATAGTCATTATGATTACCCCTTTCTTATATATGTCACCAGGTTATCCAATGCAATTTTAGATAAGCGATGGAATTTTAGGAGCATGTTAAGGAGTTTTAAATATTGTAGCTCTATCCTTATTTTAGTTAATTATGTTGTGTATCTAATTACCCCAAAAAAATACCTTTATATCTTTTTGGATTGTATTATTTGTGTATTTATATAATAAATTAAGTCTTATAAAAGATATGGGTTGTCATAGCTGGTATCAAAGAAAGGTCTAGTAATTTTTTGGGATTATGATTAGAGATAATTGTTGAAATCAATAGGTATAAGTATAAGTATAGGAAAAAATACCTAAATTATTTTATTGTATTGAGTTAGTAATTTATAATAATGATATACATGTATTAATACTATAAGTGGATGTGGTTCTTGCACAGTTGTACTTAGGGGTAATAAACTCGAAAATGGTGAATTTGGTATTAAAGTGATCATCACTTAGTGCATGAAAAATAGGCCTTATTACACACTTATCTGATACTAAATGGGGATATACTTAGGAAAATTCACAATCTTCTTTGGAAACCATCATGATGGGAACAAGAATTCCCAAAAAATTATATTATGAAATAGACTATAGATAACATAGAGTAAAATCTACAAATTCATATGTTATTGAATATATGTTATCAATAAGTTTACCCTTAAATGTTTATAATTTAAAATTTATCATCACAAATTTTCCCATTCTTTTAGTTAATGGCTGCAAATAGGTGGAACTAAGTAAACAAACAATGTGATGGGCCATGTGATGGGCCATGTGATGACCACAAAATGGGATTCTCAATCCAATTTGAGTAGGAGTTGAGAAAATAATGAAAATAATTACTCAATTAAATCATGATTTGAATAAAAATTGAATCATGGGAAAACCCAAAATCCCCCTTAGAAAATGAAATTTTCAATTTATACCTTTATATGACAAAGGCCTTTAGATTTTAGTGGATCTTATGATCCCTTAATCATATAAAAACTAATAAAATCCATTGAAAAGATATTTTTTATCCTTATATTCTATGATAAAGATTTATTCATGATGGATGTTTATTTTATGGTGGAAGGATTTGATCAATGGTGGTTTTTGTTTAAAAAATACAAATTAGGATGAAGTGATCGAAGATATAGAGTCAATATACTTATGAAAAGTGTTTTTTCAATAAATATTTTCCTCAAACTCTATTTATAAATGAAGAGAGATTTATTTAGCATTAAGAAAAAGGTATTTGAATCCATCAGTGTGCATGAGGTGAAATTCACAAGACTTTCATTACATACCTCCAGTTTTTTCATTGACCCTGAAAGTAAAGATGAATTATTATCTAGTGGGATTAAGCTGTGTCTATGAAAATATTTGGTGATATAAGTCATATAATGATTTTAGGAAATTTTATGATGTGCCTTCAAAGTCAAACTAGATATCAGTGAATATCAAGGGTCTCATGGGATTGGAGATAGGAATAATAAAAGTAATTTTAAATATATGGGGGTGATAGAGAAATATAAATATAGAAAAACATTCAATATATCACACATCAAAAGTCTGTGAAGAAGTATCTGAAAAAAAAATTGAAGGGAAAGAGAAATTTGTTAGGTCTAGGGTGAAATGAAACCTAGAAAGAAAATTTCAATGGGAGGAACCCCTAAAATGATGGAATAAATAAATTCTATAGTTAACCCTCAACTCACTATCCAATTTTTCAACTATAATGAAAAATGACACTATTCTAATAAATTCATTAATCTAAATTTTACTAATTATAACTAAAAAAACAACTTCCGAGTCCTAGAGAGTAAGGGAAATATATTTACAATAGAACTAATGGGGTGTATGATTACAAAAACATGGTAAAAGGTACGATGGTTGTTCATTGAATAATAATTATTTTACTATTTGGTTCTGGTTTTAAAAAATCATTCATATCAAATAATTTTATAGGAACTATTCAAACAACACCTCAAAACATAGAGGTGGAGCTATTGTTGAAAATTTTAATGGGTCAATTATTTCATCCCAAGTAAATAACTTCTCCATTGTCCATATTTGAGGAATTAAATTCCTAGAAAACCTAAAAATACTCCCTTCGGTGGAATTAGATTCAATTCCTAGCATAGATTGGATTTCGTTTTATAGATCCAACATAAATTACCAAGGGAAGAAAATAACCTATGTATCAGAAACTTCTCTCCAAGTTTATACAAGTTCAAGGAGGAGGATGAACCACCTATGTAATAATCATCTCAAGAATTAATATTAGTGACTTATGAGTAAGAATATATAGATAAAATGATTTATACTAAGGAAAACATCATACTTGATGATGTTCCCAATATAAGGGAATACAGTAATGTGTTTCCAGATGAATTACATATTCTACCTCAAAGACATGAAGTTGTGTTCTCAATAGAGTTTATAACCAGATATTTTCCAATATCTATGGATATATAAATAATTTTCATTGTTGAACTTGAAGAGATAAATAATAACTATAGGAGAATATAAATAAATGGTTTATATAACCAAGTAATTCACCATGTTGTGCATCGGTCCTCATCTTCAAGAATAAGGATGATTCAACATAGCTTTGCATTGATTATCATGATCTCAAAAAGATCATGATAAATAAAAATTATCCACTATCATAGATTTATGAACTATTCAATAAGATATGTGTATATTATTACTTTTTTATTTGTATATTCAGTTGGGATATTATCATGTAAATGTGTAGAAGGATGATATCCCAAAGCCTGGTTTTCATAAAAGTTACATGCTATTACTCAAATACACCTTAAGGTAACTTTTTTTGTGTTTTTATGTTGATTTTGTTTGATGAAAAAGAAGGTTGAAGAGGAAATTTGTGAATTTATAGTATGAATATTGACCAGTTATGTTCACATATATTTAAAAATCTTTAGGACAAAGGAATGAAAGCATTGGATGTGGTAAAAAAATGTTTTATATATAAGGTGGTGTTGTTTCCTAGTGTTTTTCAATATCTAGGGTCTAAAAAATTGTTCTAAGGAAACGTTTTTTCTAATAAAGTTATGATTTTTGTGTAAATATAAAATTTCCATGAAAGAGTGAATGTGTTTCCCATATTTGTTCACAAGTGATGATTCGGGGAAATCACATCAAAATATGGACGAGGATAGGGTTTCATGCAAGTTCAAAAAAAAATTGAATGTTGGACTATATTACATAGGAAGAGTTTCATGTGTCCATGAAATAGATTTACAGTTTCAAGAAGGTGGTGAGTTATACTCTAAAGGCAATTCTAAACCATTAAATTTTAGTACCCAAGGAAAGTTTCACACACAATCGAAGGAATTCAAGGTAGTTTTGTGAATGGTTGGACATGTTTATAAATAAGTGTCTAATGATATCATTCAAGTATCATAATCTTTAAATAATATCATGGCTCTAAATCTTTCAAGAGTTGCATAAAGTAATTTATTGTTCAAAGATAAGTATTAGATATTAGTTGCACACTGATAAAGGACATATTTCTATAAGACCAAGAGAGTTCAATGATAATACAAATGTTGTGTGAATGTTGAGAGTTTGGCGATAAACTCTATAGTTGTGTGAAAGATCAAGATTCAAGAAAAAATATAAATGTTGCATAAAATTATGAATAGTTTCATGCAATTTATACAAAGATTGTGTGAAATACAAATTTATTTGAACCTATAAGGATTTTACCTTAATTTATATCATAAATAAGTATTGATCAAGGGGATGAAATTATAGATTCAAGATGCACCAAATGAGGTTTAAGAAATATTAATCTGAGTGATCAAAATGAGAACCTTCTAATGGAACAATGAACACACATTATTTGAGAGTGAAGTGAGATTTTAAATTATGATTATTTGTAAAGCAGGGGGACAATGAGTTCACTTCTAACATTGTAACAACATTTCACTTTAATGTATTTTGTACATTGGAACATTTCCTTTATATACTCTTTCGAAGTATCCCAGTGTGGGTGACATAAGAAAAATTAATATGTATCATGAATTATTTCATTTTTATTCATACATTTCTACAATAAACAGGTAGAATAGTGTTTCATTTAATGATGAAACAAAATCAGAAGAGGATTTTTTTTTAATTTTTCAAACTCTAATTCATCCCACTCTTAGGGTATTTAACTTAGTTAGGCTAAAAATGGTATTAGAAAAAAGTGTTAATTTCAAAGTTCTCTCTAATTAGTTTCAATGGAGGTTTCTAATAATAAAGGGATTTTAACATCGATGGAAACATTTTTAAATTGTGGAAGAAATTGGAAGCAAAAAAACTTCTGATCTTTAGGTATGGATGTCTTTATAGTGGAGATGCATGGTATTTCAGCTAGTGTGGATAGTGGGACTTTATTAGAATCGAACTGAAGGTAATTTGATGTTGACACTAAAGGAATCATTACTTTTGGGGGATCATTGTCCAATGAAATCTAGATAAAGGTGATCTCTTGTAATGCAACACATTCTATGTGGGGATGTTTCTAAATATATATGAATGGGATTCAAAATACATAGTAGAAAAATTAAAGGTTATACAAAAAAACATATAATCTTTTGATAATGCACCCTAATGATTCTGTAGATTCTTTTTTTGAATTAGTGAATTTTGTTGTGGAAGACATGTGTAGTATCAAAGAAATTCCTGAATATTTAAATATCATGAATCACATATTGAAAATACTTACACCATGTTTCATTGTGAATGTCTATTTACTAGAAGATAAAGATAAAAAGGAGATAAAAATAAATAGATTTCACAAATCTATTATCATGTATGAGATGAAAAGTGGAGATATTGAGTCTATGGGAAATGGGAAGTCCAAAGAGTTGTAATTAGAGGCCATGAATAAGATCTATATTGAATATGTCTAGGAAGAAGAGACAGACAAGGTCATGTCATTCCTATCTTCATATATAGTAAGAGTAAAAGGAATGTTCAAAGTGAAACATCCCCTCAAAATCTTCATATGAGGAAAGGTTATACATTATTTAATAAGTTTCCCCAATAAGTCTCAATATTATTTTAAGGATGAAGTTGAAATTACCATGATGAACTCTTCATCCTATATGAAAATTAAGAAACATTTTAAGAGGAATATATTAAAATAGAAGAATGTTATATCAAAAGAACATAACTGACCAGAAGAATATGTTTTTGAGGAGATAGAGAACTAAAAGTATCACAAATAAAATTCAATGGTGGTAGTTGTTGGTATCTCCCATACAAGGAAGGAAAGTAGAAATTATGAAGGGTAATTTAAAGGAAGATTAGATATTTAGGATGAATTAGACACCTCTCTTAAGGAGGTCGATGTTTGGAGATCCAAAATGAATAAATTAGATAGAGTGGTTTACTATTCCAAACATTATATATAGTAGAATGAGGAAGATATGTCTAAGATGAATAAATAAATTGAAAATCCTAAGTCTTCAATGCCAGAGAACTTAGAAAATGTTTTTGAGTACAAGATGAATGTTCAAGAATATAAAATAGTGATAAATAGTTTGAGTAACATAGAAAAAGATCAAATAAAATGTATCAAAGAACATTAATAGGAACTTTTGAACTTGTGAAGAAAATTATAAGATATTTAGAGACTCTTGGATCATTGTATGACATTGGGAAAGTAGATCACTCAGTTAAAATAAAATATTGAAGTGGAGGGTAAAGGTATAAAAAAAGAATCAATAGTCATACTCAACATAAAAGGCCTATATAGGGATTGATCACAAATATAAACCTATTATTATTGATTTTATACCATAGGCACCCAAACTGTGCATAAAAATTTATTGTGGTACAAATCAGAATCAGAAGGTTTAGAGAAACCATGGATAAGTCATTCATATAATAATGAATCAATGGAATTGACCTAGTATCATGTGTTATTGTTGTAGAATGATAGGAAATTTCTATAATTTATATTCTAGAGGTAAAAATTATCAAAGGGAACATGATTAGAAAATGTATCCAAACTGAGTTCAATATTCCTTGAATGATTTTGAGGGTAACTACTTATACTATGGAGAATTTTGTAACATGGCTAGATATTTTTCATTAATAATGTACTGTAATGTGCCGAAGTAGATCTAACATGGTCATAAGTAACATATCAAAGAATCCTCAAGTGAGTTGAAACCAAAAAATCAATATATAGGTCTCTAAGTTGAATTTGGTACAATGTACTCTAATGAAGATCAAGAATATTAGTCCACAATAGGAATGAATTCTATGAAGGGTATCAAAATGAAAAGATCTAAGCAAGAATTGGTTGTAATGATTTCCATGAAAAAATAATATCGTGCTATTTTATAGATCCTTAACAATTGATGAATATCCCATACAACATGAAACAATGATCTTGTTACAGGCATTAAATATTACAAGGAAGGTGTTGTCAAATTTGGAAATGATGAAGGCCTGAATATTATTGGCTTGGGAATATCTAAATTTGGGGGGAAAGTTAGGTGATGTGTTGATGTGTTGGTTTTCAAAGGTATTAGCTACGAATTTCATAGTGGTAGTCAATTGTGTGAATCTATTCATATTATATGAGTCACCGAGAATTTATGTATCATCAATTGAAATGATGGTGCAATTATTCTATAGGTGAATATCATAAAGGGGAATATCTACCTTTTATTAGTGAAAAAGATATATGATTTTTATCCAGAGTGGAAGAAAAAATATCCTGGAAAACATATCTTCGAAATCTATTCCAACCATCCTTATAAGATCTATTAAAATGTGATTCAACTCATGATCTCCCCAATAAATAATACGATCATACTCATATGTGCTATACTTGTCAATAGAGGAAGATTATTATAAATATATAAAAGGAAAAGTCAAAAAGTCAAAAAAAAAGTTCTTTAATTGGAGGATAAATATGTGTGTGGACATATCTCACCAAGATCTATTGACTGGAAGAGGTATTATGTTATTTTCATTTATTATTTCAGTTGGATGAAATAGATATTTTTCATATCCCACAAGTATGGTATGTATTGTTTTATAAAATAATATCGAATGGAATTTGAAAGGATTCTTGAACAGAAGATTCTAATGTTTCCTACTAATAATTGAATGATATTTAAAAAAAAAGTATTGAGGAATATTATCTTGGGAAAAAATGGATTTGGAATTAATTTTTGGTAGTGAGAAATCCTAAATAAAATGGAATGGTTGAGAGGATAAAATAGATCATAAAAAAACATGTCCAGAACAATGCTTATTGAAAATGTCCTGCCATGGGAATTATAGAAGGAAGAAATCTTGACATTGGTCTACATATCTAATAGGTATTTTTGCGTCCAAGAGAAGAAAAAGATACCTTACGATCTATGTTATGGAAATAATACAACATTGAAATACTTTAAAATCTTTTAAAGTAAGTGTTTTATTCTCAATAATGAGAAACACATGAAATTTGAATCTCATAGAGATAATGTAATATTCCTTGGATATTTAGGACATTAAAAGTATATAAATTATTCAAAAAAGGTCTGGAAAAGTAGTTGAAATAAATTATGTCACTATAGTATATAATGAATAAAATATTACACTAAACACTGAACGGTCACCTAATGTCTGTGATTGGGAGGTAATTAGCTTAGTGGGATTAAAATTCATATATACAGATTCAGAAGAAGCTAATGATGATGAGTAGGGGGAATTAAAATCGGAATTTTCATGGAAGAGAAAGAGTTGATATTAAATTGATAGTCAATACATCATTGGTGATCATGAAATTCTAGTTCAAACATAGATAATGAAGTATAGATAGTAGTAATCCTTCCTATCTCAAATAGAGAATAAATATTTTAAGTAACTAGTTGGAGATGAAAACTAGGTTTAGGATATGAGTAAAGAGATTGAATAATTTGAGAATAATTACACATGGGAGATTGTTTCATGAATATAATGTAATAATTTCATCGGTACAAAATGGGTCTTCCATAATAAACTAAATAAATATGGATAGGTAATTTAAAAAAAATCATGACTAGTGTACAATAGATACTCCTAGATTGATGGAATCGATATTGATGAGACATTTTCAACTATTTTAAGACAAGAAACTACTCATCTATTCTAATATGTAACAGTGCAATGGAAGCTAAAAAATTCGATATAGACATCAAGTCATCATTTCTGAATATGGTTCTTTAATAAAATTTATATATCAACCAGTCATATGGGTTTCTTGACCATGAAGTTGAAAAAAATAGTTTTTTGGCTGAATTTGGCCTTATATGGATTAAAGAAAACACCAAGAGTGGTATTCATGAATTCATCAGAATTTAAGGAAACTATGTTTTTAGTGTGGTGGAGTTGATTAAAATATCTATATAAACAATGATAGTAATCAAGGGATGATGTTTCTGGTTTTTTCTGATGAAATAATATTTGGGGTATTATATTAATCCCTATGAAATTATTTCATATAATTCATGTAAATTGAGTCAAAAATGTCAATGACTAGTGAACTGACCTTTTTCCTAGGTTACAGGTAACACACTGATGGAATGAAACAATAATATCTCAGTCCAAATATGAAAAAATGGTTTTGAGAAAATTTGGAATAGATAATACCAAGTAAATTAATACTCCAATGGATACTTGGATGAAACTATTATGATAAAATAAAGGCAAAGTGGTTAATGTAATGGAATATAGGAAGATTATTGGCAGTCTATTTCACTTAATAGTAACACACCCTAATATTGTTTTCTCCACCTTCCATGAAACATGGTATCAAAGAAATCCCAAATAAATCCAATTACCTAAATTAAAAAAAATACTTCCCTATATTAAGGGAATGATGAATTTTGGTTTATTGTATATTTAAAAATCTCATCAAGAGTTATTAGGATATAAAGATGCATATTGGGTCATTTCAGCAGATGAATGAAAATATACTTCAATCGGTGCATTATATATGGCCAAAGTGTGTATTTATTGGCTAATAAAGGAACAATATTTCATTTCATTGAGCAATGAAAAATTTAAATATATTACAGCTACCCAATCTTTCATGTAGACTATGTAGATAAAGAAGAATCTTGATGATATAGGATTCAAAGGGAAACCTCCAATCAAAATCCATTCCTATAATTCAATTGATATAGATATTATCATAAATCCAATCCATCGACCACAAACAAATAACATTTAAATAAATTATCATTTTATTAAGGAGAAGTAGGATCATGGGTTATTGAATTTGAGTATGTTCCTACAGAACTATAGGTTGTAAAAATTCAAACAAAGGCCAAACCCAAAGAGGTATTTGAGTAGCATCAACTGGATATTGGAGTTTAGTTGACTCCCCACACATGGAAAATATTGGATGTGGGACCCCTCTCCCTGAGGTATAGTTTGTTTTCCTTTATGTGATGATATATATTCTTTATGATCTTGTATCCTCTATACAGTGACTAATGGGTTCATTGAGAAAGGGTGAGGAAATATATGGATTAGAATAGATAGGGGAGAATCCGATTTGGGGAGCTACGAAGTATGATTATTTTTAATTCTGATGATTCTGAAGTAGTTATTTTAATGAAGATAAATCACTAGTGGTTCATGATGCTTTAATTTCACAATATATTGATGATAAATTGTGTATTATTGTGTGACATGTTATATGTTACAATTGGTATTGAGAAAGGGTGACTAAGTGGTATCAATAATGAAGTGATTCATTGATGAAATTTTCATGCTAAATTTGTTTCTCACACCAATAATGGATCATGTGAGATTATATTATGTATTGAGTAGATCTTTAATCACTATCTATAATTGAAAGAAGCAAATAATATGGAAGTGTGAAACTTGTTTTCAACACATTTGAATAAAAATATTTAAACTGGTATCAAAATATGGAATGTTTATAGCATGATTTTTTATTAGGTTTGTTGATAAATATTGATAATAATTCAAGATATATGCATGAAGACACTGGATGTGGTATAAAATGTTTTATATACAAGGTGGAATTGGTTCCCAATTTTATCCAAAATTTTGGGTCTAGAAAATTGGGGGAAGGAAAAAAGTATTTTTGACAATGGTTTTTCACATAAATGAGAAATTTTAAAAAAAAAGTGAAGTTGTTTCACAATTTTGTCTATGAGTGAAGATTAGGGGATATTGAATCAAAATACTAAAAAGATATTTTTTTCATGTATGTTCTGAAAATTCATTAAAGTCAGAGATGTGGGACATAGGAAGATTTTCACTTTCCCATGAAATACTGATGTAGTTGTGTGATGGTGGTGAGTTGTGTGCTAAAGGAAATTTCAAACCATTCAAGTTCAACTCCTAAGTAAATTTTCATGCATTTTCAAAGGCACGTAAGTTAGTTTTGTGAAGGTTTTTTTACAACTATAAATAAATGGATACTATTCTCATTGAATTTTATCTACCCTTAGAGAATACCAGGTCTCTGAATAACGTAAGAGTTGTGTGAATATGTTTACTGTGAAAAGCACTGACACAAATATCAGTTTCATATAGAAAAAATAATTGCATCTATAAGAACATGGGAGTTCCATAACAGTCCAATTGTTTTGTGAAATTTGAGAGCTTCATAATAAACTCAACAGTTTCAATAAATCTTAATCTTTTAAAGAAAACATAAATGTTTCATAAAGTTTGTAGAGTTGCATGTAATTCCTGAAAAGGTTACATGAAAAATAAATTTTTGTGAACCTATAAATATTTTCCCTAAATTTGTATAGTAAAGAGGAATTCATAAAGTGGGTGAAATTATAGTTTGATGATTCAATAAATGATGTGTAAATAATATTGATTCAAGTGATCAAATTAAGAACCTTCTGATTGAGTAGTGAGTACACTTCAGCTGTGAGAGCTATGTGCTTTCAAATTGTGATTGGTCAAAAACTAGGAGGGACAGTGTGTCCGATTCCAACTTTTCAACATTAGTGTGATTTAGTGGATTTTGTACATTGTCACGTTTTCTTTGTATAATCCTCAGACATATCCCAGTGTGGGTGAACCAAGTAAAATTTTTATGTCCCATGCATGCTTTGATTTTTTATCATATATTTATATAGGAAATGGAGAGATGATAGTTTTTTTTAACAACGAAATAATATATAAAGGGGAAGCTTTTTTGATCTTTTATACATTGATTCTCTCCCTCTTAGGGTATTTAATCTAGTTGGGATAACATGGGAACTCTGAATTTATAATGATTCCATTTGGACTCACTAATGGACTAGTTATCTTTATGGATATAATTTATAGTTCCTTTAGGTAATACCTTTAAAAAATTGAATTGGGATTTATATATAGTAATTTTATCTACTCCAAAATCAAGGAGGAACATGAAGATCATTTTAATATTTCCCATAAGGCCTGTCAAAGTGGAATTTTTTATATGAAGTATAGTAAATGTGTGTTTTAGTTGGTTAATGTAACATTGTTGGGAATGTTTTCACTAGATAAAGAATATCTATAGATCCTTTGATGACTAAGGAAATTTGAGGATGTCTCTGACCAACATCTATGATAGAAATCCATAGTTTCCATCAATTAGCAAGAGACTGTCATCTATTTTTTATAAAATTATCATGAATTTCAATCCCAATAAACAAGATAACATAGAAGGGTTTGAATTTTTTCAATATTAATGAATGAAAGGAGGTATTTAAAGAGTTAAATAAGAGGATAATAACTATACCTTGAATTACCCACTAGGTAGGGAGGATTTGTGGTATACAATGATTCTTCTAAAAAAGGATTTTGTTGCATACTCATTCAAGATGAAAAAGTAATATCATATGCCTCATAATAATTATATATTCATTAGCATAACTACCCAAAACATGATCTATAATTAGGTACAGTGATCCTCACATTAAATATTTTTCAATTTTATATTTATAGGGAAAACTATGACATATATAAGAACCATAAAATCTTCAAGTATATATTCAAACATAATGATATTAATATGTGGTAATGAACTTGGTTAGATATAATCATGTATTATGATTGTTAAATCCACTACAATCATGTGGAGGTGAACAAATTGGATGATTCTCTAAATAGAAAAGGATCCCACAAACCTATCCGTGATGATTATTAGTAGGGATCCAATATTCTTTAACATGAAAAGGATGAACATTTGAACCATAAAAGGAACCTCATCCAAAAAAATTCAAATAAATTGTCATCATTCCATTCTTAAGAGGATCAAGGAGTCCTAAAAATATGGTGTGGAGATATAAAGAAAGAAATCAAATTTTCCAGAGTTTGTGTTTTATAAATATTGAGTTATAAGGCCTAGAACCTATATTTGTGTCCAATAAAAACATGAAATGAAAAGGAACTTCTAGATGATGTTTATAGATCATCCTTATCTATTCATACAGGAATCGCTAAAATGAATAAATATATGGTGAAAAAAAAAATTGGTGGGATAACATAAAGGTGGTGATGGTAGAATTTTTATCTTGATGCTTGGTATACCAATAAGTTGAGACTAAATGATAGAAGTCTAACAGTATGATGAAACCCTTTCCCAAACCAAATTTGAAACTGGAAAACATAACCATGTATTTCATCATAGGACTCCTAAAAGAATTTCATAGAAATAATGCCCTATGGGTTATAGTTTACCACCATATAAAGTTAGTGACTTTCATTACTATAAAGAAATATTTATATCTTGAACAACTTTCTAGGATATACATTTGGGAAGTTCTATGACTGCATGGATTACCACTGTAAATTATATCTGATTGAGATCATAGGTTTACCTCAAGGTTTTAGAGAACTTATAAGTAAGAGTTGGTTATAGAGTTGAGTTTCAGTACTTATTTTTACCCTTCAAAGGATGTTTAGTAAGATAGAATAGTTAAAAATCAAGAGGATATATTGAGATAATGTTCAATAGATTTCCAAGGATGGTGTGATGAATAGTATACCCTAGTAGAGTACTCAAATAACAACACTTTCAATTATAGTATCCAAATGGTAATTTATGAGGTACTTTATGGGAAGATATGTCTAACACCAACATGGTATGATGAAGTTGAAGAGTGTAATATTATGGGGCCTAATATTATACAAAATATTATTGATAATTTTCAAGCCATTCATCATCATATGATACCCAAACAAATTATATGGAAAATATATGTCGACAAACATCGAAGAGACCTGGATTTTGAGTTTATAGATTAGGTGTTCCTTAATATATCACAATGTAAGAAATTAAAAAGGTTTGGGAAGAATGGAAATATCAGTCCTAGATACATCATCCCCTTTGGGATCCTTGTTTTAATTATAGTTGTGGCCTATTGACTAGGACTCCCACCAAACATATCCCTAGTACATGATGTGTTCTATGTATTCCACTTTTGGAAGTACATAACAGACCCCTCACAAGTATTGAATCTAGATTTGGTACCCTTGGAAAATTTTATTTCACAAGAGGAGTATCTTTTAAGGATCTTATACCATAGAGAAAATTTTCTACGAATAAATATAACTCGCCTGGTCAAAGTGTTGTGGCGGACCACAAGTTTTAGAAAGTAACATGGGAACCCAAATAGGTGATGAAAGAGAAGTAACTTTAACTATTTTAGTTTATGAAATGATATTTTTAGGGTTAAAGGGTATTAATGTAATGGAAAAAACTTTTATAAATTAAAATCCCTTTTATAATGAATTGATACGTTATTAAGTAATGGGTTTATAGAAAATTCATGCATTAATTTGGTTATTTTTGAACTTTAAAGAATGTATCTAGTCATATTTGAAATAATTATAAATAATATTAAAAATTGATAATAAAGTTAATTTACATTGGTCATTAATATTATTATATTAAGGGTTATTATAATGTCAAATTGACACAGAACATAGAAGTGATGACCTCGGTCGATAAGATCATACACTATGAAGCCAATTTACCATAGATTCTAGTGGAAATGAATTCACTAATATGTTCCCTTTACTAATACCAAGCCAATATCCAACAAGTAAATATTGAGCTAATCTTATTATGAGATAAGTTTAATAATATTTGATCATATACCAAACCATGTTCTCCAAAACACCCGAATAAAGCACCATAATCACACATCTTACCCTTAGGGCACATACAGATGTAATAAGGGGCTATACATCTAGACCTTAGTAATATGAATTTTTATATTTTCATTTTAACAAAATAATCACTGTATTTACCCTATTTTATTATTACTATATAAATGATTATATGATGAGTTTGAAAAAAACAAGATTTTCATATGAATAAAGAAAAATTATATTTTTAGGAAATATATAGTATCAATTAAGACACATTTAGATAAATTTAAAAAAAATTGAAATAAATTTCATTTTAGTGAAATATTATTTTTTTAAAAAATTATATAAATATTATTGATAATATTATTTAACAATGTCAAATGGTATTTTTATAAGGTTCATAATGTTATTACTATCATAAAAACTAGTATTTATCAAGAAATGTGATTTTTATTTAAAACTGAAAATTATCACATTTAGAAAACTATTTTTCCAAAATAAATATTATTTTTTAAATGAAAACATCAAAAATATCCAATGGTTATTTTTTCATAATTTTCATAGATAGTCTAATTTTTTGTAAAAATAAAATATGGTATAAACAAATGGTCTATATTATGACTTCGTAATATTACAAAAGTGATGTAATAGAAGAAATTTAAGGAATTAAAAACAACATATACATTTATCCATTGAAATAATGTGTTTTTATGTTAATTGGTTAATTTTATAAACCCTTAATAAATCCTTGAAAACATATATTATATTTTAATATTTTAAAATCAATTCTTCTTAAACATGACTCACTTCCACATTGTAACATCCTGGCCCAGGATCCACTGAACGGTGCTCCGAGCCGGTTGGTCACAAGCCCTCAAGCACACCTCCCCGTACACTAGAGGGTGCTGACTAGCAGCAAGGGTCTAGTAA
The DNA here is from genome assembly GCA_963277665.1 of Viscum album. Taxonomy (NCBI): domain Eukaryota; kingdom Viridiplantae; phylum Streptophyta; class Magnoliopsida; order Santalales; family Viscaceae; genus Viscum; species Viscum album. The sequence continues at coordinate 236,648,327 of OY728146.1, forward strand.
GTCAGTATTGGGGAGACTATACCCTCTATTAACAGAATAAAATACCAGCAGAAGTAACCAAGCAATAACAGAAATGCATATAAATAAAATAGTACAATGTCACTAGCATAATAAAAGAAAACGGAAATACAATACTCAACCGAAAGGTAAAACATGCTATGACTATGCAAGTGCCAACTGTCTACAATGAAACTGAAGAAAAGACACAACGACTCCCAAAGGGTCCCAAACCATGTCCGACTCCCTCAACCAAGCTCCATCCCTAACTCAGAAATCTTACCAGGGATCTTTCCCTTGTCCTGTCATGCAACAACAAAGTCTATTCGGGTACCGATTAGGCAGCCCGATTAGGGTGTGAGTATGACTCAGTAGGTCACCACCAACAGTGTCAAGAACAATCCAGTCAAAAAGCAGTGTATGTGGTTGCATTAATATTAAAGTAAGGAAATAGGGAAAACAATTATATATATCCAATTAACCTTTCTTTAATACGTTAAACATCTAGGTTCCTGAGAACACCCAAAACACAATGCCTTCTTTGGCCTGTGTAGGATCCTAAACCATTCCCCCTGTTCAATTCATAATTACTATGTCACAATATTAAGTTTATGAATATCCAAATGAAACCATAGTACAAAATAAATGAAAGAGTGCAGAACGTCATGTCTAGCACACATGTGAGTATTTGGAGCATCATTCTCTATCTCACAACCCCATGGGTATTTGGAGCATCAGTCCTTGTCCCATAAAATATCAAATTCATGCAAGTCATTGGTTCTAGAACTCCATGTCTATAACCTCTGTGGGTATTAGGAGTGTCAGTCCATGTCCCACAACCCTTTTTCAAAACAAATATCCAAATTTACATATACAAGCATATTCAAATGTTTAATCATATTTATCCTTCCATCATAACTCCCACCCATATTCAACAAGATCCACAATTCACAAAGAACCGCATAACCAAACCACCAATTAATTATTTATGACACGACATTTATACAACTACATAGGCCTAACAAGATGAGACTGTGGGATTGAATTTAGACCACCTACCTTGATTTATTGATTGAAGCTATCACAACGAAAAACCCCAAAAATCCGAGCGGCACAACGTCGTCGATCAAGTTCTATATCTAAATCCTCAAAACAAAAAATAAGATCAAAGGCATTAAGATCTTTCAAAACTATATCTAGATCAACCATCCTAGATCTATACCTTAACTCATAGGTTTATATCCATGGAAATGATGGAAATCCCCCATGAAAAGATCAAAGAATGATAGAGGAAATAACAGAAGAAACAATCGGATGAAATCTACTTACTCAAAGGATAGAAGATCTTCAATGTGAGCCTTCAATCTAGAGAAAAGGTGTTTGGATCTCCTTGGAATCTCTCCAAGAGGCTTTGGAAACACCTAGAAATTTCCAAGCCTGAGCCAAGGTCGAAAAATAAGGAATTCCCAGAGTTCATGTGGTTTTAAAAAGGATTTTCGGAATTAAAAACTGCGTGTATGGTCTCCTGGACAGTGGCGCATGGTTTGTCAAACCGTGCACAAACCGTGAGGACCTCACTATCTAGAGATGCATGGTCTGCGCGGCTTGGTCGCAAAGTTTGTCAAACCGTGCGTAAACCATGTGTACCTCTCTGTCCAGTTATGCTTGGTTGGAACGGTTTGGTCTCACTATTTGTTAAACCGTGCACAACCCACAACCCTTTTGTTTTACTTAAAAGTTTACACAAATTCACCCCAAGTCACTACTCCAAAATAGAGGTACTCAAAAACATCAAAAGTACCTGAAAACATACCCGAGATTGACTCCAGAAAAGCTCAGGATCTTACATTCTCCCCACCTTATAACAGCTCATCCTCGAGCTGTACTCCTGAAATTATCTGAGATTCCGAGCTAAAAAGATCGGGCCACTGAGTCCGTATATATGTCTCCCTTTCCCATGTCTCTTCTTGCACATGTTCATACTGCCATAAAACACGAACTATCGGTATGGTCTTCCTCTCAATACCTTCTCACTGCGATCCAACACACGTATCAGATTTTCCTCAAAGGACGCATCTATTTCTAGCTCAACATCATCCACATCGATCACATGATAAGGGTCGGGGTGATAGCGTCGTAGTTGTGATACTTGGAAAACATTATGAATAGTACTATATTTCTGTGGAAGAGAAAATTAGTATGCTACCAGCCCGAATCTCTTCATGATATCAAAAGTTCTAACAAACCTCGGTTCCAACTTTCCCTACCTATATATCCTACAGTGACCCAACCTAGGTGACACCCGAAGGAAAACACGATCACCCTCTATAAACTCTAAGATTCATCTCAATCTGTCAGTGTATGACTTCTTCCTAATCTGATCCGTAGCCATACATTTTTGAATCAGATGAACCTACTCTATAGTCTCCTGCACGAGACTTAGTCCCAACAACTCTGACTCACCTGCTTCTATCCAACATAGCGGTGATCTGCAAGGCCTACCATAAAGAGCCTTGTATGGTGCCATCTGTATAGTTGCCTAATAACTGTTGTTATAAGAAAACTCCACTAAAGCTAGGTGCTTCTCCCATGTACCACCGAATTCAAGTACACACGCCCTCAACATATCTTTAAGAACTTTTATAGTACACTCTGACTGTCCATCTATTTGCAGATGGAAAGTCGTACTCAATAAAACCTGTATACCAAGTGCCTTCTGCAAGCCCTTCTAGAAACACGAAGTAAACCATGAATCATGATCTGAAACTATATTTCGTGGCACCCCATGAAATTGAACTATCATCTGTAAATACAGATCTCCTAACTTCTCAACTATAAAAGTTTCCCTTATAGGAAAGAAATGTGCCACCTTTGTCAGTCGATCCACAATGACCCAAAATAGCACCATTCTTCCTAAGTGTTTTTGGAAGACCTGTCACGAATTCCATGGTCACATCATCCCACTTCCATTCTGGAATGGAAAAAGGTCATAGTAAACCTACAGGTTGTTGATTCTCCTCCTTCACCTACTGACAGGTAAATCATCATGTCACAAACCCTGTTATCTCCTTCTTCATGTCTGGCCACCAAAACTTTCATCGCAGATCACGATACATTTTGGTCACACCAGGGTGCATTGCCCACCTTGAGGCATGAAATTCCCGCATGAGCTCCTCTCGCATTCTCGTAGGAACAATACCAGATTCTTCATATAAACGATATCATTCACATCTATCTTCCAGCCTGAAGGTGTCTCCCCACCTTCAAAGTTTTTCCTCAAGGCTAAGAATCCAGTGTCCTCATATTCCTTGTCCCTGATCCATCTCAAAAGTTTAGACTCCACTGTAACTAACACGAGTGCCATTTCCTCCTGTCTCTCCTGAACCACAATGTTCATTTTAGCTAGCAACGACATCATCCTCCACTCGGCACTAGATTCCTAAATAGTATGAGTCTGAGTCTTCCTACTCAAAGCATCAGCCACATCGTTTCCTTTCCCAAGTGTATATACCAGTTCAAAATCAAAAGACTACATATAATCATCCCATCTCCGTAGTCGAAGATTCAAATCGTGCTGATAAAAGATGTACTTCAAGATCTTGTGGTCTGTATAAACTGTAAACCTTTCACCCAGGAGGTAGTGTCGCCAACACTTCAAAGCATAAACCACCGCTGCCAACTCAAGGTCGTGTATTGGGTAATTCCTTTCATGCGTCCTCAGCTGTCGAGACACTTAGGCCACAACTTTATCTCTTTGCATCAATACAGCTCCGAGTCCTATCCCAAAAGCATCACAATACACCATGTACTCTTCAACTGACTCAGGTAGAGCCAAAATTGGTGTGGACGTCAAATGCTTCTTTAACTCTTGAAAAGATGTCTTGCAAGCCTCTAACCATTCAAACTTTACTCCCTTTTTGGTCAACCCCTAAAGTGGTGTTTCCAAATGGAAAAATTCTTGGATAAATCTCTTGTAATATCCATCTAACCCCATAAAGCTTCGGATATTGAAAATATTCTTGAGCTGCTCCCAAGAAACCACTACTTGGACCTTCTTTGGATCTAATAAAACACCATTCTTCGAGATAATTTGTCCCAAGAAGTGTAACTAATAAATCCAAAATTGACACTTAGATATCTTTGCGTATATTTGATGCTCTCTCAGTGTACTCAGGATGATGTCAAGATGTTGGGAATGATCATCATGAGTTTTGGAATACACCAAGATGTCATCCACAAATACCACCACAAATTGATCCAGGTATGGATAGAAGATCCTATTCATCATGTCCATAAAAACTACTGGTGCGTTTGTTAACCCAAATGGAATTACAACAAACTCATAAAGCCCATACCTACTCCTGAAAGCAGTCCTCGGTATATCAGAAGTCTGAACTCTCAACTGATGATACCCCAATCTTAAGTCGATCTTTGAGAAAAAAACAGGCTCCCTTCAACTGGTCAAACAGATCATCAATACGTTGTAGAGGATATCGGTTCTTCACAGTCATCTTGTTCAACCTATGATAATCGACTCAAAAACATAAACTCCCATCAGCCTTCTTTGAAAACAGTACAGGAGATCCCCATGGTGGCGTACTTGGATGAATAAATCCTTTAACCCTCGAGTCTTCCAACTGAGCTTTGAGTTCTTGAAGTTCTAGTGGTTCCATTCTCTATGGTGGAATAGATGTTGGCTCATCTCCTTACATGAGCTCAATAGTAAATTCAACATCTCTCTTAGGTGGCAGCCCTAACAAGTCTTCCAAGAATACATCCTAAAACAAATTAACCACTGGTGGAAGGACATCTTGCCTAACACCTTCGTCATCCAGTAAAAGACTAGAAACTTGGGCTGTGAGCTCTCCCAGTTGCTGAGTAATCGGCCTTGCTCAGCCTACCTGGATATCCCACTCCCCATGGTGAATGTAATGTTCACCCACAGGCGACAAAAATGTCACCCTCCGATGATAATAATCAATGTGGGCTCGGTATGTGACTAACCAATCCATACCCAGGATTAGGTCAAATCCTATCATATCAAGGATGTAGATATCCCACAAGAAACTATATTCCCCAATATCAAGAGAACATCTCATGCACATACAGATGTCTCTAGACTATTCCCCCAAAGGTGTGACTATCGTTATAGCCCCTCTCACAAGATCCACCACCAAACTCAAACCATTAACAAGATTTTTAGATATAAAGGAATGAGAAGAACCGGCATCAAATAAGGCATTAGCTAAAGTAGAAGCCACAAGAATAGTACCTCTCACTGTTGAGGGTCCAGCCTCATTATCCACAAGTGTAGGTTGTACTGCATGCAACTGTGTTGCTCCTCTTCCCTGTGATTCCACCTGACTCCCCTGACCTGTACCACTCTGATGATATGGGCATTGCTGCCCAAGAGCACCACGTCTGTCACCCTTACCATATCGTCTAGTACAACTACAACTTTGGGACTGAAAGGGTGCAGAGGATCCCCTTCCCACACTCTGACTCTGTTTAGCTAATCCATCACCACATGACTCCTTTGGGTTCCTGCAGAACTTCTGGAGATGTCCCATCATACCATAGGGTCTGTATTCAACAGAAGGTCAGGGAAATTGATTACGATAATATCACGGCCTTCCACACAGGTGGAAAAACACTCTGGTAAGGTCTTGTGTAACTGACCCCTCTGTCAAGTTACTCTATCTCCCACCTCCCTGGCTGACATTCTCATAACATCGCTTCTTTCTCTCAAAAGTCGCACCATCTGACCATCCAGAAAAAAACATGTGTCCACCACTAGTAGCCTCCTTTATGTTCCCCTCATAAAGGAGAACCTGATTTACCACTTCCAGAAACTTCTTCATCCTGAAAATATTCACTTGAGACTTAATTTCACATTTAATTCCATCCTGAAATCACCTTGATGAAGTTGCCTCGTCTGATTCCAATGCTGAAGAAAAACATTGTAAGTATGTAAATCATCCAGCATAGTCCATTATAGACATATCCCCTTGAGTTAGCCTCATGAACTCAGCCGCTTTCTCCTGTCTGAGCATATCTGGATATAAGTGCTCAAAGAACTTCTCCTGAAATTCCTTCCACTCCACTGCTTCCAGCTACCCATTCCGAGTCTGGATGTCCCACCAACATTTCTCTTGACCGCACAACATGTAAACTTCCAACTTGACTCTCTTCTCAATAGGTGTCTCCAGGTGGTCAAGTATAGTCTTGGTAGATTCAATCTAGAACTCAGTTTTCTTCAGACCACCCTCTCTAGTAAAAGTCGGCGGGTGCTGCAACTAAAACTCCCTCGTCAGATCAGACATGCTTTTCACAACCTTCCCTGGGTCTCTTTCCATCATTTTCATGAAACGGGTGAAGTTATATAGAAACTTTTCCCCCAATTCTTCAGTTGGTACAATTGGTGCCTCAGGTTCCCCCATTGGAGGACCATTTCTAACTATACCCCCCACTCGTCCTCTTAACAAGCGTCGTGGAGGCATAATTCTACAAGCCAAACATGCAATTTAGAAAACAGTTCATAATGTTACCAAAATTACTCACAACCAAATTATTCATATAACTTCAAAATTATTTCTTTCAATCTCAAAATTAGACACCATTTTCATTTGAATTTCACAAGCAAGGAAAAGAAATAGTTTTAGTTCAACAATATACCCATAATCTGTTTTCCCGTGCATGCCTAACACGATGCATGTCACAATAATCCCGAGTGCCTAGAATGATGCATGTAGAAGATACACTCATTCCATTCTGAGCCACGAATCAATAATCAACAAATTCCAGAAATAATAATCACATCACACAACAAGTGCATCACCCAAGGTGAAATAATATTCAACTGTAATGACAAACAGCAATAAAATCAATCCCACCTTGAGTACTTGAGTTTTCCCCCGTACATGGGTTTGAAACTCCCATGCATGAGATCATTATCAAGACCCGACTTTCCCTAATTCCCTATCTACCTTCCCCAAATAGTAAGACAAAATAAGAAAAAAGAAAAATCTGCCCTTTGATACCACTTTGTAACGTCCCGACCCGGGAGCCATTGAACGGTGCTCCGAGCCGATTAGTCACAAGCCCTCAAGTACGCCTCCCCGTATGCCAGACGGTGCCAACTAGAAGCAGAGGTCTAGTAAGTCATTCTTGGGGAGACTATACCCTCTGTTAATAGAATAAAATATTATCGGAAGTAACCAAGAAATAGCGGAAATTCATATAAATAAAACAGTACAATATCACTAGCATAATAAAAGAAAACAGAAATACAATACTCAACTGAAAGGTAAAACATGCTATGACTATAAAAGTGCCATGTGTCTACAATTAAACTGAATTAAAGACACAACGACTCCCAACGGGTCTCAAACCATGTTCGGCTCCCTCAACCAAGCTCTATCCCCAACTCAGCAATCTAACCAGGGCTCTTGCCCTTGTCCTGTCCTATAACAACAAAGTCTATTCGGGTACCGATCAGGCAGCCCGAGTAGGGTGTGAGTACGACTTAGTAGGTCACCACCAACAGTGTCAAAAAAATCCATTCAAAAAGCAATGTATGCAGTTGCATTAATAATTAAGTAAGGAAATAGGTATAACAATTATATATATCCAGTTAACCTTTCTTTAATACGTTATACATCCAGGTTCCTGAGAACACCCAAAACACAATGCCTTCTTCGGCCCGTGTAGGAGCCTAAACCATTCCCCCTGTTCAATTAATAATTACTATGTCATAATATTAAGTTTATGAATAGCCAAATGAAACCATAGTACAAAATAAATGAAAGAGTGCATAATGTCATGTCTAGCACACATGTGAGTATTTGGAGCATCAGTCCCTGTCTCACAACCCCATGGGTATTTGGAGCATCAGTCCTTGTCCCATAAAATATCAAATTCATGCATGTTATTGGTTCTAGAATACCATGTCTAGAACCTCTATGGGTATTAGGAGTGTCATTACATGTTCCACAACCCTTTTTCAAAACAAATAACCAAATTCACATATACAGCCATATTCAAATGTTTAATCATCTTTATCCTTCCATCATAACTCCCACCCACATTCAACTAGATCCACAATTCACAAAGAACTGCATAACCAAACCACCAATTAATTATTTATGCCAGGACATTTATACAACTGCATATGCCTAACAAGATGAGACTGTGGGATTAGATTTAGACCACCATCCTCAATTTATTGATGGATGTTATCCCAACGAAAAACCCCAAAAATCCGAGTGGAACAATGTCGTCGATCAAGTTCTGGATCTAAATTCTCAAAACCAAAAATAAGATCAAATGCATTAAGATCTTGCAAAACTAGATATAGATCCACTATCCAATATCTATACCTTAACTTGTAGGTTTAGATCCATGGAAACGATGGAAATATCCCATGAAAATATCAAGGAAAGATAGAGGAAATAATGGAAGAAACAACAGGATGAAATCTACTTACCGAAAGGAGAGAGGATCTTCAATCTGATCCTTCAATATAGAGAAAAGGTGTTTGCATCGCCTTGGAATATCTCCAAGAGGATTTGGAAACACCTAGAAATTGCCATGCCCGATCCAAGGTTAGAAAATAAGGAAGTCTGGTAGTTCGGGTGGTTTTAAAAAGGATTTTTAGAATTAAAAACCACATGCACAGTTTCCTGGACAGTGGCGCATGGTTTGTCAAACCGTGCGCAAACCGTGCAGACCTCACTATCTAGAGATGCATGGTCCGCACGGTTTGGTCGCACGGTTTGTCAAACCATGCATAAACCGTGAGTACCTCTCTGTCTAGTTTTTCTTGGTTGGAACGGTTTGGTCGCATGGTTTGTCAAACCATGTGCAAATCATGCACAACCCACTGCCCTTTTGTTTTACTTAAAAGTTCATCCAAACGCACTCCAAGTCACTACTCCAAAACAGAGGTACTCAAAAACAACAAAATTACCTGAAAATGTTCCCGATATTGACTCCAGAAAAGGTTGTGATCTTACACACATCACCAATGGAATTGTTTTGAAATTTTTGGTTCTTATGCTCATAAAATATTTAAAAATAATTCACTTTGGTAGAAACCATGGGGAAAACCATTCGATGGTTTGACATTTGATTATATTACAATATAGAGTCCAAAACCTAATTTAGAAATTAATAAATAATTCCAATCTATTTTTCTATAAATTCCTACCCAAAATCCCACTCCACTTCACTAAAAACCCATTTTCATTATGCTCTTATCTCTCCCCATCTCTATCATCTCTTAATTTTTCCTAAATCTCTTAAGAATCTAATCCCAAGCATTAAGAAGCACCATTTCAAGGTATGTGATTCTCTTCCTCCTCTTATTTATTCAAGTACTTTGTTTGTATTATGCATTTTCTATTTCTATTTTTTCATGTTGGAATATGTTTTTAAACATATCTTTAATTTCCAAATTATTCCCATGTAATGAGATACCACCTTTCTCTATCATTATGAACTTCCATGAAACTTTATGTGCACATGTTATACTGCCAAAATTCTCTTCTGATTCCCCATGAAAAACATTTATATTGTGTGTGCCCATACACATTTAAACTCTAGGTTATTCAACTAGATGTAAATAACCTTAATTTATTAGTAAATCCCTTGTATGTAACCCAAACTATGTAATTATATGATGAAAAGTGATGAAGGATATTATTATGTTGTATTATCTATGTGGAACACTAATTCATGTACAAGATATGAATGTGACGGGTGGGCCTAAAATTATATAGACCTACAATGAATTGGATAATATTTTAACCTCATTAGATACAATATAAGGTTTAAGGAATTTTATCTTAATCAAACTACGTTATGATGTCTGAGTGTTTATCCTTGACTTATGCTTATGATGTCATGTTTTATACTGATATGCCTCTTGACATACATTTATTACCTTCATCATGTAATTATTTGATTATTTCCTTATTGGGATTTACAGATCACACCTTTATTATATAAGTACCCGTGTTATCTCATCTAGTTTTAAAAGAGAGTTGGAATTTTAAAATCATGCTAATGAGTTTGAATATATTTTTTTTTGTATCCCTATTTCATGTTATTTTGTTATGTATTTGATTACCTAAAGGTACAAGGCCTTTAAATCTTTTCGGATTGTATTATGTGTGTCAATATGTAAAAATCATGAATTAAGGTTTATACAAATTTAACGGTAGTCATAAAAATAGTTTAATCATTAATAATTAATGATGAATAAAAAATTTAAAACTTTGTACTACCCAGTTGTGGAATGAAAATTATTTTTCTAGTAAAACTAAAAGTATTTTATAATAATATACTCAGTATAGTGTTTAGAGTAATTAAAACTGAAAACCTTAAGTATTATCAACACATAAGTTATAATATGAGGTAAGATCAATTATATCATATATGTGTATGTTTTTATTCCAACAATAATGCTAAATTAATGTCATATAAATTATATTATGATGTAAGATCTATTATATAATATATATATATATATATATGAAAATAGATTGTTAAGGATAATCCAATAACCAAACATGAATTGATAAAAACATAATGTGAATAAATATAATTAACCTTAAGTTTATATAAGATATTATTTAAATAATCTGATAGAAAATTATAGTCAAGTAATATACTATAATTCTATAAAAGTGATAGAATATTTTTTTCATAGTGGGAATAATATTAACATAGATAATTACAAAGATAGAGATGAACAGGTAGTTGGAAGAGGAACATATTCCACTATATCTTCTTGTAAAATAATTTTTTTGGGACACACACTGCATTAGAATGATAAAACCAAGAGATATGGTTTCATGATTAGCATGCCATGGTGATATTTTATTCAATATGAATAATAAATTTTTTTTCCTATCAAAAATATGTAAATGAAAATAAGTTAAAATTAAAAGTGAATATGAATTAAAAAAATTGATTCAATATACCAAAATAATGTTTTTATTTTTTCAGTTTCTCCATTTGAAGAAATGTCATTGATGGGTATTCAAGAGAAACAATACAAGGGCGGTACATGTACAATGATAATAAGGATTGATTGGTTATTACAAGTTATCATTCATAAATCCATTTGAACTATACATGTCATATAAAATTTCTATCATATTTATATTGGGCATTGGATATCAAAACCACCATTCAAGGAAGGTATCTATAGGACACAACTAGAAATAGTTGGTGACACCATAGAATGATAATAAGTAATGAAAGATATATAAATCCATCTATGGATCATTACAAGTATCATGGTCTTGTAATATTTATTTGGGGTGAATTTTTACATATTTATACTAGTGGATAGTGGGAGCACAATATTTTTATAAAGAAAATATGTTTATCACATATAAGAAACAATTATTAGTCTTATAGTTTTTCATGACTAGGATAAAAGTAGAACTCCAAAGATTGACTTAATGTAGTTTCTAATGTTCTACGAATAATGTATTAGTCTTTTCGATCTGCAGGTTTTATATACCTAGTCGATATACATATATTGACAAAGTATTGAAAACACAAGTTGGAACAATTTTAGGGATAATTCTTACCAATGTCAAATGATATAAATATCTCAAATTTGAAATTTATGTGACATAATGAGTTTAATAGGGAAAATATTATATTATATTATTAAATTTTTGATATATAAAATATTCCATGATATTTACTAAATATGAAATTTCCAAAACCTGAATTATACTAGAAAAATATCAGATAAATCTTTAAGAGATTCATAGGTTGTGGTCAGAACTATCAAATAGTACGTGATAAAGTGCATCTGATATAAACATGGTATTTGGAGATATAAAAACACTAGTTATCAAGGGGAAACAAAGTAGTCTAACTATATATCAATTTAATCTAATATCATAGTTTTTATATACAAATATGAAATATAAGCTAATTAAATCCAAAAGTAGTCATATCTATTTATATTAAGTATGTTGTGTCTTCTAATATATCTAAACAAGTAGAATGAAATATGAAATGATATGTTCTAGTTCTTAGAATCCTAAATTGAAAGTAAAGTATTATCATGATATATATTATGATTATATTATGAAATTAGTACTATCTAATAATTAAACATTATGATTATGTAGATAATGGATTTACTTTCTAATATTATCCCTTGATGGATTTTTACTCAAGAAGGTGAAGTTATAGATAATGTGAAATTATAGATAAAAGAGTATCCATGTTAGAAAATATGGTTGGGCCAGTGAATAAATTCATAACTCATAATAATCATGATCATATCATGTGGGAGTGAATAGGTTTATAGATATAATTTTTAATCCCATGAACGTTGGAGAGTTTCAAAAGTGATTTCCTTAGACAAAAGTTGAACAATTATTTTTGATTACCATAACATGTACACAGAAGGTTATTAATGATTTATTTTTTCCATAATAGTATTAATAATTCTACATCCATTATTTACATGGTAATTTCTATAGAATATGTATCCTATCAATAGGTTGACAAAAACCATCTATAAGGAGAACCATGAGATAAAATTATATAAATCTTAAATAGATGTATTATTGTCAAGATACATCATACTTATGAGACATAGGTGATATCAGACTATAAAATGTTGGGGGATTATAATTAGTGAGACTTCTTATCATAAATTTGTCACTTTGTGATCTCAAGTAGGGGAGATCATGAGTAATGGACCTCAAATATGAACACAACATGTTAAAAATTTCATTGGATGTTCCTATTTGGTAAAATGTGTATTAGGATATTGACATGAGATCATTATCATGGAGTATCATTTGATCATGTACTTTGATGTGATAAATACACCATGAAATTTTTTTATGTATAGGGAACTTGAATTGGTTGCATCATTGGTGGTATGACATTAATTGAATGATTAATACAGAATTTATCACTTTTGATAGGAAGAGATATCTTGATCCAAGTTGAACTGGATGGTGGTTCCCTTATTAAATCCAAGGCCATGGTAGAATAGGGTATGATGGCCTAGAATGGCCATTAAAATAATAAATAATTCATATAATGGTGATCAAACAAATTGTGAATCCCTATTTATGAGACATAATAAGATAAAAATATTATATTAAATAGAGAGTGTTAGTATTAGGTATTTTTAGAAATTAATTATCATTATCCCCTTAGAGGACCTGATTTGTTTCTAGATATCACTCTTGGTCAGTAGTTATGACTCATTGATATTGATATAAGGGCCTACAGGGTCACACAAAAAGTGCATCTACAAGTTAAACCTATTTAGATGAACAAGAGTTTTTGACTAAGTGGGCACCATGTCTACGGGCCGATGAATGTTTGAGTGTGAACAATCACATGTAAAATAATTTATTTATATTATTCAAGTTTATAATAACTAAAATTTAATTCATTTCTTATGGTATTCATAAATAATTTAATTATAAAAATGATTATAAGAAAATATAATTTTTCAAATGAACTTTCTGTGTCAATTTTTCATTATGTAATAATATTAGGAATGATCTGAGTTAATGGTTCATATTTTACCATGTGAAATGTTAAATTGTAACAGGCGAGTGATAAAATATTTATGACATCTATAAAAAGTTTATTTCATTAATAAGTGTGTAGAAAGGTATAAAATGAAAGTTATAATTTTCTAGAGACTAAAGGAATTTTTTTGAATGTATTCTCTAATTATATGCATAAATTTTGGACTCATGAAGTTTTACAACCAATGGTTTTTTATGTATCCCTTTAAAATAAATTTTAGGTATTTGATTGCTTCTTTACTTGCAATCCTGAGTATAAATGAACCATAATATATTATATCCACTATATCCTAGTTAGATTTATGGGTGTGAATAAGAATAACCAAATTATGAAATATATGTATAAATTTTCTTCATAATTAAACTTTAATTATTTAATTTCTCATAAATGATCATTAAATTATATTTAAATTATCTCTGGATCAAAAGACCTATTTTTCAGAAAAAAAAGTATTTTTCTTGGCATTATGAATTTTTATATAAAAATATTTTGTGATAAATATTAAAAAGTTATTTTAATGAAATTTATTTTAAATTTATCAATAATAATTCATAAATTAGTTATTTAATTGTTATTAATGAGTATAAAATCATCTAATGGTAAAAACAGTTAATTTTTAAAAAAATTGTTTTTATTAGTGAAATGCATTTTTATGAAAATAAATCGAATAAATCACTATTAATTAATAATTTTAATGATATGTATAGAATATATATTCAATAAAAAAATTTACATTAATTTAAGAGTTTTTACTATGCAAGGAATTAAAATAAACTCATTTTTACTCTGAAAAAACATTTTTCTAAGAAAATAGTTTCAATTGTGTTTTGCAAATATATTTTAAATTTAATTTCTACCACTTATATAAATTGAATTAGATAAAATTTATTAAAAATTTGGAATCATTATTTAAAAATATTTTAATGATTCTAGTTTCATTTTTTTCATAATTAATAGTAAAAATGGTAATAAATTTTTAGAATGGTTATGGTTTAAAGGGTTTACTAGATGTGTTAAAATAAGATATATAGGTAACTGTTACACATAAAGTTGATTAAATATTATTATTTTATGATTTTTAGACCTTATAATATATTAAATTAATATTATTATCCATTTGGAATCACTTTCAAAGTAAAGTTACTTTATATTATTAAAATATTTTATGTAATTCCATGTGTGCCCCTACACCTCCCTTATTAACAGAAATTAATACCTCTAGCTCATCCAAGAAACACCCAAAAACCATCCTTTTTTTACTATTTCTTGATTTTATATTCTTACCCTAATACCATCCTATAAATTCTTAATGTGTAATTCAAAAGTGGTCTCTCAAAGAAGAGGTAATCATCTTACCTGACTCATCTAAAGTTTATTTTTTAGTGTACTTATTATAAATATGTTATATATATTCTAACATAATAACTATAAGAAAATTATTATACTAGTATTTTATCATGATTATGGGACATCCAATTTCCAAATCCTTTCTATCAAATGTAATGTGAAAGGATCACATGTGTGTTCATGTGGAGTGCCGCCTCCACGTAGTGATATTATTCATTTTCCATCACCAAATCACATTAATGGATATAAAGATGTATTTAATAAATATATATTATATTTATTATATAATTTTTATTATTTAATGATAAAATATTACTCATAATTATTTTCATTAGAAAATGAAAATAACTATCATGCATACGTACAGACTACAATCTCTAGAAATAGTGTAACTTGTTTTTCTATTTATTCCTTTTATGGATGGTTCAAAATAAATATATTATTGATATATATGATATTTATATCATTATTAAAATAATAAATATTAATGAAACAAGATCTATATGCAATAACAATAAGTTTTTAATTGTAATATACAAGAAAAATGAAGAAGTTACCATCTAAAATGTTGTTGATAATTAAAGAGTGTTAGAAAATGGGTCACAAGATGTGATAAGAATTTTTTTTGTTATTATAAGTATTAATATGGTTTTGTGATGAAATTATAATAAATTTAAATTTATTATATTTGAGGTTAAAGTGGTTACGAATAAATCCAGACTTGATTTAAGGGTTTTATCTTACAATTTCACTATTTACTAGGATTCTTTATGATTAAATTTAAAATGGTGATATTATATGATATATATCTCATAAATATCAATTATTTTATTCTTAAATAGTTATTTATGTAGATTAATAATTTTCCTTTCTATAATTTATCAAAAGTCTTAAATAATGTTTATAAGGAAAATTGGATTTGTTTATATATTTGGTTGGGATTGTTTTTCTTCCATGTCTATATTTTATTTAATGATTTTTGAAGAATATTTTTAATTTTGTCAAATGATTAATAAAATTAATTTTTACCCATTTTTTAATTTTAATTCTTTTTAATGTAATCTTCTTATCATTCTATGAATGAGGTACTTTTTACCAAAGGCCTAAACATAAAAAAAAATTAGCATATATCACATGAACTGATTTTCTCAACATCATAAATAATATTTACTACAAAGATAGAAAGACAAATTTCCATGTTTCTTTTAAAATAATTTTTTCCCTAATATTCTAATTTTTATATATTTTAAATAAGTGTTTTCAAAAATGAAAGGTTATTTCTTCAAGAAATGTTCTAGTGATATTTTAAAGTTATTTTCATCTATAAAAACATGATTTTATGTTTCTTATGGTTTACTGGGTATATAATCCAATGATTCCATCTTTATTCATTCTATGGATGGTTTATGAATATGATTATGAAATATTTATGAGTCCATGTTTTCTTTTTCATTGTTTTATTAATCATATAATGATAAATTATTTCATGATCTTGTGGTATACATATGAATGGATTGTGATCATATTATTTGTGGTTCCTTTATATAATTCCAATTAAATGGGTAATAATTAATGTTTTTTATCTTAAAGGGTACATTAGAGGTTATCTTATTCTCTAAAAAGGGTATATGGGAGGTTTTCCCAATCCTAAATAGGGTACACTTGTGGTTAGCCAAAGAACAACATGTGATGAATGTCTTGGTATATATCCTTGTGAAATTATTTCTATGAATATAATTATTCCAATTTCTATACCACTCTCTATGACATGTTCTTTTGATTTTGATATGAACTCATGGTTCATGATTTTTTATTCCTATATGAACCATGATTAGTTATCTTCCTAGACTTATACCCGAATTATGATCTATGAACTTTTGGGTATGATTTTCATATTTTTAAACATTTTTGTATACCATAATTCTCATTTTATGATTATATACGATCTTTGAAAGATATCTCTCGTGTTTACCCTTAATAGGAATTTGATCAGACCCTTTATCATATATCCTTTCCCTGGTATTTGAAGAAATATTTTAAGTAGGGTGTTAATCATAAATGTTCTTTGTGAGAGTAACTTTGTGGGATATATTAAATATCATTCATGAAATAATATGATTATGTATCCAATATTTAATGAAAATTAACTTTTATAGTCATCAGTAATGTTTTACTATTAAATGTGTTTAATATCCATCTTAAATGATTCTATATTTATGTATGTTATGATCATTTCACCTCAATAATAGTGAAATATACCATCATCATGTATTTAGAGAGTGTTTTTATCCTCTCCACCCCTATCTTAAGTAATATAAAGAGAGATCCAGTGAAGAAAAAAGATATAATGATCCCACATCCTTAGAACAAATCTACTCTCTTTATGAAATTAAAAGGAAATCATAAAGAACTTTAATTTCACATGATAAAACCCAAAATTCCTTGAATGAATACTCATGTGTTTTCATGCATATGTGAAAGATCTTTATGACTCCTCACTTGGTGTCTCTGAGCTACAACACACTGATAATGAGTGGATTATATTGGAATTGATGAAAAGTAAATTAATATTTATAGTTTCATTTTATTTTTGTTCCTCATGATTAAATATAATTTTAAAAAATCCCTGAGAGAAGTAATGCATGTATTATTTTATTTTATTCTTTTGTATTATTCTTGAAAAATAAAGTTTTACAGTGCATTTTTTTATGCTTCTACAATGCCCTAGTTTTCTATACAACCAAAACACATGTAAGTGATTCCATGTGGCTTACATCACTAGTATGGTGTGGTTTTCTTTGTTTATCACAATGGTGTGGTCTGTTTTTTCATATGATGTTTGTTTAGCTGAAATGGAATTCTTATTATATAACACTTTAGTGTTGAAACGTTGGTTTGGGAATGGTGATTAGAGTATTCTAGGGATTGGAAACCCTCGTTAGCAACATGGATGTGTATGGTTGTGGGTTTCACCCAACATCCTCAAATAGGGTCACTAATCCCATCATATACTAGGGGTGTGGGATCATCTACATGTGGTTTAGATAGGATCGGTATCCCCCATGCATACTTGGGGCATAGGATAATCTATCAATGGAATAAGCATACCCCCTATCTAAATTTCATAGACAAGGCACATGATCCTCTATAAGACATAGTATCACACCCACTTAGTGGAGTAACAAGATAATCTATTAAAATTATTTTTAGCCTATTGGTATTTGTTGGAATTGGTAATTTGGATACCTGGTCGGTGGTATAGTATTGATAGTCCAAATAGTGTCATACTCTATCTATAAACAAGCATGGTTCATCTGTGATCAGGATCTCCTTTCTAGATTCTGATTATGGTGTGGTAGTTGTAAGTTATAACTGGTAAAGAATTCTTCTTGGCATGTGACCCGATGAAAACCCATGTGTTTCCATTGATATTTAGAATATAAATTTCTATCAACATCCTGATTTGGGGATCTTCGATGTTCTGAGCTCCATTGTTTTCTCATATGGTATTAACATCATGTATTAGAACTGAGATGATTTTAATCTTCCTTTTACCCTTATAAATTCCTATTTTAGAAAATATCTAGATTATTCGTTCTAGTCTTTGTTTTAGTTACACACTCATAATTGGTGTTTTTAATTGATGATTTTATTTGGTTTTTTCTTTTTTTCAAGGAATCCAATTTTTTTGTTTATACTCACCACTTTTTGGGTTTTATGTTCACATGTTTTGTGTTTATACACACACCAAATGGGTTTGGAGATGGTCTCAGTAGACAGGGAACTTATTAGTCTTGTTCAAATATGATTTTTGGAGACACTTGGCTATATATGATAGATAATTTTAGTTTGTGTAAATAGTGGTGATTTTTGAAGATGGATATCAATCTATGAGTATATGTAATTAGGAATTTTATATTGTGTTATATCTAATAGTTTTAGATGTTTTTTGGATGTTTAGTTCGTTTGTATTTACTTGTATGGGGACATTATGTTATCTTTTTGTCACATTCATGTGTTGTATATAACTATGTTTTAATAAATTATTGTACTTAAAATGATGTTAGTTATTTTATGCATTGGTGATATGTGTCTATTATTGGTTTTTATTGGATAATGCATCCAATACCATGTGATATGCCTACACATTGAAAGTCACTAGTCCCTGTCCGGTTGGAGGAGTTCCTAGGGTGGCACACTCAACCTACCGCTATCCTGGGCATCACCCTAGAGGATTATTCCATAAAGTGTTATAGATTAATATATTCTGAACATATTAATTTGGTTGAAGGTGTAAGATACAAAATAAAAATGGCTAAAAGCATACATATATATTTGGAATACTAAAATAAGATAGATATGTAGAATAAATCCCCTTTAAATTAATTTTGTGTCATATTCCTTCTAAAATGAAAAATTTTCATGATCTAGATTATCTAAATTTGTAGGTTCATGCATATTTTGTGTAACTGTGAATTATCTCATATATGTAAAGTAGGATATCGATGAAACTAATAGTTAGGTTCATATTTCTTGTCTGATCTTTGGGATAAAATTTTTTTATGAAACCCTAATAGTTAGGATAACATAGAAATTTATTTCTGATGATTTATTTGATATACTTGGGTAAATATATATCGACTCAACTATCTAAGATTCATATATGATATCAGTTACATGATTTTCTAAGTAGTGGAAAACAATTTTTCAATACATCAAAATAAAATATAAACCACTATATTTCAAGATAATACCTAAATTTGAAATTGGAATGGTAAAATTGTAAATGAATAAAGAATTTAGTCCATTAATGAATCATAGAAACACCACCAACTCATCTGTAGTTGATTAATATCACTAATAAATAACAAAATATATGTATTTTCCTAGGATCTTCAGGGGTTTCATGATTCTTATAATGACTGAGAATGGTCTCCTCTAAAACAAGGTATACATAAATGATAAGTTAAACTCGTAATGTATAGAAAACTTTGGTAGATTTTCTATATAGTGTTTCAAACATATTATTTTGGCATTCATCATAATAGAATATCATTTTTTTTAATCCTTGAGGATTCTCCCCAAGGATCGAAACATTTCATCAATATTTGATAATAATAATAATTATCATGAAAAAAATATTATAACTGCTTATTAATTTTTTTTATATTGATTTAACAGTTGAAATTTTTCATTTAAAACTTTTAAATTTTATATTTTAACATTTAATCAATAAATGGATGCATTATTGAATAATTCTCATACTTCAATGCATATCATAAGTTATGATTAGTATTGAATACAATATTCATATATCTTATTAAATAATATGTCCAAGAGCATTATATAATATGTTTATATAGTAAAATATGAAAAAAAAAATGAATCATAGAATATAACCCATGGATTTTTTAAAAATCTAAACCGATCTATAACTTTTACTAAATCCTCACAGACTTAAATTCAATTTTACCTTATGTCATATCTTATTATAACAAATTTTAAAACCACATCCAATACTCCTTTTTAGATAATCTATTATTCTTTTCACCATTTGTAACATTATACGTAAAAACTTGTAAATAAACATTAAAGATACATTTTGGATATCCTTAAAAACATAATTTTGAGTTACTTTATATGTTTTATAAAAAAATACACACATATATAAAAATCAAAAAGGGTAACTCAATGGTTCTTTGTAGCACTGAAAAACTATGAATTCTATAATACATATTGGTAAGGAAAGAGAATCCACTTGAAAAAAATGAATTTTACCCAATCTATAAAGGTATATATTAGGATCTTAATCAAACACGGGTATCTCTATACCTATGTGCACTATCTATATCATATAAATTATTCGTAATTATATAATAACTTTTCCAATACATTGAGTGACCATGGGTGATAGTGTGTACTAATTTTTAGATCCAACTTATATGGTCTCAATTTTGTATGTATAGACTGACCAAATTGATAAACATATCACATGTCATTTACCTCGATTGATGATCAAATCACATGTCACTAATCCTAATAGACATGTATATCCCATGTAACTTACCTTGGTATGAAAATACACTTCCTTGGTCAATCTCAATTAAGGGATCAGATTTCATACTCATTATACAAGTGGATGAATCTCATCTTCATTAACCCTCAACTGAAGACATGATCAATAACATACCCAAACACCCTTTGAGTAGTTTAACCATGGGTATTTTATAATAAAATTACCAATCTATGATTTTTCTCATTCTTGGTATATTTCTAACTTCTGTTAATTAGGATTCAATATTAAAGATGAAGCTATATAATACCAAATATATAGTGTATTCCACTCCATGTTGTACACATAGTGGGTCATCCAACACCAAAAATTACTTTTGTGCCTTATGAGTGAATTTTTTATCTCTATATGAAACCCAAACCATTCTAATATTTACATGTTATCAAAATATATAACAATACATGTAAAATTTAATAAAATTTGAGGTATAATACTATTCAATTTTTTAACAAAATCATATGTATTATAGTAGTTGGTATATATTAGAGGGGTTGTTGGTATTGGGGTTAAATTTCAGTGGAGTGTTCATAGTGTGGAATGATGTTCTATTTTCGGTAGAAGATCATGTTTTAATAAGAATAGTTGTGGCATGCTAAGATGTTGTGTAATTTTTTTGGATCATGTGGTTGGTGACACCACAACAGTTGGGTTGCACTATGAATACCCATGATAATGTTATATAGTCATGTTCATCATTTTATGGTGTCTACCTAGAATGGGGAATTGCATCATAAATGATGGGTCATGTTATACTGTGACCATAGTTTGGGGTGTTACACAGTCACCTAGGAGGTTACACTATAGTAGTCCCCTACACATTTTTTTAATTTTAAATTAAAAGGACTAAAATGTTAAAATTTACAGAATAGAGTTTTCAACATTTCATCCTCTATGTAACATGAACCACCCCTTTCTCATTAAGTTTTCATCCCCAAAAGTGTGATTTTACTTATTTTTTTATCATATTCAAGTGTTTTCTATCCTAGTCAATCACTAGATGTAATACAAACTTTCATTTTTATTCTATTTTGGGGTTCTCATATTATTTAAACATTCTTAATTGGATATACATATTTAAAGGATTAATGTTTTATTTTTTTTAAATATAATGTTATATGTTGAATCATCTTTCATTATTTAATGAGAGAGTATCAACTAAGTTAATATATGTGATCTTTAAGATTTCCTGATGGGTTTTATGAGTATTCGTATTTGTTTTAATGTGTGGAATTTTTCATGAATGTGTGATTTTCCTAAAAATATACACAATGGTGTTTCCTCATGAATAGTGAGTATAATAACCATAGTGAGATACATAATTGGTTTTTTGGGTGTTTTCCTTTGATGTGGTTGATAATGATAACCATGAACAAAAATTTAAGTACTATAGAAACTAAAATAGAAACCAATAAGTGGTGTCCTTTTTAATTTTATGATTTAATAGACCTTGATAGGTGATTATGGGTTATTTATTTTTAGTAAAATAATTTCTATAGTAGAGAATAACATGGTAGAAGTATTTTATTGGATTGGTAAATAGTAAAAAGGTTGAGTATGGGAAAACCAACCCAGTGTAAAGTGTATAATGGAGTTAGATGTAATTTTAACCCTTGTATGTTGCTTTTATGAGATGTTTAATAGCATATTACATATCTAATTTAATTTAATTCATCATAAAATATACCTTTTATGATATTATCATTTATGATTGGGATATTCTCTTCCAAAATTGAATGGGTTTATGGTTGAGTGTCGTGATAACCTTTATTTTTCATGATATATGGTTGGGTTGAATTCAAACTATATATGTTTCAGTGATTTGGGTTGGGTGCACTACAAACTATTTCCCTATCTCTATATTGGTAGGGTATAATTACATTCATTTTTTTCATGTGATAATGGTTAACTATATTTTAAATCATGGTTTTTCTAGTTATGTGGGTTGTGAGTAATACAAATCATGTTCCCTCAAGTCAAATGGGTTTGGTGTAATTCCAACCTTATCCATTATTGTATTATCGGTTGTCTAAAATTTAAAAAAATGATACTTTAGTTATGTTCATTGGTTTCAATTATATCCTTTTTTATCCTTATTTTTGGTTTGGGTGTAATATCATCCTTGTTCATCCTTCTTATGTGGGTTTGGTATAATTCCAACAATAACTCATCTAGAAATGTGATTTGGATGTAATGCCAACTAGGATTCCTCCGTAAATGTGGACTGAGTTTAATTCCAACTATAGAGAAACTTTTTATGGGAGGAAGGGTGTGATTCCAAATATGATATCATTGTTTTTTTGGTTTGATAAAATTCCAACCCATCATTATTGTGGTTTCTATGTTGGGTGAATTCCAAAAAAAATATGTGAACTCATTTTCGTGGTTTATGGGAAGAGTACATGTTAACCCTTGGTATCATTTTGTGACATATTCATTATAAAATTAAGATATTTTCAAATCATGTATAATATATATCTTGTATATTTTGAAGATACAATGAGTATATATTTATGATGAATTTATTTCCATGTCACATCATACATGCACTTGTATATCTTAATTTATTAATGGGAACTGTTGTTGGTTACCTAAAAAGTTTTAATCAAACCCTATATTAGCTTCTTTTCATATGTGCAGATTTCATGATAAAAAATATAGGATTGGGAAAGGGAAAATTTGTGGATGGTTGAGGTAGAGTTTCATGGTCGAATTTTGGAGATAGGACTAGGAAGGGACTTAGTTTGAGTTTGTAGTTATCTCTATTTTTTATTTTTTATTTTGCCATGATTTAAAATGATCGAAACAAGGGAGATCCAATTTACTTATGTTTCAATTATATAACATTACAATGGTTCATTTTATATGACATGTGTTATGTGATTTCATTATTATTTGATCTTATTTTTAATTTCCAATTTTATGTTATTATATTATAATTATGATTTAATATTGTTTCATCCACTATTATTTATAACTATCTGATATCACCCTTTCAACTATTCAGTATCCACTGAAGTATGGGGAATCACACTTGAGTTTTTGTGCCTCCACTTATTCTATTTCTATTTGGGTAGATCGGGTAATGATGTTACAAAGTGGAATCATAGCCTTAGTTTGATTCATCACACTATTTGTGTAAGGTAGTTAGAGTTAATAAATTAGTAGAACATGGGATGAACCTTTTTCCTAAGAATGGATAATCTACATATAAGGAAATCCAAAGTTACTTGGGATTGTATTGTTGTTCTCAGTTTTAGTCTATTAAGAATTTTAAATCTTTGATAAATATAATGTATTATTTATTATTTAATATTTTAACCTTGGATTGGGGGAACAAGAGGATCTATGTCTATAAATCAACATTGGAATGTAGGCTTCATATAAAATCTTTATGTTTTATTTTTGTTGAGAACATGCTTGTGATATATAGTTTGACCATTTACTGTATCAATAACAACCTATACTAGGTTTCTTTATATAATTTTTTGGTATAATTATACATTATTAGACTCATATTTTGTTTCCAATTAATGTCATTCAACTATTGGTTATGTGGATCCTTATGAATGTGTTTCACCCTTGATATTGGAGAGAATGGGATATATATATATATATATATATATATATATATATATATATATATATATATATACGTGTGTGTGTGTGACCTAATTTTTAGGAGGCATTTTTATTCAACAATGTAATTAGAGTATTTGGATGGTATACTTGTTACTAATTATCTTAAATTGTGAAATAAATAAAATGGTAGTTGTGTTCTGAGCTATGAATTTTGGAATTAGAGAAACATCCCTCTATAGAGAGTTCTGGTGGAGTGCCTAGAATTTAGATATGATAATTCCATACCAATGGTACATCTAATACCACTATTGCATCTTGATTAATTTGGAATGAGAATATTTGAGAGGGTATACATACTATTGTGTAGCATATGGATCATGAGGTTCTATGAGTCGAGCCATCTATTACTGATTTGACTATGGAGTTTTATATGTAACATCCATATATCTTTTGGGGTAGGGTGGCTCATAGGTTTCTAATTTTTGGGTTGTGTATTTAAAAAATATTTTTGAACATGTTGAAACACCCCTTAAGAGGATAGTGTTGCTTATGATTTAGATGTTACAAAGGATAGATAGATACTGATGGGATGTATTAGTATAACCAAACCAATATGTAGGGTTATCTTAGATGGATTTCTAGGTTTATTTTTAAAAGTTATTTATAAAGATGTTAAATACTTACATTATTACTAATTTTATACATCTCCCCCAGAGAGATACATTGGTTATAGATTATATAGAACATTTCATGGATATTATTCATTTTTCTAAGATGTCATCTTGATATAAGGCTACTTGGGTTGGGAATTTTCAGGATGGGTTGAGATATATAAATTTTGTTTTGGTGAACATCCTTTTCTTGAAGTATTTTCTTATGGTAGTGAATTAAGAACTCATATGTGTGATAAAATTGATTAATAGAGGGTATTTAGGGCTATTTTCTTCTTCCCATAGGATCGTTAGTAGGTATTCAAGAAATAGAAAGTGCAAGGACATTGATATTTTAAAGGGAATTTATTTACAAGGTGACCAGAGTCCACCATGTGAAATAGATTTTATTGAGTGCTACCAATATGAATAACCTAGTTATATAGGATCTTATTTGTATTGATATCCATGTAGTGTCAATCCTATTTTAAAATAGAACTCTTGAAACACTTCTATCAAAGTTCTCCACTAATTCTTGGTGGTCCGGGTTCTGGTTAGATGCATGTCCCTGGAGTAGGGCTTAAAACAGTGATCCAAAGTGAAAGTTTGGGTTTCTAAAAGAGTTATAGACTCAGAAAATGTTGTGGTTCACAACATTAGTAGAATTATTCTCATAAATGTAGTTATGGTTCTATATTCCAAGAAAAATTCTCATGCCCTAGATAGTTTCAATGTAAGAAACAATATCATACTGATCATTTCAGGGAGTCACTAATCGTTTATGTTATGATTTTGGGGATATTCACATTAATATCTATTTTTTTCAATTTTGGTGAACCAAACTCATTTATATATAATCATTTAGTTGAGGATTTATTATTAGTATTTGTGTATATATTTGGTTTGAGGATTTTCGATACATCATTTGAGGTAATATATAATGGTATTTGGATGTTCCTTGGGTGAAAAAACACTATCAATGGTTATGAGTATATTCAGGATTTATTCATTTTAAATATGTGAAGTTACAATTTGATAATTAGGATATATTGGTTTATTCAATATTAAAAACACATTTACCACTATCATTAACAAGTATCCTTCATGTCTACTGAGTGGGATTTCTATACTTATTTATAAATATACACCAAATCATATACTATAGTTTTTTTAAGGTCAAAATACCATGATTGTTATTTTATAATGTTTGTTAATTCCAAAAGTTCTAATATATATATCATCTTAATATATGAAACTTTTAAACATAACATAATGATTCATGCTATAATTGTATAGTTCTGGTGTCTTTAAAATCATGGACACATAGACAACAGGTTCATAAGTGAACTACAACATCCCCCACTGGGTTCTTCATAAGCAGAACCCTTCATTTGAATATCATACAAAATAAATTTCTTTATTACCTAGTGAAATAAAAACATAATAAAGGGTGAGATCAAAATCTCAGTAAGGGTAAATCATGGAGATATTAACCTAATATGATTATAGGGTATGAGAACATGAGAATAAAATTTGAAAACCATACCATGCATATCATAGATCATAAACCGGATTCATGGAATAAATCCTGGTATTTCATAATACTTGAATCATAATGGAATTAAAGAACATGAACCATGGAAACATAACATTTTAATAAGACATAGAATTAAAGAATACAAAAAATCATAGAAAATAATTTCCTTAGTATTCAAGGATCATTTCCATGTATATCACAGTGGATTAGGATCACTCCCTAAGACATCATAGTAGACACCATTCACTCCAATATTATCATTGTGGATGAATCCCCATACCAAACTTGGTTTACTTCCCAATACAGTCTTGTTAATATCATGAGATATCAAGCATTACCCAATGCATTGGAGGGATATATAGGTCCCAATAATCACATAATCTATACATTTTTATTCCATAGAAAGAAAAAACATTCATAATATCCAAACCCATGAAAGGAAATGGGATTCATAAATATTTCATCATGGAATAACTCATGGAAATGAAATAGGTTTCATAAGTATCTTGTCATCATAAACATAAACCACCCACAAAAGGAAAAGTATGGTATCATTACATTATATCCCTAGTAAATCATAAGTAACATAAAATGAATCCATATTAGATAAAATTTGATTTTGAAATATCACTTGAACAGTTTATTAAGGCAAACCATATTTACACTTTGAAAAATATTATTTAAAATCTAATAATTTATGAAATATTAAAGAAATATTTTATATGAAAATAAACTTGTAAAATTTTAAAGTATGTTTTAAATCATTGAGTGGTTATGACCATGGAATTTTTTTTTTGATGTCGTGTTTGTTAAAACAATGATTCCTTTTATATTTTCAGTAAAAAATAAAAAGAGAACTTTATAGAAAAAGATAAAAAGATTCATGTTAAACTATTTTTAAAAAATTAAAACATGGGTAAAAATTTCTTTAAACAATTGTTTCAGAATAGGTAAAAAATTAATTTTTTTTAGAAAACATAGACATGGAAAAAAGGATTTTCAACCATAGAGAGAAATAAAATTGGTTTTCCTTACAAAATTTCTGGAAAATTGAGTACAAAAAGAGAGAGAAATTAGTGTAAAAATTTATTTTTATGAAATTAACATAAGAGAATAAAATAAATTAGTTTTTTATATATATAACATAATATTTAATCATTAAAAGTGCATTCATAAACAATTATGATAAACAATGAGATTGTAACTTAAAATCATTACCAGTTTGGTAATGTTTGAATCGTAAGACCCATGAATGAAATAAATTTAGATGGATATCCAAATAATTTTCATAATAATAATCATAGAATACATTCATTATCATAATATACAGTTTAAAAAAGAAATAAGTGTTGAGTATGATATGTGTCCCACAGAAATAATATTGAGATGAAAATCCATTGCCACTTTGGAAACATTTGAATCATAAATCCCATTGAATAAAAACATTCAAATAAACCTTAAATATACTGAAAATATAAATATTAATGATATTACATGTATAATGGTTATCCTATATACAACATAAAATAAATGAGTGGTGAATATTTCATATGTCTCCCAGGAATAAAAGAGAGAGTAGAAATCTTATACCTCACTTCTCAACTATATTTCTCCATATTAAAACCATCTTTTTAATAAATATAGTTTTATTATAAATATTTCATAGAACCATATTCATATATATCATAACATATATTATTTTCATATAACATGTTATCACTTATTTATTAAAAAGTCCCTGTTAAAATCATGTTTCTAGTAATAAGTACTTCATTTTTTTTATGTTTTGGTTTGATAGTTTTGGTGATTTTACATTTATCATGGTTCCATCATCTCTATAATTTTAACCATGATATAAATATAATATATATTCATTATTCATGTATTTAGAGTAATCTATTAAAGTTTTAGGTGGAAAATGAGTTTCACCATTCACAGAGATGGTAGGTCGAACGTACCCATGTACATTGTTTCTATTTTCTCAACATGTGGAATTAATGAAAGTTAAATATTAATTTAAATGAATAAAATAATTTTTATATCATATATATTGTTTAAATTCATTCATTATATTTTTATTACCATCCATGTCAGAATAAAATGAAAAATGTATCGCATCACTTTGTGGAGGTAGTATTCCACACATATGCATGAGCGATATTATTATTTTTCAATAGTTTGGAAGGTATAAAACTAGATGAGATATTATAATTGTTGAATTATAATCATATCATTAATATCATTTTCAAATAATAAAACCATCATTATCCCAGCTATGTTGGGAGTTGTTGAAAAATGAACTACATCGGTTTGTGAGGTAGTAGTTCATCATACACACGATGGATGGTTTATTTTGAAAGTGATGTAAGTAGAGATAGATTTAGTTTAAATCATTAACATAATAAAATATCAAAAAATGGTAGATAATAATTTTATTATATCATCATATTTTATGTATATTTAAAGGTGGTTTAATAAGTAATAAAATAAAAAATTATCGGTTAAGAATGATACCTCTTTTTCATACATGCTCCTTAGGTTAGGACTAATGTAATTCATAAAAGGGGTTTCTAATAAAAATAATGCGTCTAGGATGTGGGTAGGGAAGTGAGTAATGGATTTTTGTAGATTTTTACCGATCCAAAATCCTTTGGAATTGTGGATATCATAGGATCGGGTGGATTTTTTTAAGTTGGGGATAGGAATCACTTGGAATATTTGAAATAAAAATTTTATAACCATCTTTTTCACCCACCCAAAGGCTCTAAAATATCTCATTACGAAAAATTATATGTGATAAGGCCAAATTTTGGCCACCAAATAGGAATTAGACATTTTTTAGGTCATTTTAACCCATATATTTTTAGTTTAACCACTGTAAATGGAAAATCCATCTCCAATATCAATAAGAATGAATAGATTCTAATAGATCAAAATAAACACATAAAAACACATCACTTTATTTTTATTGTGTTTTATAGAAAATTAGTGTTTTAGGTGGTAACCTTTTATGAGTGATTATTGGATTACCGATGTTTCTCAAATGTTTATAGATTGACCATAGGACCATTTGAAATATGTGATTTACATTAAAAACCCAGTTGATGAGGAACTTGGTAATGACTTGGGTTTTGACTCGTAATACTTTATAATATTCCTGAGAAAATTTACGAAGCCGGTCACTGAGTCGTCATGGAAAGCTGGGGGGTTAATTGGTTTAATTTTTTTTAAAACCATTTCCTCTCACCCAAACCTATGGTGAACGAAATAAGGGAGAGGAACGAATATCATATTCTCCCCTTCCTCTCCTCCCATTATCGATGATGAAACTAACATCGAATTGAAGTGATGAAGTTTTGTTGACCCCTATTTTTGATGCAGATCATTAATAGATCATGGAGAAGCATGATTTGCACATCATTCTTCATCCAAAGCATTGGAGTTTTGTAAAAGAGGTAGGTGGATTTGAGTTTTGGTCCTAATCCCATTTTTATGCATTTTTTAAGGTTTTATAGCTTAATAACAATTATTAGAGATCCCTTACGGTATATCTATAGGTTTTGGGGTAAACTAGGGTGAATTAGAGGATTATCGAGGTGATTTTAGATTGGAATCATTGTATACATGGTGTATAGTTTAGTGACACACCCTGTGTAGCTCTTCCTATTTAGAGAATATGAAATTTTGGGACTACACACCATGTTTAGGGGTTACACTCCATGTATTACACTAATTCATGTGAAAATGGGACATGGCTTGGTTTAGCCATGTGAAAAAACATGGTTGTGTACTAACACACAACCAAGATACATGGCAATAGGGTTCGGTACACGTACATGGAAAAACTATATGACCATGTGTCCATTTAGCCTTAACACTCTATTCAGTATGGGATACATGACCTGTAAGGGAAATGGTTGGTCATTTCATGTAGAAGGGGAACATGAACAGGGTACGAGTGATGGGGAACATGGAGTTTACCTCCCCTATATGTAGTGTACCCCTAAATGGGTTTTTAATACATGTAAATAGGATACATGACTGGGTGATCGTCCAGGCTCACACTCCAAGTGTGCCCCGATGCACGTTGTGTACTCATAAGAGATCCTCCTGGGATCTTCCTCCTTTCGTATATTCTTCACTGGGCCTCATATTTAGGCTTTTTAGTAGTATATTCTGAGTGGTTTTACTCATATAACATGATGGTGGACTCTGTTACAATCAATGAGATACAAGGTGACATAAATCGAGCAAGATGCCTATAAAACTATACTGAGCCAATGTTGGAGATCAGCATGGTATCTGTATAGAGACATTGGGACTGGTACTCCCATGATGGAGTAGGGAATGGGTTTCCCTTACCCCTATTCTTAGGTAGATACGGGACTCCCCAAGTTGTGGGCATGGGTTTTTTACCTTTGTGTAGTTTCCTCCGGTGGTGTTACTCCCCTGATGGACTAGGGTGCGGGTTTCCCCATGATGTTTGTGACGATGGAAACTACTCCCCTATTGGACCAGGGTGCGGGTCTTGTATATATGATTTATAGATATAGTGGTTACTCACCTATCATTTTAGGGTGTGGGTACTCTATTCTAGGATTATTCACTCACCTATCGTTCCAGGGCATGGGTCCTCCATACATATAGATCTAATAGAGTCGGTACTCTCGTGTAATGTTAGGGAGCGGGTCATGAAGACTAGGGTTGGTACTCCACATTCGTATCAGGGTGTGGGCTCCCCATAGGGAATGAGATGAAATTGTTGGTACTCCCCTATCCTACCAGGGTGTGGGTCCTTTATCCACTAAGTGGTACTCCCCTACCATGTTAGGGTGAGGGTCCTTGATCCACGGAGTGGTACTCCCCAGTCATATTAGGTTAAGGGTCCTCCATCCTATAAGTAATACTCCCTTGTTGTATTAGGGCATGAGTCCTCACATTCATAGTATTACTCCCCTATCTCTAAGTAGTAGTGAGGAGTGGGTCCTCCATTGGAGTTGGCGGTCCCTCGGCTGTGGGGTACAGTTATGAGTAGTAGACCCCTCCACTTGATGTGAACAATATCTAGATAGGAGTTAGTTCTCCCTTGATGGATTGAGGTGTCATACACTATATAAAGGAGCGATAGAGGTTTCCCTGGTTAGTTAGGAATAGTAGTCCTTCGACTGTGGGGAAGTGGTGAGGTGTGGGTCCCTCCATTCTCTCTTGTTGGAGAGTATGTATGTGGTGAAATGTATGGAGTAGTGCTCCCTCAACTATGTTCAGTGGTGAGGTGTGGGCCTCTTCACTTAGGTTTCATTAGCTTGTGATGGGATTAAGGTAATGACAATAAGAACTCTGGTGCTGGGAACTAGTGATGGACCTAGTAAGATGTTGTCGATGGATCACATTCTTTAATATATACCATTAGGAATAGTAGTGTTTTTCCTGATGGATTGTATCTCTTAGAAGGGTTTGATCTAGGATGGCTGAGCTCATGGAGTGTGTTCTCTTTATTTTATTTTCTACCTTTAGAGCCTAGAGTAGAATTCTTATTACTAGTTGGGAGGTCAGAACCTCACGAGACTTGGTATATTAGATGAGTATATCTAGGTGATTTCTGGGATTCCTTTCTGTGTTGCCACATTTCAGGGTTGACACCCCTTGTAGACCAAGCAAACATGACATGTACAACCAAATATGGTTCGAGATGGTGTTTCTCTCTCAATTATGATTTCTTATGGATAGGTCAAGTGAACTATTATTTTTTTTCTCCCTTATTATTTTGGGGTTTTTGGGGTGCCTATTGAGTATTTTTATACTCATCCCTACACTAGATTTTCCCAAACATGTTTTGTGTCTTTTGTAGACCACATTCCTTTTGAAGGAGTCCAAGGAGGACCCATGTCAGTTTGAGCTTAGTGAGCTAGAAATATTGAGGTGGTTTTTTTAGCTGGGACAAGGATATTCCTGGTATTTGTAGTTGAAAGAAATCCCCTCCTTATAAGCAGTTTGGATGCTTTTACAGTTTTCTTTGGTGGTTGTTCTTTTTCCCAACTATATATTTCAGTACTCTTATTTTACTATGGTTGTGGGACATAGATGTATTCATGCATTATTTGATTTTTTTTCTTATACATTTCATAATTTTTTGATCTTGGACATGTGTGTGTGTGTGTAGGTACCCAGGCATTGCCTTCCATGTGAGTGATATTCCTACATGGAACTAGCCTTTAACCCCTGTCTTATTGGTTTCAGGATTGGGGAGTTACGGCCCATGCCCCGTCAGGTAGGGTCATAAAAGTGTGGTATCAGAGGTGGTCAGTTCCTCTTTGGGACCGTTGTGTCATGATCTTAGTATAGTTTTCATAGCGATAGTGTTAAGATGCTTCGAGTTTAGATATCAGGAAAGAGGTTCTAGTTGTGGTGAAATAGATGATGTATCTATTCACTAGGACTCTGATAACTTGATTTTAAACTCGGTACATTAGGACACTGGTCACTGATAAATAAATGGTAGATGCATCATGTAGGACTAGGTTTTTTGGTTTTTCATGTCCTTCTTGAG
Organism: Viscum album; assembly: GCA_963277665.1. Lineage (NCBI taxonomy): Eukaryota > Viridiplantae > Streptophyta > Magnoliopsida > Santalales > Viscaceae > Viscum > Viscum album. The sequence goes on from OY728146.1 coordinate 236,681,647, forward strand.
TCAGATTCGCAGATATACTATATGACCATGGTACATCTTGATTTTTATTTCAATGTGCCACTAAAATGATATCTAGGCATGATTCTAAAACATTATTGTGATGAAAATATGCCCCGTGATGAGGCTTTTGTGTAGGGCACTGATTCAGAGGTTTTACCTCCATGTGGTCTGCTGGTAGTTTCACCACCTATTGAGTAGCAAGTTTTATTTGAAGTTCATGTTGGGGTGTGCATAGACTAAATGTGCTGCATGAGTTCCAAAGGAAGTGACCTTTGAGGTATCAGGGTGATCCAGACCCCTAGGTAGAGGATGACTGGCATGAGGTAGTCATGAGAGTTTTCTACTTATTGAGGACACTTCTTGATCGGATAGTGGTAATAGCAGTGACCCTTATGGAGGATTCATTTGCGTGATGGTGGAGTTTGGTTATGCAATTTCATGATGAAGCAATGCTTACTTGGTAGGAGTTCGAGTGACTCTTTAGGGATGATTTTTACCCAGCCATGTTGAGATCACTATGTATCTAGGAGCTTCTATAGCTTCAGTTGTGTAGCATGAGAGTGTTGGATTTTTCCGTGAGGTTTATAAACTTGTCGCGATACTCCTTGTATATGGTTTAAGATCCGTTCTTCAGATCATAGACCTTTGTGCATGTCTTTCATTAGGAGATCATGACGCCTGTGATTCTGATGTGCATTCCCACCTATACTAGAGTGGTAGAAATAGTTATGGTGATGGAAAGTTTCCTAGCTGAGGAACATGTGGATGTGACCCATATAAGTTGTCATGAGGATGAGGCATCTAAAGGTGATGGAAGATGATACATGATAGGACCATTGCACAGGAGGCATACCCATACCCAGACATAGGCACGTGGGTTTGTAGTGCAGGAGTAGCGTTAAGGATCATATCAACCACAGGAGAGGTAGTGTCACACTTGTGACGGATGGGGGAATCTCACTAGAGATTTTTTGACCCGTCATTTCACTCAAAGGGAGTTGGCTAATGATCCACCTTGATAGAGATAGCTCTTGGATCAAGGAGTTCTGCAAGGTGGCAGATGAGGCAAAGGAGTTATAAGGGTGGAAGGAGGTGGAAGACAGTTCGGGGTGTTGCCACCACCAACCCCAGATGGCCCCCTCCAGGCTCAGGGAGCTGAAGGATGTGGGAATGGACAGAAACAGGGTGTAGAGGCCTTTTACCCATAATCTATAATGATGAATCTAAGTATTCCCTATTTCCTTTCTACTTTATGAATTAGCAATTTATAGACACTTTTTTGGTTACTCCTTTTCTTTTTACTTCTTGATCGATGTTTATCCTGTGCGACACGGGGCATCTGTAAAACCCCATGTTAGTTGTTGTGATAGAGGTCTCACTAATACCTATTGTGAGTTTGGGAAGACTATTATTTTACATTAGTACACTTGGTTGTTTGGCTTCATCTTTGTACATGACACACTTGAGTAGGATGTGGTTTAGTTTGATGTAGCTTTAAAGTCATGAGGAAGAGAGATGATGTCCCTGCTGAGACACATTTTTTTGTGACATGACCAAAACCCATTGGGTGATTTAGTGTCATCCATAGTGAATAGTATCAAATTAAGGTGGACAAGTTCCTTATAATTGTGTGTATATGGTTAGGTTATGAAATGGATTGTCGGAGTATGTTATGGACTTACCAGTGGAGTTTCTAGTCTCGACCCGTTTAGCTTGGAAGGCCCTGGGAGAGGGAGATCCTTGTTCAGAATCATTCCATAGTTTAAGAGTTAGACCCTACAATGTTTCTAAAGTATGGATTGGTTTCCTACAATCCATACATAGTTGGGATGCCACTAGTGGGTGTGACAGTTTTCTGTTTTGGCGATTTGTATTGCAGCTAGAGGTTTATAGACGAAGGGTCTGGTAAGAACTAGTATTCACTCTTGGGAAGCCATGTTCTATTCCTAAATAACCTCTCTTTCTCAATGTCAACCTTCAATATAAAATTCTTAAGGAGGATATTATACATTCCACCAAAGGGTGTATGTGAACTCTGGGTTTCCATAGTAACTTCATTGGGATTAGCGAGGTGGTGTATTACTAGACTCCATGAATGAAGATGGACTGTGATTCTTGGTTCTTTCCTACCGGTTACAGCTAAGGAGATATATTATCTTTTTTCATGATGTTTTCCTATTAGAATCTAGACATAAGAGTGGTTTGATCTTGGTGGTTCCTCTATGTGTGTGATTGTAAGCAGCACAGGAACACCTGGTGAGTTCGCTAGCAAGGGAGTCCAATGGGGAGCTCAAATTATTCACTTTTTCTTAGGATTTATATTCTTGAGAATGAAAATACCTATGGTGGGGAGAATTTAATGACTTATTTTTTAACCCATAAGACTCTAGGATATTCCATATAATATTTCTGAAGTATGGCACTGAGTCGGCATAGGAATCCGGGTCCTGGGGAGCCTTGACACTATGATATTAAATATATTAAATATATTTTTTAGCACATGTAGTTTATATTTGAATCTAAATAACTTTATTTTGGTGTCTTGGATCATATTTGTAAGACCACAGTTGAGTCTGGAATGTCATGTGTACCCAAAGTGGGACCTAGGGTTGTATGCTCTAGGAGTTTCATTTAGGGTCTATTTTGGTTTCATGGTGTGAAAGGGGGATTAATTGGTGTAATTTTATTTTAATAAATTCATCCCCTAACCCTATGGTGCATGAACCATGGGATAGGAATGAATCTACTCATCTCCCCTTCCTCCCCTCCTTTTGGTGATAATGAAACCGACGTAGAATTGAAGTGAAGAAGTGTCATCGATCCCCATTTTTTATGATGATTATTAATAGATCGAGGAGAAGCATGATTCGGGCATCATTATTCATCTAAATCTTCATCATTTTTCCAACTAGGTAGGAGGATTTTATTTTTGTTCCTGATCCCCTTGTTTACGCATTTTTTTAAGGTTATAGAGACCAATTACGATTTCTAGAGATCCCTTTTAGGTAGATCTGTAGGTTTTGGGGTAAACCATGGTGAATCAAAAGTTTTTGGAGGTGATTCTTGACTAGAATCACCATATACACAATGTGTAGTTCAGTGACACATGACTTGTAGCTCTTCCTATTTGGAGAAGATAAACTTTTGGGAGTACATGTTGTGTATAGGGGTTACACACTATGTAATGCCCTAAATCATGTGACCATGGGACATGGCTTAGGTTATCCCTATGAAAACACATGGATGTGTACTAATAGAAAACCAATATACATGGACATGGGATCTGGTACATGTACATGGAAAAAGTACACAGTTGGTGGCCATTTATCTTAAATAAGTCATGTAGTATGGGATACACATCATGTAAGGGACATGGTTGGTTGGTCCACATAGAAGGGGAACACATCCAGCGGCCAAGTGATGAGTGAAAAAACATATACCTTCTCTATATACAGTGTACCCCTAAATGGTTTTTTAATCCTTTTAATCCGAATACATGACTAGGTGCTCGGGGAGGCTCACATGCCATGTGCCCCCCAGTGCATGCTGTGAAATCCTAAGAGATCCTCTTGGAATCATCCGCTTTTCGTATATTCTTCAATGGGACTTGGATTCAGGCTTGTGATTAGTCTATTATAAGTGTTTTTTCACATATAAATTTATGGTGTCCTCTGTTATGGATAAATAGATACAAAGTAGCGTAAATTGATAAAGATGCTTCTGAAGCTGTACTGGGACGGTGTTAGAGATTGGGGTGGTATGTGTAGAGAGATATTGGGACTGGTACTCCCCTGATGAACTAGGGAAATGGTTTCCCTTACCCTTCTTCTTATGTTGAGATAGGACTCCCCATGTCATGGGTGTGGGTTCATTACCTTTGGGTAGTTTCCTCTGGGGGGTGTTACTCCCCTGATGGACTAGGGTACGGGTTTCCCCATGATATTCATGAAGATGGACAGTACTCCCCTGTTGGACCAGGGAATGGGTCCTCCATATATGACCTATAGATAGAGTGGGTACTCCCCTACTATGTTAGAGTGTAGGTCCTTTATTCCAGGATTCATCACTCCCCTGTTATTCTATGGAACGGGTCCTCTATACGTGTAGTTCTGGTAGAGTCAGTAATCCCTTTAAATGTCAGGGAGTGGGTCCTCAAGCTCAAGGTCGGTACTACCCTATTGTTTTAGGTTGAGGGTTCCCTATAGTGAACAATCTGACATAGTTGGTACACCCCTATCCTACCAGGGTGTGGGCCCTCTAGCCACTGAGTAGTACTCCCATACCAGGTTAGGGTGAAGGTCCTTAATCCATGGATTGGTACTACCCTATCGTATTAGTGAGCGGGTCCTCCATCATCTGAGTAGTACTCCCCTGTTGGATCAGGGCATGGGTCCTCACTTTCAAAGTAGTACTCCCCCATATCCGAGTAGTAGCAGGGAGAGGTTCCTCTATTGGATTTGGATCTCCCTTTGCTATGGGGTATAGTTACGAGGAGTGGGACCCTTAACTTTATGTGAATGATACCTATATAGGAGTTAGTCTTCCCTTGACGGACTGAGGTATGGGCCACTCTATATAGGAGTGACATAGTTTTCACGGGTTATTTAGGGGCAATACTCCCTTGAATATGGGGTAGTGGTGAGGCATGGGTCCCTTTTTCCTCTCCCATTGGATAGGATACACACTGTGCATAGTCTGGAGTAGTGCTCCCTCAACTGTATGTAGTGGTGAGGGGTGGTCCTCTTCACTTGAGTATCTTTAGCTTGTGATGGGTTCAAGGTAAAGAAAAAATTACCTCTGGTGTTGAGCACTAGAGATGGACCTAGTAAGATATTCTCGATGGAACAAGTTATTTTCGATACACCATCAGGAATGTTAGAGTTGTTATCAATGGAGTGCATCTCTTAGATGAGTTTAATCATGTATAGATGATCTCATGGAGTGCGTTCTCTTGGTTTTATGTTCTACCTTTAGAGCCTCAAGTGGAAATCATGTTCTTGGCTATGAGGTCAGAACCTCAGGATACTGGGTGTCAGAGATGAGTATATCTGGGTGATTTCTAGGATTCCTTATAGTGTTTTCATGTTTCAGGTTTGACACCCCTTATCGACCGAGCTGACTTTACATGTACAACAAACGATGTTTCGAGATGGATTTTCTCTCTCGATTGGGGTTCCATATGGAAAAGTTTATCGGACTTTTGCCTTTCAGTTTCTCCATTTTTATTTTGGGGTTTTTGGGGATCCTACTAAGTATTTTAATACTAACCCCTGCATGGGATTTTCCACACATGTTTTGTGTCATGTGAAGATCACAAGACTTTTGATGCAGTCCACGGAGGATATGATGAAGTCAGAGCTTAGTGATCTAGATAGACTAAGGTGTTTATCAAAGTTGGGATGAGGAGTTTTATAGATGTTGCAGTTGACAAAGATCCCCTCCTTCCGAGTAGGTTGAATGATTTTATAGTTCTCTTTGGTGGGTTTTGTTTTTTCCCTACTATTAATTTCAATACTTCTGTTGTACTTTAGTTGTGGGATATAGATTTATGCATGCATTAGTTACCTTTTTTATTCTTTTACATTTCATTATTTTGTGATATTGGGGATGTGTTTGTGCATATAGGTACCTATACAATGCCTCCCATGTTTTTGATATGTCTACTCTATGCTAGTCTCCATCCCCTAGCCTATTGGAGGTGGGATTGGGGAGTTCTATTCCGGCCACCATCGGGTCAGGTCATGACAAACTCCCCAGTTTGATTGGGTATATGTAGTATGATATACATAGGTGGATATTCTAGAACCCATATTAAGATGGAATAGTCCTTGAATTTTTTTAGGTTCAGGTGGAGACTGCTTTTTCATTCATATACATGATTTGTTTATGCTTCTTATTCTTGCATGATTTTATTAGTTTGATGAGTTATTCATTTTAAATTTTTTGTGTTTTATTTTTCATGTTTTTTTAGGATGGGTACTATTGTGTTTTGAGTTGTGTTTTAGGTACTGGTGAGCTGGTCTTAGACTTCCTCATTGGAATTATCTTAAAGCTCAAATCTGGTAAGTACATATATGGTTTTTAATCATGTAGTTCATTTATTATGATTTAGATTCTAATCATATTTATAAATTTTATGAAATTTCATTGACATGGGAAGAATGTATCACATTTATGCATGTTTAGGATAAATATTGATGTTATACCCTATATATGTTTCTTTTTTTGGATTAGATTCCATAATTAATGTTTTATAGGTGGTGTAGAATCATCATGAGTTTATGATATTAATTTGAAAGTTAGAAATTTTGTGGTGTCACTTCATATTAATTTTTTTATTGATTTTATTTAATATTGTGGAGAATCATGAAATTTTGATTCACGGGTTTTTGTTAATTGAATTCCATTATTTTTATTAATTTTAATATGATTTTTTATATTTTATTTTACTTGATTGAATTATTATGTGGTTTTTATTTTGAAATATCATAATCTTTCTCCAATGACCATGGGTCCTATTTGGATTCTAATTTTGGGTGTTCCATATTAGTTTTTTTGTAGTCATGGTTTTAGTTTTAGGCATTGAGAGTTATTCTCGATTCGATTCCAGAGCTGATAGAGAGACCAGAAGAAAGATCTCCCTTTTCTAGTGTTCTTACAACACATGGAGAGGTGAGTAGGAGAATAAAATCCTTTCTCTGGTTTGTTTTTTTTTTCTATAATCATAGTCACTACTTAGGGGATGATCAATCCTGAAAGATCGAGGTGTTCTTGTTCTTGAACTTATTGAGTGATGAATCTTGGTTGGAGCACAATTACATAGTGGAGGTAGATCTGGAAAGTAATCCCAAACATAAATAATGAGACAAAATCTGGATAATAGTGGTTGAATTGGAGTAATAGACTTAAATGAAATGATGAAAAGAGGTACTAGTACCATCAATGTGGAGAATCATTAGCAGGTAAGACCAAACCCTAGTCAAGGGGCTTTGATATGATTTTTTTATTGATGGGTCTTTTGAATCTTGTCTTTACTGGACCTTTGGTGCTGGGTTTTTTTTTATAGCAAGTCTATCAACTATACTACTCTCTCTTGTATCTATTTCCCATTTCATAGTGAAACCCATGATTATAGTTCCCCATGAACATATGTAAATGTCAAAGGTAAGAAAATATATACAAGATCGTATAGTGTATAGGGTCACTTCATGAGTTAAATATGAATTATGAGTCCATATAGGTGTTGTTTAATTTGTTTACTAAGAAGGTATCATTATATAAGAACATAAATTGTTTTTATAGATTGTTATACTAATTCATGTGAGTGATGGTTTCTAATGCAGAAAAGATGGAATTGGTTGGGAACTCTTCTTAAAAATATACTATGGCTAGTCCTTTATGAAGTATAGTAGGGGAATCCATCTCATGGAAAAGGTAATGATACATATACCAATGGAAAAATTCCCAAGCATCGGAGAAGTTGTCACCACAGTTCTTAAGGAATTTGTTGTTACCACCCTTTAGTATTTGGTCTTCACATTCTCTCACATCATTCCTAATATACTTTTCATTAGATCCCCTCCACTTATTGAATAATTAATTAGTGGGTGAAAATCCAAATTAGTATAAATGAAAGTCTGCTAGAGTCTTATATCTTAAAAGGAAATATCACCATAAATATTTTTATGATATGTAATAAATAATTTTTCTCAGTAAATTCCATCATTTTTAACCATATCATCCTTCTACATTATTACCATCTAAGGATCCCATGTTCTAATTTTTTTGGTATTGATGTTCATGTTGGGTAGATAATTTTTTATATATTATTTTAGGGTCTTTTGGAATTATATATTGATTTTAATGGAGGATATAGGTGGTTCTAGTGAAGTTTTTAAGATTTGATAGTCTTGTTGGGATTTACATGTTTCTCAAGACACTATGTTTCATTACCAGTGCACTAGGGTGATAACTATTCATTTTTTTAGTGATATATAGATACTTCCTCATTTTTTTATGTTATATAAGACTATTTTAGTCCAACAATCTAGGAACATAAATGATTTTTATGTAAGCTACTAAGGAGGATATAGATTTTTGAATGTTTTAGGGTTGTGTTTTTTCTGTAATTTAGAGGCTATAAGGATGATTTTAAACCATGTAAGTTGAACGAGTTCCATAGTTTGAACCATGGATATTGGAATAATACCATAGATTAAAACCATGGTGATATGTATAGATAGAATAGGTTGTAGTCATAGTTGTAACCATGGTTATAAATATGTGTGGCGGATATTATATCCATAGTTACAAATTGTGGATATATTCCTCTTTCTAGAGTTTTTTACAATAAAAATAGACCTATATACATACCAATAGGATCCATGACCCATTAAACTTTGTCTATTACCTATATCAATGGTTTTAGGGTCTATATCCATGGTTACAAACAATGGATATAGCCGATTTTTCTAGTAGTGAATATTGATCAACTCTATAGTAGATAGAAACAAAGGAGTCCTCTAATGTTAATTCAATTATCTTACATGAGACATAATAACATATTTAGTTGATTTAGTATCTTATAGAGGCCACTTATAGTAGGGTAAAATTATATTAATATCAGAGATGTTAGATTCTAGAGTTTTAAGTGGATAACATGATATTTTTTTAGAGTGGATCCTTAATAGATACATAGGTGGATTCATTGACTGGTATAATATTTACCCATGTATGTGGGGTTATTTTAGGTTTTTAAGTGGGTCATTATAAATAAATATTGATTAAAACATCCTTAGTGATTTTTTATGATTTATGATTTATTCTATATATCATAGATTTAGAGATATAATCCAGATACATCATAAATGATTAACATTAATAATGTTGAGAAAGAGTTTGATATTTCAATTTGAGGAATTTTTTGTTCATATAGTGTACTATAAAAATATGACCTTGTATTAGAATGAAGTATACCATTTACAAATGTATTATTTTCATTAATGTAACTAAGAGGAGACTTCATAGTGAGATGCTGATATGAAAGTTAATTGGCTAGATCATTTCACTAGTGATGCATGGTGATTCATCTCATGGATGATTTTTTATATAGTGGGGAATTTTTAACATGAAATAGATGTTAGGGTATTAAAATTCTTAATATTTTTTGAATATCATGTAGAATTTTTTATTTTTGATATATTCTAGGATTTTATGGATTCATGGGTTTTTGTTTCAGGAGTGGGGTTATTGAAGGATGGATTTTTTTTTCGGGTGTAATGGAAACCATGGTTTCTCATATGAGATAGGTTGGGTGTAATGAAAATATGGTTTGTCTTGTTATGTGGGTTGGTTGTAATTCCCACTAGAATCATTTAATTCAAGTGGATTGGGAGTAATTTCAATCTTGGAAATTCTTTTTATGTAGTTTGGTTGTAATGATAATTATGGATAATTCGGTTATGTTGGTTAGGTTAAATACCATCCTTATCCATCATTGTTTTGTAGGTTGGTTATAATTCCATCCATGAACATCTGTGTTATTTCGGTTGGGGTTAGTTCTTATATAAATTCCTCTTGAAATGTTAATGAGATGTAATTCCAACTATGATTCCTTCTAATATGTGGATTTTGTGTAATTCCCACTATTTCTATACTTCTAATAAGGGATTGGGTCGACTGACCACCATGAAATCAATTATTCATGGGTAGGATGTAATTCCAACCCATTTCTATTATTGTTTTTATGTTGGGTGGATATATAATAGATATCCTTGTGATTGTAAAAGTGGTTTACTAGTCGATGAGATGCTAACCCTTGGTATATTTATGTGACATGGTTAGACTCAACTTTATCACTAATCAAATAACATATGGTTAATCCTAGATGTGTTGTATGAAATTAGGATGTGAAATGTATTTTTTTATGAATTTATTTCCATTTCACATTCTACATGCAGTTTTATATCTTGATTTTTTAGGAACACTAGGATGGTGGCATATTGATTTATAATCACAACATGTATAGGCATCTCATTGTATATGTCGATTTTAGGATCAAGGATATAGTTAAGGGAAAGGTCTCTCCGATCCATGGTTTATCTGGAGTTTTATGACCATATTTGGGGGATAAGACTGAGCAGGTACTTGGGACTAGTTTTTTGTAATCTATATATTTTTGTATTTTTTGGAATATTTTTTACATGATTGACCCACATGTGATCTTTTTTATTCATGATTGACTTTTGTAACATTATTTTGTATCATTTGATATAAAATGTGTTATTTTTCTTCCTAATGGTTGGATCTCAACTATAATATCCTTTTTTATGTTACTATAGTATGATTATGGTTTATTATAATTAATTTCATGCCTCGACCCCATAAGCCTAGAGCTGGGCCATTATTTTAAAACATTTACATGATTACAAGGAATCAAATCCCGAAGGAACGATTGGTTTAGTAGTGTTGGAAAGTATATTACATACTTGAACCTTATATAAAAATTCAAGACATAAAATATATCATAGATAATCCCTTGAGAACACATTTATTCTCCGAGATTAACCCTACATATCATCCATAATACACATCTTGGAATCCTAGGAAGATAAAACATAAGAAAGGGGTGAGATCAAATGAACAGTAAGGTTAAGCATACAATAGAATCTATTATGAAAATAAAATAATAATCCTTAAGGTAATATGTATAACTGAATCACAATACATTTAAACATAATCTTCAACAAAATATAGAAATAATAAATATTACCATATAAGATAATAATAACTAGGGATATTCTACTAGTTGAATAATCACATGGAATATCCATAACTAATATCATAATGAGGGAATGCATAATTCCAAACATATTCACTATCATGATATATCCTCAAGATCTCTACTATTAAGATCTATCCTCATGATATTTTATGTCTTTGTGTAGGAACCAATCTAATTTGGGTCAATATCTATCCTCCTGACAATGTTAAACTATTTAGAAAACGAACGCGAAGGGTTTTTTGACAAATAATTTCATCTCATGAGACCTACCGACACATTAATGAGTTATAGAGGGCCCCACACATCATTGACTAAGTCCAATACATTCCTTATATGAATATAGTGAAACATAAACAAAATAAACATTCATATTAAAACTAGTATACAAAATGTTAATATATTAACCATAAAACATGAATAGTATCAAAATATCACATTCACATACAAATATATCTTAAACCCTTAAATATAAAATGATATATTGTATAGAAAATCAACCTCAATTAAGCATAAAATCCAAAAAATAATGTTTACATAGATGAAAATAATCTATTAAAAACCATTAAAATTTATTTAGAAAAATACCCTTTTATTTGAAATAATTTATTCCAAAGTCTTGCATTTATAAAAGAATAAATTTAAAAATAGATTTTTGAATCAAAGTGACTCACACCACTTTGAAAATTTTTTAAATAATTCAAAAATTAACATTTAAAAATATTCATGTCCTTATAAATAAATCCATAAAATCCATTTTGAAAACATAGACAAGAATGAGAATAATTTATAAGAATAAATATTAGAAACATTTAAAATGATGTCTTAGTTTAATATTACCTTACATTGGACCTTTAAAAGACTCCCTTTGAAAAAAAAATTTATGAAACATGTACATGGATTATAAATATGTCCTAATAAATAGTCACGTATAGACAATCTTGAATAATAATGAGATTGTGAAATTAAAACTTACCTTGGGATTCTATTTGGGTGATCATCTTTAGCATCTTGTATAATGGTTTGAAGAGTGTCAATAACTTATTATAAAACCATAATCTTGTTTATAATATTTTATATAATCTCCTTATAAAATCTTATTACCCATTTTTAACAATCTTTCATTATTTCATTATTTCTTGTACAAATCCCCTAGTTTTCTCATGTATGTTTTGACTTGTTATTTGCTTCTTTTATTACATAGATAATGATTTCATCAGCCCCAGAATGTAAACCATGACTTAATAATCTTATATATTGAGTACATATGTATTTATAATAATCTATAATATTTGGATAAAATAAATTAAATACATTTTTCATGGAGACGGTAGGTCGTAAGTACACATGAACACTACATTCATTTCTTTTTTGTATTGAAATATTGAAAAGTGAATGATAAATATGTATATTATAATATCAGAATAATATCTATGTCATATAGGTTAAATATATTTTCTAAAATTATCCTTAATACATTCCATGTATAGAGTTAATGAATCACATTGCTTTGAGGGGTGGTAGTCCATACTTCCACAAATGATATTATCGTATCTTCACAATATGGAAAGCATGAAGGTATATTTAATATAAAATTTAAAGAATACGAAATAGGTTATAATTTAAATATTAAAATATTATTTAACTAGAAAAATATTTTTAAGACCATCTATAAAGGTGGTAATGTAAAACAATTAAAAACAATATTCAGGTAGTCGACTAACCGTCATAACTTGGACAACAATTTCATTTATTTGAATAAGAGGAGGTGAAAAACGACATGGATATTATATATTAAATTATAAACATAAAACTAATGTATATAAATTATTATATAGGTATCATTCATTGATGGATGAAGGAGGTTAGGATAAATTAGAAATAGAAAATAAATTAAGAGAGGTAATTTGAGAAAATTATCTCTTGAATATTACATCCATGAAAAACCCTTGAGAACCATGGATTTAGAATTTTGGTGAGATAAGAAGCACTTGGACTTGAATAGAGTGAATAAGAGAGGTTTTTTAATATCTTCTAGGATCAATAATCATTTTTAAGTCAAAATGTGGAGGTGAAGGGAGGTATTTATACTTGTGGAGAAGTGGGTTCAAGTGATTAAATTATTGATTATTTTATATTTAAGGCTAACCACATTGAGGTGGAATTAATTTCAATGAAAGATAATTTTAATTAATTTTTTTAGTCTTTTTATGTTCTAGACACATCTCAAATAGACATTAAATATTACAATTTTAGGTATATTAAGATTTTACCTTTTAACGTTAACCCTTATCACAATTTTACCTATATAGTGGTAAATAATTTTTTTACAATGATAAATTTTTTATACCTAAAATTGAAATTGAAATTATAACCTAATTTGTATATTATTATTATAAATATGGGATCCATTTTACCTAATTAAATTCACATGATTGAGAAAATTATATTTTAAATTAATTTTGAAGACAAAACGAAAAAGCAGGTTTTTAATGTGAAATGTTCAGAAGATTAGAATGTTTTTATTTCTAATTTCAATTTAAAATTGATTAAAATGACCTATATTGATTTTATTAATAAAAAAATAATCTAATTATACTTTAAAATAAATTAAAATTATATTCTAAAAATAAAAAAAATTAAATGAAAAAGAATTTTTGAATTGAAATGTAGTATTTTCAATATTCGCTAAAATATGAACTTTATCGGAAAAATACCAAAAATTCAACTAAAGTAAATTTTGATGTCCTAATTCCAATGAAGAAAACTATTTTGTTGAATATAAATTATAAATATATCAAAATAATATTTAAAATGGGTGTTCCATCCAAAGGAAGTAAAATCGTGTTTTTGAAAATTACTTCTTTTATTTGAAAATTTGAATTTTTTCTTATATAATGTCTAGAAAATAAATAAGATGAATTATAAAATTATATGGAATATATAAAATTAAAAAAAAATTAATACTATTCTTAACCTCTAATTTAATAGTTAGGTTATATATTTTATTAATATATTGTTGTTTGGTAAAACTAGGTTTTTCTTGTAAGGCAATACAACTAATTATTGTGTGTAGTGTAATATTAATAAAGTGTTTCATAAATAACAATAAAGAAACTAAATTAAATTTATTCAAAAATGAAAATATTTTAATGTCTTAGGGTGTTACATTCTCCCCTCCTTCAATAAATTTCATCCTCACATTTAAACTCAGGATCAGAAACTAGGGGTTTGAAATTTCAGAACACCTTTATTGAAATACTACATTAGAAAAAGGATTAATGAGACCCCTATAATAAATTAAATTAAGTGAAGTATGAAGTTCACTAGGGATAACACATAAAAGTTTTCCATGTATAAATACATGGACAAAAAATAAAAAATTAACCATCAAGTACTTATGTAGAGTGATAGAGAACATGGTTAGGAGAAAGTTAAAAATCACAAAGATATAAATATATGATGATCTAAGGGACCATTTGATTCATTGAAAAAAGTACTAGGATAACATTTTAGTATTCATGATACTTTCCCTAGAGTTAAATAAATAATTTACTTCATAGACTAAGAACATAAGGAAAAATAGTTACTTGATGAGTAGAGTTTCATCCTCTAATCAATTTCTACCACAAACTATTCATTCTATCCAAAAGATAATAGAATTAAACAATATTTGATTTATCTTAATCGTATAGGGTTCAAAATAAAATTAACTTGTACATCATTTTACATACCATTTAAATATATAAAATTTTGTTACAATTACCATGACATCGCCTAGGCTAGTGGTAGGTGATGCATCTTTGTCGGCCTTCAGTTGCGGGTTCAAGTCTCATGGCCTTGTCGGACGTTACGGGTTTTCGCCTGACCTACAGGTTTTACATTTTCTAAAACTTTATTATTATAACATTATAGAAATAACATTTTTATGTTCATCATGAAATAAATTTTTATTCTCAAACAATAATATCCAATGTTGAACATAATCCATTACAACTTTGAGACTTAACTAGAATACTTCTCTCCAAATTAACAGTCCAATAAGGTCTCTAAATTTCTAAAATAAATATTAATATAAAATTCCCTAAATAACATAATGTATCTATTATTGTAACATATCTAATATTTTAACACAATAAAACCTTAATAAAAATGTTCATGCCTCCCAATACTTAATGAAAAAGTAATGTAGTGAAATCTTTATTTATTTACGTTAATTCATATAACTTGTAAATCATTGATAAAATATTAAAATGACATAAATCTTCAATCCCAACATAAGAAAATTAATCATTCATATTAATTCAAAATAGTATCATAATATTGACTATGATCCATCAGCCTCTTTTGGGGAATATTCATTTGATGCTTGGGGAATTATCTTGCATAGTTCCCCATATACTTATAGTTGAAGCATTGAACATTTAAAAAAATATACCCTTGAAATCATAAGCATGGTGGCCTTTCTCCACAAAATTTAAGTAAACTAATTTTACTTTAAAGCAGGAACTGGGGTGTTTCCTTCCATAATTATCACCTGTGGGAAAATAATTCTTTCATTTTTCCCTTTATCCATATTTTCCCCAGTTTCCCACTGATTATCATGCTTCCCCTGAATCCATAATACTTAGAGTACTCTTTACCTGTTTCGATGTCACTTGATAGTATGTCCTCATATGATGAGAATGCTTGGGGTACTATTTCCCTTTGAAATATTGTCTTATGAACACGAATGATATGATCCTTCTTACTCTTTGGATCAGTAACATTGGTGAGGTTCATGTTACTTATACTAGGATCCATTTCTAAATAATGTAATACACTAGATTAGATCATATCATTATGTATAATCCAACAACAAGGGAAGTTCATAATATAAATTAAAAAAATTATGTGTATCTAGTCTCATAACTACATACATGATTTCTTTGGGATGTTCTTATATACTTATCCTCAATTTATATCTTAGGGTTATTTTCTATAATCTATGTTTTTCTAAGTCTAATTTCCAAGTATTTTTCTAAACTTCCATTCATACCTATTATAACACCCTAACCTCGAAATCCAGGAGCCAATGCATTATTTTAATTCATTTTCATGATTACAAGGAATAAAATCCCAAAGGACCAATCATGTTATAAGTCTTGGAAAATAGATTACATACATGAGTATTACATGAAAATTCAGAACAAAAAATACATCATAGATAATTCCTTGAGAACACATTTATTATCAAGGATTATCCCAGCATATCATTTATAATAAACCTCTTGGAATCATGGGAAGATAAAACATAAGAAAGGGGTACGGTCAAATGCACAGTATGGGTAACCATACATTGAAAGATATTATAAATATATAATCATAAACTTTAAGGCATTATTTATAACTGAAGTACAATCCCTTTAAAGATAATCTTCAGCATAATATGGCAAGAATAAATATTATCATATAAAATAAGCATAATCAGGGATATTCTACTTGTCGAATAATCACATGGAATATCCATAACTAATATCATAATTAGGGAATGCATAATGACAAATGTCTGCACTATGAATAAATATCCTCTTGATATCTACTATCAAGATCTATCCTTGTGATAGTTTAAGTTTGTGGGTAGAAATCCGTATGATTTGGGTAAATATCTATCCTTCTGACAATATTAAGGTTTTTTGGAAAACAAACATAAAGGGTTTTGTGCAAACTAATTTCAACTCATGACACATATTGATGTATCGAGGGGATATAGGGGGTACCTACCATCACTTACTAATCCAAATACATTCCTCATATAAAAATGGTGAAACATAAACAATATAAATATTCATATTAAAACTAGAATGCAAAATATTAATACATTTACCATAAAACATGGATGGTATCAAAATAGAACATGCAAAGTCAAATATATCATAAACCCTTCAATAAAAATATGGTATATTGTATAAAAAATGAACCTCAATTAAGCATAAAATCTAACAAAGGATGTTTACATAGATGAAAATAATCTATTAAAACCCATTAAAATTTCTTGAGAAAGATACCCTTTTTTATTTAAAATAATTTATTCCAAATCCACTCATTTATAAAAGAAAAAATTTAAAATAAAATTTTCAATCAAAGTTTCCCATAACACTTTGAAACACTTTTTAGGAATTAAAAAATTAACCTTTAAAAATATTCATGTCCTTATAAATAAATCCATAAAACCCATTTTGAAAACATGGACAAGAATGAGAAAGATTTAGAAGAATTAATCATAGAAAAATTTAAAACGTTGTCTTAGTGAAATATTCCCTTAAATAATAACCTTAAAATATTCCTTTTGAAAACATTTTTATGAAAAAATTACATTGATGATAAATATGTCCAAATAAATCATTATGTATAAACAATATCAGATAATAATGAGATTGTGAAATTAACCCTTACCTTGAAATTCATTTTTGGTGATCATACTTTAAACTATTTTAAAATGGTTTGAATAGTGTTATTAACTAATTATAGGACCATAATAATGTTTATTATATTTTATATCATCTCCTTATAATATATTATTACCATTCTGTTAACAATATTTCATTATTTCACTATTTTGGGTGTTAATCACCTAATTTTCTTAAGTATGATTTGATTTGTTTTTTGATTATTATTTTATATAAATCATGATTTAATAATATATTTAATGTAAACCATTAATTATTTATATTATATATTTAGTAAATATGTATTTATAAAAATCTATAAAGTTTGGAGATAAGAAATGAAATTCATCGTTCATGGAGACAGTAGGTTGTACGTACAAATGAACGCTACTTTAATGTATTTTTCATATTGAAATATTGAAAATTGAATTATAAATATGTATATTATAATTATAATATAATATCAATGTCTTATATGTTAAAAATAACTATTAAAATTATCCTTAATATCTTTCATGTATAGCGTGAACGAATCACATCTCTTTGAAGGGGAGGTAGTCCACATTTCCACAAACAATGTTATTGTATATCCACAATATGAAAAGAATGAAGGTATGTTTAATATAAACTTTCATAATTTTAAATAGTTTATAATTTACATTATTATCCATTAGGGTGGTAATGGAAAAAAGAACAGTAACAATATTCATAGAGTCGATTAACCGGCATAACTTCGACAAAAATTCCATTTCTTTGAATATGAGGAGGTGAAAAACAAAATGGATATGAGATATTCCATTAAAAACATAAAAATATAGTATATAAATGATTTTGGATTTATCATTCATTTATGGATGAAGGAGGTGAGGATAAAGTAGAAAACGAAAATAAATTAAGAGATGTACTTTGAGAAAATTACCTCTTGAATATAACATCCTTCAAAGAAACGTAAGGACTTTGGATTTGGTCTTTTGGTAAGATCAGAAGAACTTGGACCTTGGGAGAGTGAGGAGGAGAGTTTTTTTTAGATCTTTGAGGAGATAAAAGTTTTTTTGGGTCGAAATGGGGAGGTGAGGGGTTTTATTTATACTTTAGGAGAGGTGGGTACAAATGATTAAATTTTTGATTATTTTATATTTAAGGATAACAACATTGAGGTGGCATTAATTTCAAAGAATTATACTTTTAATTAATGTTTTTAGTATTTTTAGGTTTTTTCCATGCCTCAAACAAAAATTTAATGTTGCAATTTCTAGGTATGTTAAGCTTTTACCATTTAACTTTAACCCATGTCACAATTTTATCTATACAATGGTAAATAATTTTTTTAACTTAGTAACTTTTTTATAACTAAAATTTAAATTGACCTAATAACCTCATTTGGAACTTATTATTTCAAATATGGGATTCATTTTACCTAATTAAATTCACATAATTGGGAAAAATATATTTAAAATTAATTTTGCAGATAAAACAAAAAAGAGGGTTTTTAAAGTGAACCGTTCAAACATTTGAATTGTTTTCATATCTAATTTCAATTTGAAATTGATTCGAATGACCTGTATTGATTTTTTTCATAAAAACTTAATCTAATTATACTTTAAAATTAATTAAAATTATTATCTATAAATATAAATAAATTATATGAAAAATAAGTTTTGAATTGAAATGCATTATTTTTTACTATTCACTAAAATGTGAAATTTATTAGAAAAAAACAAAAAATTCAACCAAAGAATATTTTTATGTCCCACTTCAAAATAAACAAATTTTTTTCAAATATAACTTATAAACATGTTGAAAAATATATTTAAAATGGGTGCACTATTAAAAGGATGTAAAACTGTGTTTTTGAAAAATACTTGTTTTATCTAAAAAAATTGATTTTTTTATATCATATATAATAAATAAATAAGATGAATGTTTACATTTTATGGAATATATAAAATATAAAATGTGTTTATTACTATTCAAAACTAATAATTTGATGAATGTGTGATATATTATATTAAATAATAATATTTTATTAATATATTGTTGTTCGGTAAAACTGGGCCTTGCATGTAATGAAACCAAACTCATTATTACGTAAAAATAAATCATTAAACAAATTTAAATATATTCATAAATAAAAATATTTTAAAAATCTCGGGGTGTTACAGTTACTTTTATTATTTATGGTTATCTAATCCATAATGTATAACCTTCCCATGTTTATTACTGAACCTCGATGCGAGTCTGGTTTTTATAGAGCATGGGGTTATGAAATTGGTTTCATGTTGTGCCACAAGTTTCATTACTATTTTTTTCCAAGATAGAATGTTACACTTCATAATGACTATCGATAAAGGACAACTCAAAGCCTTACATTGATTGTTCAATTATCCTTTCATGTTATCAAAAATATATGTGCAATATAAAAACATTTTGAATGGGGGTATTCATTTTTATATAATATGATATATATTATATATACATAAAATAATTTATGAATATTTGCAAAAACATACATAAGAACTATTCTAATTATATCCCATATGGTATACATAAGATATACCTTATGTTTACTATAATTTTAATGTTTTGTTAAACTCATTGTATCTCAATGTAATTATTTTAAAATATCCATATGACTATGAAATAAATTCTCTCACTAAACACCTATAATAATTTAACTTCTATAAAGATGTATTTTTTGAAAAATTTTGAGATCAATATTCAATATTCTCATATTTAACCTTTTGAACATAATATTCAAACATATTTAATTCACATCAACAAGTTTTATAATGTTAATAACTTCTATTGTTTTAAATTCTTATACCTCATTATATGATCAACATCATCTTTAAATATTTTTTTGTTAATCATTTCCTGAATATAATTTTTAAAAATAAATTATATGTAACTATTTATTTTAAGATCATTTTTTACTGACATATCTTAATATATTTTAGTATTAAATGTTAATTTCCCTTATAATTTGATTATGTTACAACCAAAACATCCCAATAAACCCTAATATTTTGATGAATTATAGTGTTATTTCTTCTTGTCTTCAAATGGATCATGTTATCATGTTTTAAATAATGATATGCACATATCTTGGTCAATAAACATATTAAGTAATAAAAAATATGAATTGTAAATATAGTGAATTAAGAATTTATCTAAGTTCATAGATAAGGGATACTCTAAGGAGAATATGTTTACATTGTGTCAATATACAAGTATATAATAGTGCACACTATATGATATTATAATTTTCTGGAAGGACTCACTAACAATCCAAGGGTCGCTCCCACTTTCTACCTATTTACACTCCTATAAAGAAGAGAAATAAGAAACATTTATAACATTCAGGTCACTCTCACAGAATCTATATAAGGTGATCAACTATAAGTAGTGTGGGTGTATTTATTGTACTTTAACCTTTTTAAATCCATCAATGTGATCAATATAAATCTTTAATATATCTTCTTTCTCTAATAATTCCTAATATAAAATTATCTTGTTATATATTCTCTATTTTATCCATCACTCTCTCTCTCTCTCCCTCTCTATCAAATTAATCAATATTAATATCACCTAAATCAATCCAAATTTTAATTCCATCTATTATCATTTTAATTCATCTATTTTGAATGAAATAAAGTTATAAATAAAATAATATTTAAGTAAAAAATTAAACCTTATTTAATTTTTTTAAATACACATTCACTGTGATATGGTTAGACCCTCCATTGTATGAAAATGTCTAGGTCAACCCAAGACCACCAAAAACCATGAATTATATCTTATTTAAATATTTATTATCTTTTCAATTTTAAATTTCAAAGATGACCATATCAAAACACACTATAGAATAAAAAAACTGAATATGATATAATCACTCTCTTAATGAAATTATTTTCTCTATGGTTTCCTCTATGATGAATTTACCATTCACAATTCATCTAAAAATCCTGATGCTAAAAAAATTCATGTACCCTGGAATAAGAAACAACTAGATTGTGTTTTGATTATTCATGTATAAAGACATCCATAACCTACCATATTCCCATTTGTGTCTCCACATTTCTCACATGATTTTATTTTTTGAGTGTGTACCCTAGACCCCACACTTGTATTTACTTTTATTAACATAACATGTATAAAATATGATATATACATGTGGTTTTTCTGACCACTATAGTAAAATTACTTTTATGTGAATTATATCATTGGAATGTCCTTAGATTACATGTATTATTAAAAGGTTATTATAGTTACTAACTATAATGAGAAATTTGAGGACCATTGTAATAGCTATAAATATATATATCCTATGGTCTATATACATCATATTGAAAAAATAAATTTGTTGTTTGACTAGAAGTTGTAGGGAATCATAAGAATTGAGACTTTATCTGATAAAGTTCTCACTCAGTGATCATAAGTTTATAATATCATGAGGATGGACCTTATTCTAGGAACACCACATGTCAAAAGTTATATTGGTTGTTCCTATCTAGTAAAACCTTTATTTATCTATGATAATGATAATATTTCCATTTATTTTCCTATATATTTCAATGATTTAATCCTAAGAAATTTATCAATTTGATCTGAATTGCACCATTTGTTAATTTTTTGGATGTTTTGAGCTTAAATGTTATAATTTCATAATTATATAATTTTAATAGTTTTATTTCCTTTCTATATACTAAGCATGAAATTTTAAATATTGATCCAAATGGAGGAATGTATTTTTTTAGTATGCCATTTTTTTGGAATTAACCTCTTTAATTGGACAATATGTTAATTCAATCATTATAGGGGCCAAATAAGTCAATAAATGTTGAAAATATTTTTGAATGATAGAATTGAGAACTCCTCATTAAATGAAGAATATATCAATCTATAAGAAACCAAATTAAGTGTTTATATTTGTATAAGAAAACGCCTTCAAAGGCTCACAAGCACATTAAATTTCATTTAGAACTATTCTCATTAAGTAAGTATATTATTGTGTTAAATGGAAAGTAGATGAATTGTATATTCAACCTAAAAAGGATATCTACAGTAATTCAGTTATAACATTTTTTACATATATAAAAAAAGAATTTACTTTTGGATATTTTATTGAAATGAAAAATCCAAAAAACACATAAGAATTAACAATGGTGAGTTTTTGCTTCTAGTGGAAAGAAATTGTGAAAAAATTTGATAGATTTATTATGGAGAAGAAATTTTATGTTCTACATTTTTATATTTTCCTTGTTTTTTAATGGATTCCTCTTCCACATTCTTCTTTGATACCCTAAATATGTAGGGGTAAACATTTTAGTTATTAGGGAAGGGTCAGATTTTTTTAAAGATTGAGGTCTTACACTTTAGGGAATACATATCCTTTTCTCTCTTATATTAACTTGGCTTCAATATTCTTATAGACTTTTTTTATTTTCATTTAATATCATATTTGGTTTTATATTTAATTACTGTTATTTCCTTGGTAAATGATCAATATATTCCTCTATTATGGTATGGTTTATATATAATAGAATAGACCAGGGATTAGATGTGAAGTACTTTTAGATCTTTAGTATCTGTGGGAAAGGTAATGGAATCTTTTGATTGTTTGGGATAAACAAGACCTAATTGGGTTCTTCCTATGTCAATTTTGGGAATTCACTATAACTATTTGATATATAGGAATGATGGTATACTAATATGAAATTTTTGGAATGTTTATTATCACTATAACTATTTAACCAATGGAGTGTGAGGAAAAAATTATGGGATCTCATGTTAATTGTCTTAGTATAGGAGGATTGGATGAGTTGGAACTATGATAGAATTTCATTTTGGAAAACTGAACTAAATTTGATCTCCCTTTCAATATAATTATTTTTAATCACTTTCATTATGAATCTATTTTTAATATTTTGTTTTTTTTTTCTTCTTTTATTAAAATCATTCAATTTTAAAAACTTCCCCTTCTCTAATATAAATTTTTATTTTTTATTTTTTTGAGATCTTCTATGGAGACAGCCTAGGATGGCCACCATAATAAATTTTAAATTAGGAAATAATTTATTTTCATACCCCAAAACTAGAACATGTAAAAACATAGCATCATTTACAGGGTGATGGTGCCCACAATCTAATTTTCAAATTGAATTACTAAAACCACTAACACAAATCCTTACTCTCTAAAAAAGTAAATTAAAAGAACCTTTTTGACTATAATTAGAAAAATTAATTTAATATATGAATTTGATGAATTTTCTTTTATATAATAGTGTGAAACTAAAATTATTCACCCTGAGCTAGTCAACATGGCTATAAATCTCAACCAAACCCTTACAGACCTATATTCACCATAATTCCATGATGAAAATAATCAACTTTTATTCACATAATTCTAAAATTTCATTGAGATGAAACCTAACATGATTAAATTAGTTCCTAAATTTAATTACATGGTAGGATAAGACCCAAACAAACATATTAAAGAGTCCACACATGTCTCCTCAACTTTAAAACTAGGATAAGTTTCTGAGGAGAAGTTAAAGTGCAAGGTATTATCCTTTAATAGATAGAATATAAAAAATAGTGGGTGTACTACTTACAACTAGAATATTTTCATTACATTATGAAATACTAATATGATTCATGGAAATATTCTTCCCTATATATTGAGATACATTCACTAGAAAATAGATCTATAGCATCAGAAAACCATTTATAGATACCCTCTACGAGTACTGGGAAAAAATTAAGAATATATGTTCCTACTATCCACTTCAAAAAATTGAGGATAATCAATTCCAAGATTTATTTTACCAAGTATTACTAGACTCTAACAAAAACCTTTAGGATTCACGAACTAAAAATATTTAATATGAGTGTCACTAGAATAAATTAATGGATTTATTGAGAATATTTCCCAAAAAACGCAATAGTTTAGTACAAGAGGTACTGGAAAAAATAAATATTCATAAGTATAACTTCATATCCATCACCGTTATTACCAAATAATATTTTAGAGATAACTAGTTTTGTGAGATAAATGGCCTTAAAATAAGTGATTGAACAATAATTATTATCCATGGTGTGTGGTTTTTTATCTTCACCTAATCATTTCACTAACATATGTTCTTATGTTTATGGAATTTAATGTTGTGAATAAACCTTTCATCCTTGTAAAATGAAAAAAAAATAAAGTATTTAGATATAATAAAAATGTTCATTATTCAATTGAAAATTAATAAAATCATGCTAGACCCCCTTACAAAAATCAGTTCAAAAACCAACCATCATTCAAACTTCAATTCATAAACCCACTATTATTTAAACAAAAGAAATATTATAACTCTATTACATACAAAAACCACCAACTTTCATGATACCATATGATAAACCATGAAATATTTCAAAACCTCATAATAAATAACAACAAGTGTCTGAGGTTGAGGATATAAAGAATAAAGCTGATAAGTTAGAAAATATGGTGGAATGACTTGTGTAAATTCTATCTAAAAAATATTATAAATACTATCCCAAATAGTTAAAAAACCCAAAGAGAATTTCAGTATAATTACAATAATAAGTTAAAATAAATCCCACCACCATACACTCCTTAGCCTAAAATAAGTCAACATGTATTGAAGGAGAAAAAAAATTTGAATTCTAAACATTCTATGAGAATTAACTGAGAAGAATAAAACAATGAGGAAGAAGAGAAGGATAATCCTAGGAGGGAGAGATAAGAAAAAAATGAAAATAAAAAGTATAATAAAGTATTATCCTCAATATTCCCATCAATGATGATTTAATAAAATAGAATGTAGGATGAGGAAATTTAGAAAGAAATTATGGACAATTTCTAGAATGTGGATATTAATAAACCATGCTTAAAGAACTAGAACAAACATGAAGGTATGATAAATTTTTTAAGAAAGTATTCACATGGAATAGGATACTTCAAATGAATAAGAGTATCATCTTGAGAACAAGTGTCTTGACCCTTATCATAATGTACTTTCCAAAAAATGTCATGATCCAAATAAATTTTTCATTACATGCACCATTGTCCCTTTAACTTTATCTAAATATTGATGTGATCTTGATGCTTTAATTAATGTATTTTCACACTCAATGTATAATTATATATATATATATATGAGACCTAAATCTTACACGAGTAGTTTCCTAGCTCAAAAACATGTTGATGTTTTCCTATCTAATTTATATGTCTTAAAAATAAAATAAGTGGGTTCCCATCGTACACACCCATAATTTTTGTGATACCATTATTAATGGAAGCCATGAACATCTTCAATTTACATGAAGGAATACTTATTATGGATTTTTGAGACAAAACTATTCGGTAAAATATTTTTGACTCTATGAGGCACCATTCAAAAGATCACTCTCTCTTCACCCTATCCCATGAACAAGGTACTAACCCAATTGAAGAATCATGTTTGTTATTTGAATTCTTAGCCATAGTAGATAACATTCCCATTTAAAATGTCACGGAACATGTGTGTTCACAAAAAAATAAATAAATCATAATTAAATTTTGAAATAATATGTATTATCTAATTTCATAAATGATTAATTAATTGATAATGAAGATGATATCATTTATTGTACAAAGGATATTGAAGCTTAAGAAGTGGGGAACATCAATTTAATTCCATCCCTTGAATATCACTAAAATCCATGATTAAAACTCTTCCCAGTAATTTGATATTTTTATACCTCTTGGATGAATTGAAACTACCTGTGATAATTTAAAATAATCTATCTGCAACCCAAGATAAAGCATTTATTGATATTTTGAGAGGTAATTTCATATAAATATGTTGGAGTTTAGGTTATATAATAGTAGTAAAAAAATTACTCATAAATAATTATTCTTGAGGGAGATTATGAACCTATTAGAAATCCCTAAAGGAGGGTAAATCCCACCTTAATGGAGGTTATAAAGAAGAAGATAAAGATGCTCTTATAAGTATGAATTATCTATCTCATTTCAGATTCAAAATGGGTTGGCCCCATCCATATATCTCCCAAGAAAACTTGACTAACAACTTTTAAAAATGAATTAATTAATTAATACCTATAAGAATTAATAATATATGGAGATTGTGTATATAATTTAGGAATTTGAATCATGCCACTTAGAAAAACCTTTTCCCCATCCACCTAATTTACTAGATGTTAGATAGATAAGTAAATAGAACTCAATATTACTTTTTTATGGATTTTATGGTTATTTTTTAGGTACTCGTTTCTCCTATGGATTAGGAGAAGACTACTTTTACATGTCCATTAAGAAATTATTCTTAATGAAGGGTATAGTTTGGAATATTTAATATTCCAATTAAATATCAAATATGCCATGAAATTATATTTTTTTATGATGTTGTAGATTTCATTGTGGTATTATTTGATGATTTTGTAGTTTTTTTTTAAATTATTTTGATCATATTTTGAAAAATATGGAAAATTTAATAAAAATTGAATAGAAAAAGTTTTTTTTCTTAAAATTTTAAAAGTTTCATTTCATGGTTGAGAGAGGAATTATCCTTAGGCTAGTCATATCATGAAAATGAATTTAATTGTATAAATAAAAACGTGAAGTGATAAATTATTTTCCTTACCCAACCCATGTGAATCATGATAGAGCACTATTAGGAAATATATGATTCTATAGGATGTTTTTCAAATATTTATATAAGATTAAAATCATTATCTCAAGAATAATTTTGAAATATGCTATTTTTTATTTCAATTTTGAGAGTATATAATCCTTTGTTGAGTTTAAGAGGAGATTGATTATTCCACTAGTGATGTTGCCACCAAATTGGTAAGAACCACTTGAGATACTTTTTGATTCTTCTAACCAAGCATTTGGAGAATTCATTTCATAGTGGATTTGAGGAAGAGAATTTTTTATTAATACCCCTCAAAGAACTTTCAATGCAGCCAAATTTAATTAAACAACCATAGAAAACGTGTTTTTGGATGTTTTAATTTCTTTATGAAGGATTCGTTAATATCTTCTTGGAACTAAAGTAACTATGTTTTATTTTTATGAATATCTTAGGTAATTGATGGAAAAATATGAATTCAAATCAAGGCTGATGAGATGGATGATAATGTTGATGGAGTTGAACTTTGAAATCAAAGAAAATGAGGGAGAACAGAACTAATTGGATGAACACTTTAGTAGATTATGCAACACTATTGAATTTGAAATTATAGACCAAGAACCACTAAATGAACCCATTCCATGAGATTAGTTGTACAAGATTAAAAGATAAGTTCCTTGGTATACTGACACGGTCAATTATATGGTAACATATTATGTTTGATATCATTTATATTCTCACTAATTTCAAAAATTGAAATTTGAATCTAGATATTAAATTTGGGAAGATATGTTTCTTTCAAAATCTTCCAATGATCAAGTGATAAGATGATATTTATATGAAAGGGAAATTCAATTTTTTTGAGTTTTTTCACAAATTATATTATAGAGGCCACATTGGACCTCAATGGACATCAAGAAGGGTTTTAAAATCTAAAATTTATTTTCCCAAAATTTTTTAAAATTCTCATAAATTTTGAAAATGGTGTGAAAAAATAATAGTTTTCTGAAATATTTCAAAGAGATAATAAATAACACAAAATCCACTTAATTTTTTAATATTTTTAAAGTATGGGGGATATATTTTAAGGTACCTTTCCCAATATAATTTTTAAATTATTATGTCTTTCCTATAGTTGGTTTAATTTCAAAATGGATGGAATCAAAATCCACAAGGACTAATGATGATGGGGGTGTTTGTGATTTTTTAGGGATAGCATATTTTGTCGGTTTGGAGTGACCAGAGTCATCATCAATGATCAAGGGACTCAATTTTTTAATAGGATAATAGAATCTTTATGGATAAAGTAGGGGTTTTATTATAAAACATCAAATACCAATCATCCAAATTCAAATGTACAATCTAATGTTTCCAATAGGAAAATCAATTGAATTTTAGAAAAGACTGTTAAACCCTAGATGACATACTGGAGCTAAAATTTGGAATTTAAATTATAGGTTTATATTTTGGCCTACAAAAAAATGATAGAAATTATCCTATATGGGTTTATTTTTAGAAAAATATATCACTTACCTATGTAATTGGAGCATAAGGTGTCTTTAACTATGAGAGAGATGAGTTTGGATCATAAAAGAGCTATAAAAGTGAGAAGATTATAACTATGAGAGATAGATGAAATATAAAGGGAATCTTTTGAAAATTACAAGATCGATATAGTGAGAATAAGGATAGATCATAAAAATCTAATCCAATCAAAATAATTCATTCCTTGAGACACAATTCTTTTATTCATGTCAAGACTCAAGTTAATTTCAGGATAACTTCATTCAAGATGGGAAGGCCGATTTATAGTTAGCCATGTATATCCTTTCTATGTTGTGTAGATTATGAAGGATATAGAGTATAATCCATTCACTATTAATGGATATAATATGAATAAATTTCATTGGAATATACCATCATATCTAATATATGATATCACACTCCTCAAATATATTTATCAACAAAATCAATTAGGTTGTACCTCTCCTTAAAACATACTCTCTTACTATGATTCAATTGAAAATATGTTCGCATGTTAAATATAATTAAATGCATTGAGGATAATGCGTCCTTTAATTGTATTAGATGGATCCATTATAGTTTATGTTGTTTAAAAATCAATTTTTAAAAACAAATTGTGCATTTTTGAAAAGTATATGTGTTTCTTTTCAATTTTTGTATGTTTTTGAAACTTCTGAGCTCAAATAATTATATTTGACATTTTTTAAATGCATGTAAATGAGTAAACCAAATTATCTCATGAACTTGAAGATAGATGAATTCTATAAATTAATTTTCTTCGTGTTAAAAACTATAATAATTTCATGAAAAGTCCTCTGAAATTTGAATCTCAAGCCACATATAATTTTCCTTCTCTTTAAAAACACATTTTCCTAAGGCTTCTAAATTTTTTTTGACGTATTTACATTCTATATAATGACTGAGGTACTTATAAAATATATTTTTTCAATGTAAAATTAAATATTTAAATTCATATAAATTTTTTAATGAAATAATTTTTATTTATAGAAATTAAGGAATTTATACTAATGGAATAGTAACTTAACATTGATAATAGTAACATGACCATTAAGAGTAGTAATTTGTCCGATATAATAGTAACAACACCCATGAGAGTATAAATAAATTTTTGTATCTTATAAGTGTAATCATGATATACTTATTTCATGGAATAAGTAAATAAATATTTGGGAAACGATAAATTAAATGTTAGTATTTTTAAAGGTCATCAATATTTAATTTCAATTTTTGAATTAATTTAATTATTTAAAGGAAATTATATTTTCATAAAATATATTTATAAATTATTATTTTTTCTTATTATTATTATAAGATAACTTTACAAGACTTTAATTAATTTTTCAAAGTATTATAATATTAGTTATATTTTAAAACATGATTTTTTCAAATAAATTATGATTTTAATTAAAAATTAATTTTACCATTTTTAGAAAATTAATTTTTGAAAAATTGAGTTCATTTTTTAATTCTACATTTCGATAAATGGTTTGGGTGAATTTTTGGTATTTTTCTAAAATACATGAATATTTTGTGAATAGTGAAATATGATAATTTACGAAATAAACTAAATACGTGAATTATTGAGTCATGGATGATGTTATGATGAGGTAATCACCCTTGGTTCCAAATAAAATGCACTAATTACTGTATTTATTCACAATAACCAACACTATTTCTTACCGTGGTAAAAATATTAAAATAATGATTAAAAAAATGGAACCCCCCCCCCCCTCCTCTACTATAAATACCAACCCTCACCCCCTCTTCACCTCACACCTCTAAAGATTTTAGAATTTTCCAAATTCTACCAAATCCCCTTTCCAAGCCTCTTACCCATGTCTAATACCTACTAGTCTCACCAAAATTCCAAAACCTAAGGCCTTAAAAATGTTCTGAAGGAGGATAATTCAAGAGGTAAAAATCTTCTTTCATTTTCTTTTATTTTCTTTTTGATTATTTTTATTTTCATATACTCTATTAACCTCCCCTTATCTAAGAGTAATGAAAACTCTGGTATCTTATATATAGTAGAATATTATCATTCTTTTGGAAAATTCCATCATCATACTTCTTCTCATCTCCCTCCTATTCTAAAAATAAAAACACTATCTGTGGTGTGTCGATTTACCAACATCATGGATGATATGTTTTACATTTACATTAACTCCTTCATATCTGGTCATAAAACCATTTTCATGTTTGAAAAAAAATTAAAATTTTATTATATAAAATATTTTATGTTTCTGGATTAAAATATATTCATTATATTAAATTATATAATGAAACTAGTTTGTCATTTTCCAAGAACATCCCAAATGATCTAAACGAATATCATTATTTTTTTATCTAATGATTTCTCATCATATATGAAAACAAAATTATTTATGGAATCATTTAATATTATGGAAACATATTAATTCAATTTCATTCCAATTTGGATTCTCTTTTCCATTTGTAAAGAAAAACCCTTACAAACCTACCATGGAAATGATGTAATGAACGCACCTGAAACAATGGAAATAACAAAATATTATTAATAAATGGGTGGAATGATGTTATAAAATTATCATATAAGGTGTTTTAAAATGAATATACTTCTATAAAATATTAACAACACTCTTTTAACTATTCTACCATAGGCTTAAACACATTTGAATTAAAATGAAGCCGAGGTAAGGGAATTCTTAACCCAATTTCCATTCTTTTGGTTAACCTTATAATTCATTGATTTTTTCATACTATGATTATTTGTGATATTAATGTTTAATATATTATTTTATATTATGTGTATTTATGGTGAGTATACATATTTCTTTCATTTTATTAATTCTTACTTCAATGATATGGTATATGTAAGGGACTCCTCTTCAAAAATCCTCTTTTAAATTTCTGTTTTTAAAAAACTCAAAAGGAATGTTTTTATGAAAGTATTCATATTTTATGACAATTTTATTGTTCTTAGTATTTTTTTATGATGAAGCTTGGTACCTATATCTCCATTCAGTTCACTGGGTATGTTTATGTTTGAGGTCGTCCTAATGGTTACTTTAAGTGTAATTGTGATGGTTACACCATAAGGTAGTTGTTAGGGTTACAAATCATAAGGAATCCATGATTAATTAAATGTTATGTAAGTAATTCCCCATGTTAACTTTATGGTATTATTTATGTTTTCTATGTCTTGTGTAAATATCATGTTTTCACAATGTAACTATATGATATTGTATGGGTGAGATGTATGTCTTTATGAGAATGATTTCACATGTTTATAAATATTCATGTACTGATAGTTTGTCTCCTTCATTTTATATCCCTAACTGACATGTTTGTGCATATCTAAAGTTTTAAAATTATTTTCATAGGTTTTAAGGATGGGTAATAGAAAAGGATAATCAATTATGAATTTTGTGAAGACATTTCATGAAAATATTTTTTGTTTTTATTAAAAACTATTTATTATGAGAAAATGGATATTGTTTTAGTTTTAACCAGTTTGTATGATTGTGGGTTGATATTTATAAAATATTTCCAAAAAATATAAAACTATAAATAAAAAAGATCTTTTGGAATGTAATTAATGTGTTGTATTTGAATTAACTATATTATGTAACGTCTAACGCCGGGTACTTATAGTTTGTATCTGAGCACGGTTTAGATAAATTTTGGGGTTAGGATGATGTTAATAGAATACGATAAATAATTATTTCCTTGTGTTTATATTTAAATGATATATAATTTTAAGATTACGATGTTCCTTCATATAAGATATGTTTTTTCATAATGGTTTTTGGAGAAGAAATAGGGAAGCTGATATTGGAAGGAATTAAGAGGATAATATCTTTTTGAATCTGCAAACTGCACTGGTAGGGATTGGAAATGAGTAGTTTGTGACAGAAATGGATCAGATGACGTAGGCAATAAAAGGAAGTGGTATCCATGGAAGAGAACAATAAGAACTACCATAAAGGAACATGATTATAATGGAACATTTTATGAGGTGACACCCTCCTACTTCCAATGGATCTTCTGACCTAGTGGTGGTTGAAAGGTGGATCGAATCCCTTTAAAAGATATTCATTATTATGGGGTGTTTAGATAATTAAAAGGTTAGTTTATGTATTTATTTTTTTGAAGGTGAATTTGACCATTTGTGGTCAATGGTTAAGAATATCAGGGATAATAATGAGATTAATGCCTCAGAATGGGATGAATTCGAAAATATTTTCCTTGAAAAATATTTTCTATGGTGGTTTTCATTATGATGGAAAAACAAATTATTGAATTGAAACTAAAGGAGGAGGATTCAGTGACTGTGTATGAGGAAAAGTTCACCTGATTGGAAAGATACGCTCCAAATATTATTCGAGATCTTGATATCAAAATCAATCATTTTTACTTGGGATTGAAGCCACGATATCAAAGGGCATTGGCTTCCTATGAATTAAAAAGTTTTGAGAAACTTTTTAAATGTGTTGAGAGGGTAGAACTAAATTTTTTTGATTATCATGTGTACTTTAACAACAAGAAGAAGAAGAGGTTTAGATGGAAATTGATGAGAAAGAATCAATCAAATAAATCTGAAGGTATGAAATTCCATTGTCTTGTTTGTGAATAGTGTGGTAAAAAACACCATGGGGAATGCCTTAACAAATATGAGAAATGTTTTCAATGTGGTAAGTTTTCAAAAAAAAAATTGATACTAAAATGAAAATGAAATTAAGATTAATTCTAATAAGAAAACTATAAGGTGTTTAAAATTTTGTGAGATGGGTTATTATGAAAATACATTCCCAAAGAAATATCCAAATGATTAAAATCAGTTAGATTATAAGAAGAAAAGTGTAGTCGGATCCTTTGATACTACGTCAATAGATGTCAGGCCATCCAATGAAGTGGTATCAGGTACTTTGTTTGTTTACATAGATTTTTCAAATGTTTTTTTTGATATGGAGTCTACATGTTTGTTTATTTCGGAGAAATTATCTGGTAAATTGGAAATTTCACCTCAAGAAATGAGACCTGAAAATTTAGTCAAAACACCAGGGGAAATATTACAGCAAAAAAGGAATTATAAGAATCATCCTATTATTTATTGCGGAAAGTCATTACCTCTAAAACATTGTGTTTTTTTCTCAAAATTGTTTGATGTTATTTTGGGTATGGATTGGATTTTTTATTTGTCATTCTAAGATTGATTATAGATCTAAAGAATTTTTTTTCCAAAAAAGTGTTTTAGTAAGTATAAAATAATGAACCCATACAATTTATAACATATTAGGAATATAAGAAAATTTTAAAATATAGAAATGAATGTTATATTGACCATATCTTTTAAAACAAAAGAAATTTTTTTGACTAATGATGTTCCAGTGGTAAATGATTACATGGATGTTTTTTAGATGAGTTTTATGGTGTTATACCTGGTCGATAAGTTTAATTTACCATTTAATTAGTTTTTTATGCTAATCCAATTTCAAAACCCCCTTATCAAATGTCTCAAGTGGAAGTTATTAAATAGAAAAATCAGTTGCAAGAATTGCTTGATAAAGGCTCAATTCATCCTAGTACTTCACCATGGAGTGCTCCTACTTTTTTGCTAAAAATAAATATGGTTCCGTGGGGTTTTTCATTTATCATAGAGCTTTGAATAACATTACTATTATGAATATGTATCCATTGCCTCATATCAATGACTACTTTGATCAGCTCCAAGGAGATCAATATTTTTCCAATATTGACTTGAGTTCTAGGTACCATTTGTTGAAGGTGAAGGAGGATGAAATCCTAAAAATAGTTTTTATACTGGATAAGGGAATTATGAGTTTGTTGTTATTCCATTTGGTTTAACAAATTTCGTTGGTGTATTCATGGATCTTATGAATCGAATATTCCATGAATATTTGGATAAATTTTTTTTTGTTTTCATTGATGATATTTTAGTTTTTCAAAAAGTTATAAGGATCATGAAAAACATTTAAGTATTTTCTTTCCATGTGTCAAATAAAATAAGTTATACAAAAAATTTTGAAAATTTTATTTTTGGTTTCAATATATTTCTTTTCTTGGGAATATTATAAATAAGGATGGAATAATAGTTGATACCTAAAAAACCAAAGTGGTTGATGAATGAACAAGACCTTCAAATATTATATATATTTGTAGTTATCTCAGATTAGTAGGTTATTACTGATGTTTTGTTAAAAACATTGCATGTTTTTCTATCCCACTAACTAAGTTCGCAAGAAAAGGGGTTAAATTTATTTAGATAGAAGAATGTGATGTTTGTTTTCTAGAACTGAAGAAAAGATTGGTGAATTCTCCAGTTTTGGACATGACTTCCAGAAATAGTTAATCTATTATCTATAGTGATGATTTGTTGAAGGGATTGTTCGTGTTCTCATGGATAATGAACAGGTAATTTATCATGCTTCAAGACAACTAAAACCTCATGATTTAAATTATACCAAAAAAGATTTGGAATTAGTAGATTTGGTTTTTTTTCTTTGAATATTTGGAGGTATCATTTATATGGAGCCAAATGTAAAATATATACAAACTGTAAAATTTTTAAGTATATATTTAATCATAATGAATTAAAAATGATTTATAGAAGATGGATTTAACTGATAAAGGATTATGATTGCATGATCAATTACTATCCTGTAAAATAAAACAAAGTGTCAGATGCCTTGAGTCGAAAAAATTGTGCTTCATTAACCATGTTATATTTGGAACATGAACCTTTAATTGATGATTTGATAAATTTTGGTTTGGATGTTTTTGGTGTAGAAAAATCCTATGTTTTTTAGGTTTTAGTGTAGTCTTCTCTGTGAGATAAAATTAATAAATCACAAAATGAAGATGACAAGTTGTAGAAAAGGGTATAATTCGTGAAAAATGGTAAGTTTCCAAAATTTAACATTAATAAGGATTGTGTTTTAAGATTTGGAAAGAGATTATGTGTGCTTTGTGATTCCCAAATGAATAAATAATTGTTAAGTGAAGATCATAGTTCTCTATTTTCAGTTCATCTGAGGAATATTAAGATGTACAGAGACCTTCGGGAGTATTACTGGTGGGATGGATTGAAAAGAGATATTTCTTATTTTATTGTGAAATTTTTTACATATCAATAGGTTAAAGTAGAGTGAAAACTAACAAAGTTAATCCTTCATCATTCTCTAGTGCCGAAGTGGAAATGGGAAAATATATCCATGGACTTCATGGTTAGACTACCAAATAATTCTCTAGTTTACAATGTGATTTGTGTTATTTTTGATCAGCTGACTAAATCAGCACATTTCCTTCCTATTCGAGATACTATGTCTTTGGATCATCATTATCAACTGTAACTCAATGAGATTTTCAGGTTACATAGATTTTCACTTTATATTGTATTTGACCATGATCCAAGGTTCACTTTTAACTTTTATAAATTCCTTTAGATGTCGTTGGGTGTAGAAATAAATTTCAGCATAGCCTTTCATCCTCAATATGACAGACAGACTGAGTGACCAATTTAGGCATTATAATTCATGCTTCAATATTGTTCAATGGATTACCATGGATTTTTGGATCAACATATTTCTTAGTTGAGTTTTCATATAGTAAAATTCTTCATTCTTATATAAAGATGGAACCTCTTAAGGAATTATATGGGAAGTATTTTCAAACTCCATCATTTTGGGATGAAGTTAGGGAAAGGATGTTTATGGGACCATAATTATTAGAGGAAGTGGCTAAGAAAGTAAATATTATTCCGCAACATATGAGGAAAGATCAGATTGGGGAGAAATTTTATGCATATAATAGGTAGAAAGACTTTTCTTTTGAGGTAGGAAATAATTTTTTTCTTAGAATCTCACCCTTGAAAAGTGTTATTCATTTTTGTAAGAAAGGAATGATAAGTCCGCGGTTTATTGGACCGAATGAACTCCTCGATAAAACTGGACCAATTTCCCATAGAGTAGCTTTACCTCTGAGTTTATCTCAGGTACACAATGTTTGTCATGTTTCGATGTTGAGAAAGTATATTCTAGATTCATCTCAGGTTTTGAGCACAGAAGTAGCTTAGTTGGAAGAGAACCCTTCTTATGGGGAAAATCATGTTCATATTTTTGATCATAGACAACAAGTATTACGGAATAAGGTAATCCACCAATTTAAGGTTTTGTGGAGATACCACATGGTTAAATAAGAAAATGAGAATTTGAAAATGTAATGAGGGAAAGGTATTATCACTTATTTAATAAGTGTATAAAAATTGTGATGGCATAATTTACCGAAGGTGGGGAGAATGTAACGACCCAGGAACTTATAAAATAAATAGTTTTCATTTAGTAAATTAAATATTTAAATTCATTAAAATTTTATAATGAAATAATTTCTATTTATAGAAATTAAGGAATTTATACTGATGAAATAGTATATGTACCTTAGGAATAGTAACATGACCATTAAGAATAGTAATTTGTCCAATAGAATAGTAACCTCACATATGATAGTATAAATATAAATTGTTATCTTATAAATGTAATAATGATATATTTATATCATGGAATAAGTAAATAAATATTTTGGAAAGGATAAATTAAGTGTTGATATTTTTGTAAGTCATCAATATTTAATTTCAAATTTACAATTAATTTAATTATTTAAAATAAAATTTATTTTCATAAAATAGATTCATATATTTTTTTTATTATAATATAATTTTATGATAATTTCATTATTTTTTCAAAGTGTTATAAAATTAGTTATAGTTTTAAAAATGGTATTTTTCAAATAAATTATGATTTTATTTAAAAATTAATTTTCTCTTATAAATAAAATTATTTTCAAAAAAACAGGGTTCATTTTTTAATTATAAACATTTAAAAATGTATGGGGTGATTTTTTTGGATTTTTATGAAATACATGAATTTTTTGTGAATAGTGTAATACAATAATTTATGAAATCAACTAAATACATGAATTATTGGGTCATGGATAATGTTATGTAGAGGTAAGAACTCATAGTTCTAACTTACATGCACTAATTACTATATTTAGTCACAATAACCAACACTATTTTCTATCTTGAGCAAAATAATAAAATAATGATTAAAACAATGGCAAACCCCACTCCCCTCCACTATAATACCACCCCTCACTCACTCTACTCCTCACACCACTTAATCTTTGATTATTTTCCAAATTATTCCCAATCCTCTTAGCAAGCCTCTTCTGCCTGTCCAAGACCATTTGGTCTCACCAAAAGGCTAAAACCAAAGGCCTTAAGGAGGTTCTCAAGGAGGATAATTCAAGAGGTAAAAATCTTCTTTCGTTTTCTTTTATTTTCTTTTCAATTCTTTTTATTTTATTATACTCTATTCACCTACACTTATCCAAGAGGCATGAAAACAAAATTATCTTATATATACTGTAATTTTATCATTATTATGGAAAAAATGATCATCATGCTTCTTCCCATCTCCCTCTTATTCTAAAAATAAAAACATCGTCCCTAATGTGTCGATTTACCGACAACATGGACGATGTGTTTTCAATATTCATTTCCACCTTCATGGCTAGTCATAAAACTATTTTAATGTTTGAAACAAATTTTAAATTTTATTATATAACATATTTTATGTTATTAAATTAACATATATTCGTAATAATAAATTATATAATGAAACTAGTTCATGATTATCAATGAACCTCGAAAATCACCTAACAGAATATCATTAATGATTTATCTAATGATTTATCATCATATATAAAAACTATATGATTTATTGTGTCATTAAATATTTTGGAAACATATTAACACAATTTTATTCCACTTATGGAGTCTCTCTTCAATTTGACAAGAAAATCCATTACGAACCGGCCATTGAAACCATGTAAAGAATACACCCGAAATAATAGAAATAAAAAATATATTATTAATAAACGAGTGGAATGATGTTATAGAAAGATAATTTAATGTTTCATGAAAATTAATATTTTTATTTAAAATATTAATATCACTATTTTAACCCTTATATATGAGTTTTAAACAAAATTTAAGTAAGATAAACCCAAGGTAATGGAATTCTTAACCCAGTTTCCATTATTTTGGTTAACCTTATACTTCATAAATTTTATCATGATAAGATTATTTATTATATTAATGTTTAATATATTATGTTTTATTATTTGTATTTGTAGTGAGTATACATATCCCTTTCATTTTATTTAATTGGATGGTGTCGTGCAGTCGGGAGAAGTGCAGTTGGGAGCCCTTTCCTCGCAATGGATTTTAGGGTATCGGTCCTTCAATCCCTTCGATTAGGAAATGATGGCATATAATTTTCTGGTCCAAGATCTCTTTGAATCCTAAAATCATGCGGCGAATAGACTCAAGGATCTCAAACCTGCGAAAGACGGATCTACAAATGACTCTTTTCTTGAGGTTAGTGAACACAATCGAACCTTCTCTTTGTTTAAAGGTTCAAATGTTGGTATCTGCAAGAAGGGGAATGTTACGCATGTTAAGGCTAAC
This sequence comes from Viscum album, assembly GCA_963277665.1. Taxonomy (NCBI): domain Eukaryota; kingdom Viridiplantae; phylum Streptophyta; class Magnoliopsida; order Santalales; family Viscaceae; genus Viscum; species Viscum album. Next base: position 236,720,575 of record OY728146.1, read on the forward strand.
ATGGAAGCGGTATTAGAGTGACTTGAAATGGGATATCACTCAATAATATCTTGCCTCATCCTTCCCAATGGGATCGAGCCATGGAAGATTGATTTCTTGATAAAACGCTTGTCTGATATTTGGGGCTTCGCCACATGAAAGTGTGTGTCACTGGGGCGCGGGTTTTTTCACCTGTTATTCCCTACTGAGGAGCTCAAGATGAGGTCTTGGGGATATTGCTCAATCTCTTCTAGGTTGGGGGATCTGCACATTTATAAATGGGACCACAAATTCAATCCCCTTGAAATTGGTAATTTTTCAACTCAGGTTTGGGTTAAGGTTTTCGGTCTTAATTGGATTATTTGGCACTCGCAGATTTTATATGATATTTCCTTGTCTATTAGTATTCCTATAAAGATAGATAAATAAACTTAAGTATCAAGATATGGGAATTATGTCCAATTCATGGTGGAAGTGGACATGTGTTCCACTTTGACCAATAAAGTTTTTCTCTCTACATATGATGAGGAGATTGAGTTGCAAATTGAGTTTGAAAATCTACCTAGGTTCTATCTAGAATGTAGGATAATTGGTCATGAACTCTCAAATTGTACAAGAAATTTCATTTGTGAGTTATGATCAATTCGCAGACATAATACCTCCTCTTTCTTTAAAAGAATTAAAGCATTGAAGTCTCCTACTTTATCTGTGGATGCTCCTTCGATCCACCAGATTCCTGAAAAAAAATGCTTGGATCAATCGGTTATCCCTTGTGAGTTCAAACCGGTAGAAATTACTGCAGACTCCAAGTGTCACACTAAACCTTCATGGGCTGATATTGTGGAGCTGGGGAAGGAAGGCAATTCTCAGTTGCAAGGCCAAAAAGGTAGGATGCAACTCATTGAAGGACTTTATGCAGGTGCAGTTTTATTGGAGGAAGACTTTAATGCTCATGGGGAAGTGGATGTGTCCAGTGAACTGGGTGATCCTCCTAAGATCCCCTCCTCTTATTTTGTCCATATTAGTGCTGGTACATGCCCATTTCTAGCAAAATTTCACAACATAGATGACTCCCCTAGAGGTCCAGTTAAACCTATAGATTTGGCATTGCATCCTGGAAACACTTCACAGGATGTGACTCTCTCAAAAAACTCAGCTCCCAAAAATATGGAGATACCAACTTCCTCTTCACCTATTTTGGATCTATCAAAGGAGGTTTCCTCTACAACTGGAGACTCTTACAAGGTTGTGTTGGCCCCTGATATTCCTGATTTGTCCCTCTCAAAATATAATCTCATGAATAAGGAGGAGACCGATGGTAAGGGGATGTTTCAATCAGCTACAGAAGATGGATTGGATGGACACTAGAAAGTCATCCTAGAAATCGAGTGTGGGGATGCGGCTGAATAGTTTGGGAGAAAGATGAATCGCAACCCGAGGAATATGATCTGAACTGCTCAGACATTGAAGGTCTACTTCAACAAGCAAGGAAATTGGAAACTCTTTAGAATAGAAGTTTTGGACATGGTTGAGGTCTAGGAATGGATTGGGGAGCCTTGCATGATAAATAAAAAAAGGATTGCTTACAAGATAATTAAAAAACTTAGTACCACATGAAGAGGTCTTTGTTATCTTGTGTGGAACTATCTGTGCGTCTTTTGTTTCTTTTTCATTTTTTGTTTTTCTTTTTTTCTGTTTCGTTTTTCATTAAAAATACGGGCTTTGGTCTATTAAAAAAACATATCCCTTTCATTTTATTAATTATTTCTTCATTGATATGATATATGTAAGGGAATCCTCCTTAAAAACCCTCTTTTTCAATTTTTTCTTTTTTTACAAAATTTAAAGGAATGTTTTTATAAAAGTGTGAATGTTTTATGATTATGTTATGGTTCTTGGAAATTGTTTATGATGATTTGTGGGAACTATATCTCCCTTCAATGAATTGGTTATATTTATGTTAGAGGTCATCTGAATGGTTACTCCAAGTGTAATTGTGATTGTTACACCATAAGGTAGCTGTGTGGGTTACATTGTAAGGTATTTTTGTGGGTTAAAAATCACAAGGAAGCTATGAGGGTTACAATATTAATCAATTAATTCCCCAAGATACCTTTAATATATTATTTATATTTTATATGTTTTATGGAAATCTCATGCATTAATAATGTAAGTATATGATACTTTCTTGGTGATATGTATGTCTTTATGTGAATGATTCAATATGTTTATAAGTATTCATGTACTAACGATTTATCTCCTTCATTTTATATCCCTTAGTAATCTTTTTATGCTTGTACCATGTTTTAAAATGTTTTTCACATGGCTTAAGGATGGTTAACATAAATGTTGAAACCAATATGAATGTTTTGAATACTTTTCACAAAAATATTTCATGTCTTTTTATTGAAAACTTTGTTTTATGAAAAAATGGATATTTTTTTAGTTGTACCCACATTGTACGATTGTGGGTTTATTTTTTTAAAATATTTCCTATTATTCTAAAACTCTAAACCAAATATATATTTGGGAATTTAATAGATTTATTCTAGTTGAATTAACTATATTATTTAATTTCTATGGATGGATCCTCATATTCTCTACATTTCTTGAGAGAACCAATCCATGCTTCCTTTATAATGGATTTGAAATATTTCTATCAAAACATGAGGGTTTGAGGTACTCATTTTTTAAATGATTGAGGAATTTATTTGGTATTAAAATCCACCTTTTCCAGAGAACACATTTTATGATCACCTTCCCTATACATTTAATCCTTTTATCCTTTAGTAGTAATGAAAACCCATTTAGGTTAGCCACATTACAAGGTAATTTTCCCTATCCGACCTTCTCTTAAAGTGAAATTTTTTAATCTATTTGATCCTAAGTGTGGGGAGATGATTTTTTTTGTTGTGATATTTTATTTGGTACTAATTTGGGTAGAAAATAAAATGCTTAATAAATTTTTTCAATGCTGAAAAATTTATGAAGCTAAAATATGTTCATTTCTAGTGTCTATTAAGAAAAATTCTAAAAATTATTCTAAGTTGAAGCTACTATGAATGTAAAATAAAATTAATTTATTTTAATATTAAATGATATATTTTCATTAAATATAAGTGTTGGGAATTCATGCCCACTTATTGAAATTCAAAGAACCCTTAATTCATTCAAAAACCAATTCGTGTAGAATTTGAAAATATCATCAAAAAATTCAATTATGTAGAAGGGAGATTAGTGGTTATCATTTTTTTTCTAATTAAATAAATATTTTTTTCACTTTCATTAATTTTTTTAGGATGATTGGAGTTAATTTTATACTAATGTAAGTGAAGAGGAGACCAAACTTGATCTCACATAAAAAATTATCTTCATAGCTACTAAATCCTCTTATGGATAACACCCTTAAAAAATTTGGTTTTATGCAACTGATGAATTGAAGAACCATACATTCATATGGGATGGTAATACTAGAATAAAACCTCACAAGTCTTGTAAAATTTTTCTTATAGGTACCAATGGATTCATCATCCTTTTTCCTTATCTTAAAGAAATCATTCTCCTTATTGATATGAATAATAATAGTAAATCACTTCTTGAAAAATAATTTCATCAACTCATCCCAATCCATTGATTCAATTTCATATGTTTACCTCATATTCTTGGTTATATTACTCTATTGATCTTTCTCACCATCCAAATGATAGAAATCAAAAATATATTTTTGGTGTTCCGAACACTGGATAATGGAAAATATATTTTTAGTGGTTCTAATAAATTGTTTAGTAACTAGTGGATCAGAATACCCACTATAAAAAAGTGGACATTTCCTCATGAATGACTCACAAGAGTATTGTTCCCTCATCTGTTTGTTTGAAATTCCAATATGATTCGTAGCATGAGTGAGTTGTGATAGCATAGAAACATGATTTTTTATTCCATCTCCCATAAAATTTGGATTATTAGGAGTAAAATCATCTCATTTTCCATCAAACATAGCATTAACATAGTTTATTAGGGTTCAATCCATTGTATAAAACCAAAAGGAATATTGTAAGAAATAATAATGATGATGTGGAATGAAATAATCATGAAAAATACCTTATATAATGTCTAAATAATGAAACCATGTTTAATATATGAGACCATTGGTTTTTCTAAGTTCATTCATGGTCTCCATCTATTTAAATCATTCATGATGGTTTGTAAAGATTTTGTGAATTCCAAAAGCTTACCCCCCCCCCCCATAAGTGTCAAACAAGGTGTACAACAAGTCGCATTGTTGTGAATGAGGTGATGATTTAGTCTATCTCAATGAACCCTTTTCGGATTTATTACCCTAGGTACCTTTGTGCTAAATATACATCCACTTGTAGTATCCATACATAGAGGGAATTACTTAGAAACCACATTCTTTATCAAAATTCTAGGATATTTTCCTATATATTTATTCATTCAAATACTTATCATTTGATATGTCCTTAGGTATTTCACTAATATTTTCTAATCCTATTTTACAAAGGTTAACTAAATCTATCCTCTGGTACCTACTATAGATACCCAGGGTTATCATATATAGATATTACATAATTTTTTATAAATATTCATTACATTACACAAACACATTCCTAAGGACCATAATAGTTTAGAGACATTAGAAACATTAAAATATAAACAATTGGTCCATAGGTAAACTAAATCATCTCCCACTATGATCTTAATAACTATCACCCTTATTAGACATATAATACGTAATATATTTCTTTATAACTTGAGGAATGTAAATATAAGATAGGGTGAGATCATATGCTCAGTAATGGTAAACAAGGGAGATATATAAGAATAACATGGACATAAGGGTATGAGAATATGAACATAACATTTGAAAACCATACATCGTATATCAAGGATCGTAATTTTGAGTCATAGAAGAAATATTGGTAGTTAATATGAAATTAATCATTAGGAAATTAAAAAACAAGAGGTATGAGAGAATAACATTGGAATAATATGTAGATTTTTCGTATACATATACAAAAATAAAATCATTTACATATCATTCAAGGCTCATTAACAAGGATTTCATAGTGGAATTGGACTACCCCCAAACCATAATATAAGGCTCACTCTGAAGACCATCATAGAGGGAAATTTCCCTTATTAAACTAAGTTCACTTTGATTTCCAGTTCTATCTATCTATTGAGCTATAAATCTTTACCCCATTCCTTAATGGGATATATTGGTCCCACCCATCTCATAATGGAAACCATATTTATGAGAAAAACAAGATCATAAAACATTCATCACTTAATAACCCATGAAATTAATTGGGTTTCATAAAAATTTAATCATGTCATAACTTGTATAAATGATACAAGTTTCAAAATCACTCCATTATTTTATCATACCACAACTCATGGAAAAAGAAGTAGGTTTCATAATAATTTTATCATGGTATAACGCATGGAAGAAAAATGAGTTTCATAAACATCATGAAATCATAAACATAAATCATCCTAAAAATGAATAATAAAGGTATCCTTGGATCATATCCCTAGTAATTCATAGGTAACATCAATATATGTCATCTCAGGTGGAAAATTATTTTGATTGATCAATTTAAACATTTCTTTAGGAAAATATCCTTTTCACTTTGAAAAAAAATTAAAATATAAAACCATTTGAAAATGTTTTTATTCGAAAATTATATTTAAATATTATAATGGAAGTTGTAAATAAAATAATGGTCCTAAAAACGAGAAGTTTCATTCATGCCATACATGTTAAAACACATATTCCTTTCAATTGTTTTGTTAAAATACCAATGGCCATTGTTTGGAAAATGACATGAATATTTCTTTCAATTTTTAAAAAAAATTAAAATGGTTAGAAAATAAATTTAAAAATCATAGGATAATAATAAAAGAAATTTTTAAAAAAATTTATAAAACATGGTTTTGGAAGAAAATATATTTCTGACTGCAGAGATAAATAAAGTCATATTTTCTTAAAAACATTAACACAATTATTTTAAGTAACAAAGAGTGGAAGCATGGTAATATAACCTCAAAATATCATGAATAAATAGAGGATAAAAATTTACTGTGTTTCTTGATGGATGGGTCATATTATTTTACCATCTACAACACAATCTTAAACAATCTCAATAAAAGATGATATTATAACATTAAATTATTACCGCTTTAGTAATGTTGAATCATAGTACCCAAGAATAAATAACATAAAATAGAACTTAAAATATCACAATGATAAATAAATTTAAGATATTATATTTCAAAGGGGTTTTATATACTCCTCATGAAATAATATTAGTGCATAACAAAACAATGTCTCAGTAAAGGAAAATTGAGACCAAAATCTGTTACCATAAGTATCAACTTCTATCATGCACATTGAAAACTATTGTATTAAAATATATGTATTATACTGCTATTATATAAAAATAATTAAATATATCATTCTATATATGATTTTATTTTGACCTTTTATTTCCCGTTCATGAAAAAATCCATCTTAAAGTTATGTTTTGGGCAATAAATGCTCTGTTTTTCATTGATTTTTCATTTTTTTCATTTTTTTTCTCTTAATACTCTAATCATGATTTCATTGACTCTAGAATATTAATAATGATGTAAATATCCTATATATTCAGTACATATATATTTAGTGTAATTAATAAAATTTATTTTTAGAAAATTAAATACACCATTCATGGAGATGATAGGTCGTATGTATGCATGAATATTGTCACCATTTTCTTGTAGGTTTGAAAGAAAGAAAGGTAAATGATATATTATCATTATGGAATAATTTTATGTCATATATATTAATTTTTTTCATTTAAACCATCCTTATTGCCTTCCAAGTAAAATGTTAAGGAATCACATTTCTTTTTTAGGTGGTAGTTTGTCATACACACGAGCGACGTTATCATATTCCCAAAAAAATAAAGAGTAAGAAGGTATGTGTAATATAATAATTGAATAAGTATAATAATATCATAAATTTTATATATAAATAATAAATTAATCATTTTTTCCATCCTGGAGAGGTGGTAATGAAAATATGAATGACATAAGTTCATGAGGTGGTAGTCCACCCTACACACAAATAATGATTCCGTAAACCATTTGATGGAAGTGGAGAAAGTTGTAGGTCATTACCATAACATAACATTTCATGAACCAGTCTAGTATTCCATCTAACTAGACACCCAACCCAGCCTGTGGCTTGGTCCTAAGGGAATTCTTGATCATCATGGGCTGGAAACTAGTGCCTCAGTATCAACAATATACCTTTGGTAATGATTTCACCCATGATGAACAATGATGAAAAATTATCAAAAATAAAAAATCACACTAATAAAAATATCTATAAACGAATATATACAAAATTTTAGGCTAAAAATTTTATAGCATTAAAAAAATACCAAAACATGAGGTGAGGAAACTAAACCACAACCCAAAAACCTCCATGAAATAAGAGGGTCATCACCCTTAAGCTACCTACACCAACACCTACAATAGTGGAACACTAGTAATAAGATCCACCATCACCACCATAGAACATCTTTCCTTTACCTGGGTTAAGTGTAACCTAGTCTACATACACCCCAGGGTGTATATAGTGTGTGAGCTAATGCCCAGTGGGATGTAGTCCAAAAGATATTTCAATCCAAAACATTATAAAAAAATTAACATACAAGTTTTATGAAAGAAATTGGAAACATTTTTAGTAAAAAATATTTAGGAAAAAATTTTCATGAGAAGCATGATTTGAAATAAACAAAAACCAAGGTCCATTGTATGCTGGTGGTAAGCATCACATCATAATATCGCCACAGGTAACTCCAAAGGTACTAGAACTAGTGGTCCCTAGGAACCTCGTATCTCGGTGAAACATGGTATACCAACTATAACCCACTGTGTTCTCATGGATGAGCCACTAGAGAAGAATCCATCAAAAATTATACTAGTTTCCAATCATCATCAATGTTTAACTAGTGTTGTAGTGTTAATCCTACTAGAAGGAATTGGTCCTTATCCCCATCGATCTAACCAGTGTACTCATCTGAGATCACCCACCAAGATACATAGGATTATATTTGTGGTCAAAAGGTATTTCACATGTCACATTGATCACCACATTCGCATACTCACATCAAAAACATTAATAAACATTAGAAACCTCAATTTTTCAAAGGAAAAACCTCTTTCAAATCCATACCCACACCGAAACCATTTTTGACCACACTTCACACAACTTGCAAAATTTATAGAAAAAATTTAAGAAGAACAACAAGGAACCACACATGAAACACAATAAATTTCTTTTAGAAAATCATATTTCAACCCATACACACTTTGAATCCTTTTGAAAACACATTACTATCAACTTACACAATTTATTGAACACATCCATGAAGTAATGTAGGTATACCAAATTCATTTAATAGTGATCAAACATGGAATCACCTACCTCAAGCTTGAAAAATTTCGTAATCTGGTAGAGTACCAATTATGAACCTCAAGAAGACCCTATGAACGAAATATAGAAAAAAAATCAATATTAAACATAAAAAAATCAATATTGAACTGCTATTAGGCCAAATAATCTACTGGAAAATTAATAACTCAATGTGAGAGGATAAAAAACCCAAGAAAGAGAAAGAAATCAAGAAACAAGTGACTTATATGATGATTTCTTGATCATACACATCAAATCCACCCAAAATTTAAAGGTACAAGGGACAAAGGAGGAGAGGGGGAGGTGCCTTAGGCTTGAAATCCCCACGAGGGGGATAAATGGGTGGTAGGGTTGAAAGGTAAATTTATATTTATTAATGATTTGAATGGGCAACATGGTTATCCCACATGGTTTTACAAACCGTGAAGAAATTGTATGGAATTCTATTTCTACTTGGAAACCAACATAACAGTCTCCTAGGGGAGGGAGAACACCCATGTGGAAAGTTGTGTGTCCTAGATAGTTCCACTATGTAGGGTACATAGTTTCTCCTAGGCTGGTGCATGGTTTTCCCTAACTATGTGCCACCTTCTCTCGAGTAAAAAATCCCATTTTCACAAAAAAACCTAGGGAAAGATATGGAAAAAAAGGAAGAACCAAAATAAACCAGAAAAATACCACAAAATAAAATCATGAATGTGATAATTCTTCCAACCATGAAAACCTTCCACCATCAAAATTCCAAATCATAGTCTGGTTAGAAATTAAATTGGATATTACTTCTCACCCTAATATTTCTGCTCTCATGTATCATGATCAAAATTCCCATGATTCCAAATAACTCAGACAAATGGTATATAATTCCCATGAAAAAAATTCTTATAGGTATCTATAATCCTTAATGGATGATCAAACATTGATAAATAATGTTCCAACTCCAACTCTTCCCAATTCAGTACCTGAGATAGAACCAGATTATACTTCTTTAACTAAGAGACATGGAACACCTCATGAATTGATGTCAACTAATATGACAAAGATAACCAGTATTCCACCTTACCAACTATCTTAGTAACCTAAAAATGTCCGACCTAACTTGGTGTTATCTTTCCTTTCTTATGAAGATGAATGTGACACATGTAAGGTTCACATTCAAAAACACCCGATCGCCCACAAATAATTACAATGCTTGAATCTTCTAATCAGCATAAGACTTGTGGTGAATTTTCACTATTAGCAACCACTTCCTGATCAAGATAACTTCATCAGACATTTCTTACACCAAGATTGGTCCCAACAATGAGGATTTAACCACCACAGCCCATGACAATGGAGACTGGTATAACCAACCATAAATCACCTCAAAGGGTACAATTTTTATCTAGGATTGCTAAAAAAAATTAGGGAAACTCTACCAACCCAAAATGGTTATCCCATGAACCTCTAAAATCCAACAAACATTCCATGAGAATGTCTTTAAATATTTGATTCAGTCACTTTGTTGTAATATCCATTTGAGAATGGTATGTTCAGATCAACCTGATATGTTACCCCGTTTACTTCTAGAGACCTTCCCAAAATCTCATGGTAAAATGGGGGTCGCTATCTGAAAAAAATTATGATGACACACCTTGAAGCCTCCCTGTATTTTTCATATACAACCAACCCAATTCCTCCACCTTTACTGAATCATTTATCGTGATAAAATGGTTTGAATTGGTCAGATGGTAAATTACGACCCAAATGGAATTCCCCCACCAGGGTGTATGAGGCATGAAAATAATGAAGTCCATGGTGACCTTGACCTACTTCTAGGTAGGAATGGGTGATAGTTGAAATAGACTAAAGGGCCTATGGTGCTCTGCCTTAACGTACTAGAAACCATAACATCTATATACAGAGTGAATTCTATCTTGTATCATGTCCAACCACCAAAACTAGCGATGCACATTATAGAAATTATTGGTAGTTATGGGGTGAATGATTCACTAAGACTTGTGGATATCCAACATCACCACCTTCCACAATGTCAGTGACACCATGAAGTAACCTTTAAAGCAAAAAAATTCCCTTTTGATACAACAACCACTCACTATACACCTCCCCTCCATTTAGGAACCAAAAATAATACTAACACAACTCATCACTCGGCTACTCTTTTCGAAGCAATTCTAGAATGGAAGGTGTCAAATGAACACTAGACAAGAATGCACCTCCATCGTGTTTCATGGATTCCAAATTCAATTGGAAGAAAGTCCCATCAAATCCCACTCATCACTATATTCCTTAGACCCTTTCACTGGCATGTTCTTGATCAAGTCATCTGAAACCACATTACCTTTACATGGGGTATACAACATATAAAAATAAAATACTCCACCCAATGACACTGCATTAAATTTAGATCCTTTTGATAGAAAATGTAGGATAAGATATTATGATCTAAGTAGACCAAAAACATCTCCCTGAAGAGATAAGGACACTATGTATTCAAGGAATGGATTACCACTACTTTATCCAATTCATGGGTTGGGTAACTCATTTTATGTGGTCAGAGTAACCAAGATCCATACACCACCACATGGTCATCCCACATCAGCATACACCCCAGAATCATACCTAAAGAATCTCAGTTGACCACATATCTCTTTCTAGTTTTGGGAAAAAATAAAAATAGGGGTTCTGGTCAACCGCCACATGAGATCCTCAAAACTATATTAACATTATGAAATCTATTCAAACTTTACCCCTTTATGGGTAATACCATCATGGGAGTAGAAAACCAATATAAATCCTGAATGGACCACCTAATTCTCTTCCAGGAAAAAAAACTCTTAATCTCAAAAACTATCACAATCCGTCCCAGTGGGACCCATGATAGAACTCCCCAATACCTCCTCCAATAGTCTAAGAGCTAGTGACTAGCACCGAGTTGGTATATCACTAACATGGGGGTAATTTCCTAATTACCTATAAAAATGAACATATCTTCAAGCCCAAATAATTCTGAAATGTAAGAACAACGAAACCACCAATGCATGCATACATCTATGTCCCACAACTAGAGTATGTTAGTAAGTAATTGAATATAAATAGTTGTAAATATAAGCCCACCAAAATAAAGTCTATAACACAAGTCCAAACTCAAGTTAAAGGTATTGGGACTACTGTCTGAAATTTGAAAGAATACACCTGGGTCTGTCTGGTATCACTAGGAACCATCTGGTACTGGTTCGCCTAAGACTCCATCAAATGGTCGATCTTCTATACAAGATATTACATGTACGGGAAAATACCATGAAAGGGTGAGTATAATAATACTCAATAGGACACCCCAAAACAACAAAGAATATAAAAAAAGTAAATATAGTCAACTCTACATAGGTATATGTCTACAACATATATAACAAGAATATACAGATATACTCAAACCAAGACACGCAGTCTAGAGGTAATCCACCACCATATTATACAACCTTGGATTATAGCTTCTGATTACATGAATCACTTATATGGGATAACACACTCCTCATTCTGATAGCACTCATAACATCCTTCTTAGAGGTACTGCTCGTCGGGTCTCAACATGAGATAGAGTACACACTGAAAGATCTAAAAATAATATGATACCTAGATGAGGATCATATCCAAGGCCATGGGGAGATACTAACAACTCAAGATGGATCAATTCACTAAGTAGAGGATTAGTTTTTGGTAGGATTGGTTATGTCAATACACAAACTCTACTTGGGTCATGAAGATGAATAGAGCACCCCACTATGGTCTTCTCAAAGGGATTCCAACGACTCTATCTAAGAAGTCCCTCTGAAGGGATCATAGTCCTAGGAGTAGGAATCTATTCATACCAACCTTTAAGGAAAAAATAAGGGGAATGAAAGCTAATGAAATTTGTCGAAGTTATAGAGAACAAGAGATATAATCCATTTGAGAAGTCATACATGGTTTGTAGAGGGGCTACACACCGTGTACTTCAACCCCAGCTTTTGACCATGTAAATAACTTTTTTCATTCAAACCTTATCCATCTAAAAGAGAAGTACATGGAGTGTAGAGGGGTTACACGCCCTGTCCATGTATTTGTGGTCCCTCTTGTGTACTCCAGTCATGTTCTAGTATATGGTGTCATCCCGTGTATTCATTCTTGTGTACCAGTACATAGGGTATCCCATGAACATGGTCTAGGTCATGCCATGTGGGGGAGTACATTCCATGTAGGTTGTCCATGTAGTCCACCCCATGTCCATATACTTCCCAAATACACACCATAGTCACCCAGGTGTGACCACATGCTGTGTAGGCCTAGAAAAATACCATCTGGTACATTTTTCATACTCAAAACCCTAGCTGCCACCAACCGAGGTCCACATGCCGTACAATCCCGAATTACACATTGTGCTCTATGGTAATTTCCAATAATCATTTTCTTCCTCCGAGCATCCTATCTGATGTTATGGCATTCGATATGGCAGTATCCTTTCCCTATAACTAGTGTTCTAATATTTTTTATTCATGCCATCACTAAATCAACATGTTTCATCTTCTGATCTAGTCACAAAATGGATCAAATTGTAGTTCCTCATTGTGCACTGAAGAACTCCAAAAAATGAAAAATCATGAATCATCCATCATTCAATTCTCTCAATCCTCATATTCAAACCTTCTTTGTGTGTGCTGATCTAAGATATGAAATATCAGGTTGCTGCACCAAGTATCGGGTGTACAACTATCTATTCATCGGGTTGTGTCAAGTCATGATCCAAGAAAAGAACACCAGTGATGAACAATGAATGGGAGGAGAAAAACACAATAACCAAAGTGAGTAATGAACCTTGATTGATGATTTTTTCGATCTCAATTCTTCACCATTAGAACTAAAATAGAATAAAAAAATAATCCCAAAGATTAATCTCTCATAAAAACCCCAAAATATGCATGATTAGTGAATCAATCCGTTCGTCGATTGGTTCATGTTCATTATAGAAATAATTTAGGGGGAATAAATATAAATAAAAAACATACCCTATCTTGATTTGGATCACTTGATGATGAATAATGATTTTTGTATCATTGTCTTAGGTAAGATCTGATGAATTAGAGGATATTCAATCTTTGATCCGTAATTCCATCATTGTTTATAGGAAAGTATTCTCTAGAGATATCTCTAATGGTCCTACAGTGGTTCTAGGGTTATGTGGATAACCTTAGTTTTCTGAAAAAAAAAGATATATTTAAAGATCCACCAATCGATGCATCAACAATTTGAAACAAAATAATTTATTCTAATTATTTAATTAATTTCTACACCCATGATGACTTTTTCACAAATGTCCTGAGCTGACTAATGATAAGTCACTCCTAGGGTAAAATTTGTGTTTTGAGTTTAGAGATGCCCATATATTTCTGATCTAAGAACCCATTTATTAGTTATTCCACTTATTTAGGAAAAATTCTTGTGCATACTATTTAATATATTCAAATCATTAATTTCGGGAATTTGAGGCCTCAGAATATCATGCCAACTCAGCACCAGGTCTCAAAAATAATCTATATAATATTTAAAAATAATACAGGTAAAATCATAGTCATTACATTATCCCCAACTTTAGGATTTAGGTCATGAATATCATGAAGAGTGGTACTCAAAAATATGTAGGTATTGGGAAAGAATTTGAGCCTCTCACTCTCATGTGTTATCCTCAATATTCTCGTGTTTCTACTAGACACCCCTAAAGGAATCAATTTCCCAAAAAGGATCCTATCATGGTGATCCTTAATCTCCATTCGGTACTGTAACGACCCAAAGTCTTTCAATGGAAATTCCCTTCTTATAATGATGTCATAAAATCACATGAAAACACAACATAATGAACTAATAAGTGCTATGTGACCTTTAAATGTAAGTTTGTCACTTCTGTGTTTGGAATTTCAAAAATCTGACATACACAGTTGTGTTTAAGATGATTTTTGAGGTCCAATAAGAAAAAATTAATTTTTAGTGAATATTAAACTACCCTTATAAATAGTAGTATGAACCTTATTAATAGTAAATTGTTCAAATAAGATTAACCTTACCCATGAATAATTAAATAAAATTTAGGCATCTTAGAAAGTGACAATTTGACCATAGTAAACGTTTTGGTATTTTTGTAAGTCATAAATAATTAATTATAAATAATTAATTAATTTTAAAAAAATTTATTTTCTTAAAATGTTTTCATAAATTAACAAATCTATGTCTTCTAGTTTTTAGATAATTTTATAAGGCCCTATGTAATTTTTTAAATCATTAAAAAATCAGTTTTAATTTTAAAAACTGTATTTTTTAAGTAAATTATGATTCAAATTAAATATTAAATTAATAATATTTAGAAACTTATTTTTGAAAAATGGGCTTCATTTTTGGATTCTACATGTTGAAAAATGGTTAGCGTGATTTTTTTGGATTTTTCTGAAATACTTCAATTTTCAAGTAAATAGTAAAAATACAGTTTTTCACATAACTGGTGTATCCTAAATTGAATAATTAATGATGTAATGATGAAATAAACTTTATAGAACTTTATATTTGTCCAAAGTATATTTAATTTCATAAATTGTTCCTTAAAATACAATAAACTTAATTTCCAAACCTAAAAAAGAACTTTCCAAAGCCTAAAGTCAAAAGGTGATTTCTTAAAGTGTCATTTTCTCTTTCTTTCACTTTCCTTTTAATAAATTAATGAATTCAAATTATAAAGATGATTTAAAGTATAAAAAAATTATATTATATTAATATATGATTTAGGATGTCAAAAAACTACTATTACAAGTCTAGCTTTTGATATATTATTTTATTTAATATTTTATTCTAAAAACACCTCCCTCATCATGTATAAATAACCCCTCCCCCTCCCCTTGACAAACCACACCTCTCAAGCTTCAATAATTGTCTAATATATATCCAATAATCTTTCCTATACCCTCCCACATGTCTAAGTGCTTATGTTCTCATCAAATGACCAAGCCTAGGTTCCTTAAGGAGGATCTCAAGAGGAGGACTCAAGAGGTAATTTCTCTTCCTCTTTCCTTTAATTCCCTTTCAATTTCAAGTTATTTTCTTATTCTATCCCAACCTATCTTTGTCCAAATGGTGTGTTAACTCCAGTATAATAAATATACTAGAATTTTAAGATACTAATGAGATATTATACCATCCAACCCCCTTCTCCTCTTCCTTTTATTTTATAAAAGAAAACGTTGCTCGTGAGGTGTTAATCTATCACCTTCTAGAACAACATGTTTTCTTTTTTCATTTCTACCTTCATATCTGTTCATGAAACCATATTTATGGTTGAACAAGAATATTTTATATGTATTAAGTCCTATTTAAAGTTTTGTAACTAACTTATCTACATATTACTAAATGATTAATCAAAACAAGTTCGTTGTGGTCGAAAGACCGTCCAAATTAACTCAAACAATCGTCATTTAATTCTTATCTAATGATTCATACACATGGTATACAATTTAATTAATTATAATATCATTTTAACTTCTAGAATATAATTGATAACATGGAATATATGTTTTTTATTTTTACCCATGTTCTACACAAACTTCAATTCATGAATACATGTGAAACGCTCAAGAAAACCATAAAAACAAACATTCCCGAACAAAGTTTTTAAACTATATAACTCATCAAAAGGCACATAAAATAACATAATGAAACAAAAATGACCCATATTAATGTATAAAAGGTTCTTAAATTTCTAATTAATTAATATAATGTCATTATACAGGACATTAAATCGAAGGAAGCGTTCAGATAAAAGGTAAGGGGAAATTCTCGAACCCAACTTTCATCCTTTGGGTTATCCCTCTTTCACTCATTTTTGATATGGTTACTCCTTAAAAATATTTTGGGCATAATTATATTTCCTTTTTGGGATATAAATTTTTTTCACTGGTATTTATGTTAAACCAAATTTTTTCTAAAAGAACTCTTCTTTCAAGAACACACATTTTACTTCTCATTCAAGATTGACGGTTCTTAAAGCATATATGTTATTCCCTCTTTCTTTTGGGAACCCAATGTTTATGAATGTGTTATTATGAGATTAAACCCATTAATTTTCATGGGTTATTTATGTTTATTTTTTTTATATGTTCATTGTGTCATGCATGATAAATGATAATGTTATGATGTGACAGGTGCACCTGAAATTATATAGCGCAATATGAATGTTTCAATGTGACGGGTGCGCCCGAAATTATACAGTGCTACAATTCATTGGGTAAAGTGATGAATCTCATGAGTAAATTTAAAATGATTTGTGAACAAGATTCTATCTTTTTTTACAAGCATGTGTGGTAGTTAACCACTAATACGTGCTGTTTCATTTTTATGCATTGCCACATTTCAAGTCATATATTTATGCTTCCTCTCGTGTTCATGATCCTTTGCCTATATTATGATTATTCTCACCCCATGATATATTGTTATTATATGTCCCATTACTGGGCTTCAAGCTCACCCCTTTTGATGTATATCTTCATGTGGCTACATGTACTCATGAGAGGTCAAGTGCCAATAAGAAGCTAGAGAAGGAGAAATGAAAAAAAGTGTATGCTCGATGTTATAATTGTTATGTATGGTCCTAGTTTTCCCAATACACTAAGCCATTGGATCCTCTATGTGTAATAATATTATGTTTTTTATTATTAAAATGATTTAATAGTAATGTAATAAAAGTTTGGGTCACTATAGTTGGTATCAGAGGAAAGGTTTAGTTAATTTGGGAATTAGGAGTAGTGATCCCTAGAGAAAACCTCTAGTATGAGACTAAGTAAAAATATGGACACAAGAATCTTTACATAGGGATCCCATATGTTATGATTTGTTTAAATGAATATGTTATTCATGACTTGTTGACTTATGTTTTGTTCTAACCTTTTCTATTTTAGAAAATGGTGGGAACCAGGAGAAACCAGGCCAACAACTCGTGTGAGGGCCAATGCAACGATTGCCCAAATGATGTCCCCAATAATTTAAAAGGTGGTGTTCAAAACTTCATGGTGATGCTTACCCAATTATCTCAAGTTATGAACAATAATCATAATAATGGGGAACTTCCTCCTTCACCAAAGAGAGAGCAACTTGCTATCGAATGTTTTATGCGGAAACGACCACTGACGTTTTGTGGATCTTCTAATCCACAAGTTGCAGAACAGTGGGTCAACTACATGGAGAAGATCTTTTTTGTTCTTCACTGTTCTGAGATGAAGAATGTGACACTAGTCGTTTATCGTCTAGATGGAGAGGCTGATCAATGGTGTGCTTTGATTAAGAACACCAAGCCAAGGGAGGAAATTAAATAGATGGAATGGGAAGACTTTAAGATCATATTTCTTAATAAGTATTTCCCAAGAACTCTTCATACGAAGATGGAGAGAGAATTCATAGAGCTCAAGCAAAAATAAGGAGAATCTATCACAACCTATGAAGCAAATTTCACAAGGCTTGTAAGGTATGCTTCAGGTTTTGTTATCAACAATGATAGCAAATTTGATAGATTCTTTAGTGGATTAAAACCACACCTTCGAAAGGCGTTTGCAATTCGAGACTTTGGGAGTTATGAATAAGTTGTTCTGTGTGATCTCAAAGTGGATATGGAGTTTGGAGAATGGTCCCATGGTTATGGTGATAAGAAACGAAAGATGGAGTTTCAAGCTGGTGGATCTAATGACAAATGTGGGAAGAAAAATCAATGACCCACGTGCCAAAAATGTGGGAAGTTACACCATGGGAACTGCCTTAAAGGGACAGGGAAATGCTTCAAGTGCGGGAAAGAAGGACACCGTGCTCAAGAGTGTGAAAAAGACATAAAAAGGAAAGAGAATTTGGCATAAGAAAGGAGAGAACCACTCATGGTTCGATGCTACAACTATAGGGAGCTAGGGCACTATTCAAGCCAGTGCACTAAACCTTGAGTTCTCGAGGGTAATCAACGTCAGTAGCCACCAAATCCTAAGGAACAAGGGAAGGCTTATGCCATCACTACTTCAGAAGTGGATCATGATAATGAAGTTATACATGGTACAATTTCTATTCACTCAAGAATGGAAAAAGTATTATTTGATTCTGGTTCTACGCATTAATTTATATCCTTAAAGTTTGCTAGAACTATAGAATTGAAGCCCCAAAACCTTGAAGTAGAGATATCTGTAAAAACACCAAGTGGTGCAATCATTACAACCCAAGTGTTTGACTCTTCTCCTATTGGAATATGTTGGAATATTCTTCCAGCGAATATTTTAATACTTCAATTGGTGGAATTTGGCGCTATAATGGGAATGGATTGGATCTCATTATATAGATCACATATCAACTGTCGAGAAAAGGAAATATCTTTTCATATTCCAAACCATACCATGATCTTCTACAAATTCAAGGAAGATCATGAATCTCTTTTGAAAAATCCATCAATTGTGTGGGTGTTGATTCCCTAGGATGAAGCATACCTCGCCCAAATAGTTGAGTCAAAGGAAGGTGCCAACCTTGTAGAAATGCCCATCATGAGAGAATACGGTGAATTATTTCCCAAAGAGTTACCTATAATTCCCCCGGATCATGAGGTAGAGTCATCAATATAACTCATACCCAGAGATAATCCTATCTCAAAGTGTCCCTATAGGATGGATCCTATCGAATTGGAAGAGTTAAAGAAGAAACTGCAAGAGCATCTGGACAAAGGGTTCATACGCCCTAGTGCATCACCTTGGGGTGTGCCAGTTCTCTTTGTGAAGAAGAAGGACGGAACAATTCGGTTGTGTGTCGACTATCGGGAACTCAACAAGATCACCATAAAGAACAAGTATCCTCTTCCAAGGATTAATGACTTGTTCGACCAATTAAGAGGATCTCAATACTTCTCAAAGGTGGATATTCATTCTGGATATCATCAACTAAATGTGAAGGAGGATATTCATAAGACTGCCTTCCGTACAAGGTATGGGAACTGTGAGTTTCTAGTGATGCCCTTTGGACTTACTAATTCCCCAGAAATATTCATGGATTTGATGAATAGAGTCTTTAGACATTACCTCGAAAAATTTGCGGTAGTGTTTATTGATGATAGTCTCATCTACTCCAAGAAAAATGAGGAACACGAAGAACATATAAGACTTGTGTTGGAGACATTGAGAAAGAAGAAGTTTTACATCAAGTTCAGTAAGTGTTACTTTTGGATGAAGCAAGTAACGTTCTTGGTACATGTGATCACAAGTGAGGGAATTTATGTGGATCCTTCAAAAACAAAGGTGATTGAGGAATGGCTCAGGCCCTCTAGTGTCACCAAAATTTATAGTTTTCTTGTATTATCTGGGTACTACCGATGTTTTTTGAGAAACTTCTCATTATTGTCAAGCCCGCTAAAAAAGTTAACAAGGAAAGGGGTAAAGTATGTCTAGATGGAAGAATGTGTGGGAAGCTTCAAGGAGCTAAAGAGAAGGTTGATCACTACACTTATACTCACACTACCAAAAAGTGGAGAAAGTTTTGTGATATACAATAATGCTTCAAAGAAAGGCTTGGGTTGAGTATTCATGCAAACTGATAATGTGATAGCCTATGCCTCACGGTAGTTGAAGATCCATGAGTAGAACTACCCAACACATGATCTACAGTTGGCAGCCGTGATTTTTGCCTTGAAAATCTAGCAGCACTACCTTCGTGGTGAGAAGTGTGACATATACACCAACCACAAGAGATTAAAGTATATATTCACACAAAAAGGATCTCAACATGAATCAAAGGAGATGGTTAGAGCTAATCAAGGATTACGATTTCTCTATTCACTACCATCCTGGAAAGGCAAACAAGGTAGCTGATGCTCTAAGTAGAAAAGAACATGCTACTCTATCCATGTTACGGATTGAGAAAGACCTTATCTTCTTGGATATACAAAGAATGGATTTAGAAATAATAAGGGTAGGGGATACATCCTATCTTGCCCAAATGATTGTGCAACCATACATCCAAGAGAAGATTAAGGAAGCACAAAGGGATGATGTGGAGATAAAAAAGAGGGTGAATGTAGTAAAGGAAGGGAAGCTGCATGAGTTCCATATTGATGATGATGGTGTGATTTGGTTTGGAATGTGGTTTTATGTGCCTTCATCACCTGGGATAAAGAATGAGTTATTGGACAATGCATATAGCTCAAAATTATATATCCATCCTGATATCACCAAGATGTATCGTGATCTCCGAGAACACTTCTGGTGGGATAACATGAAGAAGGAGATTGCAGGATATAGATCAAGGTGCTTGGTATGTCAGAAAGTTAAAGTAGAGTGAAAAAAGTCCAAAGGGATGATGCATCCATTGCTTATACCCATGTGGAAATGGGAAAATGTTACTATGGACTTTGTCACAGGTCTCCCAAAGACGTCGAAGGGAAATAATGCGATATGGGTTATGGTTGATCGACTCACCAAGACTTCCCATTTTATCGCTATTCTGAAAGATCTCTCTCTTGAACAACTTTCCAGAATATATGTGAAGTAAGTGGTGAGACTGTATGGTGTTCCACTCTCAATTGTCTCTAACTGTGATCCAAGGTTCACATCTAAATTCTAGAGGAGCCTTCAACATGATTTGAGTACTAAATTAAATTTTAGCATGGCCTATCACCCCAAAATCGATGGCCAATTTGAAAGGACTATTCATATGCTTAAAGATATGCTAAGAGCCTGCTCACTAGAATTCAAAGGTGGATGGGATCAGCATCTCTCATTGGTTGAGTTCTCATACAACAATAGCTTCCACTCGAGTATTCAGATGGCTCTATACGAATATCTGTATGGAAAGCGATGTAGAACTCCAACCTGTTGGGATGAAGTTGGAGAAAGAAAGCTACTTGGACCCGATCTTGTGCAAGAGATGACAGAGAAGGTTCAAGTCATCCAGAAACACATCAAAGCTGGTCAAAGTTGGAAAAGAGCTATGCTGACAACCATCGAAGGGATTTGGAGTTCGACGTTGGAGATAAAGTCTTCCTTTGAATATCACCATGGAAGAGAGTCATGCGATTTGGAAAGAAAGTAAAGTTAAGAACAAGGTACATTGGCCCCTATGAAATCCTTGATTGTATAGGATTTGTGGCCTATCGGCTTGCACTTCAACTAAATATGGCTCAAGTTCATGATGTTTTTCACGTATCACTCCTGAGGAAGTACATACCTGATCCCTCACATGTACTAAACTCAGAGGTGGTACAGTTGGAAGATGATCTCTCTTATGAGGAGCAGCCAGTAGAGATTCTGGACTGGAGAGATAAGGTTCTACGCAACAAGACAACCCACCTTGTCAAATTATTGTAGAGGAACCATATGTTTGAAGAAGAAACTTGGGAACCAGAGGAGGCGATGAAGGAGAAGTGCCCTCACATGTTTGTGTAAAGTGAAATTTCAAGGGCGAAATTTCTTAAGGGGGGAAGAATGTAACGACCCAAAGTTTTTCAATGAAAATTATCTTCTTATAATTATGTCATAAAATCACATGAAAACACAACATAATGAACTACTAAGTGCTATGTGACCTTTAAACATAAGTTTTTCACTTCTATGTTTGGAATTTCAAAAATCTGACATACACGGTTGTGTTCAAGATGATTTTTGGGGTCCAATAAGAAAAACTTAATTTTTGGTGAATAGTAACCTACCCTTATGAATAGTAACATGCCCTTATGAATAGTAGTATGAACCTTATGAATAGTAAATCATCCAAATAAGAGTAACCTTACCCATGAATAATTAAATAAAATTTAGGCATCTTAGAAAGTGACAATTTGACCATAGTAAACGTTTTGGTATTTTTTTAAGTCATAAATAATCAATTATAATTAATTAATTAATTTAAAAAAATGTATTTTCTTAAAATGTGTTCATAAATTAAAAAATCTATTTCTTTTATTTTTTATATAATTTTATACGACCCTACGTAATTTTTGAAAGCACTATAAAATTAATTTTATTTTTAAAAACTGTATTTTTTGAAGTAAATTATGATTTTAATTAAATATTAAATTAATCATATTTAGAAAATTATTTTTGAAAAATGGACTTCATTTTTGGATTATACATGTCTAAAAATGGTTAGGGTGAATGTTTGGGATTTTTCTGAAATACTTCAATTTTTGGGTGAATAGTAAAAATACAAATTTTCACATAACCAGTGTATCCTAAATTGCATCATTAATTATGTAATGATGAAATAAACTTTATAGAACTTTATATTTGTCCAAATTATATTTAATTTCATAAATGGTTCCTTAAAATACAATAAACTCAATTTCCAAACCTAAAAAGAGCTTTCCAAAGCCTAAAGTCAAAAGGTGATTTCTTAAAGTGTATTTTTCTCTTTCTTTCCCTTTCCTTTTAATAAATTAATGAATTCGAATTATAAAGATGATTTAAAGTCTAAAATTTATTATATTATATTAATATATGATTTATGATTTCAAAAAACTACTATTAAAAATCTACATTATGATATATTATTTTATTTAATATTTTGTTCTAAAAACACCTCCCTCCTCATGTATAAATAACCCCTCCCCCTCCCCTTACCAAACCACACATCTCAAGCTTCAATAATTGTCTAGAATCTGCCCAATAATCTTTCCTAGCCCCTCCCCTATATCCAAGAGCTTTTGGTCTCATCAAAAGACCAAGCCTAGTTCCCTTAAGGAGGATCTCAAGAGGAGGATTCAAGAGGTAATTTCTCTTCCTCTTTCCTTTAATTCCATTTCAATTTCAAGTTATTTTCTTATTCTATCCCAACCTATATTTTTCCAAATGGTATGGTAACACCAGTATCATAAATATACTATAATATTATGATACTAATTGGATATTATACCATCCAAACCCCTTCTCATCTTCCTTTTATTTTATAAAAGAAAATGTTGTTCGTGAGGTGTTAATCTATCACCTTCCAGAACGATATGTTTTCTTTTTTCATTTCTACCTTCAGATATGGTCATGAAACCATTTTTATGGTTGAACCAGAATATTTTATATGTATTAAGTCCTATTTAAAGTTCTGGAACTAACTTATGTACATATTACTAAATGGTTAATCAAAACAAGTTCGTTGTGGTCGAAAGACCATCCAAATTAACTCAAACAATCATCATTTAATTATTATCTAATGATTCATCCACATGGTATACAATGTAATTCATTATAAGATCATTTTAACTTCTGTAATATCATTAATAACATGGAATATATGTTCTGTATGTTTACCCATGTTTTACACAAACTTCAATTCATGAATACATGTGAAACGCTCAAGAAAACCATAAAAATGAACATTCCCAAACAATATTTTTAAACACTATAACTCATCAAAAGGCCCATAAAATAACACAATGAGACCAAAATGACCCCTATTAATGTATAAAAGGTTATTTAATTTCTAATTAATTAATATAATGTCATTATACAGGACATTAAATTGAAGGAAGCGTTCAGATACAAGGTAAGGGGAAATTATCGAACCCAACTTTCATCCTTCGGGTTCTCCCTCTTTCACTCCTTTTTGATATGGTTACTCCTTAAAAATATATTTTTCAGCATTTTATTTCCTTTTTTGTGATATACATGTTTTTCATTGGTATTTATTTCAAACCAAATGTTTTCCAAAAGAACTCTTCTTTAAATAACACACCTTTTACTTCTCATTTAAGATTGATGGTTCTTGTAACATGTATGGTATTCCCTCTTTCTTTTGGGAACCCAATGTTTATGAAGGTTTTATTATGAGATGAAACTCATTCCTTTTCATGGGTTATTTATGTTCATTTTTTTTATATGTTAATTATGTCTTGAATGATAAATGATAATTTTATGATGTGATGGGTGCGCCCGGAATTATATAGCGCAATATGAATGTTTCAATGTGACGGGTGTGCCCAGAATTATACAGCGCTCTAATGTATTGGGTAAAGTGATGAATATCATGAGTAAATTTGAAATGATGTGTGAACAAGATGCTATCTTTGTTCACAATCATGTGTGGTAGTTAACCACTAAGGCATGGTGTTTCATTTTTATGCATTGCCACATTTCAAGTCTTATATTTATGCTTCCTCTCATGTTCATGATCTTTTGCCTATGTTATGATTATGCTCACCCCATGATATATTGTTCTTATATGTCCCCTTATTGGTCTTCTATCTCACCCCTTTTTATGTATATCCTCAATTGTCTACATGTATTAAGGAGAGGTCAAGTTCCAAAAATAATCTAGAGAAAAAGAAATGAAAAAAAGTTTATGCCCGATGTTGTAATTATTATGTATGGTCCTAGTTTTCCCAAGACACTAAACCGTTGGATCCTATATGTGTAATAATATTATGTTGTTTATCTTTAAAATGATGTAATAGTAATGTAATAAAAGGTTGGGTCGTTATAGGTACTCAGTAAAGGTCCCTCCATTGTCGATGTCCAGCTCACCCTAGTCGACAATGTGTGATGGGTCATGCACGTACATCCTCAGCTACAACACGTGGAAGATGTTGTGTAACCAGTCTAACTACAGAGGTATAGAAAATTGATATGCCACCTATCCAACTCTACGCAGTATCTATAAAGGACTGATGAACCTTAGATATTGCTTTCTGCCCTGGCCAAATCCACATAACCCACATCAAGGTGAAACTCATAGGAACACATGGACACCTTTCTCAAACTCCAAAGGCCGCCAACACCTATCGACATAAGTCTTCTGATGGATATGTGCAGTCCTTATTTGTTCCTCTATGATCTTCACCTTCTATATTTTAGCTCACAATAACTATGGGCCCATGATTTCTGACTCTCTTAGGTCAGTCTAGAAAAATGGGAACCTACAGGGTCATCTATACAAATCCACAAATGGTTCCATAACGATGGTGGAGTGGTAGCTATTGTTGTACATGAAATCCACTAGTGGTAAGTGGTCCTCCTAACTATGGATAAAGTCCAACATTTAAGCTTACAGCATGACCTCTAGAAACTAAATGTTCTGCTCAGTCTAGCCTTCAATTTGTGGGTGAAATGCTGTGCTCAAGCATAACTAGGTCCCAAATTCCTCCTTTAGTCCCTTCCATAACCAGGATGTAAAGTGAGCATCATGATCAGAAACAATCATTGGCTCCGTGGATTCAAACTATCTTCTGAACATAGACACATCCCAATCTCTATACTGAATTCTATTCTCAGATAACTAGGAAGTGGTCTGACTTTTTGAGTCGGTCTATGATCACCGAGTTGAAATAATGTACCCTATATGTATGTGGTAATTCCATTAATAATTACATATATTTCCCATCCCACATCCAGTATGGAACCTCAAGGGGTTAGTTCAAAACCGCTAGAACTTGGTGATCAACCTTTACTTACTAGCATGTAAGGCATCAAGAGACAAACTCTTCAACTCCCTTCTATATCCTTGGATGCCAAAACTGACATCGTTACATCTTTGGAACACCAGGATGTACCAAAAAAGGTAATGTATAAAAATCTCTCAGAACCTACTCTCTCAACTCCACTGGTACCATCGTGTGTTCTCTAAAAATACTGATGTTTTCCCCACCTTTATAATATCCATTAGGATTATTTCCTTTGGATATCTGAGCACATAGGGTCTCACATTTGACTTCACCATGTTGTTCCTCCCGGACTCGCTATAAGAGTGGGGGTGACAACCATTGGATAGAGTTAAGATTATCCATCTCCATCCACAAATCATAACTACAATGAGGCAAAATGCTCTGACGCCTCACTAAAAATTTATAAACAAGTTCTTCTGCTAGGAGCATCTGCTATCATGTTCCCCTTACTAGGAGTGAAGTCCATTTTTATGTCAAAATCATGGAGTAACTATATCCATCGCCTCTATCTCAAGTTAAGATCCTACTGATTGAAGATATATTTGAGACTCCTGGGATCAAATTAGATGATAAACTGCTCTCTCATTAGGTAGTGTTGCTGCATCATCAAAGTGAAGACTACCGCTGCTAACTCAAGATCTTGGGTTGTGTAGTTTTTCTCATGTGGTCTTAACTGGTGTGAACCATAGGAAATCACTGCTTGCCTCTGCATTGGAAGAAAACCAAGGCTGGTTCCTGATGCATCACATAACACTAAGTAATTGACAACCTCTTATGACAATATCAAGATCGGAGCACTAATCAAACTTAGACTCTACTACTAAAAAGACTGTTGGAGCTTCTCTATCCACATAAAAGGCCTCCCCTTTCAAGTCAAATATTTCATGGGTGCTGATATCTTGGATAAATCAGGTATGTATCTTTGTAAATAGCCTTCAAACCAAAGGTAATTCCACAACTCCATCATGATCTTAGGTGGCTCCCAAGAAAACACCACCTCGACCTTGGCCAGGACTACTACCACTCCATCCAATGAGATAACATTTACCATAAAATGGACTTCTCGAATCCAGAACTAACACTTTGAGGAATTTTCATAAATATAGTGGTCATGGTGTACATTAATAATTATCCTTAAGTGTATTACATTCTTATCCTTAGACACCTATTAAACAAGTATATCATTGATGAAGACTAGCATAAACAGGTTTAAGAAAGGTGGGAAGATCTGGTTCATGAGTCCAATATACAAAGTTGGGGAATTTGTCTTGCTGAGGGGAATAACCATATAGTCATAGTGACTGTAGTGACACCTGAATGACATATTCGGTATATCCTCATCACATACTCACAACTAGTGATAGATTGACATGAGGACAACCTTTGAGAACCATTGTGACCCTCTCAACCAATCAAATAGGTAATCGATCCTCGGTATTGGATACATGTTCTTCATGGTCACCTAATTAAGGCACCATTAGTCTAAATAAAGCCTCATGCTCTTTTCCTCTGTAAAAAAAGGTGGGACTACCCGGGGTGAAATAATGGTTCCCACAAATCCCTTCCTCTATAAGTCCTCTATATAAACCCTCATCTCATAAATATTTATTAGATCCATCTAATATTATGGCACAGATATCAGTTTCATTACCTGGAGTAGATTAATTTAGAATTATATCTCTCAGTAGGGAGTTAAACCTGGAAAATCTTCCTGAAATATGTCCTCACACTACAAGAAAACTGCCATGTAGCGGTGGTTATTTTTGCGTATAGCGGCGGTTTAAACCGCTGCTACATGGTTTTGCATTAGTTTATAGAAACCGCCGTTGATTGGGCGTCGGCAATCTATTAGTGGTGGTTATTTCCATTTAGCAGCAGTTTAAGGGAAGCGTCGTAGCTGCCTCATTTCGTGGCAGTTTTACTGAGTTTAGCAGAGGTTTTTACGAGCCCTAGATTTTATTTTATTAGCGGTGGTTATAACCGCCGCGAATAAAATAAAATCCAGCAGCCATAAAACCGCCGCTAAAGTCAAGATAACCACCACGGAATGCACGCGGGTGATGCGACTTTGTGGTGGCGGTTAAAACTGCTTCTAAACGTAAAAAATACTTATGTTTAGTGGCGATTTTAACCACAACTAATGTCTTACCTGTATACTTTTCGCGGTGGTTAAAACTGCCACGAAAAGCTAACCAGAAAAAATATATATATATTCTGCTTCCACTGCACCACTTCCCTAGAAAACAAATCAAACCATAAATACCAATATCCTAACAGATTAATGGACATAGAATTTAAAAAATAATGGAGAAAACTGGTAAAAAATTTATGGTCGTGATGCTTGGAAAATATAGTGGAACATCATAAATGGATATGTGTAGTGAGGAGGAGCAAAAAACATGACCTGAATTGATAGAGAATGGGTACAACACCACACAACACATTCTAAGGTTGATTTAAAATTAGTTTAGATTAGTGATTCATGTACATGGAATGCTCATTTAAGGTTATAGAATTAGGACCATGTGGTGATCATGAAACTCATCCATGCTTGAGGTGGACTTCCTCCCAAACCCTAAGCCCTGTTGAGCCATGATTGATTCAAGAATCAAGGATATTTATATAGTTATAATTGATTATACGGGTAAACCCAATGATGGGAAAAAGTGACCTAAAAAATATCACGATGACAATTACAACTTTTAAGAACTGGGAAGTGAAATGGGAGTAATCGACAGAAATAGAATTATTATTGACTACGTTTGAAACATAGGATACCTGAGCTGGTTAAGGATAGGATGAAAAATATCATGATCTACTATTTATGGAGATCAAAGCATGAGATCCACTTTTTATCAGTAAATGTACTTCATTCAATGAGCCTGAGATGGTATTTAAGACACTATTTCCATAAATCATTTCATTAGAGATCCTTTTCAGATTGGTAGGGTGGGGATTATCCAAATAGTAGAATGTGTGAACCGAAAAAGTGTATATGGGGATGTACCATATAGAATATTAGGTTCCATGGGAGATATTTCCTCATGTGCTCAAATGTTATATTTAAACATGTGGGTTGACAAGATTCAAGCCCGGCCCAGAGGGAAATGTCCCCATGATGATTTTCCGATAGGGATGGGACTGAGATGAAATATACATGCATCAATATGTGTCTCCTCATAATGGGAATCAAGACAAACATAGTTTTGATTCGTGATATGGTAAGAGACTATTGTCGGTGGAGTGATTTCATATCTAGAAAGGATATCATATCATATCATGTTCAGAGAAATACAAGTTTTATATGGGTAATGTGTGGTTCATTTCATACTTATCATATGAGTAATCTCAGTTTTATATGTGGTAATTATTTTTATAATAATCCCACACTTATCGGATGAGGTATCCTTATTTCATTTAATAGGGTATGGTTGTTAATTAACATTGTTTGCTAAGTACATTTCGCTTTGATGTTTAAAATCATACAACATGGACTATGAATACAACTAGTTTAAATTCCTAGAGATCCAAATATAGGAATAGGTTTGAGTTAAAGGTCCCCAAGCTTTGACAAAAGTAGATAGGAAAGGGAGAAACCTATAATGAGAAGGTGATAGGGTTGTGCCCTGGATTAAATATTTATATGTAACTACTTATATCGTGATTATTGGAATCAATCCAAATGTTTTTATGATTCACGGTGTCATAGGATACCAATGCCAGAAGGGTTTACCTTCTTGGATGATGATATTGGATAATTACATATTATAATATTAGGCATCGAGAATTTATAAGAGGTGAAATTATCTCTCTTTAAGATATATATCAATTTTTTATGGGGTTAAATTATCTATCATTAATAGGTATATATATTTTACACGGGGTAATGATATAGTTTAAATTCATCTTATTAGGATTTTAAAAGGTCTTTTGCATCTATATACCCATTATTTACTTCCTCATATCAGGAAATGAGAGCATCTTGGCCCACTGATGTGTCAACATAAATGAAAGGATATTATTGCTAAAAAAGAGGCTCATGTGAGTGTTTTGGGGCAATGACACCTTATGTAATGGATTATTATATTGTGAATCATCAGCTAGGCTCAATGATAGAAGATATTTGCATCAATACTTATCCCATGGAAATGGTAATCAATCCACCCATAGTTCTAGAATGTTGTGGTGAATAAAACCTGGGGTCATGGGATAAAATAGGCCCTTCAACCCATGAAGAAATCCTGAATATGATTGCACACAGTGTAAGATCATAAAACCAAGACCATGATGAAAAATTTAATGTCATGTCTTGAAGAAAATGATTTTTTTCATCTCACATAATGTAATTCTTCCATGTTTTATATAAGGTGATGTTTTTGAACATATCATAATTATCATAAGAGGAATCCAAATTTTATATATTGTAAGAATTTTAGATCATCCAATACACATCGTACAATGAATCCCAGTTTTATACGGTTTAATACCATCTCCCATTAAGAAGAACCTAGATTTTATATAGGGTATGACCACATTTTATCATCATGAATAGAATATGATAGCCATCAACAACGAATGAAGATTCACTATCTACACATTATGCCTCACCAAAGTGTCCACAACACTATCCCCTTGATCACTATGAAATGACCCAATTTTTTCAACACATCAACAATGGTTTCAACTCCTAGTCATCTAAAATCTCGACTACCAATTCAAACACAGAACTAAATGGAATGATGTATACCACACTCGAGAAATCAAGACATAAAAGGAAATATCAGAAATCAATAAAATGCATAAAAAGAAACATGAGAAATCAAGGAAATGTTAGGACATGAAAATGTTTGGTGGAAACTATGTTCCACACATGTTACATATACAAACCAACTGTTCCCATATTTGTTTAACACATCAACAATACAACTACTCACAGTCTGATGATGCATCGTCACCCTCTCCACCTCCATCTCCACTTTTTGTTGTCACCTGTAAGAACATTATATTGAAAATTAAATACTGTTGCATATTTATATTAAAACTTAAAACCAATGAAAGTTTTAAAACTAAAAGATTTTGATTTTTTGTGATTTACCTGTATACCACCAGTCGATGCACTACCACCAGGGGCATATCTGCTCATCTTCTGATGTATATCAGTCATCACTTTTTGCAAAGTGGATATCTGAACCCCCTGGTCTTGAACTATGGTTCATAGAGAAGCAGTATCCCTTTGAGAATCTTTGGGTATGGACTGACTATAACCCGGAGTAGATTCAGCTGGAATCCCTAGTGGCATGCCAAAAGACCTCAGATTGTACGAGTTCGAAACCCATCTCGCGCACTCTACCAGGATTCTCCTTCCCAAGGACTTTAGCAACTGGGTTATCTAGGGAGACTGAGTAGGACTGCGTAGGATTGGCATCCCATAGTTCTTTAATTTTTACCTATAAATAATATATCATTATATATTAACACAGTAAAAACTGATAATAAGTTATTATAATAAAAAATTGACTTCATACCCCAACTTCTTTAGCAGGATCATTAACAAAACTTCCATCTGATTTTTTGTGAACATCCAACCACAATTCAGTTCAGGATGCTTTGTTCCCTAAACTCTGTGACTGCATTAAGCAAAGATAAATCAAAAATTCAATATATTAAACAGATAATATTGTCTTATAAATATTTAAACTAATTAAAATATTACCAATGTCATTCGGCTTCTAGAAAATCTTTTTGAGCCCGCAGTGTGAGGGATGACTTGCTTAGCCCGGTTTGATGCATTCTGTCTTGAGAGATCCTGAAATAAATAAAATTAAATTTAATAGTAATGTATTAAATGTCATATCCTCTTCATATACATATATAAATTTAAAATTAGGATAATATAATAATATATATTTCAATACCATCTGCTTCTTATCACGATGTCTGTCAACAAAAACTTTCCACTGTTCTTTCGGTACCCAACTGGGTATCTTCTCATACATTTGTTGCATAATCAACGAAGTATCGTTGACATCACACCACAATATCCATTTGAAATCTTTCCATTTATTACCAAGATTTTTCAACGTCCACTTCCGTGCTATCACATCAGCAATTGTAAAGTAGAAGAACATCTATATACAGAAATTCATTTTGAACATATTAGTAACATGAAATTCAATTAAACCATAATGTAATAAAATTACATTTATTTGGGAATCAAAAACCTTATTTTTCCATCTTGGAGGCATATTCCCCTAATCATCATAAGAAATAGGAAGGGAAATGGGCTTTGCTGTCAGCTGGCCTAGAATCTGGCCAAGTAACCCCGCGACTTCATCCCTAGAGATCCCATAAGAATCAAATGGCATGACTATCTTCTTTCCATTCATATTCAAAACATCTGAAATTTTTATTTTTTTCTCCACAGTTGCATTTTTTTCATCTTCAATGAGCAAACAATTAGTATACAAAAATGAAATAAATTTATTTAATTAAAATTTGTACCTATGACAGTGACACTCCAGTATGTCTGTGATGAACTGGAAGGGGCGTGTTGTTGCCCCACTACTGAGGCTCCTGAAGGGGGATTCGACGACTCAGCCTCTAATGGGACATCCACAGATGGTGTGAGAGATGGTGCAGGGGGAGATGGTGCAGGGGTGTAGGCAGCTGGTGCCTCAGATGTCATGGGGAGGGAGCCAGATGGATTGTCATCTATCACAGAACTAGATGAAATCGTGTACCACTTCCTCCTTGGAATTCCTGTCATTTAATCAAATAAAATTAAGTTCAGAATATATATTTCAAAAAAATTATTCAGAAAAAAAATTAAAAATGATAATAGATGCCCAGTACTAACAAACAAAATATTGATAACAATGATAATGAATGACTGCAGAAATGAAACAAGTGGTTGCTGAATGATTAAATAATTGTACATACAATCATTTTCCCCTTCAATCATGTTGATTTACTACTCCATTAATTCATCCACTTCATTCATACTTGCTAGACTAATATTTTCAATATCATGATGTACAAATAAGTTTACTTCCTATTGCTGATTAAATTCAATTTCAGAGGTCAAATCTTCCACTTCATCACCCATATCATACAAATCTCTTTGTATTGAATGAGCAACTACACTCCACCCTTAATCTACAACATCATTCACATAATATATCATTTTTTCTTGCGATGCTAAGATATACGGATCATGCAGTTCACGATCACCAACATCCATCAAGCGAGAGAAGTTCACAGAAGTAAATTGCAAGGAATCGCTTTTAACACCTATGATAATATCGACACATTTTTATTTGAATAAAACAACAGAAAAATTTCCATGGTAGTTTAATTCAATAATATCATGCAGATTTCCATAGTATCCCACTTCATCAAATGTAAATATACCACTATTCTGTGTTTTCAAACCCACTTCTCGATCGACTGTACGAAATCTAAAGCCATCCACATTATAAGCGCCAAACTTTCTAACTTGTTTTATAGGACCTCTATCAAGAAACTTCAAATCTTATGAAAAGTCTACTCAAGTATCAGTATTCATGATCTGAAAAAATAAATATAATTTAATAGATTTACAAAATGTATTTGTCAAACTAATATTCATATTTATTTCAATATTTATGAACTTACACGTCGTGCAAACCATTCTACAAGCTCTTTATTCACAGCTTTCATTATATCTTTCACATTTTGTGTTCGGCCTCTCATTCGTCTCTTTGTTTTTATCCTCAAATATTCAATAAATGGATCGCAATTTCACTATTCAGTAGAACATATCTATGTTCCTGTAATAATTCCAATTCTATCAGTGTCACATTTGAGGTCCTCCCAACTAATCAGGCAATAGTAGGAAATATTTTTGACTTCTAATGCATTTAAGATTGATTTGATGTGTCTTCAACATGTCCAACTTGATTAAATCTTGTCTCAATATCATCCAAATATCTGGAACAAAAGTTAAGACACTTCTCATCCAAATAGCCTTCAGCAATAGAGCCTTCTGGTTGAGATTTATTTCTCACGTATTCTTTCAAATGCCCAAGATATATGTGAAATAAAATAATAATATTATGAATTTATTTAAATGAAACAAAATTGTTTACCTAACTGAAAAACATATAAATAAAATACCTTGCAATTGGATACATCCATCAATAATGAACGGGGCCTCTTAATTTAGCTTCCTCAACCAAATTCACAGTTAAATGCATCATGACAGTAAAAAACGATGGAGGAAAGATCATATCCATTGAACAAAGGGTCAATACAAACCTCTCCTGGAGGTTGTCAAGATGAAATGGATGTAGATATTTCTCACATAATTTCTTGAAAAATGTGAAGAATTGGAGTACAACAGCAGTAAATTTTTCAGGTAATAATGTATGCAATGTCAATGGTAGTAACTGTTGTAACAAAATATGTGAATCGTGACTTTTCAATCCATGTAATTTATGATTCTTCAAGTCAACACACCTTGAGATGTTACTATAATACCCATCAGATACAGTCACATTCTTTAAAATTCAACAGAATGTATCTTTATCCCTATTTTTCATTGCAAAAATGGTCGGAGCTGACTTTTCATTCTCATCTGGCTAGAGATCACGTTTTATGTTCATTACTTGTAATTCTTTGCGAGCATTGAGATGATCCTTCGACTTTTCATGCTCATTAAGTAATGTGAAAATCAAATTATCATAGACATTCATCTCAATATGCATCACATCAAGATTTTTCCACAACAAATTAAATTCCCAATACGGAAGTTTGAAGAATATACTTTTTTTTCTTCCATTGTTGTGTTCTAATTTCACTTGACGATGCACTTCAGATCCATTTTACGCTATCATTCAAATGATGAACCTTCCCAAATTCTGTTTCAACATTTCCAAGCTGTGTTAATAGTTCAGAACCAGTTAACAACTTTGGAGGTGGTCTACGATCAATGGAACCATTAAATTTTGATATGTTCAGCCAAAATCTATGAGATGCATCGAGAAATCTTAGAGGGCACAAGAAGTTCCATTTTATACTATGAGGTAGCTGTTTGGGATCAAAATAAAAGTTACAAATGGGACAAGACAAACCCATGTAATTGTTCCAACCAGATAAATTCTCAAGCCTAGGGAAGTCACTAATGGTCCACATTAAAGCAGCATGCATTTTGAACATTTTTTTAGAAGAAGCATCAAATGTCTCAACACTGGTGCTCCATAACTCCTGTAATTCGTCAATAAAAGGCTGCAAGTATACATCAATATCATTTCTAGGCATTTGTTTTCTAGGAATAATCATCGAAAGGATAAAAGATTTTTGTTTCATACACATCCACGAAGGCAGATTATAAGGGATCAAAACAACTGGCCAAATGTTATAACTGGTACTCAAAGTCCCAAATGGGTTGAATCCATCGGTAGACAATCCCAATCGAACATTCCTAGGATCAGATGAGAAATCTAGATGTAATGAATCAAATGACTTCCATGATTTAGAATATCATGGATGTCTCATTAACCCATCATTGTTATTATCTACAGAATGCCACTTCATGTGTTCAGCGGTTTTTGATGACATGAATAATCTTTGCAATCGAGGCTTCAAAGGAAATTAACGCAAAACCTTTGCAGGTGTGTTCCTTTTCTTCTTCTCCGTGAAATTATGTTCATTCATACTTCCAACATCACCCTTTGACTTCCATATAGAAGAAGAACATTTCTTGCAATTCTGTCTACTTGAATCCTCTCCCCAATAAAGCATACAATCATTGGGACACGCATGTATTTTTGTATAATTCAGACCAATATTGTTAACAACTTTTTTCATATCATAAAAAGATTCTAGGATTTTTGTTTCAGTAAATGCATCACGAATCAATTCCAATATCATAGACATTGCCTTATTTGTAATTCCACATAGACATTTGATATGGTATAACTTCAGAAGAAATGAAAGATTTGAATATTTCAAACACCCACTATACAACTCTTGATTTCCATCGTCAACTAAATCATGAAACGCATTTTCCTTAGTGAAGTTTTCTCTTACATTTGGCTCCACATAATCAAGAGGAGGATCCAATGATATGTTACAATCTTGATCTTCTTTTGTTACAGTCTCAAAAACATCACTTGTAATGTTGCAATTTGTAGCACCCTCTTATGGTTGTTCTGATATATTTTGAGGCTGATAGTGGTGTCTTGCATTTACAAATGCATCATTTATGAGTTTTTTCATTTCATTTTCCATTTTCAATGAACTTGGGACCTCATTCTGTGGATTAACATTAGTGCTCAATCTTTATGTAACGTTTGATTCTCTGTGACAAATCCAACACAAATATTGATCCGGGAATTTCTTCAGTATTAAATGTTCATAAACTTCATCTCTCTTCAACCATGATTTAAATTTACATTTAGGACATGGACATCTTATTCTCCCTTCAATGGATCGATTAGAAATTGAAAAATCCAAAAACTCATTCAAACCCTTAACATACTGAGGTGTGTTCCTCGGTAATATGATTCATCTTTTATCCATTTATATCACAATGTGCCTACACAATAATAAAAAAAATAAAACACATATTTACTACTAAATAGAGAAATAGATTCATATATACAACAGTGTAAGATTAAAGAAAAATAATATAATAAATATGATCCCCTGAGTTAGATATGAACCCTTTATTGTTTGGGATAGGGGAATTTTCTTTGGTAAAGAGAAACAGTGTTCTAACAATGTGGTATATACTCTACCATGAAAACCAAAGAACATTTTTAATTTGGAATAACCCCAACCTAAGTTCTCTATAGAGTCTTCATATAAAACTCTAATATCGAATAAATCTATTATAAATAATGTTTAGGGAAAACCTTATGATGCTTAAAAAACTCAACACATTCTTAGATATGGTCATGCAACCCTACCGAGGTCATATCCTATAATAACCTTCAATATATATGCATCCTAAATATGAAAAATAACCAAAAATACCTATAATATATATAAATTAACCATTAAAATGTATATAATGCATAATGGGAAGCGGGGGGCCAAGGTCGCCGGGGTCGCCAGGGTCTCAAGGTCGTAGGCGGCTAGGGGAAGCGGGGTCGCCAGGGTCGCGGGGTTGCCGGGGTCGCGGGGTCATAGGGGGTCGAGACCTTAGATTTGGATGAATTAATTGTTTGTTCCTTGGAGTGGCAAGAACCATGTGAGGGATGATAGTCTTGAGGCATGATAAGTGGTGGTGTTCATGGAAATTCATGATGAAATAACTTGGGAGATTAGGTTTTGAGGTTCTACGAACCTTGTGTGGATTGAATTCCTAGACCTCCCTTTGGTGTATTCACATAAAAAAGAGTGGTGGTGTGACTTTAGGGTGATTTGGATCATATATGTGTTAGTTCTCATGAGTGGAGAATTATGGTTAAATGGGATGATCGAGGATCTGACCATGGAGTTGAACTAAAAGTAAGATTCAGACTTCAGTGTGGGCATTGAACATTTTTGTTATTCCTTGAGTTTTAAGGCATTGTGGTCGGGATATGATAGCGCATTGGTGGGTGGGATTGAGAGCCTTTGGTATAATTCATCTTGAGAAGGACTTAGTAGTGTTTTTGCATAAAAATTGATGTGGTAAGGTGGAGACCACATCAGAAATGTCGTTCAAGATGCGACTGATGTGGTTTAGGGATCAAACTAGGGTATTTTAAGAATAGTTGATGTGTCTGGGCTTGGTGTTTAGAGTTTCATGGTAGAATCATGTTGGAAAATTGGAGATGAAATGTGGGGTGTTGGTACTATCCTCCAGGACAACATAATAAGATAATCAGAATCACATAGGTGGGAATATATCCCAGAAGGAATTCTCTCTAAACATTATATTCAGGAACTTGGAAGAATTATATTCATCCAAACCACTACAATAAGTTATAATGAATTCAATATCGTTCACTTCAACACACAAAAGAAATTTATGCAAAGTAAAGGGATGTTATGATTGAGTAACACATGTTTGATGGACTCCATGATCGAGTATCAAAAGTATAAGGAACTCTATACCTAAGTGTCATAATTCATTATAGTCAAGTAGGCCTTATAAATAAATTGGTTATCCATTTCAAAAAATAATGATAAATACAAGAATACATATTCAATGAAAGTGATTACTTTTATCCAAGACTATACATATTAATGAAAAATCATCTAGTTTAGATAACATATAGAGAAAGAAAATACAAATAAAATTTAAATACAAAATAAACCTAGTTGAACTATCTCACTATAAAATTTCCCAAAAAAAGTCCCAACCATATTCACAACTCAAAACATCTCTATGTAATCCCTGAAAAGTCACAACATTCCAATGTCCATTAATGGAACAAGAGGAAAAAAATAACTAGAAATCACAATCTTGGAATTAGAATGAAAAGATAGAATTTACACACACACATGAATGTGTATGAAAAGTGTGATATAAATAGTCCTAGAAATGTTTCACCATAGATTCTTTGTAATTCATTTTATAAAAAAGATTAAAAAATACTTATTTTAAATATAGTTCTAGAGTATATTATTCACATATAGAAGTTTTAAAATACATAAATCACATGATTTATCCATTTTAGTAAAAAATCTATAATTCCTATATAAAACATGGGTAGAATTAACACATTATATAGTAAACATTAAACCAAAAAAATAACTAAAACAAGAAATGAACATAAATAAGCACTAAGATATTACTAAATAACTATATAAACATCCACCAAGAAATGGTTCCGAATTAAAAAAGAAAGGTATATGGGTTCAATCTAGGTAGTAAATGGGATAAACTAAGTAATCATCAATGGGAACCAAGAATTATGTGTAACTCACTAGGTTATAACATGAAGGATATTTGAACACACATATGGAAACCAAAAAATTTGTCAGCCAACCCTATTTGAACTAAACTCCACTCAACCCTGGCTGATCCTCTTAGTCTCATGGGGAGGTAACCCCAAATAGAAAGAAGTCATTCTAGGTGAAATAGAAATTGCATAATATCTAATATTTTAACACTAATCAAGATATTCTATTTTATTGCATTGGTTTCCCAATAATTCAATAATTGGGGGAGTGGAAAAAATCAAATTATATGAGGATAAAATATATTATATTATTACACTTTAAATAAAACTTATCTATATTCCAATAACCTTCCAAGAAAGAGTTCCCTTTTACATCATCTCAAGAATTAAATTTTTATAAAATTATTCCTAATAAGGGAATATGTCACCACACAACATA
Source organism: Viscum album (assembly GCA_963277665.1). Taxonomy (NCBI): domain Eukaryota; kingdom Viridiplantae; phylum Streptophyta; class Magnoliopsida; order Santalales; family Viscaceae; genus Viscum; species Viscum album. The sequence continues at coordinate 236,759,799 of OY728146.1, forward strand.
AAATATCCAATGAGGTAACAATGAGGGTATAAAAATCACATGGAATACATTAATTATTAATATTCCAACCATGGTTTTAATTAAATATTTGGATTCCAATCCATTATTATAACTATTGAAACTTTTAATCAAATCACATTTTTAAATACTTTTACAAATCAATACATTCCATTAAGAACAATTTAAAATCATTATAAGACATATATGTCTTGTTTCCATTAAACATAGTCTAATTACACACCTTTTTTATAGATCATACCTTAAAAACATAAAGCATCTTTTTATAATAAAAAAAAAGAGTTCAATCATCTCCATAAAATTAAAAATCCCTTAGAAGGAGCCTCATTGTAATTTTACCAAATAAATTACATGAATATCATTAATTTTAATATCAAAAGTAGATATAAATTATAATACCCTTTTATCAAAATCTAGTAAAAAAATAAAACACTCTTAAAATACAATTACATGAACCATAAAAAGTTATATCTTAATAAGAAAAGAAAAGTTATGCCATACAAGAATTTCATGATGTTATAAATTAAGTAATTTCATAAAAAAATCCATGTCCAAGAGGAAACAAATCTACTTCTATGATAAAAGAACCACACTACAATTAAATGAAATCCACTAACCCTAAACTACCAAAACTCCTGATTAAACACATCCAAAACCATAAATATATCCCATATGGGTATTCTTATTCATTGAAGAATTAAAAATCAAGAATTGAGGTAAAATTACTAGAATTTAAACCTTAGGGTTTGTATAGGTCGTCGGTGTCACAGGGGGCCGGGGGAAGCGGGGTCACCTGGGTCCCGGGGTCGCCGGGGTCACCGGGGTCATGGGGGGGCCAGGGTTTTCGGGGTCGTCGGGTCGCTGGGTCGCCGGGGTCATGGGGTCGCTGGGGTCACAGGGTCGCCGATGTCGCGGGGGGCCAGGGTCGCGGGGGAAGCTGGGGGAAGTGGGGTCGCAAGGTGAGAAGCACGGCCGGGGGTGGGGGCGAAGGGTTGGCAGTGTAAAAAAATTGTTTTGCGACAGTTTATTATAAACCACCGTGAAACCATTTTAAAAAAGGTTTAGCGGCGGTTCCCAAAACCGCCGCTAAATTCAATTTCTGTTGTAGTGTCATACTCTTCCACCACTACAAAAACTAGAAACTCATATCATCCTTCACAATAAGGGTTAGGCTATCCAAATTAAGAATAATTTTTTTCACCCTCCTATAAATGATTCTATCATTCCCTTCTTGCGTTTCCTTTTCACTTAAAAAAGAATACATGGTTCCCTCACTATAGACGCACCAAACTCTTCACCTAAAATAGTCAATCTAGAAATGAACTGTAGATAACCAATCCATACCTAAAATGATGCCACAAGGCCTTGATGCTACTAACAAGAGATTCCAACTGAAACTCTTTCCTCTAAGTGTATGGTACCACTATCAGAACAAGTGCATAATCAATGAGACATATATAGTAGGATTCTCAAAGCAGAATGGTTGATTCAATGGTTCAACTAGAATCTCTATGTCTCGACCAAGATACATGGAGAGAAATGAATGACTAGCACATGTGTCTATCAGTACTGCAACTGTGGTAGAAAAGATACAGATCATACCTGTAATAATTCTTGGAGCTCCTTGGTTATAAGCCTCGACATCCTATAGCTATCCCCCCCCCATCTTCTAACTCCCTAAGCCTATCATTGACCACCTAGGGTGGTGGTGGGAACATGTTGAAACATATAACACCTCCTGCTTCTTTCTCATATTTTCATCCATATCTTCCATCCAACGGACTTGCCTGTTCCTACTAATTTCTCTACCTTGGTGGACCATCTATAGTATCTCTATCAGCTGTATGATGGGTAGGAAAATCTTGGTCTAGATTTCCCCTTCTGTCACATGAGTAGAACCACCTCTCTCTAGTCTGACCGGACCCACCATATGAGCCCTATATTGTAGATCCTCTATCCTGAGACCACCTCATAATTTTTAACCCATGTACAGGTGTCTAAGACTAACATTAGGTCCCTTATTCTGAGGCCTCTACTCCTACTATCTAAATCCTGACAACCAACAGCTGTAACTGCTCATATAAGAAACTCTTGACCACCAAATCTATCTCTAGAACCCTAAAATTGGTAGGAATGCATTTTGGGGTAAATCTGGATCAAACGTATCTATGAAGACAACACATGACGGTCTGAGCACTAAATAACTAATCTTGAGCCTTATCCATCAAGTACTTGGAATGGTTGATAAACCTCAATGAATAATCTGCCACTTTCATGCTATCGTGATCGATCTGTATAAGATCCTAGATACACCCAACTCTTAATGTACCTGGTGATAAATACTCTTTGAATAGAATATTGAAATCATACCATGAAAGAGTCACATCATCATAATATAGGGGAACCAAACCCCACCATTACCCTGTTTATCCAAGAAGAAGGATCGCTTCTAGGTCCACCGTCTGATCTAATGGTGTTCTGACTAGATGGAAAACTCGGGTCACCACCTCAAGCTAATCATCAATCACTTATGGGTGAGGATTTCCTTGGAACCTGAGGGGTCTCTTTTGATGAAACTCATGAATCATGCTTAGCATGCGCTTCTCATCCACTGGTACTACGGGTACCATGTGCTGCTCTATAGGGGGTGTGGCTGGTCCATCACCTAGAGGTAACATCTCGAGAACTGGTCCCTATATTGAATCCCTATCACTGAGGGGACCATCATCATGATCGTCATGTTGAATCCTAGCTGGTATACATCATAGTGGCATCATAAAAATAATCCATATGTACCATTGTCAATGAGTATATCTGTAGAGATGACTCAAGAAGGACATGGAAACCACAACCCATTCATATATGATTATTGTACAATTGTTTTCCCTAAAATCAACTTTTTCATGTATCAAGTAAAAAAGAAGGTGATCAGATTCCTATTGTATGGATACGTTGGCCATCGCACTGACACTGGTGTCCCTGGCCTAAAATATGAACTCGAAACACTTAACATGGTTTCCCCAAACTAATCTCACCATCTCCTGGTTCAAAAGTAGAATTGACCCCTTTAATACCACCCTATCATGACCCTTCCCAGTGGGTCTCATTCCAAGACTCCCCAATCCTACCTCCAATAGTCCAGGGGCTGGTGATTAGCACCTAGTAGGCATTTCACTAACATGGGATGAATTTACTAAGTACCTTTAAACATGAACACATATCCAAGCCCACAAGATGCTGAAATGTAAGAACAAATAAAAAATAATGCATTCATGTAAATATGTCCCTCAAATAGAGTTCAACATGAAGTAAATGAAGGTTAACAGGGCCAAATACAAGCCCACCACAATTAAGTATATAACACATGTCCAAACTAAATGTAAAGGTACGAAGACTACTGTCTGAAAGCAATAGGAACATACCTAGGTTTGTCCAATCTCACTATGCAACGTTTGGTCCTCATCTAACTAGTACAATGTTAAAAGTTTGATCATCTACACAAGACACAAAACATGTGGGAAAATCCCATGTAGGGGTGAGTATAATAATACTCAGTAGGACACCCCAAAACCATAAAGAATATAACCAAGTAAATAAATTCAGATCTACATAGTTTTATGTCTAAAACACATATAATAAGAATTCAAAGAGATACTCAACCCAAGACAAATAGTATAGAGGTAAGCCACAACCAAAGTATATAGCTTATAATTATAGCTCTTAGATTCCATTAATCACTCATCAGGGATAACACACTCATGAGACTAATAGCACTAATGATGTCTATCTGAGAGGTACTATTTTTCGGGTTTAATCATGAGAGATAATACATGCTGAAAGATCTGAAGAGAATAAAATATATAGATGAGGATCACAAATAAGGCCATGGGGTGATACTAAAAAATCAATCTGGATTAACCCTCTATGTAGAAGATCAGGGCCTAGTTGGATTGGTCACATGGATACCCAGACTCTTCCTAGAGTACGAATATGAGTACATGAGATCACTCTGGACCTCTCAGAGGGATTACAATGACTCTATCCTAGAATTTATACTAAATAGATCATATTCCTAGGTGTATAAATGATTCATACCAACATTTAGGGAAATGATAAGTAGAAAACCCAAATGAAACTTGTCCAAGATATGAAGTAAAAAGATATCTATTTAATGTGATAAAGAGTACATAAATATATAGAGGGGTTGCACACTGTGTCCCTTAACCCTAGGTTTTTTCCAAGTAAACGGTACTTGTGATTCAAATTGTGTCCTCATAAAAGAGGATTAAAAGACATATAGATGGGTTACACACCATTTCCTTGCATCCAGGGTCCCACTTATTTAATCTAGTCATGTGATAGTACACAGTGTCATCATGTGTGTCCATGCCCTTATACCAGTACAAAGGGTAGCCCATGTACATTTTCCATGCCATGTCGTGTGGGGGATTACACACTATGTATTCCACCCCGTTTCATTGTACTTCCCAAGTACATGTTGAAGTCACTCGGGTGGGACCACATTCCATGTAGTCCAAGACACATGTTGTGTGGTATTCCTACTCATAACCCTATACACCACTAATGGGGGCCCACATGTTGTGTAATCCTAAATTACATGTCATGTTCTGTGGGAATTTCCATAAATCACATTCATCCTCGGTGAATCCCATCCAATTATATGTCCTTCGATCTGATAGTTACCTTATTGAAAAAACTATAAATCCAATTTTATCGAGTCATTCCATCGACAAATCAATGTATTTCATCTTTCGAACTAGTCACAAATCAAATTAAATATTAATTCTTCCTTGCACACTAAAGAATGCTAGAAAATGAAAAATCGGTCATCATCATTCATGCAATTTACTTTGTCTCCATCATAACACCTCCTTCATGTTGTTTTGATCCCATATTTGTGATATCATATCACTACGCCAATATTCAAGTGCACAATGATCGATTGATCAGGATGTGTCGAGTCACGGGCCATGTGAAGAACACCCACGATGAAGGATGAATGGGGAGAGAAAATTACAAGAACCAAAGATAGGAATAAACCCCAATAGATTTTTTTGTCGATCATGATCCATCACCATTAGAATGAAAATATAATAAACAAATAATCAAAAAGATTAATCTCCCATCAAAACCCCTAAAATATAATCCCATCCCATAATACAAACAATTTGGGAATCAATCCGTTTGTTGATTGATTCATGTTCATAATAGAAATAATTAACGGAGAAGAAATCCGAATAAAAAGGATGCCTACCTTGATTTAGATATCTTTCTAACGAATAAAAAAAATTGTGTCGTTTTCATAGGCAAGATCTGTTGAATTAGGTGAATTTCAATCTTCAATCTGTAGTTCTCTCATAATTCATCAGAAAGGATTATCTATAACTATCCTTAATGGTCCTCCAGAGGTTCCAAGGTTATGTGGATTACCCTAGTATTTTTATAGAAATATATTTTTAAAGATCCACTGAACTTTGCATCAAAAATTTGAAATAAAATTATTTATTCAAATTATTTTATTCATTTCTATGTATGAAATGAATTTATCACAAAAAACCCTTGTCGGCTAATGTTAAGTTGCGCTTAGGGTAAATCTCATGTTCTGAGTTCAATGGTGCCCTCAGATTTTTGATCCAGACACCCATTTAGAAGTTATTCCACTTCTTCAAGAAAACTACTCATACATGTTATTTAATATACTAAACATATTTCAAACATTTATTTCGAGCATACTGGGCCAAGGAATCGCACACCGTCTTAGCTCTTGGTCTCAAAAATAATCAATATAATATTTGAAAATAATACATGGAAAATATTATTCATTAAAAAAACATTATTAATCTGGTCCCATGACATAACAACACTAATCTTCTTAGGGTCCACTGAAACCCCTTGTTTTAAGACCACATGACCCAGAAAAATCACCTTTTTACCCATAAGGTGAACGTGGAAATCTTCTCATATAGGTGATGATATCGAATAGTGACTGAAACATTCCTCAAATGCCTCTCAAGATCCTCCTTAGTTCCCAAGTAGACCAGGATGTCATCCATGATTTCCAGGATGGAAGATTTGAGATAATGATGGACCACCCATTTCATGAGTTCCATAAAGATCGTTGGAGTGTTAGTTAATCCAAAAGGCATAAAAAATTACTCAAAATGGTTATACCTACTTCAAGAAGTTGTTTTTGGAAAATCATCCTCTCGAACTCTAACCTAATGGTACCCAGAACAAAAAAATGATCATGGATAACCACACTTCCCACTAAATCTAATCAATAAGGTCATAAACGTTGGGAAAAGTTTATTTTTTCATGATTTTCACCTTATTCGGATTCTGGTAATCGATGAAAAAATAGAGAGATCTATCATCTTGCTTTAAAAACTGAACTGGGGTGTCCCAATGAGGGACACTCAGGTGAATGAATCCATTGGATTCCAGATTTTCTAGTTGTACCTTTAATTCCCTATACTTAGTGGGGGTATAGGTATGAGGGAAGATATATTTTCTATGTTCCCAACACCAAATAAATGGTGAACACCATATCCTATTTTAAAGGAAAACCTGAGAAGTCATTTGGAAATACCTATGGGGACTCATCCTCCACAAGGTTAAATCCATACTCAGGAACACTACCATCATCCTCCAACATGATCAATGAGATCTGAAGAACAAGACTACCAAACTCTAGAAGTGGAGGTCTAGCATGTCCCGACCGAGGATCCCATTCACCTAGAAAAACCTAAGAGATCCCATCAGGTACCAAATAACTCACTTTCTTATGATAAAAATCAATGTGCACATGGGAGCACACCATACAATCCATATTGATAATTGGGTAAAATTAGTCTATATCCAAGACAAAAAATGATATTCTAGCTCAACCCCTAACCTAGTGAGTACACAGGATAGATGCCTAAAAACCTTATATTTCTTATTACCAAGTTTTATCATAAGATAAATCACATAATACATAATTTTAGTTGGAAAACTCAAAAAAAACTAAAATATGGGTAGAAATGATGGAAACATAGGAACCTGTACCAAACAGAACAACAAATATAGATGATGAAATAAGAATCGTACCTTGAATTGTGGAGGGTCCTACATCTAACTCTACTAATTTTTGATCCACTAAATAAATATGTATACTATTTTACTAAGATTGATAATGATAGATTGATAGTGGCTGTAACTTGAGATGAATATAACCATATAAAGAGACGGCCCTACTGCTATGACCACCAGTCAGGGAACCCACTATCCTAGATGGAACTGCCTAGGTTGACATCCCTCTATACACTATAGAACTATATCTTCCCTGATTTTGATGAGTAACTCAGAAAAACTACTATAAGTATATTCCCACCTAGATACCTAGGATTCCCTTTGTACTCAACTTTCATTTAACAAGTCACACGGATCACCACTTTTACATACACACATCAAGCGCCATGAATACACATGAGAAACTGCCATTTTCCATAGAAAAAACTATTTAAAATAATTACTCACACAAGAACCATTTGGAAACACAATTTTCACCACTTACACAATTTATAGAAAACTTTCCAAAAGTATAATAAGGAATAACACATGAAATATAATCAATCTCTTTTATAAAACCATATTTTAACCCATAAACACTATTAATCCTTTTGAAAACACATTCTACACCACTTAGAAAATTTATATAACACATTAAAGAAGAAAATAAATCATAAAAAATCATATAATGATGATAAAACATGGAATCCCCAACCTCAAGCTTGGAAAATTCCAGAATCCAGTGTAAAACCACAACCGCACATCAAAAGGACTCTCTAAAGGAAATATCGACCGAAAAAATAAATATTAAACCCAACAACTCAATATTGAACCCTTATTAGGTCAAAAATATACTAGAGAATGAATAATTTAAATATAGAGGATAAATAAGCCAATAATGAGAAATAAATCAAGAAATAAGGAAATTACTTGATGATTTCTTAAAGATCCACAATAAATCCACCCAAAAATAACAGTCCAAGGGAGAAAGGAGGAGAGGGGGAGGCACCTAAAAATAGAAAACCCAAGTGGGGGGGGGGGAATGGGTGGAATTATAGTTAAATTAGAGGATGGTAAAAGGGAAAATTTACAATTTCTAATTACCTAGAAAGGCCAAATGGTTATCCCACACTGTTTTCCAAACCGTACTACAACCATGTAGTCTTCTATATCTAAGAGAATACTAGTGGCATGGTTTCCTAGGGGATGGTGTATGCCCATGAGGAAAGTTGTGTAACCTAGATAGTGCCAATATCTAGGGTGCACGGCTTATTTTCAGTTGGTGAAAGGTTTCATATACTGTGCTCCAACCATGCACCACCTTTTGTTGGGTTCAAAAATCTCATTTTCTCAAAAAATCCCTGTAATGGTGTGGAACAAAGGTAGGGCCAAAATAAACCAGAAAAATAACTAAAAAATAAAATCATAGTTGTGAAATAAAAAAATAAATTTATATTTAAGATTAAAATTTTATTATATCATCATGGTATAATAAGAATTGAAGGAGATGGAGGAAGAAATGAAATAAAAATGCTCATTGATGAATATTAACTCATCTTCAGTTATCCTCCTTAGGATTTCACCAAAAGCCTTACATGATTGGATTTATGTCTAAAATAAATCTTATAGGACTAAAGGATGGAATTTGGTAAGGTATCTGGGTATGGTATTTACAAACTAAAAATTCTTGATGATATGAAGAAAAGAGGAGAAGGGGTGACCATTTTTAAGTGAGGTGAGTGACACACTTGTAAATTTTTGAAATAAAAAGTGTAACGACATTTGAACATTCCATAAGGGCAAAAAATGGTTAAAATCAAAACTCTAAACATTATATGTTTGAAATATTTCCTTAAAATAGATTTAGACAAGTTTATGTGTCATTTTAACCCATATCATTTTATTTTCATCTCATGGAAAACACATTTTTACCTTAATCATAGTAAATAATTTTTACTATTACTATTCATTTTAGTCAAAAATTAAGTTTAACTTCATAGATGATATAAATTATAATGATTGAAAACATGAAATAAAATTTTCAAAATTAAATTCAAATAATTGGAAAAATTATATTTAACATTATTTTCATAGACACTATGAGAATGCATTTTTTAAGGGAAATTTTTCAAAAGTTTACAATGTTTTTATAATAAAATCCAAAATGTTATTTCTTCATATTTCATAAATTGGATTATTTTTATGTATAATTTTAATAATTTTACATTAAAATAAATTTAAAATATAAATTAACTTTATAAATAAATTAATTGTAAATTTATTTTTCAATTAAAATTCATTATTTTTTCACTATTTATAAAAAATGAACCATTTCAAAAATGTCCTAAAAATTTACACTAATGTAATTTTGAAATGATGATTTAAAAAAAAGGATGTTTATTTTATGAAATTAATTTTATTAATGTGTAAAAAATTAATTTTATTGTTCATAAAAGGAATAATAAAATATATATTTTCCTGATATAAATTATTTTCAAAAAACAAAAATATTTGAAATAAAATTGAGTAATTTTTATCAATATATTTTCTATATATTAAACCATTATACCTAACATTTAAAAAGTATTTTTTTCTATTCATATCATTTTATTTAATGTCTAGGTTATACTATCCTTGTTTAAATAACTATATTAATAATATATTATGGCTTTGATAAAAGTTAGTGTTGTGTGTAATGAAAGATATCCTAGTGTTGTGTGTAGTGAAAGGTTGAAATGGTATTTTTTGTAATGAAGGATATAAAATAAATTTTATTTATTCAAAAAAAACTCATTGTTTTATAGATTGGTTCCACTAAAATGTAGTTTTATATTCTCCATTGTTTGTAACATTAAAATGTTCTACTCGATGTATATGATTTGGTAAGATAAGTAGATCAATAGCGTAATATTATCAAGAATGTGAGGAAAGAGGAGGAAATTGGATTCATGATATGGAAATTGTTTATGGAGATGTTTTTTAATTATTTTCCTCAAAATATTCATACAAAAATGAAAATGAAATTTCTATAAATAAAGTAGAATGATGTGGAATCCAATAGTAACTATTTAGAAAATTACCACCAGACATCTAAATGTATGCTTATAGGTTTATCATAGATCGTTAAAGAAAATATTACCAATTATTTACAAGCTTGAGACCGTGTCTTAAAAAGGAATTTTCATTAATAGAAGTTGATATATATAAATAAATAATTATATGTGCTCTGAAGATGGAATTCAAAATTTTAGACTATCATTATTCTCATGGTATTTCAGATAAAAGAGAAAGATGGAATTTTGAGAAACTAGTAATAATAAATCCTATGGAGGAACAAAAATTAATTTTCCTTCATTTAATAAGTGTGGAAGAAAGAATGAAGTAAAGTTACTTATGTAGATAGGTAAATTATTTAATTGTGGGAATAAGGTCATCAAGAAAAAGAATGTTGAAGTGATATGAGGAGTCCAGTCAATGAAAGGAGTGGTGAAAAATCTCAACAAAGTGTTCCACCCACACTCCAAGGCAATAATTTCATGGAGTAAAAAACTTACACCAATCAGTGCATGAATTTGAGGGTTAATGATAAAAATAGGCATTAGAAACCTCTTAATGAAATAGATAAAGATAAATCTCATGTAAGCAAAACATCTTAATTATATCATGATAAATTGGTGTGGAAAGGTACAATTTACATCCACTAAATAATTGAATGTGTATTATTTGGTTTTGGACCTATTGAATCTTTTATTTCTGAATAAGTTTATAATTTTATCACATGACTACCTCAAAAACTTGATGTTGAGTTAGTTATAAAAAATATTAAAGATGGCCTTATCTCATGTTTATTACTCTTCTCCGATAGAATTTTAGGGGAATTTAATTCCTAAAAATGTTATGATTCATCATAAATTTGAATTCGATGTGGTTTTGGGGATATATTGTCTCTCTCTATGAATATTCCATATTAATTTCTAAAGAATATAAGTAAAATTTGATGTTTAGAATCAACCTATGATCATCTTCCAATGTGAGGGTGATATGAAATTCCAAGGAAGTTGCTACCATTTTATGGGTATTACTACAGATTCATAAGGGTTTTTTATCTAAAATGGTTTAGGGGAAACTCAATATCAAAAATATATTTATTTTTAAGGGTTATAAAGATTTATTTCATGAATAGTTTCCTAGTATTATCTCAAATCATGAATTTCAGTTTTCAATATAACTCCTACCAAACCTATTTCAAATACTCCATATAGAATGAACCATATTTGGTTGAATTAATTAAGGAAAAAAATGAAAAATAATCTGGATTAGGGATTCATATTCTTCAGTGCACCACAATGGGGTGCACCTATTATTTTTATTAAGAAGAAAGATGGGTCAATTTGTTTTTGCATTGACTATATAGAAGTTAACAATATCACAATCGAGAAGAAGTGTCTTTGAAACCTATATTGATGAATATTTTTATCTACTACAAATATTTAAATAATTTTCCATGATTTACCATCATTGTTTATTGCATTAACAGAGGGTTCAAAAAGAGGATATATCCAAGACAACCTTCTATATGATTTATGGTCACTATGAATTTATATTGAATCCATTTAGAATTACCAATGCTCCAATCTATCTTCATGGATATTATGAATAGAATATTTAGAGAATACATTGATCTTTTTGTGGTAGTATTTATGGTTGATATTATTTTATATTCAAAGGGTAAGGAAGATAATGAATATCAATTTGGAATTATGCTAAAGACTTTGAGGAAGGATATGTTTTCTACTGTATTTACCATGTGTGAATTTTGGATATAAAAACTCGCATTCTTGGGTCATATAATCTAATGTGAGGGTATATCAATGGATCCTTCAAAGGTTGAAGTTATTGAGAAATGGCCCAGACAACCATGGTAAACATTATCAATAGTTTTCTTTGGTTGGAATGAAAAGACATGATGCTTTATGTGAAATTTAACATATATATCTAATCTAATAACCATGTTGTATTAGAAAGAAGAAGAGTACCTTTGGATAAAAAAAAATAAGAAAATTTAAAGGATCTAAATGGATGGTTTTTTAGAAAACCTTTACTTACACTTCCATATAGTGGATAAGTCATTTTTAATCTTTAATGATTCATAAAATAAGGGACTAGGACACGATATCATGTAGAATGATATGGTTATACCTTATTCCATGAGTGAATTGAAAATTTTGGAGAAAAATAACCCAAAACATTATTTGGAATTACAAGTTGTATTTGTTTAACTAACACTATGGTAGAATTATCTTTATGTTGAATTGTGTGATATATATAATAATAATAATAAAATATATAATTTTATATTCATATATAAGGAGTTGAATATTTTCCAATGGAGATGGTAGCTTTTGATTAAATATTATATAATCTCAATACGTTTCCACAATAGGAGAGAAACAAATGTGTCTAATGCTCTAAGGTAGTATGAACATGCTCATTTTTCCATGATATGGTTTTAAATATATCCAATATTTATAGAATTATATAAGATAGATCTTGTAATCATATGTAAAGGAGGTTTATCACATCTTACTCAGATGAAGGTTCAACCATGAATCTATATGATGATTAATGATGTGTAGAAAGTGTATGTGGAACTGAAGAAGAAGGATGGAAATGTTCATAGGTTCAACCGTGATTGTGATAGAATAATAATTTTTAGGAATTGAGTTGGTTTCCTATCAATGCCAGATTTAAAAAAGGATCTATTGCATTAATTTCATATTTTATTATTGTATATTCATCTTGAAAGTACTAATATATGTAAAGATGTAAAAGAATATTTATTGTGGGATAACATGAAATGGGATAATTCATAGTATGTATCTTGATTCTTGGTGTGTCATAATATTAAGATTTAGGGATAGAATTCTAATGGGATGTTACAACTGTTACCCATACAAAAATGGAAATAGGAAAACATTTCCATATATTTTATCATCATAATCCCTAAATCATCTAAAGGGAATTATGATATTTTGGTTTTATTCAATTACCTTATGAATTTATCACACTTCATTCCCATTATATAATTTTTTTCTCTTGATCATATTTCTAGGATATACATTAAGTAAGTGGTGTGATTTCATGTGGTACACTTCATAGTTATTTCTGAATGGGATCTGAGGTTTACCTCGATGTTTTGTAGGATTATTTATCTAGATTTAGATATAGAGTTGAGGTTTGTACAGCATGTTATCCATATTCATATAATAAGTCTGAGTGGAATATTGAAACCCTAGAAAAAAAATTAGAGCATGTTCTTTTGATTTTAAATGTGGTTGGTATCAACATATTTCTGTATTGATTTTTTTTTAATAATAAATCTCACTCAAGATTTTATATGGATCCTTATAAAGCTATCCCGAGAAGGAAGTTAAAAATTCAAATATGTTGGGATGAATTTAGAGAATGAATTATATTGGGACCTGAGCAAGTTGAGAAAATGTTTAGGAAGGTTAGAGATATAAAGCAGTACAACAGGGAATCTCAGAAATGACAAAAAAGTTATGATGATAATCATTGATGAGATATGGAGTTCAAAGATGGTGAGAAGGTATTCCTTTGAATTTAACTTTGTAAGAAAGTTTTGAGGATTGAATATAAGTTAAAACTGACCTATATATATATATCAATCTATTAAAAATTCTAGATCATATTTGTATATTTTCTTATCGCTTATCACTTCCACCAAACCTCTCTCAAATTCAGGATGTATTCTATTTATCTCTCATGAGGAAGTAAAAACCAAATCCTTTACATGTAATAGACTAACAGGTCATATGAATAAATCATGATATCTCTTATGAGAAAAAAATAGTGGATATTTTGGATCGAACTGAGAATGTTTAGTGGAATGGGACCACTCACTTGGTCAAAGTTTTATAGTAAAACCATAAAGTTGAGAAACCCACATGGGAAGTATAATTGGTGATGATGTATATGTATCCTCAACCATTTTTATTATAGTGATATAATTACAATGAATAAATTTATATAAGGGAGGTATAATTTAACACCCCTATATTTTATGATTTATTTCTATTTTAATAAATTTTATTTCTTTGAAAACATGCTTTATATGCAACACCGAGTTTTAACGAACGGTAAGAATAATAATAATTATATTGTTAAAAACTATTTTTTATATATGGATAAAATTAATTTTATGGTTTAAAATTGGTTATAAATTTAAATGAAATCATTCTAAGGTAAACATAGATGTTTTTCTAAAATAAACTATTTTTTGGTGCATAATTTGATTATATATTCATAAAATAAATTAATCTATATTGATGAATTGTTTTTATGAAATATTTATATTCAATCATATATTTTAATATTTATCAAATATTTTTTACCTGGAATGGAATGATGTTAACTTTAGTTTTTTTGCATAAAAATAAAATTTGATACGAACAGTTTTGTTGAATTTGGCACAATTTTTTAAAATAATGTTTTTGTGAAATATAGAAATTGAATATTTTAAAATTTATTCCATATTTTTTAATAAACATAATTAATATAATTTAATAATTTTAAATTATGTTTTTCTCATAAGGAATAATGATAATAATAACAATAATAATAATAATGTGTTAGAACGATTAAGGATAAAAATGGGTTATCAGGGGTTAACCTAGGAGATATATTTTAAAATATCATAAAGAACATGAATTAATTTTATTGGATTTTTTTTAATTCTCCCTATATTAAATTATTTTTAATTTATTATCTACATGACTTGATTAAGTCATTATTATATTTTTAACTCTTAATAAAAAATTAAGTGTTTTCTCCCCCTCACTTATAAAAGTATACCAGCAATCCTTACTTCCTCAAACTCCATGAACCATCATCAAGATATACCCTAATAAATTCCTATAATATATTTCCATGTACTAGATATCCTGGTTTGACCATAATAACAACATTTTAAGGCATAATTGTAAACCAATAGAGGTCTCTCAGTGAAGAGTTATAACTCTTAACTGGGTACATTAAATTTTATTTATTCTTCCACCTCCCATAATCCTGGGGTATCCATTCAAAAATAATTTCTTGAGTATATTCAATGTAATTTATTTTTATTATGATTATGTATTGACCAATTTTACCCTTCTTTCCATCAAATGGGAAATTGAAGCATTTATCGTGCATACGTGTGGACTATAACCTCCACATAGTAATATGATTTATTTTCCACCAACATCATTAATCATTTGTTATTTTGTTGGATTTAATTTCTATATATGATATTTATGAAATAATTAAACATCTATAGTTATATTTACGTATACACCTTTTTACATTTTTATTCATTGGAAAATGAAAATGTCAATCATGAATATGTGTGGACTACCAACTCCATACGATTATGTGATTCATTTTTCACGAATGTACTAAAAAAATAGTTATAAAAATTTATGTGATTAAAAAATATGATTATTTTTTTATAATAAAAATTCCAAAAATGATGAATCCATGACCAAGGTGCATGTATTGGAACTATGAAATTGATATATGCTTAGAAAAAAGAACAGTTCTCACTCAAATGTTCATTTAAATGAAGAATTTTTTTTTAAAATGATAATATGAAATTATAAAGGAATGATACATAGTGAGTTAGTTTTTAATATGGTTACATAATATATTTATAATAAATCTATATTTATTATACAGGATATTTGAATGTGTATGATGTAATATGGATGTTGAGTTAAGGGTTTATGTTACAATATCATTTCTTTTTGGGATTTTCTATGCGAAATTTACGATGACGGAATTTATATGGATATTAAACTTTAGATCCTGTATATTCTATTTTCCTCTTATTTTTTATGTTTATATATATAAATAATATTTTCCTCTCTTTGTATAGAAAATGATCGAGAAAATGTTTTTAAATAAATTCTAAACTTATTTCCTCTATGTTTGAAAACCTTTTTATTCTATGTCCATACTCTATAAAATTATTTTATGAATTTTCTTAAATAAACATGAATTATTGTAAAAAATTCCATTTTACTAATTATTAATTTGTTTATAGATATTTTAAAAGTAATATTTATAACATTTTTTCAAAAAATTCGTTTTTTAATTTTTATAATATTGTGAAATGAATGTTTTCTTTTAACATGTATGAAATGAACATATTTTACCATCATTATGACCATTATTTTCTTTGAATATTCCTTTAAAAAATTTCGTGGTTATTTTCAAAGAAAATTATTTTCACTATATGCTATGATTTTTTACTTATAATTTTATCAAAAGAGATGAATATTTTCTCATGATTTTAAAGAAATGTCGAAATGATCTTTTAATGGTAATTTTCATCTATGTCAATATAGGGATTGTTATGAATCACTAGGGAAGTGATATTATGACATCATCCATTTTATTTCTCTGTATGTCTTATAAATATGATGATTTAATGATGATTCTATAAAACATGTTTCTTTCCCAATGTAAATTATGTTATTATTAAACATTTATGAAACATGTTTCTTTTACATGGGTTTTACTATGTTGAAATGATGACATATTTGTGAAACTCATATACTTTCCAGTGTTTATAATATGATGAATGTTTTTTGATCTTGTGGCATAAATATTTTCATGACCTAACCCAATCCCAGTCTCTAGCTGTAACTACCCCAAGTCCTACTCCATAGGCCAGGGGTGGAGATAAGCGCTGAAGGAACACTAAGCTCAAGGAGGCCTTTTCCTAAATACATGTAGACACACACATAGCCAACTCAATTTGAAAGTGAATAGGTGAAAAAATAAATGATGAAACACTACTATAAATATTCTAAATATGCATATACCACTAAAAAGAGAGAAGTGAGGAAAAATACATGCCCACCCAGAAATATGTCCCAACCTGAAAAAACTAGAAAATAGTAAATATTTGAGAGATCCCAACTCTTGTATCCCAAGCTATGACCACCATACGTAGTCCAAGAACCCTGTATCCCTAAGCTCCTCTAAAGTCATGATCGATCTATCCACCTTATTCAAAAGACACAACATGTGTTAGGTGAAGTCCATTCATGGGTCGGTATATACATACTCAATAGAACTCCCCAAAATGGGTGAAGGGGGAGTAGTAATAGATACAAATAAAGAGGAAAGAAGAAGATTAAATAAGGTACAACAAAAGGTTACATCTTAACCTAACAAGAGAGTGAAATTGAACACATCCAAACACAGGGATCTTGATATGGTGAGAAGATAAACTCCTCGTTGAGTCTTCACTACCTATAGCATGAGAGTGGACTCTTCTATCCATGATAAGATAAACACAGAAATCACATGGTATACCCCATACATCCTCACCTCTCATGAAAGGATAGTAACTACACCCAAGGAGTGGGTACTGAAATAAGATATATAAATATTCTCAGTCAATTATTCCCAAATGATAGAGTAAAGGGATCTCCATCTCATAGCTCATCCCATTAAGATGAGTAGAAAATAATTCCAAGGTAAGTCTATCTATGATGCCCAACTCCTCATGTAACTTCCCAGGTCACACAAGTCAAAGGGACTCAATCACCACACCTTAATACTATCTACTTTAGGCGGAACTAAATTGCCTACATGGTTTTAAGTCACGTCATAAGGAAACATCTTAGTAGGGAAATCATCCCTCTTTCTCGTGAGTTTAAAGGTACTTCAAACCACATCTCATCATTGTGCCACAAAATTGATATATTACCAGTTTCATGAAAGGGTATCATTCCCTGGTATGTTTGGAGGGTCCTACTCTGGTAGCCACTGAGGAATTCCACTACCCATCCTAGCTGGAGGGTACTACTTAGGAAGGTTGCTGAGGAATGCCACTTCATATCCCTAATGGAGGGTAAGCCCAGTAAGTCATCAGGGAAAATCCACAACCCATCCCGGTTAGAGGGTTACACCTAGAAGATGTCATAGAGGAATTCCACTTCCCAACCCAGCTTGAGGGTAAGACCAGAATTTTGAAGAACTCCACTTCCTAGTTCTATTAGAGGGTAACTTGTCAAGACCATCAGGGAACACCACTATCGATCCAAGCTTGAGGGTAACCCTGGAACTGCCATCAGGGCACACCACCACCCATCCTAGATGGAGCTTAAGCCCAATACTTCTTTGGTGGTTCTGTATGATCACTGTCGTTATCAGGTATCACCATAACACACCAAACCTGGAACATTTCAAACTGTATCTCAAAATCCACTTTTGAGGTCACCATCACATTATATGAAAAAAGAACTCCAGATAGGACTCTTGTGGGCCAAAATATGAGTTCAAATGAAGGAGATATGGATATTTGATGATTGCTAAAAAGATCTAAAGTAGAACAAGATGTGTTAGGGGAGTCACATGGCGTGTGGTCCCTCTTCAAAACCTGTACGTGTCTCTGGACTATACACGGATCCCATCTGTGTAGGGGTACACGCCATGTAGGTGAACTACAAAGTATTTCCTACCTATCCAGGGACCTATCCATGTCTACTAGTCATGTTAGTGATGTCTTATATGGAGTCCCCATCAGTGTGACCCATCAAACAGGTTGTCTAACTCGGGAGGGATACATGGCATGTGAGGGAGGACTACATGTTGTGTTATCCTTATCTTCTCTCAAACCCTTGTATTTCTAATGAGGGAGGCTACACATCGTGAGTTCTTCATACTACATAGAGTGTAATCGGGATTTTTCTAGACAGTTTAGGTTTTCATGGATCTTCATCCATTCTCTGAATATGTTCAAACATGATTTAGATCCCGTCATGATTCCTTATGAAATCTTCAGATCTAGCCACAAATCATGCTCGTCGACTGTCATTTTTCGAGAATTGGCCATCGAAACATTTGGGGGTTACGTTCTTAATTTTTTATGTCATAGTATAATATATCCTTTATGACTCATCCTAAAAGATTTAGATATACCATCCATTCATTTTGAAAATTCCAGATCTATGCTCCACTCGAAGAACCGTCACCATTTCAACATTCCACCACTAATTCAAGCACCCAATCATGCTCGGGTTTCCTGAAAACTCTCGAACTAGGATCCATAGGGATTCCATGGTATATAATGTGATTAATTGAAGGAAAAAAGAACAAAAACATGGTTTTAAAATTCATTAACCAAGTGTTCTTGGCCGAAAAACAATATTGGGACATTGGGGTTAGATGAACAAAAAGAAATAAATTAAATTTCAATACTCAAGCACATGAATAGGTTTTAAGGATTGAAAATAAAAGGAAAAGGATGGATCTACTAAATGCATATAATCTAAGGTCACAAAACTCCAAAAAATGAGTCCTACCTCTTATTTGGATTGATCACTCGTAAAGGATGCGCTTAGGAAATGATCAAAAGAAGCTTTTGCATCCTTTGCGCTTCAATCCTTCCTAATACAGAGGTTTGTAATTTATCTTCAATGGAGTAGTGGAGGATCTCTCATAGGTGTATGGTAGAATTATGAGACAAACATTAGAAAAATCCTCCATGTAATTAATTTATAGGAATTTTTAGGTTGAAATTAATTTAAGTGATTAATTAATCTATCAATTAATTATTCCACTTAATTGTACTTCCAATGAGCGAGGGGTTCAGATGTCCCATTTCGACTAAGCTTATGTCACACCTAGGGTAAAAAACACATTCCAAACCCAACCTTGGTATTAGAATTCCAATATGATCAACCATTTTAGATATATCCCATTTTCTTCAATTAACCAAAAAATGCACAATATAAAATATATTTAATATTGTTATAAAATTTATTCTAGGAACATCGGGCCTCATAATTTCACATCATCTCAAATCCTAGATCTTCAAATATATTTAGAAATATTAAAAATTAATATAAGGAAAAAAATAGGTCTCTATATCATTCCCTCCTTTAAGATTTTTATCCCTAAAAAGCAAAACTAGGAAAACAAATTGGGATAATGATCCCACATATGGCTCTCCCACTCCCAGGAACTCGGCTACATGTTTCTGTACTTCCACAACACTTGAAACAGAGGGATAGTCCATCCTCATAGGGTTTTCTAATTCCGTTCCTCAATCGCCACCGGGTGATCTATAAATGTGGCTCCATACTTGATGTACAAATCCAACCTAGTCAAAGATGTGTGTAGGTTCATGAATTTATTCCATTAGATATGACACATGGAAGAATTCATGAACATTTTCTAGTTCTGGGGGTAGGGAGAGGTGGTAGTAAACCTCACCAACCCTCTGTATGATCTCGAACGGCTTGATAAACCTCAGGAATATCTTGCCTCCTTGGTTGAACCTCTACATTCCTCATCATGGGGAGTCTCTAAAGAAGAAATTTTCTCCATTATGGAACTCTATGGGGCTATGATATCAATCTTAAAAGGATTTATTTATTCTCTCGATCATCTTCATCCACTCACAAATGACCTACACTTTTTATGTTGTCGCCTACACCAACTCTAGGGCTATGAGAGAAGACTCTCCAATCTTCATCCAACATAAGGGTGACGTACAAGGTATCCCATATAGTTCGTCAAAAGATTTCATGATTATGGTAGAGTGGTATCTATTTTTTTATGAAAACTCTACCAAAGTTAGGTGATCCTCCCAACTCCAATAAAAATCCAACACGTAAGCCCTCATCATGTCCTTTATCACCCGAATAGTGCACTCGGTCTACCCATCGGTCTGGGGGTGAAAGGTTGTACTCATATGAAACTGGATCCCAAATTACTCCTATAGGCCTCTCCACAATCATCATGTAAACCACATGTCATGATCAGAGATAATCGTCAAGGGTATCCCATGAAGGCGGATGTTCTCTTATACGTAAAATTGTCCTAAAATATCCAACAAACTCTACTCCCTGATATCAATGAATTGTACTGACTTTGTGAATCATTCTACTATCACCAAGATGGTGTCATGGCCCTTTAATATGCATAGAAGACCTGTGATGAAGAATCTGGATATACCGTCCGATTTTCACTCCAGGATCTTATGAGACTTTAACAAACCCATCAAAACGTGGTACTCATCTTTCACCTGCTGATAGGTGAGGCACCATGATCTGAACTCATCTACACTTCGTCTCATGTCATACCACCAAAACTAACACCTAATATAACTCTACATCTCTCCATAATAGAATTTACAAATAAGATATAGGTGTGGAACTCCTGTATCACCTCATCCCACATAACGATTGAACTTGCTATTCTCCCCTGGAATAAGATATTCTGATTCCCTCCTTCATAATATCAATATGTTTCATTACCTATATATATATGATGGCGTATAACCTCATAGTCAATGTATCCAATTTGGGTCTCTCTCACACCCTCGAGGAGTGAAGGAGTCACCACCATCGAATAAAGAAATGTTGTACTCTCCTATTCCACCAGGTCTAGCTACAGGGAAGCTAACTACTTCGAATCTTCCTATGCTAGTTGAGCCTGGGACTTCCTGATAAGGCCACCTAATACAATGTGTTCCTTCCCTAAAGTATATAATATATCTAAATCATAGTCTTAATGGAACTCCAACCAGTGTCACTGCCTTAGGTTTAGGTCTCTCTGAGGGAAGACACACCTAAGGTTCTGGTAGTCTAAGTAAACCACAATGTGCTCTCCTAGAAGGTAGTGCCTCCACATTCTCAAGGATATGACTACTGCTGTTAGATCTAGGTCATCATTCACATAGTTCTAGTCATGGGGTCTCAAATGCATCAACATGTATGCGATGAATTTCTATCATTGCATCAACACGAAACCGAGCCTAGCTGATGAGGAATCAAAATACACAATGAAATCAATGTCATCCTCTAGTAGTCTCAAAACTAGAGCACTCATGAGACTCTACCTAAACTACTCAAAGGACTTCTGGAACTTCTCATACTAGGTAAATGGTTATCTATTTTGTGTGAAAGTGGTCAAAGGGGCTATGATTTTGGAAAAGTATACCAAAAATGTCATGTAATACTCTATCAAACCAAGAAATCTCTGCACCTCTGATGAAATCTTGGGTGTCTCCCAAGAGAGAACTTATTTGATTTTTCTTGATCCTCATATAAACCTTGTTCAGAAATAAAATTCCCTAAAAAATGAACCACATCTATCCAAAACTGTATCTTTGAGAGAATTCTATAAATATGGTTCCCTCAATGTAAATCATGAACCATCCTCAAGTGCTCTCCATGTTACTCCCCTATTTCAAAGTAGATGAGTATGTCATCAATGGAGATGAATAAAAACTAATCCAAGTATGGATGGAAGACTAAGTTCATCAAATACATAAAGAAGGTGGAGGTATTTTCACACCCAAGGGCATCACTAGGAAATTATATTATCTGTAGTGACATCAGAATGACATCATTGAAATATCAGCCACATGAACCTATAATTGGTGGTAGTCAGACCTGACATCAATCTTGGAGAACCATCTAACACCTTGAAACTAATCAAAGATGTTGTCAATCCTTGTAAAGGGGTAATTTTTATTTATCATGGCCTGGTTTAGGCGATGATAATCCACACATAGACGTAATCTCCTGTATTCCTATTTCACAAAATAAATTGGAGTTGTATGGTGGGATACACTGGGTCTAATGAAACCTTTATGAAAAAGGTCATCCAACTGCAATTGTATCTAACACAGCACGATATCCACCATACAATATACCATAGAAGATATCAGGGTGATCCTAGGTTTTAAATCTATAAAAAACTCCATCTCTTGCCTCAGAGGTAGTCTTGGAACGTCTTTAGGAAAGATGTTCATATAATCCTCCACAACTAAAGGAACACATATTCATAAATATTATAGTGCAAAAAACATTACACTTTATAACTTATGGGTTATAGGCTACAACCACTTTCTCACAACACCTGATTATCCTGCTATAATCTCTCTCTCACTGAAAAAGGAGAACCTCATACCATCAGTGCATAGGCATCTGACTAGTATACGATGATAGCCGATTTGGGCTCAAACTATGGAAATCCAGTCCATTCCCAAAATGATGTCATAGGGACCCATATTGAATACAAAAATTTCTCATTTGAACCTCTATCATCCAAGAAATAGCTCACACTACCAGTAGATGAAAGACACAGAAGAAGCATTCCCTGTAAGAACTGCAGGAAAAAGTTGCTCTGCTAGTATCTGTGCTGGGATCTCTAACTCCCACACCAAGATATGATACATAAGATAATGATTGTACAAATATTAAGTCAAGAGTAGAATAAACATATATCGTACCTTGAATCATCTCTTTCTCCGCAAGATCATAAATTTTCAAAGATTACAGTTGTCCATGACCCCAGCTGCCAGCTCCATGATCCTGACATGGGCCGCCTAGTGGTGGTGGCTGAAGGACCTCATATTATCACCCCCACCAGTATCTCCTCATGGTCCTCTATTAGATCTACCTCCCTAGGGACCACCAAGTCCATGAATGGGAGATACCTAATTATAGTGATGTCTCTGCATTGGCGGTCCATCTGCTCTCTTACTAGGATACTCAGCATGTTTGGTCAGGCACTCTAATGCCATCTAATCTCACCCATCACAAGTATAGAACAAGACCTCTCAAAGATTCACTGGTTATCTATTCTACCCTTTCATGGTATGACCAAGTCCCTAAGAATACTCAAATAAGGGGATCATATTCCGAGATCTCTACCTCCTTCCTAAAAATATAGATGATTCATCCCTATCACACCCACTACTAGCTCCAACCGTCTAGCATCCCTATGATAGAAAAATCTCTATCATAAGTTCATGATCCAGCACCTCGACATAGGTGGGGTGACCGCACTGTCATGAAAAGTCAAATTGATTATGTTTTTAAGGTTGATTTATAGTCTAGGGAATACCCTAGGTCGTATCTCAAGGAGCTTTGATATGTTTTGAGTGTGTATTTTTAATAAGAAGAATGAAAGAAGGGTTGATTTTGTAAACAATTTTAAGAAAGTAACTTAATGTAAAGAGTTGTAAAGTTGAAAGAAAAAGTGTATTTTTAAAAATATTAGATAAATAAGTGATCATTTATAACTTACTACAACACTTTAAGAGTTCCTTGTTCTCAATTGGTTATTAGGTTTTTTTGTAATCCTTTGGTTGAGGGATGACCAAGATCTTGGTTCCCCTCTTTCCTCTTAAAATAATGCACAAAGAACCACCCCTTGACACAACAATCGTGTTGTCAAGGTTTGGACCTCAATCATAGAGTGAGTTCTACCAAATCATAGTGAAATACCATGTATGTGTGAGATAAAGAGTAT
Organism: Viscum album; assembly: GCA_963277665.1. Taxonomy (NCBI): domain Eukaryota; kingdom Viridiplantae; phylum Streptophyta; class Magnoliopsida; order Santalales; family Viscaceae; genus Viscum; species Viscum album. The sequence goes on from OY728146.1 coordinate 236,784,231, forward strand.
GCTTGTGTTGTCCAATCAGAACAACTCAAGATTCCCACTTGAATCTCAACCCAATCGGTATTGAAATGAGAAATGTTTCAATTAATTAAACCAAATAAATGCATTTAGAGAAGAAGCATATAAAGATTAAACATGAGTGAAATAATTCAGACACAAATTACACAAAAATAGTAGAATATAAGGTGCCAAAACTCCCTCTTCAAGTGTGTAGCTCCCTCACAATGATCACCCACCATCTAGCTCGACATCGGGAGGGGGAGGAAGCTTGGGTGGAACTCCTTATTCATTATTGATCCCCCTATGAGGATAGGGGCCTCCAAAACTTCAGGGATGAGGGGGAGACTCCTCCAAGACTCCAAAATGGTAGATATTCACTTCTTGTTCAAACTACCAAATGGGGTTCCCAAGGTTCCATTTTATAGCCAAAATGGGAAGTAGTTTTGGGAACCTAGATTTTGATAAACCACTTGGAGGATGGTTTTAGGCTACTAGAAAGTTGAATATCCCTTTTGAAAAAACTTTAAAGTTGTATCCCCATGTCTTGAATATCACCACCAAAATTTTGGTATCATTTGGACAATCAAAGATCAAGATATTGACATATTACAGAATGCCACTTTTGACTTTGTGCATATTCGGTGTCTTGGACAGATCAGTTCGTATGGGCCCCATAAAATCCAAATCAGGATTGGGTTCCTTGAGATGAAATGTATCCTATTAAATTATGGACCATCCTAAAAAATTTCATCCCATTTAAATGCACGTTCTAGTATAAGTATTTGGATTACTCCACTAGTGTGCTTGGATCCTGCGCAGTTTGGCCCATATTTCTTGGACTTCATCATGGGTCCTCCAAATCACCTCCACCTTCAATGATATTATCAAAACAAGTAACATTTCCCTTTTTAACAGTGATAAACATAAAATAAATGAATCAAACATTAAGTTAATTTTGTTATTATATTTTTAATTTACAATACAAATTCAGTTTAATACAATGGTGTAAGGGTGAAAATAATACAGTGAATCATGGTACGATCACACCCCCACACCTAAACATTTACACTCCTGGGAAAAGTTACATTTTCAGAAATTATGCATGTACATATTATCAACATCATGAAGATTTAACATCTAAGGATATTTTAATTCATTAAAGTAATGTGATTAATGCACAAACCACACAAAGGAGTTCTTCCTAGTGAAAATGGAAAAATATGTCTCATAAATCATATCACAGTGAAATTCAAAGAGATTCATGATACCAAATTGATAAATAAATTCAAAAGTAAATCATGCCACTAACTCTCCATGCGTGTGTGTGAAAGGCATTCCATACTATTATTTCCACTTTCTATCCAATAAATATAGGTTATTTAAACATTTTTTTAACTTAAAAGATTTTGTCCACCAAACCTGCCCTACATCCTTTGCAATCATATATCAAGACCCACTCACTTAAGTATTCCCAGAAGTCAAACCATAATCTCCTGACCTAGATATCCCCATATGTTGCACATTTCACCACTCCCCTCATTTATTGTTTTTTTTAGAAGTTGTATTTGGAACAAATATCACACTCATATATCAACCCTTATTTGATCTCCTCATTACACTAATTGTAATAGTTATAACAAGATCAAATTTTGAGGAGGAGTATTTTTTGACCTACCCAAGACACAACACCATTTTGTTTTGATTTTGATCTTCTTCTTCTTCTTTTTTATTTTAAGGGCGTACAATAGTCAGATATTAGGTACACACGCGTAGGTCAATCTGGTACAATAATGAAATAGATCAGATAAGAAAAGAACGTATAAAAATATCAATTTAATATGAAAAATATTAACCTAACATATATTTACCTTCTATTAAGTAAGAAATATTCACACTTTGTGGTTCAGTGAAAAAATGTGTAGAGATACTAGTGACACAGTTTTCCCAAAAACTACTCACACAAGGGGCATCAATCATCTCAGAGGTTTCATAGAGATAAAACTATTTATATCATTGACAGAAAACCAATTCACTAAAAATAACTTCCTGATTTTAAATTCATACAAACATTCATTTCATAACAGCGTCAGGTTTTCATCAAATGTTAAATCAACATGGAATAAAAAATTTCAACATGAATTTTCAGTAAGTTCCATGATTTTGTGAAAAGAAAGGGGGGGAAGTAAAAATACCATAAAGAAGGTGAAAAGGAGAAGAAAGAATAATGATGATGAAAAATAATAACTAACCCAGGAATGTACCCATCCCCCCCACATCTAAAGTGTGCATTTTTATCACTATAATAGAAGAGAATGTGGGAAGGAAGGATAAAACCTGGTGAGTTTCATTCATATATTTCTTCTTGAAAATGGAGTTCCTCCATCTGGGACTCTGAAATGGATTCATGGAAGTGCTTTAGCCACTGCCCATTGACAGTGAAGGTTTTCTTGGTTTCTTTATTTTGAACCAGGAAAACACCAAATGGAGAGACGTTAGTAACAGTGTATGGTCCAAACCAATGGGAACAAAGATTACCTAGATGTAAATTCAGCCTTGCATTGTAGAGGAGGACCTTCTTCCCAATGTGGAATTGAAGATTAAGGATGAGACGGTCATAGGAATCATTGGTTCACTCCTTATAAATCCTAGAGTTCTCATATGAATCTATTCTCATTTCCTCTAGCTCCTGAATCTATGACTTCCTTTGGGTACCCACACCATAAAGATTAGAATTTCATTTTTTGATGTCCTAGTAGGATCGATGATAAATCTCAACAGGGAGGTGACAACTCTTTCCAAACACTAGCCGATATGGTGACATGCCAATGGGGGTTTAAAAGTTGTAAGGTAAGCCCATAATGAATCATCGAGTTTAAGACTCCAATCTTTTCTATTGGGTTGAACCATTTTTTCAAGAATCTGTTTTACCTCTCTATTTGACACCTCAACTTGACCATTAGTCTGTGGGTGATATATAGTAGAGAATCTATGTCTGACCCCATATCGATGCAAAAGAGATTGCATTGTTCGGTTATAGAAATGGGAACCCTGGTCACTAATGATGAACCTAAGTAATATAAACCTATAGAAGATTTGGGTTCTCAAAAATTCTATAACTGCCTTAGAATCATCAATTCTTGTAGCTCGTGCCTCTACCCATTTTGAAACATAAACCACTGCTAATAGAATGTATAGGTTACCAAATGAATTGGGGAATGGTCTCATAAATTCAATGCCCTAAACATAAAAAATTTCATGGAAGAGCAAGGGTTTTTGTGGCATCTCATTTCTTTTAGATACATTCCCCATTATTTGATAGTGAGGACACGATTTATAGAAGTCGTGGGCATCCCAAAACAATGTGGTCCAAAAGTGACTAGAATCAAGGACCTTGCGAGTAGTCCATTGGGGACCAAAGTGTCCCCCATAATCAAGAGTGTAGCAGAACCTAAGGACGGACTGAAACTCGCTATCAGGAACACAACGCCTAAGGACTTTATCACTACAGGTGCGCCAAAGGTAGGGGTCATCCCAAATGTACCAACAAGACTCATGTTTTAGATGGTCTGCCTGGTTTTTGTTGAAATCGGTAGGAATGCAAGATGCTACCAAATAATTTATAATTTAAGTATACCAAGGAATAACATCTTGCACTCAGTATAGTTTCTCATCAGGAAACATGTCATTTATGAGAATACAATGGAATGAGTTAATGTACAAGGATGGGGGAATCCTATTGATATGGTCAGAAACCATATTTTCTGCTCCTTTTTTATCTCTAATTTCTAAATTGAATTCTTGAAGGAGGAGAATCTGGCGAATGAGACGTGTTTTGGCTTCTAGTTTCTTAAGGAGATATCGGAGGGTAGCATGGTCTAAGAATACAATGACTTTAGACCCTAAAATATATGACCTAAATTTGTACAAGTCAAATATGATGGAAAGGAATTATTTTTCAGTTATGGTGTAGTTTTCTTGGGAAGGGTCCAATGTATATGAGGCATAGGCAATGACATGTGGATCTTGATCGACCCTTTGTGATAAGACTACCCCAACTGCATAGTTAGAGGCATCACACATGAGCTCAAATGGTAAATACCACCATGGTGGTTGGATTATCGGGGGTGATTTGAGACTCCATTTTAACTTATTAAAAGCTTCCTCACATTCATTATCAAAAACAAATTCTTTTTCTTTTTGGAGTAATCGGGGGAGGGGGAATGAAATTTTATTAAAGTCACAAATGAAATGACGGTAAAATCTAGCATGACCTAGAAAATACCGCACATCCCATGCATTTTTTTGGAATGGTAAGGAAGAAATGACATCCACTTTTGATTTATCTACTTGGATACCATCCCCAGAAATGACATTTCCCAAAACTATACCTTGTCGCACCATGAAATGAAATTTCTTGTAATTTAATACGAGATTCTTTTCAATACAGTGACGTAGGACTGAAGCAAGACTACTCAAACATTCATCAAAAGAAGATCCATAAATAGTGAAATCATTCATGAATACTCCCATGCAATTATCTAGGTAATCTAAAAAATATTAACCATGCATCGTTGGAAAGCACCCGGAGCATTGCACAGACCAAATGGAATCCTCTTATATGAAAATGTGCTAAAGGGGCAAGGGAAGGTCATCTTTTCCTGATCCTCAGGGGAAATATGGATTTGAAAATATCCAAAATACCCATCAAGAAAATAGTAATGGGATTACTTGCTAGACTCTCTAGAATTTGGTCAATGAATGGGAAAGGTAATGACCATTCCTAGTGTGTTGGTTTAGTCGGCGATAGTCTATACAGACACACCAACTATTCTGCACATGAGTTGGAACCAATTAATTGTTTTCATTTTTTATTACTATAAAGACAGTTTTTTAGGAACTACTTGAATAGGACTGACCCATTGGCTGTCATAGATGGGTTAAATTATTCCAGCATCCAATAATTTTGTTACTTCCTTTTTCACAACTTTTAGGAGGTTTGGGTTCAGTCGACGTTGTTCCTACCTCACTGGTTTAGCCTCATCATTTTATAAAATATAATGTGTGAAAATTGATGGAATAATACCAAGAATGTCAGAAAGTGTCCATACCAATGCTTATTTATACTCCCTCAAAAGTTCAAGCAGTTGAAATTCATGCTCAGGAGGGAGTGAATTAGCAATGATGATAGGTAACTTGTTTCTATTCTCAAGATATGAATATTTTAAATCTTGAGGTAGTTGTTTCAGTTCTAACTTAGGTGGATTTTGGATTGATGGGAGTGTGTGTGCAAGTTAGAGGTCACTAATCTCATATAACTACTCAATGGTATCATCCTCAGATGAGGAATGATCTTTTACAAGCTTAGTAGTATCATTGATGGTCATGTGATCCTCAGTGTTCAAGAAATCATCAATCAACAAACATGCATTACATTTCTCTAGACCACTACAATAATCAATGCATGAATCATTTCCTAGCATTTATATCAATGAATAAAACTCAGAAAGTGGATCAGGGGAATGAAATGATGTTTTCTCAAGGGAAGGGAGTACATCAATTGAATTAACACAGAGAGAGGAATGTTCTTCTGAGGGGTGCTTCATGGAATACAGGATGTTGAAATGGACTATGTCACCACCAAATTCCATAGATAATGTACCATTATGGACATTAATTATGGTTTTGGAAGTTTTCAAGAAGTATCTCCCCAATATAATTGGGGCATGTCCATTTATCCTATCATCCTCCATTTTAAGCACATAAAAGTCAGCAAGAAAAATTAAATTTTGAACGCTCACAAGAACATACTCTAACACACCAGAGGGGTGTACAGTACTCCAGTTAGCCAGTTGAATAATAATTCCAGTGGGATTCATCTCCCCGACCTGCAATGTAGAGTAAATGGAGTGAGGCATCACATTTATAAAAGCACCTAAATCAAGCATATCATTAGAAAAATAATACTCCCCTATGGTACACGGAATTGGGAATGTCTCAGGATAGTTTCACTTGGTGGGAAGTGATGGATCTATTAATTTTGATACATTCCTCCCTAATCTAACCTTTTTATCTCCACGAAGTCACCTTCGGTTTGTACAAATCTCCTTCATAAACTTTTCATATCTTGGAATTTGTTTCACAGTATCAATCAAGGGGATGTTTACCTGCACTTTTTTGAAAGTTTCCAACATTTCCTTATCTATTTCAGTTTCCTTTTGTTTCCTAGGTTAGGTGGCCCTTTGGGGAAATGGAAGAGTAATGGGTTTTCTAGGAGACTCATTGACATACACACTCTTTCCTTTGTAAGGGCTTTTCTCAAGACATGGTTTTTCAACATTTAGAACATTTTTAATGGTTGGGATAGAGGTTTCCTTAGGAGGGGATGACTCTAGTGGAGGATTCATTTGACTTTATATTTGGTTTCCACTCCTAAGGGTGATGGAACTAACATTTCCTTTGTCTCTAGGGTTGACTAATGGTTGAGATGGTAGTTTACCCGACCCGTGACTTTGAATTTCCCCCACCGAGTTATCTAGTTGGCCTAATTGGGTTTTGAGGTCTTGTATGGATGCCTAGGTGGTTTTCTGGAATTGGAGATTGTTGTAAGCCATTTGTTTCATCATATCTTTTAGGCTAGGATCAGGTTTTAGAGGGGGTGTTGGAAAGTCCTTTGGGATGTATGAGGATTTTTGGGTGGTGGTGGTGGTGGATGACTACTCTGACCCTATTGGTTCCATGGTTGTTGAGGTAGGTTTGAATACCCCCCTTTTTTATAGGCTTGGTTGTCTTTCCACACATGATTTGATGGATAGTATGGTTCTTGCCTAAAGGGTTGGTTATAGGAGAAACCTGGAAATATTGCCTCACAACTCTCAGAAGTTTCTCTCAATTGGGGGCATTGGTCAGAGTAGTGGGTGTTAGAAGAACATATACCATAATGGATGGGAGGATGAGATTGGGATTTCCATTGGGAAAGTGCAAGTTGTATTAGAAGGGTACTTACCTCTTCAAACTTTGTGTCCACATTCTTCTCAAATTCGGTACTTTTCACCTCATGGACACCTCAAATGGGTTCACTAGACCTTGTACCAAATTGTTGAGTGTTTTGTTCCATGTCCTTAATCAAAGTTCTTATAGCAATTGGGGTCTTATCCACTAGTGCACCACCTGCAGCAACATCAATCATATTTCTATCAATATGGATTAAACTTTTATAAAAATACTGAATTAAAAGTTCACTATTGGAAAATGGACCTATCCCCCACAGTTTTCCCCAAAACCATGGGGATATACCCCCCTTATACCCACAGTTTTGGAAAACCGTGGGTATAGGTGACTTTTCAAGAGCTATACCCATGGTTTTCCAAAACCGTGGGTATAGGGGGGTCTATCCCCACGGTTTTGGAAAACTGTGGGTATAGGTCCTAAAAAGTCACCTATACCCACGGTTTCCCAAAACCATGGGTATAGGGGGGGTCTATCCCCACGGTTTTGGGGAAAATTGTGGGGATAGGTCTGGGCTAAAATACATATACCCACAGTTATGAAAAACCATGGGTATTGGTCACTTTTGTGTGCGCGGGAATTTTTTTCCGTGGGAAGGAAATTTTTTTTGGCGGGAACCCTATACCCATGGTTCTTCCCTCTATACCCACGGTTTTTATAACTATATACCTATACCCACAGTTTTGAAACTGTGGGTAAAATCCGTTGACACTGTGGCAATTGGCTATGTTTCGGTGACACGGTGGCAGGACACCTATACCCACAGTTTTGGAAAACCATGGGTATAGTCTGGGGACCTATACTGATGCCGTTCCAGCCCATGGTTCCCAAAACCGTGGTTATAGGCTATACCCACAGTTTTGGGGTCTATACCCACGGTTTTGAACCGTGGGTATAGGTCATGTTTCCAGTAGTGGTTGTTCGCTTATTTGGTGGTGTGGGAAACTTAAACAAATCCTTTTAAAGTATTCCTAATATTCATGTAGTGTTTTCCCTTGTGATTTTCTTATACCACATATTTCTTTTCTTATAGTTGTAGTGCGAGAGGTTGGGAAATATTTTTCAAGAAAAAGACGTTTCATGTCTGCCCAACCTCTAATTGGTGAATTAACATAGTAAAGCCAATCTTTTGCAGTATCTTATAATGAGAAAGGTAATTCTCTTAGCTTTACTTGTTCTTCATCCACATTTATAGGTTTTAATGTATAACACACAGTATGAAATTATTTTAAATTCTTGTGTGGATCTTCTCCAAGAAGTCCATGGAATCTTGGTAATAAATGAATTAAACCCGATTTTAGTTCAAAGATGGGTGCCTCACCTTGAATTTGAATATAGGTGGGCTGAATATCAACATCAGGTGAGGTTGGTTATTTTAATGTCTGGTTATTTTCATCCATGTTATGCAAGTTTATTTCAGTTTTGATTTTGGTTTTGGAAGAAGAAGAGGAAGGATTAAGAAGAGTGTCGATGTTTTGTGTATCCTCCTTTGAAGGGTTCTCTTCTGTTTCTCGGTGTTGCTGATGTAGGATCCTCTCCAGTTAGGGTTCGAAAGTAGGTAAGATTCTCAGATTAAAATGAATCATGAACCAAACCTACATAAAAAATAGACCAAAATACAAAATGATAGGTAGAGGTATAATATAAAACAGATAAATATTCACAAAATTTATAAAAAACTTATCAAAAACACGCACTAAAAACCGAAGCGCCCCCCAGAAACAGTGCCAAAATTTGATCATGCTATTGTGACACATCAAATTGATTATGTTTTTAAGGTTGATTTATAGTCTATGGAAGACCCTAGGTCATCTATCAAGGATCATTTATATGTTTTGAGTGTATATTTTTAATAAGAAGAACGAAAGAGGGGGTGATTTTGTAAACAATTTTAAGAAAGTAACTTAACGTAATGAATTGTAAAGTTGAAAGACAAAGTGGATTTTGAAAAATATGAGATAAATAAGTGATCATTGCTAAGTTACTATAGAACTTTAAGAGTTCCTTGTTCTCAATTGGTTATTATTTTTTGTTGTAATACTTTGGTTGAGGGATGACCGAGATCTTGGTTCCCCTCTTTTCTTTTAAAATAATGCACGAAGAACCACCCCTTGACACAAAAATCGTGTTGTCAAGGTTTTGACCTCAATCATAGAGTGAGGTCTACCAAAGAATACTGAAATCTCATGTATGTGTGAGAGAAAGAAGATGCTTGTGTTGTAAAATCAGAACAACTCAAGATTCCCACTTAAATCTCAACCCAATCGGTATTGAAATGAGAAATGTTTCACTTAATTAAACCAAATAAATGCATTCAGAGATGAAACATATAAAGATTAAACATGATTGAAATAATTCATACACAAATTACACAAAACCAGTAGAATATAAGATGTCAGAACTCCCTCTTCAAGTGTGTATCTCCCTCACAATGATCACCCACCGTTTAGCTCGACATCAAGAGGGGGAGGAAGCTCGGGTGGAACTTTTTCTTCATTATTGATCTCCTTATGAGGATAGGGGCCTCCAGAACATCAAGGATTAGGGGGAGACTTCTACAGGACTCGAAAATGGCAGAGCTTCAGTTCTGGTTCGAACTACATAATGGGGTACCCAAGGTACCTTTTTATAGCCAAAATGGGAATTGGTTTTGGGAACCCAGATTTTGATAAACCACTTATAGGATAGTGTTAGGATACTAGAAAGTAGAATCTCCCTTTTAAAAAAACTGAAAAGTTGTATCCCCATGTCTTGACTGTCACCACAAAATGTTTGGCATCATTTGAACAATAACAGCTCAAGATATTGACATATTACATAATGAAACTTTTGACTTTGTGCATATTTGGTGGCTTGGAAAGATCAGTTCGGATGGACCCCTTAAAAGCCGAATCGGGATTGGGTTCCTTGAGATGAAATGTATCCTATTAATGTTTGGACTAGAACTCAAAATTTCAGCCCATTTGGATGCACTATCTAGTAGAAGTGTGCATATTAATCCACTAGTGTTCTTGGATCCTCCGCAGTTTGGCCCATATTTCTTGGACTTCATCATGTTTCCTCCAAATCACCTTCACCTTCAATGATATTATCAAAATAGTAACATTGCCCTTTTTTATAATGACAAAAATAAAATAACTGAATCAAACATGAAGTGAATTTTGTTATTATATTTGGAATTTACAATACAAATTCAGTTTAATACAATGGTGTAAGGGTGAAAATAATACAGTGAATCGTGGTACGATCATAGGGATCCACAAGAGTACTATGTTGGCTCGAATCTCTATGTGGAGTCACTTCTGAAACTTTTAGGCTCGAAATTAGCCATACAGGATCATGTTGTGAGAGTAGTGTGTAAGGACTTAAAACCTAGTCGCATACTCAACCAATCTCATCCCTCATTTATGAAGCACTATAATATCTGAAACCTAAACAGAGTGTAAAAAGGAGTGGTATTACTCCTCACAAAATAGTTGATGGAAGTCATCCCTTGAGAGTGATGACTCATCATTTATATGGGTAACCAGGTTCCACCAATACCCAGCTACTCTATGGAAATGACTGTCTTCCAAAGAAACCATCCAATCCATCAAGATCTGATTAAGCTGAAAGATATAAACCAATAACTCTAACCAATTCTCTACTGCCTGATGATCTGGTTCACTGTGGAACCTCAGCGGTCCATGATTCTGGAACCCGTGGATTGAGCTCAGCCTATGAATTTCCTCATCCTACTCTTCTGGGAAAATCTAACGCTCAACATGTGGAGGTTATTCTACCTTCCCACTTGGAGTACGGGATTATGAGAAGGACCCTAAAGTGAGGCCTCATTGCTCTTAAGGTCATTATCAAGAACTAGAGATGGTATCCTAGTTGGCTATCATCATGGAGGCATCCAAAAAATTATAAAGGAGTATCGTGATCATAGGATAGTATATATATATATATATATATATATATATCAACAACAATGAGGAGATAAATAAAGAAGGAAAATTAAAGACTTAATCTCATATGATGCATTCACCATTGATCCTTGTAACAAATGTTTTAGGGTTCCAACTCAATATGTAGGTTGTCAGAGTCTTGGTGATTGGCTACATCGGTTGTCACACCATTATTGGACTCCCTAGAATGAGTGCCTCACTCAAGACACTATGACACTATTACCATAAACCAAACCAAAAACCTTTTTAGTAAAACATTTTAACAATGTCCCATGGGTTGAACCACCTCTGATGACAATCTGTGATGACTCAACCCAAGATGGGGTTCAAGACACAACTACCCATATCCCACCTCTATATTTCAGGGGTTGGCGACAAGTGCTGAAGTCACACTAAACTCAAGGATACCTTTTCCTAAATAACTAAACACACACACACACACCCAAATCAATGAAAAAGTGTATAGGGAATGAAATAAAATATGAAACAGTGAAATACATATTCAAAATCTTCATAGACCACTAAATAGAACAAATTATGGTAGTGTAGACTAAAAATAAAGGGGAAAAATACATGCCCACCTAGAAATATGTCCCAACATGAAAAAACTAGAAATGATTAAACATATGAGAGATATTGGCTCCTGTATACCAAGCTATGACCATTATACATATTCCAAGCATCCCATATCCCAAAGCTTATCTGAAGTCATGATCAACCTTTCCACTATATGTAAAAGACACAACACATGTTGGGAAAATACCATTTAGGGGTGAGTATATACAACACCAGTAGAACACCCCAAAAATGGTTATGGGGGAGTATTATGAGATATAACTGAAGAGGAAAGCAGTAGATAGAACAAGGTATAACAAAATCATATAGCTCAACCCAATAAGAGAGTGATAGTGAACTCATCCAAATATAGGGAGCTTGGAATGGTGAAAAGATGATCTTATTTTCGAGTCTTTTCTACCTATATAAGAAGAGTGGACTCATCCAACCATGAGAATCTAAAAATGGAAATAACTTGGCATACCCCACACATCTTCACCTCTCCTGGAAGGAGAGTAACTATACCCATGGAGTGGGTACCTAAATATTATATATGGATATTCTCACTCAAAGAATCACAAATGAGAGAGAAAGGGGATATCCATATCATAGCACAACCTAAGAAGATGAGTAACCAACTGTTCCAAGGTAAGTATATTTGTGATGCCCAACACCTTAGGCATCTTTCCAAGGAACACAAGTCAAAGGGAATCAATTAACTCACCTAGATACAATCCTCTTTGGGTGGCACTAACTCTCCCACATAGTTTTAAGTCATATCATAAGGATGATTCTCAGTGGGGAAAGCATCCCTCTTTATTGTGTGTCCAAAGGTACATCAAACCACCTCTCTTCATTATGCCGCATAGTCGAGTTATTACTAGTTTCAGGAAAGGATCTTGTTCCTTGATACATCAGGAGGGTCCTACATTGGTAGTCACCAATGAACTCCACTTCCTAGCCCAGCTGGAGGGTAACACTCAGGAAGGTCACTGAGGAACATTAATTCCCAACCCTACTAGAGGCTAAGCTTAGTAATTCATCAGGTAAATTCCACTACCCAGCCTGGAAGGAGGGTTATGCCTAGAAGATGTCATCAGGGAACACTACTTCCCATCCCAGTTGGAGGGTAAGCCCAGAACATCTAGGAACTCCACTTCCCAATCCTACTAGTGGGTAACTCAAAAATATAATTAGGGAATGTCATTGCCCAGTCTAGTTGGAGGGAAATTCTTGTACTACTATGGTATCTATGTATGATTATTTTCCTCAAAGGGTGTCTCCTCAGTGTTCCAAACTTGTAACATTTCACATCGTATCTCAAAATCCTCTTTAGAGGTAACCATTTCATTCTATGTGAAAAAACACTCAGGATTGCATCTCACGGGCCAATATCTAAGTTCAAAAAAAGGATATATGAATGTTTAAAGATATCTCAAAAGAGATCAAGTAGAACACAGTGTGTTAGGGGTACAACATGGTGTGTGGTCCCTCTTCATAACCCTGTCGTGTCTCTAGTCAGTACATGGATCCCATCTGTGTAGGGGTACTCGCCATTTAGGTGTACTACACAACATTTCCCACCTATATAGGGACAAAGCCATGTCTACTATCCATGTTAGTGTTCTCTTACACAGATTCCCCACCCGTGTGACCCATCACACAAGTTGTCCAACCGGGGATGTATTTACAGCATGTGAGGGAGGACTGCATACTGTTTCATCATTATATTCTCCCAAACTCAAGAAACATCACGGAGGGAGGCTATTTTCCATGTATTCATCATACTACAAGACATATAGTCATGGTTTTTTCAAAAGTTCATGTTTTCATGGATCTTCATTCGTACTCCAAATCTAGTCAAACCGCTTTAGATCCCACCAAGATTCCATCTGAAATATTTGAATCTAGTTGTGAATCACACTCGATGTCCATTGTTTGTCGGGAATCGGCCACCGGAACGTTCTGGGTTTCCATTTAACACACCTTTGTGTCTTTTATCCTTTATGATTCAACCTCAATGCTTTGTATTTACCATCCATTCATCACGAAGATTCTAGATCTATGCTCTTCTCAAAGAACCATCACCATTTCATCATTCCACCACAAATCCTGGCTCCCGATCGGTCTTGGGTTGCCAGAAAACTATCAAATCAAATGAATAGGGATTCCACAATGGATAAATCAAAGAATAAAGAGATAAAATCACCCAAAAAAATGTTCTAAAAATTACCATCCAAGCATTTTAGGCCAAAAAACAAGATTGGGGCACTATGGTTAGATGAACAAAATGAAATAAATTAAATTTCAATAACTAAGCACATGAAAAGGTTTCCAGGATACCAAATCCAAGAATAATGAATCATCAATTAAATAATTTTAATCTATGGGAGTAAAACACCAAATTTTGAGTCCTACCACTTGTTTGGATCGATCGCTGGTGAAGAACATGCTCACACAACGATCAGAAGAAGCTGATGCGTCTGTTACGCTTTGATCTGCCTTGATCCAGAGGTTTTTCATTCTTTGTCATCATAGGAGGGGAGGATATATCACTAAAGAATGTGAGAATTATGAGTCCAACCCAATCCAAATCCTCCATAAAATTCATTTATAGAAATTTTTAGGTTAAAATGAATTTTGGTGATTAATCAATAAACCAATTAATTAATTCGCATAATCACACCACAAACAAGTGAAGGATCCACATGTCATGTGATGACTCATTTTATATCGTGACTTGGATAAAAACCAAGTTTCCGACCAAACCATTGTCTCAAATATCCAATTTGATCAACTGTTTGAGAGATATCCTATTTTCTTCAATTAATTGTGTGCGTGCAATAGAAAATATTTTTAATATTTTTATAAAATTTCTTCTGGGAACATTGGGCCTCATAATTGCACTTTGTCTCAGATCCTATATCTCAAAATACATTTAGAAATATTTAAAAGTATTAGAAGGAAAAAAATCAGGTCTCTACGCATATATATGGTTTTCATTATTTGATAGCTAGGTCTGGAATTATATATTCATCTAATTAATTAGGTAAAGATGAATATATCATGGGATAATAAGGAATAAAATCAGGAGTAAACCCAATTAAGTAAGGTAATTTGTCCACAATGATAGTCTTGGGAGTAATCCTTGACTATGGAAATGAGGGAATGGGGAGTGAATCCATTCGACTGTGACTTCCTTGGTAGTTATCCTTGACTGAGGAATTGATTTTATATGATTATATTTATTCCATAAACTTATGTCATTTTCTTATTATATATTTTCATGGATCATGATTGATTATGGATGATTCCAAATACTTGTTACTTAAGTCTTTTTTTATGAAAAGGGTTTATTTTGAGATTTATGAATAATAAACTTTCAAAATTTTATTATGATTAATGGAATATAAGATCATGTTCTAATACCCTTATGCTTGTCTTATTCTCACATATGATCAATAATTATTATCTCTTATGTTTAAATTTATTGAGTATCTTAGCCCACTCTTTATTATGTTTTATTTTCCTAGGTTATGAAGAGAGGTTTTAATTTGGGTATGTCAAAGTTGTTTACTTTGTTTGAAGATCTTAATGGGGTTTGCCGAATCTATTTTAAGAAATAAGATGATTGCGTAATATATATATATATGAAATACTTCGGTCACCTCATCTATCATTATCTGTTTGGGGATATTCACCGTAGATAATAGCTTATACACTGAAAAAGTGTACAAACTGATGTAGAATATAGTATACCAATTGAGTTATGATATGGAATGAAACCCACTCTTTCTCATATATATATATAAGTGTGGGAGGGGGATGCGAGGCATTTTTCAAGTTAATAACAAACCAAAAGATTGAATCCAAAAGAATATAATATATCATTATAGGATATCAAAGATAAAAAATGGATATTACCATTAAAACCTTACAGATAAAAATGTTATTATGGGGAGACATGACATATTTCATGAAACAGAACACATTTACATTTGAAATAATAAGATAAAGATGGAATTTACTGAATTTGATTCTCTAGATTCACAATAATTTTCATGAGAACAATATTTATAGGAAAAAATGGTAGATGGAGATTTTATTGAGACATAAGTACTGCATAGGTCAACAAGAGAGTTCATCCCTCCTTAGAGATATAGTTTTCTTATCACCAAGATAGGTGACACATTATTCCAAGAGAATAATCAAACTATTATGTACAGAGGTAGTCGATGGAAATAATGCTACTAAATGGGAAGAATCCATGCATTTTAAAATGGAAACTAAGTACTAAAATCAAGTATTGATTTTGAAAGACCCTCCAAATGATGTAATATCTACTGGATGTAAAAGAATATTCAAGAAAATGATGGAAATGGATGGTAAAACAAATACTTTTAATGTGAAGGTTCTGAGCGCAGTGGAAGCGTGGTTGGGACGGCAAAAAACTTTGATTTTTACCATGATCAATGATTATGCTGGGATCAATATGATGATGAATAGCAGTCTCCACATAATATAATCAAAGATTTAGATAAAGAAGAAATAGGCTCAAAACCTTTAGAGAGGATCTTGCACATCATGTTTATAATTAATTTAATTAATTTCATAAAAAAATACATGGATCTTTAGTATTTTTCTTCATTGATGACGTTGATCATCTAGAATGACCCTTTTGAATTATCTCATTTCACTTGTAAGTATCCAAATTGGAATCCCTCTAGTAGTGATCTACACGTGCTCCAATGGCCTCTGATCAACATCGTTCGTTCTTCGGGTGCTAGTGGGGTGAAGCGAGTGTCTTATGTCAGTCGTTCTTGATCGCTTGTTCTTCATCCTTGAAGAACATCTCTCGTTCTTGAGAGGGGAGAGAAGAGGATTCAAGAGAGAAATTATTTGGCTCAACAATTCTCAATTCACCAGGTGTGTGGTGCGGTGTATGGCACAATAGGCATACTTTTCTATTTATATACATGGAATTTCAGTTACAATATTTAATTTCATAGAAAAAAGTAAATACATTCATGAACTTAGAGAAAACCCATGCTCATAATAACAATACCGCTTCATTATTCATGGTGCACCAACTTGCACAAAACGGAATTATAAAATAAAATTCCGTGTCACAAAATAATAGTAGCATCATTATTATTTTAACTTGTGTCAACTAATTAAATAATTATTTACTATCTTGCAAATAATTATTTTACTAACGGACTGACCTTGGTCTGCTCAAACTCCACTTCCATTTATTGAACACCCGAATAAATAAATAAATAATTTATTCTCTTAAATAAATATTTTATTTACAAACTAGTAAATAAATATTTATTAAATGTTCAATAAAATAAATAAATATATTTAATTTAATTTATATGATCATTTTAACTTGAATAAAATTATTCAATGGTCTTCTTAATAATATTTATTTCATTAATTTAATTCAAATAGAATTTAACCGAGACCACAAAAAACACTTAGTGTGTGACCCTCTAGGATTCTTTATCATTGGAATTAGGCAGGCTTGCCTAAAGTCCAAGAGTACCGTCTAGCAATGGGTCAAGACACCCAAGATAAAGAACATAAAGTTGAAACTATGGCATCCACATACAAACACTCATTGTGTAATATAATCTCTTTGTCCCAATATCTCATCAAGCAGGTTTCATGATAGTGTCGTCAACTTTTATGCTTGATACGTCGTTCTTTGACTACCTGAAATAAACTCATCGTTACACCATGTCCATGGAATTTCATGCTATGGTTCTATTTCAATCAAAGGGATGATATATCAAATTCCATAAATGGAAGGGTCAAATCCTTCCTCAACTTATCCATTAATAACATGCCACTCGTGACGCACCCAACGTACCCTACTTCTCACCAACTATCTGCGTGATGATTTTCGTCAGTAAATCAAAGTGCATGAGTCATGACACATATTAATGATAATATTAAAGTCCAAGGATCATTACACATGCTCGCAGATAGAAATATCTGATGACACCAAAACATGAGGAATTCCTACTAGCGGGTCTATTCTCATAATCTTCTATCTTGGAGATTACTAAGTGTGAACTTCATGAGAGGAAGTCTCATCTGCTTACGAGTACTCGCACCTGACGGTCTGCATGCTATGTGTCTGATCATAGTATGCCATCCAACCGTATAACTATATTTAAGAATATTGTTATAGCATTTCAAGGTTCTCATCATAGCGGGGAACTATCATGACCTTATCAATGTAACAAATACTCTAGGACATTATTACATCATAGGCATGCAGAACAATGAACAATATGTAATAATACATTAAATATCCATGTAATCAAAATAAAACTAGTTGGTTCTAGGACACCAACTATTACAAACTCCCACTTGGACTAAGCCAACTGCCTATGACTTTCAGTTCGCTAGTCCTCACATGATGATCATGTTTCTATTGAGTCAAGGCTTTAGTCAAGAGGTCTGCCACGTTGTCTTCCGTGGAAATACTGCTCACTGCAACTTCACCTCTCTGAGAAAAATCCCTCAAGAGATGATACTTATGAAGTATGTGCCTCGTTCGCTGATGTAACCTTGTCTCTTTTGAGAGATCCACCACTGCAGTATTATCACAGTACAGTGTGATGGGATCTTTACTACTAAGTATCACATCTAGCTCCTGGATGAATCTTCGCATCCAAAATGCTTCTTTATTTGTCTCAGAAGCTACGATATAATCGGACTCTACTATAGAATCTACGACCACACTCTTCTTTGAGCTCTTCCAGCTCACTGCACCTCCATTAAAAGTGAATATGTATCTCGTTTGCAACTTCATGTCATCTTGATCATTATAGAAACTAGCATCTGCATATCCTCTGATGACTAGTTCCTCATCTCCTCCATAAACCAGGAACATATCCTTAGTATGCGTCAGATACTTTAGGATAGTCTTGACTGTCGTCCAATGGTGGTCACCTAGGTCAGCTTGATATCTTCCTACCGCACTCAATGTGTAGGCGACATACAGCCTAGTACATATCATGTCATACATGATTGACCCAATCGCTGATGCGTATGGAGTCCTTTACATTATCGTTCTTTCCACATGTGTCTGAGGACACATTTTCTTGGAAATATGAATTCCATGTGACGCTGGAAACAATCCCCTCTTGGATTGTTCCATACTGAATCTCTTCAATATCTTATCAATGTATGTACTTTGACTTAAACCCAGTAATATCTTGGATCTATCACGATGGATCTTGATCCCAATAATATGCGTTGCCTCGCCCAAGTCCTTCATGGAGAATCATTGATTCAACCATGCCTTAACAGACTATAAGATTGGTATCTCGTTTCCAATAAGTAATATGTCATCAACATATACTATTAGGAAAATGACTGCACTCCCACTAAACCATTTGTAGACACAAGGCTCACATTCATTCTTGATAAAACCAAATTATTTTATGGCTTCATCAAAATATATGTTCCATGACCTGGATTCTTTCTTTAATCCATCAATGGATTTCTGCAACTTGCATACCTTATTAAAATCCTTTGGAGTCACAAACTCTTTAGGTTGTGTCATGTAGACATCTTCTTGAAGGTTCCTGTTAAGGAACGTTGTTTTGACATCCATTTTCTAAATCTCATAGTCATGGTAAGATGCAATGGAAAGTAGAATTATAATGGATTTCAGTATTGCAACTGGTGATAAGGTTTCATCGTAGTCAATTCCTTGGTGCTGTTTAAACCATTTTGCAACCAGTCGTGCCTTATAGGTACTGACTTGTCCTTCCATGTCCAGTTTCTTTTTGAATACCCATTTGAAACCAATGGGATTTACATCAACTAGAGGATCTTCCAAAATCCAGACTTGGTTTTGGTACATGGAATCCATTTCATAATTTATGGCTTCTTGCCACTTGGCAACGTCTATGCCACTTAATGCTTCTTTGTAGATTAGAGGATCATTATTATCATCTAATAACGAGTCACCATCCTCGGTAACTAGAAATCGTACCATTCCGGTTCTCTAACCTCTCTTGTACTCATATGCAGTACTTGTGTCTGTAACGCCCCGACCCCAGTTACCCAGAGTTGGTGCATTATTACATAACATTGGCATGATCACAAGAAAGATCAAATCTCGAAAGACCGATTGGTTTAGTAGCCTTGGAAACACTAGATATATTTCATAAGTTTTACATTACATCATAAAATGAAAAACTACTACAACAACATAATGTTTCCACCATCCACACTATAATCCCCTCATAATATCCCTGAAGGTCATTCATAACTTACTTCTTCACATCCTGGGAAAAATAAAACATAGAAAAGGGGTGAGCTCAAATGCCCAGTAAGGATAACAATATAGCGGAAACTTTCATAAATAAGAATAAACATTTAAGGCAATGTATAACTAAAACAAAAGCCTTTCAAACATGAACTTTCAACATGGTATGGCATAAATAAAATGAAATAATTCCATTTACTTATTCACATGGATATTCTACTAATCGAATAATCACATGCAAAAATCAATAACCACTTTCATAATGTTGGAATGCATAATGCCAGACTATCATAACCACATAGTCAAGGCCTCGTGCCAAAAATACAAATAAGATTTTGTCAAGGCCTTGTGCCAAGACACTAGTTTGTCTCATGAGACCTACCTATTCATCGAGGAGCTATAACGGGCTCCACCCGTCACATATTAAGTCCAATGCATTCCCATATGAAAAGGTTTAAACATAACATAAACATTCGTATTAAAACTAGCATACGAAATGTCAATACTTTCACCATAAACTATGAATGGTATAAAAATAGCACATCCAAAGTCAAACATATCACAAAACCTTCAATACAATATAGAAGTTTTGTATCATAATAAATCAACTTTTAATAAGCGTAAAATCCAACAAAGGATATTGACATAGATGAAATCAAAATTCTTTTTAAAGAAATATCTCCTTTTAATTTGAAATCATTTAAGATCCATTTAAAATAAAACATTTTATTTGAAAATATTCTTATAATCTTGTAAGGGAAGCTTTGAAGATTTTATAACGGCGGAAAATAGCCGCACCCGCCGTATAAGTTAAAAAAAACATTCTTACCTTAATTCTGTCGAAAAGGTTAAAAAGGACCTTGTTTTGAAAACGACCGAAAGATTCCTTTATAAACCACTTATAAAAGTCAAAAAGGGTATAAATGACTTTAACTCATATTCTAGTAGATAGTAAAAATGTTTTGAAATACATTTTTAAGAAACATGGATGTGGATGATAAAGAAATCCTAGTAGATTATTACGTATAAACAACCTCGGATAATGAAGAGATTGTGAAATAACCCTTACCTTGTACTTTTCCTTGGTTGGGGTAGGTTAACCTCCTGTATAATGGTGAAATAATTGTTATTAAATTATACAATGATCATATACATTAATATGATATCATATATGATCTTTTAATATTGATTTGATAATAATATCTTAGTATTATCGTTGTTTCGGGTGTTAACTTACTTGTTTTCTTTTATATGTTTTGTTACGTAAGACATGTTTGTAAAGGATAGGTTTTATATTATTCATATCCAGAATGATATCAAGTCCTTAAACATCATTTTTAAATCATCAAATGATAATTATACTAGAATGGATACGATGGAGAATGAATCTCATCGCGTTCGTGGAGACGGTAGTCCGTACGTACGCACGAGCGACAATATCATTATTTTGATATTAAAATAATATATAAATAGATGGTATATCATATATACAGAATCATTAACATGTTATATTTATTATTTACATGAGTTACACATCATTATTATACCCATCCAAATAATATTATATTGAATAACAATTACACCACGACGTGGAGACGGTAAGCCGTACGTACGCACGTATGGTGACATGTTATTCAAAGGGTGGATAGAATACTGAATATGGTTGTACCATATTTATAATAACATCACAGTATATGTTAGATACTAGAGTTATTATTTTAGAATGTTAAGAATAAAGGAAGAAGAAGTGGAAGAAGAAAGGAACTTGAAAAGGGGTGGTGAAAACATTACCTCTTCTTCGGGTTCTTCCTTTTGATTTGATCAAAAGGGCTCCTTAGGTTGGCTTTATGATCAAACTAAGGCCCCTAGGTTGTAGTGAGGGAAGTTGGGAGAGTATTTGGGCAGATTTTGTCCGAACCAAAAGGCTTTGAAGGTGTGAAGAAATGGGAAGGAGGAGTGCCCTTTTATAAGAGGGGTGAGGGGCACCTTTGGAAAAGCTAGAGATATTAGTTTATAATAAATTCATATTCGGTTTCTAATGGCTCAAAAGTTGACTATTCAAAGGTTAAGGTGGGTATGGGTCGAAAACAACTCAACCAATAGAATTTATACAGGTTTGGGTACTTATATTAACCTTATCTTTAAGTATTAACTCTAAGTTAATTAGTTTCACTTTTACAATGTCTCTTTGTATTTTTATATAATATGGTTAATAAACTTACTATATACATCCAAGAGACCCCCAAGTGGTCCATTAATGATGAACCTATCATGATATAAGTCTCTTGGCAGAACCTTGGATTTTTAGGAATTTAATATCAATTAATAATATAATATTTGTTTTAAGAACTCTTTTATGTCAATTTTGACACTATTCAATAGTTGATTTTTGTGAAACTCATAACAGATTGATTACTTCGAAAAAAGTCAATTAAATCAATCCTAATATATCATATTATCCTATAAAATTAGTTTAATTCATTAAAAGTTTCATATTATATTTATTTGGGTATTTATAATATCAATTATTTTAATTTTTCACTATTATAGTAATTACTGCATCATCATTGTGTCATAAATAAAATAAATTATTTAATGTCTAAAAATTATAAATAAAATATAATTATGTAGGAAATCTTTTTATCTTTCTAATGAATATTTATAATCTAAAATCCAACATATATAACCCTATGTAACAATTGTTTTTCTAAAAGATATATGCTTGTGTCATTTTTGTATTCATTTTAACTTAATTAAAATAAAGTGTCATTATCACTTACAAGTGGATCCATGGGGTCCCAAAATAGACCCAAAGATGCCCATGGTCGACCATGTATCAACCAATATGGTTAAGACACGTTTTAGGGTAATTTAGTATTATTATAATATTATTTTTTAACCCTTATTTACCGGATTTACCCTTAACCATGGTAAATAAAATATTTACCGCAGTAATTATTCAAAATGTCTAAAAATAAAAGTTACCTATTTACACAATTTGAACATCCTGATTCCAAATATGGAATCCATTTTCCTAAATTCAAAACACAGAAGTGTCAGAAATTAATTTAAAATTAATTCCCGCTGTCAAAACAAAAAGCGTGTTTTTAAGAGATAATAACTATCAAAAGATTGACAGTTGTTTATGTTCGGTTTAATTGTAAAATTATGTCCAATGACCAAAATTATACTAAATGGTAAAAATATATTCTAAATATACTTTAAAACTACTAAAATTCATAATTTTTCACTATTAATTATTTTGATTAAAAAAGTTGTTTTTAATTAAAATTTAGTAATTTTCACTATTCATCAAAATATGAAAGTTATCCGAAAAGTACCAAAATTTCACCTTAGGCTAAATTCGATATTCCGAATCCAGAAATGAAGTCCATTTTAAAATATAAAATATATATAATTTCGAAAAGTTGGTATTACTATTCATAACGGCTAGTTTGATTGGTTATGGTGTGTGTTAAAACTCAAGGTTGCGTACAACACACGCTACTGTATTATTCAAAGAAAGCATACCGTGGAAGCTTGGGATGTTTCATTTTAAATTTTTGATGTCCCCATTTAGTCTAAAAGTTTAAAATATTGTATTTATAAAGGGTTCACTATTAAAAGTTGATAAAAGTGCAATACTGAAAATGAATTTGTTCTTGCATTATGTCTAAGATACTCATAATATGGAAAAATTATAAGGATTATATAAAGTTTAAAATTTAGTTAATACTATTCATAACCTCTTTTGAATGGCTTTTTGGTAAGTCATGGTGCAATTGAACTCGGTGTTGCGTGTAGTGCAAGTTATTGAATTATTTTGAAGAAATAACATATTATGAATTCTTGGGGTGTTACATTCTCCCCTCCTTCAATAAATTGCGTCCTCGCAATTTGAAATTGTTCTTCGAAAATAAAAGGTTGAAAGTAGATAATATATTTGTGGGAAAACCCACATCAGAAATTGGGTTACTAAAATTTAGTCTTAATATGAGGAAAAGAGAAATCAAAGGGTCACCACCAAATTATGATCTCGATTAGAAGAACATTGGTGGAAATTAGAGACATATAATTGGAGGAAAAACGTAAATATTTATAGGTAGTGATTGAGGTCATCAATCACAAACAAGTGTAAAATTGAGGTCCTTAAATTCATCAATCTATGAGGATTTGAAATACCATCGGTTCAACAAAACATAGGGTATTAGGATAACACATTTTTGACGTTTCAAAATATCTTAGTTGAAATCCCACATCGAAAAATGAATTAATGAGGCCTCTATTTAAAATAAAGAGTCGAAAGTATGAAGATTACCGAAAATAACACATACTAGGGTTCCATGTAGGAAAATATGGATATGGAAGAAAAATCTAACCATCAATTATCTGATGGAGAGTGGTAGAGAACATGGCTATGAAAAGGCCAACAATCCCAAAGCCATAATTTAGTGATGATTTAAGGTATCATCTAGGAAAACATTTTTGTTCTAAGTTTATTTTCTTAATGTTGAGGAATTTATTTATAAGATTAGCTAAGATCATAAGGAGATATACTTACTTTATAATTAGTGTTTTATCCATTAATAAATTTCTACCACAAACTCATCTTTCACTCTAAAAGATAATAGAATGTAAAAAAAAATCTATTTACACTATTCGTATAGGGTTCCAAAATAAACGAATTTATAATTCATCTACAAGATCTTTTAATAAAAACTAAATTATTTAATCCAGGACATCTCGTGGGCCAGTGGTAGGTGATACACCCTTGTCGCCCTTCGGTTGCGGGTTCAAGTCTCGCAGCCTTGCCGGACGCGACGGGTTGCCGCCCGACCTCCGGGTTGTCCTTTTATGGAAATCCAAAATAATCCAAACTAGAACTATCCAAAATAGTTCTGTCCAAACTCACAGTCCAACATTTATAAGGAAGGTAAACATAATGTAGATCCTTTTTACCCCGTAATAGCATATGAATACCTTCATCATGTATTCTTTTAATACACTGAAACATCCTGAATTACCATATTCCTTATTGATTACATTCATGCTCCCTTATTCCATATATAATGCTGGATATACTTCATTAATCCAAAAAAAATTTAAACCCCAATAATGATGGAATATACAAATCATTAATCAGTTCCAAGGTAGTCAAGAATATCCAATATAATTTATCCAAAACAATCATGTATTATTCCAAAATCACTACCTCGGTATCAGAACTATATTATGATTTATCATTCTCTAAACCATATATTTTCCAAAAATTTATCCTGCTATTGAGTCACTTTTCTTTGTTCCACACAATCTCAAGTCCTAAATGAAATAGTACTGCAGTACAATCCTTATATACTCCATAATTATTATAACAAGTACATTGTTGATACAACACTCAATTGACATAATCAACATAAGAACACTAATCATTCCTCTTCATATGTGGTAGTATCATAACTTGATTATTATCCAATAGCATCATTTGTGGCATAGTCTGATGACTGGGACATAGGTTCGCGTAGTGTCCAAACTCCTTGAAAATGAAGCATTGTACATTTGAAACCATTTTCTTACCCTTGCAGTCACGTACTTTGTGCCCTTTTCCTCCACACTTATAACAAACTCTCATTCCTTTCAGGCAAGTTCCAGGGTGTTTCTTTCCACAGTTACCACATATGGGAAAATTCTTCTTTTCCCTCTTCCCTTTATCCATCTTTCTCTCTTCCATCCTTTTCTTCTCTTGCTTCCCTTCAAAGCCATAGGACTCAGTAAACTCTTTACTTATCTTATCGACACGTGATATTATTTCGTCATATGATGATAATACATGGGAGACTATTTCTCTTATAAATTCTAGCTTAAGATCATGAAAGATATGATCCTTCCTTCTCTTTGGATCATGTGCATTTCTGGAGTTCTCATTCCTTCTACTGGGCGCCATTTCTAAACAATGGCATACACTAGATCAGTTTATGAATTAAAATACATAATCCCATGCTTATAAAACACTTAACATAAATTGAACTATTTATGGATATAATCCATAATCATAAAAAATATTTTCTTTGAGGAAGTATATACTCATAAACCCTTCATAATGATTTGTAAAGAAAATGAGAGTTATCCTAAGCATATCCCCCGGGAGTGTCGTAACCAAGAGTGTAGCAAGGCCCGTTGTTGTGCACCAGTTCCCGTTCGAGTCTAGCTCAAAGCGGTGTTTTCGGGTTTTACCCCTAGGTACATCTGTGCCAGAGCCGCCTCTACCTGCTCGTATCCAGACAGGGATGTATTGCTCGGAAAACTCACAAAATCTCTACAATACCAAAATTCTAGGAAGTTATTCTATACTAATCCTCAAAGTTCATCTTAGGTCTACGTGCTCTAATCAGAGTTTATCTAAATCTAGCTTCCAAGGTTTGTACTAAACTTCCTCTGATACCAACTGTAACGCCCCGACCCCAGTTACCCAGAGTCGGTGCATTATTACATGACATTGGAATGATCACAAGAAAGATCAAATCTCGAAAGACCGATTGGTTTAGTAGCCTTGGAAACACTAGATATATTTCATAAGTTTTACATTACATCATAAAATGAAAAACTACTACAAAAACATAATGTTTCCACCGTCCACACTATAATCCCCTCATAATATCCCTGAAGGTCATTCATAACTTACTTCTTCACATCCTGGGAAAAATAAAACATAGAAAAGGGGTGAGCTCAAATGCCCAGTAAGGATAACAATATAGCGGAAACTTTCATAAATAAGAATAAACATTTAAGGAAATGTATAACTAAAACAAAAGCCTTTCAAACATGAACTTTCAACATGGTATGGCATAAATAAAATGAAATAATTCCATTTAATTATTCACATGGATATTCTACTAATCGAATAATCACATGCAAAAATCAATAACCACTTTCATAATGTTGGAATGCATAATGCCAGACTATCATAACCACATAGTCAAGGCCTCGTGCCAAGACTACAAATAAGATTTTGTCAAGGCCTTGTGCCAAGACACTAGTTTGTCTCATGAGACCTACCGATGCATCTAGGAGCTATAGCGGGCTCCACCCGTCACATATTAAGTCCAATGCATTCCCATATGAAAAGGTTTAAACATAACATAAACATTCATATTAAAACTAGCATACGAAATTTCAATACTTTCACCATAAACTATGAATGGTATAAAAATAGCACATCCACAGTCAAACATATCACAAAACCTTCAATACAATATAGAAGTTTTGTATCATAATAAATCAAATTTTAATAAGCGTAAAATCCAACAAAGGATATTGACATAGATGAAATCAAAATTCTTTTTAAAGAAATATCTCCTTTTAATTTGAAATCATTTAAGATCCATTTAAAATAAAACATTTTCTTTGAAAATATTCTTATAATCTTGTAAGGGAAGCTTTGAAGATTTTATAACGGCGGAAAATAGCCGCACCCGCCGTATAAGTTAAAAAAAACATTCTTACCTTAATTGTGTCGAAAAGGTTAAAAAGGAACTTGTTTTGAAAACGACCGAAATATTCCTTTATAAACCACTTATAAAAGTCAAAAAGGGTATAAATGACTTTAACTCATATTCTAGTAGATAGTAAAAATGTTTTGAAATACATTTTTAAGAAACATGGATGTGGATGATAAAGAAATCCTAGTAGATTATTACGTATAAACAACCTCGGATAATGAAGAGATTGTGAAATAACCCTTACCTTGTACTTTTCCTTGGTTGGGGTAGGTTAACCTCCTGTATAATGGTGAAATAATTGTTATTAAATTATACAATGATCATATACATTAATATGATATCATATATGATCTTTTAATATTGATTTGATAATAATATCTTAGTATTATCATTGTTTCGGGTGTTAACTTACTTGTTTTATTTTATATGTTTTGTTACGTAAGACATGTTTGTAAAGGATAGGTTTTATATTATTCATATCCAGAATGATATCAAGTCCTTAAACATCATTTTTAAATCATCAAATGATAATTATACTTGAATGGATACGATGGAGAATGAATCTCATCGCGTTCGTGGAGACGGTAGTCCGTACGTACGCACGAGCGACAATATCATTCTTTTGATATTAAAATAATATATAAATGGATGGTATATCATATATACAGAATCATTAACATGTTATATTTATTATTTACATGAGTTACACATCATTATTATACCCATCCAAATAATATTATATTGAATAACAATTACACCACGACGTGGAGACGGTAAGCCGTACGTACGCACGTATGGTGACATGTTATTCAAAGGGTGGATAGAATACTGAATATGGTTGTACCATATTTATAATAACATCACAGTATATGTGAGATACTGGAGTTATTATTTTAGAATGGTAAGAACAAAGGAAGAAGAAGTGGAAGAAGAAAGGAACTTGAAAAGGGGTGGTGAAAACATTACCTCTTCTTCGGGTTCTTCCTTTTGATTTGATCAAAAGGGATCCTTAGGTTGGCTTTCTCATCAAACTAAGGCCCCTAGGTTGTAGTGAGGGAAGTTGTAAGAGTATTTGGGCAGAGTTTGGCCGAACCAAAAGGCTTTGAAGGTGTGAAGAAATGGGAAGGAGGAGTGCCCTTTTATAAGAGGGGTGAGGGGCACCTTTGGAAAAGCTAGAGATATTAGTTTATAATAAATTAATATTCGGTTTCTAATGGCTCCAAAGTTGACTATTCAAAGGTTAAGGTGGGTATGGGTCGAACACAACTCAACCAATAGAATTTAGACAGGTTTGGGTACTTATATTAACCTTATCTTTAAGTATTAACTCTAAGTTAATTAGTTTCACTTTTACAATGTCTCTTTGTATTTTTATATAATATGGTTAATAAACTTACTATATACATCCAAGCGACCCCCAAGTGGTCCATTAATGATGAACCTATCATGATATAAGTCTCTTGGCCGAACCTTAGATTTTTAGAAATTTAATATCAATTAATAATATAATATTTGTTTTAAGAACTCTTTTATGTCAATTTTGACACTATTCAATAGTTGATTTTTGTGAAACTCATAACAGATTGATTACTTATAAAAAAGTCAATTAAATCAATCCTAATATATCATATTATCCTATAAAATTAGTTTAATTCATTAAAAGTTTCATATTATATTTATTTGGGTATTTATAATATTAATTATTTTAATTTTTCACTATTATAGTAATTACTGCATCATCATTGTGTCATAAATAAAATAAATTATTTAATGTCTAAAAATTATAAATAAAATATAATTATGTAGGAAATCTTTTTATCTTTCTAATTAATATTTATAATCTAAAATCCAACATATATAACCCTATGTAACAATTGTTTTTCTAAAAGATATATGCTTGTGTCATTTTTGTATTCATTTTAACTTAATTAAAATAAAGTGTCATTATCACTTACAAGTGGATCCATGGGGTCCCAAAATAGACCCAAAGATTCCCATGATCGACCATGTATCAACCAATAGGTTTAAGACACGTTTTAGGGTAATTTAGTATTATTATAATATTATTTTTTAACCCTTATTTACCGGATTTACCCTTAACCATGGTAAATAAAATATTTACCGCAGTAATTATTCAAAATGTCTAAAAATAAAAGTTACCTATTTACACAATTTGAACATCCTGATTCCAAATATGGAATCCATTTTCCTAAATTCAAAACACAGAAGTGGCAGAAATTAATTTAAAATTAATTCCCGCTGTCAAAACAAAAAGCGTGTTTTTAAGAGATAATAACTATCAAAAGATTGACAGTTGTTTATGTTCGGTTTAATTGTAAAATTATGTCCAATGACCAACATTATACTAAATGGTAAAAATATATTCTAAATATACTTTAAAACTACTAAAATTCATAATTTTTCACTATTAATTATTTTGATTAAAAAAGTTGTTTTTAATTAAAATTTAGTAATTTTCACTATTCATCAAAATATGAAAGTTATCCGAAAAGTACCAAAATTTCACCTTAGGCTAAATTCGATATTCCGAATCCAGAAATGAAGTCCATTTTAAAATATAAAATATATATAATTTCGAAAAGTAGGTATTACTATTCATAACGGCTAGTTTGATTGGTTATGGTGTGTGTTAAAACTCAAGGTTGCGTACAACACATGCTACTGTATTATTCAAAGAAAGCGTACCGTGGAAGCTTGGGATGTTTCATTTTAAATTTTTGATGTCCCCATTTAGTTGAAAAGTTTAAAATATTGTATTTATAAAGGGTTCACTATTAAAAGTTGATAAAAGTGCAATACTGAAAATGAATTTGTTCTTGCATTATGTCTAAGATACTCATAATATGGAAAAATTATAAGGATTATATAAAGTTTAAAATTTAGTTAATACTATTCATAACCTCTTTTGAATGTATTTTTGGTAAGTCATGGTGCAATTGAACTCGGTGTTGCGTGTAGTGCAAGTTATTGAATTATTTTGAAGAAATAACACATTATGAATTCTTGGGGTGTTACAGTGTCTCTAGAACAGATTCTTCTTCCAGGGGGCTTTGTGGAATCTGTTCCTGTACCAACTCTTGTGTATCTTGAGCCTTGACTTCATTGAAGTCTATCTTGCTCTCACTATCTCTTTTGGAGATGTGCTCCCTCTCAAGGAATATTTCATGTATTGACACTATATCCTTTTTGTTTGAGGGGTTGTATAGGTAGTATCCCCTTGTTTCCTTGGGGTATCCTATAAAGGTACACTTTGTGCCTCGGGGTGTGATTTTTCTACCTGAAGAGGCCTTAACAAACGCTTCGCTACCCCACACATGTAAATTCGATAACATGGATTTTCATCCACTCCATAACTTGTATGGAATACCATTTATCGATTTAGTTGGTACTTGGTTTCGTATGTGTGTCGTTGTTTGTAACGCATACCCCCAAAAGGATAGTATAAGACTTGCATGACTCGCCATTGATCTCACCATGTCCAACAAGGTGTGGTTCCTCCTTTCTCTTACACCATTCCATTGAGGTGTATAAGGAGGGGTGACTTGGGATAGGATCCCAAACTCTCGTAATTAATCAATGAAGTCCTAATTAAGATATTCCCCACCTTGGTCTGAGCGGAGTTTCTTAATCTTCTTACCAAGCTGGTTCTCAACTTCATTCTTGTATTCCTTGAACTTATCAAAGGAATCTGACTTATAACTCATTAAGTAGATATATCCATATCTACTAACATAATTAGTAAAAGTTATGATGTATGAGTTCCCACCCCTTACTTCAACAGGAAATGGTCCACACACATCGGTATGAACCAATTCAAGAAGCTCTTTAGCCCTTTCACCTTTCCCACCAAATGAGGCTTTGGTCATTTTTCCTTGTAAACATGCATGACATACGCCAAGTGGTTTTATTTTAAAAGAATCTAAATATCCATCTTGATGTAACTTTGTCAAGTGTTTCTTGTTTACATGACCTAGATGGTGATGCTAAAGTTGGGTGTGGTATGATTCATGTGAAGTATATTTGTCATCGATATCCATTACTTGGTTTGTGTAATCCAACACACAAAGACCATTGTATAAATGTACCCTACCAAAACAAATGCTATCTTTATAAAAGAATCAAAATTCATTTCCAAACTTGAAAACAAATCTATCTATATCTAGTCTGGATACATAAATTATGTTTTTGGTTAAAGAAGTCACATAAAAACAACCCTTTAACACCAAGATCATCCTAGTTGGAAACATTAGGTGGTAGTCCCCAACAACTACAACAAAAAACTTGGCTCTGTTGGTTGCTCGTAGATCTACCTCCCCTCGATCAATCTTCTTGAATCTACTCAGTTCCTGTATTTGGATACATATGTGAGCACCACAAGCTATATTTAATACCCAATTTGTAGAAATAGACAGATTGCATTCAATAACAAACACACCTAAAGCTTCCCCTTTCTTCTTAGGTTGGGTGCAGTTCTTCTTCTAATGGACCTTCTTGCCACATGCGAAACAAAAAGACTCATGTTCCCTTGCCTCCCCCTTTGATCTTCCTTTTCTTGGAAGGTCGTGAAGAAGCTTTGGGCTTAATGCTCTCCGCCTTCCCTTTCCTCTTATTCACCGTAAGGACAGAAGGCTTTTTGCACTGCATATCTTAGTCCACTTGACGAATGACGATAAGAAGATCAGATAGAGACTTCTCAATGTTGTTCATATTGAAATTGATAACAAAGTTAGAGAATCTCTGAAGGAGTGATTCAAGAATGAGATCAGTGTCTAGTTCATCGGGGAGTTTAAACCCTAGAACCTCATGGCGCTCAATGTAGCCAATGAGCTTGACTATATGAGGCCCAGCTAAGGAACCTTCTCCAAGCTTACTCTGAAAGAGTTCCTTAGAGATCTCAAACCTTTCCTGTCTTGATCTCTCCTAGTAAAGACCATAGAGGTGCTTGAGCATGCTATAAACATCCATGTTTTCATGAGACTTTATGAGATCACTAGACATTGATGATAAAATCAAACATTTAACATCAACCACGTCGTTCATATGTTTCTCATAGACCAGAAAATTCTCATCACTTGCCTCTTTGGTAGGTGGATCAGGTAATGCTGACTCCAGCACGTAAGACTTCCGTTCATGGCGTAGGATAATCCAAAGGAGTCTAAAATATTCCTAGAAGTTACTTCTGGTGAGGATGTTGTCTTTATCTAGAATTGATCGCAGGGATAATGTGGTTGATGAGCTTGTCATTTTTATTCTACAATTAAAAGAGAAGATCATTAGTACTTTCTTGATTACATTTTATGAGAAATAATAAATTTTATTAAGTCTCCCACTATTTTATCAAGTCTCAATATCCCTCACCATTGAACTCGGAATGTCCAGTTTCCATGACATTATAGTGGAAAGGATCCATATTACCCTTTGCATAACCCCAACAAGGGTTGTTCAAGCTATTAGAAGGTATTTAGGTAGGTAGGTCTTTGCCAACTGTGGGCTTGCAGTTCCTTGATCTATTGGGTGGACTCCCCAATCCTGAAATCATGAATTTGGATTTCCTCAACTCTTGCCTCCAATATTACACCAAGTCTATCAAGGGATACTCCTCTTGATGTAATATGGTTAAGTCAACTTGAAACCTTTCATAAGGGCTTCCTGTATAAAAGTAAGTGTTCCAACAAGGGTTGGTCAAACACATAGTTTTATTGATTTTTTCACTTAATCAAGTAACGGAAGGCTTGGTCTGACTTAATATTTTATTTAAGGGATTTTTATCACTTATTCATGAATTTCTTATTATCACATGCTTGTTAATATTAAGTGTAACTTACTTAAGTGATTAACCATGTCTTGATAATATTTACGCATAAGTCTGGTTTATTTTAGTTCCATTTGCATGCTTGTTTAATTCATTAATTATGTGATTGTAACAACACATCCATAATGATAAACCATGAAAATGATAGAAATAAAATAAAGTAAATGGCATGATCATGAGCTTTTCTAATGGTTAGTTTATCTAGTGGTTGATAAACTAACCCTAACCTAGGGGAGAAACACCTTGAACCTTTTGGGTTCGTGTTTACAGCATCCACCTGTCCACCTCTGTATCTCCTGGGATTGGTTTCATCTCGGCTCCAACTTGAACTACCTCCACTAGCTTGGTAGTTCCATCCATTATATATGCCCTTTTTTTAACTCACATGTAGGTGAGGGGTAAATGGGGGTTTTACATAAAATAAACATTGGGCACACATGCCCTGCATATTAATGAGGAGAAGGCTCACAGGCCAACGAATTTAATTCAAATAAATAAATTAAAAGAAACCATCCACATACAAAGGTCTTGGTCTAGCTCATGTTCATCCATACATGCAACAATATTTACTCATAAATAAAACTAGCAATCAATTCTTTAATCGTTCTTGTTTAAGATAAATCACGCTCGAATCAATTAATTATCATCTTTAATTAATCAATCCTTTTATCTTAAACGCTTTTATGAATTTCCTTGAGATTCTCATCCATCATAATTTTAAACAAATTAATTAATTTAAAATTATCTTTGTACGTAACTTGTACCTTGGAGGCAACCTGGTGAATTCTTATTCATAACTACTCAATGAGTAGAAATGAACATTACGCAGATGATAAATTAAAAACATATATATTAAACACATATCACATGTTGTGCCTTAGCTTTATGCCCACATGATGGTACACGTCTCAAGGGTTTGTATAATATAATAATAAATTTTAATAAATCTGCGTAATTTGGATGAGTACACGATGTGTAGTTCCAACTACATGGCGTGTACTATTTTCACCGTCTATCTGAAGTACACACCCAGGGAAACGGTGTGTGAGTGTACTTCAGGAATCTTCGAAGTACACGGCATGTCTAGTGGGCCACATGTCGTGTAGTTCCTCGTTACACGGTCTCCAGCTGGGAAAATCGTGTATGGGGTACACGGTCCAACCCTAACCCGAAGGGACTACACGTTGTGTCCATTGGGCCATAAGGCGTGTAATCCGGAAAACACGT
The DNA here is from genome assembly GCA_963277665.1 of Viscum album. Lineage (NCBI taxonomy): Eukaryota > Viridiplantae > Streptophyta > Magnoliopsida > Santalales > Viscaceae > Viscum > Viscum album. The sequence goes on from OY728146.1 coordinate 236,818,587, forward strand.
GCCACCTATTCCTGGTCAACACGCGGAGTCATTTAAGTCTTAGAAAGACTCCAATACACGACTTGGTTTGGCGGACCGGTCTGTTGCATTGAATATTGACTACACTGCATGTACTACCAAATACACGCCGTTGGTTCTGGTGTTTTACGGTCAAGAAGCTTTGTCACCTCCGGATGAGATCCTTTATTTTATTTTAATCAAAATTAAAAGAAAATATTGTTTCTGTAAGGTGAACGAGAAATGAAAGAGGATGAATAGATCTCGAGATTCAGATTTTCATAACGATTAACTTGAATTGAAAAAACTAAATTATTAAATGTGTATGTCATCAAAGAAATATTTAAATAATTATAAACTATGATGTAACCCCTTTGATACCACTTGAAGGTTCCAAGCGCAGCGAAAGCGTGGTTGGGACGACACCAAACTTTGATTTTTACCATGATCAATGATTATTTCGGGATCAATACGACGATGAACGTCAGTCTCCACGGAATATAATCAATGATTTAGATAAAGAAGAAAGAGGCCCGAAACCTTTAGAGATGATCTTGCACATCATGTTTATAATTAATTTAATTAATTTCATAAAGAAAAATAATAACTGGATCTTTGGTATTTTTCTTCATTGGTGATGTTGATCGTCCGGAATGACCCTTCTAGATTATATCATTGTGCTTGTAAGGATCCAAACTGGAATCCCTCTAGCGATGATCCACACATGCTCTGATGACATCCGATTGACACCGCTCATTCTCCGGGTGCTAGCGCGACGAAGCGAGTGTCTTGTATCGATCGTTCTTGATCGCTTGTTCTTCGGCCTTGAAAAACATCTCTCGTTCTTGAGATGGGAGAGAAGAGGATTCGAGAGAGATTTTTTTTGGCTCAACAATTCTCAATTCACCAGGCGTGTGGTGTGGTGTATGGCACAATAGGCTTACTTGTCTATTTATATACATGGAATTTCTGTTGCAATATTTAATTGCATAGCAAAAATTAAATACATTCATGAACTTTGAGAAGACTCATGCTCATAATAATAATACCGCGTCATTATTCATGGTGTGCCAACTTGCGCAAAACGGAATTATAAAATAAAATTATGTGTCACAAAATAATAGCAATGTTATTATTATTTTAACTTGTGTCAACTATTTAAATAATTATTGACCATCTTGCAAATAATTATTTTACTATCGGACTAACCTTGGTCCGCTCGAACTCCACTTCCATTTATGGAACACCCGAATAAATAAATAAATCATTTATTCTCTTAAATAAATATTTTATTTACAAACAAGTAAATAAATATTTATTAAATTTTCAATAAAATAAATAAATATATTTAATTTAATTTATACGATCATTTTAACTTGAATAAAATTATTCCACGGTCTTGAGAATAATATTTATTTCATTAATTAAATTCAAATAGAATTTAACTGAGACCACCAAAAACACTTAGTGTGTGACCCTCTAGGATTCTTTCTCAGTGACAATAGGCGGGCTTTCCTAAAGTACAAGAGTACTATCTAGAAACAGGTTAATGCACCCAAGAGAAAGAAGGTAAAGTTGTAGGATCGAAATAGTGATGTAGATGCTCAATATACAAGAGGGGGGTGAATTGTATACTTTAAAAATTCCTTTGGAACCTTTAAAGTTAGTTACAAATAACTATGTTCTCCTTAAGCAAAGGAAAGGTATAAGTTTAACAAAGTTAAACTAAGCAAATTCACAACACCTCTAATACCGAATGAAAACTTGGAAAGAGATTCCAAAGGTAGGTTCCGGAAATATGGTTCCGGATATTGAACCTTAAAAAAAGTTACAAAATGAGATTCTACCTTAAAGCGTATAGAATCTAAATAAAACAGAGTACAAGTAAGAAAGTATAAGAAAGTTATACTTTCCTTATAATACAAAATGCAGCGGAAATAAACAAGTAGTAGAACTACAAGTAACAAGATAATAGTCTTTTAACCCAAAGAGAAGGGTATCCAACAACCTTGGATAAAGGTCCCTTGATTTATACTTTCAAGCAAGTATTTCTTACCCACACTAGGGTAAGCCCTCGATACGAAGATAGGAGTGTCTCTGTCTTGCTATCCCCGCAAGCCCTCAACTTCAAGGTAGTTGGCAATCTCTGTCTTCCTCAACAAGGAAGCCCTCGAACTTCAAGGTAGTCGGCACCTCTGTCTTCCTATCCCCGGAAGTCCTCGAATGTAATCACCAACATTAGGAGTCGCACGAAGCTTTGAGAGTTAATAAGAGCCTCTCTCTCTAGAAATCACTTCAAGTATGTAATCACATGAGTCGAAGATCAGTCAGCCTTTCAGCAGCACTGAGCTCTTTCAAATGAGCTCCTATTTATAGGTAAGGTCGGCTCCTTCTCCAACGGTCATATTTTCCTTAAAGATCGGAGGGACCTGTACACATGTCACTTAGACAACGGTTAGTTTATAACAAAATAGACAACATCGTTTTATAACAAAACAAGTGTAACAGAATGTACGACATCGTTTTAATTCTAACTCAAAAGTTCGGAATGAAAACTTCGGAGTGAAAGTTCGGAGTCTGAATAAATCAGAGTGTACAAAACAGAGATGATCATATTCTGTTTAATAGATGAATTCAGAATGAGAATTCGGAATGAGAATTCGTCATCGGAATTCGTAATGAGAATTTATCATCAGAATTTGTAATGAGAATTCATCATCAGAATTCGTAATGAGAATTCCTTGTCGAACTTCATAAGGATTCATATCCTGTATCTGATGTATAACTTAATTATAGTTTGTATCCGGAGTTCGGAATGAAACTTTATTACAGTTCTCATCTGGAATCTGGAGTGGAACTTCCTTACAGTTCTTATCCAGAATTCGGATCCTCAAACAGAATACTTTATATAAAAGTTTTAAACAAATCTGAGAAAAACAGAAATGAATCCGAATTTTATAGTTAGGAAAAATATGGATGAAAATATGATAAAGATAAATTTCTTTATAAAAGCAATTTTCCTTAAGAAAACATTTTTCCTTAAGAAAGCATTTTTCCTTAAGAAAGCATTTTTCCTTAAGAAAGGTGTTTTTCCTTAAGAAAGCATTTTTCCTTAAGAAAGCATTTTTCCTTAAGAAAGCTTTTTTCCTTAAGAAAGGTGTTTTTCCTTAAGAAAGCATTTTTCCTTAAGAAAGGTGTTTGTGATTTTCAAAACAAGAAGGAATGAAAATTCATAAGGAAAACCTTATTGACTCAACAATCTCCCCCTTTTTGGAAAGCACAAACATCCTTACGAAAAACAAATTCTAAGAAGAAAGAAAAACATTAAGGCTTATCTCCCTTTTATTTGATGATATTGATGAATACGACTAACTCCCCCTTAGGCTTTGAAACTCTAAGGATCGTATTCTAGATTTCTGGATTTGCATTTCATTATGAATAAGAAAGTCTTCTTAAATGAAAAACTCCCCCTTAAACAAACTCTTATTAGAGTTCTTTTTCCTTAGGGATTTTTCCCTTCTCCCCCTTTGATAAACTTTCATTGGAGTTCTTCTTTTTCTTAAGGATCTTTTCCTTATCCCCCTTTGTGATTTTCAAAAAGAGATCGAGGGAATGAAAAAAAACAAAGTACCTGAAAAAATTAGTAACAACAAAAGAAACGACAAGCACAAATTTCATTACGTTTGAAATCTCGGCAACAAAGAAAATTAGATACAACAAAAAGATCAGATTTGGTTATTTCGGATCTTTTTCCTTCGAAATGAGCCCCTTAAGAATAGTCTTGATCTTCTTCAGGTCTTTATGATCTTCTTCAGCTTGCTTCTCTAAGACCACTATTCTTGCAGATTGAGCTTCAATCTTTTCTTCCTGGGCTTTCAGCTTTTCTTCCTGAGCTTTGATCTTTTCTTCCTGAGCCTTCATCCTTTGTTCAAACTCAATCCGATGATCCCTTTCAAATTTCCAGTTTTGAGAAACGGAATTCAGTTTCCCATTCAGATCTCTGACTTCTTGGATCCGAAAGTTCTTTTTATCTGTCAGCTTCTCTTCAAAGGAGGAAGTCAGCTCATTTATCTTCCTGTCCTCAGTCTCGAAAGCATCTTTAACATTGTCTTGGAACTCATCGAATAACCTCATCTCTTCAACAGTCTTCTTCGACCAATTTATAATCCTCTTGCAAGATTTTCTATGAGCTTCGTAGCCAACAAAGAAGGTTTTGAACTGAGCCTCAATCTCAACGCACTTGTCTATAACCATAGATACGGAGTCAGTTTTCTGATTCAAGGCATGTTGGAGCATCTGACATCTTGAATCAATACTTGAGAAGGTCGGAATGGATCCCACCAACTTCTTTAACGACTGGACAACAAAGTCATGCCCCACCGAGGATGATTCCAAATCTGAAACTTTTCTTGGAGAATTATCTTCCTCAATAAGCTCCAACTTCCTTTTAGACGAATCACCATATTCTCTTTTCTTGCTAGCCACTGATTTCGGAGTCTCAACAAGGAGTTGCTTTCCCTTGTCTTTTTTCAAAATCGATTCTTGATCAGGGGTTTTCTGCTCGCCAGTAGACACTTGAACAATATCATCAACAACTTTTTGAACAACATCTTCCTTATTCTTATCCTTCTCTGGAGTTACTAACTTAAAGGATTCAGCCTCTGAAGTTCGGAGCGATAGATGTTCCGAAGGCGACCCCTTATACTCATATACTTCTTTCAATAAGTCTCTTGTTTCACCACTTGCTTCAGCAACTTCTTCTTCCTCTCCCACTTGTTGAATCTGCTCGAGTTACTCAACATGCTCAGCTCTAGTCTCTTCCAGAAAATCAAGGTTTCTTCCTGGAGTCTCAGGTAGAGATTCCAGGGAGAAAGATCTCGGAACAGGAATGCTTCCGGATACCATCTCATTAAACTTTAACAATGCTTGGACTGCCTCGACTTTTGAAATCTTCTTCTTGATCTTCTTCTCCTTTACTTGTTTTTCAAGCTCATCAGCAGTTCTCTCCTTCAAGGCCTTAGCCTCCGTAGGGTCCATTCTGAACTGCGGATCCCCTTCTTTCATTTTCTCTTTATCTGCTCTCCACTTCGCAACAACCTCATCAGGAAAAGATTTCTTCTTCTTTGGTTTGGGAGGTGCGGTTTGAGCTTCCTTAGATTTAGGATCCTCAACTTCAGCTGCAACTTCCTTCAACTTTCTTTTCTTTACTGGCTTAGATGATTCCGGTTCAGTAGCCATCGGAGCCGCTTCTTCTTGATTAGGCAGATCGGAGAACTCACCAGTGTCCTTGTTGAAGGCCACATCCATCCTCTTAAGGGTATCATCACTGACCAACAAAATTTTTCAAACCCTTGGCTTAGATCTGCAAGCTTCCTTGAAGGACTCAAGGCACCGAACTATCAACTTTGATAAAATTGCTGGGTACATTACGATCTGGGCTCTGAGATTTCCTTTCTTAAGATTCTCAATGGTTATAAGAATGTGCCTCATGAAGTTAAACTTCCTTAGATTTATCAGTAAATATAAGATATAGATCTCACTCTTCTTCAAGTTGTCTTTATCACCTTTCCTCGGTACGATAAGCCCTTGTACCCACAACTCTAGAATCCGGAAATTTGTAGGCAAACTAGCAATATTAGAAGCTTTTTCATCTGAGAGTCCGAGAGTTTTCAAGGCTTTTTCTTTGTCAAAGCTACCCTTAGAATCCGGAAAAACATGAGAAATAAACTCGGCTTCTCCTTCATAGGACAGCCCTACCAAGCTTGCTGCCTTGGTATAAGAAAGTTTGTAAGTCTTACCATAAGACTTAAAAGAAAATTTCTCTCTATTATATTCCTGAAAGAAGGAAACTGTTTCATAGAACTCAACAAGCAACTCCAAAAAAACATCATCTTGATTCCCCGGTTTGGATACAATAATATCTTCCCAGCCATTCAACTTAATGTTCTTCGAAATAAGAGAATCATAGTTGTTGAAGAAATCCGGATGAACTAACCTTTCTCTGTAAACTAACCATTGTGAAATAGGCTTGGTGGAAGACATTTCTTGAGACACTAACTCCGCAGACATTCGGATCTGAAGTCCTCTGAGAAGTTCGAAACGGAGAAATCTGAAGTTCGGAACGGCCTTAAATCAGAGAGGCAGAGATTCGAGACGCAAGAGCTTGAAATCGATGTGGGACGAGTATTTGGGTCCCCTTTATATAGGCAATGGAACAACGGTTCAACTTCCACGGTTGATCTAACGGTTGGGATAAGCTGAGATCAGATCTGACGGTTGAAAACTTGAATCTGATCTTTTTGAGGTTTTTATTAAAACAAGGAATTAAGAAAACTATAATCCGAAAACATAATACAAGAAAATGCCAGCAAGTAAAATATGACTACGAAAACTTGAGTAAGGTAATCATACGTTTCGGATTGGCTTAGGAGGATTATTCGTAATGGGTAATATAAAAATGACTACGAAAAGAAAAAAAATTATTAAGAGAAGACAGAGTTCGCAAAAACTTTACTACGGAAAATAAATTTAGTACGAAAAAACTCATTACGGAACACTCATTACGGAAAACTCAGTACGGAAAAAAAAACTTAGTAAGGAAAAACTTAGTAAGGAAGATTCGGTACGAAAATCTCGTTATGAAAATACCAGTATGAAATTTTCAATTCCGGATGTTTTCAATACGAATACTTCCATTCCAGAAGTGTTCTGTACAAAAATGTCCATTCTGGAAAATTGTAGTTCCGGACATTCCATTCCGAAAATCTTCGTTCCGAAAAGTTTGAAAACAAACTTTGAAATACTTTGTTATTCTATCAAACAGATGTACTCCCCCTATGAAAAGGAGTTTATTGCTGTAAGGAGACTTTTTCAACAAAAAATTAATTAAGAAAGATTACCTTACGGTTATCATCCCTAACTTATGTTTAATGTATTCAAATCTATTAGAAGGCAAAGATTTTGTGAAAATATCAGCAAGTTGATCTTGCGTTCCAATAAACTGAAGAATAATATCTCCTTTAAGTGTGTGATCCCTAAGAAAGTGATGCCTAATATTTATGTGTTTTGCACGGGAGTGATGTGCAGGGTTCTTACTAAGGGCAATGGCACTTGTGTTATCACACAAAATTTGAGTTTTAGTAAAACTCAAGCCATAGTCTGTGAGTGTGTGTTGCATCCACAACACTTGAGCTCAACAACTTCCAGCTGCTACATATTCAGCTTCAGCAGTGGATAGTGCTACAGAATGTTGCTTCTTGCAGGACCAAGAAACTAGAGAATCTCCTAAGAAATGACAAGTTCTGGATGTACTTTTTCTATACATTCTACATCCACCAAATTCAGAATCAGAAAAGCTTTTTAGAACAAAATCATTTCCAGAAGTATAAAATAATCCTAGATCCATGGTTCCCTTAAGGTAGCGAAAAATTCTTTTTACTGCCTTTAAGTGATATTCCTTAGGATTGGATTGATATCTTGCACATAAGCATACTGAAAACATTAAGTCTGGTCGACTAGCTATTAAGTAAAGTAAACTTCCTATCATACCTCTAAAAGATGTTTGATCTACTGGTTTCCCAGCTTCATCAAGATCTAAAGAATTTGAGGTACCAATGGGAGTACTTATACTCTTAGTGTTGTCATAACCATACTTTTTAAGAAGATCTTTAATATACTTATGTTGAGATATGTAGGTTCCTTCTGGTTTTTGAGAAATTTTAAAACCAAGGAAAAAAGTTAACTCACCCATCATACTCATTTCAAACTCAGATTTCATTAGACTTACGAAAGAGTCGGTCAAAGATTGCTGAGTTGAACCAAATATGATGTCATCAACATAAATTTGAACAATCAAAACATTTTTATTATCTTTATTTATAAAAAGGGTTGGATCTGCATTTCCTTTAACATAGTTATTTTGAAGCAAAAATCCAGTAAGTCTATCATACCATGCTCGTGGGGCTTGTTTAAGACCATACAAAGCTTTGGTAAGTCTAAAAACATGATCAGGATGTTTTGTATCTTCAAAACCAGGAGGTTGTTCAACAAAAACTTCCTCTTGAACATAACCGTTAAGAAAATCACATTTCACATCCATTTGGAAAAGTTTGAAATTAAAGAATGCTGCAAAGGCAAGTAAAATACGGATAGATTCAAGTCTAGCTACTGGAGCATAGGTTTCTTCATAGTCTATTCCTTCTTGTTGATTATAGCCTTTAGCAACAAGTCTAGATTTATTTCTTACTATGACTCCATTTTCATCACATTTATTTCTGAAAACCCATTTTACTCCAATAACAGAAGTTTCCTTAGGTCTTTCAACCAAGGTCCAGACTTTATTCCTTTCGAATTCATTTAGTTCATCTTGCATGGCTTTAATCCAATCTTCATCACCTAAAGCTTCATCAGTGCTTTTAGGTTCTAATTGGGAAAGAAATTCTAGATGTTCTGCTTCATTTCTTAAGGAACTTCTAGTCCTTACAGGTTGATTTACATCACCAATGATACTATCACTAGATGATTCTTAAGAAACACCTGATTTGGGTTTTGTAAAACCTGTTCATCAACATAGGGTAGAAAGTCTTCTGGGGTAAATGTTTCAGGAATATCTTCTTGAACATTATCCTTATCAGAAGGTTCTTCTATCAAAGGTTGACAATCAGTTTTTGAAAACACATCCGTGGATGTAGGTAGGGACGGTTTAAAACCCAAAGGATCTGACTCATCAAATTTTACATGTACTGTTTCTTAAACAGTACAAGTGTTTTTATTAAAAACTCTATAAGCCTTAGATGTTGTGGAATACCCTAAGAAAATTCCTTCATCAGATTTTGGTGCGAATTTATGTAAGTTATCTTTAGTAAAATGAATACTTTGCAACCAAAAACCTTGAAGTAGGATAATCTTGGTTTTCTACCATTACATAACTCATAAGGAGTTTTATTAAGAAAAGGTCTAATCAAAACTTGATTTATAGTATAACAAGAAGTACTTACAGCTTCAGCCCAGAAATGTCTAGTGATAGAATATTCACTCAACATGGTTCTAGTTATCTCTTGAAGAATTCTATTTCTTCTTTCAACTACACCATTCTGTTGAGGAGTTCTAGGTGCTGAAAAATTGTGAGTAATACCTTTCTTACTACAAAAAGTTTCAAAATCAGAATTTTGAAATTCTCCTCCAGGATCACTATGAATAGTTTTCAATGGAAGATTTTTCTCATTTTTAACTTGATCTCTAAAACTTTTCTAATAGGAAAAAGCTTCAGATTTATTTGCTAGAAAATAGACCCAAGTAAACCTAGTGTAATCATAAACTAGAACAAACACATAGTATTTGCCTCCAATACTTCCAGTTTGTGTTGGACCAAAAAGATCCATGTGCACTAACTGTAATGCATTGGTTGTTGAGACTTCACCGATTGATTTAAAACTAGATTTATGTTGCTTGCCATATTGACAAGGATCACAAACTTTAGAAGAATCAAATCTAAGCTCTGGTAGATCCTTAACTAGTTTCTTCTTAGAGAGTTTACATAGGTTCCTAAGGTTACAGTGACCTAGTCTTCTATGCCATAACCAGGAATGATCTTCCATTGCACTCAGGCAAGGTAAATCTTGGATCCTGAGGTCTTCTAAGTTCCGAGTGTAAACATTCTCTTGCCTATTGGCTGAGAGAATAAATTCTTCCTTGGAATTGTGAACTAAGCACTTATCATTCCTAAAATTCACAAGGTAACCTTCATCACATAACTGACTTATGCTAATGAGGTTGTGCTTAAGACCCTTAACAAAAAGAACATTTAAAATCAAGGTTTTACCAAGAAGAACAATATTACCAATACCAACAATCTCACCCTTAGAATTATCTCCGAAAGTTACCTTTCCTCCTTTCGTTTTGATAATCTTTTCAAAATATCTTTTGTTACCAGTCATGTGTCGGGAACATCCACTATCCATGTACCATGTATTGTTGCTGGTACTCTCTTTATTTTCCTGAAATCAAGAAGAAAATTAGTCTTTCGGAATCCAAACTTGTTTGGATCCGAGATTTCCAGACAATAAAATTTTAGGGACCCACATCTTCTTAGAAAAGTAAGCTTTGTGAAATCCTAAATATTGGGTTTTGTTTAAGGAACAATTCTTTTCCCAGTGACCACCACATTGACATTTAGTACAAAATGGGGCACTTTGAGGAACAAAATAATTGTTACTAAAAATTGGTTTTGCATGGGTATAACCAAATCCGGATTTATTTCTTAAAGGTCGTATTTGGGAATACATTTTATCAAAATTTTACTTACCATGGGTAAAGTTTGATAAACACTTCTTTAAGGAAAAAATTTCGGACTTGAGTTTTACAACCAAGTTTTTATCCTCAAAATCATTAGTTTTAGAACTAGAGCTAGGCTCGAAAACATTTTTATTAGAAATTACTTTTTCTAATTCTTTAGAAAGTTTATTCTTCTCAGAATTTACTTCCTCAAGATTCTTTGAAATACTTTCAAAATCAGCATTTCTCTTATCAAGATCTTTAGAAAGATCTGATATCTCTTTTATAAGAATAGAATTCCTAGAGTTTGTCTTATCAAGTTTTTTATTGAGTTTAGAATTCTCAATCTCAAGAAGTTCAGCAAACCTAGAGACTTCTTCATAAGTAGGTAAAGTATTTTCCTCATCAGAAGATGATTCTTCATCAGAAGAGTTATAATACTTACTATCATTGGAATTTAAAGAAACATTGGTCAATGATTCAGCATTTCGTACCTTAGCCATGAAACAATGATTATCAATAGGTAATCTGGCTATAAGACCAAGATTCTTCTGTCCTGAAGATTCATAATCAGAAGATTCATCTGAAGAGTCACCACCACTTGCACTCCAGGTTTCATTGGCTTTCAAAACTTTCTTAGCTTTAGCTTTATAATACTTCTTTCTGTTTCTGTCTGAATGTCTTTCTTTTCTTTCTTTCTTTTTTAGCATAGGGCAATCTGGTCTAATATGTCCATCTCTCTTGCATTCATAACAAGTAACTTCTCCATCTTTCTTATCTTTCCTTTCCTTTTTCTTATACTTAGATTGAAAATTTCTCTAGCCAGCTATCTTGTTCATCCTTCGAGCAAGATTTGCTAATTCATTTTCTGAGACTTCACTCTCACTAGATTCGGATTGGAAAATAACTTTCTTAGACTTGGATCTGGTTACTCTCTCAGGAGTCTTAGATTTCATCTGATTTGAAGTTGTAGTAAAAGCAACAGTACCATTTCCATTCTTCTTTTTGATGTTGTCAGCATCTCTCTTCATTCTGGTTTCATGTTGTAGAAGAGTTCCAAAAAGCTCATCAAGAGAGATCTGAGTGACCTTCCTGTTTTCATCTATAGCTGTTCTTTTGGATTCCCACTCATTGGGCATAATATCAATTATTTTATCCACAAGAGCTTCATTATCTAAACCTTTCTCTCCCATAGATTGTAGGCTGTTGACTATAGTCATAAATCTCTGTTGCACTTTACAGATTGGTTCACCATAAGGAAAATTGAAGCCATGATATTCAGCTCTAAGCATAGATCTTCTAGTCTCAATCACTTTAGAAGTCCCAAAGTGTGTAACCTCTAATTTCTTCCATATGTAATTAGCTACTTCACAAGAAGAAATTTGGATATATATATTTCTAGTCATTGAACATAGTAGAGTATTACGTACCTTATATTTGAGTTGATATTCTTGCTTTTCCTGGTTTGTGAAAGTTCTAACTTCCTTTTCAGGAATTTTATAATCACCAGTAAGCATTACAAAATTGTCTACTCCAGTATTGATAACAAAAGTCTTCATTCGATCTCTCCAGTACTCATAGTCATTGCCATCAAAGATTGGTGGTCTTGTAGGATTCAGATTATCAATCGAACCAACATTAATTCCTACCATACTTGAATAACCTTTGGCACACAAATTTGTTAGTAACAAAAGTTTGTAATCACAAAGTTCGGATTGAGAAAGTTCGGAATGGAAAAATTCGGAATGTCCAAGTTCGGAATGATAAAGTGAGCAAGAAAAACTTATTCGTAAGTGTAAGTATTTCAGAGACCTCCTCTGATACCAATTGTAGGATCGAAATAGTGATGTAGATGCTCAATATACAAGAGGGGGGTGAATTGTATACTTTAAAAATTCTTTTGGAACCTTTAAAGTTAGTTACAAATAGTTATGTTCTCCTTAAGCAAAGGAAAGAGCTAAGTTTAACAGAGTTAAACTAAGCAAATTCACAACACCTCTAATACCGAATGAAAACGTGGAAAGAGATTCTGAAGGTAGGTTCCGGAAATATGGTTCCGAATATTGAACCTTAACAAAAGTTACAAAATGAGATTCTACCTTAAAGCGTATAGAATCTAAATGAAACAGAGTACAAGTAAGAAAGTATAAGAAAGTTATACTTTCTTTATAATACAAAATGCAGCGGAAATAAACAAGTAGTAGAACTACAAGTAACAAGATAATAGTCTTTTAACCCAAAGAGAAGAGTATCTTGATTTATACTTTCAAGCAAGTCTGTCTTACCCACACCAGGGTAAGCCCTCGATACGAAGATCGGAGTGTCTCTGTCTTGCTATCCCCGCAAGCCCTCAACTTCAAGGTAGTTGGCAACCTCTGTCTTCCTCAGCAAGGAAGCCCTCGAACTTCAAGGTAGTCGGCACCTCTGTCTTCCTATCCCCGGAAGTCCTCGAATGTAATCACCAACATTCGGAGTCGCACGAAGCTTTGAGAGTTAATAAGAGCCTCTCTCTCTAGAAATCACTTCAAGTATGTAATCACATGAGTCGAAGATCAGTCAGCCTTTCAGCAGCACTGAGCTCTTTCAAATGAGCTCCTATTTATAGGTAAGGTCGCCTCCTTCTCCAATGGTCATATTTTCCTTAAAGATCGGAGAGACCTGTACACGTGTCACTTAGAAAACGGTTATTTTATAACAAAATAGACGACATCGTTTTATAACAAAACAAATGTAACAGAATGTACGACATTGTTTTAATTCTAACTCAAAAGTTCGGAATGAAAACATCAGATTGAAAGTTTGGAGTCTGAATAAATCAGAGTGTACAAAACAGAGATGATCAGATTCTGTTTAATAGATGAATTCAGAATGAGAATTCGTCATCGGAATTCGTAATGAGAATTTATCATCAGAATTCGTAATGAGAATTCATCATCAGAATTCGTAATGAGAATTCCTTGTCGAACTTCATAAGGATTCGTATCCTGTATCTGATGTAGAACTTAATTAGAGTTCGTATTCGGAGTTCGGAATGAAACTTTATTACAGTTCTCATCTGGAAGCTGGAGTGGAACTTCCTTACAGTTCTTATCCAGAATTCAGATCCTCAAACAGAATACTTTATATCAAAGTTTTAAACAAATCCGAGAAAAACAGAAATGAATCCGAATTTTATACTTAGGAAAAATATGGATGAAAATATGATAAAGATAAATTTCTTTATAAAATTAATTTTCCTTAAGAAAGCATTTTTCCTTAAGAAAGCATTTTTCCTTAAGAAAGCATTTTTCCTTAAGAAAGCATTTTTCCTTAAGAAAGCATTTTTCCTTAAGAAAGGTGTTTTTCCTTAAGAAAGCATTTTTCCTTAAGAAAGGTGTTTGTGATTTTCAAAACAAGAAGGAATGAAAAGTCATAAGGAAAACCTTATTGACTCAACAAAAGCCGCAACAACGACATCCACATACGGATGTTCACTGTGTAATATAATCTCTTTGTCGCAATATCTCATCAAGTAGGTTTCATGATAGCGTCATCTGCTTTTATGCTTGATACATCGTTCTTTGACCACCTGAAATAAACTCATCGTTACACCATGGCTATGGAATTTCACGCGACGATTCTATTTCAATCAAAGGGCTGAGATATCAACTTTCATAAATGGAAGGCAAAAATCGTTCCTCGGCTTATCCATTAATAACATGTCACTCGTGATGCACCCTACTTCCTGCCAACTGTCTGCGTGATAGTTTTCATCAGTAAATCAAAGTGCGCGAGTCGTGATACGTATTAATGACAATCTTAAAGTCTAAAGATCATTACACATGCTCGCAGATAGAAATATTCGATGACACCAAAACATGCAGAATTCTTACTAGCGGGTCTGTTCTCATAATCTCCTATCTTAAAGATTACCAAGTGCGAACTTCATGAGAGGAAGTCTCATCTACTTACGAGTACTCGCACCTGGCGGTCTGCATGCTATGTGTCCGATCATAGTATGTCATCCAACCGCAGAACAATATTTAAGAATATTGTTATAGCATTTCAAGGTTCTCATCATATGGGGGAACTGTCATGACCTTATCAATGTAACAAATACTCTAGGACACTATTACATCATAGTGATGTAGAACAATGAACAATATATAATAATACATTAAATATTCATGTAATCAAAGTAAAACTAGTTGGTTCTAGGACACCAACTCTTACATAATGTACACCTAGTTCTGAAGGGTTTCAGGAAACATCCATGCATGGACAATGAAAAAACCTTCTCAGAAGTCACAATGCTGAAATCTAAAAGAATATTTCTTGCAATAGTAGCCTACCATGATTATGAAATTTGGAAGATGCTTGTAGAAACTACTTTTCTAAATGAGATGTTGGTTGATAATGTCTCTATGACTCAACCTAAAGGGTTCATTGGTTAAAAGAGTTGTAGTAATGTATGAAAGTTACAGAGATCCATTTATGGATTGATGCAAGAATTATGATAATGGAATATTCATTTTGAGAGGCCATAAGAGACTTTTGTTTCATCAAGAGAAAAATGAGATCCATGTTCAAACTTGCTAATCTCGAGTTTTTGAGACCATGACAACTGGCTCACCAATATGAACACCATATGTTACCAGTGTCAATGGTTGTTCCTATCTATAAGCACATGTATAGGTCTCTTGAATTAAGATCATTATCAGCACGTTCCAATTGGTGTTGTGCTTTGATGTTTAAAAAATATTGCATTTATGTTGTGTCGAGGAATCTATCATTGAGTGATTGGTGGTACGATTTTGATTAAGTGATCAAGATAATATTTTTCACTTTTGAAGGGAAGTGATATCTAGGTCTAGTTTACTTGGATGGTAGCACCTTTACTAAATCTGTGGGTGTGGTCGAAGAAGGAAAATCATTCTAGTATAGTCAAGAATAAATAAAGTAGGTAAGGATGGTGACATAAGGTTTTCATCCATATTTATGAGATATCTTGAGACAAAAAGATTGTATTACACAGTGCATATTCATTAGGGCGCAGTTCAGTGGTTCCACTCCTGCTGTACCTGTGGTGGTGAGTTGAGGAGGTCCTGGTTTCGAACCTCCGCGTCTGCAGATTTTCTTTCCTTTGTTCCCCTCCCCCAGACCTACCATGTATATTAGAGAGATTGCTCATTGATATGATTATCTACTTCCCTTTAAGGGCTATGAGGGGTTTCGAGATAAGAATCTATAAGAACAAACATGAAGAACAATAATATTATTTTTTAATATGTTTAAATGAATATACAATGTCGCCTTCTCTCTGTATCATTTCTTTTTTCTGCATATCACCGGTGCCTAGAGTTTTTGGTCGATGGTGCTTCAATTTAACCCGCTGTTCAATAGATTCCCAATCAGGTAGTCTTTTTCCTAGAATTAGGAGATCCTATTTCCCGTGTTTCGCTGGAACTGTTCGGTTTGTCACCTTCAAGGTCATTCAGTGGAAATTTCCAGGAAATGTCACTGGGGTGGTCGAGGCCGTAAGGAGGTATCTAGAAATGGTCCGTCTCTCCCTCAAAAACCCAGCAAGAAAGTTGTTCTTCCAAGCTCGATTCAAGAGCACGAACGCGGCCTGGTCCTGATTCTCTCCATCCAGGCCAATCTTCCTCTTCGTTGCATAGAACTGGCACATTCTTCTCCTTTTCCTGTTACTACTCTTACTTCCATGGCCTTGGTGCCTTATAAAAAAGTGACCCAAGAACCATATGTTGAAAAGCTAGCTTCCTCGGTTAGTGCTTTTATTCGGATGCTACATGGGAAGAATGTTTTTGAAATGTTGTTGGGTTTCTCATACCCTTTCAAAGATCTGGGGCCATCTGTTAAATTCCCCTATCTCCTAGTTGAGGCTAATGGGGTGCTATCGTAGGCCCATCTGTCTCTCCCTGTTGGTTCTCTATCTAAGGAGGTTCTAAGTAAATCTCCTCAAAGAGAATATGTTAAACCAAATTTCCATGAAGTCATCCACCCCACTGTATCCCCATGAAATATGGGGTTCTCCCCGTGTTCTCCCTACAGTAGTGTGAGAGGTCCGAATCCTCACCTGAAATCTCTTTCTCCTGCCTCGCCTAATTTCCCTCCGGTTAATGGTGTCTGCACAAGATCACAAATGAAAAGAAAATAGATGAGCTCTTCCTCCCATTTGGAACGGGCTAATCAGTCGGGGGCCAAATCCAGACAACTTCACTTTTAATGTTAACCATGCTCATTTGAAACACATGGGGATTTAGTTCCTGGGTGGAAACAGATTTTTTATAGCCTAAAATCCCGAATTCCAGGGTCTCTATTGTTTCAGTTCTTTAACCTAAGCAGGACACTTCAAAATTTGGTGATTTTACTCGTAGAATCATAATGCAGGCCTACAGGCATGCTAATCCCTGAAATAGGCCCATTTGGCTCTTTTAGAAAAGTAATATCATAGTATATCTGATTAATGCAGTTGAACAGTTCATCACTACAAAAGTGACTATAGGTGGGAGTAGTTTGTTTGCTTCCTTCATTTATGGAAGTTATGGTGGGAAAAGAAGTGATATCTTGTGGCATAGTCTTCAAAATTTTGACCCAGGTGATTCCCATGGATAGTTTGAGGGGATTATGAAGGCATAGATGACCAGGAAGAGAAAAAAGGAAGAGGGTACTTTCACAGGAAGGCGAGCATGAACTTTTTACAATTCATGGAAAGCAAGGGCCTCTAGGACTTAGGATTTACTGGAGACCAGTTCACATGGTGCAATAACCAAATAGGGGGTCACAACACTTGGTTTCATCATGATAGTTGCCTAGAAAATATTCATGGTATTGCTACTTATCCCAGTGCCAAGGTCCCACATCTGGTAAGAGGTATATCGGATCATTCTCCCTTACCGATCTCATTCTCTCCCAACCAGGCGAGCAACAATGGCTTCATTTTCTCTTACCAATGGGCTTAGCTATTAGGGTTTCATCATACTGTTAGTGATTCATGACCTCAACCCTCATAGGGGAATGCATGGATTAACCTTCACAATAACATGAGATGACATAAACCCCACCTTCAGTTGTGGGTGAAGCAACATCCCCCCCATACGCAGGATATGGATACCATCATAAAAGAGATTGATCGGCTGGAATCCAGCCTGGATGAGGACTGCAGTGACATGCTATTTGCTATGATATTCAGTAAAAAAGAACCATTGGCCGAAATCATCATGCGGTAAGAACGTGAAGCTCGTTAAATCTCAAGGATAAGGTTGCTCTGTGAGGGTGATTAGACTGCAACTTATTTCCACGCATGCATAAAGGAGAAAAGGCGCATCTGTAAGACCAATATTCTGCTTGAGGGTGGATCTTACACCGAATACCGTGATATTGTGGGAGGTATGGCTCACTCTCATCTTAAGAGGCTTCTAGTAGGGCTCAACCCCTGTACGCCTGAAGGTTATCCCGAAGGAGATGCTGAGTTTGTGGAGGTGATCCCCAACTCGGTTTATGGGGAGGACAACATGTCCATGGAAGTGGTCCCTGATGAGAATGAAATTTATGAGGATATGATTGGATTAAATCTAGAAAGTTCCTACGGTTCAGATAGTTTTTCGAGATCCTTCTATAGATATTTTTGGTCTGTGGTTAGGAATGATCTGATTGTGGCCATCCAGAATTTCTTTCATGGAGGGATCCTTCCTCGTATTTCTTGTGTGACAACCTTGGTGCTCAATCTCAAAACTAATGGCAACACTTCTATCTAGTACTACAGGACGGTGAGAATGTTCAACTTTCCATATAAAGTCCTGGCTAGTGTTATTAACAGAAGGTTATCAATCCATCTCATAAGTTGGATTTCTGAGGAGCATCACAGATTTGTCTGAGGATGTACTATCCAGGGGGCATTGCTCTTGCCCAAGAGATTTTTGGTGGCCTCATCCTCAAGGTTCATGGATCCGACTCGGAAATCAAAATTGATATGGATAAAGCATATAAACGTCTTGAATGGAGCTTCATAGAAAGAGTTCTACCAGGTATGGAATTTTCTTCATGGGCTTCTGATTAAAATTTCTGGTGCTTTATTTCATCTTGGTTGGCTGTTTCCTTTATGGGAAGGAGTCATGGATTCTTTAAGGAAACCTGTGGGTTATGGCAGGGTGACCCTTTTATCTCTGAGCCTTTTGATACTTTCTCAAGATTTCTTAGCCACCTTATTAAGAGGGGCATTTATAAGGGTGACATCCGTCCTTACAAAAGAAAATTAATTCCCTAATACACTTCTCATCTTATGTTTGCAGATGATTCAATTATTTTCCTGAATGCTATCAAAAGATCAATTTACAGCATCAACATGGTCCTTGAGGAGTATTTCCATTAGAGTGGCAAGATCATTAACAAAGAAAAGAGAAACATTTAATTTCCAAGAAAATAATCAGATAGGCGGGTTACTTCTATATTCTACAATCTAGCAATGAAGAGAGGTAGTTTCCCTATGGAATATCTTGGTGCCCCCATCCTTTCAGGTAGACTCTGCATCCAACATTTCGACCACATTTTGAGCAGGATCAGGGCCCAGATCTTGAATTGGAAAATTTTCTTTTTATCCTTCAGGGGCAGGATTACCCTTGTTAATAGTGTTCTCTCGGCTACTCCCATTCATTCTCTTTTAGCAGTTAAAGTCCCAAAAACATTCATATATAATATTGATAAATTATTGGAGGTATTTATTTAGGACACTATTTCTGAAGGGTAGAAGCATTGGGCATCATGGGATAGAATGGAAAGGCCAACACAGGAAGTGGGTATCAATGTTAGGAGCCTTTTCGACACCGCACATTGCTTGCATGGAAAATTAGTGTGGGAAATTGTGGAGGAACATACCCTCTAGGGTAGGGTCATGGCTACAAGATACAGAAGAGGTGTAGAGGTGTCAGGGGGTTTTCCTCCCTTATTTGACCTATGATTTACCCTCACATTTCATCCCTGCAGCCTCCCACTTGCTTAATTGTGGGGAGATGAGACGTTCTTTTTTGGCACCATAGGTAGACTGGGTCACGACTTGGCTTCCCTGGATGCCCAGTCCCTAATATCAAATTTAGGGAGGCCATTCTTTATCTGACTTTTACCAACACATTCTTGGATGTGAACCAACACAACTGCTTTGATATCATTGATCCGAATGAAGATTCATACAAATGCATATTCACTACCTCAAGCACTAGAATGTTATCCTTAAGGAACTTCTATAGGGAGATGTTCGGTCAGTTACAATCTGACAGATGGAATGCGACTCCATGGTGAAAATTAATTCTTGCAAAAGACAATTTATTAAATTGGAGAAAAAGGAACAATTCCATACCAATCGATGATAACATTAAATGTATTGGAAGTCCCCTTGCGTCCAGATGCACTTTTTGTAGGTCCCATCAGGAGGAGACGTCGAGCCATCTGTTCTTTGCAGGGAATTTGGTGAATGTGATATGGAAATTATTTGGTGAATTCACAACTATATCCACCCTGCAGAATCAAGACATTCCATTCATGGATCAGTGGTTCCACCGTGCGGGGGATGCAGTCCCTGAGAAGATGGCACATGCTATGGTGTTTCTCCCTGGTTACTGGTGTATATGGCATGCAAGTAACAGTTTTCACCATGAGGGGTTGTCTGCAACTAGGAAGGCTCTCATAACAATTACTCGGAATCTTCTTCTTAACATGGTGAATCTTTCTAAAAACTGGCATGATGCTCCAACACTGAGGCTGCTTTAGGAAAGTTCCCACACGGTTCATCCTACAATTGGAAATACACAGGGGCAATAGGTTCGGTGGATCCCTCCAGCTGCTGGACTGAAATTAAACAATGACATATCATGTATATTTGGTGACATGAATGGACGGGGTGTTGTATGCAACTCCAGGGGAGTAATATTCTTGACCTTTACTGCTCACTTTGGTGGGGTTCATTCAATTCATGCTGAAGCAATGACCATGCTAACGGGGTTTCCCCTTTTCTAGGAGAGGAACATTGATCTTGTAGAGGAGGAAACTGACTCCATTATCCTCTGCAACTCCATTCAAGGTACAAGGAACACTCCATGTTCTATCTCCTACATTATCAGAAGGTGTAAAGGTCTCCTTGGAAGGATTACCTAGGTCTTGAACAAATGGCGTGAGAGAAACATGGTTGTAGGTCATCTTGCTTCCATATCTATTCAGGGCTTTGGTACTACTTGCTTCCCAAGCTGAAAATTTTTGAGGCCTGAAGGGGAGATTCCTGTTATAGGGGACACCCTCGACCTACACTACTACATGCCCCCTTAGTTCTCTTTGTATTTTTCCCATTGTATGTTCTCTAGTCACTAATATTTAATAAATAAATAATGTTTTTGTTGTAATATTCTTTTCCAATTCTAGTGAATTGGTGTTTACGACATAGTGAACCCCACAACAGGAGTAGGATATCTCTAAGAATGAATGATCAAAATAAATTAATGAATTCACTATTTTTAGAGCCTATAATAATAGGAAGTTAATGTTTTTTTCTTTGTATCCATGAGTTTTTAGTGAAAACAAGAAATAATACTTTAGGAACAAATATTTTATTCAAGTTTCATTAAATATTTTTAGGAGATATGGGTCGAGATAATAGATATTATTTTATCACACAAAACAATTTAGTTATTTTATGCAAGTGATAAAATATTTATGACATTTGTCACATGTTAAATACATCATATATGTTGTATTTGGTTTAATTTAAGAGGTTTTATTTATTAATAGATGAAGGTGAAATTTTAATAAATAAAACTTATCTATATATATAAATTTGATCTAAATTCAAGTAGAATATTCATCCATAGGAATTATCACTCCTCCAAATCCCTATCTCAATTTTTAGTGAGAGAAGAGGTAGATATTATCATCGTGATCTAAGTTTCCCCTTCCATATCAAAGAAAAAATGATCCGACGACCATGATGGAATTATATAGTTATTTTTTTCTCCACACTAATATCACAAATTAGAAATCTTATAGAGAATGTGTGGAAAATCTTGAGGGAATTTATGTTTGTTCCTTTATGGAATGATTGTTGAAAAAGGGTGGAACATGGTTTCATCATCAAATCGAATGAGGTAATAGTTTGATTTTATTTTCATGTTTAATTCCTTCCACATGATATGCATGGGATTTAATTGGGTGTGATGTGTCATCCGAGGCAACATCATGAATTCATGTCAATGATACAGTTTTTAAATGCGAATGTTATATGATTCAAAAACACTCATGGTACACAATTTTTCTTCAACACACCGTGATCAGATCCATGATCAACATTCCATTTTCCATTAGCCAACAAAAGAGTAATCAACTATCACCCCATAGACCGTATATGATCCCTTTTTAAAAAACACAAATTGGAATCACAAACAAATATTTTTAGCAACCATGACTTATACAGTATAATAAACCATCAGTTCATGGTCTATAAAATAATTTTCAAACAAAACAACTGACTTCATCCATGAAAATGTTTCCTATACCTATGGTTAGCTTCACCACAACACAGTTCATTCCATTATGATGTGTTCTTATAATCCCACACCAAATTAAATATCAATCACTATCAATATTTCTCCAAAATTATCTATGCTAGGTTTTATGATAAATAATGTCATAAAAAATTTAATATCAGCATTGATTTACAAAAAACTTGAACTACAGTTCAATAAATTTTCCCATTATCCCAACAACCTCTAAGAATGAAATCCTTAGTTCTAACATTCTTCCTCTTCTGGTTTATAAGAAATTCAAGGTATATTATATGAAATTAAATTCCCATAAATAAAAAAAACAAAAAACAAATACAATTAATCTTCTATAACTATAAATGTGTGGAGTTCTCAATGTAGAATGAAAGAGATCATGAGATAATTACATGCCTACCAGGCATACCTTTTCACTTCATTTCTCCCCAAACTTCATTCACTTGTAACATTTTATATATCATCCCAGAGGATAATATATCCTCTATAATTCATACCATAACTCCCCCTAAAATGTATATTTATCCCCCTTAAGGTAATATTTTCTACACAGAGTTCACTAATCACTCCTTTGATAAGGACTGAGTATCTCCAATTTCAATGATAAATTGCATGTCTCCCCCTTAGAAAACAAAAAAAATTGAATTATCCTTTCAATCATGTACATCAAGAATTGAAATAAAAATCATACATACTTAAGGTATTTTTTAAATTTCCTTATGATTAGGGATGTGTTTGAACACCGAGTTTCTATAAATGCTTTTGAAATATTATTGTCTAAAGGTTTTTTTTGAAGAATGTCCAATTCTTATTGATTCATGCTAACATATTCCCTCATAATGATTTCTTATTGAATTTTTATTTAATTAAGTGATATTGAATCTTTAAATATTTTATCTGTGAATGTTGTGCCAGATTATTTTTTAATTCAATAGTGTTCTTGTTATCACAATGAACCACCATAGGAATCTTCATGTTGTCATCAAGGTCCTCCAATTGTTTTTTCATCCATAATATTGGGTTACCTGACTTTATATCTATAATGAACTTTGCATCAAATATTCTATATGAATTAGACTCTTAATGGTTACTTATCAATCCAATACAATTGATCCGAAAAAATAAATCACTTCAACGCAGTCTGTACCTGGATAAGGCATTAAATTCAATCTTTTCCTTCATTAAACAAAATGTGATATTTAAGAGTACCATAAACAAAATTTGTAATATTTTTTTATTGTTGTAAGATATTCTTACTTTGGGTTGCACAAAAACTAATCTTCCAAATAAGTTTCAAAGAAAAAATACACACTAATAACTATTAAAAACAAATAAACAATCATTTTTGTATAATGCTTAGGATTAACCAAGATTCCATCCTTGTACATTCCAAATATTATTCAAACTACATTTTTTTTAAATAGGTTTGATTTCATGTATATTTAACCTTTTCAGAAAAGACATTGAATATTTTTATTGAGAGATACATGTTTAATCCACCATTGATTAACTTACCACTTGAGAAAGTATATAAGCTCTCTAGTCATTGACATCTCAATTTTTATGCTTATTAAAATTTGAAATTGTTCAAATATTTTCTAGCAATCTTTGTGTGATATGATATTAGTAACAAAGAAGAGTGACACAAACAACTCCTGTTTTCTAGATTTTATTTATAGGTTGTAATCAACACCGCATCTCTTAAATTCAACCTTCCATAAATAAGTGTACAACTAAGAATAATAATCTCGATATTTTGTTTTAAACCCATATAAGGACCCATTCAATCAATAATCCATTACTTCATCATAACTAATTTTGAAACCCATTAGTTTATTATTCACATCCTCCTTGATCAATCCATTAAAAATTTCCATCTTTTTTATTCATTTGAAAAAATTTAGTGCCTCTTTGGGTCTTCATAGATAATAAATTTATTATTAACTCATGTATTACTATGGGTGAAAAATTATCTTCCACATATGTTCCTTAAATTTGTTCCTAGCCCTCTCACATGAATATTTCCTTATAATGAATCAATTTTACATTATTATAATATTTGTTCCTATACACCCATTTGGTTTTAATTATATTATGATCTACCAACCACTTCAAAAGATTCAAAGTATGATTTTTCTCAATTTGGTTCAACTCCTCATTCTTATCCTTAACCCATGATTTATCCTTCACATATTTTTTAAATTATGATGGGTCCACTTGAGATGATTGAGATGCATTCTATACATCACCCATTATTTGATTTTAGAATAAAGATATTTTTTCTATGAGTATATTAGAATCACCATCTTGATCTATTTTTATTTTCATTTTAGTATATGATTTATTATCATTTAAAATTTATTCTTATTTCAATTCAACTTTGTAATCCTTATCATGTTTTGTATTATATAAGCCTCTATGATTTACATCAGCCTCATCTTATTCATCACAAACTTTATTCGGGTTTGTATTTATATATTAATTCCTAGTGTTATCTTCAATAACACTGACTTCATTTCTTTCGATGTTTTTTTTTTCAATCTCATATTGAAATATTTATAGGATTTACTCTGTTTAGAGTATTCCATGAATATTAGTTCATCAGCCACATATCTATACTTTCTGTGATACCCTACTTTATTTTGGATATAACAATTAATATCCAACACTCAAAATTATTTCAATGTTTACTTAATTCTGTTCCATATCACATATGATGTCTTATACTCTCCATTAAGTAGAAAATTCTAGTTTTGTGTGTACATAACCCTTTACAACACTTCTTTCCAACAACTCCTTGAGGTTCCACTCTCAATGAGTAGCATTGTTCTATGCTATTCATTATTCAGTTTCTTTTTTTTTCATGAAACTATTTATTATGGTGAACTTATTGATGATACTTTAGGCTTTCTTCCATGGTTCTTGAAGTAATTATCCACATTAGTAAATGTAGAATAAATTCTATTGTATCATCTCAAATTTTTTATTGATCTTTTAGTTTCATTCTCAGTTTTTCTCTAGAAATATTTGACTAACATCAAGATTTTCTTTTTTATGGGTGAACATAATACAACCCATTCTATTATAATGATTAACAAAATAATTAAAGTATTTTTCTACTCATGTTGTGGGATGTTTCATTAGATCACACACATCTGTATGGATAAATTCTATCAAATTTGATTCCATATTTTTATTTTTTCAATATGGGTTCATTAAAATTTCATCCTCATACATGGATCAAAAGTATTTTCCAAATCTCACATCAATTTTTTAATTTCAATAGAAACGTTATTTTTTAAAAAATTTACCATAAATTGTTTATATTTATGGACAATCCCATGATTCCACAGGGTGTTATCATTTTCTAACATGCGGGGAAAAGTGTAATCAATATTGTCCACTTGGTAAATATTTATGATTATCCTCTATCCTTTCAGTTATTTTGATTAAGATACTATTCCGATTGAATATAACATCAATTATTGTGTCCAAAAATTGACTCACACTCAAGAGATTACGCCATAGTCTATCCATACAGAGCACTTTATTATTCTTCAAATATCTTTAGATTTTTTTATCTAATTACTTTAATTTTCTAGCTATTTTAGTTTCTAGAATGGACCATATAATCAATATGAACCTTCACATTTGTAAAAGGTTTATATTCTCAATCATGTGGGTGGAACACAAATTATTGAGGATCCCCATGTTGTAGTTATTTGATTTTTTGGGATTGATTCCGATAAGGACCACCTTATCATTATCTTTCTTTTTCTCCCATGAAATGTCTGGTTGAGTTGAGATATTTGATTATCTATCCCCAATCTTGATAAAAAAGGAAATCTAGTCATGTTCATCTTTTTCCAACGATGAGAACAAATTTTACAATGGAGAAAAGTTCATTTCCCTCATATATGTCCTCCATGGTCTTTAATTGAGGTTATTCTCTCTCCTTCACTTCTATCATTTCATAGATTTATGATAGAAGTTATAAGAAAAAAATATCATCCACAGTAATAATTTTCTCCTTAAGGTATTGGATATGTTCTCATTCTCCTATTTTGAATTCCAAATGTTTCACCATTCAATTACCTTAAATTTTTTTACAATATATTATTGTGCATCCAAGGTAACCACAAATGGAAACCTCCTTAATAGAAATGTTTTGTCAACTCCTACTATACTAATGTTTCTTACCTCTAATTTATCACGACGCATCCCCCGGGGCCCGTGCCATAACTACCCCAAGCCTGTCATCCATAGGCTAGGGGTTGACAACTAGCACCAGAAAGGCTTATCTCTAAAATGGGAAGGCATTGCCTCAAAACCTACACACACACAAACTAGGTATACAACGAAAGCAAACCACATAGTATAACTACTGAAGGTAAAAGTAAGTACTAAAAGAAAAGGGTCCAATATACAAGCCCAACCGGAAAGAAAGTACAACAAAAGGAAAAACAACTCCTGAGGTCATCCGCCAAGGATCCTACCTGAGGGGTAGGTACAACTCGTCTATGCGGCTCACCATGCCAACCAGTCACCACCATGCACCATTTAGTCCTTGCTCCCAAGTCTCGGTCAAAACCACCCGTTGTCTGCACAAGACACAACAAGGTACGGGCGACGCCTGTGCAGGGGTGAGTATAAAAATATTCAGTAGGGACCCTGAGACCCCCGAAGGTCTCTCAGAATTCCACAAGGGAAAAACCACAAGGCATGATCTCAATCACAAAGTACGAAGAAAGAGATAGCTCACACCAGGAATAACTTAAGTATAGAAGTACAAATGATTAGTCGTAAAGCTAGATCATCTTATTCTATTGAGAGGCTCTGCTGCTGACCCACAGAGGATCAATAGATTCAGACCCACACATGATCTCTAGGCGCTGTCCCACACAGGATCGTTGAGCGCTAACCCACAGAGGATCGATAGGCGCCGACCCACACAGGATCGATAGGCGCCGACCCACACAGGATCGATAGGCACCGACCCACACAGGATCACTGAGCATTGACCCACACATGATCGTTGAGTGCTGACCCACAAAGGATCGATAGGTATTGACCCACATAGGATCACTATTTATTCTTCATGTCATAGCCAACCACTAGATTCCACAGTTAGCACGCTTGATTCTGGGAGGATCCACTCCTCAATCCATCGGTCATACCTCAACCGCCATGAAGTCCCATGAATAAGTAACCTGAAGAACCGCTATGTTACAAGGGTTCCAATGCAACAGAAGACACATCAATCAGACGCTCGGTCTGTAAGTTATAGGCATTTTATTACCGAGGGCCCGGTTGGATTCAGGTTCGTTCCAACCTGGCCATACTCCAAATTTTCCAAAACTCAAGTGGAGTATCTCAAAAGTACCGCCTCGTCCTAAGGGTTCCGGCTCCACAGACGGTTTATCAAACGAACGTCTGGTTTAGAAGATATGTCCCTTTAAGTGAAACTGGAATGAAATGGGGTCGGGTCCGGTCCGACCCGACCCGACCCGGCCTGGGCTGACCTGACTCGATTGGGGGCCAACCCGGCCCGGTCTGGGTTGGCCCGGGTCTGGCTCGGCTCAGCCTGAACCGGCCCAACCTGAACCGGCTGGGCTCGACCCAAACCACCTGGACCCAGCCCGGACCGGCTGGACCCGGTCCAGTCCGCCGGCTGGGCGCAGCTTGCCAGCTGGGTGCGGACCCAGCTCCCCACTGAATGGACAAAGTCCGTTTGGTCTTCAACCGAGGGCGCCAGGATGGCGCCGCCCCTTCAGCTGACTGGTCCCGTGGATCGGTCTAGGGCGAGACCCACGGTCCGGGTCCGCCTCCGCTGCGGCCGGAGCCGCAACATCTCCTCTGTGGCACGCCGCCTGCCTTCAATGCGACCGTTGTCGGACGACCACCCCTGTCCGCTGCGGCGCCTGCGGGCGCCGCCGCCACCTCGTCGCTGCAGGTCGCCAGCACCGCCGCGCCGACGGAGCTTCCACAGGCCACCAGTGAATCTTCGGTGCTCCGATTCTCTTTCTGTCTGCACCTACGGGCCTCCCGGGACGCTACCTTCATTTTGTGGACCTCAGTTCCACGTTTCCGACAAGTTGACTATTCACCCATGAAGAATTCATCAAGAACCAGTTCGGCAGAGGGTCCGACCCTTGTTCGTATTGGCCTGCGCCCTCCGTGTTAGTGTTATAACATGTGGGTGAAACAATAATCATCATAATATTTAATAAAACCTCAAAATGAATTCCCATGACAACCTCTTGAAAAAACGAATGAGTCACAGATTAACCCGTTAGTTGGTTCATCCGCATTCTTTGTATCAATCATGAACGAGGAGGGAAAAATCATTTAAACGCATAAACAAATTTAAACCCCCTACTTCGAATACACTGGATTTGCTGAAGATGAAGGAGGAGAATCCGTTGTTCAAAGGTTTGCATCGGTGTTCGCCGTCGCCCATCGATGTCTGGTTTGAATCCTTAATGGCATTGTCGAATCTCCATTCTTCATTGGAGGAATACGTCACCGACATTTCTTCATTGGTTCCTCTCGTGGGTATCCAAAACCCATGCCAAAGCTTTGTTTAAATAAGGATAAAGGAACCTCCCTCGTTGCGTTTCATTAATGTGGTTCATTAATGAATCGCATTGAATGTTCCATTAAAACCTACGAGCGTCGGTGTTACACAACCAAAGGTCATGTCATTAAATGACTCCCATTCAAGCCTAAAGTTACACTGTGGTCCCACCACCATTGCTCAATGGGTGAAAGAAAATAAAATAACTCATGGAGTTATTTTATTATTATTTTTTTGTAAAGTCCAAAAATTAACTTTTTCGTTCGACCCTTGCCGGTCAAACTTAAGCTTCACCTTAAGCAAATTCTGACGCTGCGAATTCAACAGTGCCCTCAGATTTTTAATCCGATCATCGGTTCAAAAGATAGAAATCGCCGCTCGCATGTTTACTGAACGTACCTTAAAAAAAGTTCAAAATTCCGTTTCGGTCTCTCCAGGACTCGGAATCACGTGCCGTTAATTTTTTTCAGACTCGTAATAATACCAAATAATTTTAAAAAAATTTATATGGAAATTATAGTTCTTTACATAATTAGTAACTTATTGTTTAATAAACTCTCAATGGTTGAGAGTAATCTCTAACCTTATGCATTCTTTTCTCCATTATGATAGATCCTATAATATTATAAGATTTCATATCGAAACTAATTCTAATTTTACCCAAGTATTTAGGATATTTAATGATCACCACCATCTCAACATTTATTGTGTCTTATTGGGCCCTTTACTTTAGTACTATAATTGAAATCATCCCAAACATTAGTTTATTTTTTAAACTAATTTTTTTTATTTCATATTCTTGTTTCTTCCTTGAAGTGAACACTTACACTTCAATGGATTCAAACATTTTTTTCTCTCCCCTTGATACACAAATTATGATCATTAATCATCTTTGATTGTTCTTTACTTTTCCTCTTAAAGTGCACAACTTCATCAGGTGATTCTAAAGAAATCCCTTTTCCTCCACAACCTTCTCTCACTAAGTTATTTAAACACTAATTAGGTTAATATACTATAATTGTTCTTTTAAAAATCTTTTTATCATCTTATTTTTCTTAAACTGAGCATCCAACTCATCAGGTGCTCCTTTAAGTTCCACCTTTATGTTGAAAAATACTCATGGTTAATATTTTTCCCCAGTTTGATTTTGATCTTTGTCAACCATTTCCATAAATTTATTCTTGGAATATAAAATGAATTATGTTTCACCTTATTAAACTATTTCATCATTATTATCACCTTCCTTATGCACTAAAATATTCTTCTAAATCTTATTTCTTAACGTGTTTCTTGATTTAAATTTTGTTAGGGGAAAATTATTTTTTTTGTTTTTGTGAAAATTTACCTTCATATTATCAATCAAATTTCCTTATGCATCTTGCTCCTATAAGTCATACTTTTCCGTAGTTAAAAAAATTATTTTGGTAAATTCCATTTGATCCTTCCTTCACATCACATGAACTTGATTTCCATTAGAGGTAATCTCAAGGATCATATATATTTTATTCCATTTTTATGAATTCATCCTTGAGTGATATGAATTCATCACTGATGTATTGTTTCACTTATTCAGCCTCATGAATATTACTCTTCTCCATGAATTTATATTTCAACTCCTTTGAAGAATGGTTTGATATACTTTTAAACTTCAGCTACATCTCATTAGAAACCACCTTGATATATAGGCAGTCATGTGATATTATGAAAATGTATAATTTTTTAATATCTTATACATTTTCATTATACAGTGATGGAAACCTTCTAAAAATCTTATTTACACTCGTATTCATATAATAAAACATATTTTGGAACACCTGAAAGTTCACCCATTTTACCATTTTATCTCATTTATATATATTGGACTGATTGTCCTAAATTGATTTAATAGTTATATAGCTCACCCCCTTCATGTATATCTTACTCGACAATGATATATATAATGAATTATATGCCTTTTCATTAGGGCTGATGAATTTTCGGTCTGTGGAAGTTATATATAGCTCTATGGAATTACATACCTGCATCCCATGTACAGTAGCAGAGAAAATTACATGTATAATTGATCATAAGTGTAATCTCATTTGGTTATTTTAAATCCAATAATTATATCCATTGGACAGTAAAAATCCTTTATAATGAAAACATTATCTAGATCAAAGACTAAATTATATTATCTTTTAAGGTACACTTCTTTGAGAGACAAGAGGAAACATACTCGATGTTCTCTTATAATTATCCATAATTACCTCTTTTATGATATGGAAATCCAGGGGACTTCACTCTTTGGGAAATTACTATTTCCATGTGGATGAAATTCAGCCTTATATGATATCACTGTTATCTTTAAAAAACTTAAATTGAATCCCATATACATTTAGAGATTTACTTCTTGACAAAATGTCATAAATAGATTGTAAGATAGTCTTATGAACAAGAATATTTGGCTATTTTTGAAAGAAGATCTAAATATATATTTTTTTGATTCATCGACCCAAACAAAAATGAATAAGGTATATTGACATAATCTATCTATATATATATATCCTTTGTTTATTAAAAATTAAATATGAATGATAGGGTGTTGTTTTTAAAGGCATTGCTGTTTTTTAATATTGGAGTTGTAACATGGTTGATAAGAGGTGATTTTAGGACCATTTTTGAATAGTAAGGGAAAAGGATAGGATAATTATTCCTCGATAAATAAATGAACGATTTTAACAATTTCATATCACATAGGGGTCTCATGATCTTTATCTTATTAAATAGCATGTTCACCTAGTGTTATAATAAGGATGGAAACTATTGTATCTAGAGTATTCTGGACAATTGCTTGATTAACCATCAAGGTATCTCATCCTATCCCCAAAAGTGTGTGGAAAAAAAATCCACTATGTTGTCTGAAAACTCCCCTCTAATGATGTGTTTGAAAGATGGTTTGGGAAGTAACAAGAGATTTTTCTTCTCATGAATTTAGATTTAAGATAGATCTTTCATGGAAGAAGTAAATAGCACTTGTAATTTCCCAATAAAAGGGTATGCATGGGTAACCATTCACAATACTACCTTGTCTAAAAGAGGAATTTATTGATTGGAAATAACGAATATCCAACCCATATGGAAAGTAAGAGGCCCCCAAAACTAAAATAAACCAATTAGAATCTAGTCTACACGACTCATGTGATGATGATTTTTTTCACAAATTTTGAAAAAAATAGATAGTGTAGGAGGTAATCCTCTTGAAGTGGGAAAACTAGGTACATATAGATCAAGAGCCTTATGGGTGAGGAAATGAGATAAGAGTCTGACATTCTTCCATGCATGTATTAGAGAGAAGAAGTCAGTTTGAAATTTAAACCTGAGGATAAATGATAGTTC
The DNA here is from genome assembly GCA_963277665.1 of Viscum album. Taxonomy (NCBI): domain Eukaryota; kingdom Viridiplantae; phylum Streptophyta; class Magnoliopsida; order Santalales; family Viscaceae; genus Viscum; species Viscum album. The sequence goes on from OY728146.1 coordinate 236,850,345, forward strand.
TTACACAAATGAAATTGGCATAATAGGAAACCTAGAAATCACCCACTTTATTAACACGGGTTTAAGTGTAATGTAGGATTTCCAAAAAGGTTACCCCAAGGAAGAAGGTTAGGGGCTCTTATTTAACCAAATTCCAATAATGGTTATCAATGGTAACATTGACTAGATAAAATACATTCTGGAAGATAAATAAATAAGTAAATCAATCTAGAACCTCAATATAGATTGATCTCTAGGTCTAGATATCTTTATAGGGTATATCTGTATTGTGGAGTGAAACATTATAAAAGTTCATAATATCATATTAGTGCAATATTTCATTAGATAAGGATATCTATTGAGTGTAGCATGTGCATCCAAACTCATTCGCATCCCCAGGTTTAAATTCCCCACTTCTTTTACAGAGTACTAACCTATTTTATTATGAAACACTTCATATAATGTTATTGAATATATTCTCAATATCGGTCCCCACAAATGAACTCAAAAATATTTTCCAATAAAAAATGGGTTCTCAACTAAATAACCATATTAGGAGTTGTCGGACCTATATAGTAAATGACAATTGATTTAAATAAAAAATGATAAAGACTAATATCATGGTTAACTTTTATATGGATAAAGTGTAAGATATGATAGAATAAAATTTTATCCCATGAATTAAAAAATTATATGTTTTTTAAATATTGGATTGTGATATGTTTTTTTGGCTCTATTATTCACCTTAGTTTACCATTTCCTTTAGAGGGATAAAATTTGGATAATTAAACTCTATTTTTGGTCTTAGATAAGGTGATCCTCTATCACATACAATATTTATTCTATCTTATTTTGTATTTTTAGGGCATATTATATATGAGATATAGATAAAGGAGGTTTATACATTCAAGGTTATAAATTATTTCCATGGTATTTCACATTTATTTTATATGGATGACATGCTATTTTTATAAATGGGATATAAAACTAAATCCTCAGATCCTAAAAAATCATGGATGGGTATGGAAAATGGTGTGTATGAAGAAGAAACACAATGCATAGTGGGGTGTATATTTCTAATAAGTTCACACCAAGGAGAATTAAAATTCATAATTTTGATAGCATAGTCTATATAATAATATATTTCATAAATAACATGATGTGAAAGATTCTATATTTTTAAGGAAGCATTTCTCTTTCAAATTGAGTGTTATCCACTATTCCTATGCATGTACATTCAGTATTTAAAGTACATATGATTTCCGTTAGACAATATAAATTTATATTCAATGGATTTATCTAGGATTAAAAACAAGAGGGAATATATACTTGGATGAAATTAACATGGTTGGATGAACCTATTGGATAGGGGGTATTAACAAGATAATTTTTCCGGAATACATGCTTAGCATATAGGTGAGACATACATGGGAGTTAATTAGTGTGAAAAATGTATAGGTTAAATACATGTAAATAAAATTTTGGGTGGATAAATTTTTTCTTATGGATTTGAAAATTAATGCATTAAAGATATGGAATAATGTACAAATTTCTCTAGGAATACTTAGAGAACAACCACATTGCATTATGGGAAAGGGAGACCTAAACTATTTTATGGAAATATAGGGTGGATATATTTTATATTTCCTAGGGTGTCTAGTCTAAAAAATTTCAATTAAATTATGAATAAAATTATAATATTTCATCAATTCGTCACTAAAAAATTAATAAAGGGATCTATTCTAAAAAATTTGAATTATTTAGAAACCATACGGGTATGCCTTCAAGACCAATATTATGGGGCCCTTTAGCATAGTGTAATACCACTACATAATTCAAAAAATTATGAGTAAGATGATAAGGTGAAATGATTGTTTGGAAAAGATATTCCTACTAAGTACTATTTTATGGTATGTCATATTCATAATTGTTACTTTATGACTTATCTAGAAATTTATTAGATATGAATTCAGATGTCCTAAAAATGCTAGTTCTGTGATCTCACTAAAGAGGAAGATACTCATCATTTTCCCTTATAGGGGATCACGATTACTATAATTGTTACACCATTTTAACCTGCATGGGAGTTATAGTTAGTATTGATACAAATCATAATTTCATGTCATCTTGGTTTCACAACATGAGTGCATACTTAATGAATGATAAGTTCTAACGAATTGTGTTTACAACAGAATGCTATTAAATCGAAGAAGCAAGGAATAAAGTTAGACATAATGGAATAAAATTCCCTCTAACATAAAATGAAATTATTATACCTTATATTATATCTTGAAACTATGATAAAATATAAGGGACATTCCCCATTAATCAACAAGCTTCTTCTAATACACTTATAGTGTTTTTAGTAAGATAGAATAAGTATTTAGGGAGGATGTGTATTTTATAAATATCTTAATATGTGTTTAAAGATGAATATTAATGGTGTATGTGTTGAGGGAATGATATGGGGTGATGAAATCATCTGGGAAATGAGGTGATCAATGGTTTTGTTATCCAATTATTTTTATGAGCAATGTAACTCTCCTATAGTATAAGTAAGGGCTATGATTAGTGTTAATTCTCTATATAAAAGACACACCATTCACCTCATTGAAGTGGAAGTTTATGATGAATTGGTACAAAAGTTATTATTAGGGAAGTCATTATCTCATTGGTCCATTGTGTATTACATCATAATCTCTTGATAGTTACTCAATCAATGCATAGAGAAATTGAATTCCTGTTGAGATGGGAACATGGCACCCAACATATTCACAGTTAGGGAAATTTGAGAGAAAAAAATTATTATTTATTTTAAAATTGGTTCACTACCCATAGATTTTAGACACATCATTATTATAGATTCACCCATGCTTCAATAATTTAGACCCCCCTAATTTTTGTACATCAACATTTAGGCCTCCACTTTTAATAAATATCTAATTTTGAGTGGTGACAACCATAAAATGAAATCACACACAATGAGGGAATGAATTATGGTGTTTATTTTTATATTATTAAAATGGATCTATCACTCACATTGAAATGAATAATTTAAACTAGTAATGGTTAATGACACTACCAAAGCATCTAAAACATGAAATGTAAATGCAGTAACATAGGAATTTTACATGGTTGATCGCTAAGGTATACTGCAAGGAGCATGATGTTGTGTTGATATACTAGGGGATATGTCACATCCTAATGTCACTTTAAAGTTTGTACATTCGTTATTTACCATATTTTGTTTTTATCTTTTATCAGGCTATTTTGGAAGGCTTTTTGAGAAATTTTTAGTTTTCTAGCCTAGAGAATAGTTTGCACACAATGAGGCCAAATTGTGGATCCTTCACAAGAAAACATGTGTATTTTTATTACTAGGATAGTTTCATTTCACAAGTTTGGAACATGGTTAGGAAAAAATTGTTTCCAACCTTGTGGCCCTCTATTGGTATAGAACAGATCACACATTTTTCAAACGATTTACCAAAACTTGTGACCGAACCATGAAAAAAAGTAATTTATTTTTATGAAAATTATTTTAAAAACTTGTATTGAATTATTTTGACCCCATTCATTCTCCTTCATATTATTCTTATGAGTTAGAGACTAACTTGGGGAGATTTTCATGACTCCCTTCCTTATAAAGAGTGATTCCAATGGATCTTAATGCATCACAGCTAGAGAGATCATGGTATGTGCCCATTTTTCAATGTCCTTCATAATTCTTCTATATCATTTCACTTTTATCGGAGATAACCACATATAATATTAGTTGTAAATAGTTTTATGGATTTTATCATTATATAATTTGGAACCTTGGTTTCTACTTTTTCAGATCTCATCTTCTGTAATTTGGTATTTTCATTCAAGGAGACACATTTAAGATTTATTGCAATTTGATCTTGGATATTCTATGGTAGGTGTTTCTATACCATTATATTATCTTGTCATTGATGTGTTTCTGGAGTTATTATATATTTTTTATTATAGAACAAGAATGGTTTTATCATTTTGATGCATCAATGCCCATTTTCCATGAAAATTACACATATCATGAATTGTTTTACTAATGGATTTGAGTTGTTATCTTGAATGAAAATTGTTTTGGTTCCCAATATTTTTTTGTAATATTTTTAAGAGAATTAATTAATGGTTTTATGGTCATTGAGGGGCTATGTCCTAAGTATTGGTTTTTAAATTAAAAAGACCTGTTTAATGAATATTGTTAGATTCTTTAATGTTAAATAAATATGGTTTAATGTTTTTTTCTTTTGAATATATTTTGGAATTAAATAGATAATAACTTATATATATATATATTAGAAATATTTATTGAAATGGTATTTCAAACTATAAGATGTGATAGATTTATATTTTTTGATATATTTTTAAAGACCCTTTTGTGACATTAAAATGGGTTTTTAGTGTAAATAGGTGTATGTAGACCTTTTTAGAATGGATGATTCAGTGTGTTTTAGTTTAATTAAAAAAGGATTTTTTTAAAGTTGGGTTTTATTAAATTATTTTTTGTAAATTTACTTATTTAATTTCATTTTTGTTCAAATCCCTTGATTTACCACTTATATAAGATTTTCCCTTGAATGTTGGTGATTTTTTCAAATGATTAATGGTGTTTATTGGAGGGTTTGTTCTATATGAGGGTATATGGGGGTGTGGGATCAATGTTGATTTTTTATTCATTGAAATGTGTATTTCATATATTGATATTTATGTGGATTCCTAGTGTGATCCTTGTTTCTTGCTATCACATTCACCACTATTTCCTAGTCGTGGGAATTAGGGTATCTAGACAAGAGACTAAGACTTATGCTACACTAGTTACAGTAACATCTCATCTAGTGTATCCTTAGTGAATGAGTGTTTTGGCTAGGAACATCCTCTAAAGAAGAGGGGGTGTGTGGTATCAGGAATCTTGCAAACTTAGTATACAGGAAATTTTCTTGTATCCAATAATGAGATTTATTATATTTTTATAGTGAACCCACTACTGTATCTAACATTTACCCATGACACTTGACTCTCGTTACTTGATATATGAATTTGGTCACCTGATCATTATTCAGTATACGAGTTCCCACATATGGATTACTTTCTTATTATACATACTCATTGATATAAGGAAACTTATTTTCTCTCATATTTATATTTGATATGTGGTTCCATCAAATATTTCCTTTATTTTCTATTGTCATTAGCTTGTTAAATGAATTTTAATTATTTTTTTAAGAAGGTATTTTATTTGAAAGGATTGATAATATTTTTGATTGAGATTTTTAAATAGATCCTAAATGGAGAAAAGAATTATATAAAACATATTTTTCTCACAAAATAATTTTTATGGCTTCCAATCTGCTTTAAAAGTGTGTTAAGCTTTATATTATTTTATCATAATGAAAAACCTTGTGTTAATTCACGTTTTTTAACATAAGATTACAGATAATAAAACCCATAAGATTGAGAAGTATAGAATATTTAGTAATTAGGTACATTAGATAAAAAATTAAAATAGGTAATACATCGTAATTAATGAAAACTTCCTTATCATGGTCATAATATTCCACCATACTTAAAACAACATGGGATAACATGGGGACATACATAAGAAATAGGTGAGCTATAAAGCACAATAAGGGAAAAACATGGCCTAACATGAAGAAATAAATACATGTTAGACAAAACACATATCAATGAGACATAAAATGGGTGAGGACCATAAACATGAAAAATAAGGCATGATATAGCTTGATAACATAAATGAAACATGTGAAATGTGGCAACAACTTTAGATAGGGAATCATAAAAACAGGTCAAGTATTACTACCATGAAATCATGATGTAAAATTTCTTATAATTGATTAGGTTCAATCCTAAATCCCTTTCAAGATTTATCATGAGACTAAAACATTACCCAATTCATTAGAGCAATATATAATTCTGGTCTCACCTGTCACTTTCATTTAATTCTAATGCATAAGTGTTCCTTATAGATCATACAAAAGAAAATAATTTATAATTCTAATTTATTCCATTATCATAGAGTGTGAAATACATACATTTATTTCTCTAAAAAAATATTTATTTCTTCATAAAGGACAACATCCTTGATAGTAATTGGGTATGGGTTTTCACTACATAATTGTTAGGGGTAAAAAATCATTGTGAAATTTTGGCAGCATGATAGGGGGACACAAATATTCATGGGAGGTTGTTATGAGAGTGAAAGGGGTATCAAAATATTTATAAATCATAAGGGTATTAAGGGGGATATGTTATAACATTGACCAAATTTATAAATTGTATTATGATAGTAGCAGAAAATGAAGATGCTTGACTAAATAAGAGAATAAGAGGATCCCGTATAAAATTTTGGCATGATAATAGGTGCACAAAAAGGTTTATGGGAGTTCTTAATGAGAGGGAAAGGGGTATCTCATAATTTATAAAAAATGGATAGTAAGGGGCATATTTCAGAACATATACCAACAAGATAAATTTATATTAAGATGCATAACATAAAATAACATCTTGAATAAAAATGAGAGTGGGAGATATCTTAAAAATATTCTACATCGTAACAGGCACACATAAAGGTTCATGGAAGGTATTAATGAGACCAAAATGAGAAATTAATCACATTAATATAAAGAGAGAAGTAAGAGGTATGTATGAAAACTTACACCAAACATGAAAAAAGGAATTTAAGAGGCACAACATAAAATAAGTTCTTGGATAAAAATAAGAGTGTGAGATCCCTTACTAAATATCTGAATGGTAATGAGTGTACATAAAGGTTCATGGGAGGGATCAATGAGAGTAAAAGGGGTATATAATCACATGTATATAATGTGGGTAGTAAAATGGATTTTGAAAAAAAAATCCAAACATGAAAAAATGAATTTATGAGTCACAATATAAAAGAGGTTCTTGAATAAAAAGAAGAGTGGAAGATCCCTTAGCTTGCGAGGGTGATTCAAAAAGTTTGAGATGTGACTATTGATAGCTTTTGGGAGATATTGGTGGAATCTAAAGCTAGGAGGGAAGAGTGAAGACACTCTCTATGATTTTTAGTGAATAGAATGGTATGATTGGGTGGGTTTATATAGGAGAAGATAGGGGAGTTCTTTATTAATTCCCAAGCACAGGTTTTGGACTCTATCTAATTAAATAATCAAAACCACAAACCTTACCATGATTCATTCCCAAGTTTTCAACCAAATATGAGTGGTTTTTATTTTTTTTATAATTCTAATGGATTAAAATTTTAAAATATTACCCTTGGTGATGTGGAAGTGAGTCATGTCCTTAAAGAAATGATTTTAAAACAATAAAATATAATATCGGTTTTGGAGGATTCATAACAGCCTTTTAAAATTAATAAAATAACCTCAAAATAAAAATATTTTAAATTTTAAACATATATTTAGTCTTGTATATATTTTAAAACATTTATTACATAATTTTGGGTCATTATGGTGCCACAATACACACCTTATATTTATGCCATATTCAAATTTTATCTGAAAATTCAAATATCTCAAAAAAAAAAAATTAAAAACTCACCATTGGATTATTTAGAAATTATGATTTCAGAAATAATATTTATTTTTTCCATATAATTTTCTAAATATATAATTTTTTAATTTTAAAATATTAATAATTATTTATTGGGAAATCCTTTTTTTAATAATAACTGTTTTCGAGCAATTGTAAAAATGAAATTTGACATCATAAAAATTATATGATCATTTATAGTTAATAAATATTATTTAATAATTATATTTTAATAAAATATTATTTATTTCAATAATCCCGTAATTCACAAATTCCTTAATTGAATTTCAATATTACCCAAAAATAAAATTTGTGTTTTATTCTATAAAAGTAAAATACATTTATAAAGGGAAAATAATAAGATAAAAATGTATTCATTATTGTATATATTTTAATATTACAAGGGTATTTATACACATAACCTTTATTATATAAATAAAATCCCAAAGGATAAGGTGGGTGATAGTGAGACTTTCAGGATGTGGTTCAGTGTAAATGGTTATAGGTTGTGATCTCAATGAGCTTGAAGTTCTCTGTAAAACAGTAGTGCTCATGCTTCAGTAGTTGTATATCAACGTGGGCTTGGTTAAGGGAATATCCCAGTGATGGAATATCCCTTTGAAGCTCCAATAAATGGGCTTGATAGGATATAAACCTACTAGTTTAGGCCATCACATCCTTTATCTTTTTCAATTGGATTTGTTAATACCCTATATTTATACGAATCATATGATCATTGTTCAAAGGATATATTATCTATGGTTATGGTGCTTAATGGTATTTTAAATATTATACGATATAATAAATCCAATTAAGTTCATATGTTTTATATATCTATAACACACAATAATAAATTTAATTAAATCATAAGGGGGATATTATTTATAAAAGTTTGGGTTATTCAATCTCCCCCCTTGATAAATTGTGTCCTCAATTCAAACGTTAAATTGGTAAGAAATGTTTCAAAACATGAAAATCAATTTATATAAAACCCACATAAAAAAAAATGGTTAAGGAATCATCCAATTGAATGGATAGAATGGTAAGTACAAAGGTCATCAAATAACTAGGTTTCCAAGTATGAGAACATTAGTTTTAAGTGAATACATAGACATGGAAGAAAACACTAACACCAAAGAACTAATAGTGTGTGATTGAGAACATGGTAAAGAGAAATTCAATTGCTACAAAACCATAAGTCTATGAATGGTGAAAAACCATCAATTCATCAGAAATGATCATAAAATGATAACTTATGAATGTTGTTTATTCCTTAACTTATCAATTTCATTGATTAAATCTATTTTATCCATGATCTATTTTCTAACATAAACACTTATGGGTATTTTGTTCCCTTAATAATGGTTTATAATGATGTTGTGAATTTACTGATTCATAACCCGTAGGATTGTCATTCCAAGTGTGCAGCAATGCCCGTTTTCATGCACCAGTTCCCGATTGAGTCTAGTTAAATGTGGTTTTTTTGTTTTACCCCAAGGTACTTATGTTCCAGAACCACACCCACTTGCAGTATCCAGATAGGTATTCATTTTCTTAGAAACCACTTACTCTATAAATTAGCAATATTTAGGGATTTCGTATTATCTTTAGTCTTATCTATAAGGATTCCGCTATAGTTTTCTAATCCTAATAAAAAATAACTAAACATTCCATTAATACCAAATATGTTAACTCATGCCTTTATTACACTTTAATTCATAATTTATTATGTAAGAGTACACATAATATGACTAGAAAGATTGATAATTATAGTGTATTTGGGAAGTATGTAAATTACATAACAACTTAAAATAGGTAATATATCGTCATTGTTGAAAACATCCTTAACATTATCATAATAATCCATCATACTTAAAACTACATGGGATAACTTGGGACACATATAAGAAATGGGTGAATATAAAGCCAAGTAAGAGAATAAATGTGGAATAACATGAATAAAGTAATACATGTTAGACAATAGTCATATCAATGAGACATAAAAGGGGTAATAATAATAAAAATGAACAATGAGGTATGATAGAATATGACAACATAAAATAAACATGAGAAATGTGGTAACAACTTTAAAAATTGAATCATACAAATAGGTCATGGGTAAAAACAAATAAATCTAAATTGAAAAAGTCCCATGATGGATTATATTAACTCCCTAATACCTTGAATGACATATCATGAGGATAAATCATTACCCAATGCATTAGAGTAATATATAATTATGGGTATACCCATCACATTCATTTCATTCACATGCATAAGTGTTCCACATAGATTATACAAAATAGAATAATTTATCATTAAATTTTCTTCCATTATTAGGGAGTGTGGAATAAATAAATTTTATTCCCCAATAAAATAATCATATGTCCATTAAGGTGACACCCTTGATAGAAAAAAGGTACAAGTGTTAACTACATAATTGTTTGACATAACAAATCATAGTGAAATTTTAGCAGCATTATAGGGGAACATAAATATTCATTGAAGGGATTGATTAGAGTTAAAGGGGTCCCTAAAAATTTATAAATCATAAGGGAAATAAGGGGTATATGTAAGAAAATATCTAAACATTATAAATTTGAGGCATAAGATAATGAATATTTTTGAATAAATTGGAGAAAAAGAGGATCTCTTACTAAAGTTCTGCATGGTAATAGGTGTACATAAAGATCCATGAGAGTGATTAATGAGAGTGAAAGGGGTATCTCATAATTTATGCATAAAATGTAATGTAAGTGGTGTTTGGAGGTATATATCCTAATATTAACAAGTGTTAATTAAGCGGCATAGTATAATAGAGCTTCTTGAATAAAAAGAAGAGTGGGAGATTCCTTACTAAATTTCATCTTGGTAACTGATGTACATAAAGGTTCATGGAAGGGATTTGTGAGAGTAAAAGGGGTCTCTTATAACACTAATATAAATAGGGAATTAATGAGTATATAGAAAAACATAACCCAAACATGAACAAAAGGAATTTAAGATTCACAAAATAATATAGGTGCTTGAATAAAAACAAGAGTGGGAGATCACTTACTAAATTTCAGCATGGTAACGAGTGCACATAAAGGATCATGAGATGGATTAATGATAGTAAAATTTTTCTCTCCTCATATTTACATAAACCGTTCAGTATTATGGATGTATAAAAACATACCCCAAACATGAACAGAAGCAATTTAAGAGGTACAACAAAAAAGATTTTCTTGAATAAAAAAAAGTGTGGGAAATTCCTTACCATGAGTGGGTTATTTCAAAATATTAGGAGGAGATTCCTGAGATATTGGGAGAACCTTGAGACACCTCTAGAGAAGTGCAGGATGATTAAGGACTTTATACAAGCTTTTTACTGAAGGTAATGGGATGATTTGGTGGGATTATATAGGAAAAGGGAGGGGTGTTCTTTATTATTTCCCAAGCTTATGTTTTAGACTCTCTATAATAAAATAAGAAAAACCACAAAACATCCAATGGTTTTCTATATGGTTTATGATAAATAGGGGTGGTTTTAATTATTTTGTAATTCTAAAGGAATAATATATTAATATATTACCCTTGGTGGTGTGGAAGTGAGACATGTCCTTAAAGAAATGATTTTAAAACCTAAAAATATTATATAGTTTTTAGAGGATTAATAAAGGCTTTATAAAATTAATAAAATAACCTAAAAATCAAATTATAATAAAATTTAATCATATATTTGGTCATGTATCACTTTTATAAAATTTATTAGATAATTTTTGGGTCATTATGATGACATAATATACACCATATATTTATATCGTATTTAAATTTTACCTAAAAATTCGACTGTCTCTGAAAATTATGATTAAATAAATGTTATATAATTTAGAAATTATAATTCCAAAAATAGTATTTATTATATAATAATAATTTTATAGACATGTGAATTTTCACTTTTAAAATAACAATCATCATTTATTGAAAATTCTAATGTTTTTGACAATAACAGTTTTTAAAACCTTATAAAAATTACATTTATCTTCATAAAAATTATATATACCTTAATATTTAACAATAATTATTTAATAATAATATTTTATTAAAATATTATTTATTTTAAAAATCCATTAATTCATATATTCCCTAATTAAATTTTAATGTTACCAAATAATACAATATGTGCTTTATTGTATTAATGTAAAAATCACATATAATTTAACAATAATAAGATGAAATTGTATTCATTATTCTATACATATTATTATTACTAGGGTATTAATTCATAGAACTTTTTCACAGAAGAAAACTCACTAAGGGTAAGGTGGGTAACAATGATACATTCAAGGGGTGATTTGGCATACATGGTTTGGGTCATGATCTTGATGAGCTTGAACATCCCATATAAATGGTTTTTCACATGTTCAAGTTATTAGATCTCAGTTCAGGATTAGTTAAGGGGAAAGACTAGTGATTCTATCTCCATGGGAAGTCATGATAAATGAGATTCATAGGGTATGATCCTACTGATTGAGGCCATAAATTCCTTTTTCTATTTTAATTGGATTTGTTAAAACCCTATATTTTTTCAAATCATATGATCACTATTCAAAGACTATATTATAATCAGTTATGATTCTTAATGTTCTTTTAAAAATTTTAGGATATAATAAAACCAATGAAGTTCATGTGTTTTATATAACCATAATATATAATAATACATTTAATAAAATCACAAGGGGAATTTTATTTATAAAAGTTTGGGTCATTACAGACTCCTTTATGGGATCATACCAGTCTCTATTTTTCTCACACCCTATATACACTACTTATTGTATATAGTCTTCATGATTCTTTATTAATTGTTTTAGTTATCTTCATCTTATATGTGTGGTTTTGTTCTTGGTCAGATAATGGGAGGTGATTTTGGATGTTGTTACTGGTCAAGGACCACAAGGGGGTTGTAGCAGTTCTATTTTCTTTTATATATATAGGGTAGTATGTATTTTATCTCATTTTTGTTATCCAATATCACTTGTCCTGGTTTAATGGAGTGATTGTTATTTCTATTGAGTTACTATGATTTATGATAATATTTTATTTGGGTGAAAAATTGTCAATGGTTTGTACATAATTCCCAAGTTCTTACCGCTGAACCTTGGGGATTGGGAACACACATAGAGCATTTCTATAGGCTAGATCAGGTATCATTTTTTTTTGTATTCTAGGTTGGTTATTGAAAAAATGTTATATAATGAGGTTCTATAAAGGGTCCAATGCACTTGATTATTTATTTGAATGACCTTACATTATTTAGGGTTACTATTATTATATTATAGATTAGAAACATGTCAGGACTCAACAGGTAGTTCCCAAATAGGTTCCTGATCACCACCATTTGGGATGAAAAATGAGGCACTAGGGAAATTTGGGACTTGACCATTTCCTTTGAATTATTCACATTACTTATGTTTAGTAAAATTTAGATTCCTAATGAAGCTATATTGGGTTTTAGGGATCTCATATGATTTTAGGGGTGGATCATATAGGTGAATAGATATTCATGGTTAGACTACAAAATCTAGTAAACCATGAGAAGTCTATGTAGTTAACATAGAAACTATTATAATAATTTTTTTATAGTTGATGCATGGTTACCAACCTGTAAAACTAGTCTATTCATTGTTATTTAACCCCAAACTCAAAAATGTGTTCCTTTACTTTGAAACTGGTTTCATTTATGTGAGTCTAGTTTGGTGGGATCTTGATTTTGAATTGATGACAATGGATGCATTTTTGATTCATGCTCATATTTGGTTATTCATTTTTAATTTTTGGAATTGGTTTTTAACCATTTGGAAAAACCTATTGGATATTTAAAACGAGTTTCATTTGAATTCTTTGAGAAATGTAATCGATTAACAAATTGTGTATTTTATGTAGTTCTTGATTTCTTATAGTTTTAAAATTTTAATTTTGGAAGAATATTTTGAAAACATGGATATAATTACACAAAATGATAGAATATTATATTCTATGAGGAATTTTTATATAGACTTTATTTTTTGAAATGTAAGTGTAATTTTTAAAAATGTGGGGAAAATTGTATATTTTAAGGAATTGGTACATTAAGGAAATTGAATTGGGGTTTTATTTAAAATCTTATGGTTTATATGAATTTTATATTGTGTTTTATTTTATTCCAAATTACTTCACCTTATCTATTATGTATGAGTTAATGAGTATATATTTCATGATATTTAGAGATACCTCCCTAAATGTTTTTGAGAAAGGTGGGATTTCAGTTCAATGAAAAATTCTTTAAATTATCCCTTCACATATTAAATAAGTGGTGTTTCATGTTAAATGATTTTCTTAGAATTGTAACCATGTGGTGAAGCTATAACCTTTTATTTCCTTGGACCCCACCCAATAATACTTGAAAGAGTGTATGCCTTTGATCTATAATGATCTATTCTCTTCCACAATGATGTAGTGGGTTGGTAAAATTGAAGGAATCTTTTATTCTCCCAATAAACCTGAAGATTAAAGGGTGAAATGAGTTGTTTCTTTCTCCAATTCACTAAGAAAATTTTTAATTGACATTTATTCCTCTCCACTAACATGATTACTTTTCATGGATATTATTTAATAAATTTTTTATTCAATGGAAATACCCTGAAGATTTTCTAAAGGAGAAGGTTACTGGGATCCTGGGTCTTCAACATAGGGAGTGGTTAGTTAGGGAATAAAACAATTTTTTTTGATTTTGTTATATTTATTACTAGATATTTTCTATGATGACTCCTTAAAGGATATTGGTTTTGAAGGTATCCTTTACTCAAACTTTGTAGCTTTTATCATATATTCTAGCCTGACTTCTTATCAAAAGGTGATCAAAAATGCATTTTCCATAGAATTGAATGTAGATGAATTAATTAATGTGGATGATTCTTCATTCATGGTTATATCTAGTAAATTTCTCTCATTAGGGGAATTGCAAGAGTTGTTTTATCATGTGGTGGATATGGAGGTTGAGTGGATACAATCATCACAAATGAAAAAAAGTGGCATCTTGTGTACTTCTGTTGTGGGGAACCCATTCATTATAAGTCACCCAACATAAAATATTTTAGATTTTTTCATTATTGTGGATACTTGGGATACCATTTGAAGTTTTATAATCATAGATATTGAAATGGGAGGTATTGATTATAATCCATTCCATTGAGAACTTTTGTTTTCAGATATTTTATGTGTTATAGTTGGAAAACCATGTGGATTATTTATTTTATAGAAGTTCTTCATATCATTTATGGACCACTATATTATTAATTTATGTTTTTAATTGTGATATTTTGAGTTACTTATTATGGGGGTTTCATTTATAAATGATATTTGGTAATTTCTATAGTGGTTTTTGTATTTTAATATCCCTTTTTAGTTACCAAACATGTGTGTATTCTTATGAATGATATTGGATAATATTTTGAATGTTTTTTTATTGTTTTATATCCTATAGTTATTGGTATTTTTGTTATAACCCTATCTGTATTCCTGAAATATATCATTTTCAGGGGATCCCATTATAAATTTTGGGGTGAATTTTTTATGTGATGGACTTATTTTTTTGAGATCTTCCCGGCTAGACTTGGATAGGACCTATGTATGTATTCAATAATAAAATATTGAGTGGATTATTATTAGATCGAGCTCATGAGAGTGCTAGTTTTTGATTTTAGAATATCAGTGAGGGGTGGGTCTATGTGTTTAAACTCCTATTTTTTTGTCCATAATTTTATAATGTTCGGAATCCTTTACCAATCTATGGATTTATTTTGGATGGATAAAAAATTATTGGATATCGAGGATGATGTTACTTTTAGAATTTTCTCAATATTTTGACTATTTTTTCCTTTAGGTTGATGATCAATTTTTTTAGTATCATGTGATTATTTTTCAGGAGTTACTCCATTATATTGTGGAGATGTTTCATTTAGCATAAGCATTTCCCTTATTCCACCATTTTTTGAAAATTTATTTTTATAGTGAGGAAACCTATTCTAACTCTCTAGTTCCCTTCTAGAATTATTCGTTCATAGTAATGTCAGTGTTTTTTGAGAATAAATTTAGTGATCTTGGAATATCTACCTTGAGTATTCTTGGTAATGTTGATCAACCATTCTTTTCGAAGTTCTTAATTAATGGATTCATCGCATGTGATTCTTACACTATTTCCTTAATTATAAAACTCATGAATTGAGTGTGTAATTTTTTTTACCTCATTGGATACTAACATTATAATAGAATTTTTTTAGGGATAAAATGATATATGTTATGAAGAATTTTCATATCACGATGTTAGATTCAGGTTCATACAGTCATTTTTTTATCATATGTTGTTTTAATCTTTTTTTCAAGTTATTCTGGGTGTGTTTATTTTAATTTTGAAGTATTCTGGGCATGATATTGGGTTTTACATGATTATTCCAAATTATGTTGAATTCCTGAGAAAGTTTTTAGGATTATCGAGTCTTGGATAGTTTCTTTTTTTACATAGTTGGCGCAAATTTAGAAAAACCAAGCAGACAAACAGTTTAACACTCTATTGGTACAGAACGTGGTGCACTATTTACCAATCCATTAGGAGATAATTTATTATTCATAATTTTGAAAAAATGTTTGATATGAACCCAATTACACACATTTTTATCATTCTTCTTAAGATATCAAACTATATCCTAACATTAGGTGATTTTGATGAATCTCTTCCATCCAAATAGAGATTCTGAAAGATCTTAAGGCATCAGTTAATAAAATTCAAGGTATTAACATGTTTTTTTATTATCGTTCATCTTAAGATCTCATGTTTTTTAGACCTCAACTTCATTGACTTGTAATTTTCTATCGAAGGTGACATGTTTTGAATTCATTAAAATTTATTAACTATATTCTAAGGTATGTGTTTCTATGAATATTTATTTCTATTGTGATTAATGTGTTTCATGAGTTATTAATATATATTTTTTGTGATAGTTAAATAATTATTTTTTCATTTTGAAGCTTCAATGGCCCTTTTCCCTAAAAATTGTACTTGGAATGAACTACTTTACCTTTGTATTAAAAAAAATTTCTTGAAATAAAATTTTCTCATTTCCAATATTTGATGGTAATGTTTTCAAAATATAGAAAGGTAGGTTTTGGTTGTCAATGAGGTGTATGTTTATAGTTTTATTTTTAAAAATGAAAATAATTAATTTAATAAAGATGTGTTGATTGTTTAAAGTTAATTCCAAATGGTTTAAACTATTTTTCACTATAATATGTTTTGTAATGATTTGAAGAATAAATAATAATAATTTGTTTTATAAATATATCCTGAAATGGGATTTAAAAATGTTTAAAGTGATATATTTAAATTTTGAGTTCTTTTTTATAAATGTCCATTTGGAAAATTAAAACAAATTTTAAACAAATATGGTGTTCATTATCATTTACAAACGGTTTATTCAAAGTGATGTTTTGTTTCATTTAAAAAGGAATGGTTTCTCATGTTGGTTTTTATTAATGAAATTTTTTCCACTTCATGATATTGAGGTTCTTATTCTTACAATTCGTTTGGGAACCCATTATATTTACTTTTAACTTAAAGAATTTTTCTTGGTGAACACATTAATAGGTTTTGAAAGAATTAGTTTTTCACTTCAAGGGATCTTGGTAATGAGAGAGAGATTTGGATTTCACATGCTATAAAATGTTGATTGTGCACATTTATGGTGACATAGATCCTCATTGTAAACCTTACTTTTAGTTATCTAACTCGCCACCATAGTCTGGACTTAGAAATATCACTATGCAGATAAGTGACTTATACTTTTTCTATGCCATTTAAATTCACACCCCATCTAGTGTCTACATTGAAAACATGGGTTTAGGCTATGTATGTGCACTAAGGATGTTAATGTGCATTAAATTAGAAATCTTGTGAACATGGTAGAAAATTCATTTGCATGTTGTCACCCATGAGATTAATTATAATTAATTTAGTGGAATTAGTTAAATATCAGTGATTTACCTATGAAACTTGACTCTTGATACCTAATATATGAATTTGGTTTCTTGAATTTCAGTTGGAACTTGTGTTTCAACTTCTGACTTCATTTATTATCATATCTCCTCATTTATATGAAACACCTTCTTTAATCTGGTGTTTCTCTTTAATATATTGTTCGAGATCACAGTTCCATTTTTCTTGATTGAATTCATCTTGCGAAATAAAATTTAATTATTTTATTAAAAATTATATTTTATTTGAATGGATTTGGAATGTTTTCTATTGATATTTCTAAATGGACTCTAAATGGAAAATGTAATGGTTTAAACCCTATACTATTGATAACCTAATTTTTTGGATTCCTATCTATTTTAAAGGTGTGTCATGATTTATCTTCTTTCGTGATAATGGAAAACAATTTTTTATTATTCTATTACTTTCTTTTTCATAACTAGATTTATTTATAGAAGAAATTGCAAAGAATCTTTGGTGGGATCATATTGAGCTATGTTATCCTTAAACCAGGCATACACCTCTTGGTGTATATAGTCTTCACAATTCTTTCATAGGTGTATAAGATATCTTCATCTTACTATTGTGGGTTCATGTTTGGTTGGACATCGTTAAGTTATGTGGGATCTGGTGAGTGGTCTAGGACCACCATAATATAGGTTATGAAAATTGTGCTTTCTTTTATGTATATGGGTTAGTATGTATTTTTCCTCCTGGTTTTTCCTTACCTTGTATTTAGATGTCTTGAATATATGTGATGATATTAGATTATTTTTATATCTATTTATGGTTTTCCAGGTTTAATGAGAGGAATATTATTTATATTAAGTTACTTTGATTGATTTTTATATTTTATTTGGGAAGAATTATTCCTAAAGTATGTTTCATAATGCCTAGGATCTTTTCACTAACATGCGGGGATCAACAATGCTCTTCCGTCCTTTCCACATTCCAGTTTGGGTATCATTTTTTTTGTATTCTGGGTTGGTTTGTGATAGACTAACATTATGCACTATGTGTGATTATAATGTTTTGTAAGTAGTAAATGTAAACACTAGGGTTAATACCTCTTTACCCTTATACTAACACTATCACCATGAAAAGATACATAAAAATCATATGGCATACAAGTTTCTCTCATAAAATATAAACAAGGTGAGAAAAACCAATAAACAAGGGTGCATTCATGTTGAAAAAACCTTCTAAAAAAATCCAATTATTCAATTTAAATATTTAACACACTGCCTTTCTGTAAAACCCCAAGCTTGCACGGTATGTTTCTCTTTGAATAATGCAATAGCTTGCGTTGTACGCAACTTTGAGTTCTAGCACACCACGACCAATCAAACTAGCTGTTATAAATAGTAATAACCATTTTTTAAAATTTTATAAATTTTATTTTCCAAAATGGACTTCATTTTTGGATTTATAATATCAAAATTATCTTAGGGTGATTTTTTGGTATTTTTCTGAAAACTTTCAAATTTTTATGAATAGTAAAAAACATTGTGTTATTGTTTAAAACCTACTTTTTATTTAAATAATTATTTATTTTATTTAAATTTATTTTAGGTCAAAATAGATACATAATACCTATATAATTTTAATTTAATTCATTGGATTCATTTTATAATAAAATTAGATGTATAAAATGTTATTGAACATTTTAACGTCTTTTACCCACCTTCTAGGCACATTTGAAAATTTGCATAAAACATAATTTTACCACTTCTATAAATTTAATTTCAAAACTCCGAGAGACACAGTTGATATCAGTAAGTAAAATGCGGTTCAATAGGCTGAAAATAATTTTTGGTGAATAGTAACTTTTGAATTTTATTTTCCATAATTAAAAGTAAATAAGGTAATTAAAGGTAAAAATGATATTATAATTACCCTAACACATGTCCTAATTCTGTTGTATAATTGTTTTTGACCAAAATCAACCTTAGGAATAAAATACGATCCTCTTTGATCCACTTGGATTAGATTAGGACATTTATTATTATTTTATTTAAAGAATATTTAAAAGTGTTAAATTCAAATTTTCATAACTAATTTTTTTTAATATAGGGTTATACATAAGATAAATCTGACTATAAATATTCATTAGAAATATAAAATTATTTCTTAAATAATGGTATTTTATTTATAATTTTTAGACATTAAATAATTAAATTTATTTATAACATAATAATGATGCAACAATTACCTTATTAATGAAAGATTAAAATAATTGATATTATAAATATCCAAATAAATTTAAATTGAGACTTTTGATGAATTCCACTAATTTTATAGGTTAATATGACATTTTAAGATTGATTTAGTTTATTTTTTCTATGTAATCAAGTTTTATTGACTTTCACAAAAACTAAATACTAAATAGTGTCAAAATTGACATAAATGATTTTTTAAAAAAAATAATATATTATTAATTGATATAATATTCCTAAAAATCTAAAGTTCAGAAAAAAGGACTTAGATAAGGTTATATATTTCAATAATTAACCACTTTTGGTTCTCTTGTCCTTTTATATTATGTTTACTAACCATTTATTATAATAATACAAGAATACATAGTAAAAGTTAAACTATTTAACTAAGAGTTAAATCTAAAAGATAAGGTTAATATGGTGGAATAAACCTGTATAAAAACTATTGGATGAGAGGTTTTCGACCCAGACCCACCTTAGACTTGAAATAAATCCTTTTTGAGCCATTATAACCCGAATATGATTATATAATAAATTAATATTTCAAGCTTTTCCTAAAGTAACCCTCACCTCTCTTATAAAAGGGTACTTCCCCTTCTCTCAAAATAACACCTCCAAAGCCATTTGACTCAGCCAAACCCTGATAAAATATCTTCCCAACTACCCTCAATTCAACCTAGAGGCCCTACGTTGATAAAAAATCCAACCTAAGGATCCCTTTTGATCAAATCAAAAGGAAGCACCTGAAGAAGTGGTAATTATTTCATCACCTTTTTCAAAGTTCTTTTCTTCTTCCACTTCCTATTTCTTTGTTGTTTTCATACAAAAATAATAACTCCAGTACCTTATACACACTGTGATGTTATTATAAATATGGTAAAACCATATTCATTATTAAATCCATCCTATGAATGACAAAGTCACCATACGTGCTTACGTACGACTTACCGTCTCCACGTCATGGTGTAGTTTGTTATCCAACACCTCATTATTTGGATGAATATAATAATGAGTATAATTGATGTAAATAATAAATATAAAATTTTAATGATTCTTTATATATGATATACCATCAAATTACATATGATTTCACTATCAATAGAATGGTATTGTCACTCATGCGTACGTACAGATTACCGTCCCCACAAACGCGATGAGATTCATTTCCCATTGTAACCATTCAATAATAACTTTCATTTTATGATTTAAAATAATGTTTATTAACTTAATATCATACTATATATGAATCAAATACATCCTATCCATAACAAAAAATGACTTACGTAACAAAACATGTAAAGGAAAACGAACCAGTTAACACCCAAATCAATGATACTACTGAAATATTATTAACAAATAAATATTATAAGATCATATATAATATCATATTTATGTATATGGTTATTGTATAATTTAATAACAATGATTTAGCTACTATAAATTAGGTTAACATACCCTCGACTAAGGAAAATTACATGGTAATGGTTAATTTTACAATCTCTTTATTATCCAAGGTTGTTTGTACGTAAGTATATATTAGGAATTATTTTTCATCCTCATTTGTGTTACTTAAAAATGTATTTCAAAACATTTTTAATATTTCCTAGAATATGGGTTAAAGTCATTTATACTCTTTTTTTACTTTTTAAAAAATGTTTTGAAAGGAATCTTTCCATCGTTTTCCAAAAAAAGTACTTTATGACCTTTTTGAAAAATTAAGGTAAGAATGTTTTTTAACTTATATGGAGGGTGCAAATATTTTCCACCAATATAACACCTTAGAAGCTTCCCTTACAAGCTTATAAGAATATTTTAAAAATAAATGTTTTACTTTATAATTATGTGACTTTTAAATGATTTCAAAATAGAATGAGATATTTTTCTCAAATAGCTTTTATTTCATCTATGTCAACATCCTTTGATGGATTCTACACTTGTTTGAAGTTGATTTATTATTATAAAATCTTCTATATTGTATTGAAGGTTTTTTGATATGTTTGACTATAGATGTGTTATTTTTATACCATTCATGCTTTATGGTTAAAGTATTAACATTTTGTATGCTAGTTTTAATACGAATGTTTATGCTATGTTTCAACATTTTTCATATGAGGAATACATTGGACTTAGTAAGTGACGAGTCGATCCCTCTATAGCTCCTTGATGCATCAGTAGGTCTCATGAGACAAACTAGTGTCTTGGAACAAGGCCTTGGAAAAATATTATTTGTAGTCTTGGTATGAGGCCTTGAATATGTGGTTATGATGTATGGCATTATGCATTCCATCATTATGAAATTATCTATTGATATTACATGTGATTATTCGACTAGTAGAATATCTATGTGAATAAGTAAATGGAATTATTTGATTTATCTTTACCATATTATTCTGAAGTTTTATTTTAAAAGGCTTATGTTTTAGTCTTATACATTGCCGTCAATGTTCATGCTTATTTATGAAAATTTCTTCTATATTGTTATCCTTACTGAGCATCTAAACTCACCCCTTTCTTATGTTTTATTTTTCCCAGGATGTGAATAATTATATTATGATTTACCTGAAGGGAGAAACTATGGGATATGAGTGTGTTCAAATGAGACACAATGATGTTTTTTTTACTTCATAATGTAATGTAAAACTTATGTATGTATCTAGTACTTCCAAGGCTACTAAACTAATCGGTCTTTTGAGACTTTATATCTTGTGATCATGCCAATTTTATGTAATAATGCACCAACTTTGGGTAACTAGGTTTAGGGAGTTACACTTTCTTCAATAATACTTAAGGTATAAGTAGCACCTTATCTATTATTTATGTCATTTTCTATCTCTGATTCAACAATCTTAATATATTTTATTTTGAACCCAACTTCAAATTAAAAAATTCATCTTTCTATTGTAACATTAAGTAATTCATTTTGAATAAATTATAATTATCAATAAAATCCATCAATGTCTTAAATCAAAATATAATGGATCTTTGATTTAATGTAAATATTTATTTACCACAGCATGGATAAATCCTCCATAGCAAAGTAAAGTATTTTTCATCCTAGAACCTTCAAAGACCATGTATTCTACCTTTATCAAACCCCACTAATCTCAATCATTTTGAATTTTAAAGTTTACCATATCAAAACTCACCATGGTATAACCTATCTAGATAAAAAATGACTTGTTTTATGATTTCCTTTATGATGAATTTCCCATTTCCAATTCACATCCTCATGCCCAATGTTTGAAAATATCATTTAGTAGGGTATAAGAAACTTTGGATCCCAATTTTGATTATTCATGCATAACCACCTCTATGACATGAAAAAAAACTATTTTGGGAATCCCTATTTATCCTAGAATTTCTTTCAACACACCACAATATACAATATAATAGTCTCTATAATCCTTATACCATTTTCCTTTATCCATTGAAACTATGATCATGAACCACACCATATATTTTCTATGTTCCTTATTTACAAAACTAATATTAGAACCCTGATTATATATTATTATACATGATGAATTATAATATGGTAAAACCCACCAAGAAGTGGTATAATAGTATTTTATTAGGGAAAAATGGTTTGTTCAATGTAAGAAAAAATATCCACTCTTCATGGTCTATTTTAGTATAGAATAATTCAATCCACCACGATGTGTTCTAAGCTTACTTCAACTAATTCTCTCTCAGTCTCTGTGATTTTTTTTCAAACATCTCCAAGACTTATTTCAATCCAAATAACTTTACAAAAAACTAAATCTTGTACTTGACTAACAATAAACACAAAATTTCACTTCTAAAAGTCACATATTGTTCCAATAATCTCCAAGAAAAATATCCTTGGTTTCAAAAAATTGATATTATTGATTAATATTATCCATATTACTTCTCTATTTTCAAAAATATTCCCACTACTCTGTTACGAATCATATAATTTAATTGTTTTTCCTAAAACATGTAATTCATTTTTATAGAAAATTACATTTATTCCATTTAGTGAGAATATTTATCAAATAAACTATTTATAACCACATTTTATATGGAATTTAAAGTGTTTAGTGATATAAGTTATGGTGGAGAATTTATTCTTTAAAATATTGAACTATTTGGTAGTTAAACTATTTCTATTATATTTTATAAAATATATTGAATAATCTATTTTTTCTAGGATATTTTTTTAAGCCTTATCTCCACTTTAATCATGATATATAATTGGGTGAATTATAAACCAATCATCATCTTGTAATATTCATAAAATACATTATTTAAAAATAAATTCTCTTCTTATATAAGTGAACAAGTATGAAAATAAAAATCCTTTGCTCGAATATATACGAGAATTGAAGTAATCCATTGCATATACATCCTTGAAATAGTAAATATTTTCTTCATCACTTGAATGTAGTTTTAAATCTCCATACATAAATTTTACCTCAATTTTTTATAACCTATATATTTATAAAAAATATAAAAAAGTTGGTATCTTTTACCATTAAAAATAAAGGAATTTATTTATATAACATGAACATACTATCTTTAATATATATAATTAAATGTAAAATACTTAGGCTTTCCATAATAAATAGATTACCCTCACTTATTGGAATAACTTTAGGATTCAATGATTGGGGTTGTCTTTGGGTTTTTGTGTGTTATGAACATAAAACAAGTTATTGAATTTGATTTATATATATTTGGTATTATAATTTTACAAGAATTACATTGTATGTTAATTATTAATTTTTTGATAGAGGAAATTTGGATAAGACTTGTCACTATCCTATATTCTTAGGATTTACTTATAAAAGTGTGGGTCGACTACCTATCAAACCATGGTTCCATTTGTGTGGGTTTTTCTTCTGTATTATTCTAAAACTTTACATAAAAGGGTTCCATGTACCTTATAAATGGAATTATATATATATATATGGATAAAATTGTTTTTATTTTTGTGAACCTAACAATAAAGCAAGATTTATATAAATTTTATGAGGTACCAAGAAAATAATTTGATTATAAATGTGAAAAGGGGGATGAATCAGTATGACCGCATTTTATAATTTACTTTGAAATTAACCTTTTTTTACATAAATTAATAACCATATGAATTAATTAATATTTTTTGTCACATGAAGATAAAAATAAATCAATAACACAAAGTACATAGGATATTTATAAGGCTCATCACTAATATGAGTGACTATAACCTTTCTGTGATTGGTGAAATATGTCTCACATGTGATTTATAAATTTCATAAATTGAATATAAATTTGTGAAGGTTTCATCAATTATATAATTAAATCTCTTGATAATTTATCTTTTAATAATTTATATAAGATCCCACCTATTTATAATGAGTTATTAAAACCTAAAAGGAAAAAATCATCAATTCTATTAAAAATGCTTCAATGTAAATTTGTAATCCCCCTTTTCATTCCAAGAGTTCAGTTATAACAACCAATCTCTTTATGTTCCTTTATAAAAATATCATTCCAAGATCCCATAAAATATTTTCTAATTATATTCAATTTTTTTCTCAAAAAGTAATTCATTATAAAATTTTAGATTTCCAAAAATTTCAATTGATTAACAATTACATAGTATTTAGCAACACTTGCCCAATAATTAAAATACATAGATCATACAAACATGATATTTTAGTTTCACTGATATAACTTCATATCTCACTTAATTGGTCACAAAAATCCATTATCATATAGTTTAACTTTATTTAAACATGATATTCTAAATTTTTGGTTCACTCATACGTTTCTAGAGGATCTTCTAAGTTACACATTTATAGTGACATAGATCATTTACATAACCTTTTATAAAAACATTAACTTAAAATTAGATATATAAAATTTTACTTGTTAACTATGTGATAGCTTCAATATAATCCTAAATTTTCTAAGACACTTCTATATTATTTATTGCCTCTCAACTGTTATTAAGAAAAAATTCCATTGAAATTTATCTCAATTACATGGATTATTCAATCAACCCCATTGTATTTTTTTAATCCAATAACATATATCAATTAATAGATACTTATCAAGGAGAAAACCATTGACCCCACTTTATTTAATCATGTAATATTTCTTAAATAATTTCATATCTTTTAGCAAGTTAATGTGCGTCTAATGAAATTATTACACTCTTCCTTTCTCATTAACTCAACACAATTTTTATTTTCCCCTATTTTTGTAAAACTAAAATTAGATTTATAATAATTCCATACGATTCATGTTTTTTGTTCCCCATTGATGATAGAATCTAAATAATAGTGGGTATTGAACAATATACCCTAAGTAAGAGGGAATTATTAAACATTCATTTCTAGTATTTTTATATTTATACATTGGTAAAGAATTTATACATAAATATATTCATGTAATGACCCTAAAATTTTTAGGTATATTTTAGATTAAATTTTCATATTTTAATTTAATTACAATAATTTGTTCTATATTTGTTCCAGAAATATTAAAATTTGGATAATTTTTTTTAAAAATTTCAAAAGTGATGTGTTTTTTATACGTTAGAGTATTTCATGATTTTTATTAATCAAAATGAAGGTATGAAATTTTCATAAATATTAAATTATTAACACCGTAGATATTATGGTTTCTTTAAATTAAAAATGTATGAATTGTTTAGTAAATTACATTAAGGATATTTAATGTTAAATAATATCTTATAAAATGCATAAAAAAATAGAAAAATTCTATAACAGTTTAAATATATAGTAAAATGGTCAAAAATCCACCTATTTTTCATTTTTGAACCCCTAGTAATTTTAGAATTGCATTTTATTCTTCAATATTAAGAATTTACAAAAACTCCATGTATTTTTTCATATTAAAAGAACATTTTATAAACCATTAAAAGACACATATGAGTTTTTTTTATCCTAAACCACTACCCAAATCCCTCTCAAAA